>JAJAQF010000046.1:1019900-2338507 GCA_020510985.1 Pholidichthys leucotaenia | reverse complement strand
TTAAAAAAAAAATCTCAAATCTATTACTTTTTACTGTAAATTTGTAAATTTTCTTGTACATCTAAAACTTTTTTCTCATAAATTTGCAACTTTTTTCCTGCACACTGGCAAATTTTTCTTGTTGATTTGAAACTTTTTCTCACAAATTTATTCCTATTTTCTTGTAAATTTACAACTTTTTTCCCTCAAAAATTTACCATTTTTTCCTATAAATTTACAACTTTATTCTCAAAAATCTGGTACTTTATCACATAAATTTGAACATTTTCATGAAAATTTAAAACTTTTTTCTCATAAATTTGCAGCTTTTTTTTTCCTGTAAATTGGCAATTTTTCTTATAAATTTGAAACTTTTTTTAAAAAAGTTACTTTTTTCCTGTAAATTTATAAATTTTCAAGCAGACTTGAAACTTTTTCCTTCAGAAATCTGTTATTTTTCTCTTGTAATTACCAAAAAATGATGTCTGATGAAAATTGTGGGTGGCTGGTAGGACAAAAGTTGGATTTCTAGGGGTCAAACCTGAGTGGACACTGTACGGATAGACTAATGTGGGAATATTCTAAATTACCTGCTGTATTAGCGGCAGAGCACAGCTTCCTCAAGCCGTCAGCTTCTGAGGCTGCAGACGTGGATGTGGACGCGTCACGCTCGCCATTATCTACCCACAGAAAGAAGAGTGACAAACACATGAAAATGTTCCCGGGGACTGACAGGTGTGCTGCTTCTTTCTCACTAACCTGCTGCAATGGTGGGTGCGTCTGAGGCTGCAGGGGCCGTCAGTGACGGTTCACCGTGGTCGTCGTTATCTGGACCAAAAACAAGTCAGACAGCATTGCTCAGTTTGACCTGGATGGAGCCGTTTCTGCTGATAAAGCAGACTGTGCAACTGTTACAGGCCCCATTTTCTCAAATATTTTTTAAAAAATTTTTCTAATAAACTTACAAGTTTTTTTACTTTTATTCTTCTAAATTTACCAGAAAAAAGTAGCAATTTTATGAGGAAAATGGTCAAAACATTCCAAGAACAAAGTTGCAACTTTAAAATAATGAAGTTACAAATTTCTGAGAAAAAAAATTAATAAATTTACAAGAAAAAAAAATTAAGCAAAAGTTGCAAATTTAAAACAAGAGCACTCTGAGGCGAGCGCAACATCCCCCGCCTCAGTTTTCTTTGAAGATCCCAAAACTTAGTGACAAGAGAGCAGTTTTCAACTTTTCAATATAATTTCTATGCAGAACCAAATTATGATAAACCATCATCTACAAATACTGTATATGAGAGGGGCTGAAAAGTTCATAGTGGTCAAATCTGACCAAATGTGGATTATTTTTCAACTGCAGGGATCCAAGCGCTACAGCATCGACGGAAGAAGACCCTAACTTTCTTTATTGTTGAGATATAGTTGATCAGCCATTTTGATGAAGACCTTTGACCTTGCGATCCCAAAACCACAGTCACACTTCAGGGTCAAAGGGTGAACCCGTGTACCAGGTTTGGGGGCCCTAGCTTTACTCGTTGTACAGTAACAGTAAATGTAGCGTTTACCATAGTGCAACTACAATGTCAACTTTGACCTTTGACCCCTTTAGGCTTCGTCCGGCAGGGAATAATAAAAATGGGCACAAATTTAGGAGGAAAAAGCTGAAAAATGATGAGGAAAAACATCACAAATTTACAAGAAAAAAAATCAACAAATTTCTGTGAAATTTTGTTTAACTTCTATTTATACAGGGAAGGACCGTTGAGAGAGGAATTCTCTTTTCCAAGGACGCCCTGTTCACACTCACAGCAGGAAGCTGCCCAGTCCAACCCCAGACTGACCTGGGGCCACTGGAGCAGCTGGGGACAAGGGCCTTGCTCAAGGGCACCACAGTGGGGTTAAGGAGGGTGGGGCAAACGCCGCGACGCTACCTGTCCCACCCAGATGTGATACTGCCGGTCCAGGCATCAGACCCGGGACCCTCCACTCACCTGTCCACATCCCTAACCATTAGGCCATCACTGCCACAAAAAAAAATAAACAACTGAAAATTTACGACAAAAGTCAAAAATATATGACAAAAAGCACTAAAATGATGAGGAAAAAAAAATCATAAATTCATGAGAAAAAGTCACAAATTTATAAGAACAAATTTTAAATTTTAAATAAAAAAGTCACAAATTTATTAGGAAAATAAAATGAAAATTTATGAGAAAAAGTAGCAAATTTGTGAGGAAAAAAAGCTGAAAATTTATGAGAAAAAAATGCTAATTTATAAGAAAAAAAAGCACAAGTTTACAAGAAAATGTAGGAAATTTATAAGAAAAAAGTCACAAATTTATTAGAACAAAAATCTGATAATAAGAAAAAAGTCAAATTTGAAAGAAAAAAGCTTATTAAATCACAAGAAAAAAAGGTGGAAGGTAATGCCCACCCCACTGCATTTGCATACTTTGCTTTACATCCAGAAACGGTTCTCTGTGCTTGCGTGCACAGCTGGTCGCCAGGCTAATGTTAGCACATGAGGAATCAAATCATGTTTTTATTAACGGTGACCGACTTCTCCGCTGCAGGTGGCTGAACCATACCAGGCTGATAGTCCAGCGCGGCTCCAGTCCAGCTGTCCTCATCGCTGTTGCTGGACTCCATGCTGTCCATGTCCTCAAAGTGCGACTGGCCGGGGCCGAGCGCAGGCCTGTCACTGAGCACCGCATCAATCTCTTCGAAGAAGGAACACGTCACCCTTCTCCTCCCCTTCCTCTTGTTGGCCTTTGCCTTCCTGTACGCCAGTTTCAGCTGCTTTATCTTCCGCTGGCACTGAAGCCAGGAGCGCTTGTAGCCGTTCTCCCCCATCACCTTGGCCATCTCCTCGTAGATGGCCCGGTTGTGGTACGACTTGTCCAGCTTGGCCTGGACGCTCTGGTCGGACCACATGGCAAGCAGACACTTCGTCTCTCCGTGGCTCCATCCGTGGCTGTGAGTCGGCACCATCATGAGGCCATTGTTGGCCTCCTGCCTCCGTAGGAGATGATTGGCCTCCTGGCGTTCCAAGTGTTTGTCTTTAGCCGGTGGAGGTCCTGGTTTCTCTCTGATCTGCTGAAATTCTCGTTCCACCTGTTGATGCTCGCCATCCTCCAGTTCTTTTTTAATCTGAGGAAGTTCTGGTTCCTCCAATTCCTCTTTGATCCGCCGTGGTTCTAGTTCCCCTGGCACCAATCTGGATTTCCTGAGCTGCTCGTCAGCATAAAGTCCATTTTTAGAGATGTGCTGCTCTGGAAGGGAAAAAAGAACAAAACAGTTTAGAGTTCTGGAACAGTGTGTTTCTGACAGATACTGTAAGTCCACATAGAAACTGTGAAGCATGGGGGTGAAAATGTCATGATTTAGAGCTGCGCGGCAGGCAAAAGTGGCTCAAATCAGATTTTTTTTTTTTGTATGCTTTCTCATAGTTGTGCTACATTTTTTCATTAATTTCTGACTTTTCCCTCATAATTACCTCCGCCAAGGAGGTTATGTTTTTACCGGGGTTTGTCTGTCTGTTACCAACATAACTCAAAAAGTTATGAACAGATTTTGATGAAATTTTCAGGACAAGTCCGAAATGGGAAAAGGAAGAAATGATTAGATTCTGAGAGTGATCCGGATCACCGTCTGGATCCAGGAATTTTTTAAAGGATTCTTTATCATTGTGAGATAGGGCCATTTTTAGCATACACTACCGTTCAAAAGTTTGGGGTCACCTCAGACAATTTTGTGTTTTCCATGAAAAGGCACACTTTTATTTACCACCATGAGTTGTAAAATGAATAGAAAATATAGTCAAGACATTGACAAGGTTAGAAATAATGATCTGTATTTGAAATAATAATTTTTTCCTTCAAACTTTGCTTTCGTCAAAGAATCCTCTATTTGCAGCAATTACAGCATTGCAGACCTAACATGATTGCACAAGGGTTTTCTAATCATCCATTAGCCTTCTGACGCAATGAGCAAACATTGTACCATTAGAACACTGGAGTGATAGTTGCTGGAAATGGGCCTCTATACACCTATGTAGATATTGCACCAAAAACCAGACATTTGCAGCTAGAAAAGTCATTTACCACATTAGCAATGTATAGAGTGTATTTCTGATTAGTTTAAAGTTATCTTCATTGAAAAAAAGTGCTTTTCTTTCAAAAATAAGGAAATTTCTAAGTGACCCCAAACTTTTGAACGGTAGTGTATGTGTATATAACTCCACAATAAATGGTCAGGACGCTTGCCAAAAAAAATACAGGATAAGATCCCAATAGGTTCTAGGAAATATCAAAGACTGATCCGGATCCTGCAAAAAATCCGGATACTGTGATCCAGAACAGGAAATAATAGGGGATCTTTGGAATTTTTATCACTGCAAGGTAACAAATTAAGATATAAACATACAACAAACACCAAAATATAGCCAAGACACTGAGGAATCAGTAGTGTGCCAATGGATTTGTTGTATCTTCAAAAGCTATGGAGCTATATCCAGAAGAAAACCGCCATTACTGAAAAAGTGATTTTTGTCAATAACTACTGAACTAATAAAGATATCAATGTGAATCCAATTGCTAAAGGTATGTTTTGATGGTCACGGAATCTGAAAATATAGATAAAATAAATGTAGGACTGTGGAGTGTGTAAATAACGCGGCAGATTTGACTCAAGACAGTTTATTACACATCTCACACAGAAGCATAGTCAGAAAGAGAACATCTCACACAAGACTCTTCTCTTAAATACTCTGGCATTCCCTCAGAAGCTTCTACACACAAAAGGTCACATTGCCTTCACTTCCTTAATCTTCTACACACAAAAGGTCACATTGCATTCACTTCCTTAATCCTTTACCATCCTCCTAGAAGTCTCTGATACACAAAAGGTCACACTGCATTCATCCTTCACACCTCCCTGCTATCTCCAAGGGAAACTCTGCTCTTTGTTCTAGTCTAAGATACTATACCATTATGCACTCCCCATGTGTCACCAAACGACCCCCCCCAAGCGTCTTGGATAGAACAATAGAATGACAGTCCATATGCTGTGGTTAAACCATTAAACATCAATCCACATGCTGCTTGGGCTTCAGTCTTTTCCCGTATCTGCTGTAACCAGGATTCACCGCCTCCGCGGCGCTGTCATGCTGGGGGTCTGATGATTGAGGGGTAAAAGTCTGTGCATGTGGGTGCTCTGGGGAATCTTTTCTCTGGGAAGCTCCCCGTGGAGGTCTTCCACGCCGAGGGGCCCTCGCCAACAGCACTTGCTCGTCCGCCACAACAAAAGCGGGTTTGAGTCTGTCTATGCCAACCTTTTCCCTCCTACCCCCCCAAATCTAGCAAAAAATGCTGGTCCCCTGTTTCCAGCACTCTGAACGGTCCATCATAAGGTGGGCGCAGTGGAGGTCGATGGACATCATGTCTAATAAAAACAAACTCCGCGTTTTTCAAAGTTTTAGGCACAAAAACGCGCGGAAAACTGTGGTGAACAGGGCCCGGCAGCATGCTTGTGTCTATGCTACGCTGCAACAGCTGAGACGGGGAGCTGTCCGGCGCGGGATTATCTGGAAGAAACTCCCCGGGCAGCCGAAGTGGCTGCGCAAAAACGAGTTCAGCCGGGGACGCTTCCAAATCCTCTTTAGGCGCAGAACGTAACCCCAATAAAACCCACGGTAGCTTGTCTACCCAATTTGCATCCATCAGTGACGCCCTGAGAGCCGCTTTCAATGACCTATGAAAACGTTCGCATAACCCATTAGCCTGTGGATTGTATGCGGTTGTGCGGTGAATTGTGACACCCAGGCTGCGGGCCATTGTTGACCAGAGTTCGGAAACAAATTGAGGGCCTCTGTCGGACGTAATATCCGACGGGACTCCAAAACGCGCCACCCATGCCGTTAAAAACGCACGCGCCACCTCCTCGGCTGTGGTTGCTGCCAGTGGAACCACTTCCGGCCAGCGCGTGGTGCGGTCCACCATTGTCAGAAGGTGCGTGCACCCCTGTGATGGTGGGAGGGGGCCCACGAGGTCCACGTGAACATGGTCGAACCTCTAAGCCGGGATGCGAAACGGCTCCAAGGGAGCCTTCGTATGTCTGTGTACCTTGGCTCGTTGGCACGCCATGCAGGCTGCTGCCCACTCTTTCACTTGTTTGCGAAGGCTCGGCCACACAAATTTCTCTCCTACCATTTTGACTGACGCGCGCACTCCTGGGTGCGCCAAAGAATGAATCGAGTCAAAAACGCGGCGGTGCCACGCGGCCGGTACCACGGGACGCGGTCGCCCCGTGGAGACATCACAAATTAGGGGGGGCATACCGTCTTGCAGCACCCTGCTCTCCAGCCTTAACCCTGTTGGTCCAGACTGGAGCGTGCGCACGTCCGTGTCACTAACCTGCTCCGCGGCCATGGCTGAGTAATCTATCCCCACGCGGACTGGGGCAGCCACGGCGCGCGAGAGGCAGTCTGCCACTACATTCAGTTTACCCGACACATGCTGAATATCGGTAGTAAACTCTGAGATCGCGGCCAGCTGTCTCTGCTGCCGGCCCGACCATGGTTCTGAAACCTTGGCCATCGTGAATGTTAGTGGCTTGTGGTCAACGAACGCGGTGAAACAGCGCCCTTCCAGCCAGAACTGGAAGTGGTGAATGGCCAAGTGGAGAGCCAGCAACTCCCTGTTGAACGCGCTGTATTTACGTTCACTATCGCGCAAAGTCCTGCTGAAAAAGGCGAGCGGCTGCCAAGCCCTGGCTACACGCTGCTCCACGACCGCCCCTATGGCCACATCTGACGCATCAGTAGTGAGCGCTATGCGGGCCATTGGGTCTGGATGTGCCAGCAGCGCAGCGTTTGCCAGGGCTGCTTTGACTTCCGAGAACGCCCGCTCTCGCTCCGGGGACCATTCTATCTCATTCGCGGGTTTCTGTTTTTTGAGCGCGGCGTACAGTGGTTGCATGAGCTGCGCTGCGCGGGGAAGGAAACGGTTATAAAAATTCACCATTCCCAAAAATTCCTGTAATGCCCTGACCGTTTGCGGCCGGGGAAAATCTGCTACCGCGCGCACTTTGTCAGGCAGTGGAACCGCTCCTTCGGGAGAGACGCGGTGCCCCAAAAAATCAATCTGCGTCACCCCGAACTGACATTTCGCTGGGTTGATTATTAACCCGTGCTCTTCCAACCTCCGGAAAACCGCCGTGAGGTAGGTTTCGTGTTCGTCTTCAGACGCGCTGGCTACCAAGATATCGTCCAAGTAGACGAATACGAAAGGGAGATCACGCAGCACTGCATCCATCATGCGTTGGAATGTCTGTGCAGCCCATTTAAGCCCGAATGGCATGCGCAAAAACTCGAATAAACCGAACGGAGTTATCATCGCTGTTTTGGGTATGTCCTCAGCGCGCACTGGAACTTGGTGGTAACCGCGAACCAGGTCTATTTTAGAAAAAACGCGCGCTCCTGCCAAGTGAACGGAAAAATCTTGGATGTGAGGAATTGGGTAGCGGTCGTGCGGTGTGGCGTTGTTCAACCTGCGGAAATCCCCGCAAGGTCACCACGAACCCTCAGCTTTAGGGACCATGTGTAGCGAGGAAGCCCATGGGCTGTTTGAACGCCTGATGATGCCCAACCTCTCCAGGTTGGCGAACTCCTCGCGTGCTATGGCCAGTTTAGCTGCGTCCAAGCGCCGAGGTTTTGCAAAAACGGGCGGCCCGGTGGTGGTGATAAAATGCTCCACCCTGTGTTTAGCGATGGCTGCCGAAAATGTTGGGACCGTGAGTGCTGGGAACTGAGTGAGCAGTGTGTGGAACTTACCGCCTGCAGCTGTGACGTTGGCTTGTGCTGTTGGCCGGGATGCTCGAGCTGTACAGGGGATAGAATCAAAGGACAGTGCATTAACCAGGCGCCTGTTAGCGACATCAACCAACAAACCATGTGTGCACAAAAAATCAGCCCCCAATATATTGAAATTCAATGCTGCTATGACAAAAGTCAACTCAAATGTACGGCCGTGTAGAGACAGAAGCAGAGTCCTCTCACCAAAGGTCTTAATCTCCGAGCCGTTTGCTGCTGCCATCTCGGGGCCGCTAGATCCCGCCAGCCGGTCGGCGTAGGACGGCAAGATGAAACTCATCTGGGCACCGGTGTCCACGAGGAAATGCCTCCCCGAGTGTGCGTCCGTCAAGTAGAGCAGCTTGTTCTCCTCCCTGAGGGTCGCAGCTGCTACCGACCCCCGGTCTTGGCGTTTCCCAAGCGCTTGAACTGGCACGGTGGTATACATTTGCGTGCCTTCTCTGCGAAGCGGCGGTGGTAGAAACAAAGGGGTCACCAGTGTGGAGTGTGTAAATAACGAGGCGGATTTGACTCAGTTTATTACACATCTCACACAGAAGCATAGTCAGAAAGAGAACATCTCAGACAAGACTCTTCTCTTAAATACTCCCTCAGAAGCTTCTACACACAAAAGGTCACATTGCATTCACTTCCTTAATCCTTTACCATCCTCCTAGAAGTCTCTGATACACAAAAGATCACACTGCATTCATCCTTCACACCTCCCTGCTATCTCCAAGGGAAACTCTGCTCTTTGTTCTAGTCTAGGATGCTATACCATTATGCACTCCCCATGTGTCACCAAAGGACTATTATATTTGGGGAAAATCCCAATATTAGGGGGAACTGAGGTACTTGGAGGAGGTCTGCGCTCTCCAAGTGCTTTTCTAGTTTTGCTGTGTTGCTGCTTGGTCTTATAAATTTACAACCTGATTTTTTTATATATAAATTTACAACTTTTTGACATAAATTTGTGACCTTTTCATCCAAGTTGTTGTTACATAAATTTTGCTACTTCTTCCAAGCACCGAGGTGGAAATGTCATGATCTGAGGCTCCACGGCCTGGCCAGCTCACCCTCATAGGCTACAATCAGAATGCAGACAAAATTGGCTCAAATCTGATTTTTTTTCTTATATACTATTTTTTCTCATAGTTGTGCTACATTTTTCATTATTTTCTGAGTTTTTCTTGTAATTTTCTTACTTTCTTCTCATCAATTTGCATTTTTTAATCATAATTTGCTAGTGTCTCAGAAATTTGCTACTTTTTTGTAATTTTGAAACCTGTTTTTTTTATATATAAATTTGTGACTTTTTCATCTAAACTGTTACATTGTGGGACACATATGTTGGTTTCATATGCTCCATAAATAGATTACTGTATGTTTATTGTGTGCTGCACGTCTCAGGGGAACAACGGGACTGAGCCTCCTAGAGGTAACGGGAGGGTGTGAGATTTGGCCTTTTGTTTCAAGGAGGTGGCCTTGAGAGATTTCCTGACCACCGGAGACTAGGGGGTGGATGGTGTTAAGATCGGGGGAAGTTACATTGTGACTGTGATTAAACACCATATGACTGTAGTTTTGATGTCCTGGGTATAAAAGGACAGATGTGAGAAGATTCATCCTCTTTTTCTGCTTTGAAATGTTGGAGTATGTGATTGTGAATAAAGCTGAACCTGAGGAATAAACTCAGTCTCATCCTTCAACACATTCTCCACAACATAAATTTTGCTACTTCTTCAGGATTTTGCTGTTTTTTCCCATAAATTCTTGTAAATTTGTGTTTTTTTTAAAATGTAAATTTTCAGTCTTGCTAGCAATAAATCAGAATACATGAATACAACAGGCCTTTTCAGCTACTAGGGGGACCCCAAGGTACAAGTTCACCCTCTGTGTGTGTGTGTAGTGGATATAAAAAGTCTACACTTACTTACTTGGTCACCATTAGGTGCATGACCACATGCATCCTCCAAACCTCTCTATCATTCAACTGGTGCTTCCCAGTTCTCTCCTCTTTAGGAAGAAGCTAAGGCTCCACCCACGTCTAATTGAGGCCATATGAGGGAACTGGATTCCCCCACCGATCTAGGGTATTTCTGAGAGGAGTGGCGCCCCCAGAAATTACTAGCTTTGTAAAGCACTCACAAAAGTCTACACAGCCCTGTTCAAATGCCAGGTTTCTGTGATGTAAAAAAATGAGACCAAGATAAATCATTTCAAAACTTTTTCCACCCTTAATATGACCTATAACCTGTGCAACCCAATTGAAAAACAAAATGAAATCTTTTAAGGGGAAAAATAAAAAACTTACAATAACCTGCTTGCATAAATATGCACACCCTCTTATAACTGGGGATGTGGCTGTGTTGAGAATTAACCAATCACATTCAAATTCATGTTAAATGGGAGTCAGCACACACCTGCCACCATTTAAAGTGCCTCTGATGAACCCCAAATAAAGTTCAACTGTTCTAGTAGGCCAGGGGTGTCCAACCATGTGCCATGGAGAGCCAAGACCCTGCAGGTTTTACCTCCAACCAGTGTCTTCAACAGCAGATTTCAGTGAACTTCTTCCCACTGATTGCCGATAAGTGAAAACACCTGCTGAAGAGACTGGGTAGAAGAGAAAACCTGCAGGGTCTTGGCTCTCCATGGCACATGGTTGGACACCCCTGTAGTAGGCTTTTCCTGACATTTCTGTAGTCACATCTTACAGCACAAGCCATGGTCCGCAGAGAGCTTCCAAAGTATCAGAGGGATCTCATTATTTTTTATTTTTCCCCTTAAAAGACTTCAGTTTGTTT
This sequence comes from Pholidichthys leucotaenia, assembly GCA_020510985.1. NCBI lineage: Eukaryota > Metazoa > Chordata > Actinopteri > Cichliformes > Pholidichthyidae > Pholidichthys > Pholidichthys leucotaenia. The sequence continues at coordinate 2,327,869 of JAJAQF010000046.1, read as the reverse complement.
TTCAATTGGGTTGTACAGGTTATAGGTCACATTAATGGTGGAAAAAGTTTTGAAATGATTTATCTTGGTCTACTTTTTTACATCACAAAAACCTGGCTTTCAACAGGGGTGTGTAGATTTTTTTTATATATGTATGTCTATATGTGCAAGAAGGGACAGGACAAGATAAGTTTTGGCTTCAATCCCGTTCCTTTTCGGACTGTATTGTTTTGGTTATTCTTATTTTTATTTTTGTTTGAACTAAATGGCATCAATCAATAAAGAAAAAAAAATCAATGCTGAAGATGAAACGAGGGTGGACATTCCAGCAAGACGATGATCCCAAACACACAGCCAAGCAAACTCTCAACTGGCTCCAGAGAAGGAAAATAAAGCTGCTAGAATGATCCAGGCAGTCACCTGACCTGAATCCAATTGAAAATCTATGGAAGGAACTGAAGATCAGAGTTCATATAAGACACCCATGGAACCTTCAAGAGTTGACAGTTTGTGTGGAAGAATGAGCTAAAATCACTCCTGAGCAATGCCTGCAGCGAGTTTCTCCATACAGGAGGCGTCTGGAAGCTGTTATTACCAACAAAGGCTAAATATTAAAAGAATTTCACCAAGCGTGTTCAATACTTATTCCCTGTGTCATTCCATTTTATTAAGATAAGATAAGATAGATAAGCCTTAAATATAACTTGTTTTGTGAACACAGTTGCCTTGATTTCTTTGTATGAATTACTTGGTTGTTACTGATATCTGGTGAAAATCTGAGGTCAATGGCTCCATCAGAAATATGTTAATGAGAAAAATGCTGACGTGTTCAGTACTTATTTTCCCCGCTGTATACACACACACTACTCACAAAAACTTAGGGATATTTGGCTTTCGGGTGAAATTTAGGGAAAATGTAAAAAGTTCACGCTACAGTGATATTATAACATGGAAGTAAGGGATGTAAGTAGAAGCATGCAATGGTGATTTCCTCCTTCCATCCTTCCATCCATCCATCCATCCATTTTCTACTGCTTTTCTGGAGGTCCAAGTCACAGAGGCAGCAGCTCAAGCAGAGAAGCCCAGACTTCACTCTCCCCGGCCACCTGCTCCAGCTCTTCAGGGAGGATACCAAGACATTCCCAGGCCAACTGGGAGCCGTAGGCTCTCCACCACATCCTGGGTCTGCCCCGGGGTCTCCTCCCAGTGGGATGTGCCCGAAACACCTCAAGTGAGAGTCGTCCAGGAAGCATCCTGATCAGATGCCCAAACCAACTCATCTGGCTCGGTTAAACAGCAGTCCAAATTGAAACAATATTGACGAAGTAAGCACAAACAGAGCATTTTGTGGCTTGTTGTAACCCCAGTAATTACACAGATTGTCCGCTTTGTCTCCTTCACATTTCCTTGTTCTCCTCGCTGCTCCGCTCTGCTTGTTCACGGCGGCACAACTTCCAAGGCAAGTCAGATAAACAGCGGTCCAAATTCAAAAGAATACTGAGCAAGTAAGCACATAGAGAACATTTTGTGGCTCGTCATAACCCCAGTAATTACACAGATTGTCAGAATGGCAGCGGCGGTGGTCGCACACACCGTTTTCTCTGACTTCTTTTTCTCTGTGCAAAGATCGTATTAAAAGTTGCATTTCTTAGCATTTTTTTTTAGCTCTAACTCCATCACAATCTGCTCTTGTCCGTCACGATTTCTTTCTCGCCAAACTTACCTGTATTGTGTATTTCCAAAATTAAATCACATTGTCATCATCATCATCATAGCAGTCTGTTGTGGGCAACAATGACTGTTTCATTTTGGCCTGATCAGATTCCTCCACACAGCCCTGTCCTTAGCCTTCCACTGCCAGGAACTCCTATCTATGTCCAACATCTTCAAATTTCTTTTTACAGTGTCTTTAAATCTGAGCCTTGGTCTACCCTGATTGTGTTTGCCCTTGCATAACTGTGAGTAGAGTAACTGCCGAGGAAGACGCTGGTGGTCCATCCTCTCAACATGTCCGAGCCATCTCAGGTTCATCTGTATTAGCATGTCCTCCATTGATGGTAGACCAGCTCGTTTCAACACTTCTATGTTGGTTATCTTGTCTTTCCATGAGATGTTCATTATGGCTCGAAGGTGTCTCATCATGTACGCGTGGAGTTTTTTCACCTGCACTCTGTAGACAGTCCAAGTTTCAGCACCGTACAATAGAGTAGCCAGTACTGTCACTCTGTACACTTTGCATTTCACACGGACAGACACATGTCGATTGTTCCACAGTCTCTCCCTCAAGTTTCCAAACACAGCGCTCGCTCTTCCCGTTCTGAGAGAGAGTTCATCCTCCAGCCTAGCATTCTCTGAAACAGTACTCCCTAGATACTTGAAAGTCTTGCACTTGACTAGTGGCTCTGTACCAATGCTGATCTCTTCTGGTAGTGATGTTGATAATTGGAACTTTGGTGGTTGATAAAGGCACTCTGTCTTCTTGATGCTGATTTGGAGACTGAATTGGCTAGCTGCTCTTGCAAATTTCTCCACTAAAGATTGCATATCTTCCACGCTGTGTGCAACTAGAGCACTGTTGTCGGCAAAGAGCATTTCCCTTACTATCTTTATCGATGTCTTACTCTTGGCTATAAACTGTGCCACATTGAACAAGTCTGCTTCTTTCCTTGTTTGAATGTATACTCCTTCTGAAGTGTCTTTGAAGGCCTCCTCAAGCATGGCTGCTAGATATAGTGAGAAGAGTGTAGGCGCCAGCACACACCCTTGTTTCACCCCATTGCTTACTGAAAAGTCTTTAGATACTGAACCACTCATTGCCACGTTTGCTTGCATACCTGTATGGAGTGTCTTGATCAGTCTGACAAACTTCTCTGTACAACCATATTTCTTGAGTACCTGCCAAAGTCCTTGTCGCGAAACAGTATTGAAGGCTTTACTGAAGTCTATGAAGACTACATAAAGCGGCATGTTCTGTTCGATACACTTCTCTTGAACCTGTTTCAAGCAGAAAATCATGTCCATTGTGCTTCTTCCACTTCTAAAGCTGTACTGGGTTTCCGGTAGTACATTCTGCGAGATGTGTTCATTGAGTCTGTTAAGTAGTACACGTGAGAAAATCTTACCAACAGTGGCTAGCAGTGATATACCTCGGTAATTTCCACAATCTTTCCTGTCACCTTTCTTGAACAAAGGCACAATGCTTGCATCCTTCCAGTCTTGAGGTACTTTCTGGGCATCCCATATCTCTTGGATGAGCTTGTGCAGGCAGTTGGTCAGCTGAACACCACCAAATTTCCACACTTCTGCTGGAATTCCATCCCTTCCTGGAGCTTTACCATTCTATGTTGTCCTGATAGCTGCCATTAGTTCATCAAAATTTGGTGGTTCATCCAGACTTGATACAGCTGGTCGCTGCACTAGAGCTTCTTTAGCCTCTTCAGTGAGATCTCCAGGGTTGTTTAGTAGTTGGTCAAAGTGGTCTGCAAATCTGTCCAGGATCTTGTCTTTCTCCTGCAAAACCATTTCACCATTCATAGCCTTTAGTTGGATCAGTCCTCTTGGTTTAGGGCCGTAGATTTCTCTCAAACCTGTGAAGAATGTTTTCATGTCCTTTCTGTCTGCTGCAGTTTGAAGTTTCTCCACTTTTTCATCCCACCAGTTGGACTTCATCTCTCTGGTGTACTTCTGTAGCTCACTCTGAGCCTTTGAGTATTTCTTCTTCTTCGATCTTGTGTTACACTGTAGGTTTTCCTACCTAGCTGTATTCCTCGCTTCCAGTAGTTTCTTCAGGTGTTCATCACGCTCATCAAACCAATCTTGATGTTTCCTCTCAGGGTAGCCTAATACATCACTCGCAGTCTGATACACCATATCCTTTAGTGTTGCCCATTTCTCTTCTATGTCATTCTCTGAGTTGTTGCTGTCCCAGTCTTTCAAGTTTTCATCCATTTCCCGTGTAAGTTCTTCCTCCTTCTTTTGGCCTTTCAGTGCACTAGTGTTTAGCTTCTGTGGTGGCTTTGCACCCGTCCTGCAGTGCTGTTTTCATCTGCAAATCCTTAATCTAGATCTCAGCATAACATGATCGTACCACAGTCCACGCCTCTCATTGCTCTGGTGTCCAATACATCCCTTATGTCTCTCTGCCTGACTATGATGTAGTCTAATAAGTGCCAGTGCTTGGATATTGGGTGCATCCATGTCTTCTTGTGTATGTCCTTGTGCTTAAATAGAGTGTTGGTTATCACAAGGTTGTACTCTGAACATAGTGCAAGTAGAAGTTCTCCATTAGCATTGCACTTGCCTACTCCATGACTGCCTAGCACTCCTTTCCATTTCTCAGTGTCCGAACCAACTGTGGCATTAAAATCTCCAACAAGTATCAGCCTGTCATCAGTCGGTACACGCCTGATAGTCTCACGTAAATCACTGTAGAACTCTTCCTTCACCTCCTCTGTGTTGGTCATTGTTGGAGCATATACACTGATGAGTGTGGCATACATCTTCCGCTGTAGTGGGAGTCTCATAGTCATTATCCTGTCGTTGATTGGCACTGGTTCCTCATCAAGCATTGCTGCTATCTCCTTTCTAACTGCAAAGCCCACTCCCGCTTCTCTCCTTTCGTGAGTTGATCTCTCACTCCAAAAGAAGATGTACCCATGGTCTTCCAAGCTGTCATATCCAGGCAATCTTGTTTCACTAAGTGCAGCTATGTCTACATTGTACCTGTTCATTTTCAGGGCCACAAGCGTGGTCTGTCTTTCTGGGCACTGTGATGTTGTTCTGTCCAACAGAGTGCGTACATTCCATTCTGCTACACACAAGGCTGCTGTTTTCCTCTTCTTTTGTCTTCCTGCTCCTAGCTTACTTTTCGCTGCCTGTCGGAGTGTGAACAGATCAGCGCAGACCTTATAAGCCCAGGCAATGTCTGAGCCAGTATGAGTTGCTTTCTGATTGGCCATTTCATGAAACTGCTTGCAAAGTATTTGAGTACTGCTAGCTTTTGCTGGACTAGCAGCACATTCTTGGCAGATAAAGGTATTATCAGTGGCAAGGACAAGCCAAGACAAACTGACTCCAGTATCTGTTGTAGTGACTGACCAGATGATAGGTTTGTTTATCTCTGCTCTTTGTGTAGTGCATGTCACAATACACCGACTGGCACAGTCCACCACAGACCTTGCGACAGATGTGTTTATCTGCCAGGGTGTCCAGTCTCACCCCGTGTAACTGGGAGTGGTCCACCACAGACCTGTTGCAGATATTGTTTTTAGTTCTGCCAGGATGCCCTGTTTCACCCTCCACGCCCTTGGAAGGGTGGGGATACCGGTTGAGTCGCCGACGGCCCGACCCATAGGAAAGGTAGTACCGGTTTTCATGGTTATCCGGTAGCAAGCAAGCCAATGCCTGACCTTGAAATGTCCTTTACAAATGAAGAGACTCAAACTGAAGAACAATCATAATTCGAACCACCAACCGTCTGCCAGTAAACAAAAAGTTCCTGTTCGTCTTGATTGTCACTGTATTCATGTACCTCCATTGCTTCCTCAATATACAAATCACATTGTATACTGTTGAATACCAAACCCACATCACCACACTCCCTGTTAAGCTGATGTGGCATCCATTTGAGTGATCGTTATCATTATTGTGCTTGCAGTCACTGTGCATGCTTTCACTGAACAGAACACATGGTAGTTTAACCCTGAGTGTGAAAAATGAGTGGCAGCATTAGATGGTATGCACTAAAACACAAAAAATACACACAATATTCAGTCACAGCAGTACACAAAGTACCTGTTTGTATTGTGGACAGCTAATCTTATCATTCCATCTTGTATTAATTGGCAAATACATACATACATACTTCCCTGCGCCTTCGGGTTGGGAAACAGGTCCTGACCGTCATTTGTGCCTATGCACCAAATGATGTTCCAGAGTACACACCCTTTTTGGAGTCTCTGACTGGGGTGCTGGAGGGTGCTCCTCTTGGAGACTCCATTGTCCTACTGGGGGACTTCAATGCGCAGGTGGGCAACGACAGTGAAACCTGGAGGGGGGTGATTGGGAGGAACGGCCTTCCCGATCTGAACCCAAGTGGTGTTCAGTTATTGGACTTCTGTGCTAACCACAGTTTGTCCATAACGAACACCATGTTCAAGCATAAGGGTGTCCATATGTGCACCTAGCACCAGGACACCCTAGGTCGCAGGTCGATGATCGATTTTGTTATTGTGTCATCAGACCTGCGACCGTATGTCTTGGACACTCGGGTAAAGAGAGGTGCAGAGCAGTCAACTGATCACCACCTGGTGGTGAGTTGGATCCGATGGCAGGGGAGGAAGCCATTCAGACCTGGTAGACCCAAACGTATACTGAGGGTGTGCTGGGAGCGTCTGGCTGAGGCCCCTGTCCGGGAGGTCTTCAACTCCCACCTCCGGAAGAACTTCAACCACATTACGAGGGAGTCTGGAGACATGGAATCTGAATGGGCCATGTACTCCACCTTTGTTGTTGAAGCGGCGGCCCAGAGCTGCGGCCGCAAGGTAGTCGGTGCATCTCGAGGTGGCAACCCCCGAACCAAGTGGTGGACACCTGTGGTGAGGGGGGCCATTAAGCTGAAGAAGGAGTCCTATCAAGCTTGGTTGGTTTGTGGGACTCCCAAAGCAGCTGAGGTATACTGGCAGGCCGAGCGGAGTGCAGCTCGGGTGGTTGCTGAAGCAAAAACCCGGGTATGGGAGGAGTTCGGTGAGGCCATGGAACAAGACTTTCGGTCGGCCTCGAAGAGATTCTGGCAAACTGTCCGGCGGCTCAGGAGGGGAAAGCAGCTCCCTGTCCACACTGTGTATGGTGCGGATGGGGCACTGTTGACTTCGACTGGGGATATTGTCCAGCGGTGGAAGGAATACTTTGAGGACCTCCTCAATCCCACTGATACGCCTTCTACAGAGGAAGCAGGGTTTGCGATGAGGGGGATGACTCGCCTATCACAGGGGCTGAGGTCGCCAAGGTGGTTAAAAATCTCCGTGGTGGCCAGGCCCCGGGGGTGGACAAGATTTGCCCTGAGTACCTCAAGGCCCTGGATGTTGTAGGGCTGTCATGGTTGACACGCCTCTGCAACATTGCGTGGAGGTCAGGGGCAGTGCCTTTGGCATGGCAAACCGGGGTGGTGGTTCCTCTCTTCAAAAAAGGGGACCGGAGGGTGTGCTCCAACTTTAGAGGGATCACACTCCTCAGCCTCCCTGGGATGGTCTATGCCAAGGTACTGGAGAGGAGAGTCTGGCCGTTGGTTGAACCTCGGATTCAGGAGGAGCAATGTGGTTTTCGTCCTGGCCATGGCACATCGGACCAGCTCTTTACCCTCTTGAGAATTCTCAAGGGTTTGTGGGAATTTGCCCAACCAGTTTACATGTGTTTTGTGAACTTGGAGAAGGCATTTGACCGGGTCCCTTGTGGCTTTTTGTGGGGGGTGCTTCAGAGCTATGGGGTATCGGGCTTGTTGTTACGAGCTAGTCGGTCTCTGTACGACCATTGTGAGAGTTTGGTTCATATTGCCAACACTCGGTCGGACTCATTCCCAGTGAGAGTTGGACTCCGCCAGGGCTGCCCTTTGTCACCGATCCTGCTCATAATTTTTATGGACAGGATTTCTAGGCGCAGCCAGGGAATGGAGGGAGTCATGCTTGGTGACCACATGATCTCATCTCTGTTGTTTGCAGATGATGTTGTCCTGTTGGCTTCATCCAGCAATGACCTACAGTTCTTACTGGGACAGTTTGCCGCTGAGTGTGAAGCGGCTGGGATGAGAATCAGCACCTCCAAGTCCGAGGACCATGGACTTGGACTCATTCACGAGTGAGGGGAAAATAGAGTGAGAGATTGACAGACGGATCGGAGCAGCATCTGCAATAATGCGGACATTGTACCGGTCTGTGGTGAAGAGGGAGCTTAGTTCTAAGGCAAAGCTGTCGATTTACCAGTCAATCTACGTTCCTACTCTCACCTATGGTCACGAGCTTTGGGTAATGACTGAAAGAACAAGGTTGCGGATACAAGCGGCTGAAATGAGCTTTCTCCATAGGATTGCTGGACTCACCCTCAGAGATAGGGTGAGGAGCTCAGTCATCCGGGAGAGGCTCAGAGTAGAACCGCTGCTCCTCCACATTGAAAGGAGTCAGTTGAGGTGGTATGGGCATCTGATTAGGATGCCTCCTGGACGCTTCCCACTTGAGGTGTTTCGGGCACGTCCCACTGGGAGGAGACCCCGGGGCTGACCCAGGACTCGGTGGAGAGACTATGTCTCCCAGCTGGTCTGAGAATGCCTTGGTATCCTCTCTGAAGAGCTGGAGCAGGTGGCTGGGGAGAGTGAAGTCTGGGCTTCTCTGCTTGAACTGCTGCCTCCGCGACCTGAACCTCCGGAAAAGCAGTAGAAGATGGATGGATGGATGGATGGATACATACATACAGTGGTGTGAAAAAGTGTTTGCCCCTTCCTGATTTCTCCTTTTTTTGTATGTTTGTCACACTTAAATGTTTCAGATCGTCAAACAAATTTAAATATTAGACAAAGATAACACAAGTAAACACAAAATGCAGTTTTTAAATGCAGGTGTTTATTATTAAGAGGGGAAAAATCCAAACCTACATGGCCCTGTGTGAAAAAGTGATTGCCCCCTAGACCTAATAACTGGTTGGGCCACCCTTAGCACCAACAACTGCAATCAAGCGTTTGTGATAACTGGCAGTGGGTCTTTTACAGCGCTGTGGAGGAATTTTGGCCCACTCATTATTGCAGATGTGTTAAAATTCAGCCACACTGGAGGGTTTTCCAGCATGAACTACCTTTTTAAGGTCATGCCACATCATCTCAGTTGGATTCAGGTCAGGACTTTGACTAGGCCACTCCAAAGTCTTCATTTTGTTTTTCTTAAGCCATTCAGAGGTCGACTTGCTGGTATGTTTTGGATCATTGTCCTGCTGCAAAACCCAAGTGCCCTTCAGCTTGAGGTCACAAACAGATGGCCGGACATTCTCCTGCAGGAGTTTTTGGTAGACAGCAGAATTCATGGTTCCATTTACCACAGCAGGTCTTCCAGGTCCTGAAGCAGCGAAACAGCCCCAGACCGTCACACTACCACCACCATATTTTATTGTTGGTATGATGTGCCTTTTCTGAAATGCTGTGTTACTTTTACGCCGGATGTAATGGGGCACACTCCTTACAAAAAGTTCAATTTTTGTCCTGTCAGTCCACATAGTATTCTCCCAAAAGTCTTGGGGATCATGAAGCTGTTTTCTGGTAAAACTGAGACGAGCCTTTATATTCTTTTTGCTCAGCACTGGTTTTCGTCTTGGAACTCTGCCATGCAGGCCATTTTTGCCCAGTCTCTTTCTTATGGTGGAGTCATGAACACTGACCTTTACTGAGGCAAGTGAGGCCTGCAGTTCTTTGGATGTTGTTGGGGGGGTCTTTTGTGATCTTTTGGATGAGTCATCACTGCTTCATTGGGGTAATTTTGGTCGGCCGGCCACTCCTGGGAAGAGGCCATGGTTCACCATTTGTGGGGTAGTGGCTCTCACTGTAGTTTGCTGGAGTCCCAAAGCTTTAGAAATGGCTTTATAACCTTTTCCAGACTGATAGATCTCAATTACTTTCTCATTTGTTCCTGAATTTCTTTGGATAGCAGCATTTTCCATCTTGCCTTGAGAGAGAGCAGTCGCATTTTTCTTCCCTCCTCCCCTGCCTTCCTGATCTATTCCCAGCTTTTGCAATGTTGCGTTTTTGTCTGTGTTTAGTCGCTCTTCTTCTGCTGAATCTTAATCTAAACGGAAATTATGGATTTGGAAGCGGCTTAAATGTGCTATTGTCACTATTTTTCAACAAGAATTGGGCCAAGGGGGAGCCCAAGAATTGGAACCTACGAGGAGACTCATGGACATTGGAATTCATGCGTCTATGGAAACATTATTGGTTATGATCTCAGGACTTCTATTTTTGGCTGTGGAGTTCCCTGATGTATCAGAAATTGAAGGAAAGTGAGAGAGCTGATCAAGCGGACCCGGCAAGCTCCTTCATCAAATTCGACCAGTTGGGGAGGGCACGAGTAGCGGCAAACGGTGAACTGAATGACAGTGATTCAGTGAAGGAATACACCTGAAGCCCTGTGCTCTCTATGGAAAAACAGTTTAAGCCTGCATATATAATGGAAGCACAGAACTACACGGATGAGGACAAATTCTATTCTCTGAGTGCACTGTGCTGATTTGATTTGATTTGATTTGACCTTGTTTGCCCCGTGTTTACATTCCTCCTGACTGAGATAAGCGGAAGGATCGGCTCATGTCTACCCAAACAATCAACAATCAGTTGTTTGTTGTCAGCGGATTGGACCCTCGAGGACAATGCCCATGTGCCTTCTGCAAGCAAGAGAGAGAGAGAGATATAGACTCTGGACTCTGGACTTGTTTATAAGTCACATGATTATAACATCTATCCACTGCCAGGAGGCGCCCTCTGCTGCTCACTAACAACTGTTACATTTACACTACACAATGCATACAACACTACATGCATACGATATACACACACTGCTCTCCTTCTGCGTGTGATCTGTCTACTAAATGTCTGCTAAATATGCATTGAGGTTTTTTTTTGCCTGCAATCAAAATTTCGCTTACTCATTAAGCGTCAATTTGATAAAACATGTTTTTTTTCTCTCGCCTATTGTGTCATATCCTTTCTTTTCTTTTTTTTCCTTTCTTCTTTATGACTGGCGCCTAGCGGCTGCCCCGGCCTTGGATGCGCTCTGCAGAGCGTGCCCAAATGCCAAGTCACGTTTCGTTACCTTGTATTCATACATGTGTAATGACGATAAAGTTGAATCTCATCTCATCATCTCATCTCATGATGTCTAGCTTTTGAGGATCTTTTGGTCTACTTCACTTTGTCAGGCAGGTCCTATTTAAGTGATTTCTTGATTAAGAACAGGTGTGGCAGTAATCAGGCCTGGGTGTGGTTCGAGAAATTGAACTCAGCTTTCCAAAGACCTAATAAACCACAGTTAATTTACGTTTTAACGGGGGGGGTGTCACTTTTTCCACACAGGCCATGTAGGTTTGGATGTTTTTCCCTCTTAATAATAAACACCTTTATTTAAAAATCACATTTTGTATTTACTTGTGTTATTTTTGTCTAATATTTGAATTTCTTTGATGATCTGAAACATTTACGTGTGACATAGAAAAAAATGAGAAATCAGGAAGAGGGCAAACACCTCTTCACACCACTGTACATACTTAAAGGCTCTGAATCAGTTCTTCACTTCCCACGTGCTCCTTGGTCTTTACCCACACATCACCACAGTCAAGTAAATAGTCTGGTATTAGCATAAAAAGTAAAGGAGCTACTCTGTGCACTGCTGTGACTACATATTTTGTATGATTTTTATGTTTTGCTCTATACAAAATAAAGCTGTCACATGTCAGTGTTGTGTTGCTATGGTAGCCATCCTGTAACAGCCAAGAATTCTGCTCCAATGCATCACTGCCAGAAAATCCCCTTATTCTTTGGGAAAACTGTTTTGGCCCTCAGATTAGGAATTCTTTTTTTAATTCCCATGTCAATCATTTCCGTAGAATTTAGCTGTGAAATTCCAAACAACAAATATTCAAGTACAAACACTTTCTCTTCCATTTACCTTTACAGCCATTTTTTTTATTTCAGTGTGTATGTGCATCAGCTGAACATTGATGACAACAAATGAAATGTTTAAGTCATCCAAGCTTTATTTTTCCACTTTCTGGGAGATACACACTGACATGAGTAAACACAAAAATTGTGCTATTATGAGTTCCTATCTACTGTAAGTTGTCCACGGCATATGATGGTGTTCTGCCTGTGGTGTATGGATAAGGGACATATGGAATGGGACGCGGCCTGTGGCTGACGTCACCTCCAATATATATTGGGTGGTCCGCCATCTCACTGGGGAGTTCGGAGAGTGAGAGTTAGGTGAAGACTGAGAGCGAGAGTTTTAACTAAGTGTGTACACGCGCTTGTATTACAATGGTTCTGTAATAAAGTTCAGTTCGACTACAGCATCCTGGACCGTCATCATTGCCAGGTTTGTGGACATAACACTCCCAGGGCATGATCCCCTGGGGCGATTGTAAAAACGTTATGAGGTCATTCCTTGCAGCGATGGCAGCCCTGGTTAATCAGCTCTGTGACAGAATTTGCAGATCCAGATGTTCGAACACACTCCTGTCCCCCTGAACCACTCTTCACCACTCGCCTGGTTGAGATACTCCTGTAGCTTCTGTGTCAGCAAAATTTGGGGGGATGTATCACGTTTCAGCAGCGTTGACTTTATTGGCGTAGGCAAAGTTGTGCAACACTATGCAGGCTTTCACAATCTTCATAGCTTTCTCCGGGAGGAATTCCAGTAATCGGCCAAGGATTCTCCAGCGTGCCACAAGGATGCCAAAAGTATTGTCAATGATGCGTCTGACTCTAGAGTGGTGGTAGTTGTAGATGCTTTTGACTAATCGCAGATTCACCCCTGTTAAGCCAAAAAGGAAAGCACACAGAGAAGACATCAATAATCAGACACACACACAGAGATATACGTGTTTATACTTTTGTGTAGACACATGCAAGGCAGACAAATCACAAAACAGGTTGCTGATTTTGAGTAATACAGGGTATGTTCATTATTATCACAACAGAAGCCATGTCAGTAACAAAAAAAGTCAGTCAAGTAAACAGTGTGGTATTAACTTCTGCAGTTAAAAAAAATAGCCACACTGTGTACCACTGTCAGTGACATACCTGGAAATGGTTGCATCAGAGTGCTGTGTAGGGGAAAGGCAGCGTGGCCAACGATCACATGGAGATCTGTGACTGTTGTCCCAGGAAGACTGGCAGGCGAAGGTAGATTCAGTTTGTTTTCCAACAGCATCAATCCAAATTGGCTCTCTCTGAAGATGCCCCTGTTTCGTCATCTGTGTCTCAGTGGCTGGATTAGCATGGGAACTTCGTCCTGTGTCTGTCTCTGTCAGTTCAGTGGCCGCACAAACCATCTCTTCCGCCTTCTCTGCTTTCTGTGTTACATCGCTTGTAGTAAAACGAGCTGTTGTTCAATGTTTATAAGGGCCATCTGCATCAAAACTTATTTTTGTGTGGTTGCTATCACTTGCGCTGACAAAAATAGGAAATATGCGAGGAGAATACAAAAAGCACTCTACACATCTGTGGAGACCCCGCAACCGCCTACCGTTTGGGTGGTGAAATGCAAACTGATGCTGACAAACCAGCATGGAAGTAAATTTTGCAGAGGACTGTGTAGGCATTGTCCGCAGGAATGGTGTTGCTATGATGCAGGAGCATAAACCACACATTAGTCTGGCCCTTCACCCTGGACCAGTTTGTCTTTGGAGACCCTACCAGAGGCAAATTGCCCCAGACAACATAGCTCCTGGGATCACTAGGGCACACAATCCTCACCACCACGATAAGGTGGCGATCCATGGGGGACGGGGGGCGTGACTTCCTCATCTCAAACAATTAATTGAAACAAAAGCCAACAACAGTGGTGGGTATACCACAACAAAAATGTCAATGTCTCAATAACCTGTCATGTGCCCTTGAGCATCAATTACTGCTTGACAATGACGTCTCATGATGTTCATAAGCGGACTTATTGTCTGCTGAGGCATGGCATTCCACTCTTCTTGAAGGGCGGCCCTCAGGTCATTGAGGTTGTGGGGTGCAGGGATACGAGCCTCTACATGGCGACTCAGCTGATCCCATAGGTTTTCTATTTGATTCAGGTCTGGAGAAAGTGCAGGCCACTCTATATGAGGTACCCCAGCCTCCAGCAGCCGTTCCCTAATGATGTGACCTTGATGAGCTGGAGTATTGCCTTCCATGAAGATGAAAGTAGGCCTGTGTTGTTGATACAGGGGCACAATGACTGGATTAATGATGTTATTCAGGTAGGATCGGCTTGTCATTGTACCATCCACAAGGTGTAGGGCAGTTCTGTACTGACTAGACACACCTGCCCAGACTGTAACACCACCATCACCAAAGGCTCGTCTGGTGACAATAGTGGGTAATGCATAGCGCTCTCCTTGATGTCTCCAACGTGGTTGGTGGTCATCATTTCTGTTCAGTGTGAATCGACTTTCATCAAAGAACAGCAGTGAGGCCCACTGGGCCCTCTTCTAGCATAAATGCTCCCTGGCTCACGCAAGACGATGACACCTGTGCCTTGTGTGGTCAGGTACCTTTGCTGGTCATCTAGCATGCAGACCACACTGATGTAAATGGTTTTGAATTGTCTGATATGACACTTGGGTGCCTCTCATCTCCCTTAAATGTGCCTGGAGTTGAGTGGCATTCATCATCTGGCTCCACAGGGCACTGTTCACAATGAAGCAGTCATCAGCGTGGGATGTGGCCAAAGGACGTCCATTTCTATGCCTTTCTGTGACTCTTCCAGTCTCTCTGTATCTCTGTTACAACCTGCTGATGACACTCTGTGACACTCTAAGCTCAGTGGCCACTTCCCTCTGAGAACATCCTGTTTGAAGCCTCGCAATGGCGAGGTACTGCTGATCAAATGTTAGGTGTCGTGTTGGTCTCATGATGTCACATTGTGAACAGCATGATGAAGAGGACTGTTTAAATATCAATTCTCATTAAACCAGAAAATTTATTGGTCAATTCATGGATCAAATACTGCACCTGTTGTGAATTTTGCCATTAAGCACATTGTTGGAGAACAGCAAGTTATGCAAAAATTACTGAAACATTGAACAGTTGGACATGCGCATTCAAAAGGTTAGAGAAGGTCAAATTAAGTTCACCTGTAAAGGTTAGAGTGCATTTTAGGTGCATCCTGAAATTTCACCCGAAAGCCCAATATCCCTAACTTTTTGTAAGTACTCTGTTTGTGTGTGTGTGTGTGTGTGTGTGTGTGTGTGTGTGTGTGTGTGTGTGTGTGTGTGCGCGTGCGTAGTGGTGTGAAAAAGTGTTTGCCCCCTTCCTGATTTTTCATTTTTTTGTATGTTTGTCACACTTAAATGTTTCAGATCATCAAACAAATTTAAATATTTTACAAAGATAACACAAGTAAACACAAAATGCAGTTTTTAAATGAAGGTGTTTATTATTAAGGGGAAAAAAAACAAACCTACATGGCCCTGTGTGGAAAAGTGATTGCCCCCTAAACCCAATAACTGGTTGGGCCACCCTTCCAGCAACAACTGCAATCAAGCCTTTGCGATAACTGGCAGTGAGTCTGTTACAGCGCTGTGGAGGAATTTTGGCCCACTCATCTTTGCAGAATTGTTGTAATTCAGCCACATTGGAGGGTTTTCCAGCATGAACTGCCTTTTTAAGGTCATGCCACAGCATCTCTATCTGATTCAGGTCAGGACTTTGACTAGGCCACTCCAAAGTCTTTATTTTGTTTAACTTAAGCCATTCAGAGGTGGACTTGCTGGTGTGTTTTGGATCATTGTCCTGCTGTAGAGCCCAAGTGTTCTTCAGCTTGAGGTCACAAACAGATGGCCGGCCATTCTCCTTCAGGATTTTTTGGTAGACAGCAGAATTCATGGTTCCATTTACCACAGCAAGTCTTCCAGGTCCTGAAGCAGCAAAACAGCCCCAGACCATCACACTACCACCACCATATTTTACTGTTGGTATGATGTTCCTTTTCTGAAATGCTGTGTTACTTTTACGCCGGATGTAATGGGGCACATTACAAAAAGTTCAATTTTTGTCCTGTCAGTCCACATAGTATTCTCCCAAAAGTCTTGGGGATCATGAAGCTGTTTTCTGGTAAAACTGAGACGAGCCTTTATGTTCTTTTTGCTCAGCACTGGTTTTCGTCTTGGAACTCTGCCATGCAGGCCATTTTTGCCTAGTCTCTTTCTTATGGTGGAGTCATGAACACTGACCTTAACTGAGGCAAGTGAGGCGTGCAGTTCTTTGGATGTTGTTGTGGGGTCTTTTGTGACCTCCTGGATGAGTCATCACTACGCTCTTGGGGTAATTTTGGTCGGCCGGCCAATCCTGGGAAGGTTCACCACTGTACTATGTTTTCACCATTTGTGGATAATGGCTCTCACTATTGTTTGCTGGAGTTCCAAAGCTTTAGAAATGGCTTTATAACCTTTTCCAGACTGATAGATCTCAATTACTTTGTTTCTCATTTGTTCCTGAATTTCTTTGGATTGCAGCATGAGGTCTAGCTTTTGAGGATCTCTTGGTCTACTTCACTTTGTCAGGCAGGTCCTATTTAAGTGATTTCTTGATTGAGAACAGGTGCGGCAGTAATCAGGCTTGGGTGTGGCTCCAGAAATTGAACTCAGCTTTGTAAAGATGTGATAAACTACAGTTAATTTATGTTTTAATGGGGGGGGGGGGTCACTTTTTCACACAGGGCCATGTAGGTTTGGATTTTTTTTTACCCTTAATAATAAACACCTTCATTTAAAAACTGCATTTTGTTTATTTGTGTTATCTTTGTCTAATATTTAAATTTATTTGATGATCGGAAACATTTAACTGTGACAAACATACACAAAAATGAGAAATCAGGAAGGGGGTAAACACTTTTTCACACCACTGTATGTATATATCAGTCAGACATATCATATGTGTATCAAACATACAGTATATACATCACATGTCTGATCGAAGTGGGGTGTGTGTGCAGGATGAGATGGCGCATATACGTGCTGGAGGATCAGCTTAGTATTGTGTAAACTGCAAATTTAAGCCTTGAAAACAAGACTTGCACTTGTTTTAAGTTGAACCAGCTGCTGAGGCCTGACAGTATGTTTTTTTTTTTTAGTGCCCTCATCAACCCACGGTAGTCGTTAATTATCCCAGCCCTAGTTTACTATATTTAATATTTGAAGCTTTAAACTTGTATTTTAGTTTTTTCTGACTTTTGTGACTTTTGTCTTGTGAATTTTCAACTTTTTCTGGCGACTTTTTTGTTTTTACTTTTTCCGTGAAATTTGTTTTTTTCTTGTGGACTTGTTACTTTTTCAGTTCAAATTTTGTCAAATTTTCTGTAAGTAATAATAGTAATAATAACAATAATAATGGATTAGATTTATAACTTTTTCTTGTACATTTGCTGCTTTTTTTTTCTAGAAAATTTGCAACTTTTTTCCTCATAAGCCTGTGACTTTTTCGTGTAAATTTCTAATATTCACATGGTTGCAGGCTGAGAGATTTGTTATTTTTAACAAAGGGGGTTGGTATTTCCAAATTTAACATCAGGTGCAAATGTATAAATGTAAATTAGCTACAAATTTGCAGGAATATAGGTGCAAAAATGAAAAAAGATAACAGCTTAAAAATTCAAAAGGTCAAAATTACATTGAATAAAAATTTAACCAGCATCCAGATGAGTGTTGCAAATTTATAAGAAAAAAAAATCACAATTTTATAAGGAAAAAAGTAACAAATTTGCAAGAAAAACAAGTTTCAAGAAAGAAAAT
Organism: Pholidichthys leucotaenia; assembly: GCA_020510985.1. Lineage (NCBI taxonomy): Eukaryota > Metazoa > Chordata > Actinopteri > Cichliformes > Pholidichthyidae > Pholidichthys > Pholidichthys leucotaenia. The sequence continues at coordinate 2,310,367 of JAJAQF010000046.1, read as the reverse complement.
ACTTGAGGAAAAAAACTGCAGGAAAAAAGTTGCTAATTTTTTAGAGAAACAATTGGCATATTTATGAGAAAAAGTTGCAGATCTACAAGAAAAAAAACTACAAATTTAAAGGAAAACAGTTTCAAATTTACAGGAAAAAGTAGCAATTTTTTTTAAAAAAAGTTGCAAATTTATAAGGAAAAAATTACTTTTTTTTGAAAAAAATATTGCAAAGTTAGGAGAAGATGGTTGCAAATTTATAACAAAAAAAGAAAATTTATATGAAAAATTTGCAAATTTTTTAGACTAAAGCTACCAATTTAAAGGAAAAAGTTTCAGATCTACAAGAAATAATTTGCAAATTTATATGAAAAAATTGCTCATTTTTGAGAAAAAAGTCACAAATTTATATGGAAAAAGTTGCAAATTTGTAAGAAAAATATTCCAAATTTTTCAGAGAAAAAACTGCAAATTTATGAGAAAAAAGTTGCAAATCTAAAAGAAAAAAATAGCAAATTTATTGGAAACAACTTTCAAATTTACAGGAAAAAGTAGCAAATTTTTGAGAAAAAGGTTGCAGATTTATAAGTCAAAGATTACAAATTTTTCTGAGAAAAAAAATGCAAATTTATGAGAAAAATGTTGCAAATCTATGAGAAAAAATTGCAAATTTATAGGGAAAAAAGTTGCAAATTTTTGAGAAAAAAGGTTGCCAAGTTACAGAAAAAATTCAAATCTACAAAAAATAATTTGCAAATTTATAAGAAAAAAAATGCAAGTTTTTGAGAAAAAACTTGCAAATATATAGAAAAAAAAATTGCACATTTTCAGGGGCTGACCTGAAAAAGTTGTTCCTGCCTCCAAAACTTGACAAGATGGGTGTTTTCGTTGCCATCTTGCTAGCTTTGGGACGGAGTGGCAAGGGTACGGTGTCCAGGAACCTGTCAGCGTGTCCGTGGCAGGAATTTGTGTGTAAATAATTCCGACATTCCGATTCAGCCGAAGAGCTGCCGGTCCTTCTGTCTGCAGGTGGGAGTCAAACTCCTTTTCAAACTAGTTTACTGTCCAATGTTGATACTTTTATTAATTACGCAGGTACAGAAGCGGGTACGGAATGGCTAGGGTACGTTGCCATTTGGGTATGGAGTGACTTGGTATGGAGTGTCCAGTAACCCATGGGGGGATGGCAGGTTCACAAAAGGGATACCCTCCCCCCCCAAAATAAATAAATAAATAAATAAATAAAAAATCCCCTGCTAGTTGCAGGTAACATTTTTATTCTATTTAATGTTTTGTTTCTTTAAATCCACAAACTGATATAAAGTTATTTTTATAACTGTTTGAACGGGAGAGGTTTTTTCCCCATTTTAAATGGTTTGAACACTTCACCAAAATTACCCCCCCCCCCCAAAAAAAAACAAAACAAAAAAAAAACCAAAAACAATGTTGAATCGGGCCTCCAAAAAGCTAGAACCGGCCCTGGTTAGTAGAAACGTGTCCCTCAGATTTCCATAACTTGCATGCATGACAGCATTTATTTGCAGATGTTTCCAGCTGTGATTTAGCTGGAGCTGACACGCTGCTGCTGATCCAGGTGAACTTACCTGATCTGTGGGACTTCGCTTCGGTTTTCCTCCCGATCTCCACCCCTCTGTTCTCATCTTTGCTCTCTAATCCGCCCTGAACCACCTCTTTTTCTAACTCCGTGAACATTTCTCCATCAGCGTTTATAAACTCACTCTGATGAGGATGGTCGGCAGACATGGTCGCTTCATCAGCTAAAACATTCACGATCTGATCGGTCCTCGGGAGATCAGCTGCAACCATTGAACTGACAGAAGTGATGGAGATCTATGGGTGCAGCTGGATCGGGTTATATAGTCTAAAAACCACAGAAATATATGATTTTAAACATCCATCAATGATCAAAACACTCCAGCGTTCCTGTCTGAGTGGCGCACGGACAAACGCGTCTACTTCCGGTCACGTGGCTATATTATTATTATTATTTTTTTTTTAAATTACTCATCTTTTCTGTTTATTAGTGATGGCAAAGTCGGAACAGTGTTTTGGTACGTACCAAAACCTAGGTGGAACTTCTGATTCGAACCACTGTTCCGAGGTCTGTATCAGAAAGAGGATGTCATGTGACGGTTCCATGTGCATTCCATTATGCCATTACGTCACCGACTGTTTTGAAGCACACGGTTGTTTGAAATCAGTGGAACACAAGTGAATATGCGGTGATTTTGTTATCCCGTTTCTAAAATGGAATATTAAATAAAATATTACCATTACACAATATGAAAATGCCTATTCTATGCACAATATATTGTGACTTTGTGAGGGTTCTCACTGAGGGGGACACAAACACATGATATATAGAATAATAAAAGTGCAGTTCAAAAGTCCAACACGAATCCGTCCAGGTGTCGGGGCGGCCTCCACTGTTGACGACCAGCATGCAAAGGCCCGCTAGAGTTCACCTGTGCCTCCGTCGGAGTATCTGGTGGGGGTGAAGGCCCCGGCTCGACCGCCCGCGGGGCGGATGGCTGGTATGGGGCGAGACGGTCGCAGTGGAGTACCACAACCCGGTCTCTTTTCTGCAGCCTCACCCTGTACACCACATCTGACAGTTGCTGTAGGACCTCGCACGGTCCCGACAGTTTTGGTGACAGTGAGGCGGTTTGGTGTAAACCCCCACAAACAGACTGGACAGACACAGCGCTCGGCTAGAGCAATTAACAGAACAGTGAAATGTGTATTAATGTCTACAGGCAGCCCCGCTTCTTCTGGCTCACTTCTGTGATGTTAATGTTGCCTTTCATGCATTGTGTTCATGCGTCCTGTCCTTACTGTGACCTAGGGACCGAGATCAATATGTCTCTCAAATGCAAATGTCTCATGCCTGTTCTGTTATCTCTTTGATCATACCAACTGCTGGGGAATGCTCTTTGATGTACTGTTGTAGTTGGGTATCAGAATCAGAATCAGAATCAGGTTTATTGCCATTGTTCATGTAGTACACAAACTAGGAATTTGTCTCGGTACAATGCTGCAACATTAAACATGATAAGATAAGAGAAATAAACTATACATGTAATAAAGTGTAGGATAAGATTAAGTGATACTGGTCAACAGTTAAAATATATATTAGCCAGCAGCAGATACTGTGGAGAACTATATAGTGCAGTCGGTAATGCAGGAAGAAAACAGTGATGATTGACATGAGTCTGGTTGAGCTGCTGTACATGGTGCACGAGAGTCACTTAGTGTTCAGCAGTCTAATGGCAGAGGGGAAGAAGCTGTTTATGTGACGGGAGGTTTTAGTCTGGATGGACCGAAGTCTTCTACCAGAGGGGAGGGGGGCAAACAGTACATGACCAGGGTGTGAGGGATCGGCTATGATCCGGCCAGCACGCCTCCGGGTCCTGGAGATGTACAGATCCTGGAGAGATGGGAGCTTGCAGCCGATCACCTTCTCAGCAGTGCGCACGACGCGCTGCAGCCTTAGTCTGTCCCTGGCAGTGGCTCCTGCGTACCACACGGTTATGGAGGTGGTGAGGATGGACTCGATGATGGCTGTGTAGAACTGCACTAACATCTTGGTGGGTAGCTTGAGCTTCCTCAGCTGCCGCAGGAAGAACATCCTCTGCTGGGCTTTTTTGATGAGTGAGCTGATGGTCAGCTCCCATTTGAGGTCCCTGGTGATGGTAGTGCCTAGGAAGCGGAAGGAATCAGCAGTGGTGATGGGAGAGCCTGAGAGGGTGAGGGGGGGCAGAGGAGTAGTGTCTTTCCTGAAGTCTACAATCATCTCCACTGTCTTCAGAGCGTTCAGCTGCAGGTTGTTATTGCTGCACCAGGACGCCAGCTGGGCCACCTCTCTCCTGTAGGCGGACTCGTCGCCGTTGGAGATGAGCCCGATGAGGGTGGTGTCGTCCGCAAACTTGATCAACTTGACAGACTGGTGGCTGGAGGTGCAGGAGTTGGTGTAAAGGGAGAAGAGTAGGGGGGAAAGTACACAGCCCTGGGGTGATCCGGTGCTGATGCTAGTATAGTCTGAGACAGTCTTTCCCAGCCGCACATGCTGCCTCCGGTCCGTCAGGAAGTCGATGATCCACCTGCAGAGGGAGTCAGGCACGTTGAGCAGGGACAGCTTGTCCCGGAGCAGAGCGGGGCGGATGGTGTTGAATGCGGAGCTGAAGTCCACAAACAGGATCCTGGCGTAGGTTCCCGGGGAGTCCAGGTGCTGCAGGATGGAGTGGAGGGCCAGGTTGACTGCATCGTCTACAGACCTGTTGGCTCGGTAGGCAAACTGCAGCGGGTCCAGGAGAGGGGTGGTGATGGACTTGAGGTGGGACAGGACCAGGCGCTCAAAGGACTTCATGACTACAGAGGTGAGCGCTACAGGTCTGTAGTCATTAAGTCCAGTGATCCGTGGCTTCTTGGGGACAGGGATGATGGTGGAGGATTTGAGGCAGGACGGCACGTGGCATAACTTAAGGGAGGTGTTAAAAATGTCTGTGAATACAGGAGCCAGCTGTTTCGCACAGAGTCTCAGGGTGGAGGGAGACACGCCGTCTGGGCCGGGGGCCTTGCGCGGGTTCAGTCTGGAGAACTGTTTGAGCACATCCTGCTCACTGATGATAAGGGGAGGGGGGGAGGTGGGGGGGGGGTGCCTTAAATGAAGTAGGGAATGTGGAGGCTGTGGAGCTGGAGGGAGGGGGGGAGTTGGACACAGATGACGAGGTGTCAAAACGGGCATAGTGTTGGGACAGTCTCTGACAAAGGGCTTTGTCATCCTGACCTTTAGGAGCCTGAGGCCGATAGTTGGTGATCTGCCTCAGTCCTCTCCACACGGAAGCCGAATCATTAGCAGTGAACTGCTGCTGGAGTCTCTCTGAGTATAGAGATTTAGCCCTCTTCAGCTCTCTGTTAAACCGGTATTTAACCTCCCTGTAGCAGTCCCTGTCTCCACTTTTCAGCGCTGCTTCCTTCTCCTTCCTGATCTGTCTGAGCTTAGCTGTGAACCAGGGTTTGTCATTAGAGTAACTCACCCTGGTGCGTGATGGAAGAATGTTCTCTTCACAAAAGTGGATATATGAGTTCACAGTGTCCGTGTACTCATCCAGATCATGCGTGGCTCCTTTAAGCATGCCCCAGTCAGATATTTCCATGCACGTTTCCAGCTTCTCCTCAGCATCACTGGTCCGTATCTTCGTAGTGCTCACAACAGGTTTAGTGAGCTTCAATCTCTGTCTGTATGTGGGAATGAGGTGAACCATCACGTGATCAGATAATCCCAGCGCAGCTCGAGGGACAGCGCGATATGCGTCTTTCACTGTGGTGTAACAGTGATCCAGTGTGTTTAATCCTCTGGTGGGGCATTTAATAAACTGTTTGTAGCGGGGGAGATCGTGGCTCAGATTGCACTGATTAAAGTCGCCAGCCACAATAATCAGCGAGTCTGGAAAACTCCGCTCTGTGTGTTGAATGTGATCCGCGAGCACGCGCTGAGCTTCGCGCGTGTCCGCGTCGGGAGGGGCGTACACAGCGATCAGTATAAAAGAAGCAAACTCCCGTGGGGAATAAAAAGGCTTGCAGTTGATAACAAGAAATTCCAAGGCAGGAGAACAGTGTTTGGAAATTACCGTTACATCAGAGCACCAGATGCAGTTGATGTAGAAGCAGACTCCGCCTCCTGTGGTCTTGCCGGAAAGCTCTGTGTCACGATCAGCACGGAAGAGCTGGAAGCCGTCGAGGCGCAGCGCGCTGTCCGGTATATTTTCCCGGAGCCAGGTCTCAGTAAAGCAGAGGACAGCTGAGGAGGCGAGGTCCTTAAAACGCATCAGCAGTCTCAGTTCATCCACCTTGTTAGAGAGAGAGTTGGTATTGGACAGAAATATGCCAGGCAGCGCCGTTCGCGAGCCTCTCCTGCGAAGTCGTACGAGAGCGCCCGCTCGTCTTCCTCTCTTCCGCCGTCTCACTTTCCGAGCCAAACAATAAACCAGATCGGCGGCAGGGGCTAGAAAAACTGGGAGGAGGTCCGTGGGGGTGAAAGTCCTGATATTTAAAAGTTCTTCACGGGTATAAGTGCAAGCAGACACACAATTGACAAACAAAAACAAACAAAGAGCGCAGCGAAGCACCATGTCGACCGCTGTGGGCGCCATCTTGGATTCCATTAACATTATATATGGGTATATATGTATATATATATGTATATATATGTATATATATGTATGTATATATATATATGGGTATATATGCTGCAACTCTGTAACTCAAACCCTCTCATTCTGATTCTGCAACTGCTGCTGCTGGACACAGACTTTGTGTCCTCCTTCTCTGAGAGCCGCTTGGGCTTGCTCCTGGTGCGCATGCACGGCGCCGGGAGCGGAGCTCGTGACGGCGGTATGATTCAATAAAACAAACTAAAAACACCACTGCTGCCTTTATTTTATCATGCCGCCGTAACAGTCCCCTTTTCCACTCCGGGCAGAAAACCCAGACTCGATCTCCTGGTGCAAAGTCCCTCCCCTGGTAGCGGGAGTCATATGCCCGCTTCTGCCGGCTCCCCGCCGCTGTCAGGACTTTGAACTGATACAGTCCCTGCCTAATGGAGGAGGCATTTCCCGCATTTTTTGTTCTGCTGCCACAACCTTGAAAAAGGCAGACAGCGTGGGCAGAGCCGGATGGGCCTGGTCTCACTGGTGTCGATCCAGTGCTGCACCAAACTGGTTCGGGTGCACTCCTCATCCTTGGCAGCGAAGACGTCCATGTAGCAGTCCCAACAGCTCCCGCAGCTGGCGTCTCTGTCCCGATTCCAGTCCGCTGCAGCTCTGCTGGAACAATTCCTCGACCACCTGCTGCGTTTCTGTCAACACCTTGACCTGTTCCGCTGTGCCCCCCCCCCCCCCGCTGTCTTTATCTGTGGTTGCGCTCCCGCTGCTTGTGTTGGTGGCACCGTTGTGTTCAGTTCTTGCGGTGACTCGCCCGGTTCGGTCCACCCTGGCGGCCCCTCAATCACGTAGGCCTCCGGGTTCCTCCTCTGGGTCCCGCTGCAGAGCGTGATGGTTCAAGCCCCCATCAGGAGGGACGATCTGGCGGTGTCAATTTTTGCGCCCCATGCTGCGAGCAGATGAGTCCAATAATGCAGGGGTCTTGAATGTCAGCCAGTCAGAATGGGTGGTTTGTGTTCTGGCCAGCCACCCCCACCACAAGAACTCTCCGCCCTCCCAGTCTGGCGCGTTCACCGGTAGCTGTGGTGACGCAGCGCCCTGTGGGTTCCCACCCCTGCGATCCTGCCTCGTCCGTACCTGGCAGCACTCCAGGTCGGACCAGGGAGATGGTAGAACGGGTGTCGATCAGGGCCCGGATCAGCGTGTTGTCCAGGCTGCACTGTAGGTACATCCCTGGCGAGTGTCCAATTCAGCCCACACGTGGTGACAGTTCATCAGGGAAAATGTCTGTGGGACGCGGCAGGTCCCCGTCCACGCCACCTCGCTCTAGTTTAACGTTGGCGAGGGGCCAGTTTGTCGTGGGGTGGGTGCCGGGCAGTACTGCGCGATGTGTCCTGGCTCCCCGCAGCAGAAGCACCCTTCCTCGCGCCGCCATGGCAATCTTCTCCGTGGCCGCGCCGTTGTGGTCCGGCGCAGCTTCTCCTCGCTCTCAGCCATTGCCTGGAAGGCTCTCTGTCTCGGTGCCGACGCATCAGCTGTACAATCCATTAGTGGTTCCACCTGCTCCGCTTCTGCCACAGCCGTCTCCCAGCTGCTCGCGGCTTGAATCTGGATGTGGCTGTGGAGCTGGGCCGGGCGGAGCCCCCGGATGAAGTTCGGAGGGCGAGCTTCTCCACTACTTCTGGCTCGAAATCCAGGTAGCTGCGCCGTGTCAGCAGCCGTATGTCCACTGCGTAGGCTCCCAGGCACTCTCGGCTGCCTCGCCGGCAGTTGGCCAGCTGTTCCTCGGCATGTTCAGCGTTGGCCGCTCTCCCAAACCGCCTCCAGAGCGCTCCTTGCAGCGCTGGCCAGTTGCGGGGTTCCTCTGGCCGGAGATCGGACAACGTGCGGAGGGCCCACTGCCAGATGGGTGGGACAGTCGCCTCTCGGTTGATCGCTGCCCCTGGTCGCAGTGGAATCGCCAGCCCGTCCTGCCCTGAAAAGGGCGGGGAGCGGGACTGATCTGCTCTGCTTAGCCCCTCCTGCCTTGAGAAAGGCAGAAGTCGGAGTACACTGGTCCCGTCAGGTCCGCTGCTCCATTCATCCAGGCGAGCAACTCTGGGGGTCGGTGTAACAGCTCTGTCATCCATTCCCAGCTGAGCGATGAACCGCTCCAGCTGCTGAATCTCTGCTCTGATCCTGACTTCCATCTGTTCCAAATCCCACTTCTGGCACCAGTGTGACGTTGTGAGGGTTCACACAAGAAAGGAGAGATGACTGACGCAACAGGCTTTATTTAAACACACCTCCTCAACACAGACAGGAGGGGTGGTCATTCACACAGACCCGGGTGACACAAACACGTGATCAGTCACTGCTCTGACTCTTCTTATAACACTGCTGTGTCATTATAACGCAGCCACAATGACCGCGTTATAATGACACAGCAATAACACTTAGAACACACGAATGATAACACGCTTTGAATCCTCTGCTGCCAAGGCATGCCGGGAGAATCTCCACCCCCATAACACAGCCCCGACGTTACACTGTGTATTATATTCAAATTCAAATTCAAATGTTTATTTCAAACTCAGGGTTCATATTAAGAGCAAAACTAAAACGAGTAGAAAATAGATAAATGAATAAATAAAAGTATATACAGATCAGCAGACACTCGGCGCTCTTATAACAACAATAACATACAATAATGGGCTCAGTATAAAATGGAACGCCACCACTTCCAAATGCTGGAATGAAGTGTGAGTGACGAGTTGACAATTGCTGATATAAGATGATTGTTACATGCCAGCAACCTTCTCATAAAACTGTAAACATTCTTACGTAACAATTCGCCAAAAGACGGAATGTTCACAGACACAAACATCTTGCTTGCACTCGACCTTCGTGGTACATCTAACAACCTTCTTAGGGAGTTATTATATGCAATGCGGATTTTGTTCCTAACAGCAACATTGCTATTAAACCATAAAGGCGAGCAGTACATTGAGGTACAGAAGGTCTTGAACAACATACATTTGACATCAGGGGAACATCTATGGAAATTTCTCAACAGTAAATTTGTTTGAGCGTACAGTTTCCTGAGATGCCTGTTACAATCAACATTGGTCTTATCAGATTCAATCCACACACCTAGGTATTTGACTTTTTCAACAAAGTTCAAGCTATTACCACAAAGTGGCATAACAGGATTCGACGTATTGACACCCTTTGGTTTGAAAGCCATACACATAGATTTAGTACAGTTGAACAAGATGTCATTTTTTTCACCAAATTTTTCACGTACCGAAAGGAGATGTTGCATCGCTGCAGTAGACAAACTTAACAAACAGAGGTCATCAGCGTAGAAAATGTGATTTAACAGTGCACCGTTAAAGGAGCCGCCCACATTAGTATTGTTCAACAGTACACTGAGATCATCAACATAGACATTAAACAACAAGGGTGACAGTATACCACCTTGTTTAACACCGCTGGTCACATGAAATTTGGATGAGGTGACATTGCCCCATCTAACAACCATAGACTGCCTTCTGTACCAGTATAACAGGATGCTAACAATGTAAATAGGAATACCTCGATCGATCAATTTTCTGAACAAACACCAGTGGTTAATCCTGTCAAAAGCTTTGCTAGCATCTAGGAACGTAGCATAGACACTAGTGGAATGGCTTCTGAAGTAGTCAACAAATTCATGGAGTAGGTAAACAGCCTTGTCAGTTGAAAGAGCTGATTTGAAACCAAACTGATTGTCGTTTGTCCACAGATAATCCTCAATTCTGTTCAGGAGTAAACCCTCTAACAGTTTAGATATAACATTTGCAATAGCTATAGGTCTGTAGTTGTTCATATCAGAAAGACTGGCACACTTGTTTTTCACCAAAGGAATAATAACAGAGTCCATCAACATATCTGGCATGTAACCATGAACAAACATACAGTTAAAACACAATGACAACAGAATACACAAATTGAAATCAGCGTTGATGAGGCATTCACTGGTGAGACAGTCAGGGCCAGCTGATTTGCCTTTCTTGAGAACTTTGATCAGTGAATCAACTTCAACAGGAGTAACAGCAGAAATATCAGAGGCATCAAACATGTCGTTATACAGACGAATATCGTGCATAACAGAATCCTTCATTGAAACATTCTTGACTGAGTTGAAAATAGCTTCATATTGACATTTCCACTTTTCAGCAATGTTAACGTCACCAGTCACACCATCAATAGTGTTTGATCTGACAGACCGGTGGGAGCTCATAGCCTTCATTTGTTTCCAGAATTCTACCATGTTCAGATCACTCATGTGATTAGCTAGCTGGTCACATTTGATACTTTCTTCATTGCGCCTGCATGCTCGTAGAGCATATTTGAACCTAGCCCTGCAATTTTTCATGTTTTCAAATATTGGACCAGAACGTGGTTTGCTATTACTCCTCCACCACAAAAAAGCATCCCGAGCAGCTGTGTGAGCCTCGCTAACGACATCATTCCAGACTGGGACGTTATATTGGGTGGCCACACTGTGACTAGGAATGCATTCACTCACACAGTAATTTAAAGCATCAATAATATCCCTGTAGAACCTGTCGATATCGTCCCTGTGTGCCGCACAATATATATATATATATATATATATATATATATTGTGGTGACCCACCACAATCTACATGGACATTCAGTCTTCACACTCAGCCAGTCTGCACTAAGCAGACGACAAATTGCATAAGGACAGATAACCCCTGGGGGGACAACCAGAACAATGAGCTATTGTTATACATTCCCGGATTAAGGTGAGGAAGTCCGGACGCCAGTTAATCACGTGATTGATATGTATTGACTGATATGTACAGTATATCAGTATGCAAATGTTCCATGCATTCTCTCATCTGTATAAAAGAGCTTACTATACATGCCTCAGACAGCACACACAGCACAACACAGCGCACAGCGCTACAGTGTGTCTCATGATGTTGGAGGAATTAAAACTCTGAAACCTTCCAGCTCGTAGCATCTCGCCTGAACTTATTTGTACCCTCCACACTGGTATATACTTTATATGTAAAATAATAATTTCTCGTGTCTTTGCCTGATTGGCTGCTGATTCATCACCCCACTGTTATGTCCATAACTCCTATCAACAAATAACCAGGCTGGAGGTGCAGCGAACGTAACTTTATTATAATAACAATGAACTCACAAGGTGCTCCGTACAGGCCAATGGGTCGACGGCGAAAGAGACCCTGTCCCTTCCGGCCGTACCCTTTATTTCCTGGGTGATGGTGGAACTGGAGAGGCAGGGCCGTCACCCCCAGTACACCCAGGGTGTACCTGGGGCCATATTACTACACCACACCCACATGCCTAAAACGTTTAAAAGCTCCTCTAAAGTGCAGTTTGTGAAGTCTTGCCTCTCTGAGGGTCTTGTACTGAGTGTGCTTTTGGATTTAGACTATTTGGAAATGGATGGGGGTAGAAAGTGTCCCAGGTCAGCTGTCTGGGATCACTTCAACCTTCGACCTTCTTGAGGGAAAAAAGTTAAATGTTGTGGAGAAAGGAAGCAGGCGAGGCAACGAGCTAGACAACACAAGAACTTTATTCCTTCTCCAACATTCAGTACAGAAAAAAGCTCTCCAGGGTCTCTGTGCATTCTTGAATGAATGAATCTTTATTTTGGATAGATTAAAAGTAAAGTTTAAAAGAAAAAAACAGAATAATATAACAAAGGCGGAAAATCTAACAAGGTCAAATTAAACAATAACTCATCTGATTATACAGTTCAACATAAGTTATCTGAAATGGGTGATGGCTGAAGCCGCATCTTATATTGCCCACCCATATTCCATCCAAGAATTCAAAAGAAAAACAAAACAGGAGCGATTACAATTCAGAACAAAACTAAGACAAAATGTGACAAAAAAAAAAACAAAACAAAAAAAAACTAAGCAACAGCACAACACAGACTGAATGATAATTCTTATGTGATTTTACATGTCGTTTTGTATATATGTTTGGAGTATTTCTTCCTTTAGTTTTTGTTTAAATTGTTCAAGCGTTGTACATGATTTTAATTCAGGTCCAAAAGTGTTCCACAATCTGACTCCTTGCATTGAAACACAGTGTTGCTTGGTGGCAGTTCTCACTTAAGGTTTTTGAAATATACTGTACACGTTCCTTTGAAATGATATTGTTTCTCCCTTATTTGGAACAACTCTTGGATATTTGCGGGCAGTGATAGATTCTTCGCTTTAAACATTATTACTGCCGTTTTAAAGTCAACCAGATCTTTCAACTTGAGAGCTTTTAATTTAAGAAAAAGTGGGTTTGTTGGTTCTCTGTAAGCAGCTTTGTTTATTATTCTAATAGCTCTCTTCTGAAGCATAAAGACTGGATATATGTTTGTTTTATATGTATTTTCCCATACTTCAGTACAATATGTCATGTATGGGAGTATTAATGAGTGATACAAAGTATTTAGTGTGGGTTGATTCAGCAAATATTTCACTCTGTGTAGTATTGCAATTGATTTGGATATTTTACCTTTAATATAATTAATATGTGACTTCCAACACAGTTTATTATCAATTATTGCTCCAAGAAATTTAATTTCAGATACCCTTTCAATCTCTACACCATTTATACTGAGTTTAGATACTGAGTTGTTGTGATGATTGTTAAAAATTATAAATTTTGTCTTAATTAAATTGAGCATTAATTTGTTTGAATCAAACCACAGTTTAAGCTTTCCTAATTCCTTTCCGAGTGTATCCAAAAGTTGTTCCAAATTGCTTCCACTGCATAATAAATTAGTGTCATCTGCAAACAATATTAAATCCATTTTTTCCGAAACTTTACATATGTCATTTATATGCATATTGAATAACAATGGCCCCAGAACTGAACCCTGTGGGACTCCGCAAGTAACCTTCAGTAACTGTGTTTTTGCTACCAACACATACATATTGATATCTGTTCTTCAAGTAACTACATGGCGGCGTGCGGTTGTGCAGCGGCTCTTTGCTCCCTATTTTTGTGTGTATGTATGCTGTTTTTGGATATTGGACTGTGTGAAGCTGGATTTGTGTACAGTCATACTGAGCTGATAAACATTGGACTTCAACAAAAGTCTGCTGTTACAGCAGTTTTTGAGAACACACAAAACATACCGGAGGCTATCTGTAGACCAGTGGGATCACCATGGATTGTTGTCGGTCCTGGTAAACGACGCAGACGGAGGAGGGAGAGAAAGAAAAAAAGCGAGGATGCTGGTCGGGCCTGCTAGTGAGGCTAAAGAGACAGCCGCATAGACTTCCGCTACCGAGCATTTTTGTCTCCAACGCCAGAAGCATCGTCCACAAGATGGATGATCTAGAGCTACAGCTGGCAACTAATAAAACTGTGAGAGCTGCTGTGTGCTGTTGTTAACGGAAAGCTGGCTCCACCCGCTGATCACCGATACGGCAGTACAGCTGCCAGGGCGCACACTTCACCGATTGGACTGAACAGCAGAATCCGGTAAAAAAAGAGGAGGCGGTCTCTGCATTTTTTCTTCACAACACTTGGACTAATCACAGCAGTATTATTAACACTTACTGTTCTCCTGATCTAGAGACAATGTCAGTCTTATGTCGGCCTTTTTATCTTCCGAGAGAGCTGAGCGTGATAATTATAACAGCCGTCTATATTCCTCCTGATGCAAATACTAAAGCGGCCCTTAGTCATTTGTACAGTGTAATAAATAAACAGCAGCAGGCCTATCCTGAGGGTGTTCACATTATAGCTGGTGATTTTAATCAAGCATGCTTGAAAACTGTGCTGCCTAATTTCACACAGTATGTGAAATGTGCCACTAGAGGAAAGAATTGTCTTGATCGGGTGTATTCGAACCTGAAGCATGCTTACAGAGCTGTGCCGTGTCCACATCTTGGCCTGTCAGACCGTCTATCACTGCTCCTCATCCCAGCATACACCCCCCTCAGGAGAACTGCTAGACCTACTATAAAGAACATCACAACATGGCCTGAGGGAGCTCTTTCTCAGCTGCAGGACTGTTTTTCAAACACTCTATGGGATTTATTCAAGAATGAGGATCTGGAAATGTACACACAGTCTGTATTACACTACATCACCTTCTGTATCAATCAGGTGACTGTGGAAAAACGCATCAGGGTTTTTCCTAACCAGAAGCCTTGGATGACAAAAGAAGTCCAGGCACTCCTCAGAGCTTGTGATACAGCCTTCAGGTCAGGGGATACAGATCTGTATAGCACTGCCCGGGCTAATCTGAAGAAAGGCATTAAGGAGGCTAAACAGACCTATAAGAAGAAAGTCAAGGACCATTTTTCTGATAATGATTCGAGACGAGTATGGCAAGGCTTTAACCATATCACAAACTATAATGGCAGCAGCATCATTTCCAGTGACATCAGCGCCTCACTGGCAGAAGAAATGAACTGCTTTTTCACACGGTTTGAGGCAAATACACCTCGCCCGGACCCACAGATGTTATTGAATGCCAGCTCTGATGTGCTTATCCTGCAGGATCATGAGGTGAGACAGACACTGAGAGCAGTTCACCCAAGAAAGGCTACTGGTCCTGATGGAGTACCAGGAAAGGTGCTCAGAGCATGTGCAGATCAGCTATGCTCTGTTTTGACTGACATTTTTAACTTGTCTCTCAAGGCAGCCGTTGTTCCACAGTGTTTAAAATCTGCAGTCATTATTCCTGTACCAAAAAAACATACTATTAGCAGTCTGAATGACTATTGACTAGTAGCATTAACACCCATTGTTATGAAGTGCTTTGAGAAAATGGTATTGAAACATCTTTTGCCTAGTCTCCCCCCAGACTTTGATCGGTACCAGTTTGCCTACAGGCGGGGCAGATCCACTGGAGATGCTATTACTATAGCTCTCCACTCGGCATTCAGCCATTTAGAAGACAAGGGGAGCCATGTAAGAATGTTGTTTGTTGACTATAGCTCAGCATTTAATACAATTATTCCCAACATTCTCATCACCAAATTGCTTCAGCTTGGTCTGCCTACTCACACTTGCAGCTGGATTAAGGATTTCCTAACAAACAGAACACAGACTGACAGACTGACACAGACTCGGACCCCATTCCTCCTCTATGGTCATGCTTAACACAGGCTCGCCAAAGGGCTGTGTGTTGAGCCCCACTTTGTATTCATTGTACACATATGACTGCATACCTGTTCATCCCACAAACATTATAGTGAAGTTTGCAGATGACACAACAGTAGTGGTGTAGCGGGTTGATTCAACCCCCCACAACACAGAGACAGAACACTAGACAGTCAGCTCGCACTCCTTGGTTTTTTCCGCTGCACTACTGAGATGTAATGTGCCATTCATGTATCGTGATGCAATGTGCCACGCATGTATTGTGATGCAATGTGCCATGCATGTATTGTGATGTAATGTGCCATTCATGTATAGTGTTCATGCGTTCTGTCCTTACTGTGACCTGGAGGCTGAGATCAATATGTAGATGTGCTTTGGTGTAACCCCCACAAACAGACTGGTCAAACACAGCGCTCGGCTAGAGCAAATAACAGAACAGTGAAATGTGTATTAATGGCTACAGGCAGACTCGTTTCGTCTGGCTCACTTCTGTGATGTTAATGTTGCCTTTCATGCATTGTGCTCATGCGTCCTGTCCTCACTGTGACCTAGGGACTGAGATCAATATGTCTCTCAAATGCAAATGTCTTATGCCTGTTCTGTTATCTCTTTGATCATACCAACTGCTGGGGTATGCCCTTTTGATGTATTGTTGTGGTCGAGTATATATGCTGCAACTCTGTAACCCTCTCTCATTCTCTCACTCATTCACTCCTGCATCTGCTGCTGGACACACAGACTCTTGTGTCCTCCTTCTCTGAGAGCCGTGGGCTCGCTCCCGGCGCGCATGCATGGCGCCGGGAGCGGAGCTCGTGACGGCTGGATGATATCATTAAACTCTCCTTAAAACCTACAGCATCGCTGCTTATTATTTTTTATCATCCGCTGCACTGGTGACCCAACGCTGAAATGAACACGCTGCTGGCGAACGCAACACCCGGCGGGGATTCTCCGACGACAAGCGAACGCAGCAGCCTGACGAGCCGCTCTCCCTTCGGCTTCAGGGAGACCTCGACGCGGAGCCAACACAGGCGAGCCGTTCCCCGGACATCACCCACGACCGGGAAAATCTGCAGAAAACGTCATGGCGCGACCCTTGCCTGAGATCGAGACGTCCACGTTGGACCAGCCGAGGGACACAGAACGTTTTCTCCCTCTCGCCGCTACTCCCCCCTCTCAGCGATCCATCTCATCTACCCGAGCCTGAGGAACAGAGATCGTCTATTCCCTCCCACCGCTCCAACGCATCTGCACGAGCCTGAGGGACAAAGGATCGTCTATTTCCTCTCACCGCTCCAACGCACCATGGCCAATCTGCAGCCACAGCTCAACCTGGATTTTATCGGCGCCGTCTGCGCCAATCTCCGCCAAGATTCTGCACCCTGACTCGCCACTCCAGCGGCCCACCCAAGCACAGAACCCCCGCGCGCGCACCGGGGAGTTACGAGGACGGCACACCACGCACGGGGCAATAATGGCTTCACTGACCGCCTTCCTTCTGCCACACACTGGCCCTTCAGGCTTGCTTGTACACCTGAGGCCCGCAGCTTGTTCACTGGATTTTATGGTCTTAGCCACGGCACACAAGGGGAATTCAGCCGTCAGCTGTTCCCGGGGGGCTTTGGGGTTGCTCCTGCACCTAAAGCCAACACGCCAGTCCCTCTGCTTTTGTTTCTTTTTTTTTCTTACAGCCGCTCCTGCTTTTCTTCATGGCCACGGGAGGAGTCAGAGACAAATTTTTTTCTTCTTCTGACCTCCACATGTTCAGACGGGACATCGCGGAGCAGCAGACACTTTTGGCACGACTCGAACGGTTTTCCCGCGCCCGGTCAGCATTTGCTACCCCCCCCTCCCCCTCCTCCTGCACAGAGCTTTTCCCTGCTCGCTGCCCAAACTGCAACGTCGAGGTCACGGTCCCCTACCGTGCCCTCTGGGGGGGAGCAGTGTAGCGGGTTGATTCAACCCTCCACAACACAGAGACAGAACACTAGACAGTCAGCTCGCACTCCTTGGTTTTTTCCGCTGCACTACTGAGATGTAATGTGCCATTCATGTATCGTGATGCAATGTGCCACGCATGTATTGTGATGCAATGTGCCATGCATGTATTGTGATGTAATGTGCCATTCATGTATAGTGTTCATGCGTTCTGTCCTTACTGTGACCTGGAGGCTGAGATCAATATGTAGATGTGCTTTGGTGTAACCCCCACAAACAGACTGGTCAAACACAGCGCTCGGCTAGAGCAAATAACAGAACAGTGAAATGTGTATTAATGTCTACAGGCAGACTCATTTCGTCTGGCTCACTTCTGTGATGTTAATATTGCCTTTCATGCATTGTGCTCATGCGTCCTGTCCTCACTGTGACCTAGGGACTGAGATCAATATGTCTCTCAAATGCAAATGTCTTATGCCTGTTCTGTTATCTCTTTGATCATACCAACTGCTGGGGTATGCCCTTTTGATGTATTGTTGTGGTCGAGTATATATGCTGCAACTCTGTAATGCAAACCCTCTCTCATTCTCTCACTCATTCACTCCTGCATCTGCTGCTGGACACACAGACTCTTGTGTCCTCCTTCTCTGAGAGCCGTGGGCTCGCTCCCGGCGCACATGCATGGCGCCGGGAGCGGAGCTCGTGACGGCTGGATGATATCATTAAACTCTCCTTAAAACCTACAGCATCGCTGCTTATTATTTTTTATCATCCGCTAAAGTGGGGCTCATATCAGGAGGAGATGAGTCCGCATACAGAGATGAGGTCCAGAAACTGGTGAGATGGTGCTCAGATAATAATCTGCTATTGAATACAAAAAACCCCCAGAAGAACTCATTGATTTTAGGAAGCATAGCAGTGAGCCGCCTCCTCTATATATAGGCAAGGAGCGTGTGGAGAGGGTGGAGGATTTTAAGTTTCTGGGTGTTCATATTTCTCACAACCTTACCTGGGCAGTTAACACCATAGCTACGTTAAAAAAGGCTCAACGTCGTCTACACTTTCTGAGGCTCCTCAAGAAGAATGGCCTGAATGCACAGTTGCTGGTTTTATTTTATCGCTCTGCTATTGAGAGCATTTTGTCATATGGCATCACGGTTTGGTATGAGGGCTGTTCAGCCGCAGACCACAAAGCCTTCCAGAGTGATCGAGACGGCGCAAAAAATCACTGGCTGTTCTCTCCCTTCTCTGGAAGAGATTTCCAGGTCTCGGTACCTCAACAGAGCTACTGCCATCATTAAAGACTGTGCTCATCCAGGCCATGATTTCTTTCACTTGCTCCCCTCAGGAAAGCGATAAAGATCCCATAAAACCCCGACTACCAGGTTAAATCATAGTTTTTTCCCAGCAGCAGTACGTATTTTGAACGGATTTATAGAACACGCACAGACTGCTGATATTTTTGTTGTTATTTTAGGTTATTTTGTAGCAATAACCCTGTGTGTATAAGCTGGTCTTTTGTATTTATTGCTCAGTATGTTTTCATTATTGCTATGTACATATTGTATTCAACTTTTAGGTAATTTTGCTTCAAGCATTATTTATTGTTGTAATTATAAGAATGTTAAATGCATGAGTGAACTGTGAGTGTGATAGTTTGTTTTTAGGGAGCAGCATCTCAGTTTCGTTGCATTGTTCATTAACAATGGAATGACAATAAAGGCACTTTGACTTTGACTTTGACTCCCCTAATACCATAATTTTGTAGTTTCTTTAATAATAATTTATGATCGACTGTGTCAAATGCATTTTTAAGATCCAGGAATATCCCAACCAAATACTACTTATTTTCAATGGCAGTTGATATTTTTTCTATAAATTCCATTAGAGCAAATGTGTCACGACCTGAACGCTATCCTTCCCCGCGTTCAGGTTGTCCAGTGTCGCTCCTGCTCCGTGCTAGTCCGTGCCGGGTCTTACTAGGCCCGTAGTTTGACAGCGCCCAGCTGATCTCCAGCTGTCTAGTTCAGCTGCTCTGGAACAGCTGTCTCCCATTATTGTTAATCATCTTCCCCGCTTCTGATTGGGTTCCCTTTCCCTTTTAAACAAGCAGCTGAGAGTTACTCCTCGCTGCAACCTCGCTATGGAAAGACGTGCCCTGTGTTTCCACGACTGTAGCTCTTATGTCTAGCTTCAGTTCGCCGTTACCTCGGCGCTACCCCCAAAGTAAGTGCTGCGACTCGGCGTGTGTTTCCCCTCGCCGCTGTGGGCTATATTAATCATATATTCCATAACCTACATATGTTGAAGCATGTGGAAATGTTTGGTAATTACATATGTAAAGCAACTTCACACCTCTGAAAGGACAAAGGCTCTCAACCGCCAAGTGAAGAACAAAGACGTTCCCAGACACTACGGTGGAGACCAGAGGAGCTACCCTCACCCCCTGGGCGAGGAGAGGAAATACCAAGACAATGGGGGGATTAAGATAATCAGGGATGTCAGCCTTTGTTATGCATGTCTTTTGTTATGTGCAAGTATAAAGTCAGTGAGCCGGAGATATTCGGTCTCTTTTCCTTCTGCCACCTCTGCACTGAATGAGACTTGTTAGGAGAGCTGATAAATAAACTTTGGTTTATATATCAAATCGCCTCATCATTTCAAGCTCTTCTACAGCCACCTCTCTAGCCTTTCTCCCTGGGTTGTATGTTGTCCTTAGTTCTGTGCGTATTTTAGCTC
This sequence comes from Pholidichthys leucotaenia, assembly GCA_020510985.1. NCBI lineage: Eukaryota > Metazoa > Chordata > Actinopteri > Cichliformes > Pholidichthyidae > Pholidichthys > Pholidichthys leucotaenia. The sequence goes on along the minus strand of JAJAQF010000046.1, from coordinate 2,290,379 downwards.
CACGTGGCTCTTTACTTTACTGTTCATTATCTAGTGTTGTGTGTGTTTTAGCCCCACGTGGCTCTTTACTTTGTTATTTTGTACTCTGTGTGTTTATGTTAATAAATTACGCAAACTCACTGGTCGCCCTCGCATCTCCTTTCTGGCTCGTGAGAGCCAGGCCTGACAAAATGCAGTTGTCCTCTTATGTCTGAACCCGTATTGCTGCTCACACAATAAATTATTCTTCATTATGAAGTTGTCAGTTCTCTCACAGAATATTTTTTCAAGTATCTTGGAAAATTGCGGCAATAATGAAATAGGTCTATAGTTTGAAAATTCCTGTCTGTCACCCATCTTGTATATCAGAATTACTTTAGCTATTTTCATTGCACTGGGAAATATACCTGTTTGGATTGACAGGTTACAGATATAGCTTCACTAAGCATTCAACGATAGTTTTGACTAGAAGCATGTCACTACCATCACAATCCGTAGATGTTTTACTTTTAGACAATTTAACAATTTCAATGACCTCTCTCTCACCTTTGAGACAGTGGTGGAGAGGAGAACACTAAATAAACTGCGATCCATCATGGACAATCCTGATCACCCCCTCCACCACACACTAGATGGGCAACGAAGCACTTTCTCCAGTAGACTACTACAGCCTCGTTGTCGAACAGCCAGGTACAGGAAATCTTTCCTGCCATGTGCAATTTCACTGTACAATAACTCACTATGATGTTGTATTCTGATCATAGCTACGCTGCCACACTGCACCTTACAGACTAACTGGTACATCACTTTTCACTCTGCTCCTGATAGTCCTTCTTTGTGCAATGGGATGATTCATGTGTTTATACGGGTTGTGGTGGACACACATACGTGACCTGCTTTTGGACTCACATTTTAGACCAGAACAATGGCAGAGCTCCCTTGGTGATTACAGGAAGCTGCAAGAGTGTTAGCTTTGGCATGCAAAGCTTGAGACTGTGGGGTATAATTAAAGGATTAAAGAGGGGATGCATTGTAGACAGTGGTGGTGGTATCATGGAGAGAAGATGCATTGTTACTGTCATTATAATGCAATGTGGTTGGTGAGACATGTGACTTGTGAACTGTAAGAGTCCTGTTATTTAAGGACGAGAGTTCCCTGCGTGGCTCTCTTTTTTCTGCTTCGTGATGTTGGAGATGTGAATAAAGCTGACTCGAGAGAGAACTCTGTCTCATCATTCTCACATTTCCACACTGGTGACCCTAAGACGTATCATGCAAGAGGAGAATTCCCCCGGGCCAGCCTCGTCAGGAGCCCCCAGCCAAGCGAATGCCGCTACAGTCCAGCTACCGGACTTCTGGCAGAACAATCCATGCCCCTGGTTCAACGCGGTTGAGGTGCAGTTCAACCTCCGGGGGATATCGGTAGATGCCACAAAATTCTACCACGTAGTCGCAAAGCTGGACAACAACATGGCCCAGCATGTGGAGAGCCTGATCGACCAGCCGCCGGACAGTGACAAATACGGTACGTTGAAGGCTGCACTCATCCAGCAATTCACCCCCTCGGCGGAGTAGCGAGCAGAGGGGCTCCTGGCGCTGACGGAGTCGGAAAATGACATGCCCGCGAACCTGATGGAGAAGTTGTTGAGGTTGAAAGACTCTGATGACGATCACTTCATTTTCACCCACCTCTTCCTCAGGACTATACCGTCAGCAGCGAGAGCGACCCTGGCCAGTTCGCCACTGTTGGCCCAACGGCACTACCGCGCACTGAGCCGAGAAGCGCAGCGGATTGTCAACGCCACCAAGCGGCGCGCAGCCGCGGCCGCTGCAGCAGAACTCAGCGCGGCAACCGGAGACGACAGGAGGCCAGAGGCAGCGGTACCAGACTCACCGACGACGGCGGCGGCAGGGGCCAGGGAACGCGGATCGGACGTCCTTTGTTTCTACCATCGCCACTTCGCAGAGAGGGCATGCAAATGTGTACCACCGTGCCAGTTCGGGCGTTCGGGAAATGCCAAGACCGGGGGTCGGTAGCAGCCGCGGCCCTCGGGGAGGAGAACAAGCTGCTCTACTTGTCGGACGCACGCTTGGGGAGGCAGTTCCTCGTCGACACAGGCTCCCAGTTGAGTTTCATCACACCTTCCTACGTGGACAGACTAGCTGGTTCCGGAGGTCCCCAGGTGACAGCAGCGAATGGCTCGGAGATTAAGACCTTTGGTGAGAAGACTCTGCTTCTGTCTCTACACGGCCGTACATTTGAGTGGACTTTTGTTGTAGCAGCAGTAAATTTCAATATGTTGGGGGCTGATTTTCTGTGCTCACATGGTTTGTTGGTTGATCTCGCTAACAGGCGCCTGGTTAATGCACTTTCTTTTGATTCTATCCCCTGCACAGTGCGAGCGGCCCCGCCAACAGCACAAGCCAAAGTCACAGCTGCAAGCGGTAAGTTCCGCACACTGCTCACTCAGTTCCCAGCACTCACGGTCCCCACATTTTCGGCAACAGTCGCTAAGCACGGGGTGGAGCATTTTATTACCACTACAGGACCGCCCGTTTTTGCAAAAGCTCAGCGCTTGGACACAGTTAAGCTGGCCATAGCGCGCGAGGAGTTTGCCAACCTGGAGAGGTTGGGCATTATCAGACGTTCAAACAGTCCGTGGGCTTCCCCGCTGCACATGGTCCCGAAAGCCGACGGATCATGGTGACCTTGCGGGGATTTCCGCAGGTTAAACAACGCTACAGTGCACGACCGCTACCCAATCCCGCATATCCAAGATTTTTCCGTTCATTTGGCAGGGGCACGCGTTTTTTCTAAAATAGACTTAGTCCGCGGTTACCACCAAGTCCCAGTGCGCACTGAGGACATACCCAAAACAGCGGTAATAACTCCGTTTGGCCTATTCGAGTTTTTACGCATGCCATTCGGACTTAAACGGGCTGCTCAGACGTTCCAACGCATGATGGACGCGGTGCTTCGCGATCTCCCTTTCGTGTTCGTCTACTTGGACAATATTTTTTTTTTCCACAATATTTTTTATTGAACCTTTTTTTTTTACAAACATAACACAAACAAACACTAACACTAAAGTAATTAAAAAAAAAGTTACTAAAAACACCGACAACCACTAATAAGAACAGGTCTTCAACAATGCTCCTCTGTTTAGTCTAGGCAATCCATTACATAAGTATACATATTATAGCGCATCCGAAGACGAACACGAAAAACACCTGGCCACAGTTTTCCGAAGGTTGGGAGATCACGGGTTAATAATCAACCCAGCGAAGTGTCAGTTCGGGTACCTTGTATTTCTGTTTTTATTTCTGTTTTTTAGTTATCCTACATAGTATACATATCGTCACCCTCCGTAGCGACTGATATTGTCCTAGTTGTATACTGGAGGGGACCATTTGTGTAAGTCTGTTGCATCTTTTGCATTCAATACTACTAGGTCGTCACGTTCTTTTGCTATCTCTGCAAGCAGCCCTGCTTAGGTTATACAGTCTGACAGCCGTAGGTAGGAAGGACCTGCGAAACCTCTCGGTTGCACACCTAAGATGATGTAGTCTACTGCTAAATGAGCTCCTCAGTGCGTTCAATATCTCCTGCATAGGGTGGGACTAAAACTCCAGCAGAGATGACAGTTTAGCCACCATCCTTCTCTCTCCTATCTCCTCCACTGGGTCAAGGCGTTGCCCCAAGACAGATCTAGCTTTCTTGATCAGTTTGTTCAGTCTCTTCCTATCGGCTGCTGTAATGTCGTTGCCCCAGCAGACCACTCCAAAAGTGATGGCTGATGCCACCACCGTGTTGTTAGAATGTCTTCAGCAGCGCCCCTTGTACACCAAAAGACCTGAGCCTCCTCAGTAGGAACAACCTGTGCTGTCCCTTCTTGTAGAGTGCATCGGTATTGTGTGACCAGTCTTGTTTATTGTTCAGATGAAGACCAAGGTACTTGTAGGATGTCACGATCTCAATGTCTGTTCCCTGTATGTTTACTGGTGCTGTGAGGGGGTGTCCTTGCCTGCGGCAGTCCACCACCAGCTCCTTAGTTTTCCTCGCGTTGATCTGGAGGCAGTTCAGATGGCACCAGTCCACAAAGTCCTGGATAAGTCCTCTGTACTCAGCTTCATCTCCGTTGGAGATGAGGCCAACGATCGCAGAGTCATCAGAGAACTTCTGTAGATGGCAGTGTGTTGTGTTGTGTGAGAAGTCCGCAGTATAAAGGGTGAACAGGAAGGGAGCCAAAACCGTTCCCTGGGGGGCCCCCGTGCTACCGATGATCATGTCAGACACACAATCTCGGGTTCTCACAAACTGTGGCCGGTTAGTGAGGTAGTCCAGGATCCATGATAGCAGGTGTTGGTCCACCCCTGCGCACAGCAGCTTGTCCTTCAGGATCATCGGTTGAATGGTGTTGAAAGCACTGGAGAAGTCAAAGAACATGATCCTCATCGCATTCCCGGGCTTCTCCAGGTGGGACAGAGAACAGTGAAGGAGGAAGATCACTACATCCTCCACCCCATTTCCATGCTGGTAGGCGAACTGGAGTGGATCCATCGTTTGTCCCACCAGGGGGCGGAGGTGAGCAAGGAATTTTCTCCAGTTCTTTACTATAATAATAATACCGGAGTGGTGGCTCAGTTGGTAGAGCATCCGCCCCACACCCGGGAGGCAGGGGTTCAAATCCCGGCCGGGTCATGCCGAAGACCATATAAAGTGAAACTTCCTGCCATCCAGCTTGGTGCTCAGTAATAATGGAATGGAGGAGGGAAATTTGTGGCGGCGCCTTGCATGGCAGCGGCCCTCTGATTCTACACTTGGGGTGTGTGTGATTAACACAGTAGATAGGTAAAACACAGTCTCGTTCCACTGTACATGATTGGTTGTACAGTTGAATGACAATAAAGGGTGATTTAATTTAAAAAAAAATTAATTTAATTTAATTTTACTACATCTCATATATATTAACTTATTTTTGTATGTTTTATACCGCTGCTCTGGAGATCAACACAGAGCGCTGGGAGGACCTTGCAACGGACCGCTCCAAATGGAGAGGCACCCTGACCAGACAGCTCAAGGCGGGTGAAGAGAGACTGACTGCTGCAGCAGATGGAAATAGGACCCGCAGGAAGAACCGCCACAGACCCAGCAGCACGGAGACCACCCACAAGTGCGACCTGTGCGACAGGGACTGCCATTCGTGCATCGGCCTGTTCAGCCACAGGCAGTGCTGTTCCAGCAGAGTAGACGTTTAGGATTCTCTTCCATGGTCATCATAGACTGACGGAGGCCGACTGACTGATATCGCTGCTCTGCTTCTTTTGTCCTTTTCTTTAGAAAAGCTTTATATAATGAATTTTTCTTTTTACATGCTTTTTGTAATCCTTTGGTTAACCATGGCTTGTCGACAAATTTCTGTTTCAGCTTTTTCTTTACTAATGGACAATTTTTTTTCATAAACGTTGGTTACAATGTTCATGAATGTGTCATAGGCTTCATTTACATCTGATACATAGACTTTTGTCCAGTCTTGCTTCAGCAGGTCTTCTTTAAAAAAGCTGATTGCATTTTGTGATTTGTATCTGAAAGATTTTAAATTTTTTTCTGTATTGCTTTTTGTATTGCGCTTTGAGTGGTCTTTGTGACTAGAAAAGCGCTATATAAGTGCAGGTTAGTTAGTTAGTTAGTTAGTATTGGCCCCTGTGTGGCTATGGAGAAGTGCAAAGACTGGCAAATGGTCACTTACGTCATTTATCAATAATCCACTTTCTATTTCCTTATCAATAATATTAACAAACAGGTTATCAATAAGTGTAGCAGTGTGAACTGTGATTCTACTGGGATGTGTTATTGTGGGATATAGACTCATACTGTACATAGAATTCATGAACTCTGTGAAATGGATTTAGTAAATCAATATTGAAGTCTCCACAAATTACAACCATTTTCTTACTAGTTATATTATTGTACAGCTCGACTAACTTATATCTGAATGTCTCAACGCAAGTTCCCAGCATTCTATATATACAACTTATAATTAGATTTTTGGTTTTACCTTGGTCAATCTCAACAGTAACACATTCTAGAATCCCTGGTAGTGCAAAGGACATTCCATTTACAAGTTTATACCTATACAGGTCATCAATATACAGTGCAACACCACCACCCTTTTTTTAGATCTATTAATATAAAACATCTGATATCCCTCTATTGTCATCGGAGACACCTGCTCTTCATTGAGCCAAGTATCAGAGACTGCAATAGCTGTAAACTTTCTATCTAGCTGTTTTAAATAGTCCTGAATCTGTGGAAAGTTTTTGTTAAGACTTCTGCTGTTGAAGTGTATTATTGATAGTTCACCATCTAATTGCACTTGACTTTTGAATTGCTTTTCAGTATAATATTCACAGTGATTTTTAATGTTGTTGAAGAAGTGGTTATCAGGATCAATATCATTCTCCATCTCTTGTGGTTTATGTTCAGCATAATGGCATATTTTCAGAGTTTGAATTTCCTCACTCTGTGTCAGATGACTTCCTCCAACTGGGGATGATTGATGTCTACTAAAGTCAGCCATGTTTTTTGTTTTGCTTTTTAAAGTAAACATTTGTCCTCACTGTGATTTACTTCCTTACATACACTACCGTTCAAAAGTTTGGGGTCACCCAGACAATTTTGTGTTTTCCATGAAAAGTCACACTTTTATTTACCACCATGAGTTATAAAATGAATAGAAAATATAGTCAAGACATTGACAAGGTTAGAAATAATGATTTGTATTTGAAATAATATTTTTTTTCCTTCAAACTTTGCTTTCGTCAAAGAATCCTCCATTTGCAGCAATTACAGCATTGCAGACCTTTGGCATTCTAGCTGTTAATTTATTGAGGTAATCTGGAGAATTCTGATGCAATGAGCAAACACATTGTACCATTAGAACACTGGAGTGATAGTTGCTGGAAATGGGCCTCTATACACCTATGTAGATATTGCACCAAAAACCAGACATTTGCAGCTAGAATAGTCATTTACCACATTAGCAATGTATAGAGTATATTTCTGATTAGTTTAAAGTTATCTTCATTGAAAAAAACAGTGCTTTTCTTTCAAAAATAAGGAAATTTCTAAGTGACCCCAAACTTTTGAACGGTAGTGTATATGTATCCAGCTCCTCCACATTTCTGATTACCAGCACTTTGGACTCCTCTGGTGTTCCATTCAGTTTTATAAAGACTTTGCAGTTGAAAGTCCACGTTGATTGGATTTTCTTCTGTTTTCGCAAGAAATGCGCCTCTTTGGCGATGTCTCCATTTCTCTTGGTCAGGTACTCATTCAGATAAACTTCTGTCCCCTTCAGCTTTCTTCCCTGTTTCAGCAGATCCATTTTATACTTTCTGTTTGTAAGACGGATGATTATTGCCGATTTTTCACCCTTCCTTCTTTTAGGAAGAGGATGACAAGCCTCTATGTTGTTACTGTCTATCTCTATGCCTTTAGAATGGAGGAAGGTTGTCACCTGTTCTTCCACTGATCTGGCGTCCAGTTCACGAAGGTCTGTATCGTCCATTCTTGCCACAGCCTGGGCATAGGATCTGAGCTGTGTTTCTAATCCTGAAACAATAATGTCATTCATTCAAGTGTACTGTTCCAGGTTGTCCACCCTATTTTCCACAAAAGCAATCTTTTTGTCTTTCTCCTCATTTTTCAGCCTCGAGGCTTTGACCTCTTCCACCAAATCAATTATCTGTTTTTGTTGTTTTCTCACCACAGTTACCTCTTCTGAGAGAAAGTCAAGTGATTTTTTTAAATTCCTCAACCTCATCATATGTTACATTCCTTTTGGGTGGCATTGCGTTGTTATTGGTGCCAATTGATTCAAATAGATTCTGGTTAATATGGATCACTCTAAGAGTTAGAGTTAGAGTAATCTAACAGTTAGAGTCTAACTCATTAGATTGTCTGCTGTTGCCACCATTTGAACCAACTGCCCATCATATCTGCACAGTACCTTTGTGGAGTTAAGTGGTCTTGCTGTGGACCATTATCTGCAATCCAATGCTCACCCTTCTCCAAACGTTACCTTGACACACCCAGAGCAACACGTCAAACAGGTTCATTTTGTCTTCTTTTAATTATTTATCCTTTTTTTTTTTTTTTTTTTCCTTTGAAAGACAAAAGTAAAATAGAAAGATGTCTTTACCTTCTTTACATGTTTCAACTGCACTGCAGCCTTCATCAGAAGGCAAGACATCTTTCTATTTTACTTTTGTCTTTCAAAGGAAAAAAAAAAAAAAAGGACCCAGAGCAACAGTAGCATTTGGACTCCAGGTAGGCTACTCCAGGTAGGCTAGGTTGAGAAGTAGCAGGTTAACTCAGGGTAGGCCCAGTTAGACACACTCAGAGCAGCAGAAGATTAACTCCAGGGAGGCTAAGCTAGCCACACTCAGAAGAGCAGCAGGTTGACTCCAGACAAGCAAAGCTAGCCACACTCAGAGCAGCAGCAGGTTGAGTCCAGGGAAGCTAAGCCAGCCACATTCAAAATAGCAGCAGGTTGAGTCCAGGGAGGCTAAGCTAGCCACACTCAGATTATACCTTTAATTCCATGCATTGAGACCCGGAACTTCCGACCATAATACATTGTTTGGAACAAAGACCTGTGTGGCACATTAACATAACATTGTGGGACACATATGCACATACTGTATGTATATCACTTTATGCTTCATATGTATATCACTTTAGGCTTCACATCTCAGATTGAACAAAGGACTGAGTCTCTTTGGAGATAACAGGAGGATGTGAAAGTTTAGTCTTTGGTATGCAAAGAGACGGCCTTGGGGGATTTTCCTGGCTGCCAGAGACTGTGGGTGGAGGTGTTAAGATCTGAAAGAAGATGCATTGTTACTTGGGATTAAATGCAATATACTGTGAGCTTTGAAGGTCCTGGGTATATAAAGGCCGAATGTCTGGTTTTTTTTCCTCTTTCTGTTTTTGCTGATGTTGGAAGATGTGAATAAACCTGACTCGTGAAATAAACTCTGCCTCGTCATTTTCACATTTCCACACTGGTGACCCTAAGACGTATCATGGATGAAAGAAATTCCCCCGAGCCAGCCGGGTCAGGAGCTCCCAGCCAAGCGTATGCCACTACCGTCCAGCTACCGGACTTTTGGCGAGACAACCCGCGCTCCTGGTTCCACTTGGTCAAAGCACAATTCGCCCTCCGGGGGATAACGGTAGATGACACGAAGTTCTACCATGTGATTGCCAAGCTCAACAACCGCACGGCTCGGCATGTGGAGAGCCTATTGGAGCAGCCACCGGCCGACGACAAATACGACGGGTTGAAGGCTGCGCTCATCCAGCGCTTCACTCTCTCAGTCCAGGAGAGAGCGGAGAGGCTCCTGGCTCTGAACAATTTGGGAGATGGCACGCCCATTGACCTGATGGAGGACATGCTGAGGTTGAGGGGCTCAGACGACGACGACTTCATCTTCACCCACATTTTCCTCAGAACCCTACCGTCGGCCACGAGAGCGACCCTGGCCAGTTCGCCGTTGTTGGCCCAGCGGGACTTCCGCGCGCTGGCCCAGGAGGCACACCGGATTCTCAATGCCAGCAAACAGCGTGCGGCCACTGCAGCAGTGATGGAGTTCGGCACGACGGCCGGAGACGGCGGGGGGCCAGAGACGGCGGTAGCAGAACCACCGACGACGGCAGCGGTGGGGGCCAAGGATCGCGGAGGAGACGCCCTCTGTTTCTACCATCACCGCTTTGCAGAGAAGGCACACAAATGTATACCACCGTGCCATTTCAAGCGCTCGGGAAACGCCAAGACCGGGGGTCGGTAGCAGCTGCGGCCCTCGGGGAGGAGAACAAGCTGCTCTACTTGAAGGATGCGCACTTGGGGAGGCATTTCCTTGTGGACACAGGCTCCCAGTTGAGTTTCATCACACCTTCCTCCGCTGACCGGCTGGCAGTTTCCAGTGGTCCCGGGGTGGCAGCAGCGAACGGCTCGGAGATTAAGACCTTTGGTGAGAGGACTCTGCTCTGCTTATTTATAATATTTATAATTGTGTATTTATAATTTTTCTGCATTGATGTATGTGGTTATTGTGTATATTTTTTATCTTGATTCTTTTTTCTAAAGCCCATCCAGGGACAAGAGTTGCAAATTAGCTAATAGCTATACACTCTATGTGCAACACATCAGATTGATTGTCTTTGATTAATTGTCTATGTTTATTGCACTGTCCCTGTCAAATAAACTAATCTACTACTACTACTGCTTCTGTCCCTACACGGCCGTACATTTGAGTGGACTTTTGTCATAGCTGCAGTTAATTTTAACATGTTGGGGTCTGATTTTCTGTGCTCACATGGTTTGTTGGTTGATCTTGCTAACAGGCGCCTGGTTAATGCACTTTCTTTTTATTCTATTCCCTGTACAGCCCGAGTGGTCCCGCCAACAGCACAAGCCAACGTTACAGCTGCAAGTGGTAAGTTCGACACACTGCTCACTCAGTTCCCAGCACTCACGGTCCCAACATTTTCGGCGGCCGTGGCTAAACACGGGGTGGAACATTTTATTACTACCACCGGACCGCCCGTTTTTGCAAAAGCTCAGCGCTTGGATTCAGCTAAACTGACCATAGCGTGTGAGGAGTTCGCCAACCTGGAAAAGTTGGGCATCATCAGGCGTTCGAACAGCCCATGGGCTTCCCCGCTTCACATGGTCCCGAAAGCTGATGGCTCGTGGCGACCTTGCGGAGATTTCCGCAGGTTGAACAACGCCACAGCGCACGACCGCTACCCAATCCCGCATATCCAAGATTTTTCTGTTCATTTGGCGGGGGCACGCGTTTTTTCTAAGATAGACTTGGTCCGCGGTTACCACCAAGTCCCAGTGCGTGCTGAGGACATACCCAAAACAGCGGTAATAACTCCGTTTGGTCTATTCGAGCTTTTGCGCATGCCATTTGGGCTTAAAGGCGCTGCGCAGACGTTCCAACGCATGATGGACGCGGTGTTGCGCGATCTCCCCTTCGTATTCGTCTACCTGGACGACATCTTAGTAGCCAGCGCGTCCGAAGACGAACACAAAAACCACCTCACGGCAGTTTTCCGGAGGTTGGGAGAGCACGGGTTAATAATCAACCCAGCGAAGTGTCAGTTCGGGGTGACGCAGATTGATTTTTTGGGGCATCGCGTCTCCCCAGAAGGAGCGGTTCCACTGCCTGACAAAGTGCGCGCGGTAACAAATTTTCCCCAGCCACAAACAGTCAAGGCGTTACAGGAGTTTTTGGGAATGGTGAATTTTTATAACCGTTTCCTCCCCCGCGCAGCACAGCTTATGCAACCATTGTATGCCGCACTAAAAAAACAAAAACCCACAAATAAGATCGAATGGTCTCCGGAGCGAGAGCGAGCATTCTCGGAGGTCAAAACAGCCCTGGCAAACGCTGCGTTGTTAGCACATCCAGACCCAACGGCCTGCATAACGCTCACTACCGACGCGTCAGATGTGGCCATAGGGGCGGTCGTGGAGCAGCATGTAGCCGGGGCTTGGCAGCCGCTCGCCTTTTTCAGCAGGACCTTGCGCGATAGTGAACGAAAATACAGCGCATTCAACAGGGAGTTGTTAGCTCTCCACTTGGCCATTCGCCACTTCCAGTTCTGGCTGGAGGGACGCCGTTTCACCGCGTTCGTTGATCACAAACCGCTGACATTCGCGATGCCCAAGGTTTCAGAACCGTGGTCAGGCCAGCAGCAGAGGCAGCTGGCCGCAATCTCAGAGTTTACTACCGATATTCAGCATGTGGCGGGTAAACTGAATGTAGTGGCAGACTGTCTCTCGCGCGCCGTGGCGGCCCCAGTCCGCGTAGGGATAGATTATGCAGCCATGGCCGCGGATCAGGGTAGCGACGCGGACGTGCGCGCGCTTCAGTCTGGACCAACAGGGTTAAGGCTGGAGAACAGGGTGCTGCAAGACGGTATGCCCCCCCAATCTGTGATGTCTCCACTGGGCGACCGTGTCCTGTGGTACCGGCCGCGTGGCGCCGCCGCGTTTTTGACTCGATTCATTCTCTGGCTCACCCGGGAGTGCGCGCGTCGGTCAAAATGGTGGGAGACAAATTTGTATGGCCGAGCCTGCGCAAACAAGTTAGAGAGTGGGCAACAGCCTGCATGGCTTGTCAACGAGCCAAGGTACACAGACACACGAGAGCTCCCTTGGAGCCGTTTCACATCCCGGCTAAGAGGTTCGATCATGTTCATGTGGACCTTGTTGGAACCCTCCCGCCGTCACAGGGGTGCACACACCTTCTGACAATGGTAGACCGCACCACGCGCTGGCCGGAAGTGGTCCCACTGTTGTCAACCACAGCCGAGGAGGTGGCGCACGCGTTTTTAACAGCATGGGTAGCGCGCTTTGGAGTCCCGTCGGACATTACGTCCGACAGAGGTCCTCAATTTGTTTCCGAACTTTGGTCAGCAATGGCCCACAGCCTGGGGGTAACGATCCACCGCACAACCGCGTACAATCCGCAGGCTAATGGGTTATGCGAACGTTTTCATAGGTCATTGAAAGCGGCTCTCAGAGCGTCGCTGACGGATACAAATTGGGTAGACAGGCTACCGTGGGTTTTATTGGGGTTGTGTTCTGCAACTAAAGAGGACTTAGAAGCCTCCCCGGCTGAGCTAGTTTTTGCGCAGCCACTTCGGCTGCCCAGGGAGTTTCTCCCAGATAATCCTGCGCCAGATAGCTCCCCGTCTCAGCTGTTGCAGTGTGGCACGGAATCGGGCACGCCGCCTGGCCCCGTTCACCACAGTTTTCCACACGTTTTTGTGCCTAAGACTTTAAAAAACGCGGAGTTTGTTTTTGTCAGACATGATGCCCATCGCCCACCATTGCGACCACCTTATGATGGACCATTTAGAGTGCTGGAAACAGGGGATAAGCATTTTTTGCTAGATCTGGGGGGCAGGAAGGAAAAGATTAGCATAAACAGGCTCAAACCCGCCTTTGTGGTGGCGGACGAGGATGTGATGTTGGCCAGGGCTCCTCGGCGCGGCAGACCCCCTAGGGGACATTCCCCAGAACACTCACAGTGATTGACAAACAGTTCTCACCCTCAGACAGCAGCTCCCCAGCAGGATGGCGCCGCGGAAGTTGTAAAGCCCGCTTACAGCAGATACGGGAGGAGACTGAGGCCCAAGCAGCACGTGGGCTGATGTGTAATGATTTTATCATGACATGCAGACTGTTATTCCGTTGTTCCATCTTAGACGTTTGGGGGGGGGGGGTCATGTGGGACACATATGCACATATGTATATCACTTTATGCTTCATATGTATATCACTTTAGGCTTCACATCTCAGATTGAACAAAGGACTGAGTCTCTTTGGAGATAACAGGAGGATGTGAAAGTTTAGTCTTTGGTATGCAAAGAGATGGCCTTGGGGGATTTTCCTGGCTGCCAGAGACTGTGGGTGGAGGTGTTAAGATCTGAAAGAAGATGCATTGTTACTTGGGATTAAATGCAATATACTGTGAGCTTTGAAGGTCCTGGGTATATAAAGGCCAAATGTCTGGTTTTTTTTCCTCTTTCTGTTTTTGCTGATGTTGGAAGATGTGAATAAACCTGACTCGTGAAATAAACTCTGCCTCATCATTTTCACATTTCCACAACATCACGCCGGCACCACTTCTCACACCCTTCCTCTTCCAGCGGCTCTGGGGTTCTCTCCTCTCCCCGGGGGGCAAATAGTCCATACTGTACTGACTGAGACCGCCCGGTGACACTTCCTCCTTCAGTCCATTGTTCCCCCTTTCCCCAGTTGCCTTCTCTGGGTGGAGAATCCCCCACCCGTACCACCACAAAGTCCCCCCCCCCACCCCTGAACACCCAGAAGGGGCACTAACCCCCCCGTCCTTTGGGCTTGAGCTGGCGCCCATTGAGGCTGTAGTGGGGGGTCGCCAAGCCAGTCGAAACACCCTGCTGGTGAGGTGTACAGAAGGGCACGTCAGTCTGTGGAGGGAAAAAGGGACGGGGGGAAAACACATCAGCTTCGTGGGCACAGGTCCCTACCGAGGGAACACCAACTTGCTGGGCCGCCACCTGCTTGTCTGCCAACACAAAAGTGGACTTCAGCCTGTTGATGCAGAGGGTCTCTCTATGCACCCCCAAGTCTAACACAAAATGCATCACCCCAGGTTCCAACACCCTGAATGGTCCGTCGTACAGTGGGCACAGCGGGGTCCGGTGCGTATCGTGCCTGACCAAAACAAAGTTGGCATTCTGTAAACTCTTGGGGACGAAAGTGTGAGGAAAACAATGGTGGGGCGGGCCCGATATGTTAAACACCTCCATACTGCGCAAAAATTGCACAGGTGAATTGGCCTCGGGCGTGGGGATTTCCGGTAAAAACTCTCTTGGGATCCACAGCGGCTGAGAAAAAATGAGTTCTGCCGGGGAGGCTGCCAAATCCTCCTTCGGCACGGAGCGCAACCCCAAATGAACCCAGGGCAGGGGGTCGACCCAATTTGTATCCATGAGTGAAGCTTTGAGCGCTGCCTTGAGCGACCTATGAAAACACTCGCAAAACCTATTAGCTTGGGGGTTGTACGTGGTAGTGAGGTGAATTTTGACCCCCAGGCTCTGAGCCATCACGGACCAGAGTTCCAAAATGAATTGCGGGCCCCTGTAGGAAGTGATGTCCAACAGGGATCCAAACCATGCAACCCAAGCCAACAAAAAGGCACAAGCTACTTCCGCGGATGTGGTAGAAGCCAGAGGAATCACTTCACACCATCGCGTGGTGCAGTCTACGACTGTCAAAAGGTGTGTGAAACTTTGCAACGGTGGCAGGGGTCCCACCAAATCCATGTGGACATGGTTGAGTCTCCTGGCCGGGATTTGGAAGGGCTCAAGGGGGGCTCTGGTGTGCTTGTGCACTTTGGCCCGCTGGCATGCGACGCAAGCTGCAGCCCACTCTTTTACGTCCTTGCGCAAGCACAGCCAGACAAATTTCTCCCCCACTAGCTTCACCAAAGCACACATGCCCGGATGCGAAAGAGACTGGACTGACTCAAAAATGCGACGGCGCCAAGAGCTCGGAACCACCGGGCACGGGCGGCTGGTGGAGATGTCACAGATCAAGGGAGGGCACCCTTCTTGCACCACCCTGCTCTCCAGCCTTAACCCAGTAGGTGCTGACTGGAGTATGCAAATGTCTGCGTCCCCGGCTTGCTCTGCGACCATACCAGGGAAATCTATTCCTATGTATACCGGGGAGACTAACAGCCACGACTGGCCACGATGTTGAGCTTACCGGCAATGTGTTGAATGTCGGTCGTAAACTACGAGATTGCAGCCAAATGCCGTTGCTGCCGGGCTGACCACGGTTCCGAGACCTTGGACATCGCATATGTCAGTGGCTTATGGCCCACGAATGCGGTGAAGTCATGCCCCTCTAGCCAGTACTGGAAATGGTACGTTGTCAGGTGTAGAGCCAACAACTCTCTGTCAAACGTGTTGTATTTACGTTTGTTGTCGTGCAAAGTTCAGCTGAAAAATGAGAACGTCTGCCACGCACCGGGGACGTACTACTCCACCACTGCTCCTATGGCAACATCAGGTGAGTCTGTAGTGAGCGCTATCCATGCCAGCAGATCCGGATGGGCTAACAATGCGGCATCCGCAAGCGCTGCTTTGGCGTTTGTGAAAGTCTGGACTTGCTCGGGAGTCCAGTCGATGGTTTCCGCTGGCTTCTCTTTTTTAAGCGCGGCATACAACTGCTGCATCAGCTGGGCTGCCTGGGGAAGGAAACGGTTATAAAAATTAACCATTCCCAAAAACTCCCTCATGGTCTGCGGACGCGGAAAGTCTGACACAGCGCACACCTTATCGAGTAACAGAATCGCGCCCTCTGGCGAAATGCGGTGGCCCCCCCCAAAAAAAATCACTGGCACAACGAACTGGAACTTCTCCAGGTTAACTACCAGCCCATGCGCTTCCAACCTCTGGAACACCGTCTTGAGATGGGCAATGTGCTCATACTCGAACATGCTAGCTACCAGAATGTCATCTAAGTAGACAAAAATGAAGGACAAGTCACAAAGCACTGCATCCATCATTCTCTGGAAAGTCTGCACCGCATGTTTTAATCCGAACGGCATGCGTAAAAACTCAAAAAGGCTTAAAGGAGTTATTACTGCTGTTTTCGGAAAGTCTTCCACACACACCAGGACCTGGTATTAACTGCGGACCAGATCCATCCATCCATCCATCTTCTTCCGCTTAATTCTTTTCAGGTCGCGGGGGGGCTGGAGCCTATCCCAGCATTTTTTGGCGAGAGGCAGGGTACACCCTGGACAGATCGCCAGTCCATTGCAGGGCCAACACAGAGAGATAGACAACCATTCGCTCTCACAGTCATACCTAAGGACAATTTAGAATCCCCAGTTTGATGCCAATTAACCTAACTTGCATGTTTTTGGCATGTGGGAGGAAACTGAAGAAATCCCGGAGTAAACTCACGCAGACATGGGGAGAACATGCAAACTCCTCACAGATCACTGTTGGTCGGGGGCTGGGATCGAACCCAGGATCCCCCGGCCAAGGGTAAGTTGCTATGCTGCCACAATGCTAACCACTCTGCCACCGCGCTGCCCGTGGACCAGATCCACTTTGGAAAAAACACATGCCCCGGCCAGGTGCACGGAAAAATCCTGGATGTGCGGGATAGGATACCGATCATGTTCCGTGGTGTTGTTAAAGCACCGGAAATCGCCGCACAGTCGCCACAACCCGTCGGCCTTAGGCACCATGTGAAGCGGGGATGCCCACGGGTTGTTGGAGTGCCTGACGATGCCCAACTGCTCTAAGTTGGCAAACTTCTCACACACGATGGCCAGTTTAGTCGTGTCCAGGCGCTGAGGTCGCGCGAACACCAGTGTGCCTTTTGAAGTTATAAAATGTCCGACCCCATGTTTCATTATTGTAGCCGAAAAAGTCAGGACCGTGAGTGCTGGGATTCGGGTCCCGAAAGAGCCTCATCCTGCCATCCTACGCCGACCAGCTGGCGGGAACTAGCGGCCCCGAACTGACAGCTAGCGGGATGGTTAATTTCTACAATGGCCCCGGGATGGTTAACTTCTACAGTCGTTTCCTCCCCCGTGCAGCCCAGCTCATGCAGCCATTGTACGCCACGCTTAAGAAACGGAAGCCGGCGGACAGAGTCGACTGGACTCCTGAGCGAGAGCAGGCGTTTTCTGAGGTTAAAACAGCTCTGGCAAACGCCGCAATACTGGCGCACCCGGACCCAGCGGCTAGGATAGTGCTCACTACTGACGCGTCAGACATGGCCATGGGGCCATCGTGGAGCAGTGCGCCGCCAGTTCTTGGCAGCCGCTCGCCTTTTTTAGCAGGTCTTTGCACGACAATGAGCGTAAATACAGCGTGTTTGACAGGGAGTTACTGGGTCTCCACCTGGCCATACGCCACTTCCAGTTCTGGCTGGAAGGGCGCACCTGCACTGCCTTCATGGACCACAAGCCACTAACGTACTCGATGGCCAAGGTTTTGGAACCATGGTCGGGCTGGCAGCAGAGACAGCTGGCCATGATCTCGGAGTTTACAACCGACATTCAACATGTGGCCAGTAAACTCAATGTGGTGGCGGACTGCCTCTCGCGCGCATTAGTGGCCCCAGTCTACGTGGGGATAGATTACACGGACATGGCCGCAGATCGGCAATGCGGACGTTTGCGCACTCCAGTCTGGACCAACAGGGTTAAGGCTGGAGAGCAGAGTGGTGCAACACGAGGGGGTCCCCCCTAATATGTGACGTCTCTACAGGCCGCCCGCTACTGGTGGTCCCACGCGCTTGGCGCCGCAGCATTTTTGAGTCGGTTCACTCCCTGGCACACCCAGGAGTGCGCGCGTCAGTCAAAATGGTGGGCGCAAAGTTCGTCTGGCTGAGCCTGCGCAAACAGGTGAAAGATTGGGCTGCAGCCTGCGTAGCATGCCAACAAGCCAAGGTGCACAGGCACACAAAGGCCCCTTTGGAGCCGTTCCATATCCCGGCTAAGAGGTTTGACCACGTTCACGTGGACCTCGTGGGCCCCCTCCTGCCATTGCAGGGGTTCATGCACCTACTGACAGTGGTGGACCACACCACGCGCTGGCCTGAAGCAGTCCCGCTAGCTTTCACCACATCTGCAGATGTGGCATGTGTTTTTTGACAACATGGGTGGCACGTCTCGGCACTCCTTCGGACATCATGTCTGATCGGGGCCCGCAGTTTGTTTCCGACCTCTGGTCCACCATGGCCCGGAGCCTGGTCATCTCAATTCATCGCACAACTGCGTACAACTCCCAGGCCAATGGGTTATGCGAGCATTTCCATAGGTCAGTTAAAGCAGCGCTCAGAGCTTCGCTTACGGATGCAAATTGGGTGGACCGGTTGCCATGGGTTCTATTAGGGTTGCGTTCCACACCGAAGGAGGATTTGGCAGCCTCCCCAGCAGATCTGGCTTTTTCCCAGCCACTGCGGCTCCCCGAGGAATTTTTGCCAGATAACCCCGCGCCGAACACCGATCCATCCCCGCGTTCATGACATAGCACAGAGGCAGAGACGCTGCCCGGCCCACCACTGTTTTCCACACGCTTTTGTGTCAAAAACCTTGAAGGACGCGTCGTTCGTATTTGTCAGGCACGATGCCCACCGGACCCCATTGCACCCGCCTTATGATGGCCCATTCAGAGTGCTGTAACCTGGGGACAATCATTTTGTGTTAGACTTGGGGGGTTGCCAGGAGACAATCTGTATAGGCAGGCTTAAGCCCGCTGTTGTTGTAGCAGACAAGCAGGTGGTGTTGGCCTGAGTTCCTCGGCGCTGAAGACCCCCACGGCAAACTCCCCAGGTAAATGAATCGTCAGATCAGTCACACGAGCATGCTGAAGGTGCCCCCCCATTGCCCCCCCCACAGACGGACACACCCCCAGGAACCCCCCACCGGCACAGCAGCGCCTCGGAGCTGAAGACCCCCCGTTACAGCAGCTATGGGCGGAAGCTGAAGCCCAAAGGACATGGGGGTTAAGACTCAGTCTGAGACTCTGGGGGGGTCGGTGTGAACCTGAACCTGGTGTGGGGAACCCACTCCGTAGTCTTCCCTCAGTCTGAAGTAGCAGATCAAAGGTGGGGAGTGTGGGGAGTGATATGTTAATGCAGCACCCCAGTTAGCAGACAAGTGTTAGTGCTGTGATATAAAAGTAGAGTGCCTGCAACCTGGTGGTGATGTTTTCTGATTCTGGTGAATGTGAGAGAGAGTGGAATAAAGCTTCATCTGCTCGGAAAAGTTCGGCCTGGTTATTCTCTCCACAATGGTATGTATTCATGGTCTTTTAATAGACATACGAGAATACATTTATTATTTATACATTTTTATTATTATTTACAATAAATATAATATGCATTTGATCACTAAAGGAAGCCATATTGTGGTACATTTACATATAGTTACATATTTTACAATATTTACCATACAATACATCAAGTTGCAACTAGACAGGAATTTATTATAGACAGTTTATACAGAAGCACTCCCGGCAGGCTGAGAGGTGGCCAAAGAGACCGCCCATCTTCCGTACAGCCCTCTTATACTCCGGGTGGCGGTGGAACCGGAAGGTGAAGCCACCACCCGTGTCACACCATAATATGTCCTAAGTACAACACTACATTCCCCCCACCCCTTCAAAAAGGTCCAAAACACACATACAATCAAGATCCTCCCCAATTTGGAACCCAAATCATGCACTAAACTAAACAAATATATCAGGGCCTACAACAGTCACACAAAACAACTAAAGCTAGGGGGAAACGGGTGGACTACTGTTCCACCCCCACACGGCTAGAGGGATTATTCTGCCATTTCTAAATGGTAAATGGTAAATGGAATTCACTTATATAACACTTTTATTCTCATCTCTTGATGACCAAAGCGCTTTACAGATCCAGCTATCCACCCATATTTCTGCTAGAATATAGTCCTTTAATCATAAAATCGCTGTGCTCCTAAAATAAGTAACATAAAACAATCCAGATAACAGAACATAGAGTGGTGTGAAAAAGTGTTTGCCTCCTTCTTGATTTCTCTTTTTTTTGTATGTTTGTCACACTTAAATGTTTCAGATCATCAAATTTAAATATTAGACAAAGACAACACAAGTAAACACAAAATGCACTTTTTAAATGAAGGTGTTTTTTATTATTAGGGTAAAAAAAATTCAAACCTACATGGCCCTGTGTGAAAAAGTGATTGCCCCCCCCTTCCCCGTTAAAACATAAATTAACTGTGGTTTATCACATCTTTGGAAAGCTAAGTTCTATTTCTCTAGCCACAACCAGGCCTGATTACTGCCACACCTGTTCTCAATCTAGAAATCACTGAAATAGGACCTGCCTGACAAAGTGAAGTAAACCAAAAGATCCTCAAAAGCTAAACATCATGCTGCAATCCAAAGAAATTCAGAAACAAATGAGAAACAAAGTAATTGAGATCTGTCAGCCTGGAAAAGGTTATAAAGCCATTTCTAAAGCTTTGGAACTCCAGCAAACCACAGTGAGAGCCATTATCCACAAATGGCAAAAACATGGAATAGTGGTGAACCTTCCCAGGAGTGGCCGGCAGACCAAAATTACCCCAAGAGCGCAGTGACGTCTCATCCATCATCATCATCATCATAGCAGTCTGTCGGGGGCGACAATGACTGTTTCATTTAGGTCTGATCAGATTCCTCCATGCAGCTCTGTCCTTCGCCTTCCGCTGCCAGGAACTCCTGACCTTGTTTACCCGGGTGACATCCAAGCCGGTATGAGTTGCTCTCTGACTGACCATTTCATGAAACTGCTTGCAAAGTATTTGAGTACTGCTAGCTTTTGCTGGACTAGTGGCACATTCTTGGCAGATAGAGGTATTATCAGTGGCAAGGAGAGGCCAAGACAAACTGACTCCAGTATCTGTTGCAGTGACTGACCAGATGATAGGTTTGTTTATCTCTGCTCTTTTTTTTTTTCTTTTTTTTTTCCAAGATGGCGCCCACAGCGGTCGCCATGGTGCTTCGCTGCCCTTTAATTTTTATAATTTGTTTGTTTTTGTTCATTGATTGTGCGTCTGCCGGTTCATACACCCGTGAAGAATTATTAAATATCAGGTCTCTTACTCCCACGGACCTTCTCCCAGTTTTTTTAGCTCCTGCCGCCGATCTGATTCATTGTTTGGCTCAAAGAGTAAGACGGCGAAAAAGAGGGAAGTGAGGGGGGATTCTCGCTCGGCTTCGAAGGAGAGGCACGCGAACAGCCTTGCCTGGCATATTTCTATCCAATGCCAATTCTCTCTTGAACAAGGTAGAAGAATTAAGACTGCTGATGCGATTTAAGGACCTCGCTTCCTCGTCTGTCATCTGTTTCTCTGAGACCTGGCTTAAAGAGAACATTCCAGATAGCGCGATCAGCCTCGAGGGATTTCAGCTGTTTCGTGCTGATCGCGTCACAGAGCTCTCCGGTAAGTCTATTGGAGGAGGAGTGTGCTTCTATATTAACAACAGCTGGTGCTCTGATGTAACGGTGATTTCCAAACACTGTTCTCCCGCCCTGAAATTTCTTTTTATTAACTGCAAGCCATTTTATTCCCCGCGGGAGTTCGCCTCATTCATCCTCGTCGCTGTGTACGTCCCTCCCGATGCGGACACGCGCGAAGCTCAGCGCGTGCTCGCGGATCACATCCAACTCACGGAGCGGAACTTTCCAGACTCCCTGGTTATTGTGGTGGGCGACTTTAACCAGAGCAATCTGAGTCACGAGCTCCCCCGCTACAAACAGTTTATTAAATGTCCAACCAGAGGAAATAACACGCTGGATCACTGTTACACTACAGTGAAAGACGCATATCGCGCTGTTCCCCGCGCTGCGCTGGGACTATCTGATCACGTGATGGTCCACCTCATCCCCACATACAGACAGAGACTGAAACTCACTAAACCTGTTGTGACCACCACGAAGAAACTGACCAGTGAAGCTGGAGAGAAACGGAACACATGCATGGAAATAACTGACTGGGGCATGTTTAAAGGAGCCACACATGATCTTAATGAGTACACAGACACTGTGAACTCATATATCAACTTCTGTGAGGAGAACATTCTTCCATCGCGCACCAGGGTCAGATACTCTAATGATAAGCCCTGGTTCACGGCCAAGCTCAGACAGATCAGGAAGGAGAAGGAAGCAGCGTTGAAAAGTGGAGACAGGGACTGCTACAGAGAGGTTAAATATCGGTTTAACAGAGAGCTGAGGAGAGCTAAATCTGTGTATTCTGAGAGACTCCAGCAGCAGTTCACTGCTAATGACTCGGCTTCTGTGTGGAGAGGACTGAGGCAAATCACCAACTATCGGCCTCAGGCTTCTAAAGGTCAGGATGACAAAGCCCTTTGTCAAAAACTGTCCCAACATTACGCCCGTTTTGACACCTCATCAGCTGTGTCCAACTCACCCACTCCACCCAGCTCCACTGCCTCCTCAGCCCCTAATTCATCAAAAGCGGTCCCCCCCCTCCTCCTCCTCCTCCCCCCCTGCCCTTGTCATCAGTGAGCAGGATGTGCACATACAGTTCTCCAGACTGAACCCGCGCAAGGCCCCCGGGCTGGACGGTGTGTCTCCCTCCACCCTGAGACACTGTGCGAAAGAGCTGGCTCCTGTCTTCACAGACATTTTTAACACCTCCCTTAAGCAATGTCACGTGCCGACCTGCCTCAAATCCTCCACCATCATCCCTGTCCCCAAGAAGCCACGGATTACTGGACTTAACGACTACAGACCTGTAGCGCTCACCTCTGTAGTCATGAAGTCCTTTGAGCGCCTGGTCCTGTCTCACCTCAAGTCCATCACCACACCCCTCCTAGACCTGCTGCAGTTTGCCTACCGTGCTAACAGGTCTGTGGACGACGCAGTCAACCTGGCCCTCCACTCCATCCTGCAGCACCTGGACTCCCCGGGAACCTACGCCAGGATTCTGTTTGTGGACTTCAGCTCTGCATTCAACACCATCCGCCCCGATCTGCTCCAGGACAAGCTGTCCCTGCTCAACGTGCCTGACTCCCTCTGCAGGTGGATCACTGACTTCCTGACGGACCGGAGGCAGCATGTGCGGCTGTGGAAGTCTGTCTCGGACTCTGTTAGCATCAGCATTGGATCACCCCAGGGCTGTGTACTTTCCCCCCTACTCTTCTCCCTTTATACCAACTCCTGCACCTCTTCCCACCAGTCTGTTAAGCTGATTAAGTTTGCGGACGACACCACCCTCATCAGGCTCATCTCCAACGGCGACGAGTCCGTCTACAGGAAAGAGGTGGCCCAGCTGGTGTCCTGGTGCAGCCATAACAACCTGCAGCTGAACGCTCTGAAGACAGCGGAGATGATTGTGGACTTCAGGAAAGTCACAACCCCCCTGCCCCCCCTCACCATCACAGGCTCTCCCATCACCATTGCAGATTCCTTCCGCTTCTTGGGCACCACCATCACCCGGGACCTCAAATGGGAGCCAACCATCAGCTCCCTCATCAAAAAGGCCCAGCAGAGGATGTTCTTTCTGCGGCAGCTGAGGAAGCTCAAGCTACCCACCAAGATGTTAGTGCAGTTCTACATGGCCATCATCGAGTCCATCCTCACCTCCTCCATAACTGTGTGGTATGCAGGAGCCACTGCCAGGGACAGACTAAGGCTGCAGCGCGTCGTGCGCACTGCTGAGAAGGTGATCAGAATCAGAATCAGAATCAGAATCAGGTTTATTGCCATTGTTCATGTAGTACACAAACTAGGAATTTGTCTCGGTACAATGCTGCAACATTAAACATGATAAGATAAGAGAAATAAACTATACATGTAATAAAGTGTAGGATAAGATTAAGTGATACTGGTCAACAGTTAAAATATATATTAGCCAGCAGCAGATACTGTGATCGGCTGCAAGCTCCCATCTCTCCAGGACCTGTACATCTCCAGGACCCGGAGGCGTGCTGGCCGGATCATAGCCGATCCTTCACACCCTGGTCACGTACTGTTTGCCCCCCTCCCCTCAGGTAGAAGACTTCGGTCCATTCAGACTAAAACCTCCCGGCACATGAATAGCTTTTTCCCCTCTGCCATCAGACTGCTGAACATTAAGTGACTTATTGACTCTCGTGCACTGTGTACAGCAGCTCAACCAGACTCATGTCATTCATCACTGTTTTTTCTGTTGCATTATCAACTGCACTGTGGTACCCCATATTATCTGCTACTTGCTAATTTTTTTAAAACTGCCTTGACTAGTTCTACTCATTATTACTATTATTATTATTATTATTATTATTACTTATTTTTCTACACTTATTGCACGTTTTTAGTCCTTTAGTTTTTTAGTTTATCTCTTTATCTCATCATGTTTTTAATATTGCAGCATGGCACCGAGACAAATTCCTAGTTTGTGTACTACATGAACAATGGCAATAAATCTGATTCTGATTCTGATTCTGATTCTGATTCTCTTTGTGTCGTGCATGTCACAATGCACCGACTGGCAAAGGTCCACCACAGACCTTGCGACAGATGTGCTTATCTGCCAGGATGTCCAGTCTCACCCCGTGTAACTGGGAGTGGTCCACCACAGACCTGTGACAGATATTGTTTTTAGTTCTGCCAGGATGCCCAGTTTCATCCTCCATGCCCTCAGAAGGGCAGGGTTGCTGTCGACGTCTCATCCAAGAGGCCACAAAAGACCCCACCACAACATCCAAAGAACTGCAGTCCTCACTTGCCTCAGTTAAGGTCAGTGTTCATGACTCCACTATAAGAAAGAGACTGGGCAAAAATGGCCTGCATGGCAGAGTTCTAAGACAAAAACCACTGCTGAGCAAAAACAACATAAAGGCTCTGACATAACGTTCGGCTCAGGAGACGCACACACACAGGCTCAGAGTAGTTCAAACTGTTTATTAACAACAGGGATGTTTGGGTGCGTGTCTGCGGAATGTTAATGTGTTGGTGGTGGCGTCTGCTTCGGACCCAGAGGCAGGAGACCGTTCAGCCGGCAACCCTATGGGAGAAATCAGACACAGGGTGATGAGCACACACCAACACAGGAGGAGAATAGGCGAGGGAGAGAAGCTTACTTGTTGGGACAGATGACTGGCGCTTCAAGGATGGAAGCCCGGGAGACAGCCACCTGCAGGGCTCGGTGCAGCAGCGAGGAGAGACGAGGGACGGGATTGTCCGCCGCCAAGGAATCCACCTGTGCACAGGGGAGCAGACTGGAGAGATGAGGTAAGTGATCTTCTTACCGGTAATGAGGATGCTGAAGAGAATGTGGTAGAAGCCCATGGAAGGGAAATGAAGTCTACGGCTTCAGGCCGAAGCTCAGGGCGAGGCGGCTTTTATCCCTCGCCGCTGACGAGTAGCAGGTGCGTGAGCAGGTGGCGCCGCTGATGAATGGCGCGGCGTGACAGTACTCCCCCCTCTAGCAGCGCCTCCTGGCGATGGCCTATCCGGGTGCGCTCGGTGGAAGTCCGCGATGAGCGATGGGTCCAACACAAACGACGGGGGCACCCACTGTCGATGCTCGGGCCCATAGCCCTCCCAGTCCACCAAGTATTGCAACCCACGACCCCGGCGCCGGGAGTCCAGGATGGAGGAGGCGGACCAGGCCGGATGGCCACCAATCATCCGGAGCGCGGGTTGCGCTGCAGGAGGAGGGCAAAGGGGGTCAGAGACTGCCAGTTTCACCTTCGACACGTGGAAAGTAGGATGAATGCGGAGGGAGGGGGGAATAGCCACGCGCACAGCCACCAGGTTGATGATCCGGGTGATGGGATAGGGACCCATGAAGCGCTGTGCCAGCTTTCTCCTCTCGCCTTTAAGAGTGACGTCCTGGGTGGAAACGTAAACAAGCTGCCCAACTCTGTACGCCGGGGCAGGTCTTCTACGCCGGTCCGCCACAGTCCTGTTGCGCTCCGCTGTGCGTAATAGCGCATGGCGCGCGGCAGTCCAGGTGGAGCGGAACTGCCTGAGATGGGCCCTAACTGACGGGACAGTTACTTCACTCTCCTGCTCAGGAAACAGCGGGGGGTCGTAACCCAGGGACGCTTTGAAGGGGGACATCCCTGTAGCAGAAGAGCGAGCGGTGTTGTGGGCATATTCAACCCAGGCAAGATGGTTGCTCCAGGACGTGGGTTTGGATCTGGACACACAGCGGAGCGCAGCCTCCAGCTCCTGGTTGGTCCTCTCACACTGCCCGTTGGATTGGGGGTGATGGCCGGAGGAGAGGCTCACCTTGGCTCCGATGGCGTTGCAGAAAGATCTCCAAACCTCGGATGAAAACTGGGGGCCCCGGTCCGAGACCACGTCCACTGGAATCCCATGCAGCCTGACCACGTGTTGGACGAGGAGGTCCGCCGTCTCCAGGGCAGTAGGGAGGCCTCGCAGGGGGACGAAGTGCACGGCCTTGGAGAAGCGGTCCACGATGGTCAGGATGGTGTCATAGGAGTTGGAGACAGGGAGTCCGGTGACGAAATCCAGCGCGATGTGCGACCAGGGCCTGCCAGGGACGGGCAGGGGCTGGAGCAGACCCGCTGGAGGGGCATTTCCCGACTTGCAGGTGGCACAGATTGGGCAAGCCCGGGCGTAGCGGGCTGCATCCCTCCGCAGGCCTGGCCACCAAAAGGACCGTTGGAGGAGATCTATCATCCGGGAGGTGCCAGGGTGACAGGTGAGCTTGGAGGTGTGGAGCCAGTGGATGACCTCTCCTCGGACCGCGGATGGCACGAACAGCCTCCCCTCCGGTCCGCCGCCAGGGTCAGGTTCCACCTCCTGTGCCTTCCGGATCTTGCTCTCGATGTCCCACGAGATGGCTCCCACGACGCACGACCTGGGCAGGATGGAGTGGGGCGCCTCCTCCGACTCCACGGGGGCGAACTGCCTGGAGAGGGCGTCAGGCAGGACGTTCCTAGAGCCAGGCCTGAAGGTGATGGAAAATTGGAACCTGGCGAAGAACAGGGACCAGCGCGCCTGGCGGGCGTTCAGGCGCTTGGCAGATCGTAAGTATTTCAAGTTCTTGTGGTCCGTGAGGACCACAAACGGCAGGTTCGCCCCCTCTAACCAGTGGCGCCACTCCTGCAGGGCGAGCTTGATGGCCAAGAGCTCTCTGTCCCCCACATCGTAGTTTCTCTCCGCCGGGGACAAGCGCCGGGAGAAGAAGGCGCACGGTCGTTTGGCGCCATCGTCCGGTGACCGCTGGGACAGCACTGCTCCCACTCCCGTGTCCGAAGCGTCTACCTCTACGATGCACTGCAGCGCGGGGTCGACCTGGCGAAGGACCCGGGAGGAGGAGAATTCCGCCTTCAGCGCCTCAAAGGCGGCAGCGACCTCTTCGGTCCACCGGAACGGGACCTTCGGGGACGTGAGGCGGGTCAGTGGTCCAACGATGGCACTGAAGTTGGGGACAAAGCGGCGGTAGAAATTGGCGAAGCCAACAAATTGCTGCACCTGTTTCCGGGATGCAGGTGTGGGCCATTCCACCACCGCCTTTACCTTCTCTGGGTCGGGGAGCACCTTATCGTGGGCGATGATGAACCCCAGGAAGGACGTACTCCTGGTGTAAAATTCACACTTTTCTGCCTTAACGTACAGACGATTTTCCAGCAGCCTTTGGAGGACCCGCCTCACGTGGACCTGGTGCTCATCCCTGGACTTGGAGAAGATGAGAATATCGTCCAGGTAGACGAACACGAAAAGGCCAATGAAGTCCCGGAGGACGTCATTAATGAGGCGCTGGAAGACTGCAGGAGCGTTGGTCAACCCGAACGGCATCACCAGGTATTCAAAGTGGCCGTTCGGGGTACGGAAGGCCGTTTTCCACTCATCTCCCTCCCGGATCCGGACGAGGTGGTAAGTGCTGCGTAGGTCCAGCTTGGTGAACCAGGTCGCCCCCTGGAGGGAGTGGAAAGCAGTGTCCATGAGAGGCAGGGTGTAACGGTCCTTCTCTGTGATATTATTGAGGGCCCGGTAGTCGATACAAGGGCGGAGGGACCCATCCTTCTTTCCCACGAAGAAGAACCCTGCCCCCACGGGTGACGATGATGGGCGGATTATCCCAGCACTTAATGACTCCTTCAGGTAGGCGTTCATCGTCTCCTTCTCCGGCGCAGACAGGCTGTAAAGGCGACCAGAAGGTAAGGGAGCCCCCTGGCGGAGGTTGATGGCGCAGTCATAGGGCCGATGAGGGGGGAGAGACATAGCTTTCGCTTTGCTGAACACCATACCCAGGTCGTGAAATTCTGGGGGCACCAGAGACAGGTCCGGGGGTGCAGCGTCCGTCGCAGGGGGAGGAGCGGACGGAGAGCAGGCAGCGGACTGAAGGCAGGTGCCCATACAGAACGTACTCCATGCCGATATCCCAGCTGATTTCCAATCCAGGACCGGATTGTGAAGGCGGAGCCAGGGATACCCCAGGATGACGGGCGACACAGAGTTGGGAAGGACGTAAAAGGTCATCTCCTCCCGGTGGTTTCCCGAGATGATGACCGGTAGGGGGACAGTTTGATGTGTCACTCTCCCAAGGGTGGCACGGGAGAGGTGGACTAGGGAGATGGGAGTGTCGAGTGCCTGGCAGCGGATGCCCAATCGGGTTGCCAGGCTTTGTGAAATGAAGCTGCCTTCTGCGCCCGAATCCACCAGTGCGTGGGTGAGGTGCCCAGTGGGGTTATGGCAGAAACGGATGGGCAGCTTCAATTGGGTGAGTGATCCTAACCGATTGACGTCCGCGAGGCTTCCAACAGTGACTCGCGGACCCCACCGACTGGCTTTCCGTGGACAACGCTCCACGGTGTGTTGGTCGCCTCCGCAATACATGCAGAGGCCCAACTCACGGCGGCGTTGTTTCTCCACAGGGGAAAGTTTAGTCCAGCCCGTCACCATCGGCTCCGACTCCTCGGGGCACGATGCTGGCGGCGCCGCCAGGGGGCGAGCTTGGAACAGGTGCGGGGAGGCTCCACGAGGGCGAGAAGAAGAAGACCTCCGCCCCGAGGAGCACTCGCGCAGCCTGTTATCCAAACTTACCGCTAAGGACGTCAGCTCCGCTAGCGTCCCAGGGATATCTCGACCAGCCAGTTCATCCCTCAGATCACTATTGAGGCTGCGGAGGAACAGGCCACAGAGGGAGCGTTCCTCCCAGCCCAATTCCTCCGCCGCTACCCGGAAGTCGACCAAGTGGTCCGCTGCCGACCGGCTTCCCTGCTGGAGAGCGAGAAGCCGATCGACCTGGACCGTTTCGGTTTGAGAATGGTCAAAGACCTCCAGAAAGCGCCTCACGAATTGATCATAGGTGAGGGTGGCATAACTGGGCCTCGCCATTACGGCGTAGGTCCAAGTTAACGCACGCCCCTCTAGAAGATTCCCTATGTAACCAATTCGGCTGTGATCCGAGGGAAAATCTCCGGGCACACGGTGGAACGCGGACTCACACTGCATAATGAACCCCCGCGCTCCGCCGAGCTTACCGCTAAAGCGGGCGGGGGTCGGAATCGGTGTGAGCCGAACTGGTGCCACTGGAGCCGGCTGGACGGCCGCTGGAACAGCAGGAGCCGCGCCACCCTGGCGAGTCGGGAGGAACGGCTGTTGGGGGTCCAAGCGGTTCAATCGGTTAGTTAATTCTAATAATTGATTAAGGACCACCTGTTGCTGATAAACAATCTGATCCACCCGAGCCTCGAGGATGGTAAACCGGTGTGCGAGCCCGCCGTCTGCCGAGCCGCTCTGCTGAAGCCGTACTGACATAGCGTTCGGCTCAGGAGACGCACACACACAGGCTCAGAGTAGTTCAAACTGTTTATTAACAACAGGGATGTTTGGGTGCGTGTCTGCGGAATGTTAATGTGTTGGTGGTGGCGTCTGCTTCGGACCCAGAGGCAGGAGACCGTTCAGCCGGCAACCCTATGGGAGAAATCAGACACAGGGTGATGAGCACACACCAACACAGGAGGAGAATAGGCGAGGGAGAGAAGCTTACTTGTTGGGACAGATGACTGGCGCTTCAAGGATGGAAGCCCGGGAGACAGCCACCTGCAGGGCTCGGTGCAGCAGCGAGGAGAGACGAGGGACGGGATTGTCCGCCGCCAAGGAATCCACCTGTGCACAGGGGAGCAGACTGGAGAGATGAGGTAAGTGATCTTCTTACCGGTAATGAGGATGCTGAAGAGAATGTGGTAGAAGCCCATGGAAGGGAAATGAAGTCTACGGCTTCAGGCCGAAGCTCAGGGCGAGGCGGCTTTTATCCCTCGCCGCTGACGAGTAGCAGGTGCGTGAGCAGGTGGCGCCGCTGATGAATGGCGCGGCGTGACAGGCTCGTGTCAGTTTTGCCAGAAAACATCTTGATGATCCCCAAGACTTTTGGGAAAATACTCTGTGGACTAGTGAGACAAAAGTTGAACTTTTTGGAAGGTGTGTGTCCCATTGCATCCAGCGTAAAAGTAACACAGCATTTCAGGAAAGGAACATCATGCCAACAGTAAAATATGGTGGTGGCAGTGTGATGGTCTGGGTCTGTTTTGCTGCTTCAGGACCTGGAGGACCTGCAGTGGTAAATGGAACCATGAATTCTGCTGTCTACCAAAAAATCCTGAAGGAGAACGTCCGGACATGTTTGTGACCTGAAGCTGAAGCACACTTGGGTTCTGCAGGAGGACAATGATCCAAAACACACCAGCAAGTCGACCTCTGAATGGCTTAAGAAAAACAAAATTAAGACTTTGGAGTGGCCTAGTCAAAGTCCTGACCTGAATCTGATTGAGATACTGTGGCATGACCTTAAAACGGTGGTTCATGCCCAGAAGCCCTCCAATGTGGCTGAAATACAGCAATTCTGCAGAGATGAGTGGGCCAAAATTCCTCCACAGTGCTGTAAAAGACTCATTGCCAATTATCGCAAACGCTTGATTGCAGTTGTTGCTGCTAATGGTGGCCCAACCAGTTATTAGGTTTAGGGGGCAATCACTTTTTCACACAGGGCCATGCAGGTTTGGATTTTTTTTCCCCTTAATAATAAACACCTTTATTTAAAAACTGCATTTTGTGTTTACTTGTGTTATCTTTGTCTAATATTCAAATTTGTTTGATGATCTGAAACATTTAAGTGTGACAAACATACAAAAAAAAGAGAAATCAGGAAGGGGGCAAACACTTCTTCACACCACTGTATATACAAACTAGCAAATCCCAAAAACAACTTGACTAATTCTCATTTCAACATCATGCATCAAACACATCAGTATAACTACTATAACCTGGGCAATTTACTTATTTATCTTTTGTTCATATAAAAGACAAAAAATAAAATAGAAAGGAGATGTCTTTACCTTCTTTACATGTTTCAACTGCACTCCAGCCTTCGTCAGAAGAGTCAGCTGATTGCTGCCAGGTGACATTTATCAGCTGATTTTTGTAGGTGGGGCCAGCTCAGCAGATCTGTCGGATCCACCGAGCCATCTGACGGCGGGAGGCGGGGCCAGCTCGGTGGATCCGACAGATCTGCTGAGCTGGCCCCGCCTACAAAAATCAGCTGATAAATGTCACCTGGCAGCAATCAGCTGACTCTTCTGACGAAGGCTGGAGTGCAGTTGAAACATGTAAAGAAGGTAAAGACATCTCCTTTCTATTTTAGTTTTTCTTTTATATGAACAAAAGATAAATGATTAAAAGAAGACAAAATGAACCTATCTGACGTATTACCTGGGCAATTTACATACTAACAACATGTATTGAACACAGTGCCCACCCCTCCAACTACCAGTCAGTCCCAGAAGAGAAACCACCCCCCGGAGACCCATCAGGCGGGTCCTGTCCAGAGCATCTTCTTTTCTTTGTGCCCAGAGATGACTCACGTTGAAGCCCAGATACCTCCTTCTCATCACTGGCGCGCCGCAGCTCATTGGGATGTCTCCATGAGCCATCAGACAGCTGAAGGTAGACATCCTCCCAAACAGCCACCCCTGGTCCTCCTTTGCGCTTTTTACGGACCCCTCTCGACCGGGCCTCCTCTCTGGGTCTGACCACATCAGTGACCCCCAGAGGAGTCCGACTCGGCTTCCAGTGTCCCTGAGTGGCACATTGTTTCACCGTGACAGCCGGTCATGCCCCGCTCGCTTTCATTTGAGACGCTGGCAAAGCCGTTGTGACCCCCTGTTTCTCAGTACCTCCCAGCTCAACTCCGGAAGCAGAATGGGCCAGCCACTCTGTTCCACCCGCCATCATTGGCGTCCCACTGTGCCACCCAGTTCCCTCAGCTAGGGTAACTTGGGCTCTGGCGCAGGAACCCTCCTGCAATGGCCCTGGGTGGGGTTGGTCCTGTTCATCTTCCAGAATACTAGGCCAAGGTTCGTCCCATACAGCATCGTCCACCACTCGCGGAATCGGCCAGTCCCACAAGCCACAGCCCGACCACTGTTCTCCAACACCTCTGGTGATCAAAAAGCCCAGTCCATAAAAAAGGTCACAGCCCATAATATTCTCGCCATCAGCGGTCACCACGAAATTCAGGTTGGAGACCTCCGCTGACTTGTACCTAGCTGTCAGTTCCACCAAACCCGCAGTGGCCAGTCTTCATCCTCCATACCCACACAATGGCACTGAATGACCTCTCACTCGGTAGTATGGGAAAAAAACTCCTCACAGTTGGCCAATTCAACATGGACCTCACTGCACCCGTGTCAATCAGCAACGGCACCTCCACTCCGTCTAATTTCACCATACAGTACGTACGGCCATCGGTGCTCGGAGAGACGGTGTGAATAACCGTAGGAGTTGGAGCAGGGGTATCCACTTTGGGTTGCCATTCCCCCCACTCAAACCTATTACAGGCCCTGGAAAATTGGTGCAGGAATCCACACTTGCCGCAGCGTTTACCTCTCGCCGGACACTCTCTAGCCTTGTATCGGTGCTTAGTGAACCCACAACCCAAACACCTGGGCGATCCCGGGGCGGACCTTATCTTCACAGCCATAGTGCATTTCCTCCTTCTCCTGCTCACTATCATCGCTGTCCGGGTCCACAGCCTGTGCTGTTGATTGTGATTCAGAGTGGTGCAGCGTAGCTCTCTCACCAAGGTCACATGACAGTTTGTCCGCTACTTCACACTGCTGAGCAATCTCGACAGCCATGGCTAACATCAATTTGCTGGAGCGCGTGAGTTGCCTCGACCATGCCGTCGAGCAAAGCGTGTGCTCCGCCAACTGGTTGCAGACCATCTCTTCTTCCAACGCTCAAAACTGGCAGTCCCCGGCCAGCTGACGCAGGTCCACAACATATCGTTGCACTGACTCACCGGTCTGCTGGTGGCGCTGCTGAAACTGAATCCTCCGGACGATAACGTTTACAGGGGCGCGAAAATGTCACGCCATCATCCACTCAGTCACTTGCAGGCTTCTGACAGAACACCCAGATGACAGAACACCCAGATGACAGAACACCCGGGGGGGGGGGGGGGCGTGCTTGAGCACCATAGGCACAGAAGGCTACTTCTTGTTCTCCTTCAACGCTGAGGCTAAGCGCCAAATTAGCTAAAGATAAAATCAGAAAGTCAAGTGTACTGAGGACTCCATTTGTACTTCTATTTTATAGAGACTGAAAATGGAAGATTTTTAACTAAATTTAAAAAATTCTCAAAATTAGACTTTCAATCAAAACTGGCAGTAATCTCAATTGAGACAGAGAGACTTTTAAAACTAAAAGAAGACAAGGAGGACTTTTACAACAAAGTCAGTGAGATTTTTGTCCAGAGGGATAGGTGGATTGATTTAATTTACAAGTAAAGGTGTGCATACTGGTCTTATATACTCAAAGCACAGCAAATGCACTCTCTGAGCCGCTATACTTTTAGTTCTTCCTTGGCCTGAAACAAGTAGTCTATAATCAATTTTGGGGCCCCAAAATTTGTCTGTAAAATAACTTAATACATTTTATTTGTGTAGCGAAGAGTCTTTGCACTTTGTTTATATTCAGGAGAGTTGAATGAAATGAAAACATGGAGGCATGGAGTTAGCCAGCAGAACTTCAAATGCCTTTCTGTAAAGCAAAAGCAACTGGAGTGTACTACTATTTCTGCTTCTTCCCTTCACAATAAAAGCTCTACACATGCATTGCAGAACCAAACTTAAATTCACTGTGCATTCTATCAAGAAACAGTTCAGTAAAATGCCATAGTTGTTTTATTAATAAATTCTTTATATCATCACATTTTATAATGTACGGTTAGCAGATCATAAAACAAGCAAATTTTCAATTGAAATTAAACTCAAGCTTATGCTGTTGTGTTCATATATTTATAAAATCTGACTTTGAAATAGTCAGTGCCTCATCACCCACAAACCTCACTGCACGTCACTGCATATAGCTTAAATCTGAGCACAATTCCACCGTGGAGGTCTATGCACAGTTCCAAAAAATCCAGTTAGAACTGGAAGCAAGTTTCAAAGCGCAGAAGAAGAGAAGTGCAGATGATTGTGAGACGTAGTTCAACACTGAGGAAGTACTTGCTCTGATTTTTGCCGACTGTGATTCTAAAAGAGATTATTTAGCTTCTGAGGATGATTATGAAGGGTAAAATAGGTATTTACCTTCTGTGACAGCGCAAGATGGACCACGGACACAAGGTGTGTGTCCACAGTCAATGGAGCAGCACGTGGCAGAGAGGGCAGTACTACCGGTTCAGCGCTGTTACCTAACCGAGATCAAGGTGGAATAAATCAGAAGATAAATGTATGAGTTTCTGGACGTGGTAGAGAAAGTGAAAGTGACAAACAGAACATGGACCAGGACAGGCGTATGGCGAAGCGCGACTGCACGGTAGGTCCGATGTTTGTTTACATTCTACTGATTTTGTGGTTCATATATTTTGAGGATTAGATAACAAAAAACAAAACAAAAACAAACAAAAAAATCTTCTATGTAAAAATGTCCAAAGTCCAGTTTTACTGAAAGTTGTGTAATCCAATATGGCTGCCATGGCATGATGCAAATTAGATGAGTAAATTTATTTCCATCATAAATTTTGGATTAGATTCTACATTTTCCTCATTTACAGTAAGCCCTTATCTCTAACCTCTTCCAAGATACAGCCTTTGGAATTTCTGACATCTAAATTGAATATTTTCTTCAAAAAAAAAACAAAAAAAACCCATCCATCCATCCATCCATCTTCTTCCGCTTAATCCTTTTCGGGTCTCGGGGGGCTGGAGCCTATCCCAGCATCTTTGGGCGAGAGGCAGGGCACACCCTGGACAGATCGCCAGTCCATTGCAGGGCCAACTTAGCGGTTAAATTAAGATGAATTTACCTTAGTTGGCTCAGGCTCACTAGTGAGCAAACATTAGCAATAATGACGACAGAGGGAGGGCACAGTTACCTGTAGTTCTGGGGCATTGCTTTTATCACTTAACATATGTGGTAGGTCTTTTTTATGTTGTGCCTGTATTTTCCTGTATGTTAATGGATGTCCTGATCTTACTAGCTGTAAAACAAGTCTACCTATGGGTACTAGTAAAGTAACCTAAGCTAACCTAACATGCACTGAAACGAGCAGTTCAGAGGAAGGCTGCAAAAGATGATTCACAATGACACTGCAATAATGAAATAATTAAAGAAAATTTGGTCAAAGTATATCACAAACAATTCATTAAGACCTGTGACAGCTGTCAATACATGTTAAATGTGAAGTAAATGGGACCATGAAATTATTGAAACCTTGGCTTTGCTTCACTCATTTACATTAATGAATATAATACCTAACACAATAAATAAATTTGACATATACATCCTTTTCAGTATTAATCATCCCATAGTGAAAAATAACATCCTTCTTATCTATGCTAATTTTCTTCCTATAAAACATATTAAACACATTTTCTGTTACCAGTCCAAAAAAGGACATAAACGCAATCATTAAAATGATCACTGATTTTGTAATGCAGTTTAAAGTACAATTTTCATCCATTCCAACCTTAAATTTTGATCAGACCTGATTTGATAGATAGATTACCACAAAAGCTTAAAATATACCTCTTTAAGTTTGTTGGGAATACAGTATTTATTATTATAAATCCAGATACCTTTCCAATCAATACTGACAAATTCAGTAGTCACCAGGAATACTGTTCTGTTTGCATTTACTATCAAGCTTTCAGCAGGTGTTTCTCATAAAATAAATATTGTATCCTAAGTAATGTATTATTTGCTATATTATTTTTCCTCCCAAATTCATGTTTTGGGTTTTTTTTCTTGTCAGTGTGAATAGACTCATATCACCTTTACTGCAGCCAGCCACTAGGGGGCGATTGTGCTATTTTAGGCTTCAAGTTTGTGCAGCTGTCAAACTGTTCATCACTGTTGCATGCAGGAGAACCCTGGCAGGAGAAAAGCCTTCTAAATGCATTTCAAGCATGAAAAATGGCACTCCGGAAGAGCCTTAAGTAGAAAGTTGATACAGAGAACCACAGATTTAATGAAGAATGGACCGATAAGTATGTATTCATAATGCCAACTTTTAGAAATGCTGTACTTGTGCCTAATTTGCAACCAAAATATTCCTGAATTTAGTAATATTCTGGGGGGGCCTGATGTGGCCCACAGGCCGCCAGTTCATGTTTACCATTCTATAGGATATGGAGGAAAATTAAAAGATTACCAGCAAAGATTAATGCATAGTTCCTTTTTATTTGTGATAGACAATTATTGTAAAACATTGATTTCTTTAAATATGGCACTGCTGCATTTTGTTCTCTTTCACTAATTGCACATTACTTAGATATGAGTTCATGGGAGTTCAATGTATTTTCTTTCTCCTGTTTCAAGTGAAGGGCTTTGACTCTGAAGATAAGAAGATCCAGCACGGAGCAGTGCAGCAGAAGTTTCAACTTCTTTTCTCTCTCCTTGTCGTTCTCACTCATCCAAAATATGATGTCGCTGTTGGTATTAAAAGAATGCTATTGTGCTGTTACCATTTTAGAGCTTTCCTGATTAAAGAACAAATTAAACACTTCAAACTTTTCTGAGATTCTTTAATCAATCAATCAATCAATCAATCAGACTTTAGTTATAAAACACTTTTCATACAATGTAGCAGCTCAAAGTGGTGTACAACATAATAAGCAACATACATCAAAAGACTTTAGGTCTGACAATTTCATTAATAAATAAATACATATATACATACAGTGGATATAAAAAGTCTACACAGCCCTGTTCAAATGCCAGGTTTTTGTGATATAAAAAATGAGACAAAGATAAATCATTTCAAAACTTTTTCCATCATTAATGTGACCTATAATCTGTACAACCCAATTGAAAAACAAATAAAAAATTAAAAAAACTTGCTATAAACTGGTTGCATAAATATGCACACCCTTAAACTAATACTTTGTTTCGGCATCTTTGGCTTTTATTACAGCACTCAATCTTTTTGGGTAGGAGTCTATCAGTGTGTCACATCTTGATGTAAATATTTGCCCACTCTTCTTTGTAAAAATGCTCCAAATCTGTCAGATTGTGAGGACATCTCCTGTGCGCAGCCCTCTTCAGATCGCCCCAAAGATGTTTGATCGGATTCAGGTCAGGACTCTGCCTGGGCCACTTCAAAACCTTAATCTTCTTCTGCTGAAGCCATTCTTTTGTTGATTTGGATGTGTGCTTTGGGTCATTGTCATCCTGAAAGATGAAGTTCCTTTTCATCTTCAGCTTTCTAGCAGAAGCCTGAAGGTTTTGTGTTAACGCTGACTGGTATTTGGAACTGTTCATAATTCCCTCCACCTTTACTAAGGCCCCAGTTCCAGCTGAAGAAAAACAGCCACAAAGCATGATGCTGCCACCACCATGCTTCACTGTAGGTATGGTGTTCTTTTGATGATGAGCAGTGTTGTGTTTGTGCCAAATATACCTTTTGGAATTTCGGCCAAAAAGTTCAACCTTGGTTTCATCGGACCATAACACATTTTTCCACATGCCTTTGGGAGATTTCAAATGTGTTTTTGCAAAATGTAGCTGGGCTTGGATGTTTTTCTTCGTAAGATAAGGCTTCCGTCTTGCCACCCTAGACAGGAGATTGTTGTCACGTGTACTAAACAGCCAGTACTAGCCAGAAATTCCTTCAGCTCCTTCAGTGTTGCTGGCAGCCTCTTGGCAGCCTCCCTGACCAGTTTTCTTCTCATCTTTTCATCAGTTTTGCAGGGACATCCAGTTCTTGGTAATGTCACTGGTATGCCATACTTTCTCCACTTGATGGAGAGTAAAGCCTACTAGAACAGCTGAACTTTATTTGGGGTTAATCAGAGGCACTTGAAATGGTGGCAGATGTGTGCTGACTCCCATTTAACATGAGTTTGAATGTGATTGGTTAATTCTGAACACAGCCACATCCGCAATTGTAAGGGGGTGTGCATATTTATGCAACCAGGTTATTGTAATTTTTTTATTTTTTATTTTCCCCTTAAAAGATTACAGTTTGTTCTTCAATTGGGTTGTACAGGTTATACAGTGGTGTGAAAAAGTGTTTGCCCCCTTCCTGATTTCTCTTTTTTTTTTGTATGTTCATCAAACAAATTTAAATATTAGAAAAAGATAACACAAGTAAACACAAAATGCAGTTTTTAAATGAAGGTGTTTATTATCAAGGGTAAAAAAAATCCAAACCTACATGGCCCTGTGTGAAAAAGTGATCCCCTCTCCTAACATTAAAACATAAATTAACTGTGGTTTATCACATCTTTGGAAAGCTGAGTTCAATTTCTCTAGCCTCACCCAGGCCAGATTACTGCCACACCTGTTCTCAATCAAGAAATCACTTAAATAGGACCTGCCTGACAAAGTGAAATAGACCAAAAGATCCTCAAAAACTAGACATCATGCTGCAATCCAGAGAACTTCAGGAACAAATGAGAAAGAAAGTAATTGAGGTTATAAAGCCATTTCTATAGCTTTGGGACTCCAGCAGACCACAGTGAGAGCCATTATCCACAAATGGCGAAAACATGGAACATTAGTGAATCTTCTCAGGAGTGGCTGGCCGGCCAAAATTACCCCCAAGAGTGCAGCAGCGACTCATCCAAGAGGTTACAAAAGACCCCACAACAACATCCAAAGAATTGCAGGTCTCACTTGCCTCAGTTAAGGTCAGCATTCATGACTCCACCATAAGAAAGAGACTGGGCAAAAAGGGCTTGCATGGCAGAGTTCTAAGACGAAAACCACTGCTGAGCAAATGGAACATAAAAGCTCATCTCAGTTTTGCCAGAAAACATCTTGATGATCCCCAAGACTTTTGGGAAAATACTCTGTAGACTGACGAGACAAAAGTTGAACTTTTTGGAAGGTGTGTGTCCCATTACATCTGGCATAAAAGTAACACAGCATTTCAGGAAAGGAACTTCATACCAACAGTAAAATATAGTAGTGATAGTATGATGGTCTGGAGCTGTTTTGCTGCTTCAGGACCTGGAAGACTTGCTGTGGTAAATGGAACCATGAATTCTGCTGTCTACCAAAAACTCCAGAAGGCGAATGTCCGGCCATCTGTTCGTGATCTCAAGCTGAAGCGCACGGGTTCTGCAGCAGGACAATGATCCAAAACACACCAGCAAGTCCACCTCTGAATGGCTTAAGAAAAACAAAATGAAGACTTTGAAGTGGCCCAGTCAAAGTCCTGACTTGAATCTGATTGAGATGCTGTGGCATGACTTTAAAAAGGCGGTTCATGCTGGAAAACCCTCCAGTATGGCTGAATTACAACAATTCTGCAAAGATGAGTGG
Source organism: Pholidichthys leucotaenia (assembly GCA_020510985.1). Classification (NCBI taxonomy): domain Eukaryota; kingdom Metazoa; phylum Chordata; class Actinopteri; order Cichliformes; family Pholidichthyidae; genus Pholidichthys; species Pholidichthys leucotaenia. Next base: position 2,250,513 of record JAJAQF010000046.1, on the reverse strand, counting down.
GCCAAAATTCCTCCACAGTGCTGTAAAAGACTCATTGCCAGTTATCGCAAAAGATTGATTGCAGTTGTTGCTGGTAAGGGTGGCCCAACCAGTTATTAGGTTTAGGGGCAATCACTTTTACACACAGGGCCATGTAGGTTTGGATTTTTTTCCCCTTAATAATAAACACCTTTATTTAAAAACTGCATTTTGTGTTTACTTGTGTTATCTTTGTCTAATATTTAAATTTGTTTTATGATCTGAAACAATTAAGTGTGACAAACACACAAAAAAAGAGAGAAATCAGAAAGGGGGCAAACACTTTCTCACACCACTGTAGATCACATTAATGGTGGAAAAAGTGTGAAATGATTTCTCTTGGTCTCATTTTTTAACATCCCAAAAAAACTGGCATTTGAACATGGGTGTGTAGACTTTTTATATCCACTGTACATACATAAATTTCAGTGTACAAAAGTTTTGGTACCCAACAGAAACACAACACAAAATCAGCTGTAGTGGTTTCCCTTTCAGGTGGTCCCATGGAGATAAACAACCTTTTAATAAAAATCTGTCCTTCCTCTAGAAAGCTGGCTGCGTTGATTCTAAAACCAACTGTGAACCACACCAGGGAGGTCTTGTGTAGGTCAGGAGCATTTCTCTGGTCCCTGGTTCAGCAGCATTAACTATGCAAATGACCTTGCAAATTCAGATAAAATGTTTACACAGTTCACTCGGCAGGGAACGGTAACAGACAGCTAATTTAAACATTGTACAGAAACATGAAGGGGTCCCTTCGCCACTCACAGCTTCCACTCATATCTTTACAGTGTGCAAGAGGGTCTGTGTTTCTCACATTGGGCTACTTGGCCACCAAAGAGTGCATAAGTCATTTCAGTGGACAATCTGACTAGATTCAGGGGATTCCTGATGATGATGATATCAGTCAACAGGCAGATTGTTAGAAGATGGACTTCAGTGATGGAAAATCTAAGCTCTAACACCTATAGCTATTATCCCGACAGCACAAATTGATTGAAAAAATGGCTTTGCTGTCTACAAGATATCTGGATTTGGCTGAAAAGCTGTCTTCATATAGACATTTGAAACCGACTTTCATAACAACAGCATCCTTCATTCATCTTCTTAACCATTTTTTGGATTACAGGAGTCTATCCCAGTATCTTTGTGTGAGAGGCAGAGTCCATCCTGGACAGATGACCAGTCCATCACAGGGCAAAGCTTTCAGCATCTGGTATTCCTGGACAGTCATATCCATGTACTAACCAAGCCAGACCCTGCTTAATTTCTGAAACCAGAGGAGACCAGGGTGTCTGGGGACACCTGGGGCCTCATGTACAAAGGGTACTTGGGCACAAAAGCATGGTGTACATCCTTTTCTACAGAAAATTTCAGATGTATCAAGAATGAAATGACTGTGGAAATATGTGCAGCCCCACACCAACTTCATGGCTGGTGTATGTACGTTTCTACTGTTATTGGTCGGTTGGTGACACTTAGAGGTGATGTTGGGAGACTGATAATGATGTGAAAATTATTGTACACACCAGAGACACATGATAAACAAACATCCAAATGTGCACAATTAGATAAGTGGATATAAAACAAACGTAAAGAAGTGCAGAAAACGTCTCTAACAGCAATGGCGTTAGCATTATTAGAGGATATTGCAAATCGCTCAGTGAGAAGAGCAAGGGTATTTAGAGAAGGAAGATTTTCTGGCTCAGGATGATGACTGGTTTGTCCTCCAGCTTATGTTTCCACGGGCAGTCCTTGTGGAACTGTGCTCAGCGCTATGGCCGCTCTTGGAGCACGACACGGTGAGAAGCCGTGTGCTGCCCGTCCCAGTGCAGGTGCTGACAGCACTGGGGTTCCTGGCAACAGGGGTATGCCAGAGGGAGCTGGCAGACCCATCGAGAATTTCCAAGTCGACCCTGAGCCGAGCAATGCCAGCTGTGTGGGATGGCATTATCTGGCTGTCACCCAGGTACATCATATTCCCATACAATGCAGTTGAACAGGCCAACATCAAAGCGCAATTTGCAGCGAGACAGTTTTCCTATATAATCGGAGCTATCGAGTGCACACACATTGCTATAAAATCACCTTCACAAGATGATCTTTCATACATCTGGATTTTTTTTTTTTTTTTTTTTATTTTTGCTTACTGCATTTTCTTGATTTAAACATGCATCATCTTTCAGTAGGAAACCCATGCAAGTCTTTGTACATGAGGCCCCTGGAGCCCGAGGAGTGAAGATCAGTAATGAGGCAACATAAAGAGAAAGTTGCAAAACACATTCAAATGGTTCTTGTTAAATATACAGGGCAATAGCACTAGCACTGGTTTCAAATCATTCCAGATATCCAACCATGATACGAAATGTGGAACTTTAAAAAGCTGTTAAAAAAAAATATGCTTTTTTTTGTATTTTTGTATACTTTATTAATCCCAGAGGGAAATTCAGGGCATCCACATGGATGGATGAGGCATCCACGGTGCGGTGCCAATCCCTTCACCATTCACACCTAGGGCCACTTTAGAGTTTTCAATTAACCTAACCAGCATGATTTTGACCTGTGGGAGGAAACCGGAGTACCCGGGGTAAACCCACGCAGACACGGGGAGAACATGCAAACTCCACCTAGAAGGGTCACTGATGGTTAGGAAGTGGGATCAAACCCACAACCTTCTTACTGTGCTGCCACAGTGCTGACCACTGTGCCACTGAGCTGCCCAAGTATTTAGTACTGTTTTAGAATCAGAATCAGAATCAGAATCAGCTTTATTGCCAAGTATATTTACAAGTAAACACGAGGAATTTGACTTGACATTGGACGCGCACGTTAGGCGCATCCAATGACGCGTCGCCATACAAGGCGCCTGTCAACAGTGGAGGTAAAGAGGGGAGGGGAGGGGGAGGAAAACACAATAGGAGAGAGAAAAAACATAGTAATCAGAATAAACGCTCGTATATGAGCCAAATTTTGACTACACAGAAAAAAACCCTCATGCATTAGCAGACAATAGATACAATCACAAAGCAGAGGGAGGGAGAGCAGTGTGTGTATATATGCATGTCATTGTGTAGTGTGAGTGTAACAGTTGTTAGTGGGCAGCAGAGGGCGCCTCCAGGCAGTGGATAGATGTTATAATCATGTGACTTATAAACAAGACCAGAGATCAGAGTCTATCTCTCTTTTCCTCTTCCTTGCAGAAGGCACATGGGCATTGTCCTTGAGAGACCAATCCGCTGACGACAACAACTGATTGTTGATGTATGGGTAGACATAAGCCACTTCTCCGGCGTTATCTTATCGAGGAGGAATGTAAACAAGAGTACCAAAACACAAGGTCAAATCTGCACAGTGCACTCAGAGAATAAAAAAATTTCTCTCTCTTCGATTCTGTGCTTCAATTTCATACAGGCTTGAATCATACTTTAGATCATTCTCTGGAGAGCACTCAGCGATCCACAGATGTTATCCACCTACCGAAACATAGGTAAAACATGTCCAGAGAGTTCGTTCTCTCTTCAGTGCATGCCAGGTAGTAAATTCCATGTTAATCCTGCCGCTGACAGTCAGTGCTCCCCCCAGCTGGACGAATTGTTGAATTTGTTAAGGGAGCTATGCCGGGGTCCGCATTTGATTAGCTCACCCAGATAATTTCGATACACTAGGAAAACTCCAGGGGCCAAAACAGAAGATCCTGTGATCAGTTCAATCTCAGTCGAATCACACAGACACATGAATTCCAATGCCATGAGTCTCCCTTGGGTTCCCCCTGACCCGCTTCTTCTTTTAAAGGTGACAATCGCATATAAGCCGCTTTCCAGATCCATAATTTCCATTTGGATTAAGATTCAGCCAGGAGAAGAGTGACATTGCAAGCTGGGATCAGAAGGGAGAGGATTAGGAGGGAGAGGGAAGAAAAGTGTCTGCTCTCTCTCAGAAGTAACACAGGTTTTAGTAGTATTAAGTACTGTTAACAAAGAGTACCAGTGGTTGTACAGTAAAGGTGCTACTGAATGTTGAAAAACTATTTTGAGGATAGATTTGGGCCAAGTCCTGTGGACTAAACAGCAGCACAGTGGCACAGTGGTTAGCACTGTGGCAGCACAGCAAGAAGGTCACGGGATCAATTCCACCCCTGACCATCGTGGGTTCGATCAAACCCCCTGACCATCGGTGATCCTTCTGTGTGGAGTTTGCATGCTCTCCCCTTGTCTTCGTGGGTTCACTCCGGGTACTCCGGTTTCCTCCCACAGGCCAAAGACATGCAGGTTAGGTTAACTGGCATCAGCTGGGGATTCTGAATTGTCCTTAGGTATGAATGTGAGAGTGAATGGTTTTCTGTCTCTCAGTGTTGGCCCTGTAATGGACTGGCAATCTGTCCAGGGTGGATCCTGCCTCTTGGCCAAAGATGCTGGGATAGGCTCCAGCCCCCCCCCCCCCCCCAGTCCCAGCCCAGTTTTCAACGTCTATTTTTGGGCAAAATTAAGGGAGCACACTAAGTCTGAATTATGGATGGTTTGGGAGTGGGGGTAGTCAAAACCGCACCAACCGAGACCAAGACTTTCAGGGTTTGAGGCTGTCAAGACCAGGACTATATATATTAGTTCCTTCTCTGTGTAAATACAAGGGTGCTAAAATCAAAATAACCATCTTCAATCGCCTCAGAACCTTAACCATCTGTAATTAATTACCACAAACATGAAATGTTCACATGTTCTCAAAGGTCCCATCAACAGAAAAATGTTTAAAGAAGAGTTTGGTTTCAGCTCTTACCTCCTCTTCTGTTTCATCTTCTCACACTTGTGTAAAGGGTTGTGACTGTTAATCGGTGCCTACAATCAAACCTGCACATTACTTTATTAGCCCCACTTCCACTACAGGAACTAATTTTACAGGATCTTCCACCATGATGTGTGTCGTAGCGGCTGAAATTTGGTCTTGGCCAGGGTTAGGTACTTCAGAGAGGCGCCGAAAACTGCTGGGTGTGGTTTAGGATTGACTCAATGCTGACTGGATAAAACTCAGCATGATGACTGCAGCATTATGTTAAAAAAAAAAAAAAAGAAAGAAATGCAAGCATATATACAGAGTGAAAGGTGTAGAAAGAAGAAGGAAGATAAAAAAAAGGCTGTTGCAATGGGCAGCCGACTCGTGTGGCGCCACCGGTCCGACGGAACCGGAACCGGGAAAAAATAATAATGGTGCAAATGGAATGCTAACCTTGACCTTTGGACCCCAAACCCATAGTCAGAGGTCAGGATTCCAAGGTGAACCTGTGTAACCAATTTAGTGACCCTAGGCTTTCTTTGTTGTTACCTCCGCCAAGGAGGTTATGTTTTCATCGGCGTTGGTTTGTCTGTCTGTCTGTCTGTTTGTTTGTTTGTTAGCAAGATAACTCAAAAAGTTATGGACAGATTTTCATGAAATTTTCACAGATTGTCAGAAATGGGGTATCCTACAGATGATTACATTTTGGTCATGATCCGGATCACCATCCAGAAGAAAACCGCCATTATGCGAAATGCGATTTTCCTGAATAACTACTGAACCACTAATTCTATCCATGTGAATCCAATTGCTACTCATATGTTTTCATGGTCAAGGAATCTGAAAACTTACACATAATAAATGTAGGATTAATATTTATGATGTAAAACACTGTATGGGGGGAACTGTGGCGCTTGGCGGAGGTCTGCGCTCTCCGAGTGCTTTTCTAGTTGAGATATAGTTTAGAAGCCATTTTGATGTTGCCCTTTGTCCTTGCAATCCCAGAACCACAGTCACACTTCGGGCTCACAGGGTGAGCCTGTAGACCAGGTTTGGTGGCACTAGCTTTACTTGTTTTATAATAATGGTGCAAATGGAATGCTAACCTTGACCTTTGGACCCCAAACCCATAGTCAGAGGTCAGGATTCCAAGGTGAACCTGTGTACCAAGTTTGGTGGCCCTAGCTTTAATCATTTTATAGTAATTGTAGATTTTGCATTTTACCTTTGTGCAACTGCAATATTAACTTTGACCCCTTGACTCCAAACCCATAGTTAGATCAGGGTGTAAATCGTCCAAAATGTGTATAAAATACAACTACTGTATCCATTCAAAATGCCTACATCATTTCTTTCAGTAGTTATTGTGTTTAGAAGATTTAGGGAAAATCTGACCTCTGACCTCAAGGTCATCTGATGAGTGAAATTGCAATATGTGCATCATCAGAGTTTATTCGGTTTACAATGCATAAAAAATACATAAGAAGATACAAAAAAGAAAGAACAACAGAAAAAGACAAAATGGTATAGGCAGAAGCATAGCTTATACAACCCACCTCTTTTACTATAACAAGATCTTACAAAATCTTGTATATCAACCTCAACAGTGGGAAAAAAGCACCAAAAAAAACCCCCAAAAACACCACATATTCATACCAAGGCAACAAACAAACAAAACACAACTAATGTCATATTCTAAACAGATACATAATACTGAGAAAGTAGTTTGTCTTGTACATTTTCTTAAACAATTTGTCTGTTCTACATATTTTAATATTATCAGGACAATTATTCCAGAGTTCAAAACCCTTAACGGAAACATGGTGTTTCTTTACAGTAATTCTAAAATGAGGCTTTACAGAAAGATGATTTCCTCGTAAACTGGATGCATTTTTTCTGATTTTAAACAGCTTCTGGATATTTGGTGGGAACTGTCCATTGTTTACCTTGTACATTATTTGAATTGTACTGTAATCTACCAAATCAGGAAATTTTAATGCACCTAATTCAATAAATAGAGTTTGTTGGCACACAATAAGGTTTATTGGTTATGACCCATATAGCTTTTTTTGTTGTAATAAGATTGGATGTATATTTGTTTTAAAAGTATTTCCCCAGACTTCTATACAATATAATAACACATATATAGAACAATGAGTGAATTATATAGAATGCATAATGATTTATGGCATAATAAGTCTTACTTTATTTAGTATAGCTGTTGATTTGGCTATTTTGGTTTTGACATAATTGATATGTGATTTCCAGTTTAATTTACTATCGACAATAACTCCTAGAAATCTGGTTTCCAAAACTGTGTCAATTTCAACGCCATTTATTTTGAGTTTTCTATTGGTGTTTACTGTGGAATTTCCAAATACTATACATTAATTTTACCAAGATGAAGAGACAATTTGTTTGAGTCAAACCATTTCTTAATAATCTGTAGTTCATGTTCCACTGGATCCAGAAGCTGCTCAAAATGTTCCCCACTACAAATAAAAGTCGTGTCATCAGCAAACAAAATACACTTCACTGATTTGGAAATCAAACATAAATTGATAATATACAGAGTATATTAAACCATGGTACCAACTTTCAAAACAATCGGAACAAAACTGTAGGAGTTGATTTCACGAAAGTGGGATGGACGGATGGACAAACGGACTGAACCATAACATAATCCCCCTTCAGGCTTTGACCGCTGGGGGATAAAAAATGAAAACACAATGCCACCATGGTTTGTCTGAACGATTATTCGGCACAAGCGACCACGTAGTGCGAGCTTCAGGAAGACACGAGCATTACAGCAGAGACCAAGACAAGACTCAGTAAGAATGAGTCTGATTCCAAGACAACATGGAGACCTTGAAAATGTGTTTTCAGCTTTACAGCTTTTATTTTTTTTTTTTATTACTTATTTTGTACCCGTAGGTAGATTTGTTTTGCAGTCTGGTGACAAGCCACCAGCTGCCGGTCGCTGTGTGCGCAAGCGCCCCTTAACTCCCTAACCTGCATGTTTTTGGCATGTGGGAGGAAACCGGAGAAATCCCGGAGTAAACCCACGCAACACGGGGAGGACATGCAAACTCCACACAGATCACTGTTGGTCGGGGGCAGGGATCAAACCCACGATCTCACGATCTCCGCGATCCCCCGGCCAAGGGTAAACTGTGCTGCCACAGTGCTAACCACTGCGCCACCGTGCAGCCCTACAGCTTGGTGGACGTTACTGGGCACTCCTCATTCATTCCGCTTCAATCAGAAATGCTTCCACACTGGAGCTTTGGAATCAATTCCATTTATTCTGGAACTGTGCATTCATTGTGAAACTTAGCCAGAATGACTGCTGTGCTTACGCAGTTTTTAGGAAAGCTGGGCTAAAACACAGATGACGAGACACATGGCTTTACATCATCGGTAAGCACCATTTGAGGGCATAATAGAGAACTACAGCGTGAACACTTGAACTTCATGGACCTTATGGTTTATTTTGAGGTTTTTTTTTAAATGGTAGCACTCTCTCATACAGCTGCCACGCTGTAAAATAATTGACAGTAAGAACAGTCACACCAATCATACGCCAATCTCTCCAATCAGGCAAAATCTGAGGGCTTCACTCTGCAAAGTAATCAGGTTGTTAAAAAGAAGCAGACTTTTAGGCTCTGGTGGTACAAACTTTACTGTGTGAGTGGACCCTTCAGCTCACTGCTTCACTTTTTCCGGCTCTTCTCACTGTGTGAGCATAAGCCCTGCCTCCCACCGAGAATGTTCTGATTGACAGGAGAGGGGCCGAAGCGACACAACCGGCTGAAATGTTGTCAGATTATGTAAACAAGCACATGTACCAGCGATATATTGAGGCCAGAAAACTTATCAAACGATTAACTGTTTCAGTAACTATCTTTGCAGGCCTACCAATGAGAAAAGGTTACAAAGTATTTTGGAGGGACAGAATGAAGTCAAACAAGTTGATCAGCTGTTACAGCTTTCATAGTCTACTGAACATCTGCCAACAGTAGGAGAGTAATTAGCAAAAATAGGGGCCCCTCAATCACAATCTTGCATAGGGCCCCCCAAAAATTAGAGCGGCCCTGTGTAACAAAACCACATTAGCCTACCTACGTACTTTTAAACTCTCATACACTGTTAGCCTGTATGGGCTTCTGGTTGTTCTTGGTTTGATAGATGATTCCTCACAAAAAATGTTTCAGGGTACAGACATCACTTTTTTGAACTACTCAAACTCTGACTGCAGTTTTTAAGGAAATGACCTCTACTCACTGACTTGTGACGCAGCAAATGACTATTCTGAGTGAAACTCTTCCCACATGTGTCACAAAAAAATGGTTTCTTGCCAGTGTGAACTGTCACATGACGTAGCATATGATTTTTTTGAATGAAACTCTTTCCACATGTTTCACAAGAAAACGGCTTTTCACCTGTGTGAGTTCTCATGTGAAGAGACAAAAGACTACCATGACGGAAACTCTTTCCACATGTTTTACAGGAATGTGGCTTCTCAACCGTGTGTGTTTCCATGTGGCGCCACAGAGGAAAACATTTACTGAAACGCTTCCCACAAGTTTCACAGGAAAATGGCTTCCCGTCTGTGTGAGTTTCCATGTGAAACGACAAATGGCTGCCATTACGGAAACTCCGTTTGCATATCGTACAAGAAACTGGCTTCTCACCGGTGTGAATTTTCATGTGTCTGACCAAATCACTCTTTTTAATGAAACATTTCCCACATGTTTCACATGAAAATGGCTTCTCACCTGTGTGTATTCTTTTGTGGTTCAACAAAATACTACTATATCTGAAACTTTTTCCACAAGTTTCACAAGAGAACGGCTTCTTGATCGTGTGTGTTCCCATGTGGTTCATCAAACTATCATGTCGGCTAAAACTTTTACCACAGGTGTCACAAGAAAACACGCTCTCTCCCGTGTGACTTATCATGTGTCTCTTCAGTTTTGACAGATAGCGAAACTTTTTCTCACATATGGTGCAGGCAAAACTTCCCAGCTCTTGATCGCTGCTCTCAGATGAAGGAGTGCAGTGAGAGAGTAATGAGTCATTGATTATTTCGAGCTCACTGTGATCATGTTCCTTATTTGCATCCATCGTTACCAAAGTCTCAGTCTCTTTAATCAGTAGAAGCTTCTCTGTTTTCCAGCTGCTGCAGCCTTCATTCTCTTCCTCTTTAATCTGTGGGGGATATGGATCCTCCAGGTCCAGACTGGAGTTCCTCTCCTGGTTCCAGAGCTGCTGGTCAGAGAAAATCTCCTCCTCCTTACAGACATAATGATGAGGGAGTTCTGGAGAGGGAAGAGATGTAAGAAACTAAGATAACTTATACGACAATAGAAAAATATACAGATCAGAGCTATTTCTGGCTATAAAGCACTAGGGAGCTCCCAAGCTACAAGTTCACCCTTGTTCTCCCCCCCCCCCCCCACACACACACTTTTCTGGACTAGACTCATCAGAAACTATCCAGTCATATTCAGTACCTCCCAGCTACTGGCTGTTTCCCATTTCTTATTAAAAACAAAACACTTTTCAACTTTTGGGTCGTGACCTGGAGCCCTCTAGCAAAGGCCAACTGTCATCTATTTACATCAGCAATGAACTGTCACATTTTTTTCCCTCAAGTTCAGGGGCAAGGCTACTCCATCAACTACCGTCTTTTGTTACCTTTAACACTGTGTGGTAGCACTGATATGTCTTATCACCACTTATAACTCTAGATTGTAACAGCACTATTAACATGGGAAGACCAAAGGCTGTACAGTCTACAGAAGCCTGACGATTCGATAGGCTTTTCTTGAATGAAGGCTCCACTCTTTGTTGGGTGCCAATTTCCTATATTTATTTGGTTTTAAATCAGTCCTCAAGTGTTTCTCATTGTAGGATGGGACTTTTCCACTTACCTTTTTTTTGCAAAGCTATTTCTGGTTTCCAGTCCATATCCAGTATAAAGGCACTGGGACTGTGAGAGAAAAGCTGGTCCTTGTTTGGTTCTGGTTCATCACTTTCCTCATTATTAGGGATGACAATAGAGCCATCAGTTTCATGTTTCAGAAAAAGATGATCTGCCTGTGGGGTTACGACGTGTTCCTCATGCTCATCTTTAACCAGGAGAGAGCTTGCTTCCTCTTTGATCTGATGAGGTTCTGGTTTGTCCAGTTCATCTTTGAAATGCAGTTCTGTTCCATCCAGCTCTTCATTGAACTGATGAAGTTCTGGTTCATCCAGTTCCTCTTTGAACTGTAGAGGTTCTGGCTCCTCCCATTCCTCTTTGAATAGTAGAAGTTCTGGTTCATGCAGCTCCTCTTTAATCTGGTGGGATTCTGGTTTGTGGAGTTGATCTTTGAAATGTAGACGTTTTGATTCTTCCAGTTCTTTGTTGAACTGATGAAGTTCTGGTTCATTCAGTTCCTCTTTGAACTGTAGAGGTTCTGGATCCTCCCATTCCTCTTTGAATAGTAGAAGTTCTGGTTCCTGCAGCGCCTCTTTAATCTGGTGGGATTCTAGTTCGTCGAGTTGGTATTTGGACTGTAGACGTTCTGGTTCTTCCAGTTCTTCATTGAACTGATGAAGTTCTGGTACATCCAGTTCCTGTTTGATCTTCTGTGGTTCTGGTCTGTCCAGTTCCACTTTTACCTGCTGAGTTTCCATTTCCTCCTGTTACTGTTAGATGTGATGAGGTTCTGGATTTGCATAAAATTGAACTTCCTTTCTTAGTTGCAGAGCTTTTGGTCCACAAAAATGCTTTTCTCAGAGAAAAGTTGCTCTAGGTGGTCTGGAGGGGAAAGTACAGAAGGACAAACTGAATAAAAAAGGACAGGCTACAGAAACACATTTACAATTTTTGTTTTTCAAAAGAGCTCTCTAATGTTCTAAATCAATGGTTCAGATTGTGAGGGTATGAAATGGTAAATGGAGTTAACTTATATAGCGCATTTTACTCATCTCTAGATGACCAAAGTGCTTTACAGATCCTGCAATCCACCCATTCACACACACATTTAAATGCTGATAGCGGCAGAGTTGCCATACATAGGTGCTGGCCTGACCCACCAGGAGCAGCTGGGGGCTCAGTGTTTTGCTCAAGGACACTTCGACATGCAGACTGCAGACAGAGCAGGAATCGAAACCCCTCACCTTCCGATCAGTAGTTGGCCACACTACACCTGCACCGCACCTTTCAACTTTTGGGTTGTGACCTGGAGTCCTCTAGCAAAGGCCATCTGTCATCTATTTGCACCAGTAAAGAAATGCCACATTTTCCCCCTCAAGTTTAGGGAACTTGAAGGTGATGTAGAGTATGTAGCCCAGGTCAGGAAACTGACTGACACAAAGAAAGTCTGGCTATGTTGAACCAACATCATAATTTACACCTTGGTTCCTGTTGACTGTGGGATGTATTAGTGGTAATGGTGGATCAGTGGTGGATTAAAACTACAGATCTGGTTGGTTTGGTGACTTACTCAAATCGCTGACACTTATCCAGAGTGAAGAACTGTGTGTACAGCCTATGGGGCAGTGGTGGCCTAATGGTTAAGGAGGGATGGAAACTGGTGACTGGAGGGTTGCTGTTTCGATCCCTGGACTGGCAGGATCAGATCTGGATGGGACAGATAACATAGCAGTGTTTGCTCCACCCTCATTAACCCCACTGTGGTGCCCTTGAGCAAGGCCCTTAACCCCAACTGCTCCAGTGGAGCTGCTCAGTGGCCACAGGCCAGTCTGTGATTGTACTGGGCAGCTTCCAGGTATGAATGTGTAAAAGTGAGTGTGAACAGGTCATCCTTGAAAAAGAGAGTTTGCCTCTCAGTGAACCTACCCTGAATAAATAAAGGTTAAAAAAAAATAAAATAAAACATGATGGAACAGAGTGGTACGCCATTCAGGATACCGCATTCCTTCAGTCAGAAAAGTCAGAAAATTACTATCACTTATAAAGAACACCATTTTGTTGGCTACAGAACAGGAAAACGGAGCAGACTTGGATAAGGTGTTCATAAGCCAGGCTGAAGGCAATGAAATTAACAATGCAAAAATGATGAGGAGCTCACTGCCAGATCTTGTTTTAGAAGTACTCCAGGCTTTGGTCCATATGCAGCAAAACTGAAGAACCACTGAATCAGGTTCAGAATCAGAATCAGAATCAGGTTTATTGCCATTGTTCATGTAGTACACAAACTAGGAATTTGTCTCGGTACAATGCTGCAACATTAAACATGATAAGATAAGAGAAATAAACTATACATGTAATAAAGTGTAGGATAAGATTAAGTGATACTGGTCAACAGTTAAAATATATATATATATTAGCCAGCAGCAGATACTGTGGAGAACTATATAGTGCAGTCGGTAATGCAGGAAGAAAACAGTGATGATTGACATGAGTCTGGTTGAGCTGCTGTACATGGTGCACGAGAGTCACTTAGTGTTCAGCAGTCTAATGGCAGAGGGGAAGAAGCTGTTCATGTGACGGGAGGTTTTAGTCTGGATGGACCGAAGTCTTCTACCAGAGGGGAGGGGGGCAAACAGTACATGACCAGGGTGTGAGGGATCGGCTATGATCCGGCCAGCACGCCTCCGGGTCCTGGAGATGTACAGATCCTGGAGAGATGGGAGCTTGCAGCCGATCACCTTCTCAGCAGTGCGCACGACGCGCTGCAGCCTTAGTCTGTCCCTGGCAGTGGCTCCTGCGTACCACACGGTTATGGAGGTGGTGAGGATGGACTCGATGATGGCTGTGTAGAACTGCACTAACATCTTGGTGGGTAGCTTGAGCTTCCTCAGCTGCCGCAGGAAGAACATCCTCTGCTGGGCTTTTTTGATGAGTGAGCTGATGGTCAGCTCCCATTTGAGGTCCCTGGTGATGGTAGTGCCTAGGAAGCGGAAGGAATCAGCAGTGGTGATGGGAGAGCCTGAGAGGGTGAGGGGGGGCAGAGGAGTAGTGACTTTCCTGAAGTCTACAATCATCTCCACTGTCTTCAGAGCGTTCAGCTGCAGGTTGTTATTGCTGCACCAGGACGCCAGCTGGGCCACCTCTCTCCTGTAGGCGGACTCGTCGCCGTTGGAGATGAGCCCGATGAGGGTGGTGTCGTCCGCAAACTTGATCAGCTTGACAGACTGGTGGCTGGAGGTGCAGGAGTTGGTGTAAAGGGAGAAGAGTAGGGGGGAAAGTACACAGCCCTGGGGTGATCCGGTGCTGATGCTAGTATAGTCTGAGACAGTCTTTCCCAGCCGCACATGCTGCCTCCGGTCCGTCAGGAAGTCGATGATCCACCTGCAGAGGGAGTCAGGCACGTTGAGCAGGGACAGCTTGTCCCGGAGCAGAGCGGGGCGGATGGTGTTGAATGCGGAGCTGAAGTCCACAAACAGGATCCTGGCGTAGGTTCCCGGGGAGTCCAGGTGCTGCAGGATGGAGTGGAGGGCCAGGTTGACTGCATCGTCTACAGACCTGTTGGCTCGGTAGGCAAACTGCAGCGGGTCCAGGAGAGGGGTGGTGATGGACTTGAGGTGGGACAGGACCAGGCGCTCAAAGGACTTCATGACTACAGAGGTGAGCGCTACAGGTCTGTAGTCATTAAGTCCAGTGATCCGTGGCTTCTTGGGGACAGGGATGATGGTGGAGGATTTGAGGCAGGACGGCACGTGGCATAACTTAAGGGAGGTGTTAAAAATGTCTGTGAATACAGGAGCCAGCTGTTTCGCACAGAGTCTCAGGGTGGAGGGAGACACGCCGTCTGGGCCGGGGGCCTTGCGCGGGTTCAGTCTGGAGAACTGTTTGAGCACATCCTGCTCACTGATGATAAGGGGAGGGGGGGAGGTGGGGGGGGGTGCCTTAAATGAAGTAGGGAATGTGGAGGCTGTGGAGCTGGAGGGAGGGGGGGAGTTGGACACAGATGACGAGGTGTCAAAACGGGCATAGTGTTGGGACAGTCTCTGACAAAGGGCTTTGTCATCCTGACCTTTAGGAGCCTGAGGCCGATAGTTGGTGATCTGCCTCAGTCCTCTCCACACGGAAGCCGAATCATTAGCAGTGAACTGCTGCTGGAGTCTCTCTGAGTATAGAGATTTAGCCCTCTTCAGCTCTCTGTTAAACCGGTATTTAACCTCCCTGTAGCAGTCCCTGTCTCCACTTTTCAGCGCTGCTTCCTTCTCCTTCCTGATCTGTCTGAGCTTAGCTGTGAACCAGGGTTTGTCATTAGAGTAACTCACCCTGGTGCGTGATGGAAGAATGTTCTCTTCACAAAAGTGGATATATGAGTTCACAGTGTCCGTGTACTCATCCAGATCATGCGTGGCTCCTTTAAGCATGCCCCAGTCAGATATTTCCATGCACGTTTCCAGCTTCTCCTCAGCATCACTGGTCCGTATCTTCGTAGTGCTCACAACAGGTTTAGTGAGCTTCAATCTCTGTCTGTATGTGGGAATGAGGTGAACTATCACGTGATCAGATAATCCCAGCGCAGCTCGAGGGACAGCGTGATATGCGTCTTTCACTGTGGTGTAACAGTGATCCAGTGTGTTTAATCCTCTGGTGGGGCATTTAATAAACTGTTTGTAGCGGGGGAGATCGTGGCTCAGATTGCACTGATTAAAGTCGCCAGCCACAATAATCAGCGAGTCTGGAAAACTCCGCTCTGTGTGTTGAATGTGATCCGCGAGCACGCGCTGAGCTTCGCGCGTGTCCGCGTCGGGAGGGGCGTACACAGCGATCAGTATAAAAGAAGCAAACTCCCGTGGGGAATAAAAAGGCTTGCAGTTGATAACAAGAAATTCCAAGGCAGGAGAACAGTGTTTGGAAATTACCGTTACATCAGAGCACCAGCTACAGTTGATGTAGAAGCAGACACCGCCTCCTGTGGTCTTGCCGGAAAGCTCTGTGTCACGATCAGCACGGAAGAGCTGGAAGCCGTCGAGGCGCAGCGCGCTGTCCGGTATATTTTCCCGGAGCCAGGTCTCAGTAAAGCAGAGGACAGCTGAGGAGGCGAGGTCCTTAAAACGCATCAGCAGTCTCAGTTCATCCACCTTGTTAGAGAGAGAGTTGGTATTGGACAGAAATATGCCAGGCAGCGCCGTTCGCGAGCCTCTCCTGCGAAGTCGCACGAGAGCGCCCGCTCGTCTTCCTCTCTTCCGCCGTCTCACTTTCCGAGCCAAACAATAAACCAGATCGGCGGCAGGGGCTAGAAAAACTGGGAGGAGGTCCGTGGGGGTCAAAGTCCTGATATTTAAAAGTTCTTCACGGGTATAAGTGCAAGCAGACACACAATTGACAAACAAAAACAAACAAAGAGCGCAGCGAAGCACCATGTCGACCGCTGTGGGCGCCATCTTGGATCGAATATGATCCGTTCATTACTCTAACGGACGATCATGTCTTATAAAGTGAGAAAAGTTAATACCCTAAAATTCCTGCTGTACTGTAACTTCTTTTTCACTGCAGGGAGCTGTTTGGCAAGAGACAGTCTTCAAAAAAAAAATAAACTGGATGTGGGCATGGGTGAACATTTATTATGAAAAAGTAGTGAATTTACATTTAAAAAATTGTACATTTCAAAGGAAAAAAAGTTGGTGCATACATATATACATACAGTGGATATAAAAGTCTACACAGCCCTGTTCAAATGTCAGGTTTTTGTGAAGTAAAAAAAAAATGAGACCAAGATATATCATTCCAAAACTTTTTCTACCATTAATGTGACCTATAACTTGTACAACCCAATTGAAAAACAAACTGAAATCTTTTAAGGGGAAAAATAAAAAAATTTAAAAAACGACTAGAAAAGCACTCGGAGAGCGCAGACCTCCGCCAAGCGCCACAGTTCCCCCCATACAGTGTTTTACATCATAAATATTAATCCTACATTTATTGTATGTACGTTTTCAGATTCCTTGACCATGAAAACATATGAGTAGCAATTGGATTCACATGGATAGGATTAGTGGTTCAGTAGTTATTCAGGAAAATCGCATTTCGCATAATGGCGGTTTTCTTCTGGATGTAGCTCCATAGCTTTTAAAGATACAACAAATCCGTTGACACACTACACATTCCACAGTGTCTTGGCTACATAATAGTGTTTGTTGAGTGATTTTAGCTTCATTTGTTCTGTTCCTATGAGGAAAATTCCAAAGGTCCCCTATTTTTACCTCCGCCAAGGAGGTTATGTTTCATCGGCGTTGGTTTGTCTGTTTGTTTGTTTGTTTGTTAGCAAGATAACTCAAAAAGTTATGGACGGATTTTCATGAAATTTTCACAGATTGTCAGAAATGGGGTATCCTACAGATGATTAGATTTTGGTGGTGATCCGGATCACCGTCCAGAAGAAAACCGCCATTACGGAAAATGCCATTTTCGTGAATAACTACTGAACCTCTAATCCTATCATTGTCAATCCAATTGCTAATCATATGTTTTCATGGTCAAGGAATCTGAAAACGTACACACAAACACTGTATGGGGGGAACTGTGGCGCTTGGCAGAGGTCTGCGCTCTCTGAGTGCTTTTCTAGTTTTTTTTTGATATTGTGGATCATAGTATCCAGAATTATTGCATTATCCGGATCAGTCCGGATATATTATATTATAGAATCTGTGGGCATGTTGTCCTGTATTTTTTTTTGTTTTGCAAGTGTTCTGACGATTTTTGGCAGACTTACATGCACAAATATTGAAAATGGCCCTATCTCGCAATGTTAAAAAATCCTTTAAAAAATTCCTGGATCCAGACGGTGATCCGGATCACCACCAAAATGTAATCATCTGTAGGATACCCCATTTCTGACAATCTGTGAAAATTTCATGAAAATCCGTCCATAACTTTTTGAGTTATCTTGCTAACAAACAAACAGACACTTCCGGTTATGGCTGCCACGTAGAACGGACGTGTCTCGCTCTGCTCTGCTCCTGGAGAAAAAAATCGGCAAATAACTCTTTCATTTGGGACAGAACGTATCCCAGCATTTGGGCGAGGATATGTCGGCGAAGCCTAAGGCTGGAAAACCAGGAAAAGGAAAAAGCGAGCCGCCGAAACAGTCCAAATTAACGGACTTTCAGGTCTGTGACGCAGCAAACAAAACTCCATATATGGCGGAGGAGGCTGGCAACGGTGCGATTTCTGCGGGGAATGGCGCAGATGCGCTGATGGCTGCCATGAGTTCAATGAGAGCGGACTTTTCCTCTAGATTTGATGGGATTATGACAGCGTTGGAAGGAATAAGAAAGGAATTGGGTGACTGTGTAGAACGAACGGCGCAGATGGAGCTCCGTCTCGCTAGTGCTGAAGATGACGTCACCCGTCTTCAATTAAAGGTGCGCACTTTGGAAAAAAAAAATAAATCTCTGGAAGATAATATTTTGGATTTGGAATCTCGGTCGAGACAGAATAATTTGAGGCTGGTGGGTCTTCCAGAGGAATCAGAAGGTCGGGACGTATGTTCCTTTCTGGAAAAGTGGATTCCGGAGGTGCTGGGCAGCGAGGAGTTCCAATCAGCAGTGGTTCTGGAAAAAGCACATCGTATTGGCCCACGGAGAGATAAGGGACCGCCGAGGACCTTAATTATGAAGTTTCTTAGCAACAGAGACAGGATGAAGATCTTCAACGCTGCACGTGCTAAAGGAGAGATTAAACACCAGGACCAGCAGGTGCGGTTCTACCCAGATTTGGCCACAGGAATCCAACAATTGAGGAAGCAGTTTGATCCCGTACGTAAGGAGCTGCGCAACCTTGGGATTCGTCATGGTGTAATCTATCCTGCGAGACTGCTGACCACGTATGAGGGCAGAACCCACATCTTCAAGACCCCAGAGGAGGCGCAGGAGTTCATCAAGAAGATCAAAGAAGAAGAAGAGACTGGTGGGAGCTAAGCATGAACAAAATATAAGGTAGAATAATTAAGCATTTGCACAGGCATCTGACTGACTTGAAGTAAATAGTAAGTTTACAAAATATAGATTGTATTATATATTAAAAAAACAAAACAAAAACAAAACAAACAAAAAAAAAACAAAACTATGATGTACAAAGTTGTTAAAAATTTTGGAGTTAAGTTGGAAAACTACAGAGGAGAGTTAATGTTACGTCATTAAAAGCAGTAGAGTTAGGGTGATTGGGAGGATGAAGAAGGAGTGGCTTAGGCTGTTCCCCGTGGGTGTGGAACGGTCGATGGCTATATCGGGAGACAGAATTTTTCTTTTGATTTTGGGGGGTTTGCCACAAGTGTGGGAAGGGGAAATTTGTTTGTGTGTAGTTTGTAGGATGAATGTTCAACCACTCATGTTTTTGCTTCTCTGTATGAGCATGTTTACACTGCAAGGTAATCCCAAACTCTCTATTGATCATGGACCAAAGTGTTAATCTTAATTTAACTTCATGGAATTGCAGAGGTCTACAAAATTTAAAAAAACTTAAACAAGTTATGAATAAAATAAAGGACATGGGTTCAAGAATTGTGTTTTTACAAGAAACTCATCTGATAGAGGAGGATGTTAAAAGAATTAGGAGTAGATGGCAGGGAAGTGTATTCACCTCTTCATTTTCATCCCGAGCCAGGGGAGTTATGACTCTCATACATAAATCAGTTCCTTTTCAAGTGAAAAATGTAATTGGAGACAAATTTGGAAGATATGTAATCATTCAAGGTTCTTTGCTATTAGAAAATATAAATCTTGTGAACTTATATGGTCCCAATATAGATGATCAGAAGTTCTTTGCTAATTTATTTCTCATCTTATCATCACTTACAGGGCAACATATAATAGCAGGGGATTTTAATTGTACATTGAATCCAGGTGTGGATAGATCAACAGGACTGGATTGTACGCACATTGGATGTAGGATGACTATTAATCATTTTATGAAAGAATTGAGATTGTTAGATATATGGAGAGAAATGAAACCACAAGTTAAAGCCTATTCTTGTTATTCCAGTACCTACAAGACATTCTCACGTATTGATTATTTTTTGATTTCCACAGAATTAAGGTCCAAGATTCAAAACTGCTTTTATGATAACATCGTGATCTCTGATCATGCACCCTGTTGTCTAATATATGTAGATAAAAAATTGACAAAGGAATCAGGTAGATGGCAATTTCAGCATAAATGGCTTCAGGATGAGGAATTTGTCAAGTATATAGAAAAACAGATAGACGAGTTCTTTGACATCAATACTACACAAACATCAGCATGTGTAAAGTGGGAGGCTTTCAAAGCTTTTATTAGGGGACATATTATTAGTTATACAGGATCAAAATCTAAGAAGACTCGAGAGGAGAGAGCTAAATTGGAACATAAAATAAAAAATCTTCAGGAAAAAGTGTATGCAGGAAGTGACCCAAGGTTGGAGAATGAATTACTGATTTTGAGAGCTGAATACGACAAAAAATCAGCGAATAGAGCTGCCTCGAGTCTTCTAAGATTGAAACAATCTTTTTATGAACAAGGTGAAAAATCAGGAAAATTATTAGCATGGCAGATTAAACAATTGGAAATTAAAACACCAATTACCAGTATTATAAGTAACGGACAGGTAGTTATAGATCCTTTAGAAATTAATAGAGCCTTTAGAGATTACTATGAAAAATTATATGATACCAAAAATGAACCTGATTTAACAAAACTAAATGGGTTTTTGAACGAACTATCTATACCGTGTATTCCAAATGAAAACAGGGAGATATTGGAGTCTAAAATTAGTCAAGAAGAAGTTGGGCTAGCCATTGATAATATGAAATCAGGAAAAAGTGCAGGACCAGATGGTCTTCCAGTTGACCTTTATAAAAAATTTAAGAATAAATTAATAAAACCTTTTTTGGAAATGGTTTTAGAAGCATTTCAAAATAATAATTTACCATCATACATAAATAATGCCTTAATTATACTGCTGCCAAAACCAGGTAAGCCCTCTAATAAATGTGAAAATATGAGACCAATAAGCCTATTAAACGCCGACCTTAAGATAATCTGTAAAATTTTAGCAAGACGAATACAAGAAATTTTACCAAATATTATTAATCGAGATCAGAATGGCTTTATAAAGGGTAGACAAGGCTTCCATAATGTAAGAAGACTATTTAATATTATTTATTTTAATAAAGAAGCACCGGATACAGCTCTCCTATCATTGGACGCCGAAAAGGCCTTTGATAGAGTTGAATGGCCCTTTCTTTTTGAAGTCCTACAAAGGTTTGGACTTGGAAATAATTTCATAAAATGGGTTCAAATAATATACAATAATGCTACAGCAGAAATCCTAACAAATAACAATATTTCAAAACCAATAAAAATCAATAGAGGATGTCGACAAGGCTGTCCACTTTCACCTTTACTGTTTACTATGGCAATTGAACCTTTAGCGATAGCGATACGTTTACATTCACAAATATATGGAATTAAAGTTGGACCAACAGAACATAAAATCTCCCTGTACGCCGATGATATAATTTTGTTTATGTCAAATCTAAAAAAATCAATTCCAACCTTGTTGAATTTAATAAAGAATTTTGGGGAAATATCAGGATATAAAATAAATAAAACTAAATCTTCAATATTAATGCTAAATGAGACCCAGAGAAATTACCCAGCCCCTGAGGTAAATCAATTCAATGTTGTAAATCAGTTTAAATATTTAGGAATCCAAATTATGCCTAAGCTAGAATCAGTCGCCAGTGTCAACTATGAAGCCTTAATGTCAGATATCAGTGAGTTAACTCAGAGATGGATGTCACTACCAATGTCGATGATCGGGAGAATCAATATACTTAAAAGTAATATTTTACCTAAAATACTTTATTTATTTCAATACATTCCCTTATCACCACCTTTAGATCTATTCTCAAGAATAAAAAAAAAGTTAGTGGAATTTATATGGAACAACAGGAGGGCTAGATTACGTTTGTCTTTATTATAT
The DNA here is from genome assembly GCA_020510985.1 of Pholidichthys leucotaenia. Classification (NCBI taxonomy): domain Eukaryota; kingdom Metazoa; phylum Chordata; class Actinopteri; order Cichliformes; family Pholidichthyidae; genus Pholidichthys; species Pholidichthys leucotaenia. Next base: position 2,228,791 of record JAJAQF010000046.1, on the reverse strand, counting down.
TTACCATTTGATCGTGGAGGTCTGAAATGTCCAAATTTTATGTTGTATTATTGGTCGGCACAACTGAGGTCTATGACATATTATTTTTCATCAAATGATCTCCCTCACTGGACTGAAATGGAATCATACAATTTACCTTTACCTCTTCCCATATTCATATCCTCAGATTCGGCAAAAAAATTACAAAAACAAGTTAAAAATCCATTTGTAAAGCATATGATCAAAATATGGTGTGAAGCTAAAAACTATTTAAAAGAACCACAGTTATTGTCACAATTTAGTCCAATATGGGGTAATCAATATTTTAAACCAGGGAGAGCGGACGCTGTATTTAAAGTATGGAATTTAAAAGGGATACAAAAGATTCAGGATTTATATTTGCCAGGTGCAGACAACATAATGTCTTTTGAAGAGCTGAGGATCAAATTTAATCTCAATAGAACACATTTTTTTAAATATCTTCAACTTAGAAACTTTATTCGATCAAATCAAAATAAAGCTCTCACTCGACCTATTTATTCATCCTTGGAAAAAATGATGATGAAAGATAGTAAAAGAAAGGGTATTATTTCAGAGTTTTATAACTCATTGACACTATCTTCAAGTGAAAATTCACTGAAAAGATTAAACTACTGGAAAGAAGATCTGCAAATTGAAATTTCAGAGGAACAATGGGAATTGGCTTGTACAGAAGCTCAAACCAAATCAATAAATGCACGCCTTAAATTGATACATTTCAAATGGTTAATGCGGATGTATGTTACACCGGAGGAGTTAAATAGATATAACAAAAATATACCAGATACATGCACAAAATGCATGGAAAGTAAAGGAACCCTATTTCATTGTTTATGGGAATGTAGATTAATAAGAATGTTTTGGGAAGAGGTGAGGGTAACAATTGAAAAAATAATCTCAAAACAAATCATATTGAATCCTAAACTGTTTTTGTTGGGTCTGTACCCAGAAAAGCATAATTTTAATAAAAGTGAAAGAACATTCATAGACCTCAGTTTGCTTAATGCCAAAAAATGTATTGCACTATTATGGAAAAAGACTCATAGACCAGATGTGACTCAGTGGTTAAGACAGATGTTAACAAACCTTCCATTAGAAAGAATAACATATATACTAAAATCAAAGGAAATTGTGTTTGAGAATATATGGAGACCTTTTATTGATTATGTAAAAAATTTAAACATAACTCTTGAAGAAGAAGGTGAATGATGTGTGTGGACCTTGTAAATTCCAAACTGGTGAACATAATATGTATACTTATGTATTGGATTGTCTAGACTAAACAGAGGAGCATTGTTGAAGACTTGATTTTGTTGGTGGTTGTTGGTGTTTTTAGTGCATTTTTTTTTTTGTAGTACTTTAGTGTTAGTGTTTGATTGTTTGTATCATGTTTGTTAAAAAAAAAAAAAGGTTCAATAAAGATATTGTGGAAAAAAAAACCAAACAAACAGACAAACCAACGCCGATGAAAACATAACCTCCTTGGCGGAGGTAATAACCCGGTTGCATAAATATGCACACCCTGTTATAAATGGGGATACGGCTGTGTTCAGAATTAACTAATTACATTCAAGCTCATGTTAAATGGGAGTCAGCACACACCTGCCACCATTTAAAGTGCCTCTGATTAACCCCAAATGAAGTTCAGCTGTTCTAGGAGGCTTTTCCTGACATGTTTGTAGTCACATCTTACAGCACAACTTATGGTCCACAGAGAGCTTCCAAAGCATCAGAGGGATCTCATTGTTCAAAGGTATCATTCAGGAGAAGGGTGCTAAAGAATTTCCAAGGCATTAAATATACCATGGAGCACAGTGAAGACAGCCATCATCAAGCGGAGAAAATATGGCACAACAGTGACATTACCAAGAACTGGACATCCCTCCAAAAGTGATGAAAAGACAAGAAGAAAACTTGTCAGGGAGGCTGCCAAGAGGCCAACAGCAACATTGAAGGAGCTGCAGGAATTTCTGGCAAGTACTGACTGTTTAGTACATGTGGCAACAATCTCTCATCTTTTTCATATGTCTGGGCTATGGGGTAGGATGGCAAGACGAAAGCCTTATTTTACAAAGAAAAACATCCAAACCTTGCTACATTTTGCAAAAACACATTTGGAAATCTCCCAAATGCACGTGGGAAAATGTGTTATGGTCTGATGAAACCAAGGTTGAACTTTTTGGCCATAATTCCAAAAGGTATATTTAGCGCAAACACAACACTGCCCTTGTACAGTGTTTAGTACATGTGACATTGTTGTCACATGTACTAAACAGCCAGTACTTGCCAGAAATTTCTGCAGCTCCTTCAATGTTGCTCTCGGCCTCTTGGCAGCCTCCTTGACCAGTTTTCTTCTCGTCTTTTCATCAATTTTGGAGGGACATCCAGTTCTTGGTAATGTCACTGTTGTGCCATATTTCCTCCACTTGATGATGACTGTCTTCACTGTGTTCCATGGTATATTTAATGCCTTGGAAATTCTTTCGTACCCTTCTCCTGATTGATACTTTTGAACAATGAGACCCCTCTGATGCTTTGGAAGCTCTCTGCAGACCATGGCTTGTGCTGTAAGATGTGACTACAAAAATGTCAGGAAAAGCCCAGAAGAACAGCTGAACTTTATTTGGGGTTAATCAGAGGCACTTTAAATGGTGGCAGGTGTGTGCTGACTCCCATTAACATGAGTTTGAATGTGATTGGTTAATTCTGAACACAGCCACATCCCCAGTTATTACAGGGTGTGCATATTTATGCAACCAGGTTATTGTAAGTTTTTTTAATTTTTCCCCTTAAAAGATTTCAGTTTGTTTTTCAATTGGGTTGTACAGGTTTTAGGTCACATTAATGGTAGAAAAAGTTTTGAAATGATTCATCTTGGTCTCATTTTTTTACATCACAAAAACCTGGCATTTGAACAGGGCTGTGTAGACTTTTAAATCCACTGTGTGTGTGTATATATATAATAATGCACCAGATTTATATAGCACTTTTCATAGACACTCAAAGATGCTTTACAATGGATACACTATTCATTTACTCCATAGACATTGATAGTGATAAGCTACTACTGTAGCCACAGCCATAGTTGCCAAGTCCACTTATTATAAGTGACTTTGGGCTTGTTTTTCTCTAAAGTCGCTTGCAAATCTCGTCAGTTGTGGGTTGCAGGTTTTTAAGCTTGTTTTTTAACATGTAGTTGCTTATTTGGGCTTGCTTTGCTGTCTGTGTGACAGCTCTCCCAGCTCCCCACAAAACACAAGTGCAATAGTTTGTTTACAGGACCCACCCACACCCCTGTTTCCTGGTTACTGCACCCACCCCACTGATCTCTATAGAAAAACAAGACGGATCATTGGCCACCAGAAGTGGAACCACCTGGTCACCTAGCACATCCAAATCGATGGCTGCTAAACATAATATCAATTCGATTTCTATCGTTCAACGGTTGCACAAGATTATAAGCTCTGTCTCCATACAAAAAAGTTCAAAATCTGTTAATTTTTGGGGAAGTTATTAAGGTAAAATGTGGATGGCCAGTTTAGGGACCACAATGGAAATAAGTGTGCGCACTTTCTTGTGTCATCCCATTGTTTTTAAATGTATGTTGTAGCTTTTATACAATGTTATTTTAAACAATTAATAAATCAATCAAAAAAGGCCAGGAGCTTCACTTCTGGCAGCCAGTGGTTCATCCCGTTTTCCAGATCAGTGGCCCGCCTAACTCTACTCAGCTCTGTACTCGCTAATGGGGCGTGAGTTATTTAGATTTTTTTTATACAGATCAGGGCAAATGGGACCTTAAATCAAAAGAAAATTCTCCATTGAAATGAATGGTAAGAGCAAAATTATCTTTTAATCCCGATCAGATTTTGCCATGAGTTACAAATATGTTTGTCAATTTAAAAGATAATTTTCCACATAATTAAAGTTGTCTGCTAATATTTAGTTTTTGTTTAAACAACTAGCAGACAACAACTCCCATCATCCCACATCACTAAACTGTAATGGTGTGTAGTGCTGTTACTTGTGCAGAATGAACGTCTTTTCTTTTGATGAGAGTTTGAAAATTTAATTTATTCAAAGTTTTTATGTTGACTGTGTTTACTATAAATTTGTTGTTGCTTATGCAGAATGCATATGTATTTTCCATTAATTAGAGTTTATAAAATTCCATTATTCAATGCTGACTGTTTTTACAGTCAATTCACTGCAAACAAAAATAAACCGATATATCGATATATGTTATCAAGCAGCCTCTCTTTTACATAATGTGGTAGGTTGCCTGTTGGGCTTTTTTGGGGCTTGTTTCCATAGAGCTGGTTGCTTGTTTCTCACGAAACCTGACAACACTGCACGTGTGTCGGGACTTCTGCAAGATGATGGACTGAGCAGTTAGACCGTTGAGCTTCTCTGTACTAAATTCCTCAAATACACCTATTGACTTATATCCCCACTTGTTTTTTTTTCCACCTTAAACCTTTTTTCTACAACGATGGACAGAACAAAGACAAAAGCACCTTCCTCCAAATCAAAGGCTACTACTTTGCTCGACAAAAAGTGTGAGCATGTCTATGCTAAAGTTAATACTATGGAAACTGATACTGTTAGCGAGAAGACGCCTTCGGGTGACATGTCTCCATCGGAGCCCTCTACACCATCTAAAGGAGCCAACCCTCGGAAGATTATAAAAGCTACAGAAGATGAGGTGCCAAATCTAGTGCTCATGTCAACATTTATGAAAAGATTTGAAGAGGTAACAGAATGAAAGTTTGAAGAAGTAATGAAAGGAATGGATAGAACTGAAACGCTGACCTCAGAAGTAAAACAAAACAACACTGCAACAGCTAACCTTGCAAACACGTCAGTTTCAGGCAAATGAAATAAAAGACAGCAAAAACAGACTGGCGATAATAGAACAAGAAGTGAGGCTTCTCAAGACAGAGAATATGGAGCTGAAGGAAAGCTTAAGAGAACAAGGTCGATATAAACGGAGGTGGAACCTCAGAATCAAAGGTATGACAGAAAATAAATGAAGACACAAGGGCAGAGGTAATCAGTCTGCTGACTAAGATAGCACCAGACCTGGAGCTGAAAATGGAGGATAAAGTGGATATGGTGCACTGGCTGTGGAAGAAAGTGGAGAACAGAAAACGGAGCATCATCATCCAGTTAGCCAGAAGACTGTTCTGGCGAGAATCTGCAAAGAGACCGGTGTCACATTTGCAGAAGACCTAACCAAGGAAGATCTGCAAGCAAGAGCAGCTCTCTGGCCAAATGTAAGTGATGCTAGGAAGACAGGAGAGAAGGCAAACTTCCGTGGGCCATCTGGTTGCATCAGCAGTCAGCGTATCCAGCCTTGAATTTGGTAATGTAGATTTTTTTTTTCTCCCGATAAAAAGACTGTTTTTGATATTAAAGTAGAACTGAACCCACCTTTTGGCGCAAAAAGTAGAATAGCAGATTAATTCCTTATTACCTATTGTATTTTTCAACACATAAAAGAAATTTTTAGGCCGTGCGATGGCCAAGCTATAAGCCGATAAACTTTTGCCTCTGGCTGGCAGTGCCAAACAAACCGGAAGTAGTGCAGACGACGCTGCGTGACGTCACGAGTGTGATCCCTAACCAAAACAACAATGGCAGATGATAGCAGTTCCAGCAGTCAAGAACACCAGAGTTTTCAGAGTGAAGAGGCATTCAGGATCGGTGACGAGACAGAGGAGGATGCAGGAGTGTGGCAGGTGGCAGGCGTGCACAAGGGCGAGCCCGGGAGACAGAGACCTAATGCACCTGTGACAGCAGCTGGCAGACGGCGATGCAGAGGCGAGGTCCGCCGCCGGGGAATACACCTGTGCACAGGGGAGAGACTGGAAAGGCAAAGGTAGGTATGCTTACGCAGTAGATCTTGCTGGGAGATGAGGGGGTTCCTCTGCAGCAAGAGGGCTGAAGGAATCAGACGGCTTCATGCCGAAGCCCAGGGCAGAGTGGCTTATATCCCACGCTGCTGACGAGGCGCAAGTGTGCGTGCAGCTGGCACCGCTAATGAGCGGCGAGTTGTAACATATCCAGCCTGTGTTGTGTTGTAGCTTAGTTTTCTTTTTTCTCGGTCACATTTTGTCTTAGTTTTGTTTTGAATTGTAATCGCTCTTGCCTGTTTTCTCTTTTGAATTCTTGGATGGAATATGGGTGGGCAATATAAGCTGCGGCTTCAGCCATCACCCATTTCGGATAACTTACGTTGAATTGTATAATCAGATGAGTCATTGTTCAATTTGACCTTGTTGTTATATCATTCAATTTCTTTCAACCTGTACTGTACTATCCGAAATAAATAAATTCATTCATTCATTCAAAAAATTGGGCTATGTACTACAATACTTCTACAGACTATAGTGGCAATACACATGAACAGAACTGGCCTCTGCATTTGACTGTGCTATTTATAAATACAGTGATCCCTCACTTATCGCGTTTAATGGGGACCAGAACCGACCGCGAAAAGTGAAAAACCGCGAAGTAGCGTCATCCCCCCCCCCCCAAGGGCGTCACAAGCACTATTTTGCACAAAAAGGCACAAGAGAACAGCGAAAAGTGCCACTAAGCAACACGAGCGATAAAGAACAATGAATGCGGTCTTCCTTCGCTGGGTATGTGCGCTCTGCAGGGAGAGAAGCTGGGTAAAACGTCTCGGCCAATCAGCTTGCGAGGTAAAACATCTCGGCCAATCAGCTTGCGAGATTCCCGAGCAGTGAAGAGGTGGGCGGAGAGGAGTGGAGCGGTGGTCAGAGAGGTGGATTTTGAGTTGTGCGGGCTCTCCGTGTTGATACCTGATGTTCTAATGTAGTCTCCCTGCCTTCTGCTAGCGCCCGGGCAACTTTCGTGCCATTTTTTCTCAATTTTGAATTTTTGATGAATATTTTTGAAAAATCCGCGATGCACTGAGGGCGCGAAAGGTGTAATATCTATATCTAGAAACGCATCGCTTCCCGGTCGCTTTTCCTCCCCCTTTCTTTTCTTTCGTCGCCATGACAGCTTTCCTTGGCCACTGAACAGATCTTCCCAGGTGTTGGAAGTGTTTTGTAGTCGACTATCACGACAAAATGCACCAAAAACAACCAGTGTCGACATGCTCGCAATGGTAAACATGGAGGACTGTGTCACACTCGTGACGTCACGCGGAACTCCGGCTGCACTTCCGGTTAATCGGCGGATTTGTCTGATTTTTCAGGGCGGGAAATTCAAAATCGCGATTTTCTCCAAGATTCCGGGATTTGTGGAGGGGGTGCCAATGATAAATTATCTTTATAATTGTATGTACTATCACCCAGTGCCGTTCAATGCCGTTCAGTTCAGTTCTACTTTAAGGGGAGTCTTGTTCAAAAGGGGAATTTTCTGACTCTTTATGTTAAAAGAGAAAACCTTTTCTATCTCATTTCTCTGTTGATGTTTCTTTTTACCTTCTGTTGCTGTACGTTCTAACAGCATATGGACTCTCTGAAAGCCAGTTTTTTTTTTCTTTCCTTAAATACAAGGGGTCTTAAAGACAATCTGAAACACAAAGCAATCTTTTAATTTTGTAAAGGTCAAAAAAAGACATTCTTCAAGAGACACATTCATGTACTTCTGACCCCCCCCCCCCACACACACACACACTTCTGGAAGAGTCAATGGGGGAATGATGTTCTTTTCAGTCATGGAACGAATAGATCAGCAGGTGTTTCTGTCTGCTTCAACAGGTGATTTCTCACAAAGCAGATAACTTGGGACACTGGTTGGTAATTGTTATGAATGTGGAAGGTGCTTACTTTATTTTGATAAATGTTTTTGGCTATAAACATGACAACTCAGAGTTGGGACCAGGAAGCAGAGTCGCAGTTTTACACATCTCTCTGCAGCTCCTCTTCATCAGCCACCCCTCAACTTAGCCCCTGTCTTCCCCATCAGAGAATCATTGTCTGCTCCCTCCAAAGTAAATAAAAATATAATGTATAAGCATCCCAAAGTGATTAAACAAAAAGTTGGTAAAACTCAAATTAAACATGAAGCCTCCAAATTTAATGATTGGGCCTCTGCTCCTCCTCATAATTTAAAAATTAAATGCGGTTTGTTAAATATTAGGTCTCTAACTCCCAAGTCTCTGCTAGTCCATGATCTGTTAATTGATCATCAGATTGATTTAATATCCCTTACAGAGACTTGGTTAGGGAAAGAGGATTATGTTGGTTTAAATGAATCAACTCCCTCTGTGTCATGGATGGCCCTCGCGAGCCATCATAAGATGCCACAAGACACCGGTGAGTTTGCACAGTTTATTGGTGAACAGAAAAGGAACATAAAATAATGAGCCACGGTGGGCTAAAACATACTACACTACATACAGATGACCATAGGGCAATAAAGAAGCACACTTACGATCACAGCAGTAGAGTGGTCAGTGTACGAACAGGGGGATGTTCGCTCACATCTGACACTGGGGAAGTTTTGACGAGACTGCCGCGTCTTTTCGCTCCCAACTGTCCTCTTAAGTGGAGGGCCGCTGATGAGGTGAAATGCAGCTCAGCTGTCAGGTTTGACAGCCGGAAGCTCCTCAGAGCGCCGTCACAATAAAGGCTCGGGGAGCCAAAAGGGACACACAGCCATCAAACAGCTAAAGATAGTGCATGGCTCGAGCGCGGACGGAATCGGCGCTCGAACCATGACAGTACCTCCCCCCCAAGGGCGAGCTACGAGCGCCCAATGACACCCAAGCCCCCCACCCCCACCCCCAAGGGTGGGCGGATGGGGGAACAGGCCTGTGGGGAGAGACCCAGCAAAAGAGGAAACACCATAACGATGACCGGGAACACATGTGATAATTATAGAGTAAGGTTTAAAAGAAAAACACAATACTCCATAACGCACAAATGATACTTGGAACAGGGCACAAATGAGGCAATTACAGAGTAAAGTTAACAGAAACCACAATACTCCGTAACGCACAGTAAACACACAGAGCAGGGGAAAAAGCAAAAACACCAAGAGTTAGGCACGTTTCATCCCTCAGACAGGAGAGGGGAGAGGAGAAAAAAAAAAAACATGCTAACCACGACAAATACACTGATCAGAACAACTACACCGAATGACCTTATACCCCAGTGGGACCACACAACACATGAGGATGACGACAGGCAGAGTCCAATAACACAGGAACAGTTCCGGCGGTCTCCCTGCGTCAAATGGCCAAGGGTTGATTAGAGGGAAAGGGGAATGTTCGGGCGGCTTACCCCGGTCCCAGGCCTGGACAGTCAGACCCTCCGGCAGCCGAACCAGGTCGCCCAGTTGAAAACACAGTACGTCGGGTGGCCAACCCAGGGCGCCGAACCGGCGAAACAGTTCCTCTAGCGGCCGACCCGCATCCCTCAGCCACCAGAACTGTGGGGAAACAATAGGCAACGGCCTCCCTGGCAAGGAGAAAGACGTGGGAGAGCCGGGGCGAACGTAGAGAACCCCAATGGCCCCCGGTGGCGATGAGCTGGGATGGTGACGATGATGATTATGATGACGATGAGCCCACACAATGTCAGGTGGCAAAGGGTCTGCAGCTCCTTCACCGACCTTGACCCACACTGATGCTGCACCCGCGTTGGACCCCGATTGGGTCTCGGCTGCACTCGTGTTGGACCCCGACTGGGTCTCGGCTGCACCAGTGACGACCTCCAACCACGAACCTGGAACCTCCAGCACAGCGACTGAGATTGGCTCTGCACCGGTGACTCTGGGAGAAGGCTCAGGAGAAAGGAAAGAACTGGGATCAGAATCACCGGTAGCAACAGAGCCCAGCAAGACGAGCTCGGGCGCAGCGGACGGCTGCCCCTGGCTTGTCTCCCTGAGAGGCAGGCAGAAATGCTCCAAAATAGAAAGAAGGAAAACAAAGTAGAGCACTTGCCTGCACTCGGGTTCTGTCGCCGTCCAGGACTTCGCTGATCCAGACTCAGGACGAAGAAGATCGTCATCAGGCTCCCACTTGGCCACGGCGGGTTCCGCAGCCGGCATGATGGTTTCTGCAGTCTGAGGACCCTCCGGCACTAACGTCCACGCTGACGACCCGCACGGCGTGGTGGCAGGGGACCCTCGACCCGCTGGCTCGAACTGCTTATCTGTGGAGACCCGGGGACGCTTCCTCGTCGGCACAGGCTCCACGCTGCAGTCCACTCTCCTCCTCTGCCCATGACGTGGCTGCGGGGTTGGAACCAGGCTCTCCAGAACCGCAGGCCCCCTCCTTGTCCGGCGACGTAGGCCTGGCGTCGTGGACCGCTCAGCGGAGGGAGACACAGAGGCTAGGCAGGTTTAATGACAGAAGCTACAGCAGGTGGTGGGAGCTCGGGGGACTGCGAACCCCGAACTCCACCCCCAGGAGTCTGACAAGGCAAATCAGAACTACGGGGAGAAAATTGAGCTTGCACTTGCCTGTTTCCTTGGGGATAGATGGTCCCTGCTGTAGCGGACGTTGTTCCTCCCCTTCCCCGCTGGATGGTGACGGAGGGCCCCCTGGGAGGACGAGGAGAAGCTGCTCGCGATGGTCCACTAATGGCCTTCGCCGGGGCAGGGCTCAAAACTCTCACAGCAGCCGGAGATGACGTCGAGGAGGAGGGGACAACAGCCGAGACGATCCGGGCACAATGAGCTAATGGGACAGCGGGAACAGGTGACCCGGGGGGAGAGGCTGCGGGAATTCCCTCCTGTCGTGACGCAGAAGGAGCGGCTGGCTGGGAGGCAGAGTTCCTCCGACGACCCGGAAACGGATCCAGATGGGGTTCTCGCTGAGGTATGCTTGGAGTGTGGCGCCGACGTTCACTGGCTGATGTCGAGGCGAAGGTGAGGTCTGGGAAACGCCGCTCTTGAGCGGAAAAGGAGGCGAGCAAGTCAGCGTATTCCGGGTAGTCACTCAGCTCGGGATTCCTCTCAACCAGCCTGACAGCCGCCGTCACGTGCTTAATGATTTGCGTGGGGTGGCTGGCAGAGCGAGCTGCAGCCACTCGGTCCCAGATGGAGATTGCTGTCCGCTGCAACCTCTCTGGGGGATTCCTGACTGACGTCATGCTCGTTCGGGGATGACCCCTGGATGGTGCGAACTCCTGGACTGGATCGGGGACAGGAACGGGATCCCGAAACGAAGAGCGGGGATGCCTCCTCTTCGGCTTCCTGCCGGAGTTTCCCTCCAGCCCACAGAGTATTTTGCATTGTGAAGCGATGTCAGCCCTCCTTGTTGTGACTTTCGGGTGGTCAAAGTAGCGAGGAAGGCGATTAAGGATGTCCTCAGCGCAGCCCAGGTGCCGGTGTATATCGCTGGGAGTGTTGTAGAGGGTAGTGGAGAAGAGCGTTCCATCTACGTAGTCCAGGGCCTCCACCTGCTCGTAGCCCAGGCTCCGAATGCGGGCCCTGAATGACGACATGACCTCCCAGCATGCAGGTACCCAGACAGGGAAAACAAATGTCCAATTTAGGCAAAACTCACCGGGACTGGCGTCTCAGTCTGGCGGCAGTCTACTGTCATGGATGGCCCTCGCGAGCCATCATAAGACGCCACAAGACACCGGTGAGTTTGCACAGTTTATTGGTGAACAGAAAAGGAACATAAAATAACGAGCCACGGTGGGCTAAAACATACTACACTACATACAGAAGACCATAGGGCAATAAAGAAGCACACTTAGATCACAGCAGTAGAGTGGTCAGCGTACGAACAGGGGGATGCTCGCTCATGTCTGACACTGGGGAAGTTTTGACGAGACTGCTGCGTCTTTTCGCTCCCAGCTGCCCTCTTAAGTGGAGGGCCGCTGATGAGGTGAAATGCGGCTCAGCTGTCAGGTTTGACAGCCGGAAGCTCCTCAGAGCGCCGTCACAATAAAGGCTTGGGGAGCCAAAAGGGACACACAGCCGTCAAACAGCTAAAGATAGTGCATGGCTCGAGCGCGGATGGAATCGGCGCTCGAGCCATGACACTCTGGTTGTTTTAACTGATATCTGTTGGGATGAGTTTATTCCAACTGGCCTTTTAGAGTTAGATACTGTAAAATAATTTCCTCATCCAAGCCTTCAACTTGTCTTTTAGACCCTATTCCTACCAGGTGATTTAAAGAAGTCTTCCCATTTATTGGTAGCTCTATTCTTCAAATTGTGGAGTGTGTAAATAACGAGGCGGATTTGACTCAGACAGTTTATTGCACATCTCACACAGAAGCATAGTCAGAAAGAGGACATCTCAGCAAAGACTCTTCTCTTAAATACTATGGCATTCCCTCAGAAGCTTCTACACACAAAAGGTCACATTGCATTCACTTCCTTAATCCTTTACCATCCTCCTAGAAGTCTCTGATACACAAAAGATCACACTGCATTCATCCTTCACACCTCCCTGTTATCTCTAAGGGAAACTCTGCTCTTTGTTCTAGTCTAAGATGCTATACCATTATGCACTCCCCATGTGTCACCAAACGACCCCCCGGAGCGTCTTGGATAGAACAATAGAATGACAGTCCATATGCTGTGGTTAAATCATTAAACATCAATCCACATGCTGCTTGGGCTTCAGTCTTTTCCCGTATCTGCTGTAACCAGGATTCACCGCCTCCACGGCGCTGTCATGCTGGGGGGCTGATGATTGAGGGGTAAAAGTCTGTGCATGTGGGTGCTCTGGGGAATCTTTTCTCTGGGAAGCTCCTCATGGGGGTCTTCCACGCCGAGGGGCCCTCGCCAACAGCACTTGCTCGTCCGCCACAACAAAAGCGGGTTTAAGTCTGTCTATGCCAATCTTTTCCTTCCTACCCCCCAAATCTAACAAAAAATGCTTGTCCCGTTTCCAGCACTCTGAACGGTCCATCATATGGTGGGCGCAGTGGAGGTTGATGGGCATCATGTCTAACAAAAACGAACTCCGCGTTTTTCAAAGTTTTAGGCACAAAGACGCACGGAAAACTGGTGAACAGGGCCCGGCAGCATGCTTGTGTCTATGCTACGCTGCAACAGCTGAGACGGGGACCTGCCCAGCGCGGGATTATCTGGAAGAAACTCCCCGGGCAGCCGAAGTGGCTGCGCAAAAACGAGTTCAGCCGGGGACGCTTCCAAATCCTCTTTAGGTGCAGAACGTAACCCCAATAAAACCCACGGTAGCTTGTCTACCCAATTTGCATCCATCAGTGACGCCCTGAGAGCCGCTTTCAATGACCTATGAAAACGTTCGCATAACCCATTAGCCTGTGGATTGTACGCGGTTGTGGGGTGAATTGTGACACCCAGGCTGCGGGCCATTGTTGACCAGAGTTCGGAAACAAATTGAGGGCCTCTGTCGGACGTAATATCCGACGGGACTCCAAAACGCGCCACCCATGCCGTTAAAAACGCGCGCGCCACCTCCTCGGCTGTGGTTGCTGCCAGTGGAACCACTTCCGGCCAGCGAGTGGTGCGGTCCACCATTGTCAGAAGGTGCGTGCACCCCTGTGATGGCGGGAGGGGGCCCACGAGGTCCACGTGAACATGGTCGAACCTCTTAGCCGGGATGCGAAAAGGCTCCAAGGGAGCCTTCGTGTGTCTGTGTACCTTGGCTCGTTGGCACGCCATGCAGGCTGCTGCCCACTCTTTCACTTGTTTGCGAAGGCTCGGCCACACAAATTTCTCTCCTACCATTTTGACCGACGCGCGCACTCCCGGGTGCGCCAAAGAATGAATCGAGTCAAAAACGCGGCGGTGCCACGCGGCCGGTACCGCGGGACGCGGTCGCCCCGTGGAGACATCACAAATTAGGGGGGGCATACCGTCTTGCAGCACCCTGCTCTCCAGCCTTAACCCTGTTGGTCCAGACTGGAGCGCGCGCACGTCCGTGTCACTAACCTGCTCCGCGGCCATGGCTGAGTAATCTATCCCCACGCGGATCGGGGCAGCCACGGCGCGCGAGAGGCAGTCTGCCACTACATTCAGTTTACCCGACACATGCTGAATATCGGTAGTAAACTCTGAGATCGCGGCCAGCTGTCTCTGCTGCCGGCCCGACCACGGCTCTGAAACCTTGGCCATCGCGAATGTTAGTGGCTTGTGGTCAACGAACGCGGTTAAACAGCGCCCTTCCAGCCAGAACTGGAAGTGGCGAATGGCCAAGTGGAGAGCCAGCAACTCCCTGTCGAACGCGCTGTATTTACGTTCACTATCGCGCAAAGTCCTGCTGAAAAAGGCGAGCGGCTACCAAGCCCCGGCTACACGCTGCTCCACGACCGCCCCTATGGCCACAACTGACGCGTCAGTAGTGAGCGCTATGCGGGCCATTGGGTCTGGATGTGCCAACATCGCAGCGTTTGCCAGGGCTGCTTTGACTTCAGAGAACGCCCGCTCTCGCTCCGGGGACCATTCGATTTTATTCGCGGGTTTCTGTTTTTTGAGCGTGGTGTACAGTGGTTGCATGAGCTGCGCTGTACGGGGAAGTAAACGGTTATAAAAATTCACCATTCCCAAAAATTCCTGTAGCGCCCTGACTGTTTGCAGCCGGGGAAAATCTGCTACCGCACGCACTTTGTCAGGCAGCGGAACCGCACCTTCGGGAGAGACGCGGTGTCCCAAAAAATCAATCTGCGTCACCCCGAACTGACATTTCGCTGGGTTGATTATTAACCCATGCTCTTCCAACCTCCGGAAAACCGCCGTGAGGTGGGTTTCGTGTTCGTCTTCGGACGCGCTGGCTACCAAGATATCGTCCAAGTAGACGAATACGAAAGGGAGATCGCGCAGCACTGCATCCATCATGCGTTGGAACGTCTGTGCAGCCCCTTTAAGCCCGAATGGCATGCGCAAAAACTCGAATAAACCGAACGGAGTTATCACCGCTGTTTTGGGTATGTCCTCAGCGCGCACTGGGACTTGGTGGTAACCACGGACCAGGTCTATTTTAGAAAAAACGCGCGCTCCTGCCAAGTGAACGGAAAAATCTTGGATGTGAGGAATTGGGTAGCGGTCGTGCGCTGTGGCGTTGTTCAACCTGCGGAAATCCCCGCAAGGTCGCCATGAACCCTCAGCTTTAGGGACAATGTGTAGCGGGGAAGCCCATGGGCTGTTTGAACGCCTGATGATGCCCAACCTCTCCAGGTTGGCGAACTCCTCGCGCGCTATGGCCAGTTTAGCTGCGTCCAAGCGCCGAGGTTTTGCAAAAACGGGCGTCCCGGTGGTGGTGATAAAATGCTCCACCCCGTGTTTAGCGATGGCTGCCGAAAATGTCGGGACCGTGAGTGCTGGGAACTGAGTGAGCAGTGTGTGGAACTTACCGCATGTAGCTGTGACGCTGGCTTGTGCTGTTGGCCGGGACGCTCGAGCTGTACAGGGGATAGAATCAAAGGACAGTGCATTAACCAGGCGCCTGTTAGCGACATCAACCAACAAATCATGTGTGCACAAAAAATCAGCCCCCAATATATTGAAATTCAATGCTGCTATGACAAAAGTCCACTCAAATGTACGGCCGTGTAGAGACAGGAGTAGAGTCCTCTCACCAAAGGTCTTAATCTCCGAGCCGTTTGCTGCTGCCATCTCGGGGCCGCTAGATCCTGCCAGCCGGTCGGCGTAGGACGGCATGATGAAACTCATCTGGGCGCCGGTGTCCACGAGGAAATGCCTCCCTGAGTGTGCGTCCGTCAAGTAGAGCAGCTTGTTCTCCTTCCCGAGTGTCGCAGCTGCTACCGACCCCCGGTCTTGGCGCTTCCCAAGCGCATGAACTGACACGGTGGTATACATTTGCGTGCCTTCTCTGCGAAGCAGCGGTGGTAGGAACAAAGGGTGTCTCCTCCGCGTTCTTTGGCCCCCGCTGCTGCTGTTGTCGGTGGCTCTGCCGCTGCCGTCGATGGCTCCTCGCCTTCTCCGGCCGTCGCGCCGAGCTCCGTCGCTGCCGCCGTGGTCGTGAACTCTCTGCTGGCCATGATGATCCGGTGTGCTTCTCGGGCCAGTGCACGATACTCCCGCTTGGCCAGCAACGGCGAATTGGCCAGGGTCGCTCTCGTGGCTGACGGAAGGTTCCGGAAGAAGAGGTGGGTAAAAATGAAATGGTCGTCGTCCGAGCCCTTTAATCTCAGCATCTTCTCCATCAGGTCAATAGCCGACCCATCTCCTAACCCAGTCCGCGTCAGGAGCCTCTCTGTTCTCTCACCCACGGAGAGCGTGTAGTGCTGGATGAGTGCAGCCTTCAGCGCGCCGTACTTGTCGCTGCTTGGTGGCTGATCAAGCAGGCTCTCCACATGCTGAGCCGTGTGGGTGTCGAGCGTTGCGACCACATGGTAGAACTTCGTGTCATCCGCCGATATCCCCCGGAGGGCAAACTGCGCCTCAACTAGGTAGAACCAGGAGCGCGGATTGTGCTGCCAAAAATTCGGTAGCTTGATTGTAACAGCATATGCTTGGCTGAGGGCTCCCAACGAGGCTGGCTCCAGGGATCTTTCGTCGTCGTGTTGCATTATTCGTCTTGGGTCACCAGTGTGGAGTGTGTAAATAACGAGGCGGATTTGACTCAGTTTATTACACATCTCACACAGAAGCATAGTCAGAAAGAGGACATCTCAGACAAGACTCTTCTCTTAAATACTATGGCATTCCCTCAGAAGCTTCTACACACAAAAGGTCACATTGCATTCACTTCCTTAATCCTTTACCATCCTCCTAAAAGTCTCTGATACACAAAAGATCACACTGCATTCATCCTTCACACCTCCCTGCTATCTCCAAGGGAAACTCTGCTCTTTGTTCTAGTCTAAGATGCTATACCATTATGCACTCCCCATGTGTCACCAAAAAATAATCAATTCTTCATTAACATTAGGCCATGTACCGCAGGCTTTTAAAACTGCTGTAATTAAACCCTTACTCCAAAAGCCAATGCTGGATCCAGGAGTTTTAGCTAATTATAGACCAATCTCTAATCTGCCTTTCATTTCAAAAACAGAAAGAGTTGTTGCTACGCAGTTATTTGACCACTTACAGGGAAGTGGTTTATTTGAAGTCCAGCATAGTACTGAAACTGTTATGGTGCAGCCCTTACGGACCGCTAATGAGACGCTATGGGTGACCAGTGAGTTTGCGTATTTATTAAATAAGGACAAAAGGTACAAAATAATGAGCCACGAGGGGCAAAACACAAATAAGGACCAAGGCAAAGACACACTGACGATGCACACAGATTAAGGAATAAACTTAGAGAGTAGTGAGGAATTAGAGGATGACTGGAGCCGGGATGTAGGGACTCCAGCCTAACGTTGGGGAGACCTGCGTTACCCATACACGTATGAGGTCGCAGCCCGGAGTAACCTAAGCTGCTCCCTTAAGTAGGGCGAGATGGTTAATCAGCTGATGAGGCATTAACAGCTGAATCAGATCAAGTCCAGCTGTCACTGCTGAGCTCGGCTCTTGACGGCCGGAAGCCCCGCAGAGACGCTGTCAAATAAGTGCTCAGAGAGCCCACAAGGAATTACTAAAGAATGGGAAGGAAACACAGCATGACCCGAGCGTGGACGAGATCGGCGCTCAGACCATGACAGAAACAGCCTTAGTGAAGGTCACTAATGACCTCCTTATCGCATCTGATAATGGACTTGTTTCTGTACTTGTCCTTTTAGACCTTAGTGCAGCTTTTGATATTATCGATCATAATATTTTACTTGATAGATTAGAACACCATGTTGGACTTAATGGAACTTCGTTGCAGTGGTTTAGATCTTATTTATCTGATAGGTTCCAGTTTGTTCATGTCAATAATGAGTTTTCTTCTAACTCAAAGCTCAGTTACGGAGTCCCACAGAGATCTGTGCTAGGCCCTATTCTTTTTAGTTTATATATGCTTCCGCTAGGCAACATTATTAGAAAGCACTGTATACATTTTCATTGTTATGCAGATGACACACAATTATACCTGTCATTGAAGCCAGATGCTGGTAATCAATTAGCCAAATTAGAGGTCTGTCTTAAGGAAATCAAAGCTTGGATGACTTGTAATTTCCTGCTGTTAAATTCAGATAAGACTGAAGTCATTCTAGTTGGTCCAGAAAACCTTAGAAATACCTTTCCAAATCAAACTCTTAGTTTGGATGGGGTTACTCTTTCTCTTAATAGTTCTGTGAGGAACGTTGAAGTTATTTTTGATCAAGATCTGTTTTTTATTTCACATATTAAACTTATTTCTAAGACTGCCTTCTATCATTTGCGTAATATTGCCAAGATTAGGAGCATCTTGTCTCAGAGTGTTGCTGAGAAACTGATCCACGCTTTTGTTAGCTCTAGATTAGATTATTGTAACTCTTTATTATCAGGTTGTCTGAAAACATCTTTAAAAAGTCTTCAGCTGATCCAAAATGCTGCAGCAAGAGTTTTAACAGGTACTAGAAAGAGAGATCATATCTCTCCGGTTCTGGCCTCCCTTCATTGGCTTCCCATAGAATTTAGAATTGAGTGAATGGTTGTCTGTCTCTCTGTGTTGGCCCTGTGATGGACTGGCGATCTGTCCAGGGTGTACCTTGCCTCTCGCCCAAAGATGCTGGGATAGGCTCCAGCCCCCCCGCGACCCGAAAAGGATTAAGCGGAAGAAGATGGATGGATGAAGTTTAGAATCCTTCTTCTCACTTACAAAGCTCTAAATAATAACCATCCATCCTTTTTATTTAAAAGATCTGATACTGGACTTCCGGTCTGGACGCCATGGCGACTGCAGCTTAACACTGAAGCTCTCAGACTCAATCCAGGATAACACCTTGAAAATCAAACTTAACGGATTTTTGGAGGAGTGAAAATCAAAAGACAAAATCATCATGTCTAAAGGAAAACAGAAGAAACTGAAATTCTCCAGGCTAGGACACGTATCGGCCGGAGAATCTGAACTGGAAGATCCCCGTTCAGAAGACGAGGAGCTGGTGATAGCTAACAAAAGGGTTAGCCTGAAATCACTATTTGAGGAACTACGACGATTTCGCCGAGATGTTACGGCCGAATTTCGGGAATTCAGAGAAGAATTGAAAAGGACAAACAGCAGAGTGGACCAGGCCGAGAACCGAATCTTGGAAACAGAGGA
Source organism: Pholidichthys leucotaenia (assembly GCA_020510985.1). Classification (NCBI taxonomy): domain Eukaryota; kingdom Metazoa; phylum Chordata; class Actinopteri; order Cichliformes; family Pholidichthyidae; genus Pholidichthys; species Pholidichthys leucotaenia. Next base: position 2,209,710 of record JAJAQF010000046.1, on the reverse strand, counting down.
TCGAATAAAAGTGCTCGAAGATTCTGTGCTGGACCTACGCAAAAGACAAGCAGCTATAGAGGCTAAGCTAACCGACCAAGAAGGAAAACAAAGAAGAGACAACATAAGAATTCATGGTCTGATAGAAGGAACCGAAAATGGTTTTAACTCAATGGCAGAATGCGTGGAATCCTTACTAAGAGAGAAATTGGATATTCCACAAACCACCGACTTGAAGATAGAAAAGGCACATCGTTCATTAGCCGCTAGGCCGGCGGCGGAAGCGCCCCCACGTTCGGTGTTGGTAAGATTTTCCAATTTCAAAATAAAACAAGAGGTTGTAAGACTGGCCTGGCAGAAAAAAGGATTTATGCACCAGGAGAGAAAAGTCTACGTGGAACACGATTACGCCCCGGAGGTCCTTAAAAAGCGCAGGGAATACAATGACGCGAAAAAGGTGTTAAGAGAGAAGAAATTGCGCTTTCAGACACCATTTCCTGCGAAGTTAAGGGTCTTCTACGGCGATGAAACGTGTCTCTATAATTCGGCGGAAGAAGCAACAGCTGACATGGCGAGAAGAGGGCTCCCGGTAACGGTGTTTAAACCCGCAGCAGACCCGAGTGAGAAGATCAAAGCGCAAACATGGACAACACAAAGACCCTCAAAATCCACGGACCAGCAGCGGGAAACCCAGCACCAGAGCGTCGCGGATAAACTATCCGTTTTCAGGTTGGAATAGCGACCTTTTTTTTTTTTTTTTTTTTTTTTTTTTTCCTTTCTCTTGAATCAATCCGCACATCCAACCCCCCTCATACAAGGTAACAAACATTAAAGGAGATGCATATTCAGCATGTGGTAAAACATTTCATGGAACAATCATATTATTTGAAACAAATAAGTCTTTGTAATAAAAAAAAAAAAAACTTGTTAAAATAGAAATGTGACAATAATCCACATGTTCTGCTCATACTAACAAATACTGTTTTTGCGTGAATGTTTGATGTGATGGGGGTGGGAGGGTGCACACAATTTCACAGGGTTTAGGCATAAAAGGAAAAAAAAAAAAAAATCATTACAAGTTTGGATTGGGTTCTGAAACTCACGTTAAAAGCATGGGACTACTTTCAGTGGTACGAGAGGGCCCTCAACACGTAACAGAGTTTGAGGAATTTCCCTCAGAGCCTTCACTCCACCAAGGCTCTTACAGGGTCTTTAAAAAGACCTCAGCTCAGGAAGTTCTTTTGACAGTTTTTTGTTTTAAAGTTTTTTACACTATGTTCTTAATGTTTTTCTTGTTTTTAATGTTCTTTCAGTTTCTGAGTAGCACAAAAGAGGGCCACCACACAGTTATACTAAACAAAACAACACAATGGAGAAACAGGGTGTAACCAAAATAATTTCATATAATGTAAAAGGGATCCTGAATCCAGTTAAAAGATCCAAGATTCTAGGCAAAATGAAAAAAGACAAAGCAGGAATAATACTTTTACAAGAAACCCACCTAACAGACGTGGAACACAATAAACTCAGTAGACAAGGGTTTAAAATGATCTCTTCATCTTCATATAAATCAGGGAGGAGGAGGGGAGTAGCGACATTGATATCAACCAAAATTACATTTGAAAAAAAATCAGAACACAAAGATAAAGAAGGGAGATACAGTTTGGTAACTGGGCGGCTAGAGGGAGAAGATATCACCCTGCTGAATGTGTATGCTCCCCCAGGGGCTAACTGGAAATTTTATAAAAATGTATTCGACCTAATGATAACTAAAGCTCAAGGTTTAGTGATATGTGGTGGGGACTTCAATCTTAGACTGAATCCATACTGGGATGCTTCTGGTAATTCCCCACATCAAAATAACACCCAAAACAGGAAGACTCGGATGCTACTAAAAGAAATGGGAATCTGTGATGTGTGGAGGGAACTCAACCCCAGTGTAAAAGACTATACATTTTACTCAACTCCACATTCATCTTACTCAAGGATTGACTATTTTTTTATGTTTAATAGAGACATTGGTAGAGTAAAAACATGTAAAATAGGACTGATGGATCTCTCCGACCACAGTCCGATCTACATGGACTTAAATATCCAAAAATACACAAATAATACATTTTCTTGGAGGTTAAATTCAAATGTCCTGAAAGGACCATTGAAAGATGAATTGGAGTCAGATATTCTCAGATATTTGGAAGATAACGATAATGGAGAAGTATCCCCTTTAATACTGTGGGATGCATGTAAAGCTGTAATAAGAGGAAAGATTATTGCAAAACTGGCAACCCAAAAGAAACTAAGACAAGAAAAACTATCCACATTAGAGTCAGAACTTAGGAACCTAGAAAAAGAACACAAAGGCAACACTCATTCTACTGACTCGCTCAAGATTAAGGAAATTAAAAACCAAATAAATGAGATCTACACAATAGAAATCCAGAAGAAACTTACATTTCTGAAACAAAAATACTATGAAGCAGGCAGTAAATCGGCAAAATTGCTAGCCTATAAATTGAGGAAACATCAAACAGAAAGAGCAATCTACAAAATCAGAGACCCAGTATCAAAGGAAATAAAATTCAGAATTCAGGATATTCTTAAAAACTTCGAGAATTACTATAAGAACTTATACTCCCACAAAAAACATAAAAACGCATCCGAGGCATTCCTAAACACATTAAACCTTCCCCAACTTACGGAGTCACAAAATAAAACACTACTGTCAGAAATACATCCTAAAGAATTGGAAAAAGCAATTATGAAACTTAAAGCTAACAAATCCCCAGGAGCTGATGGCTATACAGCAGAGTGGTACAAAACCTTTAAACAGCAACTATCTCCTCTCCTCCTGAAAACATTTAATTATGTCCTCCACACAGGGGAAATCCCCCCCTCCTGGAGAGAAGGGGTCATTGCAGTTATACCTAAACCTGAAAAGGATAAACTAGAGTGCTCCAACTACAGACCAATCAGTGTACTAAATCAGGACTATAAGCTTTTTACCATTATCCTTGCCAAAAGGTTAGAGAATATACTGACAGACCTAATTCATTTAGACCAAACAGGTTTTATAAGACAAAGACAGACACAAGACAACATTCGACGCACTTTACACATAATTCATCATATAAAAAAATATAACTTAAATGCAGTCATATTAGGATTAGATGCTGAAAAAGCATTCGATTCGGTTGACTGGTCTTTTCTATACAGAATCTTATCCAGTTTCAATTTTCATAACAACTTCATTAGAACTATACAGGCATTATATAAAAAACCAACAGCTAAAATAAGGATTAACGGTAATTTATCATCATCTTTTGAACTGGAAAGAGGATGTCGTCAGGGCTGCCCCCTGTCTCCACTGCTCTTTGCAATCTTCATAGAACCTCTGAGCCAATGGATAAGACAAAACCAAAAAATTCAAGGTATTACACTTGGTCAGAAGGAACATAAAATAGCACTCTTTGCTGATGACATTTTAATATACCTAGGGCAGCCGGACACTTCTTTACCAGAACTAACCTCAGTTTTTTCAGAGTATGGAGATTTATCGGGGTACAAATTAAATATGCATAAAACCCAAGTTTTAACATTCAACTATGACCCAAATCATTATTCACTAAGCAAACTCAAAACTAACTGGGAGTCGGAATCTATGAAATATCTGGGGGTCAATATCCCGAAACAACTCAACAAAATTATATCACTAAACTATGATCCACTGGTGACAAAAATAAAATCTGACCTAGCAAGATGGAATATGATACCATTCTTGGGTATTGCACAAAGAATTGAAGCAGTCAAAATGAATATACTTCCACGTCTTCTATACCTTTTCCAAACAATACCGGTAGAACCTCCCAAAAAAACATGGCAGGAGCTGGACAGAAGGATCTCAAGATTCATATGGCAGGGCAAGAGACCTAGAATCAGATATAGAACCCTACAGCTAAACAAAGACAAAGGTGGGCTCGCGCTGCCAAATATCAGGGACTACTTTAAAGCCGCACAAATTAAAACTTTAGTAGAGATATGTAACCCAGTCTACTCTGCACAATGGAAGGAGATCGAATGCCAAATAACAAGTGACATCCCCCTACAGGCGATAATAGGGAACAATGTCTTACCTAAGCTTTTGAATAACACTAACCCGTGGATAGAGACCCCGCTAAAAATTTGGTTTAAGATAGTCAGAGAGAATCAAACTAAAGAGCCCTATCGACTTCTGCAATGGATCGCCTATGATCAGGACTTTACTCCTAATAAAACAGACACCAGATTTAAAAAGTGGAAGGAGAAGGGGCTGATAAAATATTACGATTTTTTTAAAGGGCAAATCTTAAGAAGTTTTGAAGATTTGAAAAAACAAGGCCTAATAAATCAAGACCTTTACAGGTTCTTCCAGCTTAGACACCACATAAACAATATACTTAAAAAGGAGGTTTTGGAAAGGGCCCAGTCAGGTGTTCTGAAGGTCTTCTTAATGGCATATAAAGGGATCCCAGGGATCAGATACATTTCTAAAATATACCAAGGTCTTCAAGACTTAAAAGGAGACAACACATCTTATATAAAAGAGAGATGGGAAAAAGAGGGGAATTTCACTTTACATCTGGAAATATGGGAAAAGCTAAATAAACAGCAATGGAAAAGTACCTCATCCCTGCAGTGGAGAGAATTTGGATGGAAAAACTTGGCAAGATTTTTCAGAACACCTGCACAAATCAAATTTACCCATAAGGGATTGAACTGTTGGCGCTTGTGTGGTGAAAAGACTGCAAATCATTTTCATGTGTTTTGGTCATGCCCAGTTATCCACCAATATTGGACCAATGTACAGACAATATTGGGGAAAATATTCAAAATTACAGTTCCCTTTTCTTTTGTAACTTTGTATTTGGGTTTACTACCGGACTCACTGGAAAGACGAGGAGAAAAATACTTATTCAATGTTTTAATATTGGCAAGCAAAAAAGCTCTAACTAAAAAATGGATGTTGAAGGACTGTCCTACACCTGAAGATTGGACTAACGTGATCCAAGACATTTACTCGATGGAAAAGTTGACATTCGCACTGAGACAGGACATGGATGTGTTCATGAACTTTTGGCAACCCTGGACCGCATATGTGTCTTCCATTAGATCTAATCTTTGACAAATACCATTTCAATAATGGTTCTGCTCTTTGTTCCAATGCTACTCAGATGCTCTTTTATCTTTATTTACTTACTTTTTCTTTTTGTTTGTTTTTTACTGGTTTGTTTGTTTTTTTTTTGTTTTTTGTTTTGTTTTTTTTTTCTCTTTAATTTCACTTTTTCTTTCACTTTAAAAAAAAAAAAAAAATAAGGGGTGTTGTAAGAATTAATCTTCCAATGTTGTCAGATATCAGAAAATAAGGGAACATGTGATGAAAATGTAAACACTGCATTGCTGTAACGACCTGTATACCCTTTACAAAAACTTAAATAAAAAAAAAAAAAAAAAAGATCTGATACTACCCTGTTATCCCAACAAAGCATTACACTCCCAAAAAGCAGGATTACTTGTAATACCTAGAATCTCCAAAAGTACAATGGGAGGCAGAGCCTCCAGTTATCAGGCTCCTCTCCTTTGGAACCAGCCAATCTGGATTCGGGAGTCAGACTCTATCTCTGTTTTTAAGAATAGGGTTAAAACCTTCCTTTTTGATATAGCCTACAATTAGGAAGGGATCATGTGTCTCTGAACCCTCCCTTAGTTATGCTGCTAATAGGTTTAGACAGCCAGGGGACCTCCAATAATGCACTGGGCTTCACTCCTTTCTTCACTCTCAATGGTTTTGGGTCACCAGCCCCAGATTGCTGCTCTTCTCCAGGATACCTCCAAGGGTTTGCTGAGCTCCACGTGCCGCTGCCACCGCTGCAAGTGCCCCAACTGCCAGGCAAACGGCGGAGGGTTGGAGTTCGGTAAGAAGAGGCTGCACATTTGCCACATCCCAGAGTGCGGCAAAGTGTACAAGAAGACGTCCCACCTGAAAGCACATTTGCGCTGGCACGCTGGAGAGAGGCCCTTCATCTGTAACTGGTTGTTCTGCGGTAAAAGCTTCACCCATTCAGACGAGCTACAGTAGCATCTTCGCACACACACTGGGGAAAAACAATTTGGGTGCCAGCAGTGCGGAAAGAGATTCATGAGGAGTGACCACCTCTCCAAACACGTGAAGACCCATCAGACCAGGAAGAGTAGGCCTGGGCAGCCATCACAGAACACAGACCCTCTGCTTGCCAATATCAAGAGAGAGTAATCTGTGCGGTCCCTGACTGGGAGATGATAAAACAATGGAAAGACTGAATGACTCACATTCACTGCCACAGGTTTGCACTGACGCGGTGGAAGAGTGGTTAGCACTGCGGCAGCACAGCAACTCACCCTTAGCCAGGGGATCCTGGGTTCAATCCCAGCCCCCGACCAACAGTGATCTGTGTGGAGTTTGCATGTTCTCCCCGTGTCTGCATGGGTTTACTCCGGGATTTCTCCGGTTTCCTCCCACATGCCAAAAATATGCAAGTTAGATTAATTGGCATCAAACTGAGGATTCTAAATTGTCCTTAGGTATGACTGTGAGAATGAATGGTTGTCTGTCTCTCTGTGTTGGCCGTGTGATGGACTGGCGATCTGTCCAGGGTGTACCCTGCCTCTCGCCCAAAGATGCTGGGATAGGCTCCAGCCCCTCCGCAACCCGAAAAGGATTAAGCGGAAGAAGATGAATGAACGAATTAACATCTGTTTGTTCTCTCCTATAGATTGAGTCCCCATCGTGCTGTTTGCTCTCTACATGTCTGTTCTTTTCTTCTTCTTCTCTATCCCCTCACCCCACCCACCCCAGCCAGTCGCAGCAGATGACTGCCCCTCCCTGAGCCTGGTTCTGCTGGAGGCTTCTTCCTGTTAAAAGGGAGTTTTTCCTCCCCACTGTCGCCAAGTGCTTGCTCACAGGGGATCGCCTGATTGCTGGGGTCTTTCTGCAATTGTGGGGGTTTCCCCTACACTTGAAAGTGCTATGAGATGACTGTTGTTGTGAAATGGCGCTACATAAATAAAGTTGAATTGAATAATAACATAACCAAAAATAAGATGCTGCTATCAGAGATTTCTGACATCGTTACAGAATATCAGCAGTCTTACAATACTGATCTGATTTTGTGTGGAGGAGACTTTAACATGGCACCGGATGATTGGTTAGACAGATGTCCCTCAAATTAGATGAATAATCACTACAACACTGTCCTTCCTGACTTTTGTATGACACATTCTTTAATTGATCTGTGGAGAAACAGAAATATGAACATTACGCACTTCTCATGGATTGAACCAAATGGCAGTCTCAGATTTAGAATTGATCTTTGGTTAGGTCCAGCAGGGATAGCAAATCACATGTCAGATGTCTCAGTAGTAAGTGCCCGTTTAACAGATCACTGCCTCATACAAGTGAATTTGAAACCTACCATAAGAACTGATAAGAGGAACTCATTTTGGAAGTTTAGTGCTGAATTCTTGAAATACAATGATTATTGTAATCTAATTAAGGACAGAAATTAAATTTGACATTTCTATAGGAAGTTATTGTAGTAGGTGGAATTCTTCAAATTTAAAGTAAGACAAGTGCCTATCAGGGCGGCACGGTGGAAGAGTGGTTAGCACTGCGGCAGCACAGCAACTCACCCTTGGCCGGGGGATCCTGGGTTCGATCCCAGCCCCCAACCAACAGTGATCTGTGTGGAGGTTGCATGTTCTCCCCGTGTCTGCGTGGGTTTACTCCGGAATTTCTCCGGTTTCCTCCCACATGCCAAAAACATGCAGGTTAGGTTAACTGGCATCAAAACTGGGGATTCTAAATTGTCCTGAGGTATGACTGTGAGAGTGAATGGTTGTCTGTCTCTCTGTGTTGGCCCTGCGATGGACTGGCGATCTGTCCAGGGTGGACCCTGCCTCTCGCCCAAAGATGCTGGGATAGGCTCCACCCCCCCACCCCCCCCGCGACCCAAAAAGGATTAAGCGGAAGAAGATGAATGAATGAAAGTGCCTATCAAATATGGGTTAAAAAGAAACCAAAAAATAAAGGAAGAGGAACTTAATTTGGTTTGGGAAATTGATGAATATTATAAGAAAACAAAAGTGAATAAAAGTGAAATTAGATATCTCGGGATCATGATTTCTAAAGATGTGAAACAGAGCGAGAAATCACATTTTGAATATATGTTGAAAAAGAATCAAACCACTGTAAATTCTTGGTTACAGAGAGACTGATCAATATTTGGAAGAGGTTTTCTGTCTAAAATGGAAGGACTTTTGAGACTCATTTACTTGGCTGATTCTCTGGCTGTCACAGACAAATGAATCAGAATCTGTTTAATTTCATCTGGAAAAATAAGCTTCAGTATATCAGGAAGAATGATGTGGTCACATCAGTGAAGGAGGGAGGTCTGAATGCCACGGACTCCGACACCATGAATGGCTCATTAAAACTTAAATGGCGACAAAGCTTCATCTGATAGCATTTGCTTTAGTCTCCCCTCTGAGATCTTTTCAGACTTTGGAGGGGTTGAGTTTCTTTGAAAATGTGATTCTGAGATCAATAAGTTACCTGCCAAAGTATCAAAATGTCATCAACAAGTCCTCTGCTATTGGAAGTTAATTTTCAAACACGATTTCTCCCCTCACAACACACCAGTGTGGAACAACAGATGAGTGTTAATAAAGAAGAAATCAATTTGTTTTAAAGAATGGATGGAAAAGGGAAGCTGGTCTGTTCAACATTTAATGGATGATAATTTGAACATTTTGGAATATAATGAACTCAGACATACATACAACTTGGACTGTTCTATCAAGGAATATTACAAGCTTCTCAAGGCAGTTCCCCATGCATTCATTGGTACTGTTAAAGGAACTTTCCTCGGCAACTATACTGAGGTTATACCCACTCTGTCTTCACAAACTTCTCTTTTCTGATAAGCAATAATAAACTCTTAAGACTCCACCTCTCCAAAGAATATTTTTCTTCCCCCCTAAAGAGTAAAGATATTTTTCAAGGATTTTCCTCTAGTGAAATTCAAAAAGTAAGATGGGATTATTTAAAATTCCCCATTCCACCAAAAGCTAAAGAGGTACATTATAAAACCATACATGACATATTACCATGTAACGAAGTATTAAGATTAAAGTTCAACATTGAGTCAAATAACTGCACAGTTGGTGAAACTGAAACTGTAGAACACCTCTGTTTTTCTGGTAAATTTCCCAGTAGATTCTGGGAAGAGTTTTACGACTGGAGTCTTATTAATAATCTTAATATACTGCCCATCACTGACACCAATAGAACATTTGGTTTTCTAGTAGAGGACAAAAGGAAAGAATTTTTATTGAATAATTTGAGCAGTCCAACAAAGTTTTATCTACATAAATGTAAAGTATTGAAATCATTCCCACAGTTTTCTGTTTTCTTGAAAGATTTGTCTGGTTTGATCGATTCTCTAAACATAATGGTAGCTTTGTACCCATTTGAATGTATGTCAAATCTGTCTCTGTCACCCCAGATTATAGTCACGGTCTAGAAATGCAGCTTTTTCTTCTCATTTTCTTTTCTCTCTCTTTTAATATATATATGCACTCTATGACTTTCACTTTAGCTGTGTAAATGTTAACTTTCTATTGTTGCTAACATTGCTCAGTCTAGATGTCTAGTGTTCTTGGATGGAAAATCACATGCTTGTTATGCCGTTGTGAAAGAATAATCATAAAAGAAAACCACACACGTGTTTCCCCCTTGTTAAAAATAGCAACTCGCTGACTGACTTTGACACACAGCATTAATGTGCAACATTTTCCTGGTAAAACTGCAGCTTTTCCCTCCACTGTGAGATATTTTTTGGTCTGGCTGGTTCTGGTCCCATGTGGGCCATGTGTGGCTCCAGCGCCGCAGCTTGAAGACCCTCTGATCCAGGTGAACTGACCTGATGTGTGGCACCTTATTTCGGCTCTCCTGATGTCCAGCAGGGTCTTCTGGTCTTTGCTCGGTCTCGACCGTGGTTTCTCCAACAGTCGGTGAAGATTTCTTCTTCTGCTGTTTGCCTCTTTTGTAACTGAGCGGTTAATAAGCGGAAGCCATCGATTCTTCATCAGCTAAAATAGCCGTGAACCACTCCGTGTCCCTGAGATCAGTTCCTGCTGGTTCAAACCAGTCTAGTTGTATAAAAATGAGCCTGGTTGTTAGTCATTGCTGGACCGCTGCGTCTTCTTCTTCTTCGCGCCGTGTTCTGGTGGATTACAGACAGGCGGACACCGCCACCTACCGCACATGAGTGTGTAGTACAGCATGCAAACCACAGGTGGAAACAAAATGGTTCCCCTTTTGGATACCAAAGCAGAAGAATTTGAATTAAGCCACCTGAGTTTTAGTCCGACAGTGCCAGTGGCAGGATTACCTCCTCAGACACTCCCAGATGCCATGGTTGTGCATTATTAGAAAAGAAGATATGAGTTTTAGATATAATTCATGCTTTATTCAGTCATACACCATCAGATCCAGTAGATGGCAGTAATGCACTAAACCCTTGTTTGCTAACCGCCAAAAACCCCGTTCCCTCTGCGGGACCCGGAGCTTTTACAGTGTGACACTGGGCGGAAGTGGTTTGCTCCGTTAGCATTAATTAGCTGTTTTGCGGAGACTGGAGGGAAAATGAGCGTAACAGGTGTGTTACAATAATGATGATAATGTTGTAGGTTGAGCAGCTCTGTTCGCGTTCTGTTGTGGGTGAAAAAGCTCGTAAATGAAGCGCTGGAAACCACTGCAGCTCCTCTGCCGTAAACCGCTGATGTTTCTGCTCACTGCTGTCTCATTTTTCTGTTTGGCCTCGTGGACCTTTATGCAAATACCGCCATCTTTGATAGCCGAAAAGCAGTCTGGGATTGTGTGGGCGCATCGGAAGTTGGCTTGTTCATTTTCAGATATTTATTTGTGAATATTTTGGCATTTCCAGCTGACAAGAAGACTCCGATTGTTGAGAGAAGCAAGAGAATAATAATAATAAACTAGTGCATGTCCGCAGAAGCAAGTCTTCCTGTCTGAAACCGGGATCCCAGTCAGGCTTTCCAGGCCCAGATGTAGGCTGGCTTTGAATGTGGAACACAGGGTTGTTTTTTTTTTTTACTGAAACATTGAGAAAATACAAACTCTCGTGAGGAGCACAAGGGTAATGTGTAAGACAGAAAAGAGAACCAACTTTGGAACAAAAAAATAAAACGACACTCAACTGAACTAGGGGTTGAATTAAAGACCTCGGACAGACGAAAATTCAGTATCGCTGATTCATATCTCTAGGATTTCAGGAATCGAATTAATATGGTTTGCCGTTGTGTTGTCTACGGGTGCGATAGTGTACCAGAGGAGCATGTGGTGAGTGTTTACGAATTTCCCGTCCCTGGGAAATTCCGAAAGGCATGGGTGAAATTCGTTCAGAAAACGCGAAAACATTGGAATGATGTCGGTAAAACACCCCACATGTGCAGTAGACATTTCGTTGACAGCGATTTCAAGAATAAGATGCAATTTGAAATGAAATTTGCAAAAAGATTGCTGATAAAGAAAACGGCTATTCCAACTATCTATCCCTCGATTCCCAAGTCTGACTCTAAGACAAGTGGCAGAGGCGTGAAAAGCCAGGGTGATCTACCGATGCGATCAGCTGTCAGAAAACGAGAAGTGAACAGGGTAAGTTTTGTATTTTTAATATTCACTGCAAATGATTACTAAACATCTTAAATGAATTCCAAGCAATGGTTTGCATTGCCTTACCAACTTATCAAATGTTAGCATATTAGGGTATTCATGCTAATCAAATATGAAATATTCAGTGCTGTATAGGGAGGGGGTTGTGCCTGTTTGATCAACTTACATTTCTATGTATGTAATCAATGATGTTCTACTTTTTTTTCAGATTTTATCAGCTGTCACTCAACCTTCAAATAGTGTGGATGTTTCTGACCAAGCAGAGGAAGCTGATGAACAGGACTTTGATGTAAATCCAATTTCAGATCCACTAGACCATGTCCCACCTACACTAAATCCAGCCCAGCCAACACCAGATCCTCTCCTGCCAACACCCAATCCAGATCTCAAAGCCGAACCATCACAGCAACCCAAGTACAAAGATGCGAGCGCTACATACGATCCCCCAGCTCCTGAGAGACTGCAACCTACGACACAAACCAGGAAGTTTATTGTCCGACCAGAAAAAAAGCCGGTAAAACGTGAGTATCATCGATTTTAAATTAACAATTTTTTGACAATTATTATTCCTGGTAACCATAAATATAACTTGTTAACCCTAATACATTTCTTCACTTATTGATCTCCAGGCTCACACTCTCAGTCCGAAAAAAGACCAAATATGTACGTACAGTGAGGTAAAAAAGTATTTAGTCAACCACCAATTGTGCAAGTTCTCCCACTTAAAAGATGAGAGAGGTCTCCAATTTTCATCATAGGTATACCTCAACTATGAGAGACAAAATGAGAAAAAAAAAATCCAGAAAATCACATTGAAGGATTTTTAATGAATTAATTGGTAAATTCCTTGGTAAAATAAGTATTTGGTCACCTACAAACAAGCAAGATTTCTGGCTCTCACAGACCTGTAACTTCTTCTTTAAGAGGCTCCTCTGTCCTCCACTCGTTACCTGTATTAATGGCACATGTTTGAACTCGTTATCAGTATAAAAGACACCTGTCCACAACCTCAAACAGTCAGACTCCAAACTCCACTATGGCCAAGACCAAAGAGCTGTCAAAGGACACCAGAAACAAAATTGTAGACCTGCACCAGGCTGGGAAGACTGAATCTGCAATAGGTAAGCAGCTTGGTGTGAAGAAATCAACTGTGGGAGCAATTATTAGAAAATGGAAGACATACAAGACCACTGATAATCTCCCTCGATCTGGGGCTCCACGCAAGATCTCACCCCGTGGGGTCAAAATTATCACGAGAACGGTGAGCAAAAATCTCAGAACCACATGGGGGGACCTAGTGAATGACCTGCAGAGAGCTGGGACTAAAGTAACAAAGGCTACATCAGAAACACACTACGCCGCCAGGGATTCAAATCCTGCAGTGCCAGACGTGTCCCCCTGCTTAAGCCAGTACATGTCCAGGCCCGTCTGAAGTTTGCTAGAGAGCATTTGGATGATCCAGAAGAGGACTGGGAGAATGTCATATGGTCAGATGAAACCAAAATAGAACTTTTTGGTAAAAACTCAACTTCTCGTGTTTGGAGGAGAAAGAACACCATACCTACTATGAAGCATGGGGGTGGAAACATCATGCTTTGGGGCTGTTTTTCTGCAAAGGGACCAGGACGACTGATCCGTGTAAAGGAAAGAATGAATGGGGCCATGTATCGTGAGATTTTGAGTGAAAACCTCCTTCCACCAGCAAGGGCATTAAAGATGAAACGTGGCTGGGTCTTTCAGCATGACAATGATCCCAAACACACCGCCCGGGCAACGAAGGAGTAGCTTCGTAAGAAGCATTTCAAGGTCCTGGAGTGGCCTAGCCAGTCTCCAGATCTCAACCCCATAGAAAATCTTTGGAGGGATTTGAAAGTCTGTGTTGCCCAGCGACAGCCCCAAAACATCACTGCTCTAGAGGAGATCTGCATGGAGGAATGGGCCAAAATACCAGCAACAGTGTGTGAAAACCTTGTGAAGACTTACAGAAAACGTTTGACCTCTGTCATTGCCAACAAAGGGTATATAACAAAGTATTGAGATGAACTTTTGTTATTGACCAAATACTTATTTTACCGAGGAATTTACCAATTAATTCATTAAAAATCCTTCAGTGTGATTTTCTGGATTTTTTTTTCTTATTTTGTCTCTCATAGTTGAGGTATACCTATGATGAAAATTGGAGACCTCTCTCATCTTTAAAGTGGGAGAACTTGCACAATTGGTGGCTGACTAAATACTTTTTTTCCCCACTGTACATATACATACACTTATATAAGGCTGGATGAAACATACGGTTAAGACATACATCAGTGTTTCACCATTAAGACATTTTCTCCTCATACTGTCATAGCACATATAAGGGAAGAGCTAAAAGAGAAAAGTCTCAAGGTTATAAATCAAAAGAAAAAAAAAACATGCAATGTCTCTGTATATCTTCCTGCCTTTTGTTGTGTTCACTCTCCTGAGGGATGAAAAAAATGACTTAAAATCACTTACAAACCAGGCAAAAGAGGGCTTCCTGTTTCTCCAGTTGCAACAATGAATCTGGTATTTAGCCATCAGGATGATCACGTTGATCATGTGAGCAGCTCCGCTCCAGCTGCTCCATATAGAACAAAATGTCTGAGAGGTTAAAAGAAGGGATATGAAATAATGTGAGAGACGACCAGTTATTTATGTCCAACCAAAATCTCTTTGAAATGGGACATGAGAAAAAGAAGTGTTCTAGGGTTTCATTAGATAGATTACAAAAGTTACAAGGATCTACTTCAAACCTGAAGCATCTTTTAAGGAATTCTGCAACTGGGTAAACATTGTGAATAATTTTAAAATGTGTTTCCTTCACCTTTGGTGAAACAGGCCACTTGATAAATTTAGAATAAGTCTTTTCCATTATAGAAAATGTAAGTCTGTCAGACACTGAGATATACTGTAGTCTGTTGTAATCACAAAAAACTTGTAATTTTAATGAGGTACTAATGAGCCTGTTGTTACATTTACGATAATTCAGATTACAGCCACTAGGCTTGGTAACGTAGGAGACACCTGGGAAAACCTGATGGTATTTTGAATTAATTGGATCAGTGGTAGTGGAATAGCTTTGCACATCTTATATTCATTCTGAGTACACTTCAGAGTATATTTAGATAACAAAGACATGTAATTCATCAAGTTGCCATCAGTGTCCATCAAGTCCATCACAAAAAGAAGACCTTTCTCATACCAGTCTTTTTTGAAGATGGATTTGTTCTTAACAGTTATTACTCTGTTATTCCACACAGTTGATCCATGGGGAGAAAAAAAAATATGTGTGAAAATCATTTTCCAAAAAAGGAGAACCTGTTTGTAAAAATTGGAGAGTTTAATGGGAGTCTTACTAACTTCAAAGTCGCATCTCAAGAGAAAAGCAAGTCCACCGATTTTTTTTTAAACGGGGATCTGGGAATGTGAAACCACATGGAATTTGGATTTGCAAGGAAAGCTTTTATCCAGTTAATCTCGATGGTTCCTACCACTGTTTCAAAATCTAATGCTTTAATACCCTCTTTATCATAGTCGTTAAGTAGCTGTGATCTTTTTATACAATGGGTTTTGTTTTTCCACAGAAATTGGAAACTAATAGAGTTGGCTTTCTTAATATTATTATTGGAGACATATAAACAGTGACATGGGTAGATGAGCTTTGAGATTCCTTCTCCTTTAGATAAAAGAACTCTGCCAAAAATAGTAAGGTCTCTACTGAGCCAAAAACTGAGGGATTTTTTTCATATCTACAATACGAGTGGCTATATTAACATCTTCTCTTCTGATGTGATTTTTAGAAAGTGTTATTCCCAGGTATTTCACTTCAGGTTCTACTCTAATAGATTCACTACTGGAGTCAATGCAGGTATGGATAGAAAGTAGTTCACATTTTTTGAGGTTAAGAGACAAACCCGATGCCTTGGAAAATGCTGAGATTTTGTCAAGGGCTTTACGAACCATGGATATATTCTTTAAAAAGATAGATGTGTCATCTGCAAACTGGCTTATTTTAAATTCTTTTTCAAGAAAAGTAATACCTTGAAGTTCTGGGGAATTATTGATAAGCAATGTGAGTATCTGTGTTGTCAAAATAACCAATTTAGGAGAAATGGGGCAACCTTGTCTTATACCACGTAATATTTTAAATTTGGGGGTCATGCTAGGATTTAATGACACAGAACTGTCACGAGTGGCCCTCGCGAGCCACCATAAGACGCCAGCAAGTCACCGGTGAGTTTGCAATAATGTTTGTTGAAGGAAGAGAAGATAACATACAAAGTAACGGAAAATAATGAGCCACGATGGGCTAAAACACACTACACTGGGAACAGAGACTGTAAGGCTGAGCAAGCACACTTACAATAAAGGGTTAGGATGAGGAATGATCGTAGCCAAGGAAACAACGAGGAATAGTGACGTCTGAGACGAGGAACGCTCGCTCGATGTCTAAACCCAGGGATGTTCCACGAGGCTGCTGCATTGGGCTGCATTCAGCGTCCGCTTAAAAGCCGGCCACTAATGAGCCCTGAATGCAGCACAGCTGTTCGACTTTGACAGCAGGAAGCTCCTCCGAGCGCTGTCATAATAAGAGCCCGGGGAGCCAGAAGGTAACACTGCTGTCAAGCCTGCAGGAGATGATGTATGACCCGAGCGTGGACGAGATCGGCGCTCGGATCATAACAAGAACTATAAATATTCATAAAGAACATCCTAATTATATTACAAAAGTTTTCACCAAAACCTAAGAAGTGTAGTGTTTCAATTAAAAAGAAATGTTCTACAGTGTCAAAAGCCTTGTAGAAATCAAGGAACAACACAAACCATCATCTTCTAAAAGTTCACTATAGTCAAGCATGTCAAGTATCAGTCTATGGTTGTGAATGTTCCTGCCCTAAATAAAAGCAGACTGGCATTCATCAGTAATGCGTGACAAACTGCGGTTAAGTCTTTGCAAAGACATGGGCAAGTAATTTGTAATCATTGCATTATAGGGTGACCGGCCTCCAATTGTCAAGTAACAATTTGTCTTTCTGGATTTTGGGATTAACATGATAAGACCCTGTTTCATAGTTGGGGAAAGACTTTTCAACGAAATACATTCTAAGAAGGCATCATTTAATAATTTTCTGACATCAGACCAAAAACATTTGAAAAACTTGACGGTTAAACCATCAACTCCAGGAGATTTCCCATTGGACATTTGTTTAATTGCTTCATCTAGTTCTTCAATTTTAAGCTCTTCATCCATATAATGTTTGAATTCCTCATCTACCATCGGACGAAATCTAGCAGTATTAATAAAAAACAAATGACAATTGTCTTTCGAAAAATTAGATCTGTATAAATTGCTATAAAAGTTTCTAATTTCCTCATTTACTGTATCTTGGTCTTCAACAATTTTGCCATTAACCTGTAACTTTAAAATCTTTTTTGTTTGTCTTTGTTTCTCCAAGTTAAAAAAATAAGATGAATTTTTTTCCCCTTTCTCAATCCAACGAGCTCTAGAGCGAATGAAAGCCCGTTTTGCTTTTTCCATGTATAAACCGTCTAGTTGGGACTGCAGTTTATTCATTAAAGCCTGTTCATCCAGAGATAGATCAGACTTGGAGCATAAATTATTTATCTCCTTAATAATATCACATTGCCTTTGTTTTTTATGTGTCCCTAAAAGTTTACTTATTCTAATTGCAATTTCTCTGACTTTAAATTTGAACCACTCTCATTTACTCAGACATGACAGCTCTTCAGTCACAACATTGTTAGCTAATTGTTTGATCTTGTTGCAAAACTCAGTGTTTTCCAAGAGATGGTTATTAAATTTCCAGACTGAGTTGTGAATAATCTTAACATGAGTCAAGGACAGGCCCAGGGAAATAATACAATGATCAGTTAAGGGGGATGCAGAAATATCACAACTAGAGACTCTGTCAATTAAATTGTCAGTAATTAGCCAGAAATCTAATCTTGAACTTATGCCGTTATTAGGTGGGTGAAACCAAGTGTACTGAATAGAAAAGGGGTTTTTCATTCACCAGAAATCAAACAGTTTTGTTTCAGTCACCAACTCAGTAAGAATACTATCAAAATTATGTCAGTGACCCCTAGGTGGGCGTCTGTCCAGCCATAGATCTGGAACTAAACTGAAGTCTCCACCCATTATAACTTAATCAGTCTTATAGAATATTTTCCATTCCTTTAACATCTTAGACATCAGTAAAAAAAAGTTCTTTGTTTTGAGCTCTCCTATTGTATCCATAAACACATATCAAGATGAAGTTGACACCATTAATTTCAGTTACCACCATTATCCAATGACCATTTGAGTCAATCTTATAGTCAGTTACTGTGCCTGGAAACCTGTTCAACATAATCACCACGCCCGCTGAGTGTGAAGTTCCATGGCTAAAGAAGACAGTATCACCCTATTGAACTTTCCAGAAATTAGCATCCGATAAGGATGAGTGAGTCTCTTGTCGTCGGCCTCCGTCGGTCTATGATGACCATGGAAGAGAATCTTAAACGTCTACTCTGCTGGAACAGCACCGCCTGTGGCTGAACAGGCCGATGCGCGAAAGGCAGTCCCTGTCACACAGGTCGCACTTGTGGGTGGTCTCTGTGCTGCTGGGTCTGTGGCGGTTCTTCCTGCGGGTCCTTTTTTCATCTGCTGCAGCAGTCAGTCTCTCTTCACCCGCCTTGAGCTGTCTGGTCAGGGTGCCTCTCCATTTGGAGCGGTCCGTTGCAAGGTCCTCCCAGCGCTCTGTGTTGATCTCCAGGGCCTTCATGTCTCTCTTGCAGACGTCTCTAAAACGCAGCTGTGGGCGGCCAACGTCTCTCTTGCCAGTTGCCAGTTCTCCATAGAGGACGTCTTTGGGGATTCTGCCATCCTCCATACGGTGAACGTGGCCTAGCCAGCGGAGCCTGCGCTGTCTGAGTAGAGTGAACATGGAGGGAAGGCCGGCGCGGGACAGAACTTCTGTGTTGGGCACTTTGTCCTGCCAGGATATGTCCAGGATGTGGCGAATGCAGCGCAAGTGGAAGGAGTTCAGTCTCTTTTCCTGCCGGGCGTATGTTGTCCACGTCTCACTCCCATAGAGCAGTGTGCTGATGACGCAGGCGTTGTACACTGCCATCTTCGTCTTGACAGAGAGTTTGGGATTCTCCCACACTCGTGTGGTGAGGCGAGCGAGTGTGAAGGCTGATTTTCCAATCCTCTTGTTGATCTCTGTATCAAGGGAGAGGTTGTTGCTGATCGTGGACCCCAGGTACGTGAACTGATTCGCATATGTGTCTTCCATTAGATCTAATCTTTGACAAACACCATTTCAATAATGGTTCCGCTCTTTGTTCCATCGCTACTCAGATGCTCTTTTATCTTTATTTACTTACTTTTTCTTTTTGTTTGTTTTTCACTGGTTTGTTTGTTTTTTTGTTATTTGTTTTTTGTTTTTTTTCTCTTTAATTTCACTTTTTCTTTCACTTTAAAAAAAAAAAAGGGGGGTGTTGTAAGAATTAATCTTCCAATGTTGTCAGATATCAGAAAATAAGGGAACATGTGATGAAAATGTAAACAATGCATTGCTGTAACGACCTGTATACCCTTTACAAAAACTTAAATAAAAAAAAAAAAAAAAAACTGCAGCCGCTGACTGGACTGTGGTGCCGCCCACTGAATTAAGGGCGGCACCCCCTTGACGTAAGCGGGAGAACGGACACCGGTGTTGTTGACTGGAATGACAGCAGCTTTGTAGCTCACAGTTTCTCTGGTTTCTTGTTTTTAATTTTACGGTTATGCCTTCACATTGTGTCGCAGGCTTAGATAAACAGCAGGCCGTGAAAGACCACATCACACGCTTCAGCTCCAACTGTCATAAGCCTCCTTGTGCGCTTTTAGGCAGGTGGAGCGCACGAAGAGGGGAAGGATTAATGGATTTATGCGCAGCTTTGACCTACTTTCTGTGATCGCATGCTAACTCTCGCCGGTCTGACAACGTCCCTTCTCTCATTATCACCAGCTGATTCCCCTCCCGCTGATCATGTTTCCCGGTCCTCGCCCAGGTGCTTCTCATCACACCATCACCAGCAGTGCATGTACTTCGCGGCTGTTTGCCAGTCATGCACTGCTGGTTCACAGTATTGTCATCTGTGCTGTTAGTCTGCCAGTATTTTCAGCACTCTCACAACATGTTAGTCACTCCATGTTTGCTGTGGTTCTCGTGCATCCTTGAAGCAATGTCGGCTCTGGGGTGCACCTGTGGCTAACACGTCTCCTCTCATTCATTCTCTGGCGATGCCGGCCCCCAGACGCCATCAGTAAATGTGTCTGTGTTTTTTGTACGTCTTCACCTTTTTGGGAATTGTCTGTCTCTCTGTATAAAATGTGCTGTGGTGAACCCTGCGCGTAAATCCTCGTTATTTCATCCTCACTCTCCGTGCCCTGTGTAAGAGCACACGAAAGGTCATGATGAATGGATTTACGTGAAGGATTCACCACAGCACATGTATTGAACATAAGAATGATGACAACAGTCCCCAAAAAGGTGAAGACTTACAAAAATAAACAGAAACACTTACAGTTGGTGTTCGGGGCCGACGTCCCCCAGCAAACATGAAGAGGAGACGTGTTAATCATGGTTGCGCCCCAGGGCCGACATCGCTTCAAGGGGCGCAACCGAACCACGGCTGTGTGGAGTGGCTAACACGTCGTGATAGTGTTGGCAATATTGGCTGGCTGACAACATGGCAGATGATGCACACAAACCATGAACAGCTGACTGTCAAAGAGAGAGGGCGCGTGGTCGGACCGGCGAATCTTGGACAGTGCCCACCTGAAAGTGGGTCAAAACGCACATAACCCACATGTGCAAAACATAAAAACAACAAGAACTCTAAATATAATCCATAATAAACCCGATGCCTGAGCCACAGAGACTACACTGCTATGATTTTATTAAAAAATCGGGTTTAAATAAATTATATTTATAGACAAATAATTTATTGCAATATCTGTAACAAAAGAGTAACACTCGGTGTTCCCCTGCCGTGTGTTTGCCGCTGCATGTCTGCTCCCGTGCCGATCAGTGGCCCCAGAGCCGGGGGGCGCCCGGGTGCTGGATGCTCCGGTAGGAACTCACCGGGCAGCCTGAGAGGCTGCGCAAAAACCGACTCCGCTGGGGAGGCATTCAAGTCCTCCTTGGGCGCAGAACGCAACCCCAATAAAACCCATGGAAGTTTGTTTACCCAATCTGCATCCGTAAGCGACGCTCTGAGGGCTGCCTTCATGAAAACGCTTGCATAAACCATTAGCCTGGGGGTGGTAAGCGGTAGTGCGATGAATTGTCGCCCCTAAGCTGCTGGCCATCGCTGACCAAAGCTCAGACACAAATTGAGGTCCTCTATCGGACATAATATCCGACGGAACCCCGAAACGCGCTACCCAGGCTGTCAAAAATGCGCGGGCCACCTCTGCAGCCGTGGTCACTGCCAGTGGGACCACTTCCGGCCAGCGTGTGGTTCGGTCCACCATTGTCAAAAGATGTGTGAACCCCTGCGACGACGGTAGGGGGCCCACGAGGTCGACATGCACATGGTCAAATCTCTTGGCCGGGATGTGGAAAGGTTCTAAGGGGGCTTTTGTGTGCTTATGAATTTTGGCCTGCTGGCAAGCCATGCAGGTTCTTGCCCACTCTTTCACGTGCTTGCGCAGGCTCGGCCAAGCAAACTTATCCGCTACCATTTTCACAGAAGCGCGCACCCCCAGGTGTGCCAGGGAGTGAACCGAGTCAAAAACGCGGCGGCGCCACGCGGCCGGTACCACCGGGTGCGGCCGCCCGGTAGATACATCGCAGATTAGGGGGGGCATGTCGGTTTGCAAACTCCTGCTCTCCAGCCTTAACCCTGTTGGTCCAGACTGGAGCGTGCACACGTCCGCATCTCTACTCTGCTCCGCTGCCATGGCAGCATAATCTATCCCCACGTGAACTGGGGCTGCGTGCGCTTCTGCGCTGCTATTTTGCCCTGCGGCTGCGGTAGTATAATCTACCCCCGTGTGGACTGGTGCTGTTACCGCGCGGGAGAGGCAGTCTGCCACTACATTGAGTTTACCCGCTACGTGATTTCAATAGAGCTAATCTAATCTCACAGATGAGCTTCCTAAATACAGACAGCATATTAAATGTCCCACCAGGGACACAAATACACTTGACCACTGTTACACAGTTTTAAGGAATGCCTATCATGCCGTCCCCCGTGCATCTCTGGGTTTTTCTGACCACTGTCTGCTCCATCTTATTCCAACATACAGACAGAAACTAAAAACTTCCAAGCCTGTTGTAAGGACTGTGAAGAAATGGACTGAGGAATCAAAGCTGAAGTTACAAGCCTGCTTTGACTGTACAGACTGGAGTGTTTTTGAAGCTGCAGCCATTAACCTAAATGAACTCACTGACACTGTGACGTCATACATCTGTTTCTGCGAGGACATGTGTGTGCAGACCAAGACCTTCTGCATATACAACAACAATAAACCCTGGTTCATTCCTAAACTGAAGCAGCTACGTCAGACCAAGGAGGAGGCCTACAGGACTGGTGACTGGACTCTGTACAAGTGGGCCAGAAACATGCTGACGAAGGAGACCAGGCTTGCTAAGAGGAGCTACAGTGTGAAGTTACAAAAAAACTTCTCAGCTAACAACTCTGCTTCTGTCTGGGGAGGCCTACGGAATATCACCAACTACAGGAGACCATCCCCCCACCCTGCGGAAAACCTCCAGCTGGCTAATGACCTAAACAGCTTTTACTGCAGGTTTGAAAAGAACCTACAGTTCTCACCTCCCACCCACACAAAAGGATTATCTGCAGCCCCAGGAACTCCATCCCTCCTCCACTCTGACCTCCCACCAGCACTAATGATCTGTGAAGAGGAGGTGCGCCGGGTCTTTCAGAGACAAAAGATCAAGAAGGCTGCAGGACCTGATGGTGTGTCTCCGTCCTGCCTGAGAGTCTGCTCCAACGAGTTGGCCCCCATCTTCACCCGGATCTTTAACAGATCACTGGAGCTGCGTGAAGTGCCTTCCTGCTTCAAACGCTCCATCATCATTCCAGTTCCCAAGAAACCCTCTATTACAGGATTAAACGACTACAGACCTGTTGCCCTGACCTCTGTGGTCATGAAATCCTTGGAGAGATTGGTGCTGAACCACCTGAAGGTCATCACAGGCCCCCTGATGGACCCACTGCAGTTTGCCTACCGGTCAAACAGGTCAGTGGATGATGCAGTGAATATGGGACTACATTACATCCTGCAACACCTCGACTCCCCAGGGACGTACGCCAGGATCCTGTTTGTCGACTTCAGCTCAGCGTTCAACACCATCATCCCAGGCATTCTTCATCAGAAACTCCTCCAGCTCAAGGTGCCCCCCTCCACCTGCCAGTGGATCTCCAGCTTTCTGACTGACAGGTGGCAACAGGTGAAGCTAGGGAGATTTACATCCAGCTCCCGAAAAATTAGTACTGGCGCCCCCCAAGGATGTGTCCTTTCCCCACTGCTCTTCTCCCTCTACTCCAACGACTGCACCTCAGAGGACCCTTCGGTGAAGCTGCTGAAGTTTGCGGACGACACCACAGTCATCGGTTTGATCCGGGATGATGATGAGTCTGCATACAGGCGGGAGGTGGAGCAGCTGATCCTCTGGTGCAGCCAGAACCATCTTGAACTTAACCCAGCCAAAACGGTGGAGATGACTGTGGATTTCAGGCGACACCCCCCTTCATTCCCCCCACTCACCATCCTCAACAGCACAGTGTCCACTGTGGACTCCTTCAAGTTTCTGGGTACCACAATCTCCCGGAACCTGAAGTGGTCCTCCCATATAGACACTGTCCGGAAAAAGGCCCAGCAGAGGTTGTTTTTTCTGCGTCAGCTCAAGAAGTTTGATTTGCCTCAGGAGCTGCTGGTTGTCTTCTACATCGCCATCATCCAATCTGTCCTCTGCTTTTCCATCACTGTCTGGTTTGGATCTGCCACTAAACAGGACAAGACCAGACTGCAGCGGATCATTAAGTCTGCGGAGAGGATCATTGGTACCGACCTACCCTCCATTGAGAACTTATATCGGTCCATAACCAGGAAACGGGCGGGAAACATCTGTGCTGACCCATCACACCCCGGCCACAAACTGTTTGAACTTCTATCTTCTGGTCGTCGTTACAGATCACTGAAGGTCAAAACCACCCGTCACAGGAACAGTTTCTTTCCTCAAGCCATCACTCTGATGAACTCCTAACATTCACCTAGTCCTACCTGTTTGCTGTACTCATGACTTTTCATCCATTATTACATTGCACATAACTCTCACACTGCTTTTTACTTCATTCACATTATATCACTGAATCTGAGTCCACATTGAAATACTGTGTGATTGTATATTTTTTCATATATTTCTGCAAAGTGTGGTTAGTCTGAGTAAATAACTGCATATATTCCTGTATATATTTGCATCCTTTTATAGAAACGTGGACAGACTGTAATTTACTGTACATACTCTGTTGTCATTGAATCCGTATTTAAATCCTCCACCTGAACAATGAGAGCAAGTTTTTAGCCAAAGTCAAATTCCTTGTATGTGTTGTGCATACTTGGCCAATAAAGCTGATTCTGATTCTGATTCTGACGTGCTGAATATCAGTAGTAAATTCCGAAATTGTGGCCAGCTGCCTCTGCTGCCGGCCCGACCAAGGTTCCGAAATTTTGGCCATTGCAAAAGTGAGCGGCTTGTGGTCGACAAACGCGGTGAAACGCCGACCTTCCAGCCAGAACTGGAAATGGCGAATGGCTAAGTGAAGCGCTAACAGCTCCCTGTCAAACGCGCTGTATTTCCGCTCGGCTTCGCGCAAGGATCTGCTGAAAAAGGCCAGCGGCTGCCAAACCCCGGCAACATGCTGTTCCACAACCGCCCCTATGGCCAAATCTCACGCATCAGTGGTGAGCGCTATGCGAGCCGTTGGGTCTGGGTGAGCTAGCAGTGCAGCGTCTGCAAGGGCTTTTTTCACCTCCGCGAACGCGCGCTCCCGTTCTGGGGACCAATCGATCGTATTGGAGGGTTTTTGCTTTTTAAGCGCGGCATATAATGGTTGCATGAGCTGCGCTGCGTGGGGTAGGAAACGGTTATAAAAATTTACCATTCCTAAAAACTCCTGTAATGCTTTGACCGTTTGTGGCCGGGGAAACTCTGCCACTGCGCGCACCTTGTCCGGTAGCGGAACCGCCCCTTCTGGGGAAACGCGGTGCCCCAAAAAATCGATCTGCGCCACGCCGAACTGGCATTTGGCTGGATTAATTATTAACCCGTGCTCTCCCAACCTCCGAAAAACTGCCGTGAGGCGTTTTTCGTGTTCCTCCTTGGAAGTGCTGGTGACTAAAATGTCGTCGAGGTAGACGAACACAAAAGGGAGATCGCGTAACACAGCATCCATCATGCGTTGGAAGGTTTGCGCAGCGCCTTTGAGGCCAAACGGCATGCGTAAAAACTCAAAAAGTCCGAACGGGGTTATTACCGCT
The DNA here is from genome assembly GCA_020510985.1 of Pholidichthys leucotaenia. Classification (NCBI taxonomy): domain Eukaryota; kingdom Metazoa; phylum Chordata; class Actinopteri; order Cichliformes; family Pholidichthyidae; genus Pholidichthys; species Pholidichthys leucotaenia. The sequence goes on along the minus strand of JAJAQF010000046.1, from coordinate 2,184,382 downwards.
GTTTTGGGAATGTCCTCGGCTCGGACTGGGACCTGATGATAGCCGCGGACCAGGTCTATTTTAGAAAAAATGCGCGCCCCCGCCAGATGCACCGAAAAATCCTGGATGTGTGGGATTGGGTAGCGGTTCATGCGCTGTGGCATTGTTTAACCTGCGGTAATCACCACAAGGTCTCCACGAGCCGTCAGCTTTAGGGACCATATGCAGTGGGGAGGCCCATGGGCTCTTCGAACGGCGAATGATGCCCAGCCTTTCCAGGTTGGCGAACTCCTCGTGCGCTATGGAGAGTTAAGCTGCATCCAAGCGCCGAGTTTTCGCGAAGACGGGTGGGCCAGCTGTGGTGATAAAGTGCTCCACCCCGTGTTTCGCAACTGTTGCAGAAAATGTGGGAACTGTGAGCGCTGGAAACTGGGTGAGGAGTGTGTGAAACTTACCGCCTGCTGTGGCGACGTTGGTCTGTGCTGGTGGCGGAGACACTCGAGCTGCACAAGGGATAGAATAAAAAGAGAGTGCATTAACCAAGCGCCTGTTGGCAAGATCAACTAACAACCCATGTGAGCACAGAAAATCAGCACCTAACATGTTGAAACTCACCGCCGCTATAATAAAAGTCCATTCATAAGTGCGTCCGTGCAAGGACAGAAGCAGCGTCCTTTCGCCGAAGGCCTTAATGCTCGAGCCGTTCGCCGCTGTTGCTCAGTCACCACGGGGATCTGTGAGCCGGTCAGCGTAGGTTGGGGTGATGAAACTCACTTGGGCGCCCGTGTCCACGAGGAAATGCCGCCCGGAGCGCGCATCTGTGAGGTAGAGGAGCTTGTTCCGCTCGTCGAGGGCCGATGCTGCTAACGACTCCCGGTCCTGGCGTTTCCCCGAGTTCTTGAAGTGGCACGGCGGCACACACCTGCGCGCCTTCTCTGCGAAACGCTGATGGTAAAAGCAGAGGTCATCTCCTCCGCTGCGTCGGGACTGCGCCGCTGCCATCGTTGGCGGTATCGATTCCGCTGTCTCTGGCCCTTCGCTGCTCCCGGTCGCCGCACCGAGGTCTGCCGCTGCCGCGGTGGCCATCTGCTCACTGCAGGAGTCGAGAATCCGCTGCGCCTCTCGGGCCAGCGCACGGAAGTCCCGCTGGGTCACACAATGAATGCTGGACAGGGTCGCCCTCATCTGCATCGGGAGGGCTCTCAGGAAGATGTGTTTGAACAGGAAACCGTCATTGTCTGTGTCCCTCAGCTGCAGCATGTCTTCCATCAGGTCGACTGGCCTGCGTCCTTCCCGGTCATGTAGAGCCAGGAGTCTCCTAGCTCTCTCCTCGGCTGAGGGCGTGAAACACTGGATGAGGGCAGCCTTCAGCTCGCTGTATTTGTCGTCAGCGGGCGGCTGCTGCACCAGGCTCCGCACGCATCGAGCTGTGCGGTTGTCGAGCTTGGCGATGACGTGGTAGAATTTTGTGTCATCCGCCGTTATTCCCCCGAGTCCGAACTGTGCTTCGGCCTGAAGGAACCACGAGTCCGGGTTGTCCTGCCAGAACTCTGGTAGCTTGATCGAGATGGCGCTCGCTCGAGTGGTCCCTGGCGAGTCTGGTTCGGGGGAATTGCTTCCAGACATTTCACGTCATTGGTCACCAATGTGGGGAGCGTGAAATAAAGAGACCGAATTATTTCTCAATTCAGGTTTAATGCAGATTTCACATCCCCAGCTTCCTCTCAAAACAAGAAGAGAGTGAACTGCATAAAAACCCCCACATTTATACATGTCACATCAGAGGCAGAATCACACAATGTCGTCAAACCCCCCATTGACAATAATTCTCCCCCCGAGTCCCTTCGTCGTCCATCTGACCCCAGGAGGTCAGGAAGTCCTTTCAGAGTCTTATCACGGCACCTCCGTCCTCCTGCCATTATCCTCAGGCGGTCCAGACGTATTGTTCCATCCCAGACATGAGGTCAATCAACACCTGCAGTCCTAAGCATCTCACCTTGTGCTTATACATATGTAGTCAAAAATATGTGAGCCACAGGCTGCCTTTTGCAACAGCGGCTCAATTCTGAGTCTTTTTTTTCCCTTCCTCTCTCTTTTTGATCCGGTTTTCACTCCATTTATGTCACGGACACACAGATCGTCCCAAATGTCTCCTGAGCCGGTGGACGGAGCCACTGTTTGTAGCAGGAGACGATACAGCAGGGAAGAGCTGCTAGCACTCAACCGCCACCCGGTGCTAATGGAAAAACTCGACATACCGGGGGAACTGAGGCGAAAACGCCGTGGTTGCCGGGCTGGAGTAAGGCGGAAGACAAAAAATATAAGGTACAGACCCTCCCTTCCATCCATTGTCATGGGGAATGTACGGTCGTTCCTGGGAAAGGTAGATGAGCTAGCGGCTATCTCCCACTATGATAGCATATACCGGGAATGCTCTCTCCTTTTGTTTACCGAGACGTGGTTATCTGAACTAGCAGCAGATGCTAACATTGAGCTGGAGGGTTTCCACGCGATACGGGCAGACCGAACACCAGACAGTGGCAAAGCAAGGGGCGGTGGAGTGATAATGTATGTTAACAACAACTGGTGCAGAGCGGGACATATCACTGTTAAACAACGGCACTGCAGCAAAGACATTGAGTTGCTAGCTGTTAGCATGCGGCCTACATATCTCCCGAGGGAATACTCACACGTGATCTGCATTGTTGTTTATGCAAATCCGACGGCGAACACTGGGACAGCGCGTGACGTCATCCATTCAGTAACCGGCAGGCTGCAGACAGAACACCCAGATGCTCTTCTCCTCATCTCAGGCGATTTCAACCATGTTTCACTGTCTCCCATTCTACCCACGTTTACCCAGTATGTCACATGCCACACTAGAGACAATAAAACACTGGACTTATTCTACGCAAACACTAAGGAGGCGTACACCTCATTACAACTCCCCCCACTCGGGAGATCGGATCACAACTTGGTTCACCTCCGGCCGGTGTACAAACACCTAGTGCACAGACAACCTCCGGCCATGCGCACAGTGAAGTTATGGTCTGAGGAGGCAATGGACACTCTAAAGGGCTGTTTTGAATCCACCGCCTGGGAGCAGTTCTGCGATCCACATGGTGAGGACATCGATGGCCTCACTCACACCATCACGGACTACATCAGCTTCTGTGTGGACAATACTGTTCCCACCAAGACCATACGGTGTTGCTCAAACAACAAACCCTGGATCAACCCTGAGATAAAAACACTTCTGAGAGAGAAGAAGAGAATCTTCAGGTCGGGGAACAGGGAGATGCTGAAGTCCGTACAGAGAGAGCTGAGGAGAAAGATCAGAGAAGGCAAGGACAGCTTCAGGAAGAAGATGGAGGACAAGCTGCAACAGAGCGACATCAGTGGGGTCTGGAGAAACCTTAAAACCATCTCTGGGCTCCAGAATACCTCCCCCCAGGCCACGGGGGGCAGGGAGTGGGCGAACAATCTGAATCTGTTTTTCAATAGGTTTGACCAACCGCCCTCCCCCCTGACTGCACAACAACCACTGCTGCCTCTAAAGACATCAAGTCCTGCTGCCCACTCCCCACTCCACCAACACCCCCCCACTCCCAACACACAGCCCCCCAACCTGACCCTGACTAAGACCCAGGTGAGGACGGAGCTGAGGAAGATCAAGGCGAGGAAGGCGTCGGGACCGGACGGCATCAGCGCAAAGCTCCTCAAGTCCTGTGCAGACCAGCGATGTGGGATTGTGGAGTACATCTTCAACCTGAGCCTGAAGCTGGGGAGGATACCACAGCAGTGGAAAACATCTTGTGTGGTACCTGTACCAAAGACTTCCCACCCCAAAGACCTGAACAGCTACAGACCAGTGGCCTTGACGTCCTACATGATGAAGACCCTGGAGAGACTGCTCCTTGCTCACCTCCGCCCCCTGGTGGGACCAGCGATGGATCCACTCCAGTTCGCCTACCAGCATGGCATTGGGGTGGAGGATGCGGTGATCTTCCTCCTTCACCGCTCTCTGTCCCACCTGGAGAAGCCCGGGAATGTGGTGAGGATCATGTTCTTTGACTTCTCCAGTGCTTTCAACACCATCCAACCGATGATCCTGAAGGACAAGCTGCTGTGCGCAGGGGTGGACCAGCACCTGTCATCATGGATCCTGGACTACCTCACTAACCGGCCTCAGTTTGTGAGAACCCGGGACTGTGTGTCCGACACGATCATCGGTAGCACGGGGGCCCCCCAGGGAACGGTTTTGGCTCCCTTCCTGTTCACCCTTTATACTGCGGACTTCTCACACAACACACCACACTGCCATCTACAGAAGTTCTCTGATGACTCTGCGATCGTTGGCCTCATCTCCAATGGATGGAGATGAGGGCTTATCCAGGACTTCGTGGACTGGTGCCATCGGAACTGCCTCCAGATCAACGCGAGGAAAACTAAGGAGCTGGTGGTGGACTGCCGCAGGCAAGGACAACCCCTCACAGCACCAGTAAATATACAGGGAACAGACATCGAGATGGTGACATCCTATAAGTACCTGGGTGTTCATGTGAACAATAAACTAGACTGGTCACACAATACTGACGCACTCTACAAGAAGGGACAGCGCAGGCTGTTCCTACTGAGGAGACTCAGGTCTTTTGGTGTACAAGGGGCGCTGCTGAAGACATTCTATGACACGGTGGTGGCATCAGCCATCACTTTTGGAGTGGTCTGCTGGGGCAGTGGCATTACAGCAGCCGATAGGAAGAGACTGAACAAACTGATCAAGAAGGCTAGCTCTGTCCTGGGGCAACGCCTTGACCCAGTGGAGGAGATAGGAGAGAGAAGGACGGTGGCTAAACTGTCATCACTGCTGGAGTCCGAGTTCCACCCTATGCAGGACATACTGAATGCACTGAGGAGCTCATTTAGCAGCAGACTACATCATCCTAGGTGCACAACCGAGAGGTTTTGCAGGTCCTTCCTACCAACGGCTGTCAGACTGTACAACCTAAGCAGGGCTGCTCGCAGAGATAGCAAAAAGACGTGACAACCTAATAGTTTTGAATGCAAAAGACGCAATAGACATACAGTGGTCCCCTCCGGCATACAACTAGGAAAATACCGGTTGCTATGGAGGGTGAGAATATGTATGGGTACATAATCATACCATGTAGGATAACTAAGTAGACGGTTGTGCTGTTTCATCCCATTTAGCAACAATGCTCTGCACTGTGTGTTTATATATTTACATATTTATTCCATCTAGCTACAATGCTCCGCACTGTGTGTGTTTATATATCTACATATTTATTCCATCCAGCTACAATGCTCCGCACTGTGTGTCTATATACACTGCCGTTCAAAAGTTTGGGGTCACTTAGAAATTTCCTTATTTTTGAAAGAAAAGCACTTTTTTTCAATGAAGATAACTTTAAACTAATCAGAAATACACTCTATACATTGCTAATGTGGTAAATGACTATTCTAGCTGCAAATGTCTGGTTTTTGGTGCAATATCTAGATAGAGGCCCATTTCCAGCAACTATCACTCCAGTGTTCTAATGGTACAGTGTGTTTGCTCATTGCGTCAGAAGGCTAATGGATGATTAGAAAACCCTTGTGCAATCATGTTAGGTCTGCAATGCTGTAATTGCTGCAAATGGAGGATTCTTTGACGAAAGCAAAGTTTGAAGGAAAAAATTATTATTTCAAATACAAATCATTATTTCTAACCTTGTCAATGTCTTGACTATATTTTCTATTCATTTTACAACTCATGGTGGTAAATAAGTGTGACTTTTCATGGAAAACACAAAAATAATTGTCTGGGTGACCCCAAACTTTTGAACGGTAGTGTATATATATATATATATATATATATATATATATATACTGTATATATATGTGTGTACATATGTATACTTGCTGCTCTTGTTTCTTTTTTTCCTCTTGCCTTCTGATTGTTGCTCTGAGTGTTGCTATCCCTGTGCTGTTGCAATCCTGGAATTTCCCCATTGTGGGACTAATAAAGACTTATCTTATCTTAAAAGCATACCACTCGGTGTTCCCCTGTCGTGTGTTTGCCGCTGCTGCTGCAGCGGGCAAGTGAGCCTCTCCACCGTCACTCTCTGAGTCTGACTCGCTAGGCACGATGCCCGCTTGGCACGGCTCAGACCTGTACGGTCTGATGCCCCCAGAATCTTCATTGTCATCCCATTCTTCTGAACTATAATTGTATGAAGATTGGACAACACAAACCAATTCCAGACTACATGTGCTGGAATCATTGTCGATGTTTTCTACTGCTTCCATCCTGTGTGTACAATGGGCAGCCAAGCGCTGTATTCTGTCACTGATGTTACAACATGGCCAGGGGGTTTTCCAGCCACTGACGCAACTGGTGACCTGACGCTCATGAAAACGTCAGATATTCGTGTGAAAAAAGCCTGTTTGACTTAGAACTGCACAGACCAACCTATTATGTGTTGAAAAATTAGATGAAGTCAAAACCGTGTCATCAGACCTTTAATTGTTTACTCAGGTTAGGTGCTGATGGATACTGGTATACTGTACAATACAATAGTCTTTAACCTGACATCAGAATTTACATATTAAAATTAAAAAATTCTAGAAATATATAGCCAGTGCATTGATGTGGCCCAGCTTTGCCCCCAGACAATCCCAGGATATTTTGCTGCACGCGTCATGAATGGCAGCTATCAGGCATTTGCGAAAAGGTCCATGGTTTGTGGGCCTCTTGCCAATGCATAAAATCATTAAGATTAAAATTGGGATTTGAATTAAAATTTAAAACTAAAACTTAAAACTTGACTTTTTCTGTGTTATGATCCGAGCGCCGGTTCTGATCGCGCTCGGGCTAAGTTCTACTCGCTGCCGGCCTTGACAGCTGCGGGCTGTATTCTGGCCTCACCGGGCTCTTATTGTGAAGGTGCTCGGTGGGGCTTCCGCCTGTCGAGGCTGGTCAGCTGTTTGTCATTACCGTCGTTAGTGCGTCGCCTTTATAAACCCGGCACTAGCGACGGTAAGACGCAGGAGTATCGTCAAACTTTCTTTGCCAAGTCTTGGTCTATGCCTCGTCATGCTTGAGAGCGCCGTAGACCTTCATGTCAGGTTCGTGTATGTAGCTTTGCCACAGTTTAGCTCGTAGTGGCTGGGGTTAGCCCTACGAGTCCAAGTCTCGTTTTTATGTGTGTTTGCCCTGAGGGGTTCATAGCCTTGTTTTGTCACGTGTAAAAATAAACTAACATCTTTGCCAAACTCACTGGTGAACTCTTTGGCGTCTCTTGGTGATCCGCGAGGATCACCACATGACAGTATACTCCTGCCAGGTTGCCTAAACGGAGGCGCCACACCGAGACGCCTTTCACTGTGAGTTTGTGCTTTCACTGACTGTTGTTCCACCCCGTCTGACTGTCTGTTGCTGGGAGAATGCCGTCCTCCAGGGGCCGCGGTCGGCGCCTGGGCAGGAAGCTAGGGGAGGTTCTAGAGAATGTGGACTGCATGATCTTCACCGCTACGCTGTGCGTCGCTCCCAGCGACATTCGTAGATATTTGGACTACGCTGAGGAGTTTCTGGACAACCTCCCCCTCGAGTATGACGATCACCCAGAGGTGATAACGAGGTGGGAGGAACTCGCCGTTCAGCGCGAGTTACTTCGTGGGCTGGAGGAGAAGAGCAGGAAGCAGAGGAGGAGGCATCCTCGCTCCCCGCGTTGGTGTCCAGTCCCCGTCCCGGAGCAGGTCCAGGAGTACGCGCCGTCTGGGGGCCGACGACGATGTCGGCGTAACGGCGCGGGCAACCCTCAGCAGAATCCCTGGCTGGACTCGCTGCCGGCGTATCCCGTCAGCAAACCTCCGAGAGCGGCCCCGCTTCGTCCTTCCAGGGGGTCCTCTGTCGCCATCCAGTGGGGAGAAGGAGGAACGACGTCCCCTGCAGCAGGAACCATCTCGGCCCCGGGAGGAAGGCAAGTGCACAATAATTTGTTACACCTTGATCTTGTTCTGCCTTGTCTGACTCCTTGGGGTGGAGTTCGGGGTTCGCAGCCCCCCGAGCTCCCTCCACCTGCTGTGGATGAAATAATTAAACCTGCTGCCTCTGTGTTCTCCCCCGCCAAGCGGTCCGCGATGCCAGGCCAGCGTCGTCGGATGAAGAGGGCCCCTGCAGTGCTGGAAAGCCTGGATCCGGCCCTGCAGCCACATCTCGGGCAGAGGAGAAGAGCGGACTGCGGCCCGGAGCCTGAGCCGACGGAGAAGCGTCCCGGGGTCTCCTCGCCGGAGCGGTCCGAGCCAGTGGGTCAAGGGTCTCCCGGCCCCACGCCAAACGGGTCATCGGCGTGGACAGCAGCGTGGGAGGAGCCTCATGTTGCTGATAACATCTTGTCAGCTGCGGAGCCCGACGCAGCTGAATCCGAGTCTGCTGACGAGAGTCGCCCTGAACCTGGATCGTCGGAGTCCTGGGTGGCAACGGAACCCGAGTGCAGGCAAGTGCTCCCTCTTCTGTCTCTGTCCCCTGTTGTTGAGCATTTTTGCCTGCCTCTCGGGGAGGCGAGTGAGGAGCAGCCGTCTGCTGCGCCCGAGCTCGTCTCGCTGGGTTCCGTTGCTACCGGTGATGCTGATCTCGATTCTCCTGTCCTCGAGCTTTGTTTCAGTGTTGCCGGCGTGGAACGGGTTGGTGTCACCGAGTTGGAGGTCCCAGGTTCGGGGGTGGAGTTCGTCAGCGGAGCTGCACCGGAGGCCCAATCGGGGTCCACCGCGGGGGCGGTTTCGGCCTAATCGGGGTCCAACGTGGGTGCACCGGGGGCCCAATCGGGGTCCACCGCGGGGGCGGTTCTGGCCCAATCGGGGTCCGACGTGGGTGCGTCGGAGGCCCAATCGGGGTCCACCGCGGGTGCGGATCCGACCCAATCGGGGTCCAACGAGGGTGCACCGGAAGCTCGATCGGGGTCCACCGCGGGTGCGGTTCTGGCCCAATCGGGGCCCGATGTGGGTGCAGCTGGGACCCAATCTGGGTGCAGCTGGGACCCAATCTGGGTCCAGCGGTGATGCAGCGCTAGCGTGGTCCATAGGCGGAGGAGCAGCTGCAGACCCTTCTTCGCGGAGCGGATTTCTGGCTCGCCCTGCTCATCTATCCCCTCAGAGTCACCGCCCCTACACATCATCGCCGGGGGCCGTGGGGGTCCCTGTTCGCCCGCCCCGGCTCTCCCGAGTTTTGTCCTCGTCAGGGAGGCCGCTGTGGGTTGTTGTTGCCCTGGACTGGTGGCTGAGGGACACGGGTTGGCCGCCGGAGGGACTGTTTCGCCGGTTCGGCGCCTCGGTTCGGCCACCCGACCTGTTGTGTGTGCCTTTGGGCAACCTAGTTCGACCACCGGAGGAGCGGACGTGCTGGGGTTTGGACTCTGGTGAGCCGCCTGGTCCGCCTCCTGTGACCACCGGCCGGCTGTTGGACGCGGGGAGACTACCTGTACTGTTCCTGTGGCACTTGGTCTCTGCCGGTCGATATAAACTGTCGGGGAGGTAGTGGTCCCTGGGTTTGTCTGTCAGTGTTTGTGCTTTTTTTTTCTCTTCGTCCTGGTTGTATTTTGTATTTGGCGTTTCATGCCTTGCAGTAGCCTTAGGTGATATATGTATAGCCTGGTATGAGCGAGTAATGCTCTGTTTTTGTATTTAGTTTTTTCGGAAACTCTCATGAGAATTCACACAGGTGGGAAGTCATTTTTTTTTCTGGTTGTAACTTGTGGGTCAAGACCTTTTTTTTCCCTCGTATTTATCCTGTGCTCCCTGTAACAGAGTTGAGATTTTTTGGCAAGTTGTGTTTTGTTCTATGCTGCCTTATTTGCCTCTGAGTTGTTTTTTTTTTCTCTTTTGATGTGAACACTTGGTATTCTGTCATAGTCTTGTATTCAGTTTATCTGACCCTGTAGTTCTGGTCTTTTGTTCTTCCGCATGTGTATTTTTTCTTGTGTTTTTCTGAGTAATTTTTTTCGGGTCATCGCCCTGTTTTTGAATATTTGGTGTTTTTGTTTCAGTAGTCTGGTTTTTTGTCTATGTGATTTTGTCCAAGTTGTTGCCGTGTCATTGTCCTGTCTGTTTTGTTCCTGGTTTGGTTTCTCTCCCTCCGCACCTGTCCCCAGCCTCCCACCCTGGGGGGGTGGGGGGGGCAGGGTGGTTCCTTGGGGCGTTCTGAGTCCGCCCGTGGAGGGAGGGTACTGTTATGATCCGAGCGCCGGTTCTGATCGCACTCGGGCTAAGTTCTACTCGCTGCCGGCCTTGACAGCTGCGGGCTGTATTCTGGCCTCACCGGGCTCTTATTGTGAAGGTGCTCGGTGGGGCTTCCGCCTGTCGAGGCTGGTCAGCTGTTTGTCATTACCGTCGTTAGTGCGTCGCCTTTATAAACCCGGCACTAGCGACGGTAAGACGCAGGAGTATCGTCAAACTTTCTTTGCCAAGTCTTGGTCTACGCCTCGTCATGCTTGAGAGCGCCGTAGACCTTCATGTCAGGTTCGTGTATGTAGCTTTGCCACAGTTTAGCTCTTGGTGATCTCTTTGGCGTCTCTTGGTGATCCGCGAGGATCACCACATGACATTCTGCTCCAAATGTTGGTGATTCATAAACTGAATTTAATGTGGAAAAGTGTGGAGGAGGATTAGAGGTTGAGAGCGTTTAATGGATAATAATGAAACTACTGTGCATGTGTGTGTAAACACTTTGTTTTTAACGCTGTGATTAAGCCTAATTACTTTTCCAGAATGAAAATGTCTGCTAGTTTTGTGCTTATTGTTTGTACTGCAGTTGTACAAATCCAAGTGTTGTTAAGTAAAAGGAAAAATTATCACCGACCCTCAAAGAATCTGAGCAGAACATTCATGACACCAACCCATCAAGCTGTGACAGAGTAATGAAAAGAATGTTAATAACAGCTGATCTACTGGAGCTGTTGACATAAAATCTGTTTCTATTTTTTCCTCTCATGTCTGTGATTATTACAATTATGAATCTTTTCCTCATCTGTTGGTCCTTTCAGAACTCAAAGAGGAACGCATCTGCCAGGAACAGGACCAGAACTTCTGTGACCAGGAGAATCTACAGTCCCTACAGATCAAAGAGGAACAGGAGAAACTCCATATCAAACCTTTGAACATTAAAAAAGAACAAGAGGAAGTTCATGTGGTACTTGCAGACATTAAAAAGGAAGAAGAGGAACTCAACCCAGAATCGGGGGATGTTATAACATGGTCAGAAAGTAAAGGTAGGTAGAATCTAAACTGTCACATAAACAAGTAGATATGATCCTAAAGGAGGCCTAACCTCATCTAGACCTTCATCTTGAGTGCTCAGTGCCTGGTGATACATACAATAAAACTGGTTTCACCTCAAAGTTAGCATGTATACGTGAGGAAATTGATATGGTGTAATATCTTCATATTTTGCATGTTGATATTGCATTGATTCAGTGGCTCCACCATCAGTGTTTTATTAGAAAGTTAGCAATAAATGTACAATACTATCTCTCCATTCGTAAGCAATGCGTATGGCTTAGTGGTCTATCCTGTAGCTTTCTTAACACCAATATAGGTGTGCTACAGGGTTCAGTTTTAGGACCCACTCTCTTCATTATCTGCAGTGGTGTGAGAAAGTGTTTGCCCCTTCATGATTTCTCTTTTTTTTTTTGTATGTTTGTCACACTTAAATGTTTCAGATCATCAAACAAATTAAATATTAGACAAAGATAACACAAGTAAACACAAAATGCAGTTTTTAAATGAAGGTGTTTATTATTAAGGGGAAGAAAATCCAAACCTATATGGCCCTGTGTGAAAAAGTGATTGCCCCCTAAACCTAATAACTGGTTGGGCCACTCTTGGCAGCAACAACTGCAATCATGCATTTGCGATAACTGGCAATGAGTCTTTTACAGCGCTGTAGAGGAATTTTGGCCCACTCATCTTTGCAGAATTGTTGTAATTCAGCCACATTGGAGGGTTTTCCAGCATGAACCGCCTTTTTAAGATCATGCCACAGCATCTCAATCGGATTCAGGTCAGGACTTTGTCTAGGCCACTCCAAAGTCTTCATTTTGTTTTTCTTAAGCCATTCAGAGGTGGACTTGCTTGTGTGTTTTGGATTGTTGTCCTGCTGCAGAATCCAAGTGTGCTTCAGCTTGAGGTCATGAACAGATGGCCGGACATTCTCCTTCAGGATTTTTTAGTAGACAGCAGAATTCATGGTTCCATTTACCACAGCAAGTCTTCCAGGTCCTGAAGCAGAAAAACAGTCCCAGACCATTACACTACCACCACCATATTTGACTGTTGGTATGATGTTCCTTTTCTGAAATGCTGTGTTACTTTTATGCCAGATGTAATGGGACACACACCTTCCAAAAAGTTAAACTTTTGTCTCATCAGTCCACAGAGTATTTTCTCAAAAATCTTGGGGATCTTCAAGATGTTTTAAGATAAGCCTTTATTAGTCCCACAATGGGGAAATTCCAGGATTGCAACAGCACAGGGATAGCAACACTCAGAGCAATAATTAAGAAGATACGAAAAATAAAAATAAGAGCAGTGAATATACATACGTACACATAAATATATAAATATACTGTATATACAAAGTGCGGAGCATTGTAACAAGATGGAATAAACAGCATAACCGTCTACTTAGTTATCCTACATAGTGTGGATATGTACCCATACATATTATCACCCTTCGTAGCGACTGATATTGTCCTAGTTGTATACTGGAGGGGACCATTTGTGTAAGTCTGTTGCGTCTTTTGCATTCAATACTATTAGGTTGTCATGGTTTTTTGCTATCTCTGCGAGCAGCCCTGTTTAGGTTATACAGTCTGACAGCCATAGGTAGGAAGGACCAGCGAAACCTCTCGGTTGCGCACCTAGGATGATGTAGTCTACTGCTAAATGAGCTCCTCAGTGCGTTCAGTATGTCCTGCATAGGGTGGGACTCGGACTCCAGCAGAGATGACAGTTTAGCCACCATCCTTCTCTCTCCTATCTCCTCCACTGGGTCAAGGCGTTTCCCCAGGACAGATCTAGCTTTCTTGATCAGTTTGTTCAGTCTCTTCCTATCGGCTGCTGTAATGCCGTTGCCCCAGCAGACCACTCCAAAAGTGATGGCTGATGCCACCACCGTGTCATAGAATGTCTTCAGCAGCGCCCCTTGTACACCAAAAGACCTGAGCCTCCTCAGTAGGAACAGCCTGCGCTGTCCCTTCTTGTAGAGTGCGTCAGTATTGTGTGACCAGTCTAGTTTATTGTTCAGATGAACACCTAGGTACTTGTAGGATGTCACCATCTCAATTTCTGTTCCCTGTATGTTTACTGGTGCTGTGAGGGGTTGTCCTTTTCTGCGGCAGTCCACCACCAGCTCCTTAGTTTTCCTCGCGTTGTTCTGGAAGCAGTTCCGATGGCACCAGTCCACGAAGTCCTGGATAAGTCCTCTGTACTCTGGCCGATGATCACAGAATCGTCAGAGAACTTCTATAGATGGCAGTGTGTTGTGTTGTGTGAGAAGTCTGCAGTATAAAGGGTGAACAGGAAGGGAGCCAAAACCGTTCCCTGGGGGGCCCCTGTGCTGCCGATGATCGTGTCGGACACACAATCTCGGGTTCTCACAAACTGTGGCCGGATAGTGAGGTAGTCCAGGATCCATGATGACAGGTGCTGGTCCACCCCTGCGCACAGCAGCTTGTCCTTCAGGATCATCGGTTGGATGGTGTTGAAAGCACAGGAGAAGTCAAAGAACATGATCCTCACTGCATTCCTGGGCTTCTCCAGGTGGGACAGAGAATGGTGAAGGAGGAAGATCACTGCATCCTCCACCCCAATGCCATGCTGGTAGGCGAACTGGAGTGGATCCATCGCTGGTCCCGCCAGGGAGTGGAGGTGAGCAAGGAGCAGTCTCTCCAGGGTCTTTATCATGTGAGATGTCACGGCCACTGGTCTGTAGCTGTTCAGATCTTTGGGGTGGGAAGTCTCCCCAGCTTCAGGTGGTACCCTCCCCAGCTTCAGGCTCAGGTTGAAGATATGCTCCACAATCCCACATAGCTGGTCTGCACAGGACTTGAGGAGCTTTGCGCCGATGCTGTCCGATCCCGAGGCCTTCCTTGCCTTGATCTTCCTCAGCTCCGTCCTCACCTGGGTCTTAGTGAGGGCCAGGTTTGGGGGTTATGTGCTGGGAGTTGGGGGGTGTTGGTGGCGTGGGGTGTGGACAGCAGGTCTCGATGACTTTAGAGGCAGCAGTGGTTGTTGTGCAGTCGGGGGGGAGGGCGGTTGGTCAAACCTATTAAAAAACAGGTTTAGATTGTTCGCCCACTCCCTGACCCCGTGGCCTGGGGGGAGGTATTCTGGAGCCCAGAGATGGTTTTAAGGTTTCTCCAGACCCCGCCGATGTTGCTCTGTTGCAGCTTGTCCTCCATCTTCTTCCTGAAGCTGTCCTTGCCTTCTCTTCTCTGTTTTCTGGCAAAACTGAGACGAGCCTTTATGTTCTTTTTGCTCAGCAGTGGTTTTCGTCTTAGAACTCTGCCATGCAGGCCATTTTTTCCTGGTCTCTTTTGTAGTAACAATTGGTTATAAGGTACAAAGATTATTTAATTTATACCTAGCTGTGTGTGTGTAGAAAAGAAGGTTTGCTTTGGTTCCTTGCACACACCAGAAAAACTTGTTTTTGGGGCACCAGTCCAAAACTTGGACATTTTATTAATAACTAATCTTTATACCTTCAATCAATCAGTCTCAAATATTCGTGAATTCTACTGGGTGACTTCATAAACAGACACAGGAAAAAGAAATCACAAAAAGTTCCATATACTGTTTACAGTTTTAATGATCAGACTCAGATTAAATGACATGACATTCAATTGATGTGTAAGCAGGTGAAATGATCAACAAGTATCAAATATCATATTAACCAGTAACGGATTCCTGAGCAAAAGAGTGTATTCACATTTGTCGAACCAAGGAAACCTTAGTATGAATTTGTAACTGTGACGTAAATAGAGACTGAAATAACTGTAACCAAAAGATGAAGAAAATTGGACACAAATTTTATGAAGAAAATTATAATAACTAATTATATGGAAAAGAAATTCTGAGTTACTCTAAAAATAAAAACAGAATTTAATGAAAAGAGGAATACTGTTTCTCTTTAATTCTATAACTCCTATCAGAGTTATGAACTAGTTTTTTAAACCTGAGACAAATTATGACATACTTTAAGGTGATCGACATCGCATTACTCAGCAGATGAAACAAAGGAATCTTGCTCACATGACCTTTGTGTTGGGGTTTTCTTCAGCTGGATTCAGGAGCTGATATTTATTTGAAGATTATACCGGAGAATATCTGCCAGTAGATATTTCTTCCCAGGGCAGCAGTCAAGAGCTGAGGTCCGGTGACGCTGATGAGGCTGCTGACCGCGGAGTATACCATGTGGGACAACATGAGAATTTTTCAGCGGCGTTCTCGGGTCCAAATAAATTGGAGATAGTTAATAATAATAATAATAAGTTTATTTATAGAGCACTTTTCACAGACAGAGTCACAAAGTGCTTAACATGTTAAAAAACAAAATAAAAACACAGGCACATAAAACAGTAAAAAAAAACAAAGTAGACAGAAAAAGCACATAAAAATACAATCAGCACATAGTTAATTAAAAAGCCAGGCTAAAAAAGTGGGTCTTTAGTTGCTTCTTAAAAACACCAATGGAAGGTGCAGATCTAAGTTCAAAAGGCAAGGAGTTCCACAGTCTGGGAGCAACAGCAGCAAGGGCTCTATCGCCTTTGGTTCTGAGCCTAGTGCTAGGGACTACCAATAGATTCTGATGAGAAGACCTGAGAGACCTGCTGGGCTGGTGTAGAGAGAGCAGGTCACTAATATAAAAAGGCGCCTCTTCATGAATGGCTTTGTAAGTAAGAACAAGAACTTTAAAATCAATTGTATAATTTACAGGAAGCCAATGCAAGGAGGCCAAAACAGGAGTGATATGACAGAATCTACTGGACCTAGTTAGTAATCTTGCAGCAGCGTTTTGGACTAACTGTAAACGGTGTAAAGAGGATTTGCTAAGACATGTGAAAAGAGCATTACAGTAGTCCAAACGTGAAGAAACAAAGGCATGAATAATGATTTCTAACTGACTGTAGGAAACCAATGACCTAATTTCGGATATATTCTTAAGGCGGAAAAAGCAACTCCGGGTCAGAGATTTGACATGCTGATCAAAACTCATCGATTGATCGAAAATGACACCAAGATTTTTTAGATTAGACCGTACGTTAGAGCTTAATGAACCAATGCTATTAACCAACTTAGGAATTAGATTATCAGGTGCTACAATAAGGACTTCAGTTTTATCAGCATTAAGTTGCAAAAAGTTACTAGACGTCCAGTCCTTAATTGCAGACAGACAATCATGAATAATTTTTAAATTGTCAACATGGTCAGGCTTAAAAGAGAAAAGTAGCTGTAAATCGTCAGCGTAGCAGTGATAAGACACACCTTTAAATTTGCTGATAATATAACCAATTGGCAGTATATATAGGGCAAATAAAAGTGGACCCATAATAGAACCCTGAGGCACCCCACAGGTTAACCCCTTGCACTCCGGGCAATTTTCCTAAAAATGCCAAAAAAAAAAAACGTGCCCAAAGTAAATCGAAAGCTGTTATTCAACCCTTTGCAGCATCTTCATGGGGTTGGTCTCATTTAAAAGAAAACACTTTGAATTTTTTGGCAAAAAAAACATAATCTCTCTACGTGCTCCGGCCACTGAGTTACAGTCATCTAAACATACTGAACTTGAAGAAAATAAATTTGGACACGGTGTTTTTTTGGATACAAATGTTTGCAAATAACGCACAGCTGTCCGATCCGGCTGGAAAGTGCAACAGAAATGTAGAACCAAGTGTTATCAAGCTGAGATCCAAATTTGGTAACAATACCACAAAAAATGAATATTTTACACAGCTTTGTTCTCAGGCTGTTCCCAGGCGTTTTGGAACTGTGCCAAATTGTGCCAAATGGCACAGTTTAGAAAAACATCTGTAACTTTTGAATAATTCAATGTAGAATCTTCATTTTGGGCTCTAATGAAAGATCACATTCAGGGCTGTGTGTGTGTGTGTGTGGGGGGGGGTTGTTCCCCCCCCCCCCGCTACAAAAGACGGAGTTCGGCCCTCGCTACGTGACGGATTACACTCCTTGCATGTTTTCACAGCGGCTCCCCCACCCCCCGCTACTGTGTGTGTGTTTGTGTGTGGGGGGGTTTGTCCCCCCCCCCCCCCCGCCTCGCTACAGAAGACGGCCATCGCTACATGACGGAATAGACTCATATGCTTCCCCCCGCGGACCGGGGGCGTTAGGACCGTGAACGCCCCCCCCCCCCCCGCTCCTCTTCGGCAGCGGGGGGGGGGGGGCCTTGACGGTCCGAACACGGCAAATGAACCGTTTATCGCGGCGCACGCACTTCGTACTTCGTGCGCAGTACAGTTGTAATTTACCGATCGGTCAAAAGTCATTTTTGGATTGCAGTTTTCAGGGAGAAATAATAATTTAGCTTATAACACCTTACCTCTTCACAGCAGCAGAGTCTTGGCGAACTTCTTTTCCCCATTGTCAGACGAACGCGACGCTGGTCCGCTCGTGGATCCCGATCAAAACATAATTCCAATATTGCGGTTTTGGCGAATGATTTACGACCTTTGTTGTCGGTCTATGATAACGGAAGAGAATCCTAAACGTCTATTCTGCTGGAATGAGTGCAGGTCCCACTTGTGGGTGTTCTCCATGCTGCTGGGTGAGCCTGGGTCTGTAGCAGGTTCGTCCAGCGTCCTTTGTTTTCATCTGCTGCAACAGTAAATATCTCTTCACCAGCCCGAATTTCTGTGCTTCAATTGGCTCCTGCATTCACAGTAGGCGGGTCCTCCTTTCTAGGTTTTCATTCATTGGCTCTTCATGGTTTCAGAAACCCAATTCAAGGCTCTTATTAGTCGAATGAGAGGTCAATCAGATGAACTAATCTGTTCGCGGCTGTGACTGCAGCTTTTTTTTTCAGTGGCGCTTGGAGGCCAGCACCATCTCCATCTGCACCATCATCAGTATATCATGCGTCATGCGTCCGAGCGCGCACGAGGGCGCACAAGAGCGCCCTCGTGCGCCCTAGGATGCAGAGACTTGCCCACCCGCGGAACAACGGAGCGCAAGTGGTTAAAGGAGCAGAGTCAGATGAATAAGAGCCAACAGCCATGGAAAAACTCCTACCAGAAAGGTAGGAGAAAAACCAATCCAGAGCTTTTCCAGAAATACCTACCCAATCTTTAAGCCTTTGTAACAAAATACAATGATCAATAGTATCAAATGCTGCAGTAAGATCTAATAACACTAAAACAGAGCATTTGCCAGAGTCTGATGACATTAAAATATCATTTGACACCCTGAGAAGAGCGGTCTCTGTCAAGTGTTTCTGACGAAAACCTAACTGAAATTTGTCGAAAATATTGTGTTCAATCAGAAAGTCAGTGAGCTGCTTGGCAACAACTTTTTCTAAAAGCCTACAAATAAAAGAAAGCTTAGAAATTGGCCTGAAGTTTTTAAAAAGATATGGATCAAGGTTAGGTTTTTTTTAAAAGTGGCTGCACAACTGCATGTTTAAAATATGAGGGTACACAGCCAGATTCAAGTGAGCTATTAATGATATTAACCAAAGACGTACCCACTGAGCCAATTACGTCTTTTAACATTGAGGAAAGAAAAATATCTAAAACGCCGGAGGAGGATTTCATGGAACTCACCAACACTAACAAATCCTTAAAAGAAATTGGGGTAAAATCACTTAAAAAGGCCTGTCTGTTTGGACAATCAAGAATTAGGGGAAAGGAATGAGTAAAACCAGCCCTAACAGCAGTGACCTTGTCAACAAAAAAGGAAAGAAACTTGTTACAGTCATTAATTGAATAAACGGGGGAGCAGAACTGACAGGATTAACTATACTGTCTATTGTGCTGAAAAGGATCTTTGGATTGTTACTATTGGAGGAGATGATATTGGAAAAATAAGAAGTTCTTGCCATTTTTATCATATTGTTAAATTCAATTAACAGTTCCTTAAGGTACAATCAATGCACCTCAAGTTTAGTGGACTTCCACAGTATTTCCACCCTCCGACATTTACGTCTAAAACAACAGAGATCATCATTTAACCCCTTGCACTCCGGTCAATTTTCCTAAAAAACGCCAAAAAATAATGTGCCCAAAGTAAATCGAAAGCTGTTCTTAAACCCTTTGCAGCATCTTCATGGGGTTGGTCTCATTTAAAAGAAAACACTTTGAATTTTTTGGCAAAATAGTCATAATCTCTCTAAGTGCTCGGGCCACTGAGTTACAGTCATCTAAACATACTGAACTTGAAGAAAATAAATTTGGCCTGGGTGTTTTTTTTTGATACAAATGCTTGCAAATAGCACACAGCTTCAGATCCGGGCTAGAAAATGCAACAGAAATGTAGAACCAAGTGTTATCCAGCTGAGGTCCAAATTTGGTAACAATACCACAAAAAATGAATATATTACACAGCTTTTTCCTCAGGTAGTTCCCAGGCGTTTTTGAACTGTGCCAAATTGTGCCAAATGGCACAGTTTGGAAAAACGTCTGTAACTTTTGAATGATTCAATATAGAAGCTTCATCTTGGGCTCTAATGAAAGGTGACACTCAGGGCTGTGTGTGTGTGTGTGGGGGGGGGGGGGTTGTCCCCCTCCCTACAGAGGACGGCCATTGCTACATGACGGAATAGACTCATGTGGCGACCGCGGCGCAGTCACCGCGGCTTCTCCCCCCTCGCTACAGAAGAGTATCGGAGGGGGGGGGGGGGGGCCTTCACGGTCCGGACGCGGCGCACAAACCCTGTACCGCGGCGCACGGACTTCGGACTTTGTGCGCTGCACAATTGTAATTTACTGATCGGTCAAAAGTCATTTTTGATTACAATTTTCAGGGATAAAGAATAATTTAGCTTATAACACTTACCTCTTCACAGCAGCAGTGTCCTGGTGAACTTCTCTTCCTCATTGTCAGACGAACGCAACGCTGGTCCCTTGTTACGGACTCGTGGTTCTGGTCTCGCGACCCGGTTCCATTATATTATAATTCCATTATTGCGGTTTTGCGCTTCCATGATTGCGGTTTTGGCGAATGATTTACGACCTTCGTCGTCAGCCTCCATCGGTCTATGATGACCATGGAAGAGAATCCTAAACGTCTATTCTGCTGGAATAAAAAAAAAAAAAAAAAAAGCACCGCCTGTGGCTGAACAGGCCGATGCGCGAATGGCAGTCCCTGTCACACAGGTCGCACTTGTGGGTGGTCTCCGTGTTGCTGGGTCTGTGACAGTTCTTCCTGCGGGTCCTTTTTTCATCTGCAGCAGTCAGTCTGTCTTCACCCAGCCTTACACAAAACAGCTTGCGAACTTCTGTGCTTCAATTGGCTCGCTGCATTGGCAGCGTTGGTAGGCGGGTCCTTCTTGCTAGGTTTTCAGTCATTGGTTCTTCAAGGTTTCAGAAACCCAATTCAAGGCTCTTATTAGTCGAATGAGAGGTCACTCATATCTGATCTCTTCGCGGCTGTGTCTGTAGTGGAAGAATTGAAATGCAGCTTTTTTTTCAGTGCGCTCTCTGCGCAGCGCCCTCGTGCGTCCTAGAGCGCACGAGAGCGCCCTCATGCGCTCTAGGACGCAGAGACGTGCCCGTCCGCGGTACACAGGAGTGCAACAGGTTAATAGAGATGGCTTTGCAGGTTTCGTATCAATGTACCCCGTGGTCCAACGAAGAGGTGCGGACTTTTCTGTGCTTGGTGGCTGACGAACATATCCAGAGTAAGTTAGATGGAGCGACCCAACCCAACGAGAAAGTGTACCAGGAGGTCTCGGAGCAAATGGCAGTCCAAGGATACAACCGGACTGCCTGTGCTGTTGCAATCCTGGAATTTCCCCATTGTGGGACTAATAAAGGCTTATCTTATCTTATCTTATCTTAAAACAATGTAGGGAAAAACTCAAAAAACTGAAAAGTGATTACCGGGCCATCAAGGACCACAACGGTCGAAGTGGAGTGAACCGGAAGGACTGGAAGTGGTTCAACCAAATGGACGCGATTTACGGGCATAGGCCGGCAAGCAATGGCAGAGAGATTGGGGTCGACACAGCCACGGCCACACCATTGTTGCAAACCATGGATGGCGAGTGTTTTGTGATATTGTGCATCTTTTCGCCGATTTATCCTATTGGTGGCAAGCTCATTTGTTTTTGAGTAATAACAACGGTATTCTATCCTGGGTAGCGAGTGTTCACGAGGAGCACTAGCTAGCGCTCCTCGCTAATATTTGTTAACACTAGCTAATAGCTAGCTACCTAGCAGCCAACTGCTGATTCACGCTTGCTTTGTCAGAAGTATTCGCTTGAGCAAAATGCTGAAATATGCTTATTCTGGTTAAAAACTTTTGTGTAAGTGTTGCACTTTGGTGCTGTGCTTTACATTGTGTGTATTTTCTTTCTAGAATCATTTTCCACATGGCAGGGGTCCGCCTCCCTCAGCATGAAACCCCCGGACTCTCCTGCGTCTGTCGGAGCACCAGAATTGGAATCGACACCGATGCCAGCCACCTCACCAGCTCCGTCAACATCTGGCACAACATGTTCAAGTGCTGGTAAGGCACAATAAACAGAAGATTACCACCGGGTGGATACAGGTCAAGTGGACCCCAGGATCCAAAATCTCAACTAAATACAAGTGCATTTTCAAACAAGTAAATTACAAAGTGATTCATGTAATTTCCTATAGCTTCATAATAATGAATTGAAAATGTACTTGTACATGTACAGAGTAGATTCTGGGGTGCTCACTTGTCAGGGGTTCACAACCCAGTCCTCATTTTTAGCTGTGGTGGAGGAAGTACTGTTATAATTCTTTTTATGGAAAAACTGATGTAGCACGAACTCACTTTCGAATGTACTGTAGTCAACGTGCTACATTGAAAAGATTCACGTCAATTGAGTTTATTCACCCATTCGGATTTCTGAGGCCACAATAAAAAAACTAATTATTTTAAACATAACCTGGCACTTGCAAAATCTGCTCTACTGAGGCACAGCAACATGACAGTTGAGCTTAAATACAACAACGAAGCATAGTCACATCCCACCACTGGCTTTCACAAATGTGTTTCCTTAATATATGTTTTGAATTTGCTTTAACTAGCCACCATCCATTTCTCCATGTCTTTCATCTAGCCAAGAGGAAAAGAAGCCACCCCACAACCGACCTTGCAACTGTCTTTTCCCAGATGCATGGTGATGAGATACGGCAGTTCCAACAACACCTGCAGCACATGAAAGAGGTTGCAGCAGACGCGTGGGAAGCAAGGGAGCAGGAAGACGCCTTCCGAAGGGAGGAGATGGCACAAACGGCTGCCTTCAACCAAGCTTTCCTGGCTGAATTTGGCAGACTTGTGGACGCGCTGAGTGGTCGGCATGTGTAACCCTGTCCCCACCTCAGTGTGTTTTTTTTTAAAGTTGTGAACGTACTTGGGCTGCTATAATAAACCAGTCCTGTTTGCATCATAACTGTGGTTTGTCTGTTATGACACTGGTGGGAAAAGTCAATAATTACATACACATCCTCTCTTCTGACCAAATTCTGCTGTATGTCAGATTAGGTGTCTGTAGCACATTACCAATTTACTCAATAGTTTTAGAAAAAAAAGGGGTGGTAGACAATTGTATTGGAGTAAATTATGGAGTCCGCAATTTTGTACCAACAAATTATAGTGCTACATTTATTAGTTTTTCATAATAATGGGATAGGGTTAAATGGGATATATGTTTCAACACATGATTCTTAAGTCTGTTAACAGACTTGCACCAAACCAAAAGTGAATTGTCTAGCTGCTAGATTATTTGTAGAGGGCTTCTCCTGTGTTTTAGCATTTAATTACTCTTACCTTCACAGATGCACGGTGGTGCAGTGGTTAGCACTGTTGCCTTACAGCTAGAAGGTTCCTGGTTCAAATCCCCAGGCTGGCAGGGGTTGGAACCTTTCTGTGTGGAGTTTGCATGTTCTCCCTGTGCTGCGTGGGTTTACTCCGGGGGCTCCGGTTTCCTCCCACAATCCAAAGACATGCATGTTAGGTTAATTGGCTGTTCTAAAATTGTCCCTAGATATCTGTTTCCTATAGGCCCTTAGAATAGAGGGTTAGTATTAGTGAAAGCGCTTTGAGTGGTCTTTGTGACTAGAAAAGCGCTATATAAGTGTAGGGTAGTTAGATAACCCTGATGAACAACAGAGGAGACGTATCTGAAAAGGGTACAAAATTTTATTTTCAAAATACAGAGGTTGGACATGTGTAGGCACATGAATGGGAAGGCAATGACATTATTGTCTAGTCATTATTGCCACGCAAGTACAGCATCAGAGCATCTCATACATCTCTGCCCTCCTCTACACCCTGTGCCGCTGCCGCCACTGGTTCACGTGCTGCAGCTGCTGGATCATCCACTGTAGTGTCAAAGGTCTCTCCATGACTTTCATACAGATTATGCAGAGCACAACAAGTCAGCACTATAGCTTTCACCAATTGGATATCACAGTCATTCCTTTTCAGAAGGCAGCGCTACCTTCCCTTCAGCCTGCCGAAAGCATTCTCCACAACCACCCGTACTCAATTGATGTTTTGGTTGTACATGTGCTGTTCTTCAGTCAGTCATCCACTGTCATGGAATGCTTTCAACAGCCAGTTTTGCAAGGGATAAGCTGAGTCTCCGAGGATGTAATAGCCTACACTTACCGCACCAGTGTCCCTGATGTGAGGTGGGAAGAGGTTTCCCCGGCTGACTAACTCCCACAGTGTGACAGTCTCAGCACCCTAGCATCATGCAAGCTCCCTGGAAGCCCTGCAAGCACATTCCAGAACAGCCCGTTTCCATCAACAACACCTTGAAGGATTATGGAGTGCCAACCTTTACGGTTGAAGTAGTCAGTGTGATATTGTTGTGGTGCTATGATAGGTATGTGGGAGCCATCAATAGCACCAACACAGTGTGGAAGCCCCCACCTGTTCTCAATAGGCCGACATTTCTCTGAACCTCCCTTCATCAGGAAAACAGATTTGTTCTGGCACCAGCAATGACTCTGCTGCTGCACATAAGTCCTGCACACAGTTGTGATGCTGACTCCAAACAGATGGCCAATAGTGCGGTACTCTGACCCAGTAGCAAGCTTCCACAGTGCAATAGCCACTCTCTTCTTTAGAGGCACACATTGGCGGAATGTCATATCTTGACACTCCATGGATGGACGCAGTTTGTGGCACAGGTAGGTAAAAGTGTCCTCGGACATCTGGAAGTTCTTCAACCACTCGGTGGTTGTGAAGCCAGGAACAATGGCCTCCCACCATTGCGAGGCACAGTTTAATGTTCAGACTGACGGTTTGCAGCAATTATTTCACAACAAAGCAGCTATCTGAAACACACACACACACACACACATACACACACACACACAGCATACATATTTTAATGCCTTTAATAGCGATAGCCTGGCACCATCACAACGCTGTACGCAGGATTAAAATGACTCTAGCAAGCATTAGCATTTGTTAGCTTACCCTCATCCTCATCCGTCTTCCAGTATTTTCCATCCTTACGGTTGTGGCTTCATATTCCACTATGGCATCCGAAGGTCTCCTGTACTGTTCCACTGTGTTTTGTCTCAATGCACGTTGTCTTCTCTGGCTATCCTGTTTGGCCTTTAATGTGATAAAAAGCCACAGAGCGAGCAATGCATAAATTTTGCCCTCATAATCCTCCATTTTGTGTGTGGCTTGGGTGTCACGTGCTTTACGTCACGGGAGTGTGCCGCCGCCTTGCTGTAAAAAAAAAATCCCACCCACCCCAGGCAGTACTCAGCTGTAATGGAAACAGAAGCTAACTGAGTAAAGCCAAGTTGAAGTGAGTAGGGCCAAACAGGTACTAGTAGAAAAGGGCCTTTTCAGTGAGCATGCACTTTAATAAACTTGTCCTTCTATAATTAACATGCATTAGAATAAGGTTCATTTAAGCATTTTCAAACAGGCAACACATTTAAAAACAATGATTAATGAAACGCTTCAAACCCAGAATGGTATGTCAGAGTCCCGCTTGGTTTTCCATGGTGTCCTGAAAAAGAAAATAACCTGAAAATTGAGAGTTTTTGTTAAAAGGAAGTCATTTCATTCATTAACCTCAGTTCAACTTGCAGAGGCAACAGCGAACATATTCCGGAGTTGTCCACCAGGGGGTAATGTTGAGCTGTGGATAATTCCTAGAGACCGGTGGAGTTTGTTCAATGTATCTGGAATGTCTCAAATAGTACCTAAAGCATAAAACTGCCCAGTTGGGGTGAAAGTTCCAGGATTTATGGTTATAAACTAATCCGTTCCTTGCATGAAATGGGATCCTTATCGTCCCTTTTACCATGGAATGCGTTTTCAAACTGTGGTTCTTAGGTGAAGGAAACAATTCTTGACCAGACTTTTGGGTGAAACAACTTCTTTAAGGTGAAGAGTGATTTTACAGATTGGCGCCAAAGGGATTGATGCTACACTTTCTTATGGTAGAGTCATGAACACTGACCTTAACTGAGGCAAGTGAGGCCTGCATTTCTTTGGATGTTGTTGTGGGGTCTTTTGTGACCTCTTGGATGAGTCGCCGCTGCGCTCTTGGGGTAATTTTGGTCAGCTGGTCACTCCTGGGAAGGTTCACCACTGTTCCATGTTTTCACCATTTGTGGATAATGGCTGTCACTGTGGTTCACTGGAGTCTGAAAGCTTTAGAAATGGCTTTATAACCTTTTCCAGACTGATAGATCTCACTTTTTTTTTTTTCATTTGTTCTTGAATTTCTTTAGATCATAGCATGATGTCTAGCTTTTGAGGATCTTTTGGTCTACTTCAATTTGTCAGGCAGGTCCTATTTAAGTGATTTCTTGATTGAGAACAGGTGTGGCAGTAATCAGGCCTGGGTGTGGCTAGAGAAATTGAACTCAGCTTTCCAAAGACATGATCCATCCATCTGGGGGGGGGGGGGGGACTGGAGCCTATCCCAGCATCTTTAGGCAAGAGGCTCCAAAGACGTGATAAACCAGTTAATTTATGTTTTAACAGGGGGGAATCACTTTTTCACACAGGGCCATGTAGGTTTGGATTTTTTTTTTTACCCTTAATAATAAACACCTTCATTTAAAAACTGCATTTTGTGTTTACTTGTGTTTTCTTTGTCTAATATTTAAATTTGTTTGATGATCTGAAACATGTAAGTTGTGACAAACATACAAAAAAATGAGAAATCAGGAAGGAGGCAAACACTTTTTCACACCACTGTACATCAGCAGTTTGGGTAAAAATACAAATGCATTTGCACATCTCTTTGCTGATGATACTATTGTCTATTCATACCTGCAAACTAGTTGCTTTTCGGCGAACTCGCTGAAATGAATCCCAAATGTCACTCACGTGAATGGTGTAAATTTGAAGAGGGTTTTTTTGGGGGTGGGTGGGCGGTTAGTGGTGGCCGCCAGCAGTTTCCATGAAGCAGAGCTTTCAGAAACAACGAGGGACAATCATCTTCACAATAAAATATTTTTGGAACACTTCACGCGTCGTCATTTGGCCAATCACAATCAAGATAACTGCATTGTCTTCCGTCTTTTGAGCGACCGGCCGTTAGATGGATTTTCAGCGGGAGTTTGGAAGGAAGTGTCGCTGTCTGCCTGCCTTCAATATAATATGCTGTGTAAGTCAACGTTGATAAAGTGTGTGCTGATCCTTTTCTCTAATAGCACATTTTCTAACATGTTTAAAGGAAAACTCATCTGCTTGTTAAGAGGTCAGTTAACATCCGTGAATTGCCTGTTAATGTTAGCCTAATATCACTCAGTTCAAACTGAATAATTTTGTGAATGCTAGTTCCACTGCATCCGTATTGTTATGTGATTCCAACCTGTCCGAGGGTCCTCCAGGTAGAACAGAGGGTATTCCAGAAATCAGGACTAGTGGCTTAACTGGGTAAGTTAACTCTTTGAGTGTGAGAATTTTTGTGCCCCTAGTGGCAGAGCGCGGCACTGCGCCTGTCTTCTCACTCTAACATGATCGCCTGCCTTGGGGATTTGTACTGATTTGCCAATTTCAAAAGGTGTCAGACATCCGTTGGAGGACTGAGTGGATGACAAGTAATACACCAAAGAAGAAGAACTCATTTCTTTTTCCTGTTTTAGCATTTAGCCCAGAAAGCTAATATGTCCGCGATCATCACCGTCACTTTTCCGGCTTTGTACGCCGAAAATAGCTGTGAGATGCAAGAGAAACTTATGTGGGATAATCATAAGACTTCGTAGATGTGGCACAGACTTTAAATTACCAAAAGAATGCAAAATATGGACCATGATGGGTAAAAACGCAGACCACGCCAGCCAGCCATTCACCCAGCAAGCCAGCCCCCCTTTGTCAACAGTAAGTGACTTATTTTGTTTTTTTTAAATGTTGTGGTGATATTAGTTGTTGGTCTCACACACAAAATTGGATCTTTTAATGTGAAGGCGGAGTTTTTCCGTTTTGGACGGAGATAAAAGGAGGAAGTGCAAAAATGTAAATAAAGTTTTTCCAGACAGACACACGTATCCTGTCTGTTTTTCTGCAACTTCTACATTGGTGACCCCGACGTTTGAAGAATGTCTATTCAAGCGACCTCTTCTGATATCGCCACCACGGCGTCTGTATCCGCCGCGGCTCCTGCACTGGATGTTTTTGTGGCTACCATTAAATTACTGGACTTTTGGCAGCACAACCCGGAGCCCTTGTTTCAGCATGTCGAGGCTCAGTTCCATCTGCGCGGAGTAACTACAGGTGACACGAAGTATTTCCATGTTGTTGCAGCTTTGAATTCTGCCACTACTCATCGTTTGATGGGACTGCTCCAGGACCCGCCTCTCACTGACAGGTATGTCACTCTGAAGAGGGCTCTTCTGCAGCTGTACCAGCTCTCTGATATAGAGCGTGCTGATCGTCTTCTGTCTATGACTGGTTTGGGGGACAGCAAACCTTCTGAGCTGATGGAGAATATGTTGGCACTTCTTGGTTCAGGAGACAGTTCATTTCTGTTTACCCACCTGTTTCTGCGTCAGCTCCCGCCTCCAGTGCGCACTGTCCTGGCCAGCTCGCCCCTCATTTGTACTAAGGATTATCGGGGTTTGGCTGGAGAAGCGGACAGGCTTTGGCTGGCTTCTCGTCATTTGTCGGTGCATGCATTGCTGCCTGGGCAGTCTGATGGAGAAGTCTCGGTGGATGTGGCTGCAGTATCGGATCGCTGTAAGAAAGAGAGCGGCCTGTGTTTTTATCACCGCCGTTTTGGACCGAAGGCTCGGCGCTGTATTCCACCGTGCTCTTTCCAGCCACAGGGAAACGAGAAGGCTGGTGCTCGCTAGCAGCTGCGTGCACCGGCAGCAGCAATAAGCTGCTTTTTATTGAGGACTGCGCGGCTGGACATCGTTTTTTGGTGGATTCAGGAGCGCAATGGAGCATCGTTCCCCCCTCTTCGGCTGACATCATGTGATATGAACATGGACCTCCACTGGATGCTGCTAATGGTACTCCTATTCGCACCTTTGGCACCAGGCTCATTACTGTGTGTTTTAATGGCCGTGAATTTAGTTGGGACTTTGTGGTAGCATCTGTACCAGTCCCTATCCTTGGTGCAGACTTTTTGTGTGCTTACAGACTGTTGGTTGATGTAGCTAACAGATGTTTGATTGATGCCGTGTCTTTTGATTCTTATCCATGTACACTGGGTGGGGCTGGTCCACTGCTTGCTAACATGCTCGCCTCAGGAGACAGGTACCAGCATCTTCTTTCTGAGTTTCCTGCCCTCACTGTGCCTACGTTTTCTGCGGCAGTAGTTAAACATGGGGTTGAGCATTATATTACTACTGTGGGTCCACCTGTTTTTGCCCGCGCATGCCATCTGGATGCTGCTAAGTTAGCCATCGCTAGAGATGAGTTTGCCAATATGGAGCGGTTGGGTATTGTGCGCCTTTCCGACAGTCCGTGGGCTTCTCCCCTCCACATGGTCCCTAAGTCAGATGGGGGTTGGCGCCCTTGTGGAGATTTTAGGCACCTTAACAACGCTACTACCAACGACAGGTACCCAGTCCCCCATATCCAGGATTTTTCTTCACGTCTGGCAGGGACAGTCATTTTTTCTAAAGTGGATTTAGTGCGTGGTTATCATCAGGTGCCTGGCCATCCCCAGGATGTCCCCAAGACAGCGATCACTCCATTTGGACTGTTTGAGTTCTTGAGGATGCCATTCGGCCTTAAGGGTGCTGCACAGACGTTTCAAAGGCTTATGGACTCTGTGTTGCGGGACATGCCTTTTCTGTTTGTATACCTGGACGATATACTGGTGGCGAGCGCTTCGGTGGAGGAACATGTGTTGCACCTTCGCCAGCTCTTCAGACGCCTCTGTGACCATGGACTGATAGTGAACCCCGTGAAGTGTCAGTTTGGGCTCTCAGAACTTGAGTTCTTGGGGCATAAGGTATCCCAGCAGGGTGCCGTGCCCCTCCCGGCTAAAGTCGAAGTAGTTTTAGCTTTTCCACGCCCCTCCTCTGTCAAGCCCCTGCAGGAGTTTTTGGGCATGGTCAATTTTTACAACCGTTTTATACCTCATGCTGCCCATATTATGCGTCCACTGTATGAGGCCTTGAAGGGTAAGAGGGGTAATCAGGACATTGAGTGGACTCATGAGAGGTTATGTGCTTTTGACGGGGCTAAAGCTGCACTGGCTGATGCTGCCTTGTTGGCTCATCCAGATCCCACGGCCGCCATTGCTCTTACCACCGACGCATCTGATTATGCTGTCGGAGCAGTTTGTGAGCAGTGGGTGGGCAATTCCTGGGAACCTCTAGCCTTTTTTAGTAGACAGTTATGCGAGTCAGAAAGGAAGTACAGCACCTTTGACAGGGAGCTGTTGGCCCTTTTCTTGGCGACAAGGCATTTTAGGTTTCTTTTGGAGGGCCGTAAATTCACCGCTTTTGGGGACCATAAACCCCTCACGTTTGCCATGGCCAAGTCCATTGAACCTTGGTCAGCTCGGCAACAACGGCAGCTTTCGGCTATTTCCGAGTTCACTACAGACATTCAGCATGTGGCTGGTAAGACCAACTTGGTGGCGGACTGTCTTTCTCGTGCACCAGTTGCTGCTGTTCATTTGGGCATGGACTATGCTGAGATGGCTGCCGATCAGTTGTTGGACCCGGAGGTGCAGGTGCTTCGTTCCACGGAGTCCAGTTTGCAGTTGGAGGATGTCTGCTTTCAAGACAGTGGCGCCACTCTTCTGTGCGATACTACAATGGGAAAACCACGACCTCTGGTGCCTGTGGCTTGGCGTCGTCATGTTTTTGACGCTGTTCATTCTTTGTCGCATCCTGGGGTTAAGGCTTCGGTCAAGTTGGTGAGCGCCAAGTTTGTATGGCCGGGTCTCAGAAAGGATGTGAAGACTTGGACGACAGCCTGTGTGGCGTGCCAGCGTGCTAAGGTGCAGCGTCACATAAAGGCTCCATTGGAGCCTTTTTGGATTCCGGAGCGACGTTTTGATCATGTTCAGGTGGACCTAGTTGGACCTCTTCCTCCGTCTCGTGGTTTTACTCACCTCTTCACTATGGTGGACCGAACTACGCAGTGGCCGAAGGTAGTTCCCCTGACATCAACTACAGCGTCTGATGTTGCCCGGGCATTTATCTCCTCTTGGGTGTCCCGTTTTGGTGTCCCCTTGGACGTTACCTCTGACAGGGGCCCGCAATTTACCTCTGCACTTTGGAATGAAGTAGCTGGTAGTTTGGGGGTTAAACTCCATCGGACCACAGCATACCATCCACAACCTAATGGGCTATGCGAGCGGTTTCATCGGACTATGAAAGCGGCCCTTCGCGCGTCATTAGTGGATAGTGGATGGGTGGACAGATTACCGTGGGTTTTGTTGGGTTTGTGTTCAGCCCCCAAAGAAGACCTGCATTCCTCTTCTGCTGAGTTGGTCCTTGGCCAGACCTTGAGGGTTCCAGGGGAGTTTCTTCCTACCAGTCCAGGGTTAGGTCCCAGTATGGTTAAGAGACCTAAGTGTCGAGAGGAAGCTAGGGCTTTTGTTCCTGTGGCTGCGCACCACTGCCTTCCTCAGTCTTACGTCCCTGACAGCCTTAGGTCGGCTAAATATGTTTTTGTCCGGCACGATGCTCATCGTTCTCCCCTGCAAGCACCTTATGATGGCCCTTTTCGGGTGTTGGAAACAGGCCATAAGGATTTTTTGGTTGAGTTGGGGACTGGTCAGGATCGGATTTCGGTGGATCGTTTGAAGCCTGCTCATGTTCTTTGTGACGATGAGGTTGAGTTAGCCTGCCCGGCTCGGCGGGGGCGCCCTCCCAACCCTGCGCCTGAGGTTGTTTCTGCTCCGGTTACAGTTGTGTCCCCTAGGACTGCGCAGTGCAGTCATCGGGGCAGAGTAATTAGGTTGCCTAAGAGGTTTTCTTGAGTTATTTTCTTTTTTTTTTTTTTTTTTTTTTTTTTTATTTAAGTTTTTGTAAAGGGTATACAGGTCGTTACAGCAATGCATTGTTTACATTTTCATCACATGTTCCCTTATTTTCTGATATCTGACAACATTGGAAGAATAATTCTTACAACACCCCCTTTTTTTTTAAAGTGAAAGAAAAAGTGAAATTAAAGAGAAAAAAAACAAAAAACAAAAAAAACAAAAAACAAAAAACAAAAACAAACAAACCAGCAAAAAACAAACAAAAAGAAAAAGTAAGTAAATAAAGGTAAAAGAGCATCTGAGTAGCGTTGGAACAAAGAGCGGAACCATTATTGAAATGGTGTTTGTCAAAGATTAGATCTAATGGAAGACACATATGCGATCCAGGTTTGCCAAAAGTTCATGAACCCATCCATGTCCTGTCTCAGTGCGAATGTCAACTTTTCCATCGAGTAAATGTCTTGGATCACGTTAATCCAATCTTCAGGTGTAGGACAGTCCTTCAACATCCATTTTTTAGTTAGAGCTTTTTTACTTGCCAATATTAAAACATTGAATAAGTATTTTTCTCCTCGTCTTTCCAGTGAGTCCGGTAGTAAACCCAAATACAAAGTTACAAAAGAAAAGGGGACTGTTATTTTGAATATTTTCCCCAATATTGTCTGTACATTGGTCCAATATTGGTGGATAACTGGGCATGACCAAAACACATGAAAATGATTTGCAGTCTTTTCACCACACAGGCGCCAACAGTTCAACCCCTTATGGGTAAATTTGTTTTGTGCAGGTGTTCTGAAAAATCTTACCAAGTTTTTCCATCCAAATTCTCTCCACTGCAGGGATGAGGTACTTTTCCATTGCTGTTTATTTAGCTTTTCCCATATTTCCAGTTGTAAAGTGAAATTCCCCTCTTTTTCCCATCTCTCTTTTATATATGATGTGTTGTCTCCTTTTAAGTCTTGAAGACCTTGGTATATTTTAGAAATGTATCTGATCCCTGGGATCCCTTTATATGCCATTAAGAAGACCTTCAGAACACCTGACTGGGCCCTTTCCAAATCCTCCTTTTTAAGTATATTGTTTATGTGGTGTCTAAGCTGAAAGAACCTGTAAAGGTCTTGATTTATTAAGCCTTGTTTTTTCAAATCTTCAAAACTTCTTAAAATTTGCCCTTTAAAAAAATCGTAATATTTTATCAGCCCTTTCTCCTTCCATTTTTTAAATCTGGTGTCTGTTTTATTAGGAGTAAAGTCTTGATCATAGGCAATCCATTGCAGAAGTCGATAGGGTTCTTTAGTTTGATTCTCTCTGACTATCTTAAACCAAATTTTTAGCGGAGTCTCTATCCACGGGTTAGTGTTATTCAAAAGCTTAGGTAAGGCATTGTTCCCTATTATCGCCTGTAGGGGGATGTCACTTGTTATTTGGCATTCGATCTCCTTCCATTGTGCAGTGTAGACTGGGTTACATATCTCTAATAAAGTTTTAATTTGTGCAGCTTTAAAGTAGTCCCTGATATTTGGCAGCGCGAGCCCACCTTTGTCTTTGTTTAGCTGTAAGGTTCTATATCTGATTCTAGGTCTCTTGCCCCTGCCATATGAATCTTGAGATCCTTCTGTCCAGCTCCTGCCATGTTTTTTTGGGAGGTTCTGCCGGTATTGTTTGGAAAAGGTATAGAAGACGTGGAAGTATATTCATTTTGACTGCTTCAATTCTTTGTGCAGTACCTAAGAATGGTATCATATTCCATCTTGCTAGGTCAGATTTTATTTTTGTCACCAGTGGATCATAGTTTAGTGATATAATTTTGTTGAGTTGTTTCGGGATATTGACCCCCAGATATTTCATAGATTCCGACTCCCAGTTAGTTTTGAGTTTGCTTAGTGAATAATGATTTGGGTCATAGTTGAATGTTAAAATTTGGGTTTTATGCATGTTTAATTTGTACCCCGATAAATCTCCATACTCTGAAAAAACTGAGGTTAGTTCTGGTAAAGAAGTGTCCGGCTGCCCTAGGTATATTAAAATGTCATCAGCAAAGAGTGCTATTTTATGTTCCTTCTGACCAAGTGTAATACCTTGAATTTTTTGATTTTGTCTTATCCATTGGCTCAGAGGTTCTATGAAGATTGCAAAGAGCAGTGGAGACAGGGGGCAGCCCTGACGACATCCTCTTTCCAGTTCAAAAGATGATGATAAATTACCGTTAATCCTTATTTTAGCTGTTGGTTTTTTATATAATGCCTGTATAGTTCTAATGAAGTTGTTATGAAAATTGAAACTGGATAAGGTTCTATATAGAAAAGACCAGTCAACCGAATCGAATGCTTTTTCAGCATCTAGTCCCAATATGACTGCATTTAAGTTATATTTTTTTATATGATGAATAATGTGTAAAGTGCGTCGAATGTTGTCTTGTGTCTGTCTTTGTCTTATAAAACCTGTTTGGTCTAAATGAATTAGGTCTGTCAGTATATTTTCTAACCTTTTGGCAAGGATAATGATAAAAAGCTTATAGTCCTGATTTAGTACACTGATTGGTCTGTAGTTGGAGCACTCTAGTTTATCCTTTTCAGGTTTAGGTATAACTGCAATGACCCCTTCTCTCCAGGAGGGGGGGATTTCCCCTGTGTGGAGGACATAATTAAATGTTTTCAGGAGGAGAGGAGATAGTTGCTGTTTAAAGGTTTTGTACCACTCTGCTGTATAGCCATCAGCCCCTGGGGATTTGTTAGCTTTAAGTTTCATAATTGCTTTTTCCAATTCTTTAGGTTGTATTTCTGACAGCAGTGTTTTATTTTGTGACTCCGTAAGTTGGGGAAGGTTTAATGTGTTTAGGAATGCCTCGGATGCGTTTTTATGTTTTTTGTGGGAGTATAAGTTCTTATAGTAATTCTCGAAGCTTTTAAGAATATCCTGAATTCTGAATTTTATTTCCTTTGATACTGGGTCTCTGATTTTGTAGATTGCTCTTTCTGTTTGATGTTTCCTCAATTTATAGGCTAGCAATTTTGCCGATTTACTGCCTGCTTCATAGTATTTTTGTTTCAAAAATGTAAGTTTCTTCTGGATTTCTATTGTGTAGATCTCATTTATTTGGTTTTTAATTTCCTTAATCTTGAGCGAGTCAGTAGAATGAGTGTTGCCTTTGTGTTCTTTTTCTAGGTTCCTAAGTTCTGACTCTAATGTGGATAGTTTTTCTTGTCTTAGTTTCTTTTGGGTTGCCAGTTTTGCAATAATCTTTCCTCTTATTACAGCTTTGCATGCATCCCACAGTATTAAAGGGGATACTTCTCCATTATCGTTTTCTTCCAAATATCTGAGAATATCTGATTCCAATTCATCTTTCAATGGTCCTTTCAGGACATTTGAATTTAACCTCCAAGAAAATGTATTATTTGTGTATTTTTGGATATTTAAGTCCATGTAGATCGGACTGTGGTCAGAGAGATCCATCAGTCCTATTTTACATGTTTCTACTCTTCCAATGTCTCTATTAAACATAAAAAAATAGTCAATCCTTGAGTAAGATGAATGTGGAGTTGAGTAAAATGTATAGTCTTTTACACTGGGGTTGAATTCCCTCCACACATCACAGATTCCCATTTCTTTTAGTAGCATCCGAGTCTTCCTGCTTTGGGTGTTATTTTGATGTGGAGAATTACCAGAAGCATCCCAGTATGGATTCAGTCTGAAATTGAAGTCCCCACCACATATCACTAAACCTTGAGCTTTAGTTATCATTGGGTCAAATACATTTTTATAAAATTTCCAGTTAGCCCCTGGGGGAGCATACACATTCAGCAGGGTGATATCTTCTCCCTCTAGCCGCCCAGTTACCAAACTGTATCTCCCTTCTTTATCTTTGTGTTCTGATTTTTTTTCAAATGTAATTTTGGTTGATATCAATGTCGCTACTCCCCTCCTCCTCCCTGATTTATATGAAGATGAAGAGATCATTTTAAACCCTTGTCTACTGAGTTTAGTGTGTTCCACGTCTGTTAGGTGGGTTTCTTGTAAAAATATTATTCCTGCTTTGTCTTTTTTCATTTTGCCTAGAATCTTGGATCTTTTAACTGGATTCAGGATTCCTTTTACATTATATGAAATTATTTTGGTTACACCCTGTTTCTCCATTGTGTTGTTTTGTTTAGTATAACTGTGTGGTGGCCCTCTTTTGTGCTACTCAGAAACTGAAAGAACATTAAGAACAAGAAAAACATTAAGAACATAGTGTATAAAACTTTAAAACAAAAAACTGTCAAAAGAACTTCCTGAGCTGAGGTCTTTTTAAAGACCCTGGAAGAGCCTTGATGGAGTGAAGGCTCTGAGGGGAATTCCTCAAACTCTGTTACGTGTTGAGGGCCCTCTCTTACCCCTGTAAGTTGTCCCATGCTTTTAACGTGAGTTTCAGAACCCAATCCGAACTTGTAATGATTTTTTTTTTTCCTTTTATGCCTATACTCTGTGAAATTGTGTGCACCCTCCCACCCCCATCACATCAAACATTCACGCAAAAACAGTATTTGTTAGTGTGAGGAGAACATGTGGATTATTGTCACATTTCTATTTTAACAAGTTTTTTTTTTTAATTAAAAAGACTTATTTGTTTCAAATATTATGACTGTTCCATGAAATGTTTTACCACATGCTGAATACGCATCTCCTTTAATGTTTGTTACCTTGTATGAGGGGGGTTGGATGTGCAGATTGATTAAAAAAAAAAAAAAAAAGGTTGCTATTCCAACCTGAAAACGGACAGTTTATCCGCGACGCTCTGGCGCTGGGTTTCCCGCTGCTGGCCCGTGGATTTTGAAGGTCTTTGTGTTGTCCATGTTTGCGCTTTGATCTTCTCACCCGGGTCTGCTGCGGGTTTAAATACCGTTACCGGGAACCCTCTTCTCGCCATGTCAGTTGTTGCTTCTTCCGCCGAATTATAGAGACATGTTTCTTCACCGCAGAAGACCCTTAACTTCGCAGGAAATGGCGTCTGAAAGCGCAGTTTCTTCTCTCTTAGCACCTTTTTCGCGTCATTGTATTCCCTGCGCTTTTTAAGGACCTCCGGGGCGTAATCGTGTTCCACGAAGACTTTTCTCTCCTGGTGCATAAATCCTTTTTTCTGCCAAGCCAGTCTTACCACCTCTTGTTTTATTTTGAAATTGGAAAATCTTACCAACACCGAACGTGGGGGCGCTTCCGCTGCTGGCCTAGCGGCTAATGAACGATGTGCCTTTTCTATGTTTAAGTCGGTGGTTTGTGGAATATCCAATTTCTCTCTTAGTAAAGATTCCACGCATTCTGCCATTGAGTTAAAACCGTTTTCGGCTCCTTCTATCAGACCATGAATTCTTATATTGTCTCTTCTCTCTCTTCCTTCTTGGTTGGCTAGCTTAGCCTCTATAGATGCTTGTCTTTTGCGTAGGTCCAGCACAGAATCTTCGAGCACTTTTATTCGATCCTTTGTTTCCAAGATTCGGTTCTCGGCCTGGTCCACTCTGCTGTTTGTCCTTTTTAATTTGTCTCTGAATTCACGAAATTCGGCCGAAACCTCTCAGCGAAATCGTCGTAGTTCTTCAAATAGCGTTTTCAAGCTAACCTTCTTGTTAGCTACAACCAGTTCCTCGTCTTCTGAACGGAAATCTTCCAGTTCAGATTCTCCGGCCGATACGTGTCCTGGCCTGGAAAATTTCAGTTTCTTCTGTTTTCCTTTAGACATGATGATTTTGTCTTTTGATTTTCACTCCTCCAAAGATCCGTTAAGTTTGATTTTCAAGGTGTTATCTTGGATTGGGTCTGAGAGCTTCAGTGTTAAGCTGCAGTCGCCATGGCGTCCAGACCGGAAGTCCGAGTTATTTTCTTTTGGATTTTTGTTCATGCTGTTTTAGTTTGTTTTTTGTCAGCATGTTTATTTATGTTGTTATTTGTGTGTTCTGGGGGGGCCTGTGTGGTGATATTAGTTGTTGGTCTCACACACAAAATTGGATCTTTTAATGTGAAGGTGGAGTTTTAATGTGAAGGCGGAGTTTTTCCGTTTTGGACAGAGATAAAAGGAGGAAGTGCAAAAATGTAAATAAAGTTTTTCCAGACAGACACGCGTATCCTGTCTGTTTATCTGCAACTTCTACAATGTATTGATTTCTTGTTCATATACTTTGAAGATGAGATGATGACGTACCTCTGTAAAAAAAAAAAAAAAAAAAAAAAAAACGGTGTCAAAAGACTGAACCATTCTCTCTGTAAATACATCCAAAGTCCAGTTTTGACTGAGTTATGGAATTTAAAGAGGTGCCGTGACATTATGCAAATTAGATGCATAAATTTATTCCTATCTGAAACTTTGGATCATTTTTTACATCTTTCTAATTGACAGTAAGCCATTATCTCTTACCACTTTCAAGTTATAGCCTTGGAAATCTGAGCTATTTTATTTACAAAAAAATATTTACCACTCTTGACCACTAGGGGTTATGTCGCAGTTCGGCAACATACACACTCAGAGGGTTTACTTACAGTTTGCGGTAACTGAGTTTTTGGTTCCAAAAAGTCAGAGTATATTTGTAACTATGGTAACAAAGACTGTAAACATAAGCTGCTCCTGACTAGGTTCTGTTCAGGTTATCTTCAGGGTATCTTTAGAATATTTAAACTTACCTTGGCATCCACATCAGCGAGGACCTTAAGTGGACACACAACACCACAGAGCTGGTTAAGAGAGCTCAGCAGTGACTGTACTTTCTGAGGAGGCTGAAGAAGTTTGGCATGTCCTCCAGGGTCCTCAACAATTTCTACAGCTGCATCATCGAGAGCATCCTGACCAACGGCATCACTGCGTGGTACAGCGGCACCACTGACCTGGACTGTAAACATCTGCAGAGTGGTGAAGACAGTGAAGAAGATCATCAGGACTCCACTCCCCTCTCTGCAGAGCATCTACCACCACAGAGTCCAAAGGAGAGCTGACGCCATCCTCCAGGACCCCACCCACCCCCAGCACAGACTGCTCACACTTCTACCCTCAGGCCGGAGGTACAGAAGTGTGAAATGCAGGACAACCAGACTGAAAAAGTCCTTCTTTCCCACTGCCATCAGACTCCTGAACAGATAACTCCCAAAACTCTGTAATACAGCTTTGCATATAGGAACTCACATACCGGCTGCTAAATTTGCATATTGCTCACCTGTACAGTAGATATAGTCTCACCCGTCTGATGTCCATATCATCTCTGCTGTTATCATCTTTGCTGCTACTTATCATGCACAGTCTACTGGTACTACCGTTACAGAAATAATTTGTATTTTGTAGTTATACACTGCTCGTTGCACAGTGCTCATTTGCACACTGTACATAGTGTTATTAGTACTCATTAGTTTTAGTATTTAGTATCAAGGTGTGCTTGAGTCCTAACCGCCTAACTCTGTGTTGGTGTGTGTGTGTTATTAGCATCCATTAGTATTAGGATTGAGTTACTGTGTTAGTGTGTCATTACCTATTACAATTGTTGTTTCCGTACCTTTACCTTGGCATTTGTTCAGAGAGCAAAGTAAGAATTTCATTGCTCAGGGAATGTAGCATTTCTTAACTGTCCACATGATAAAGTCTTTGAATCTTGAATCTTAAGAGGAACCACATCCACAAACAGAAATGTGAACACAGAATCAGATAACTTGTCACTCAAAATCACCTTTAATCAAACAAACCAGCACTGATTTGTTTTTATCGCACCTTCTTTATTTCCTGAACAAACATCATTTCCCTCTATCTTCACATGCAGATTTTTCATCTCCAAATCTATTTTCAGATCTTTTTTTCTATTAGATCAATTTAGTCCAGGTCCTTTGCTGGTAACTGCAATGAAATTCTTCCATTTAGTGATCTTAAAGGTAAAATATTCATTTCTGTTCTGCAATAATTTGTCTCTTATTAAGACCAATAACATCAGTTTCTTACATTGTGAAGTTGCTGCCCAGAGGTTGGAGGAGGATCCACCAGACTGACCTGTTCCGTCTCTGATGGAGCAGAAGTAAGTTCTGCTGCGGATCCTCCGTCTTCAAACACCACAGTCTCATATTGATGCTTCGCACATGTTGTCCATATAGTTTAGTGGACCCTCTGGACCCTCCATGTCCACTTGTGTCACAGCTGATGCTGTCTCCTCATCAGCCTTTTAATTGCATTAACAGTCTTAGGGCCTTTGGCCTAATGAAGGATAGTTTTTCAAAAAGGGAAAAAAAAACAATATGTAGATTACAAGACAAGGACACCACGTTGTACTGTAACGGTGATAAAACTGTAAAAAAGTTCAAATGAAAAGCCTACAATTATTCAAAGAAGAGGCTTGTGAGGGAAATTGGTTGGACAGAAAAACCCCTGAAAAGGTTCGCATAAATTAACACAACAGCAAGGCTTGCATAGTGATGCCTTACTGTAGTTGCAATAAGGGAAAAAAAATTAAAATCCATACTATATAATCTGATTATTTAGGTATGTGGGGAAAGTTAAAAAGCCTTAACAGAGCTTCACAAACTGAACAATGAAGGATGGAACCATCAGATGTTCTGACATTTTCCCAGGGCAGAACCCAGATGTTCTCTGATCTGGACATCTGTTCATGACTGTGGGATTCAGTTTTTAACATTTGA
Source organism: Pholidichthys leucotaenia (assembly GCA_020510985.1). Taxonomy (NCBI): domain Eukaryota; kingdom Metazoa; phylum Chordata; class Actinopteri; order Cichliformes; family Pholidichthyidae; genus Pholidichthys; species Pholidichthys leucotaenia. The sequence continues at coordinate 2,144,121 of JAJAQF010000046.1, read as the reverse complement.
TGTTTGATATTTGCTCCTTCACCCAAACTGCTCAGTTTTAACTATTATCATTCTGATTTACTACATTTCCAAAAAAAAAAAAAAAAGGTCACAAAATTACATGAATACATTTAGAAAAAACTTCAAATTCATGTGACAGAAATATCACATTTATGAACAAAAAATTCATATTGACAAAGAAATCTGCAACAAATATCTTTGGGGAAATTATTAGAAATTGCATAGAAAATTTGCATATTTACTATAAAAAAAATAGCAAAATTACAAGAAAAAAGACTCAAATTTACACAAAAAGCTACAAATTTAGGAAAAAAGGTACAAATTTATATGAAAAAATCTTTATAACAAAAGCCGTTATATCTGAATGTAATGATAAAGGTTGTAAAACAGCCTATACTGCCTTGCAATGCTCTGGATTTATAACATTATTCTAAATACTTACTATTTATTTATGGAAAATAAATTTCACCCAAAGGTCTTCCAAGCTGCGGCTGGAACTCGCAGCTTCTCACACCAGAGTCCGGCACTGTACTTCTGTCACTGAGAGGCTGGATCATTTTGTAAATCCAAAAACTCCCTTCATGCAGGCGGGAGTTCTTCACAGGTCAGCTCCCTGGATCTTTGGCTCATGTCGCTGTTTTTTCTTCCTGATTGTGCTTTTTTCCACCACTATGCCTCCAAGAGTGTTGGTAACTCCATCTCAGAGAAATAATTCCCCCTCTTTTCCTCCACTGCTCATGGTCTCTGTGTTCAACACGTGCTGTCTTAGTAGGTTTGCCGTGAATGTGCACAACACCAGGTCAGTCAACTCTGAGTTGATCAGACAGAGTCATAACTGGAGTTCTGGAACCAGAAACTCAGAGTAAGTTCTGGCAGGTTCACTTAACCCTTGTTTCAGGCTATGTTAACCCTGCTTTCTGGAATAACCCCATGAAGCTCCACAAAGAAAGCAGTAAACACTGCACTAATCACGTAAAAGCTAGTCATTTTACACAGGGGTTTAGTGTCACTTTTTTCACCCATTCTGAGTTTGCAGGTATGCTATGGAGAACGGGCATTGACGTCATGCCGCGCTGCATTCTGGGCAACTCATGGCTGCTTCGTCATGACAATGCACCAGCTCACAATACGCTGAGCATGTGGTGTTTCCTGGCTGAGAATAACAGTGCTGTGCTGGAGCAACCTGACCTGGCTCCATGTGATTTTTTTCCTCTTTCCCCCAAGCTCAAAGGGGTTATCGAGGGGACATGTTTTCTGGACATGGAAGCCATCAAGAGGGCCGTGACTACGGAGCTGCAGAGAATTCCAGGAGAATCCTTCCTGGAGTGCATGGAGGCATGGCGGAGAAGGATGGGAGAGTGTGTTAAGACTTGTTATGGATCCACCTCCATAAGGAATTAGTCAGTGGTGCGATTTCTGATACCTTAAGGTACACCTCCACTACTAGCTCGGTGCTAGTAGAGGAATTCCTCTGACTCAGAGGTAAGAGTGGTAGGATTCATATCAAGGTGTCATGGGTTCGAATCCAAACCTGGGATACTAGGTGTCAGTCTACCTTGCTTAAGTGCAGAAAAGACTTCATAGGTACTAGTCTGCCTTGCCTGTGGGTGAAAATAACTATAGGTCTGTCCACCTTGACATGAGGGTCAAAATGGTCTTGGAGGTCCCAGGCTAAATAGGCAATTCTGGTCTTGGCCCAGAAAGTGGGTCGTAACGGACTGGAGGGGGATTATTTTGAAGGGGAAAAATTGTAGTTTGTGGTTTACATTTGAAATAATTTTCGACCCCAGTCCTGTTACTTTTCTGACACACCTCGTAAGTTTCTAAAATGTCAGTGTTGGTGTCTTTACTGGTTTACACTGCTTCTCTCTTTATATTTTTGTTATCACATCAGTTCTGTCTTTTTCTTGTATCTCTTCCATCTCCAGAACGCCCTCATCACTATGCCTGTAAGGAGGAGGACATTCTGTCTGACCAGCAACTCTGGAACCAGGAGAGGAACTCCAGTCTGGACCAGGAGGAACCACATCCCCCACAGGTTAAAGAGGAAGAGGATGAAGGCTGCAGCAGCTGGAACAGGGAAAACTTTGCGCTGACTAAAGAGGCTGAGGCTGTGTGTGAGGAACATAATTACAGTGCACATGAACAGGATGGTGGGCCGCTTCTCAGTGACAGCACTACTTTAACTGCGAGCAGTGATGAGGAAGGAAGTAAAACTGAAAACTCAAGCACTTGGTTATCTGAGAACAGCGATGAAGAACAAAGCCACAATGAAAACTCAGAACCTACTACAGACCACACAGAGATAAGACCATGCTGTTGCATCATTTGTGGGAAAAGATTTTTATTACGCTTAGACGGTGCTCTACAGGATGAGATGCATTTCTTCTGCTACACTTGCAAGGAAAAAATTAAAGAGCCAAAAAAAAGTCGAAGAAATTGCATTTCTTGTGAAACTTGTGGAGCAAAGTTTAGTCAACATTGGCTTTTGTTGAAACACAAGAGAATTCACACAGGTGAGAAGCCATTTTTTTGCGAGTTATGTGGAAAGAGTTTTAGCCGAAGCTTGCTATTGTTGAAGCACAAGAGAATTCACACAGATGAGAAGCTGCTTTCTTGTGACGTATGTGGGAAAAGATTCAGTGGACATGATGAACTGCTGCTTCACACCAGAACCCACACAGGTGAGAAGTCGTTTTCTTGTGAGGTGTGTGGCAGAAGATTCAGTAGACGTACAACTTTAGTGGATCACTTAAAAACTTCCATGGGTAAAAAGCCATTTTCTTGTGAAACCTGTGGAAAGAGTTTTGGACGGAGAACCGAATTGTTGTACCACAGTGCAGGTTACGTCACGCCAAATCAGTCGCAACAAACAAAAATTGTTTCGTCCAGTCCAGCTACTCAACTTTATTTATATAGAACCAAGCCAAAACACCAGTTACCTTGTAATGCTTCAAATTACAGAGAAAAGATTCTACAATGTCAGGAGATGCCAACAACCAGGTGATTTTCAGAGAGCAGGCACTTGGCCATGGTGGAGAGGAAAATTTCCCTTTTATCAGGAAGAAACCTCAGAGCAGTCATTGTCTGGAACTGATTAAGGGTGAGGGGAAGGAGAAGGAGGGTAAACATACAGTCGATCTCTGACATGATTTATTTATAAGAATGAAATATTTATACTTATTTATCAATCAATCAATCAGTCAATGCATTAGATTTATGTAGCGCTTTATCATAGACACTCAAAGACGCTTTACAGAAATTAAGGGTCATCCACCACCTGGATGGATGAAGCAGCCACAATACGGCGCCATCCCTTTTAACCATTCACACACACATTCACACCAAGGGCCACTTTAGAGTCTCCAATTAACCTAACCTTTTATAACGTCTATAACTAGCTTAAACGTCTCGCATTTGTTGGAATAAACAACCAGACAAGTGCAAAATTTTCAACCATAATACATTTATTAATAAGCCCCAATTCTTTACCTCCACAGATTATTACATCAATTTTCCAGCTTATTCTGTGAAAAAATATACATATAATACCAATAACATTGTATCATAACATCCTTAGGAAATTTAATCTTCTTCTTTCGGCTGCTCCCTTCAGGGGTCTCCACAGCAGATCATCTGCCTCCATCTCACCCTGTCCCTTCATCTTCCTCTGTAACATCAACCCTCTCCATGTCCTCCTTCACTACATCCATGAATCTTCTCTGTGGTCTTCCTCCTTTCCTCCTTCCTAGCAGCTCCATCTTCAACATCCTTTGTCCAACATCTCCACTAGCTGTCCTTCACACATGTCCAAACCATCTCAGCCTGTCCTCTTATTTTATCTCCAAACCGCTCAACCTGAGCTGTCCCTCTGATGTACTCATTTCTAATCCTGTCCCTTCTAGTCACTCCCAGTGAGAATCTCAGCATCTTCAACTGTGCCACCTCCAGCTCCACCTCCTGTCTTTTTGTCAGTGCCACCGTCTCCAAACCATGCATCATAGCAGGTCTCACTACGTCTTGTGAATCTTCCCTTTCACTCTAGCTGCTATCCTTCTGTCACAAATCACCCCTGACACTCATCTCCACCCTGCCGGCGCTCTCGTCTTCACCTCTCTTCTGCATTTTCCATTGCTTTGGATGGTTGACCCCAGGTATTTAAACTCATCTACCTTCACTACCTCTACTCCTTGCATCTTCAGCATTACACCTGCCTCCCTCTCATTCTCACTCATGTATTCTGTCTTGCTTCTACAGACTTTCAATCCTCTTCTCTCCAGAGCATACCTCCACCTGTCCAGGTTCTCTCACCTGCTCCCTACTCTCACTACAGATCACAATGTCATCTCCAAACATCATGGTCCACAGAGACTCCTGCCTGACCTCGTCTGTCAGCCTGTTCATCACCATGGCAAAAAAGAAGGGGCTCAGAGCCGATCCCTGATGTAATCCCACCCCCATCTTGAATCCACCTGTCACTCCCACAGCACACCTCACCACCATCTCGCCACCGTCTCGCTGTCCTTATACATGTCCTGCACCACCCTCACATACGAGGTGAGGGGGGCTGAAAAGTTCCAAGGCTGACCATGATGCAGTGGTCAAATCTGAACAAATAGAATAGGCTTTATTGTCATTGTATAATTGTACAGTACAACAAAATTGTGGGTACTCCATCAGGCTACTGTGCAATATAGTAAGAAAGAAGGATCTGATAAAACACAGTTACAGAATACACGATTAAATATATGTCAGAAATAGAAATAAAACATAGCCCACAGGTATATACAAAAGTATGGTAGTGGCTTCACTACTGTACAGTCGTGTAAAAATTAGGACACCCTGTATAAACCTGTGTGTTTTTTAACATATTTGGACATTGGGATATTTAATATCAATGTTAAAAATACTGGGAGGTTCATGTAATACAACTAAACGATTAAAAATGAATTAAAGACTTTTTTCAAATTTTCTGTAAAATGTAATTCTAAACAAATAGTGAGGAATAAATTTGGATATCCCCATCTTTTTAGGACAACCCCACATTCATTCCCACTTAAAATGGCTAAAATAAATGTTAAAAAATGCAAATAAAAACGAAAACAAGGTTAGACATAGATATATGAACATTTCTTAATAAAGAACTGAATATTTAATGGGGTGTCCTAATTTTTTCACATGACTGTATGTACATAAGAGTGCGGAGTGCAGAACACAAGATTGAATAAAATGCCCCAAGGATTATGGAAAATATACACAAGAATGGTAGTGGTTTCACAGATGAGTCAATGTACATGAAAGTGCAGAGTGCAAAGACAGGTGTGTTATTGTGATAATTAAAAGGTCCTCAGTTCTGAGCATGTGAGCGTTCGGCGGGAAGGGAGGGGGGTGGGGCCTCTGTTTGCAGTTTGAATCCCCCAGGGGAAGAGACTGTCAGTCTGCAGGTGTGGGATCTTATTGATGTGAACCATCGTCCAGAGGGGAGCAGGTCAAACAGGTGGTGGGTGGGATGTGAGGGGTCTCCTGTGATGGTCTTGATCTTTCTGAGACAGGAGGATCTGGAGATGTCCTCCAGGGAGGGCAGAGGGTTGCCAATAATTTTTTGGGCGGTGTTGATGATCCTCTGCACAGCCTAGCTGTTTTCGGCCTTGGAGCTGGCGTACCATACACCCAGTCAGTAGGCGAACATACTCTTCACTGAGCAGCAGCAGAAGGCCAGCAGCAGCTTCTGGTCCATGTTGTTCTTCCTCAGGACATGGAGGAAGTGCAACCACTGCTTGACTTTCTTCACCAGGGCCTTGGTGTTGACAGTCCAAGAGAGGTCAGAGGAGATGTGGGTGCCCAGGAACCTGAAGGTGGAGACGGTTTCCACGCAGTCACCATTTATGAGGAGGGGGGTGGTCCTGACTATTCTTCCTGAAGTCCAGTATAATTTGTTTTGTTTTTTTAGACATTCAGTTTCAAGTTGTCTGCTTGGTACCACAGCAGCAGATTCTGTACCTCTGCCCTGTATGCCTTCTCATCGTCATCGGTGATGAGCCCAACCAAGGTGGTATCATCCATGTACATCACGATGATGGTGGTTGGGTGGGTTGGAATACAGTCAGAGGTGTACAGGGAATACAGTAGTGGGCTTAGCATGCAGCCCTGTGGAGAGCCAGTGCTGAGAGACTGTGGAGGAGTGGTGGGGCCAAGTCTGACTGTTTGTGGGCATTTGGTGAGAAGGTTTTTTATCCCGTAGCAGGTGGGGGGGGGGGATCTGGAGGAGGTGCAGTTTATTGATCAGGATATCTGGGATGATGGTGTTGAAATCTGAGCTGTAGTCCACAAAGAGTATCCTCATGTAGCTCCTTGGGTACTCCAGGTGTCTCAGCACTCTATGGAGTGTGCTGGCGATGGCGTCTTCCATAGACCGGTTCTCCTTCTAGGCAAACTGGTGGTGGTCGAAGGACAGGGGAAGACAGTCCCTGATGTGCTGGGACCCCAGTCGCTCAAAACACTTCATGACTACAGACGTGAGTACTATGGGTCTGTAGTCATTCAGGTTGTCAATTACAGACTTTTTGGAAATGGGGATGATGGGGTGGAGGCCTTGAGGCAGGAGGGGATGGTGGCATGCATCAGGAAGAGGTTGAACAACTTGGTGAGGATCTCTGCCAGCTGGTCTGTACATGCTTTGACCACTGTTCCCGGGATGCTGTCTGGACCAGCAGCTCTGTGGGGGTTCACTGCTTTCATTTCCCTCCTCACCTCATGCACCTGTAGAGAGAGAGGGGAGGGGGGACGAGTTCAAAATCAAATCAAATCAAACTTTATTGTCATATTGCTGTACATACAACTGTAGTGCAGGCAAGATGAAATTGCGTTTCTCTCGGCATCCATATAAGAAGCAGCATGATTAAGACACACTCCCACATAGCTCCACCCCTCACCCCACCCCCATCCATTCACACATCCCTGAGACATACTTGGGGAAAAAGAATAACTAACTATAATATACAAAATGTCCATAGGTGCAGTAGTGTGTATGTGAGATTCCGGGTCAGCTGTTCAGCATCCTGACAGCTTGTGGGAGGAAGCTGTTGATCAGTCTGGTGGTTCTGCCTCTGATGCTCCGGAATCGTTTACCAGATGGAAGAAGTTCAAAGTGTTTATGCAGAGGGTGAGAACGGTCCTTGACAATGTTCAGTCCCCTGCTCCTACAACGGTTCTGAAAAAGTTCTTGGACAGAGGGGAGGGAGACTCCAATTACCCTCTCCGCCCCCTTGACTATCCTCTGCAGGGCTTTTTTGTCTGACATACTGCAGCTGGAGTACCATGTAGCAATGCAGTACGTCAGAACACTCTCCACCACACCTCTGTAGAAGGTCCTGAGGATGCAGATGGGGAGAGAGGCCTGTTTGAGTTTTCTCAAGAAGTGTAGTCTCTGCTGAGCCCGCTTCCTGATCTCCAAGGAATTCTTGCTCCAGGTCAGGTCCTGCGAGATCTGCACTCCGAGGAACTTGATGTTCTCTACTCTCTCCACTAAACGGCCGCCGATGCTGAGGGGGACGTGCTCAGGCTGTGACCGCCGGAAGTCGATAATCATCTCCTTCGTTTTGTCCACGTTGAGCACCAGATTGTTCTCCCTGCACCAGCCCTCCAGGTCTCTCACTTCTTCCCTGTACATTGATTCCTCATCCCTCTGAATAAGTCCCACCACCGTGGTGTCATCTGCAAACTTAATAATCTGGTTCCCCTCGTGTTTGGATACACAGTCATGTGTTAGAAGTGTAAACAACAGTGGACTGAGTACACAGCCTTGAGGGGTTCCGGTACTCAGCGTGACAGAGTTGGAGATGTTGTTTCCAACCCGGACAGACTGAGGTCTCTCAGTCAGGAAATCCAGGATCCAGAGACATGTGGCGGTGTTCAGACCGAGAAGGAGTAATTTCTCTATCAGTCTCTGGGGAATAATGGTGTTGAATGCTGAACTGAAATCAATGTACAGGAGTCTGGCGTAGGTGTCTTTCTGGTCCAGGTGGGTGATGACAGAGTGTAGGGTGGTGACTATAGCATCCTCCGTGGAGCGGTTTGAACGATATGCAAACTGGAGCGGGTCGTGTGATTCAGGGAGGCAGGCTGTGATGTGTGGTTTGACAAGCTGTTCAAAACACTTCATCACAATTGGTGTAAGTGCAACAGGACGACTGTCATTCAAACAGGACACCACTGGTTTCTTTGCCACCGGTACAATGATAGAGGTCTTGAAGCATCTGGGAACGATGGCCTGACTCAGGGAGATGTTATAAATGTCAGTCAGGACATCCGCCAACTCGCTTGCGCAGTCTCGGAGCACACGTCCCGGAATGTTGTCTGGACCTGCAGCTTTGCGTGGGTTGACTCTGGATAGGGTCCTCCGTGTGTCCGCTGTGTTGATGGTAAAAGCTGGTCCGACCGATGGTGGGAGTGGGCCGGCCCTCCCTCTGATTGTCGAGTTTGATGCTTCAAAACGTGCAAAGAAGTCGTTAAGCCTGTCTGGAAGCGAAGCGTTGTCATCATCGACCCCCTGCCTAGACTTAAAGCCCGTCAGTGTCCGAACTCCCTGCCACATCTGCTTGGTGTTCCTAGTATCACAGAGGTGTCCCTGGATTTTCTCCGCATAGGCGCGCTTTGCCGCCTTAATTCCCTTTGAAAGCGCAGACCTGGCTGAGCGGAGGGCAATCCTGTCCTTCGCTCTGAAGGCTGCATCTCTGGCTGTAAGCAGCGAGCGCACCTCTGCAGTCATCCAGGACTTATGATTACCCCGTATAGTGATGGTCTTCACTGTAGTGAAATCCTCTGTGCACTTCGCGATGTAGCTGGTGACCGTATCAGCATACTCCTCCACATCTGTCCTGTCTTCCTGGGAGGCTGCTATTTTGAAGATCTTCCAGTCTGTGTGCTGAAAACAGTCTTGCAGTGCAGAGGTTGCACTCTCTGGCAAAATCCTGATTTGTTTCACTGCTGGCCTGCTGCGCTTCAATAAAGGTTTGTAGGCAGGCACCAGCATCACGGACATGTGATCAGAACGGCCGAGATGGGGGCGGGGTATTGCTTTATATGCATCTGTGTTTGTGTACACTAAGTCCAACATATTCTCTCCTCTGGTCTTAAAGTCTACACATTGTTTAAACTTGGGGAGCACAGTCTTTAAGCTGGTGTGGTTAAAATCCCCCGCAACCACCACAAAACTGTCCGGGTGTGACGTTTGGATTTCACTGATCGCATTGTGCAGTACCCCGAGTGCCTTCTTAGCATTAGCTTTAGCATTAGCGCTCGGCGCTATGTAAACACCAACTACAAACACGTTGCTGAATTCCCTCGGCAGATAAAATGGCCGACAATTAACAATAAGGAACTCCGCCAACGGAGAGCAGTGTTTAGACACTAACGTGGCATTAACGCACCAGTTCTTGTTAACATAGATGCATAGCCCACCCCCCCGGCTCTTACCGGAGCTTGCCGTTTCCCTGTCGGCACGGAACATCGCCATATCTTCCAGCTGAATGGCCTCGTCAGGAATGTTGTCGTGGAGCCATGTCTCGGTGAAAACAAACACACAGCAGTCCCTCCATTCTCTCCGGGTTTCTCTCAGCAAACGCAGCTCGTCCACCTTGTTTTCGAGGGTGTGGACGTTTGAGAGAAGAAGCGACGGTACCGCTGGTCTGGAGGGGTTAGCCTTTAGCCTAGCATGGATCCCGGCCCTTTTTCCTCGCTTTTGCTTGCGTTCGCTCCGCTTCCGCTTCCTCCTCTCCCAGGTAGCTTCCAGCGGGGACTCCGCCAAAATTCCATGCTGGCGTAGAATGTCCAAGTCACAACCGATCGCCGCGATTCTTGCAGCGTGCAGTACCTTGATGTTTAATAAGGTCTCACGGTTGTAAGTTTTACAGAATGTATGTCTGGGATGATTAAAACTCTCACACTCGCTGATGCCAAGAGGGGCCGCTGCGTCTAGGCGTGCCGCCATCTTTTTTTTTTGTTGTTGTTGGGGGGTGAGGTGTACTCAAACCGGGCGAAGAAGCTGTTAAGCTCTTCTGCCAGTGTGAAGGTGCTGTCTGATGTTGGGGGGTACTGGCCCCTGTAGTTGGTGAGGGCCTCGATGCCTCTCCACATCTGTCAGGGGTTGTCAGGGGTCTGTCACATCTGTCAGGGTTGTTGTCTGTGAGGAAGCCCTCCACCTTCCTCCTATCAGCATTCTTGGCTTGTTTTATCACTCTCCTCAGGTTGGCTCTGGCAGTGCTGTACAGAGAGCTGTCCCTCTGCCTGAAGGATAAGTTGCGGGCTCTGATCAGAGCCTGGACTTCACTGGTCATCCAGGGTTTCTGGTTTGGAAATACCCGAATGTGTTTGGTGACTGTCACATTTTCTACACAGCATTTAATGTAGAAGAGGACAGACTTGGTGTAGGAGTCCAGGTCCTGTTGTTCAAAGATGTTTCAGTGTGTGCAGCTAAAGCAGTCCTGTAGCTGGAGGAGAGAATTTTCAGGCCAGGTTATGTTTGTTTGGTTGGGGGAGAACTCTTCCTCAGGGGGGTGTAAGCAGGTATTAGAAGCAGGGAGAGATGGTCTGATTGTCCAAGGTGAGGGAGGGGGGTGGCTCTGTAGGCGTGCTTAATGTTGCTGTAAACATGATCCAATGTTCTTTCCCCTCTTGTGGGACACTTAACATGTTGGTGGAATTTGGGGAGTACACTCTAAGCATGCTTTGTTAAAATCCCCTGCAATAATGTGGACTGCGTCGTGGGGATTCTTCTGTTGCCTGCTAATGATGTGCTGGAGGTGGCTAAGTGCTAAGCTAACGCTAGTGTCTGGAGGGATGTAAACAGCTGTTACAGTTATTGCCGTTAATTCGTGGGGTAGATAGAAGGTCCTACACAGAAAGGACTTGGCCTCTAAATCCTGTGAATAGTAGTTTTGAATTATTCTGCTGTTATTACACCAAGTCTGAAGCACATAAACACAGAGCCTACCACCCCTGCCCTTACCAGAATCAGTGTTGCAGTTGAAACAGTGTGTAGTTTGGCCAGGTAATTCCACAGTGGCGTCAGGAATATGTGGATGCATCCATGACTCGGTCACAATCAGAATACAACAGTCTCAGACATAGCGATTGTTAGCGATCTCCGATTGCAGCTCATCCATTTTGTTGGTGAGGGACCTGGCGTTGGTGAGAAAAATTGAAGGTAATGGTGGTTTGGTGTGTTGCTTGCGCAGCTGGGCTCGGAAGCCAGCCCTGCAGCCTCGTTTCTTCTTTCTTTCTCAGCACCATCTGCACCTCTTGCTGGGCCCGATAACAATCCACAGAATGCCCAGAGGTCTGGCGATCTCCTCAGGGATGTATTATCGATTGCTGGAATGAGCGCTGGGGATGTCGGAGTTAAGTTGGTGACCAATACCTAGAAGTTCCTGGTGACTGCCGGTAACTAGTCTGTCGCAGAAGGAGGACAAAAAAAGCAGAAAAAACACAAAAATGAGCACAGTAGTCCGAAGCATCTAGCTGCAGCATGTGGACATGCAGCCACCTTGGTTATCTTGTGTTTTATTTTTCAATTGCAAGGATCCCAGCGCTGCAACACTGATGAAAGAAGTGTGTGGACCGAAGGGGAGATTATGTTGAAAAATAAACCACATTTAGTGAAATTTGACCAGTGCATCATGGTCAGCCTATGAACTTTTCATCCCCCCTGGTACTTCTTTGCCACTCCTGACTTTCTCATACAGTACCACACTTCCTCTCTTGGCACCCTATCATATGCTTTCTCTAAATCCACAAAGACACAGTGCAGCACCTTCTGACCTTCTCTGCACTTCTTCATCAACACTCTTCGAGCAAACATTGCATCTGTAGTACTCTTTCTTGGCATGAAACCGTACTGCTGCTCACTGATTATCACCTCTCCTCTCAGCCTTAACTTTAGGAAATTTAATATTGATCCATAATCTGCTATTACACCAGCATCACTTGTGTATTTAGATCTGATCAGAATGTCAAACTAAATCTTTATAACATGTCAGTTACATCAAGTCAGACATGTGTTTTCATTAGCTAGCATGAATATCAGCAGGGAGAGGTATGGAGTGCTGCATGCAAGGAACAAGCTCTTCAGAAAATGTAATTTAGTGTTCAGACAAGAGTTGAAAAACATTTGTGCAGTGTTCAGTAGACTGGGTAAATCTTGATACAAACCCCAGTAACAGTGAAGTTGCGATGTGTAAAATGTAAATAAAAACAGAATACAATGAGTTGCAAATCCTTTTCAACCTATATTCACTTGAATACACTACCAGGACAAGATATTTAATGTCTGAACTGATTAACTTTTTTTTTTTTTTCAAATATTCACTCATTTGAATTTGATTCCCGCAACACGTTCCAGAAAGCTGGGACAGGTTCATGTCTGCCACTGTGTTATATCACCTTTCCTTTTAACAACACTCAATTAAGCAATATTACATGAGAGGGAGTACGGTATCAATGAATATAGTAATGGTGGGTGTCAGTGATACGTCTACGTGTTGGCCTTAAGATGTATCACACCCGCAGTTAAGATATTCATTGATACCGTACGACCTTGAGTGTAATATTGTTTTTATGCAACAGTTCCGCAAGTAATTAACGGTTACTTGAACACCTTTGAAGTGGAGTGATACATATCCAGTGACGTTGGAGTGCAGTTATCGTGGATTATAATAAGTCCTGGAATCCCTGTTGTCCAATCAAATTGCTTGGTCGGAACTAACTGTTGTATAGTAAGCGTTTAGAAATTGAGGACACTAATTGCTGAAGCTTTGTAGGTGGAATTCGTTCCCATTCTTGCTTGATTTATGACTTCAGGTGCTCAAGAGTCTGGGTTCTCCGTTGTCGTATTTTGCTCTTCATAATGCTCTGCACATTTTAAGTGGGAGACGGATCTGGACTGCAGGCAGGCCAGTCCATTACCTGCACTCTTTCGCTATGAAGCAACACTGTTGTAACATGTACAGAATGTGACTTGGCATTTTCTTGCTAAAACAAGCAGGGACATTCCTGAAAAAGACGTTGCTTGGATGGCAGCACATGTTGCTCCAAAACCTGTATGGACTGTTGAACATTAATGGTGCCTTCACAGATGTGCAAGTTACCCATGCCGAAGGCACTAACACACCCCCATACCATCACAGATGCTGGCTTTTGAACTTAACACTGATAACAGTCTGGATAGTCCTTTTCCTCTTTAGCCCGGAGGACATGACATCCATGATTACCAAAAACTATTTGAAATGTGGACTCTTCAGACCACAGCACACTTTTCCTCTTTGTGTCAGTCCATCCTAGATGAGCTTGGGCCCAGAGCAATCAGCAGTGTTTCTGGGTGTTAACATACAATATGGCTTTGGCTTTGCACGATAGAATTTTAACTTGCACTTGTAGATGTAGCGACAAACTCTGTTAACTGACGATGGTTTTCTGAAGTGGTCCTGAGCCCACCTGGTAATATTCTTTACAGAATGATGTTGGTTTTTAATGCAGTGCCGCCTGAGGGATTGAAGGTCACAGGCATTCAATGTTGGTTTGCAGCCTGGCTGCTTATGTGCAGAAATTTCTCCAGATTCTCTGAATCTTTTGATGATATTATGGATTGTCGATGAAGAAATCACTAAATTCCTTGCAGTTGCACATTGAGAAACATTCTTAAACGGTTGGACTATTTGCCCACACAGTTGTTCACAAAGTGGTGAACCTTGTCCCATCCTTGCTTGTGAACAACTGAGCCTTTCGGGGATGCTCCTTTTATACCCAGTCATGACACTCACCTGATTCCAATTAACCTGTTCACCTGTGGAGTGTTCAAGAAAGGTGGTTTTTCTTACCCCTGTTCCAATGTTTTTTTGTTTTGTTTTGTTTTTTGTTTTTTTTTGGGGGGGGGTGAAAGCATTAAATTCAAAATGAGTGAATATTTGCAAAAAAACAAAAAAAAAATCCAATGTTTATTTTGTTTGAACATTAAATATCTTGTCTTTGTAGTGTATTCAGTTGAGTATAAGTTGGAAAGGATTTTTACATCATAGTATTTTGTTTTTATTTGTTTTCCATAATGTTCCAACTTCACTGGAATTGAGGTTGTAAAAGAAATATTGAGAGAAACCGAAAGAGGATGCAAAAATCAGTTCAAGCAAATATAATGGTGAGTATGTATTTGTAATCTGATTAACTCCAGCTGAACTGATCATGTACTTTAATGAGTGTAAACATTAATGGTCAATGTAACCCTCATGGACCCCTCGGACACTTTTGTACAATTTTATCTTTTTTTAAAAAAATTTGGTTATAATTATGGCTGCGTCACAGGTTAAGGCATGAATTTCTGCAAGAATGTTTCTTTTTTGACATTTTTTGATTCTAATGTCAGTTACTATTACAAATCTATTATACACTACAGACACTTTTTGCACCCTTTGGGGGCCCTCAAGCCAAAAATGTGCACGCAAAAAAAACTACTATAAAATCATCATACATCAGTGGGGGTTTTTTCTGCAGAAATATTTTCAGCCGCTTGAGTTCTGCTCAAAACTCCCAAATATTCAATAATTTTGAGGATTTTAACCCTTTAAATGCCAGTTTGAATGCATGCTGCCACTCATTTTATATAAAAAAAATGAGATTTTTCCTTATACAGTGCATCCAGAAATTATTCACAGTGCTTCACTTTTTCCACATTTTATGTTACAGACTTACTCCAAAATGGATTAAATTCATTTTTTCTTCAAAATTCTACACACAATACCCCATAATGACAACGTGAAAAAAAGGTTTTTTGAGATTTTTGCAAATTTATTAAAAATAAAAAGCTAAGAAATCCCATGTACATACGTAACTATTCACAACCTTTGCCGTGAAGCTCAAAATTGAGCTCAGGTGCATCCTGTTTTCACTGATCATCCTTGAGATGTTTCTACAGCTTAACTGGAGTCCACCTGTGGTAAATTCAGTTGATTTGACATGATGTGGAAAGGCACACAGCTGTCTATATAACGTCCACAGTTGACAGTGCATATCAGAGCACAAACCAAGCATTAAGTCAAAGGAATTGTCTGTAGACCTGTGAGACAGGATTGTCTTGAGGCACAAATCTGGGGAAGGGTACAGAAAAATTTCTGCTGCTTTGAAGGTCCCAATGAGCACAGTGGCCTCCATCATCTGTAAATAGAAAAAGTTCAGAACCACCAGGACTCTTCCTAGAGCTGGCCAGCCGTCTAAATTGAACAATCGGGGGAGAAGGGCCTTAGTCAGGGAGGTGACCAAGAACCCAATGATAACTCTGTCAGAGCCCTAGCGTTCCTCTGTGGAGAGAGGAGAACCTTCCAGAAGGACACCCATCTCTGCAGCAATCCACCAATCAGGCCTGTATGGTAGAGTAGCCAGAAGGAAGCCATTCCTTAGTAAAAGGCACATGGCAGCCTGCCTGGAGTTTGCCAGAAGGCACCTGAAGGACTCTCAGACCATGAGAGCCAAAATTCTCTGGTCTGATGAGACAAAGATTGAATTCTTTGGCATGAATGCCAGGAATTATATGTTTGGAGGAAACCAGGCACCGCTCATAACCAGGCCAGTACCATCTCTACAGTGAAGCATGGTGGTGGCAGCATCATGCTGTGGGGATGTTTTTCAGCGGCAGGAACTGGGAGACAAGTCAGGATAGAGGGAAAGATGAATGCAGCAATGTACAGAGACATTGTTGATGAAAACCTGCTCCAGAGCGCTCTTGACCTCAGACTGAGGTGACGGTTCATCTTTCAGCAGGACAATGACCCTAAGCACACAGCCAAGATATTGAAGGAGTGGCTTCAGGACAACTCTGTGAATGTCTTTGAGTGACCCAGCCAGAGCCCAGACTTGAATCCAATTAAACATCTTTGGAGAGATCTGAAAATGGCTGTGCACCGACGCTTGTAGCATCATATTCAAAAAGACTTGAGGCTGTAATTGCTGCCAAAGGTGCATCAACAAAGTGTGAGCAAAGGCTGTGAATACTTATGTACATGTGATTTCTTAGTTTTTTTATTTTTAATAAATTTACAAAAATCTCAAAACACTTCTTCACATTGTCATTATGGGGTATTGTGTGTAGAATTTTGAGGAAAAAATAAATTTAATCGATTTTGAAATAAGGCTGTAACATAAAATGCGGAAAAAGTGAAGTTGTGGCGGTTCGTTTTAACCCCACATCAGACTAAGGACACTCAGCCCTCTTTTCTCTGTTTTCCTGCTACACTACTGAGATGCAATGTGCCATTCATGTATTTGTGATGCAAACATGCATGTATTGTGATGTAATGCGCCATTCTGTATAGTGTGCATATGGCTTGTCCTTACTGTGCTTTTTCTGAGCATCTTACATATGTAGATGTGCTTTGGTGTATTAATGTCTACAGGTAGACGAGTTTCTTCTGTCTCACCCCTGGATGTTAATTATTGCCTTTCATCCATTGTACTCATGCGTCCTGTCCTTACTGTGACCTAGAGACTCAGATCAATATGTAGATGTGCCTGTTAGCCTCTTTGTCTTGCACCTAGAGCGAGGTCTAGCTAATCTGCCCATTGTGATGTATGTCTTACAAATGCAAATACCTCCTGCCTGTTCTGTTATACCTTTGATCATTCTAACTGTGGGGTATGTCTCTTTCATGTATTGTTATGGTCAAGTATTTAAGGCGCAACTCTGTAACGCAATCTCTCTCTCTCTCTCTCTCACTCTGATCCTGCAACTGGTAGACACACCGTGTCCACCTCTCCTTCTCTGAGAGCCGTGAGCTCGCTCCCGGCGCGCACGCACGGCGCCGGGAGAGGAGTTTTGTGACGGCGGTATGATTTAATAAAACCTGCTTAAAACCACAGCATCGCTGCTTATTTTTTCATGCCGCTTCACTGGTGACCCCTCGAACACGCACACGTTTTGTGCGAATGCAACCTTCCGAGCTGGACAGCCGCACAGCTGCGTTGGTGACCCCGCCTGAAAGCACACGCTTTGTGCAAAGCAACTTCTGGTCTGGACCGCAGCACTGATGACCCGACACTGAAACGAACACGCTGCCAGCGAACGCAACACCCGGCGGTGATTCTCCGACGACAAGCGAACGCAACAGCTCCCTTCTGCTTCAGGGAGATTTCGACGCAGAGTTTCCAGGTTGAAACCCTCCGGAGACCACCCACGACCGGGAAAGCTGCAGCAACGTTTCATGGTGAGATCTGCACGCCTGAGATCTGCACATCCACGCTGGACCGGCCGCTCTCACAGAGAGCGCACGCACCTCGTCCTCTCTCCACGACGGCAACCTCCAGGGCCGACGGAGAGCGCAGCGCGTGGAACTGAACGCACCATGGCTGCACGAGCCCGGGGCACAAAGATCGCCTATTGCCTCGCACCGCTCCAACGCGTCTCCTCCCTCTCACTGCTCCAACGCAGCTGCATGAGCCTGAGGAACAAAAGATTGTCTATTACCTCCCACCGCTCCAACGCATCTGCACGGGCCTGAGGGACTAAAGATCGTCTATTTCCTCTCACCGCTCCAACGCACCATGGCCAATCTACAGCAACAGCTCAACCTGGATTTTATCGGTGCCGTCTGCGCTGATCTCCGCCAAGTTTCTGCACCCTGACTCGCCACTCCAGCGGCCCACCCACGCCACGGAACCCCCGCGCACGCTCGGGGAGTTACAAGGACGGCGCATCACGCACGGGACAAGTAACTGCTCCACAGACTGCCTTCCTCCTTCGCCGCTGCCTTTCAAGGCTGCTCGCTCACCTGAGGCACGCATGCAGCATACTGGAAGGATTTGTTAACAGTCTCAGCCACGCCAGAGACCGCCATCGTCCTCCGCCGCTGCTCACAGAACCTTCAGGGCTGCTCGTTCACCTGAAGCAAGCACGCAGCTCGCCACTGGATTTTTTAATGGTCTTAACCACGGCACAAAGGGATTTCAGCCGTCAGCTGCTCCCGGGGGTTTTGGGGTTGCTTCGGCACCTGAAGCCAACAGTCCCTCTGCTTTGTTTACTTTTTTTTTTTTTTCTCTTGCAGCCGCTCCTGCTTTTCTTCATGGCCACGAGAGGAGTCAGAGACTAATTTTTCTTCTTGTGATCTCCACACGTGCAATGGGACAACCCCTCGACGTCACGGAGCAGCAAGCAATTTTTGCGCGGCTCAGGACGATTTCACAGCTCCTGCCGGCACTTACCACCCCTCCCCTCCCTCCCCCTCCGCCTGCAGCGAGCTTCTCCCACAGCTCACTCACACAGATGGATTATCGAGGTCGCGGCCCCCTACCGCGTCCTCTGGGGGGGAGCGTGTGTGGCGGTTCGTTTTAACCCCACAACAGACTAAGGACACTCAGCCCTCTTTTCTCTGTTTTCCTGCTACACTACTGAGATGCAATGTGCCATTCATGTATTTGTGATGCAAACATGCATGTATTGTGATGTAATGTGCCATTCTGTATAGTGTGCATATGGCTTGTCCTTACTGTGCTTTTTCTGAGCATCTTACATATGTAGATGTGCTTTGGTGTATTAATGTCTACAGGTAGACGAGTTTCTTCTGTCTCACCCCTGGATGTTAATTATTGCCTTTCATCCATTGTACTCATGCGTCCTGTCCTTACTGTGACCTAGAGACTCAGATCAATATGTAGATGTGCCTGTTAGCCTCTTTGTCTTGCACCTAGAGCGAGGTCTAGCTAATCTGCCCATTGTGATGTATGTCTTACAAATGCAAATACCTCCTGCCTGTTCTGTTATACCTTTGATCATTCTAACTGTGCGGTATGTCTCTTTCATGTATTGTTATGGTCAAGTATTTAAGGCGCAACTCTGTAACGCAATCTCTCTCTCTCTCTCTCTCACTCTGATCCTGCAACTGGTAGACACACCGTGTCCACCTCTCCTTCTCTGAGAGCCGTGAGCTCGCTCCCGGCGCGCACGCACGGCGCCAGGAGAGGAGTTTTGTGACGGCGGTATGATTTAATAAAACCTGCTTAAAACCACAGCATCGCTGCTTATTTTTTCATGCCGCTTCAAAGTGATGTGAAGACTTTCGGGATGCACTGTAATACATGGTGGAGGGATATAGCATTATTTTATATCAGAGTCTTTGGCATGTCAAAGATTAGCAGTAACACTGATTTCATTGCATTAGTAGTTTTTGTGCAGTGTAAGATTTAAAAATTTTTTAAACCCTCATGCCCCAATGACTTGCAGTGAAAATAAACGTTTTATTTTTCACTGAAAAATCCAACATATAAACATGCATTCTGTAATGTCAGTATTTCATTTTGAACAAAACTAGTGAAATTTTACATTTCTACTGTATTTTACCAGATTCCACTTTTTTCCCCATTGCAGGCTGATGCATGAAATTCTTATCTTTGCCAGTTATATTATGGAGCCCTGTGACCACCAGGGGGACCTAAGAGTGACACGTGTGTGTGTCACGGACACCATGGACACTAATAACGCCGTACTGACGTTGATATTAGCCGTCTTTCTACTCATATTGCCAGGGACTGCTGACCTGGTGAGTGGCCGAGCCACTGTTTACAGTAGGAGTCAATTGTTAGCACTGCACAGCCCTACAGTGCTAACTGAGAGACCAGATATTTCATGAGAAATCAAGCGAAAACGACGTGGCTGTTGAGCTGGAGTGAGCAGATCGGACACTAGATAGCAGCAAGAGCAGAGGTGGGGGGGGCTGATAATGTTTGTGAACGACAGATGGTGTAATCCTGGGCACATTACGATTGAAGAACAACACTGTAGCAAGGACATTGAGTTACTAGCCGTTAGCATGCGACCGGTCTACCTTCCCAGAAAGTTCTCACATGTCATTGTGATCGCCATTTATGTTCCCCCCTTCGCAAGTGCTTACCTTATCTTTATAGATTTTTTTACATGTACATTTTTGGCTGGAGGGTCCCCAAAGGATGCAAAGTTCTAATTCTGACCCCACATAAAAATACTAATGAAATGAAGTTTATGTTGCTGCTAGTTTTTGAAATATCCAAGACTGTTGTCAACAGCAATGCCCCCCCTCCAATTGTTCATCTCATTTTTTGTGTTGTTGGGGTTTTTTTTGTTTGGGTTTTTTTTTTCATAAAACAAGTGGTATCATGAATTCAAACTGCCATTTAAAGGGTTAAAATCCTGAAAATTAGATTCAAGATTCAAAGATTTTATTTGTCAATACTACTATACGTACAGGACATACAGGAGAAGTGAAATGGCGTTTCTCTCTCTTCAGTGGTGTGCACAGTATAAAAAAGGAATAAGACTGGAAAGACAACAGCAGTCAATGTACAGTAATGAATTACAGAATATTTGGTAGGTTTGAGCAGAGCTGACGTGATTTAAGAGATTGATGCAGAAAAAAGTACCGATATGATGATTTTATAGCAGCTTTTTGCATGTTTGTCTATTTATTTATTTATTTTTAACCTTTATTTAACCAGGTAGGTCAATTGAGAACCAGTTCTCATTTCCAATGATGACCTGGCCAAGAGGCAGCACGAAAAAGGCCAAACAGAAAGTAAACAACACCACTTAAACCATTTTTATATATCACAGATGTCGTCGTCGTCGGCCTCCGTCGGTCTATGATGACCATGGAAGAGAATCCTAAACGTCTACTCTGCTGGAACAGCACCGCCTGTGGCTGAACAGGCCGATGCGCAAATGGCAGTCCCTGTCACACAGGTCGCACTTGTGGGTGGTCTCCGTGCTGCTGGGTCTGTGGCGGTTCTTCCTGCGGGTCCTTTTTTCATCTGCTGCAACAGTCAGTCTCTCTTCACCCGCCTTGAGCTGTCTGGTCAGGGTGCCTCTCCATTTGGAGCGGTCCGTTGCAAGGTCCTCCCAGTGCTCTGTGTTGATCTCCAGGGCCTTCATGTCTCTCTTGCAGACGTCTCTAAAGCGCAGCTGTGGGTGGCCAACGTCTCTCCTGCCAGTCGCCAGTTCTCCATAGAGGACGTCTTTGGGGATTCTGCCAACCTCCATACGGTGAACGTGGCCTAGCCAGCGGAGCCTGCGCTGCCTGAGTAGAGTGAACATGGAGGGAAGGCCGGCGCAGGACAGAACTTCTGTGTTGGGCACTTTGTCCTGCCAGGATATGTCCAGGATGTGGCGAATGCAGCACAAGTTGAAGGAGTTCAGTCTCTTTTCCTGCCGGGTGTATGTTGTCCACGTCTCACTCCCATAGAGCAGTGTGCTGATGACGCAGGCGTTGTACACTGCTATCTTTGTCTTGACAGAGAGTTTGGGATTCTCCCACACTCGTGTGGTGAGGCGAGCGAGTGTGAAGGCTGATTTTCCAATCCTCTTGTCGATCTCTGTATCAAGGGAGAGGTTGTTGCTGATCATGGACCCCAGGTACGTGAACTGATTCACGACCTCCAGCTTGTAGTCGTCGATGGTGATGGTTGGTGGTGCTTCCGTGCCTTGCGCCAAGACGTTAGTCTTCTTCAGGCTGATGGTAAGCCCGAAGTCCTTGCATGCCTGGGAGAAGCGGTCCATCAGGGTCTGAAGCTCCTGCTGTGTGTGGGTTGCGACTGCAGCGTCGTCTGCAAACAGCATGTCTCTGATTAGAGCCTCGCGTACTTTGGTTCTGGCTTTCAGGTGGGCGAGGTTGAAAAGCCTGCCGTCAGATCTTGTGTGCAGGTAGATTCCCTCTGTTGCTGTGCTGAAGGCATGCCTCAGGATCATAGCAAAGAAAATCCCAAAGAGGGTTGGCGCAAGTACACAGCCCTGTTTCACTCTGCTGCGTATGTTGAATGGCTCTGAGACATTGCCGTCGTGCTGCACTATCCCCTGCATGTTGGTGTGAAACAATTCGATGAGGCTTTGCAACTTTGGCGGGCATCCTATCTTTGGCAGGATCTTGAAAAGGCCCTCTCTGTTGACCAGATCGAACGCTTTGGTGAGGTTGATGAAGGCGACGTACAGGGGCATGTTCTGTTCTCTGTATTTCTCCTGGAGTTGGCGGATGGAGAATATCATGTCTACCGTTGATCGCTCAGCGCGGAAGCCACACTGAGACTCGGGGTAGACACGTTCAGCAAGCTTCTGTAGACGAACAAGAACAACTCGTGCGTAGACTTTGCCAACAACGCTGAGGAGGGAGATGCCCCTGTAGTTGTTGCAGTTGCTTCTCTCCCCTTTGTTTTTGTAGAGGGTGATGATCTTGGCGTCCCTCATGTCCTGTGGTACGGCACCTTCCTTCCAGCACTGGCAGAGGACATCATGCAATGGCAGCAGGGCGGTCTTGCAGTGCTTGATCAGGTCGGGGGGTATGCCGTCATTGCCGGGTGCCTTGCCAGCGGCCAAGCTATCAATGGCCTTGCTGAGTTCGTTGATGGTTGGCTCGGCGTCAAGTTCGCCCATGGATGGCAGGCAGTCGATGGCATCAAGGGCTGACGGTGTCACGGTGTTCTGTCTGGAGTAGAGGTCGGAGTAGTATTCCACCCATCTCTCCATCTGCTTGTTCTTTTCTGTGATCATCTCCCCAGTGGAGGATTTGAGGGGGGCCATCTTGCTCTGAGCCGGACCAAGTGCTTTCTTGATGCCATTGTACATACCATGGATGTTCCCTGTTATGGCAGCGGTTCGAATGTCTTGGCTGAGCTGAGTCCAGTACTCGTTGGCACAGCGCCGAGCAGTCTGCTGAACTTTGCTTCTCGCAGCCCTGAGAATCTGGAGATTCTTCTCGTTTGGGTACTTCTTGTACTCAGCAAGTGCTGAGCGCTTGGCTTCAATGACGGGGGTCATCTCGGTCAACTTGGCATCAAACCAGTCCTGTGACTTTGAGGTCTTCCTCCCAAAGGTAGCCAAGGCTGTGCGGTGGATGGTGTTTCGCAGCTCTTCCCACTTCTGCTTTGCAGATTCTCCTTCTTGTGGTACGCCAAGTTCCTTCTCAAAGGTGGAGGCAAACTGCTGAACAAGTTCTGGTTGGTCCATCTTGCTGGTGTCAATCCGTGCCTTTCCAGGCTGTCTAGCACGATGGAATTTCTTCAGCTGCAGCTTGACCTTGCAACACACCAATGAATGGTCTGTGTCGCAATCTGCACTCTGGAACGAACGGGTGATTAGCACGTTCTTCAGTGAGGTGCGCCTGGTCAGGATCAAGTCCAGTTGGTGCCAGTGCTTTGAGCGCGGATGTCGCCAGGAAACCTTGTGTTGGGGCTTGGTCTTGAAGAACGAGTTTGTGATGCACAGATAGTGATATGTGCAGAACTCGAGCAGCCGCTGTCCGTTGTCGTTCATTCTGCCCACGCCAAATGGTCCAAGACAGGAGGGCCAGGAGTCGTGGTCAGCACCCACTCTGGCATTGAAGTCTCCAAGGAGAATGAGTTGTTCAGAGTTGGGGATGATCCTGACAGCTGTTGCGAGATTCTCGTAGAACTCGTCTTTTGCCTCTGGTGTGGCTGTCAGTGTTGGGGCATACACACTGACGAGGGTGACTGGGCCTTGAGTGGTGTTGAGGCGGAGGGTGAGGAGTCGTGCAGAGCCATTGCTGCCCGGTTCCACCATCTTCAGCAAGGTGTTCTTCACTGCAAAGCCCACTCCGTGTTCCCTGTGTTCGTCACTACCCTTTCCCTGCCAGTAGAACATGTAGTCCTTCTCTCTCAGTGTGCCTGCGTCAGCCAACCATGTTTCCTGGAGAGTGGCGATATCCACTCCCAGTCTCTTCAGCTCATTATTGATGATGGCAGTCTTCCTGGTGTCGTTGATGTCCTTGAGGTTAGCAGCGAGTCCTGTCATCATAGTGTGGACGTTCCAAGTTCCCAGTTTTAGAGTTGGTCTCTTTTGTTTTTTTTGTCTTGCCTGGTGCGAAGGTTCTCAGCCTGCTGTTCGGACTTCTCCTCATCCCCATGCACCCAATGAGGAAAGCAAGCTGTGGCGGGACAACACCTTATTGGCTGGGGGCTGCCCAGCTTGAGGCGGGCGGTAGCTGTCCAGTGAGATCCGATGATCCCTCCCACCGTCGGGAACAACCCCTGGCGCCGCGCTGTATGCCAATTGAGCGGTGGCTTATAACCGGTAACTGTCATTCCCCGTGTTTTGTCTACGCCAAAGGCGAAGCTGGAGTGTCCTCTCCAGTGATCCGGTGTTCTACCTTCCAGCGTTGGGCGTTGGTAGGATTCAAGCCTGGGCAGGAAGATATGGAGGACAAGATGTTGCCCATGCAGCATGTCCCCCCTCTCCACGTCACTGATGAATCCAAAGGAACAGCAGGGCTGCTACAGTTTGGCACCAGTGCCGTCGCTGTGATATATAAAAAAGTGAAAGTAACTTAAGCTAAAAGCAAGTACAACAATCACAGATTAAAAATGTGGTAAGGGAAATAAAGACTGAGAGTGGTGTAAAAGAAGTGAGCTTTAGTTTTTGTTGCAAATGATTCCAGTCGTCTGCAGCAGAAAAGTGGACTTTAGGAACAAGCAGACTGATGTAGCTGCTTGAGTGGAGAGAACGGCTAATGTTATGGAAATTGAGTAATGAGCAAAGATATGATGGTGTTTTCCCAATGAAGGGAAGGGCTACAAGGTCCCCCAAAGGGTGAAAATTGTAAATCTGACAACACAAAAAATTCTAATGCAATGAAATCAATGTTGTTGCTACTTTTTGACATATCCAAGACTAATCACCAGCAAGCCCCCCCCCCACACACAAACTATTCATTTTATTAAAAAAAATCTAATTTTTTGTTTTTTCATAAATAATAACAGTGACATCATGTATTCAAACTGGTATTTATAGGGTTAAAATTCTAAAAGTGATTCAACATTTGGTAGTTTTAAGCAGAGCTGAAGTGGTTGAAGAGATTTATCCAGAAAAAAATATTGTGTGATGATCTATCTAGCACCTTGTATCTACAGCCTTGAGATGACTTTTGTTTTGACTAGGCGCTAGACAAATAAAGTTGTACTGAATTGATGATTTTATAGCAGGTTTTTTTCCATGTACTTTTTTGGCTTCAGGGTCCCCAAAGGGTTGTCAAAAGGAGGGGTCCCTGAGGGTTAAAACAAACAAGACAAAAAGATGATGAGCCAGTTAGGTCCAGAAGATGTCATGAATGTCTGATCATCTGGAGTTACCTGTAGAACAAAGCAGAAAATATTAACACAATGAAATTATCTTCATAATGAACATTTATGCAGTAATTACATAGTTGTCCACAACTAAGCATCCCACCCAATTTTATCTCCTTTACCATATTTTAGATGAGGAACCACATACTTCAGATCTCCAACCAAACCGGGTTCTCCGCTCAACAAAATCAGAGGTTCCAGTCCAGCTAAGAAAAGCACCACATCTGCCCCCAAAGATATGCTTTATATGCAGAAGCGAGAAGTTTATAACTCTAAAATATAATCGAAAGAGGCTAAGAGAAACCCTTCAGCAATGTAAATCACTGAAAACAGGTAAGTTGCAACAGGCAGCAGAAGCAAGAAAGGATGAAGACCTGCTAAGAAGAATCCGGGAGTTTGATTCTGTTGCCTCAGAAGCCGCATATCATTTCAGATGCTACAGGAATTACACCCAATGTCTGTACAGATCACTGCACATGAAGTAGCCACTATCAGATTGGGTACAAGCACTTCTGTACCTCCATAGAATACTGAGGAAAAGAAACGGAGAGAACTGACGTCTCCTCTTACAAATCTCCCTCCTGAAAGCCAAACTACAGCAGTCACATCCTTTATTTGACGTTTCAGAAGTTAACAAATGTTTTTGTCTGCGAGGAAGCTCTGACACCTCATGAAATGCTCCAAGCTGAGGTTTCATCTTCTTCATCAGCATCATCTGATAATGACGGTGGTAACACAAGAGCACTTTAAAAAAACATGACACAAGTGAGACAAGTCTCTTGTCCCATGCAGCTGTGACACTAAGTGATGTTCTACTGGACAAGCATAAAATAACACCGAAAATTATACAACTGCTCACGCTGTCAGCTGCATCGCTCCTGATCCCAAATCAGCTCTTCAGTTTCACTGCCTGGATGACCACAAATACTGTCACTGATGGTGAAAGAGTGAAAGTTTGTGAAGATGACACAGACAAGATTGTTTCCATTTCCCAGGATATTACGTGAGAACAACAACAGAAGCATCAGGCATTGGCCATGGCTGTTAGACGCATGACAGGATCAGCTCAACTGAGAGGCTTGGTAAGTGTTGTAGGGCACTGCTCCTCTAGTGCTGGTACAGGACTCAGCCTCAAGGCCTTTACATACTCTGCAAGAACAGAGAAATTGGTTCTTTTTCTTGAGGCAGTAAGAACAAAGCTCTTTCTGGCCTGGACATTTCATACTTCACAAGAAACACAAGTGCAGAATTCCTGGGAAATTCAAATTTCTGACCAATCACACAACAGTTCTCGAACACCACACAAGAATAAAGTTCCGCCATGATGACGTGTCAAGAACGAGCTGCATGAACTCCCAAACCAGGGCTGCAAGAACAACAGGATGTCATTTTGTTCTTGCAGCCCTGGAAGAGAGAACAAATTTCTCTGTTCTTGCGGAGTATGTAAAGGCCTTAAACACAGACACAAAGCTTGGATATGAAGAGGTAACCCTTATATCCCAGAAAACATGCGGACACATCTGCTGGCAGCTCTTGTTTGGGACAGTAATCTTGGAGAAGAAACCTTGATTGGGAAGGACACAACTCAACACCAGTGGCGTTGTACTTCAAAGGATCACAGAACATGATGAAGTGAATGGTTACAGAAAACCAGAAAAAGGTCCCTCAACTCCCACTGACCTCCAGACATCATTCCCTGGAGAGCACATCCAAACTGTAAATCTGATGAGGTGGGTGTTCCGCTTCCGGGTCACCAAGGGATGGCAGCATAGAGCGTGGTCTCCCGACCAAAAACAAGAAATTACTTTGAAAAAGTCAAATTAAAACAGACAAAAACTAGTCCTAACGTCTACAAAGGACAGGCGATGCCTCCGAAAGTGAGAAATAAATCAACCACTGTGGCGACATCCACAGAAACGGATGTGCCGCAAGATCAAGAAGCTAATGCTAACTCTACTGCTGCTAACCAGGGAGAAAATGATGCAAATGAGGACGAAGGAGAGGTGACTAACAGCACAATACTCAAAGAACTGCATGAATACAGACAAGAGATCATGAGAGAATTTGCCAAGACAAACTCAAGACTGGATGAAGCGGCGGAAAGAATTGTGGGGAATGAGGAAAGGCTACAAGACATGGAAGGAGTGGTTGCAGGAATGCTAAAACTGCAAGAACAACTGCAGGAGAAATTAATGGATCAGGAATGCAGGTCGAGAAGAGAAAGCATCAGGATTTATGGAATTCCCGAACAAAAAGAAATGGACCCAAAGACAATGATCACATTTATAGAGAAAGTGCTTAGAGATAACCTCGGCATCCCTGATACTGTAAACCTGAACATAGAGAGGGCGCACCGAGCACTCGCCCCACAGCCCCCACCTGGAGCCAAGCCGAGATCTATCCTTGTCAAATTCCAGAGCTTTAGAACGAAAGAAGAAGTAATCCGTTTGGCATGGCAGAAGAAAGGCTTTGCTCTGGATGGCCATAAGATAAACTTGGATCATGATTATGCTCCAGTAATTCTACACAGACGTAAAGTATATGCTGAGGCGCGACGAGTCCTGAAAGAAAATAAAATACGATTTCAGACTCTCTATCCAGCTCGCCTAAGAGTTCACTATGAAGAAGGGCAGAGAACGTATGACACAGCGGAAGAGGCGACAGCGGACATGGTCAGCCGTGGCCTGCCGGTGAAAGTGATTGAGCAACCAGCAACGTTGTGGGAGAGGATTCAGCAAGGAGCCTGGCAGCCAGCACGGACCAAACGGACCACCATGGCCAGGAACACGCAGAGCTTCAAGCAAAAGTTGCAAGCATTTAGACACACAGCAACTGAGGATACAGGTTGATTTGGTCTTTTTTTGATTAAAGATAAGAAATAAATGAGACAGATATACATATAAAAAAAGAACTATGAAAATTTTGGTCTGAGGAAGGGACAATGAGGGGACACTGATCTGTTTATATGGCTGACGTCATAGTGGAGGGCCCTCTGACACACTGGAGGTGTAGAGGCTATCCCTCAAACCAGCAACGGGTCAGTAAATCGACCTTAGGGTTGGAAGTTAGTTTTGGAATCTGTTCTATGTTCACAAAGTTTTTTTGTTATTCATTGTGTTGTTCCTTTTCCAAGGGAGTGCTTACAGGGAACTGAGGTTAAATGTAAATATTTGAATGCAAGGAGAACCGGTTGAAATTGTTTCTTTCAATGTAAATGGAGTTCTGAATCCTATAAAGAGGAGTAAGATTTTGACAAAACTAAAACGAGAAAAGGCACAGATTGCCTTCCTTCAAGAAACCCATTTGAGTCAATCTGAACATGCAAAATTAAAAAGGCAGGGCTTTAAATTTGTTTTCTCCTCTTCTTATAAAGTTGGGCACCGGCAAGGGGTTGCTATACTTATTTCAGATTTGCTAAATTATGATCATATATCAGAAGTACAAGATGAGGAGGGAAGATTTATCAAAATTACTGGTAAAATAGAGGGGCATGAAATAACGCTTATAAATGTTTATATTCCACCTGGAAGCGATTGGACTCTCTATAGACACATATTTGAGTTAATGATGAATTCTCAGGGAGTGGTAATCTGTGGAGGAGACTTCAATATTAGGTTAAATCCAAGTACAACCAATGCAGAAAATGCACTAATTAAAAAGGTAAATTCATTGATGAAAGAAGTGGGAATTATTGACATTTGGAGAGAATTACATCCTAAAAGTAGAGACTATACACACTATTCTTGCCTGCACAGTATTTTTTCAAGAATAGACTATTTTTTTGTGTTCAATAATGATTCTTTCAGAGTAAGAGATTGCAAAATTAAGACAACTGATCTCTTGGATCATAGTCCCATTTCATTGTCTGTTATTTTAGAAAAGAAGGTCAGAAAAGTGTTGTGGAAGTTCAACTCAAATATATTAAATGATTCCGAATTAAGACAAAAATTAAAGGATGACATCAAGAACTATCTTGAGTTGAACGACACAGGCGAAGTGTCAGATAATTTTGTGGGACGCTCTGAAAGCTGTAATGAGAGGAAAGATCATTTCAAGACGTCACTCTTGAAAAAATTAAAGGGGCAAAAATTAGCTGATCTCCAAGGAAAATTAAAACGATTACAACGGTTAGACAGTAACAAGAGTAATTCAAAAGTAAAAGAGGAAATAAAAAAGATTATATACAGTAGATAGAAGATAAAAAAGATAAAAGATTAAAAGTGAAATTGATAACATCTATACGCAGGACACCCAGAAAAAAATTGTTTTTCTGAAGAACAAATACTACGAAATTGGGAGTAAATCGACTAAATTACTAGCATATAAATTACGCAAACAGAGAGTAGAAAACACAGTTTATAGAATAAAACACCCCCAAATGAAGAGGGTCGAAAACAAACTGGAAAAAATACAGGAAAGTTTTGAATTATTTTATAAAGATTTGTATTCCCAACCTCAAACTTCTAACAAGACACAAATAGAAGATTTTTTAAAAGCATTGAACTTACCAACAGTGACAAATACACAAAATGAAAAATTAGTCCAACCAATAACAACCAAGGAACTAAATCTGTCCATTTCCAAATTAAAAGTGGGGAAGTCCCCAGGCTCCGACGGTTACAGTACAGAGTGGTATAAATGTTTTAAAGAAGAATTGACCCCTATACTATTAAAAACCTTTAATTGGATTATACAAAATAGTGAAATCCCTCCATCTTGGAAAGATGCAGTCATTTCTGTCATACCCAAAGAGGGTAAGGACGGACAGGATTGCAGTAGCTACAGTCCTATTAGTGTCCTTAACTTGGATTATAAATTATTCACAACAATAGTGGCTCGAAGACTTGAAAAATTCCTACCTGATCTGATACATTTAGACCAGTGTGGATTTATCCAGCAAAGACAGACCTTAGATAATATTAGATGCTCCTTACATGTGATAAGACAAATAAATAAGGAGAAGACTAAGGCCATTATTGTAGGATTAGATGCCGAAAAGGCGTTTGATTCAGTCAGATGGTTATTCCTCTATAAAGTATTGGCAAAATTTGGCTTTAATGAAAATTTTATCACATTAATACAATCCCTTTATGATAAGCCAAGGGCTCGTGTAAAAATCAACAGAGATCTTTCTGACTCCTTCCTCCTGGAGTGAGGAACGAGGCAGGGATGCCCGATTTCACCCCTCTTTTTGCCCTTTATATTGAGCCCCTTGGCCAATTGATAAAACAGACTGGGGAGATTAAGGGGATTACAGTAGCTGGGAATGAACAAAAAGTTGCAATGTTTGCAGATGATGTACTTGGTTTTTTTGGAGGAGCCTGAAGAATCTTTTATGAAGTTGATGTCTGTATTAAACAGCTTCGGGAAGTTATCCGGTTACACATTAAATATATCTAAAACTCAGGTGATGACCCTGAATTATAAAGTTTCAAAATCTTTTAAGGAAAAATATAATCTTGACTGGGACGCTGTCTCCCTAAAATATTTAGGTATAATTCTCACTAAAGACATCTCTAGACTGTCTCAAGCAAATTATGACCCACTATCATTAGCAATAAAATCAGACATAAATAGATGGAATCTTGTACCCTTTCTCAGTTTAAACTCAAGGATCATTGCAGTGAAAATGAATATAGTTCCCCGATTGCTGTATTTGTTTAGAACATTACCTATTGAAGTGAGTGACAATCAATTCAAGGAATGGGACAAATGGATTTCACGCTTTATATGGCAGGGGGAGAAACCAAGAATACGCTATACTGTTTTACAATTAAGGAAAGAAAAGGGTGGAGCAATGCTTCCTTGTTTGAAATACTATTATTGTGGTATATATCACTCATATATTCCATACCTACATTTGTTAGAGCATGTGGAAATGTTTGGGACAGAATATACAAAGGAACTTCACACCTCTGAAAGGACAAAGGAATCTCACCGCCGTGTGAAGACCCATGACGTCACAGGACGCGGCGGCAACAGACTTGACACCTTCACCCCCTAAGGCGAGGAGAGGTTTTCCCATCACCTCCCAAGACAAAGGGAGGAGTTAACGGGACTAATGGGGGATTTAGATAACGGGGGATTTCAGCTTGTGTTTTGCATGTCTTTGATGTGTGCCTGTATTTAACCAGCGAGCTGGGCAGAATTCTTCCTCTTTGCCTTCTGCCAAGCTCTGCACCAGATGAGACAAGATAGAAGAGTTGTTCATTAAAGACTCTGCTTTTGTGATACAAAACCGCCTCGTTATTTCCAGCTCTTCTACACTGGTGACCTTGACGCGAGTATGGACCTGAGGCGTTCTTCAAGCGACTCATCCGTGGCGAATCTGGCATACGCCACCGACAACGCAGACGAGGGAACAAGCGGACAGCTGTTTCCCCCGGCAGAGGGCACCGAGAGAGCTCAACCGAGCTCCAGCACCGCCGTGAGAGCCAAGGCAACGCACTCTCACCCGGCGGGCACAACAGTGATGATGTGTGCGAACGCCGTCGCTGTCAAACTGCCAGATTTCTGGCGAGAAGACCCGGCCTCTTGGTTTCATCAAGCTGAAGCCCAGTTCATACTGGCGGGCATCACGGCAGACGATACTAAATTCTACCATATCGTCTCCAAACTCGACTCCGCCACTTCGAGGTGTGTGCGGAGCTTGATCCAGCGACCACCGGCCCGGGACAAGTATGAGACACTCAAGGCGACCATCGGGGCGAATTATGTCCCATCAGCAGAGGAAAGAGCCGAAAAGATCCTGGCGGTCTACGGCCACAGAGGGGGCAATCCAAAGACCCTCATGGAGGACTTGCTGCAGCTCAAGGAGGAGGATAATGATAATTTCCTCTTCCAATTTATTTTCCTCAGCACGCTACCACCACACACGAGAGGGACACTCGCCAGTATGAAGTGCAACAATCATCAGGACTTCCGCACACTGGCCAACGAGGCTTACCGGCTCATCAACGCCTGCAGAGAACTGACACCCACAGCGGCATCCGCAGACCTCAAGACTGACGCCCCGAGCCTTGGAGAACCACATCCCACGAAGCAGACTCAACCCACGGTGACAGCGGCACGGCCCAAGCGCAACAAACAGAATGACGTCTGTTATTATCACCACCGCTTCGCCGAGAAAGCCCGAAAATGTGTTCCTCCCTGCAAGTACGATGTCGGGAAACGCCAAAGCCGAGGGCCGTTAACGGCAGCGGTTCTCGGCGAGAAAAACAAGCTGTTATACGTGACGGATGGACACACAGGCAAGCAGTTCCTCATCGACATGGGAGCTCAGCTGAGTTTCATCATGCCCTCCCATGCAGATCGAGCCATGGGCACCCGGGGCAATGGAGCAGTGGCAGCCAACGGTTCTGACATCGACACGTTCGGGGAAAAGAGCCTGCACCTCCTCATTCACGGCCGCAGCTACAGATGGACATTTGTTGTAGCGGCGCTCGAGTCTCTCCACCACCTGTGCAGGCCAACGTCACCACGGCAGGAGGTAAGTTTGAGCAACTCCTCACCCAATTTCCAGCACTCAAAACCCCCAAGTTTTCAGCCACTGTAGCCAAACACGGGGTTAAACACTTCATTCCAACAACGGGACCTCCCGTTTTTGCCAAAGCTCGCCGCTTAGACGCGGCCAAGCTCAACATAGCAAGGGACGAGTTTGCGGCTCTCGAAAAATTGGGCATTGTGAGACGCTCGAAGAGCCCTTGGGCTTCGCCGCTTCACATGGTTCCGAAATCCAACGGTTCTTGGAGACCGTGCGGAGATTACCGCAGATTAAACAACGCTACAGCGCATGACCGCTACCCCATCCCTCACATACAGGATTTTTCACTACATTTAGCGGGTGCGCGCATTTTTTCAAAAATAGACTTAGTCCGCGGTTATCACCAAGTCCCAGTCCGAGCTGAAGACATTCCTAAAACAGCGGTTAGAACCCCTTTCGGCCTTTTTGAATTCCTGCGAATGCCTTTCGGCCTCAAAGGCGCTGCTCAGACTTTTCAACGTATGATGGACGCAGTCTTACGCGACCTCCCCTTTGTTTTCGTCTACCTCGATGACATGCTGGTAGCCAGCTCATCTGAGGAAGAGCACGAGCAGCATCTCACTACCGTTTTTCAGAGGCTAGAAGAGCACGGATTAATAATTAATCCAGCCAAATGCAAATTCGGCGTATCGCAAATTGATTTTTTGGGACATAGAGTCTCCCCGAAAGGGGCAGTTCCGCTTCCAGACAAAATTCATGCGATAGAAGGTTTTCCACGGCCCCAAACGGTCAAATCGCTACAGGAATTTTTGGGGATGGTTAATTTTTACAACCGTTTCCTCCCTCATGCAGCTCAGCTCATGCAGCCCCTGTATGACGCGCTCAAAAAAAAGAAAGCTTCCAACGTGGTCGAATGGACCCCGGAACGCGAACGCGCTTTCGCGGAAGTTAAAAACGCCCTAGCTAACGCCACAATGTTAGTCCACCCAGATCCCTCGGCCCGCATTGCTCTAACCACAGATGCTTCAGACTTGGCCATAGGGGCAGTTGTAGAACAACTTGTCAAGGGGGTCTGGCAACCTTTAGCATTCTTTAGCAAATCGCTAAACCCGACGGAATGCAAATACAGCACTTTTGACAGGGAGCTGCTGGCGCTCCATTTGTCCATCCGCCACTTCCAGTTTTGGTTAGAAGGGCGGAGTTTCACGGCTTTTGTGGACCATAAACCGCTCACTTTTGCTATGGCTAAAATTTCAGAACCTTGGTCGGGCAGACAACAAAGACAGCTAGCTGCGATTTCAGAGTTCACCACAGACATTCGACATGTAGCGGGCAAACTTAACGTAGTAGCGGACTGTCTCTCTCGCGCTGTGGCACCGCCAGAGCACGAGGAGACAGATTACACTGCCTCAGCAGCTGAGCTTTTCTCTAACGCAAACACATATGCAGCACCTATCCATGAAGGGATAGATTATGCAGCCATGGCGGAAGAACAAGGTAGTGATGCGGACGTGCGCGCGCTCCTGTCTGGACCAACAGGGTTAAGGCTGGAGAAAAAAGGGTTGCGCAACGGCATGCCCCCCCTAATATGCGATGTTTCAACTGGCCGACCTCGCCCGTTAGTACCAGCTGCTTGGCGCCGCCATATTTTCGATGCAATTCACTCCCTCGCGCACCCAGGTGTGCGCGCCTCGGTCAAAATGGTTGCCGAAAAGTTTGTGTGGCCAGGCCTGCGCAAAAACGTAAAAGAATGGGCAAAAACTTGCATTCCTTGTCAGCGCGCCAAAGTACACAGACACACAAAAGCCCCTCTGGAGCCTTTTCCCATCCCTGCTAGAAGGTTCGACCACATCCATGTCGACCTCGTGGGGCCGCTGCCTTCCTCCCAGGGTTTCACACACCTGCTAACAATGATAGACCGCACCACGCGGTGGCCAGAGGCAGTCCCTCTAGCGGCAACTACAGCGGAGGAAGTCGCTCGCGTTTTTCTAACAAATTGGGTGGCACGTTTTGGCGTCCCATCAGACATCACGTCAGATAGGGGGCCTCAATTTGTCTCAGAGCTCTGGTCAGCCATGTCCAACAGTTTAGGGGCAACAATTCACCGTACCACCGCTTATCACCCTCAGGCTAATGGGTTATGCGAGCGTTTTCACAGGTCCTTAAAGGCCGCCCTCAGAGCCTCATTAACGGACACAAATTGGGTAAATAAACTTCCCTGGGTTTTATTGGGGTTGCGTGCGGCACCTAAAGAGGATTTAGACGCTTCCCCTGCAGAATTAGTCTTTGCTCAGCCTATCAGACTACCAGGTGAATTTTTACCAGAAAACCCGGAACCAGGGCACCTCCCAGTCCCAAGGTTTTTAGGCAGTAACGGACCGGACTCTCTCCACGGTCCAGCTCATCACTCCTTTCCACGAGTTTTTGTTCCTCAAACTTTAAAAAACGCCAAGTTTGTTTTTGTTAAGCATGAAGCCCTAAAACCACCGTTACGCCCAGTATACGATGGCCCGTTCAGAGTGCTGGAAAATGGTGACAAACACTTTGTGCTTGATTATGGGGATAGAAATGAAACAGTCAGCATTGACAGACTCAAACCTGCCTTCTTGTTGAGACAAACCTGCACAGTTGGCGCGAGCACCTCGGCGAGGCAGACCCCCCAAGGAAAAAGTCTCAGCCCCCAGGCAGGGAACAAATAATCTCTCTCCTTCCCACACTGCAGTTTCCTCACAACAAGGTCCCAGCAGGACGCCTAAACCAACCTACAGCAGCTTTGGGAGAAGATTGAAACCCAGACTGCACAGGGACTGATTACACCACTCTGCAATTTTTCGCTAATTGTGCCGCAACAGTTTAGGACTGACTTATGATTATACTATGCTGTTATGTTTTCACTGAACTCTCTTAGGAGCATGGCTGCTTGAAAGTTTCTTCTGTGGCAACAGCTGTAACACGTAGTATGTCTTAGTAATTACCCTAGACTGTGAATCTTTCTGTGTCCTTTCATAGTTGTTTGGGGGGCCTGTGGTATATATCACTCATATATTCCATACCTACATTTGTTAGAGCAAGTGGAAATGTTTGGGACAGAATATACAAAGGAACTTCACACCTCTGAAAGGACAAAGGAATCTCACCACCGTGTGAAGACCCATGACGTCACAGGACGCAGCGGCAACAGACTTGACACCTTCACCCCCTAAGGCGAGGAGAGGTTTTCCCATCACCTCCCAAGACAAAGGGAGGAGTTAACAGGACTAATGGGGGATTTAGATAACGGGGGATTTCAGCTTGTGTTTTGCATGTCTTTGATGTGTGCCTGTATTTAACCAGCGAGCTGGGCAGAATTCTTCCTCTTTGCCTTCTGCCAAGCTCTGCACCAGATGAGACAAGATAGAAGAGTTGTTCATTAAAGACTCTGCTTTTGTGATACAAAACCACCTCGTTATTTCCAGCTCTTCTACAATTATTATGCTTCTCAAGTTATTCCTCTATTATATTGGTGTAATCCAGACTTCCAAGCCAATTGGAAGATAATAGAATCCAACATATCACCTATATTCCCTTTACAAGCTGCAATTTCAGATAAAAGACTAGCTGATCAGTTACAGGGTCTAAACCCTTGGATTGAACACACACTTAAGGTATGGCATAAAGTAGTGAAAACCTGTGAAATAGGAAACATGCTAAGAAATTTCAGATGGTGTGCCTATGACACAAATTTTAAACCCAACAAAAGTGATAAAAGATTTCAAACTTGGTCAAAAAAAAGGGCTAACAACGTACCTCACCTTTACAAGCAAAGGAACACTACAGAATTTCCAGTCCCTACAAACCAAATTTGGTCTCGAGCAAGTAAACTTCTTCAGGTACCTCTAAATACGTGATTATTTTAACAAGCATAGCAAATCTCTAAACCCATCTTCAACAGAGTCACACTTTTTTTTAAATTTTCAAGCCAGCTTACGATGAAAAAGGCAATTTCTAAGTTATATAATGGGATGCTAAATGCAAGGAACGATATACGTTACACATTAAGAATAAGTGGAAACATGAAGTGGGAATGGGCATTTCTGATGAGAATTGGGAAAAAATTTGTATCTTTCAATGGTCCTCCACAAACTCATTGTATGGAGAGAACACTTGGAAAAATGTGATCAGATTTTTTAAGACTCCTCACCAAAGTAAATATAGTGTGGGACCACATGTGTATCACTTTAAGCTTCACATCTCAGAGAGAACAAAGAACTGGGCCTCCTGTGAGATAACAGGAGGATGTGAAAATTTAGTCTTTGGTATGCAAGAGACAACCTTGGAAGATTTCCTGGTCTCCCAGAGACTATGAGGAGGATGTTATAAGATTTAAGGAAAGATGTATTGTTACTTGTGATTAAATGCAATGTGACTGTGAGCTTTGAAGGTCCTGGATATATAAAGGACGAATGTCTGGGTTTTTTCCTCTTTTTCTGTTTTGCTGATGTTACAAGATGTGAATAAACCTGACTCGTGAGATAAACTCTGCTTCGTCATTTTCACATTTCCACAACAGAAACATTAATAATGAGTGTTGGAGAAGGTGTGGATCTGTTGAAGCAAATCATTTTCATATATTCTGAGAATGTCTGGTTTTGCTTCAATATTGGTCTGGAATTCATAAAGCTTTAAATGATATCTTCAAGGTAAACATTGCAAACGACTTTTTAAATTTATATATGGGTCTTGTTCTAACTCTGGACAGAAGAGGGGACATAAAATTGCTGCAGGCGTTCTTAGCAGCCAGTAAGAAATCAATTACTAAAAAATGGTTAAACCCAGCCCCACCCACACTCAATGATTGGTTTGGAATAATTTTGGAAATCTTCAAAATGGAAAAATTGACGTATTTGTTAAGAATTCAAAGGGGAAAAATTTTATTCAATTTGGAACAAGTGGATTCATTTTATATCCCCTATTTGGAATGATTTTGTATGAATCCATATGTAAACATCCGTGTTGAATCACCTTACTAAGACTGAAATTTTGTTTATTTATTCTTCCAGATGAGAAGAAGGAATGACTGTAAGCCCCCAGTTCAGTTTGTTGGTTTTTAGTTTTTTTGTTGTTTTTTTTTAAATTTTTTGTTCCTATAAAACAAATAAGAGAAGGACTATGATACAAATGTCTGAATGCTATATTTGTAAAGATGGCATCCTTTTCAAATAAAAACATAAATGAAAAAAAAATCTGATGAGGTGAAGACAGTCCTTGGAGACTACAGAAAGTTCACTACCAGGAAGGTGTCATGGTCTGAGCGCCGATCTCGTCTGCGCTCGGGTCATGCAGTATTTTCCTCCCATTCTGTATTTAGTCCTGGTGGGCACTCTGAGCTCTTATTCTGACAGTGTCTCTGCGGGGCTTCCGGCTGTCAGAGCCAAGCAGCACAGCTGGTGCTGATTCAGCTGATGATACCCTCATCAGCTGATTAATTATCCTGCCCTATTTAAGGGAGCAGCTCCTGTCACTCGGGGCTGTGACCTCGCATTGTCCAGACTGGTTTCCCTACGTCCGAAGCCAGTTCCTTTCAGCGTCCTGTTCGCATTAAGTGTTGTATCCTTGTCTCCCATCAGTCTTCCTAGTCCTCAGTCTTTCGTCAGTGTCTAGTGAAGCCTTTATTTGTGTTTTGCCCCACGAGGCTCATTATTTTGTAGTGTATGTCTACCTTTAATAAATGTGCAAACTCTACGGCTGCCTATAGTGTTTCATTAGCGGTCCGCGAGGACCGCTCCATGACAGAAGACAAAACTTTCCAGTTTTGTAGTTCCTACATTTAAAAAAGTGGAGGATCTCCTCTGCTTCATCAGGCCATATGACATCTTTCCAGCATCCACAACATGCTTCCATGGTTCTCTGCCTGTGATGGAATTAGTTCCAGCTGTTATTTGTCTGCATATTGGCTGGAGATGAATACAGTGGTACCTCTACTTACGAATTTAATTCGTTCCGGAAGAATTCTCGTAACGTGAAAAATTCGTAAGTAGAGGCGCATTTTACATGTAAATGCCGTAATCCGTTCCAAGCCCCCAAAATTCGGGCATAATTTTTTTATAAATCGTAAAAACGCATCAAAACATGTAACAAATACATGTTACAATTAGATTACTGCACAATAAACATAAAATGAGAGTTTAAAATGAGAGAAAGAATAATAAAAGAGAAAGAATAATAAAAATTATGTTCATTTACCTTTTAACTGCGATCGTCGGCGTCGGCGTCACCTTTTGCCTTCTTTGGTTCATGTTCTGTCTCATCAGTGGTTTTTGCCTGACGTTTTGTGATGAAACGATCCAAGGACGTTTGCTTTTATCGGCTTGTAAGGGCTTCCTTTTGTTTTAATACCGTGCTGATCGTTGATGTTGTTTTTTTTTTTCCCCAAAACTTTATTAAGAACAAGGTGAAAGTACAGAGTTATAACGTAGATGGTGATAAACATGGCAGTTAACAATTTTTTTTTCTCTAAATTGTGTAGTTCAGTCAACAGTCTTACAAGAGGTAAGAAGGATAAAATAAAGTAGTAAGAATAGTAAATAATAATAAGATAAAGCGAGATCAACCAAACGCACCCATTCGTGGCCAATGGGATACCAGGAAGATGCTAGGCGATAGCCAATGGCAGAGCAGCTACAGGTATGTTTACGTTCGGTAAAATACGGGAGCTGCGAGGAGCGCGTACTTTTTTTGCCTTTCGTATCCTGAAATTTTGTTCGTAACTAGAGGCAATATTTTCCCGTTGAGGCGTCTCGTAACCTGAAAATTTCGTATGTAGAGACGTTCGTAAGTAGAGGTACCACTGTATTCTGAAGGTTGCTTCTCCAAGAATCCATCCACAGGTGCAGTCAGGTGATTTTTGTCTTCACTTGTGACCAAGTAACAGTGCAGACTATAAACAGGGACTGAAAGACCAAAGGTGGGCTAACGAGTTTCTCACTGGACAAAGGTGCAGTCTGGACAGTGGTACACCATGAGCGAACAGCCATCACAACCAAGGTCAAGGAGATGGCCGGCCACAGCAGGACTACAAGGAGAACAGAACTGAATGGAAAACAATGGGAGCAGGATGAATGAGATGCCAGCTATCAGAAACATGATGAAGCCATTTGATCAAACACTGAAGGATAGTCTTTACCACGTCACAACAGGGCAGGTCTTATCAGAAGTTTGTTGATTTCTTTCAGCAACGTCTCAGGCAGCTCAGCTGTAAACTTGCTTTCTTGTTCATTTTTGCCCATCTACATTTATGTATTATCCTATTTAAATAAAGACGATCAAGTTATATGTTCTTTCATTTTCAGTGTTGCCTTTTTAATGAAAGTCTCTTTTTAACCCATTTCCTGTATTTTAACCACACTTTTTCAGAATGTGACCAGCTATTGTGGATCTCCAACACTCAAACTGCATAAATAACCAAAAATTGAGTTAACTGCACATCGGACCATCTCTTTACCCTCTCAAGAATCCTCCAGGGTTCATGGGAGTTTGCCAAATCAGTTTACATGTGTTTTGTGGACTTGGAGAAGGCATCAACTGCGTCCCTTGTGGTTTTTTGTGGGGGGGTGCTTCGGGAGTATGGGGTATCGGGCTTGTTATTACGAGATATCCTGTGTCTATACGACCGTTGTGAGAGTTTGGTTCGTATTGCCAACACTCTGTCGGACTCATTCCCAGTGAGAATTGGACTCCACCAGGGCTGCCCTTTGTCACCGATCCTGTTCATAATTTTTATGGACAGGATTTCTAGGCGCAGCCAGGGAACAGAGGGTGTCATGCTTGGTGACCACAGAATCTCATCTCTGTTGTTTGCAGATGATGTTGTCCTGCTGGCTTCATCCAGCAATGACCTACGGGTCTTACTGGGATGGCTTGCCACTGAGTGTGAAGCAGCTGGGGTGAGAATCAGCACCTCCAAGTCCATGGTCCTCAGCTGGAAAAAGGTGGATTTGTAGAGGGTGCGCTCAATGATGAGACTGAGTTATATTTCTCAGATTCAGCTTTATTGTCAGAACACACACTCTAGCATTCTCAAAGCAGGAAGAAGAGAAAGAACAATATCACATCACCTCTTTATACTTTTCCGGCATCTGAAACAAGTCACATGGTGCATTGTCAAACATACAGCCACATAGTCTTTAATCCCAGCCCCAATGCAACCCTTTTAACATTCACCATTGTCTCTTATACCTTGATGAACCGGAAATCTCCCTGGGGCATCTTCTCCGAGACAAAGGCCTGATCTCACACCTCCTTGTCATCCTCTGCAGCCGCCGGCCTTTTGTCCTTCGAGACGTGAAGCCTCCAATCAACATTCAGTCATGTCTTGTGGTAAATATAAGCCCAATATATGTGCCACATAAGTGCCACAGATTGTCCTCTCTGGGTTGGGGACAAGCTCCTGCCCCAAGTGGAGGAGCTTAAGTATCTTGGGGTCTTATTCATGAGTGAGGGGAGAATGGAGCGAGAGATTGACAGATGGATCGGAGCAGCATCTGCAGTGATGCGGACATTGTACCAGTCAGTTGTGGTGAAGAGGGAGCTAAGCTGCAAAGCAATCAATTTATTGGTCAATCTATATTCCTACACTCACCTATGGTCATGAGCTTTGGATAATGACTGAAAGAATGAGATCGCAGATACAAGCGGCTGAAATGAGTTTCCTTCGTAGGATTGCTGGACTCACCCTCAGAGATAGTTGAGGAGCTCAGTCATCCGAGAGAGGCTCAGAGTAGAACTGCTGTTCCTCCACATTGAAAGGAGCCAGTTGAGGTGGTATGGGCATCTGATAAGGATGTGTCCTGGACGCCTCCCACTTGAAGTGTTTTGAGCATGTCCCACTGGGAGGAGACCCAGGGGCAGACCCAGGACTCGGTGGCGAGACCATGTCTCCCAGCTGGTCTGGGAATGCCTTGGTATCCTCTCTGAAGAGCTGGAGCAGGTAGCTGGGGAGAGGGAAGTCTGTGCTTCTCTGCTTGAACTGCTGCCTCCGTGACCTGGATTTCTGGAAGAGCGGTAGAAGATGGATGGATGGATTAACTGCTTAAATGGTGTGTAGTGTAATTCAGCATAAACTCAAAAGTTTTTGTCATATATTTTTATTTTGGCAAAGTTCTTGTCAAGGCAGTAAAAATCTTTTGTTTTTTTGGTGGGGTGGACTCAGGAGTGTTCTCTTGAGATACACTGCCTATAAAAAGTATTCACCCCCTTGGGTGTTTCAACCTTTTTATTGCTTTATAAAATGAAGTCACGGTCAAAATAATTTGGCTTTTTTTTTTTTTTTTTTACAAAAATTGACAAAAAAAAGCTTCATGTCAAAGTGAAAACTGATGTTTACAAGCTACTTTCAATTAATTAAAATTATTTAAGGTCATGTAAATGATTGCCTAAGTATTCACCCCCCTCAGGTCAGTATTTAGTAGATGCACCTTTGGCCGCAATGACAGCACTGAGTGTGTGGACATGTCTCAATCAGGCTGGCACATCTGGACACTGCAGTTTTTCTCCATTCTTCCTTGCAAAACAGCTCAAGCTCTGTCAGGTTGCTCTGGGATCGGGCGTGAGCAGCTCTTTGCAAGTCCAGCCACAAATTTGAGATATGGGTTTTGACTTGGTCACTCCCGAACCTTGACCTTGTTGTCTTTGAACCATTTCTGTGTAGCTTTTGCTGTATGCTGAGGGTTGTTGTCTTGCTGGAAAATAAATAATAATAATAATCTTTATTTCAGACACAAAAGCAGGTCCATATAGAATAGGGAAGGGTAGGGGTATCAGGGAAACAAACAACGCAGCAGTGACTTGCTGGGAACATGGTCCAGGGTCGGATGATTTTTTTCACACATAGGGAGTTGTTCAGAACTCCTTATAAGAGATTGAGTCAGGTGAACATACAAGAAGATAGAGTGATGATGGTCAAGTCAGTGGCGGTAATGTGCCTGTAAGCTGGTTGCCAACTGCCAATCAAATCTAAAAGAAGAAGAACACAGCAGCAATAAGAACATCATAGCAGTTTTTAAAAAGAGTTCTTGTAGAGGCTGTTGTGCCAGTGTCTTCTGAGAGCAGAGGTGTATCTGAGACAGCTCTTCCTAGGGCTTATCAGGGTCTGTATGATGCTGTTTTCCAAGTCATCCAGACGACACATGAAATTGTACATAAGTTTCCTCAGTGCCTTACACATAGGAATACCACATGTCACAAACAGCTGGCTGATGCTGTGCCATCTGGGCACCTGAAGCAGTAACCTCAGTGCATCGTTGTAGGCCACAGTCAACCTTCTCATGCTATCAGCCCTGTAGCTGCTCCATAGGTGAGCAGTGTACAGAGGAGTACAGTAAGCTCTGAACAGAGATTTAACATTTACAAAGCACATACTAAACTTTCTCAGTAACATATTGGCTTGAGCATACAGTTTACGGCACTGCCTGTAGATATCGCTGTTCCGGCCCCGGATTATGAGCTGCATTTTGGTGTGCAATAACTGATGTTTGACACATCTTTAATGTCCTTGCTTTTGACTTTATTGCATCAAACACCGTAAAGACTGAAACATATCAAACACAAGAAACATTATTTTAGCTGTGGACACAAAATTCTAGTATTACAGAAATTAAATCATACTGCATACACACAAATGTAAACATTTATGATCTCAAATTGGTAGATTTTTTAGGTTTACTGAGTTGTTGCAAGAAAGCTACCAGCAAAAATTATGCAGCATTTACTGTAAACAAATACAACAGATTATCAAATCCACATTTAAAATTGTATGGTTTGTGCACATCAGATTTTCATATTAGAAACACACAAAAAGTTTCTATTCTTTGAACATGTGCATATTCAAACAACCATCATTAAACTTCAACAGAGTTAAACATTTCACTAACCACTTTGCCGGATTGCAGCCTTCCGAGGGCAGAAATTCCTTGCAGGCTCTCACATTTGTCTGCAATTAATAGCCCGGAATAAATACCTTGTAAATTGGTATTTCAGCTAATTTAAAGTCAAGATGTCAATTCAAAAACATAACAATAAAATTGACTAGAACTAGGCATCCAGTAAATAATGAAGGTTTGCCAGATTTGCACTTCTAAAAGCTACCAAAGCCATGCAGGCCGGGAATTGCAGCAGTGATCGACCTGAATAATACTGCATTTACTTCAAGTCAAAAATACATCCCTATTCACAAAATGAGGCTTCAAAAATTACTTTTTCACAACTATTACAGTTTTTCGCACATGCATGGAGACTAGGTGAAATGTTACATAGGCAATGGATTACCACTGTCAGTCACATGGTCTAGTCACACTTCAACAAACTTCAAAAATATCATCATCTCTCAAACAATCCACAAAATATCGGGTAGATAATTGGATATGAGGGATTAT
Organism: Pholidichthys leucotaenia; assembly: GCA_020510985.1. NCBI lineage: Eukaryota > Metazoa > Chordata > Actinopteri > Cichliformes > Pholidichthyidae > Pholidichthys > Pholidichthys leucotaenia. The sequence continues at coordinate 2,100,102 of JAJAQF010000046.1, read as the reverse complement.
TTCATCATTATGACAGTTTCACCCTACCTGGGCTGAGGTAAACCGCTGGATGGCTTGGATTTTGTTCTTAGCCAGCCATGCTTAATGTGTCCGTTGCCATATGCTGCTGGACAGGAAGTCTCAAATCGTCTACTTCCTGTTGTGAATAATACTTACACTTCATGCATTTTTGATGGCAAATTATTTCAATAATTCTTAAATCTCAAAGGACAAATTTCCAAACCTGGGTTTTAAAAGAAAATATGGAGGGAATAAATAAATAAAAGGTAGGGAGTTCCCAAGGGATTCCCCAGAGGTCAAAGGTCATTTCCGGGTTGGGGGTTCCCCCAGACACAAAGTAAACAACTTTTGCCTGGCACACAGAGCCAGGCTGTGAATATATATACCTGCCAAAACAAATCTTTGGGAGGCATTGCTGTACAACCAAAGGGCAAATACTAGAAAGGATGTCACTGTTGACATATATAGCGGGGAAATTGCAACAGTCACAAGAATTGCCATGTTTCTCACATGGATCAAACAAACACAGCTGCTGCCGTTACACTCCCACCAAAATCTTTATGATGGAAGACTATAAAGTCATGCCAACATAAAGATTTTCACAATGTCACCTAATCTTTAACCGGCAGCAAGAGCACAACCTTTTGCACTGGTCTTTCCAGTTCTCCCACCGTTCAATTATGACAGGCTCGACGGGTTCGTCCCAGGATTTCTTTTGCTTGCACAGTTCTTGCAGGATCTTTTTCCCTTGCAACACCACAGGGCTAACAAATCCATTTGGGTCATAGACTGACATGACTGTAGAGAGGATGCCTCTTCTTGTGTTGGGTTTATCCTGTAGTGTTATCTTGAACCTGAAGCAGTCATTTTGAACATCCCATCTTGTTCCAAGTGTGCGCTCAACCGGGAGAGGTTCCAGTTCCAAGTTTGTTTCGGAGACGGTAGTGGCTCTTTCTGAAGGTGGTATAGATTCCAGGACGTCTATGCTGTTCGACAGGAACTTATGGAGTCTAACTTTGCCCTTTTTGCATATTTCAGTGGCCTGGCAGATTAGCTCCTTCGCTTCATCTTTGGTGTCGCCGAAATCTTGGTCGAGAACCTTCAGGATCTCACAGGGTGGTGGCACTATCAATTCTTTGGCGACAATCCTATGGCATACGCCATTGTTGCCTTGTTCATAACAAGGGTCTCCAATGATGCTCCATCCCAAGTCTGTTTTCACAGCAAAGGCTTCTTCGGGATTTCCGGAGACTATCTCCACCGGTCTGAGTGCTTGTGGGCAGGAGCATCCAATGAGCAGTCCCACTTCACAGTCTTGAATAGGAAGAATGAAGGGGGCTATTCGAGCCAAATGAGGCATCATACTTGCCGCTACCTGTGAGGGAATGTGCTCCCTGTTGTGAGGGATGTGGTCTCTTGTGTAGCACGACTTGACTCGGACTTCGACAGTCGAGTCGTATCCTCTCAGTTTGATGTCTGAGAACTTCTTACAATAGACCACCGATGAAGATGTCATAGTTGTTATCTTCATTCTTGTTATTTCATGTGGCATGCACAGCTTGGCTGCCAGATCCTCTGTGATATAGGAGCTGTCGCTCTGGGTATCAATCAGTGCATAAACCAATACTTCTTGCAAGCCAGCTTGGCCTGTCTTGACCCAAACAGGTACGATCATTGAAGTATAACTCTTCATGTAATCTTGGTTGGTTTTGTTTGAAATCGATTCAAATGTGTTTTCATCTTTGTCGGCTTCTGACTCTGTAAGCTTTGTGTCTGCTTTCTTCTTGTCTAAGTGCAGCAGAGTTTGGTGTTTGCCTTTGCACGTGTTGCAGGACACTTTAACTAGACACTTCTTTGATGTGTGGCCACGTCTGAGACATTTGAAGCAAAGGGCCTTGCTTTGAATGCTTTGTATTTTGTCATCATAAGGCAACTCTTTGAAAGCATTGCACTTGTAGATGAGGTGATCTTTGTCGCAGTAGGTGCAAACTGGAGAATTTTTGGCTCCACTTTTAGGGGTTTCTTTTTCAGCACTGGTGTTGGTGTTGGTGGCATGAGTAATGCCAGGTGCTTGTTTTGTCTTTGCCCTAGACTCGTTTCCTCTATTCGTGGTTGGCAACTTGTCTTGGTTTTGAGCGACCACGCATATAGGGTTGTTAGCCACTCTGGCTTCTCTGGCTACGAAGTCGACAAATTCTTGAAACGAAGGGTAGCCCTTTCCAACATCTATGTCTTCTGTAACACGCCGTGTCCACCTAGTGTTACAATACTCGGGTAACTTGGCTGCTGTTTCCTGGATTTGGACGCAATCGTTCAAAACTTCAAGACCTTTCACGTAGGGGATAGCTTCTTTGAGGGTGCTCAGGAAATCGCTGAAATCCTGAAGACCTTTCTTATCTTTGCCTGTTACTTTGGGCCAGTCTCTCAACTTGTTTCTCAAGGAGAGTTGAATGGTGAAGGGGTGTCCGAACCGCTCTTCCAACGTGGTCCATGCACGGTTGTAGGCAGCTTCATCACTTCCGAAAAAACAACCTTCTACTGCCGCTCTGGCTTCTCCTGCAAGGTACTGCTGCAGATAATACAGCTTGTCTGATGGTGGAATTCCCTTGTTCTCAACAAGTGTCACAAAACTTTTGCGAAAGTTGATGAACTTGAGTGGGTCACCATCAAACACAGGAGGTGTGGGGACAGGCAGCCTTGATTTGCTGACGCTATCTGAGAATGTTTGGGTGATGAAGGCCAACTGTGACTCTACTTGGCTCGCGCAATCTTCAGCTCTTGGTGATCTGGCCTTAGGAGAAAAAGCAGGTGCCTCTGGATTCAGATAACCTTTACTAGGCTTGTCACTGCAACAAGAGATGTAATCTGACTTTTGGACTCTTTCCTCTTCTTCTGCTATTTCTAATTGTTCATGACAACTTTCCAAGGCCACCTTGTATTTCCTTATCTTTGCGTGAAGTTCTGCACACTTTCGCTTAGCGCTCAATTCAGCCAGCTTCCTGGCCTTTTCTGAGGCATTACTTGATCTTGTTGAAGAGCCTGTTGAAGATTCTGAAATCTGTGCACTTACAGATACCTTTGACTGAATGGAGACTTTAGACTTGGCAGAAATATCAGACTCATAGTCTAACTTGCTTCCAAAGAGAGACCTGGAATAATTCATTCCCCAAGTAGTCTTGAGAAGGCTTTTTCTCTCCTTGTCTGCCATCAGTGGATTCTCTCCAATTTGTTTCAAGGCTTTCGCCATGTCTGAGCACATTTGCTTAGCGCTGTCGACTTTGCGCCGCATCTCTTTGTCTGGCGGGCACAAATCTCGACAGGCTTCATATGTAGCTGTCATTTCTTTGTCCAGGCGAATCAGGTCTTCCAAGTCATCTTCAGTTGTGTCCAAGACCTCATCTTTGTATGCATAAAAAAGAGCGAACACAGCCTTCTTTACTTTACTGTATGTTCGCATAAACTTTTTGTTTGCTCTGTCTACCTGTGCTTCTTGTTCTTCCTTTTTACTGATGACAGCATCTAAAGTCGCAACTTTGTCATTGAGGCTGTCGTATTCAGCAGAAATCTCTGGTGAGACAGACTTATCCTCTCCCTCTGCTTTCACTAACGGCCTGACTTCTTTCAGTCTCTTCATGCATGTCTGTCGTCTTTGCTTCAGCTCATGAAGTGGGACATGCCTGAGTTTTGTTTGTGCAGTGTTCTGGTTAGTCTTGCCAGTGGCGCCATCTTCTGGATCACTTGCATCTTCTTTTTCTTGGATTCCAGCCACCGCATTCTCTCCTTCTGGTTGCTTCTTGTCACCAATATTCTTTTCTTGTTCACCGATTGTAGCCAACTCCATTTCAAGAGTTTCTATTGCATCATGTACTGTTTCTGCATCAGTGTTGAGTTGAGCTCGCTCTTCCTCAGACAAGGTTTCAACTGCCAAGTCAGCATTTATGGCTTGTAATTGCTCTTTGGCAGCTGTGATCTGCTCTCCCAATTCTTGCTCAGTTGCATTTTTGGCAGCTGCAGCCATTTTGTTGCTGTACAGTGTTTATGGAAAATAGTGAGGAAATGGGACAAAAAATGAAATGGTAATTTATATTACCTCTTTGAATAAAGTGAGTTTCGATTGCCGGCAGTATTACATACACTGTCAACTGTGTCAGTGAGTTGGTGAACTCTTTGTGACAGCATATGCCACCCGACAGTCGTTTTGGCAATCTAATGACCGTAAAAAAAATGTTTAGTAAATCTGGATGGTCTGACAGACAATGCTAGCCAGGCTTAGTAATTGGGATTTTCACCAACCAGATTTCTTGAGTGAAAACCTGGAAATAAAAAATATTATGCAAACCTGAAACACAATGTGTTTTTTATGTTTACCTCGAAATTTCCACTCAAAATAACTGAATGGAAACTATACTTGAATTAGGGAATTCTTATCTTTGGGGTATATGATTCCCTAAATACTTTGAACTTGTACTTGATTTGATTAATTCAAAATTGAATTAAATTTGAGGAATCTTGAAATATACTTATATCATTGAATTGAAGCTCAACCAGCCCTTACCTCAGCCCTTGATCTTACTTAATCTTACTAGCCTGATTTAAATTGATGTTCAAAAATACTGATTGAAATACGCTAGCAACAGGATGTGCACAAGCAGTACATGTACAATGAAAACAGAATAATGCAAACACTTCTCTCAACATCAGCACAAAATAAACACAGTATTCAGTGACTAATAAACTTGACTTTGCACTTGAGAAACACAAACTTAACTTGACTTGACTTGACTTAAAATGTGTCCTCAAGGTTCAATCACTGGATACATGTCCTTCACTTACAGGCTGTAGCAGAAAAGTGAATGTCTCTTACTTAATTCTCATATACTAGCAATAGCACACTGGTGAGTGGTACCGACAGGATGTCACCATCACGATCTCGATGACACGGCACGACCCAACCTCTTGAATCTGCAGCGTTCCTTGCTTGCACACCCACACTCGTCCACGATGACTTGGTACAGACGAGTATGAGGTAGTGTCTTTACTAGTGTCTTTACTGTTCCGGCCCCGGATTATGAGCTGCATTTTGGTGTGCAATAACTGATGTTTGACACATCTTTAATGTCCTTGCTTTTGACTTTAATGCATCAAACACTTTAAAGACTGAAACATATCAAACACAAGAAACATTATTTCAGCTGTGGACACAACATTCTAGTATTGCAGAAATTAAATCATACTGCATACACACAAATGTAAACATTTATGATCTCAAATTGGTAGATTTTTTTAGGTTTACTGAGTTGTTGCAAGAAAGCTACCAGCAAAAATTATGCAGCATTTACTGTAAACAAATACAACAGATTATCAAATCCACATTTAAAATTGTATGGTTTGTGCACATCAGATTTTCATATTAGAAACACACAAAAAGTTTCTATTCTTTGAACATGTGCATATTCAAACAACCATCATTAAACTTCAACAGAGTTAAACATTTCACTAACCACTTTGCCGGATTGCAGCCTTCCGAGGGCAGAAATTCCTTGCAGGCTCTCACATTTGTCTGCAATTAATAGCCCGGAATAAATACCTTGTAAATTGGTATTTCAGCTAATTTAAAGTCAAGATGTCAATTCAAAAACATAACAATAAAATTGACTAGAACTAGGCATCCAGTAAATAATGAAGGTTTGCCAGATTTGCACTTCTAAAAGCTACCAAAGCCATGCAGGCCGGGGATTGCAGCAGTGATCGACCTGAATAATACTGCATTTACTTCAAGTCAAAAATACATCCCTATTCACAAAATGAGGCTTCAAAAATTACTTTTTCACAACTATTACAGTTTTTCGCACATGCATGGAGACTAGGTGAAATGTTACATAGGCAATGGATTACCACTGTCTAGTCACACTTCAACAAACTTCAAAAATATCATCATCTCTCAAACAATCCACAAAATATCGGGTAGATAATTGGATATGAGGGATTATTTCATCATTATGACATTTTCACCCTACCTGGGCTGAGGTAAACCGCTGGATGGCTTGGATTTTGTTCTTAGCCAGCCATGCTTAATGTGTCCGTTGCCATATGCTGCTGGACAGGAAGTCTCAAATCGTCTACTTCCTGTTGTGAATAATACTTACACTTCATGCATTTTTGATGGCAAATTATTTCAATAATTCTTAAATCTCAAAGGACAAATTTCCAAACCTGGGTTTTAAAAGAAAATATGGAGGGAATAAATAAATAAAAGGTAGGGAGTTCCCAAGGGATTCCCCAGAGGTCAAAGGTCATTTCCGGGTTGGGGGTTCCCCCAGACACAAAGTAAACAACTTTTGCCTGGCACACAGAGCCAGGCTGTGAATATATATACCTGCCAAAACAAATCTTTGGGAGGCATTGCTGTACAACCAAAGGTCAAATACTAGAAAGGATGTCACTGTTGACATATATAAGATAAGATAAGATAAGCCTTTATTAGTCCCACAACGGGGAAATTCCAGGATTGCAACAGCACAGGGATAGCAACACTCAGAGCAACAATCAGAAGGCAAGAAAAAAAAACAAGCAAGCAAGAGCAGCTAATATACATATGTACATATATATTAGAGGGCTGCACGGTGGCGCAGTGGTTAGCACTGCGGCGGCACAGTTTACCCTTGGCCGGGGGATAGGTGGGATCGTGGGATCGTGGGTTCGATCCCAGCCCCCGACCAACAGTGATCTGTGTGGAGTTTGCATGTTCTCCCCGTGTTGCGTGGGTTTTCTCCGGGATTTCTCCGGTTTCCTCCCACATGCCAAAAACATGCATGTTAGGTTAATTGGCTGTTCTAAATTGTCCCTAGATATCTGTTTCCTATAGGCCCTTAGAATAGAGGGTTAGTATTAATGAAAGCGCTTTGAGTGGTCTTTGTGACTAGAAAAGCGCTATATAAGTGCAGGTTAGTTAGTTAGTTAGTTACATATTACTATAAAATATATATATACACACACACACACAGACACACAGTGCAGAGCATTGTAGCTGGATGGAATAAATATATGAATATATGAACATACAGTCCAGAGCATTGTAGCTAGATGGAATAAATATGTAAATATATAAACACCCACAGTACGGAGCATTGCAGCTAGGTGGAATAAATATGCAAGTATATAAACACACACAGTGCGGAGCAATGTAGCTAGATGGAATAATATGTAGATATATAAAAACACAGTGCGGAGCATTGTAGCTAGATGGAATCAATATATAGATATATAAATATAAACACACCCACTGCTGAGCATTGTAGCTAGATGGAATAAATATGTAAATATATAAACACACACAGTGCAGAGCATTGTTGCTAGGTGGGATGAAACAGCATAACCGTCTATTTAGTTATCCTACATGGTATGATTATGTGCCCATACATATTCTCACCCTCCATAGCGACCGGTATGTTCCTAGTTGTATGCCGGAGAGGACCATTGTGTAAGTCTATTGCATCTTTTGCATTCAAAAAAACTATTAGTTTGTTACGTCTTTTTGCTATCTCTGCGAGCAGCCCTGCTTAGGTTGTACAGTCTGACAGCCGTTGGTAGGAAGGACCTACGAAACCTCTCGGTTGTGCACCTGGGATGATGTAGTCTGCTGCTAAATGAGCTCCTCAGTGCATCCAGTATGTCCTGCATAGGGTGGAACTCGGACTCCAGCAGAGATGACAGTTTAGCCACCGTCCTTCTCTCTCCTATCTCCTCCATTGGATCAAGGCGCTGCCCCAGGACAGAGCTAGCTTTCTTAATCAGTTTGTTCAGTCTCTTCCTATCGGCTGCAGTAATGCCACTGCCCCAGCAGACCACTCCAAAAGTGATGGCTGATGCCACCACCGTGTCATAGAATGACTTCAGCAGCGCCCCTTGTACACCAAAAGACCTGAGTCTCCTCAGTAGGAACAGCCTGCGCTGTCCCTTCTTGTAGAGTGCGTCAGTATTGTGTGACCAGTCTAGTTTATTGTTCAGATGAATACCCAGGTACTTATAGGATGTCACCATCTCGATGTCTGTTCCCTGTATATTTACTGGTGCTGTGAGGGGCTGCCCATGCCTGCGGCAGTCCACCACCAGCTCCTTAGTTTTCCTCGCGTTGATCTGGAGGCAGTTCCGATGGCACCAGTCCACAAAGTCCTGGATAAGCCCTCTGTACTCAGCTTCATCTCCGCTGGAGATGAGACCAACGATCGCAGAGTCATCAGAGAACTTCTGTAGATGGCAATGTGTTGTGTTGTGTGAGAAGTCCGCAGTATAAAGAGTGAACAGGAAGGGAGCCAGCACCGTTCCCTGGGGGGCCCCCGTGCTACTGATGATCGTGTCGGAAACACAGTCCCGGGTTCTCACAAACTGAGGCCGGTTCGTGAGGTAGTCCAGGATCCATGATGACAGGTGCTGGTCCACCCCTGCGCGCAGCAGCTTGTCCTTCAGGATCATCGGTTGGATGGTGTTGAAAGCACTGGAGAAGTCAAAGAACATGATCCTCACCATATTCCCGGGCTTCTCCAGGTGGGACAGAGAACGGTGAAGGAGGAAGATCACCGCATCCTCCACCCCAATGCCATGCTGGTAGGCGAACTGGAGTGGATCCATCGCTGGTTCCACCAGGGGGCGGAGATGAGCAAGGAGCAGTCTCTCCAGGGTCTTCATCAAGTGGGACGTCAAGGCCACCGGTCTGAAGCTGTTCAGGTCTTTGGGGTGGGAAGTTTTTGGTACAGGTACCACACAAGATGTTTTCCACAGCTGTGGTACCCTCCCCAGTTTCAGGCTCATGTTGAAGATATACGTCACAATCCCACACAGCTGGTCTGCACAGGACTTGAGGAGCTTTGCGCTGATGCCGTCCGGACCCGACGCCTTCCTCGCCTTGATCTTCCTCAGCTCCGTCCTCACCTGGGTCTTGGTCAGGGTCAGGATGGGGGGCTGTGTGTTGGGAGTGGGGGGGGTGTCGGTGGAGTGGGGAGTGGGCAGCAGGACTTGATTTCTTAGAGGCAGCAGTGGTTGTTGTGCAGACAGGGGGGAGGGCGGTTGGTCAAATCTATTGAAAAACAGATTCAGGTTGTTCGCCCACTCCCTGCCCCCTGTGGCCTGGGGGGAGGTATTCTGGAGCCCCGAGATGGTTTTGAGGTTTCTCCAGACCCCGCTGATGTCGCTCTGTTGCAGCTTGTCCTCCATCTTCTTCCTGAAGCTGTCCTTGCCTTCTCTGAACTTTCTCCTCAGCTCCCTCTGTACGGACTTCAGCATCTCCCTGTTCCCCGACCTGAAGATCCTCTTCTTCTCTCTCAGAAGTGTTTTTATCTCAGGGTTGATCCAGGGTTTGTTGTTTGAGTGACGCCGTATGGTCTTGGTGGGAACGGATTTGTCCACACAGAAGCTGAGGTAGCCCGTGAAGGTGTGAATGAGGCCATATATAGCGGGGAAATTGCAACAGTCACAAGAATTGCCATGTTTCTCACATGGCTCAAACAAACACAGCTGCTGCCGTTACAATCGCTGTTGTCTCTCAAATCAGTGATTACACAGGGTAACAAAAATAATTTTTTTTGTAAGTTGTCTGTGTTTTTACAACTGATTTAAGCCAATTTTGCACCGCTGAATCCAAAAATGACATCCGTTTCTCTCGATCAGGTGCTAAGTAAAAACCTGTACTTACTTAGTACGGTACTTAGTACTGTGCATATACTTACCTTTATATAAAGGTAAGTATGTGGGACACATATGTGAGTTGCATAGGCTGCATATGTATATTACTCTTGCTTCACGTCTCAGAATGAACAATAGGTCTGGGTCTCCTGGGGATAACAGGAGGATGCGAAATGTGATCTTTAGAGATGGCCTTGAGGGATTTCCTGACCACCAGTGGTTTTAGGTGGAGGGGAGAAGACCTGGAGGATGATGTATTGTGTCTTGGGATTTAAAGGCGTCGGCCGGACGAAAATTCAATATCGCTAAATCATATCTTAAATTTTTGTGTGAGACGAGCTAATTTGAACCGCACATGTTTTGGTATCAACAAATGTCGCATAAGGTGACAATGTGCTCTTGAAGTATGCTGTCCTTGAGAGCTGTCTGACTCAGCCAAGCGATCAGCGGCTAAGATGGCCACTGACTGTGTGACGTAATTTCAGGGAGAGACACGCACACGCTCGGCGGACATTGCTTATTGTTTACGTTTTAAAATCGGCAATTACGGATATTTCTCGGAGTACTTGTGGATTACAAATAGATTATTTATTAAGATTAGGATTTCAGTAATCGAATTAATTATGGTTTGGCGTTGTGTTGTCTACGGGTGCGACGGTATATCAGAGGAACATGCGGTGAGTGTTTATGAATTTCCCGTCCCTGGGAAAATCAGAACGGCATGGGTGAAATTCGTTCAGAAAACGCGAAAAAATTGGAATGATGTCGGTAAATCACTCAACATGTGCAGTAGACATTTCGTTGACAGCGATTTCGAGAATAAAATGCAATTTGTGTCACGACTCGCGGCTCCAGCTGCGCGCACACCTGCGCCTCGTCAGCTGCCGACGCCAGCCATCTGCCCCTGCAAGTAAGCAACATTATCACCGATTATCCCTGTCTCGGTGTGGTGCCCGTTACCCTTGTCCTCTGCTTTTTTCCGGCTGAACAGCGCGCTGCTCTGCTGCCTGCGCATCAACCAGTACAAAGATGCGAGCACTACATACGATCCCCCAGCTCCTGAGAGACTGCAACCTAACACAAAAAAAAACAGTTTCACACAATGAAACAGTGCATGTATTATATATATAAAAATTATCCCATTGATTTTCATCATTTTTGGTGACATATCTCACACCTACAATTTATTTCAGGCACAAAGAGCTGTGAAAAAGTTATGATCAACAAAACACGGGTCCTCAGGGATGTGCGAAAGCTGAGTCCAGGGCAGCAAACTTCAAATGTGGAGGCTTTCCACAGTCTGATTATTCATTTTGCACCAAAGAGTGTCCACTTCTCATTCCTTGGAATGTTGACAAGGTGAGGAGATGCAATATGTGACCAAAAATATGAAATGCAATTATAATAACTGACATGTTTCAGGACCCAAGAGACAGACACAGATAGATACAAAATAGTTATTCTTTATTGTGAAGTGTGAGTGAGTGTAGTGCAAGTGTGAGTGCAGATATAGCAGCCTGGTCACCGGAGCTGAGCGATACAGAAGACGACCTGGCAACCCTAGAACACACAAGCAGAAACCGTTAAGGCTGTTCAGCACAAAAGGACAAGTGCAGGTGTGCAGCTTACTTGAGGTTGTCTCTGACTGTATCTGGCTGTTCCCCGATGTCCGTGAGCTGTGGTGGTTCTGGTGCTTGAAGCTGTGACGGTGATAACTCCAGTAACCGTGGTGAAGTTCGTGGCGAGAGCAATGACTGCACTGACAGCTGTGACGTTGTTCCCGTAGCCGTGACAGTGATAATGTCCGTAACCGTGGTGACAATGACTCCTGTGACAGAGGGAGTGACAGTACCTGCAGCTGCAGTGGAGAGAATTCCTGAATTAGCGAAGGCCAGGAGGAGCTCCGGAAGGGAGAGGGTAATTCTCCGTCCGTTGGAGATACCGGTCCGCCGCCTGGGAGGTCCACCTGTGCACAGGGGTAAAGATTAGGCGTAGAAAAGCAAATAGTCTTCTTACGTGGTAGGTCTTGTCGTGGCGTTCTTGACTTGGCTGTGAAACGAAGCTCTGGCTCATACTCGGTCGAGGAAGACAGACGACTCCGTGCCGGGCTGTCAATGACGCTGGCTTTTAAGAGCCGCTGATTAACACCTGTTGGTCTGTGCGCAGCTGGAGCTGATGAGCGGGATGACGGCCCAGCGGCCGTCATGACAATAACAGTGCCAATTACATAGAGTTTCTGCTGATAGATCACTTATATGTCCAAAAATAAATCATTGTGATAATATTCTAATTACAGACTTTGTTTAGCTGCAATGCACTTTAATGAAAATGCAGGCCGCAAGCAGGCACAGAATCGTGATGGTGAGCCGGTCTTCATCATCAGGTACCCAAAATTCAAAAAAGGCGGATATAAACTGCAAGCAAAGAAAGTTAATCCAACTTTCCATGAGTATAAGAAATATTAGTATCATTTTCTAGGCTTGTATATGATATTTACAGTGGGTGGAGGGTTGGTCTTCATTCAACTTTCACATTTCATAGCTTTTATCAAATTATGTTAATTTGGGTCAAATTTGTATTTCATACTGTAGTCAAGTCTAATTTTTATTGAATATATTTTTTTTCAGAATATGTGGATGATCTGATGAATACTCTGTTCAACAAAACCTTGGTTGATCCAATCCACTTATGGGAGCAGTGGCACTATGTACAAGCCAGAGTTCCCGCCACATTGAGTGCCGAATTGAACCCGAATTTTATACCATAAAATGGTAGAAAAATTATTCAAATGTATATGACATGGGACTTTGATGAATGCTGAAATATTAGAGACATGAACATTAATAAACTCAATATATGATTTTACAAAACTTTATTTAAATATCATTTTTCACAAATCTAATCTTGGTAGGCAAAATCCCTTGTAGTGATCCGATGGGAATGTTTCTCTGATGAGGCTCACAGCACAGGCAGGCAATATCACCCTCACTTCTTCCTGAGCTGACGTCACTGCTGCCTGCCCCTATCGACAGATGGCGGTACTGCAGCATCACTAAGTGAAAGATGGGCTATTACCAAATAAAGTCATTTATGGAGGCTGGTGACACATATTAAATCACGGGAATGGCCAGAATGGAATATTTTCATACAATCAGTTTATTGGTTCAATAAAAAAATGTCACCGTCCGAGGACTTGAAAGTGCTATGAGATGACTGTTGTTGTGAAATGGCGCTACATAAATAAAGTTGAATTGAATAATAACATAACCAAAAATAAGATGCTGCTATCAGAGATTTCTGACATCGTTACAGAATATCAGCAGTTTTACAATACTGATCTGATTTTGTGTGGAGGAGACTTTAACATGGCACCGGATGATTGGTTAGACAGATGTCCCTCAAATTAGATGAATAATCACTACAACACTGTCCTTCCTGACTTTTGTATGACACATTCTTTAATTGATCTGTGGAGAAACAGAAATATGAACATTACGCACTTCTCATGGATTGAACCAAATGGCAGTCTCAGATTTAGAATTGATCTTTGGTTAGGTCCAGCAGGGATAGCAAATCACATGTCAGATGTCTCAGTAGTAAGTGCCCGTTTAACAGATCACTGCCTCATACAAGTGAATTTGAAACCTACTATAAGAACTGATATGAGGAACTCATTTTGGAAGTTTAGTGCTGAATTCTTGAAATACAATGATTATTGTAATCTAATTAAGGACAGAAATTAAATTTGACATTTCTATAGGAAGTTATTGTAGTAGGTGGAATTCTTCAAATTTAAAGTAAGACAAGTGCCTATCAGGGCGGCACGGTAGCGGAGTGGTTAGCACTGCGGCAGCACAGCAACTCACCCTTGGCCGGGGGATCCTGGGTTCAATCCCAGCCCCCAACCAACAGTGTTCTGTGTGGAGTTTGCATGTTCTCCCCGTGTCTGCGTGGGTTTACTCCGGAATTTCTCCGGTTTCCTCCCACATGCCAAAAACATGCAGGTTAGGTTAACTGGCATCAACTGGGGATTCTAAATTGTCCTGAGGTATGACTGTGAGAGTGAATGGTTGTCTGTCTCTCTGTGTTGGCCCTGCGATGGACTGGCGATCTGTCCAGGGTGGACCCTGCCTCTCGCCCAAAGATGCTGGGATAGGCTCCCCCCCACCCCCGCGACCCAAAAAGGATTAAGCGGAAGAAGATGAATGAATGAAAGTGCCTATCAAATATGGGTTAAAAAGAAACCAAAAAATAAAGGAAGAGGAACTTAATCTGGTTCGGGAAATTGATGAATATTATAAGAAAACAAAAGTGAATAAAAGTGAAATTAGATATCTCGGGATCATGATTTCTAAAGATGTGAAACAGAGCGAGAAATCACATTTTGAATATATGTTGAAAAAGAATCAAACCACTGTAAATTCTTGGTTACAGAGAGACTGATCAATATTTGGAAGAGGTTTTCTGTCTAAAATGGAAGGACTTTTGAGACTCATTTACTTGGCTGATTCTCTGGCTGTCACAGACAAATGAATCAGAATCTGTTTAATTTCATCTGGAAAAATAAGCTTCAGTATATCAGGAAGAATGATGTGGTCACATCAGTGAAGGAGGGAGGTCTGAATGCCACGGACTCCGACACCATGAATGGCTCATTAAAACTTAAATGGCGACAAAGCTTCATCTGATAGCATTTGCTTTAGTCTCCCCTCTGAGATCTTTTCAGACTTTGGAGGGGTTGAGTTTCTTTGAAAATGTGATTCTGAGATCAATAAGTTACCTGCCAAAGTATCAAAATGTCATCAACAAGTCCTCTGCTATTGGAAGTTAATTTTCAAACACGATTTCTCCCCTCACAACACACCAGTGTGGAACAACAGATGAGTGCTAATAAAGAAGAAATCAATTTGTTTTAAAGAATGGATGGAAAAGGGAAGCTGGTCTGTTCAACATTTAATGGATGATAATTTGAACATTTTGGAATATAATGAACTCAGACATACATACAACTTGGACTGTTCTATCAAGGAATATTACAAGCTTCTCAAGGCAGTTCCCCATGCATTCATTGGTACTGTTAAAGGAACTTTCCTCGGCAACTATACTGAGGTTATACCCACTCTGTCTTCACAAACTTCTCTTTTCTGATAAGCAATAATAAACTCTTAAGACTCCAACTCTCCAAAGAATATTTTTCTTTCCCGCTAAAGAGGAAAGATATTTTTCAAGGATTTTCCTCTAGTGAAATTCAAAAAGTAAGATGGGATTATTTAAAATTCCCCATTCCACCAAAAGCTAAAGAGGTACATTATAAAACCATACATGACATATTACCATGTAATGAAGTATTAAGATTAAAGTTCAACATTGAGTCAAATAACTGCACAGTTGGTGAAACTGAAACTGTAGAACACCTCTGTTTTTCTGGTAAATTTCCCAGTAGATTCTGGGAAGAGTTTTACGACTGGAGTCTTATTAATAATCTTAATATACTGCCCATCACTGACACCAATAGAACATTTGGTTTTCTAGTAGAGGACAAAAGGAAAGAATTTTTATTGAATAATTTGAGCAGTCCAACAAAGTTTTATCTACATAAATGTAAAGTCTTAAAATCATCCCCACAGTTTTCTGTTTTCTTGAAAGATTTGTCTGGTTTGATCGATTCTCTAAACATAATGGTAGCTTTGTACCCATCTGAATATATATGCACTCTATGACTTTCACTTTAGCTGTGTAAATGTTAACTTTCTATTGTTGCTAACATTGCTCAGTCTAGATGTCTAGTGTTCTTGGATGGAAAATCACATGCTTGTTATGCTGTTGTGAAAGAATAATCATAAAAGAAAACCACACACGTGTTTCCCCCTTGTTAAAAATAGCAACTCGCTGACTGACTTTGACACACAGCATTAATGTGCAACATTTTCCTGGTAAAACTGCAGCTTTTCCCTCCACTGTGAGATATTTTTTGGTCTGGCTGGTTCTGGTCCCATGTGGGCAATGTGTGGCTCCAGCACCGCAGCTTGAAGACCCTCTTATCCAAGTGAACTGACCTGATGTGTGGCACCTTATTTCGGCTCTATGTCCAGCAGGGTCTTCTGGTCTTTGCTCGGTCTCGACCGTGGTTTCTCCAACAGTCGGTGAAGATTTCTTCTTCTGCTGTTTGCCTCTTTTGTAACTGAGCGGTTAATAAGCGGAAGCCATCGATTCTTCATCAGCTAAAATAGCCGTGAACCACTCCGTGTCCCTGAGATCAGTTCCTGCTGGTTCAAACCAGTCTAGTTGTATAAAAATGAGCCTGGTTGTTAGTCATTGCTGGACCGCTGCGTCTTCTTCTTCTTCGCGCCGTGTTCTGATGGATTACAGACAGGCGGACACCGCCACCTACCGCATATGAGTGTGTAGTACAGCATGCAAACCACAGGTGGAAACAAAATGGTTCCCCTTTTGGATACCAAAGCAGAAGAATTTGAATTTAGCCAGCTGAGTTTTAGTCCGACAGTGCCAGTGGCAGGATTACCTCCTCAGACACTCCCAGATGCCATGGTTGTGCATTATTAGAAAAGAAGATATGAGTTTTAGATATAATTCATGCTTTATTCAGTCATACACCATCAGATCCAGTAGATGCAGTAATGCACCAAACCCTTGTTTGCTAACCGCCAAAAACCCCGTTCCCTCTGCGGGACCCGGAGCTTTTACATTGTGACACTGGGCGGAAGTGGTTTGCTTCGTTAGCATTAATTAGCTGTTTTGCGGAGACTGGAGGGAAAATGAGCGTAATAGGTGTGTTACAATAATGATGATAATGTTTTAGGTTGAGCAGCTCTGTTCGCTTTATGTTGTGGGTGAAAAAGCTCGTAAATGAAGCGCTGAAAACCACTGCAGCTCCTCTGCCGTAAACCGCTGATGTTTCTGCCCACTGCTGTCTCATTTTTCTGTTTGGGCTCGTGGACCTTTTTGAAATACCGCCATCTTTGATAGCCGAAAATCAGTCTGGGATTGTGTGGGCGCATCGGAAGTTGGCTTGTTCATTTTCAGATATTTATTTGTGAATATTTTGGCATTTCCAGCTGACAAGAAGACTCCGATTGTTGAGAGAAGCAAGAGAATAATAATAATAAACTAGTGCATGTCCGCAGAAGCAAGTCTTCCTGTCTGAAACCGGGATCCCAGTCAGGCTTTCCAGGCCCAGATGTAGGCTGGCTTTGAATGTGGAACACAGGGTTGTTGTTTTTTTTACTGAAACACTGAGAAAATACAAACTCTCGTGAGGAGCACAAGGGTAATGTGTAAGACAGAAAAGAGAGCCAACTTTGGAACAAAAAAATAAAACGACACTCAACTGAACTAGGGGTTGAATTAAAGACCTCGGACAGACGAAAATTCAGTATCGCTGATTCATATCTCGAGGATTTCAGGAATCGAATTAATATGGTTTGCCGTTGTGTTGTCTACGGGTGCGATAGTGTACCAGAGGAGCATGTGGTGAGTGTTTTCGAATTTCCCGTCCCTGGGAAATTCCGAAAGGCATGGGTGAAATTCGTTCAGAAAACGCGAAAACATTGGAATGATGTCGGTAGAACACCCTACATGTGCAGTAGACATTTTGTTGACAGCGATTTCAAGAATAAGATGCAATGTGAAATGAAATTTGCAAAAAGATTGCTGATAAAGAAAACGGCTATTCCAACGATCTATCCCTCGATTCCCAAGTCTGACTCTAAGACCAGTGGCAGAGGCGTGAAAAGCCAGGGTGATCTACCGATGCGATCAGCTGTCAGAAAACGAGAAGTGAACAGGGTAAGTTTTGTTTTTTTAATATTCACTGCAAATGATTACTAAACATCTTAAATGAATTCCAAGCAATGGTTTGCATTGCCTTACCAACTTATCAAATATTAGCATATTAGGGTATTCATGCTAATCAAATATGAAATATTCAGTGCTGTATAGGGAGGGGGTTGTGCCTGTTTGATCAATTTACATTTCTATGTATGTAATCAATGATGTTCTACTTTTTTTTCAGATTTTATCAGCTGTCACTCAACCTTCAAATAGTGTGGATGTTTCTGACCAAGCAGAGGAAGCTGATGAACAGGACTTTGATGTAAATCCAATTTCAGATCCACTAGACCATGTCCCACCTACACTAAATCCAGCCCAGCCAACATCAGATCCTCTCCTGCCAACACCCAATCCAGATCTCAAAGCCGAACCATCACAGCAACCCAAGTACAAAGATGCGAGCGCTACATACGATCCCCCAGCTCCTGAGAGACTGCAACCTATGACACAAACCAGGAAGTTTATTGTCCGACCAGAAAAAAAGCCGGTAAAACGTGAGTATCATCGATTTTAAATTAACAATTTTTTGACAGTTATTATTCCTGGTAACCATCAATATAACTTGTTTACCCTAATACATTTCTTCACTTATTGATCTCCAGGCTCACACTCTCAGTCCGAAAAAAGGCCAAATATGTACGTACATATTAGGGATGGGCATAATTTACCGATTAACCGATAATTGATCATTAAGAATTTCACCGAGGAAGTTCATTTTAGTCGACAAACCGTTTTTTTTTTTAAACAATCCGAGGTTATTAGGCCTACTGCACGGCCGTCCTCAAACAATGCAATGGCAAAATTTGGGCACCAGGGGGCAACATTACACCATCGCCATACCCTGGCATGCCTCAGTTGATACATGCGGGCTTCCGTAGGGCAATCGCCAAATCATGAAGCGGTTACGGCGAAGTGTTGCGTGGGACCATTTCAATTTAAAAAATGACCAGGTGTACTGCAATCACTGCAATGCAGCATACAAATATACCTCATCGACAGGGTCCATGGAACACCCTTATTACGCGAAGAAACCGCCAACAGTGGTTGCGCGCTGAGTACTGGCGGTCGTGAAGATGCTTTTTTTTTTTTTTTCAGAAACTTTATTGAGAAGGTCATGAAGATTCGGTGTACACACGTCGAGGGAAGCTGCAGGAGGCGGCGTAGTGGCTCGACGGGAAGACTATTTCGCACAAAATGGCACAAGAGAACAGCAAAAAGTTCTGCGCGGCTAGACTAAGTAACACGAGCGATAAAGAGCAATGAATGCAGTCTTCCTTCGCTGGGTGGGCGCTCGGCAGGGAGAGAAGCTGGGTAAAACGTCTCGGCCAATCATCTTGCGGGGTGAAACGTCTCGGCCAATCAGCTTGCGAGATTCCCGAGGGCTCTCCGTGCTGATTCCTGATGTTCTAATGTAGTCTACCTGCCTTGTTACGTACCTAAAAATGTTAATGATTAACCGATTAATCAAAAATTGTTATATAGTGTAATCAGAAAATCGTATCAGGCTGTCGGAGTGTTGCATTCGTGGGTTACTTGTGCACGAATGCTCCGTCAGTTTCACAAATCGGTTAATCATCATAATCGGTGAAGAAAATTTCACCGAATGCCCATCCCTAGTACATATACATACACTTATATAAGGCTGGATGAAACATACGGTTAAGACATACATCAGTGTTTCACCATTAAGACATTTTCTCCTCATACTGTCATAGCACATATAAGGGAAGAGCTAAAAGAGAAAAGTCTCAAGGTTATAAATCAAAAGAAAAAAAAAACATGCATTGTCTCTGTATATCTTCCTGCCTTTTGTTGTGTTCACTCTCCTGAGGGATGAAAAAAATGACTTAAAATCACTTACAAACCAGGCAAAAGAGGGCTTCCTGTTTCTCCACTTGCAACAATGAATCTGGTATTTAGCCATCAGGATGATCACGTTGATCATGTGAGCAGCTCCGCTCCAGCTGCTCCATATAGAACAAAATGTCTGAGAGGTTAAAAGAAGGGATATGAAATAATGTGAGAGACGACCAGTTATTTATGTCCAACCAAAATCTCTTTGAAATGGGACATGAGAAAAAGAAGTGTTCTAGGGTTTCATTAGATAGATTACAAAAGTTACAAGGATCTACTTCAAACCTGAAGCGTCTTTTAAGGAATTCTGCAACTGGGTAAACATTGTGAATAATTTTAAAATGTGTTTCCTTAACCTTTGGTGAAACAGGCCACTTGATAAATTTAGAATAAGTCTTTTCCATTATAGAAAATGTAAGTCTGTCAGACACTGAGATATACTGTAGTCTGTTGTAATCACAAAAAACTTGTAATTTTAATGAGGTACTAATGAGCCTGTTGTTACATTTACGATAATTCAGATTACAGCCACTAGGCTTGGTAACGTAGGAGACACCTGGGAAAACCTGATGGTATTTTGAATTAATTGGATCAGTGGTAGTGGAATAGCTTTGCACATCTTATATTCATTCTGCGAACACTTCAGAGTATATTTAGATAACAAAGACATGTAATTCATCAAGTTGCCATCAGTGTCCATCAAGTCCATCACAAAAAGAAGACCTTTCTCATACCAGTCTTTTTTGAAGATGGATTTGTTCTTAACAGTTATTACTCTGTTATTCCACACAGTTGATCCATGGGGAGAAAAAATATGTGTGAAAATCATTTTCCAAAAAATGAGAACCTGTTTGTAAAAATTGGAGAGTTTAATGGGAGTCTTACTAACTTCAAAGTCGCATCTCAAGAGAAAAGCAAGTCCACCGATTTTTTTTTAAACAGGGATCTGGGAATGTGAAACCACATGGAATTTGGATTTGCAAGGAAAGCTTTTATCCAGTTAATCTTGATGGTTCCTACCACTGTTTCAAAATCTAATGCTTTAATACCCTCTTTATCATAGTCGTTAACTAGCTGTGATCTTTTTATACAATGGGTTTTGTTTTTTGTTTTCATATCTACAATACGAGTGGCTATATTAACATCTTCTCTTCTGATGTGATTTTTAGAAAGTGTTATTCCCAGGTATTTCACTTCAGGTTCTACTCTAATAGATTCACTACTGGAGTCAATGCAGGTATGGATAGAAAGTAGTTCACATTTTTTGAGGTTAAGAGACAAACCCGATGCCTTGGAAAATGCTGAGATTTTGTCGAGGGCTTTACGAACCATGGATATATTCTTTAAAAAGATAGATGTGTCATCTGCAAACTGGCTTATTTTAAATTCTTTTTCAAGAAAAGTAATACCTTGAAGTTCTGGGGAATTATTGATAAGCAATGTGAGTATCTGTGTTGTCAAAATAACCAATTTAGGAGAAATGGGGCAACCTTGGGTTATACCACGTAATATTTTAAATTTGGGGGTCATGCTAGGATTTAATGGCACAGAACTGTCACGAGTGGCCCTCGCGAGCCACCATAAGACGCCAGCAAGTCACCGGTGAGTTTGCAATGATGTTTGTTGAAGGAAGAGAAGATAACATACAAAGTAACGGAAAATAATGAGCCACGATGGGCTAAAACACACTACACTGGGAACAGAGACTGTAAGGCTGAGCAAGCACACTTACAATAAAGGGTTAGGATGAGGAATGATCGTAGCCAAGGAAACAACGAGGAATAGTGACGTCTGAGACGAGGAACGCTCGCTCGATGTCTAAACCCAGGGATGTTCCACGAGGCTGCTGCATTGGGCTGCATTCAGCGTCCGCTTAAAAGCCGGCCACTAATGAGCCCTGAATGCAGCACAGCTGTTCGGCTTTGACAGCAGGAAGCTCCTCCGAGCGCTGTCATAATAAGAGCCCGGGGAGCCAGAAGGTAACACTGCTGTCAAGCCTGCAGGAGATGATGTATGACCCGAGCGTGGACGAGATCGGCGCTCGGATCATAACAAGAACTA
This sequence comes from Pholidichthys leucotaenia, assembly GCA_020510985.1. NCBI lineage: Eukaryota > Metazoa > Chordata > Actinopteri > Cichliformes > Pholidichthyidae > Pholidichthys > Pholidichthys leucotaenia. Next base: position 2,078,658 of record JAJAQF010000046.1, on the reverse strand, counting down.
TAAATATTCATAAAGAACATCCTAATTATATTACAAAAGTTTTCACCAAAACCTAAGAAGTGTAGTGTTTCAATTAAAAAGAAATGTTCTACAGTGTCAAAAGCCTTGTAGAAATCAAGGAACAACACAAACCATCATCTTCTAAAAGTTCACTATAGTCAAGCATGTCAAGTATCAGTCTATGGTTGTGAATGTTCCTGCCCTAAATAAAAGCAGACTGGCATTCATCAGTAATGCGTGACAAACTGCGGTTAAGTCTTTGCAAAGACATGGGCAAGTAATTTGTAATCATTGCATTATAGGGTGATCGGCCTCCAATTGTCAAGTAACAATTTGTCTTTCTGGATTTTGGGATTAACATGATAAGACCCTGTTTCATAGTTGGGGAAAGACTTTTCAACGGAATACATTCTAAGAAGGCATCATTTAATAATTTTCTGACATCAGACCAAAAACATTTGAAAAACTTGACGGTTAAACCATCAACTCCAGGAGATTTCCCATTGGACATTTGTTTAATTGCTTCATCTAGTTCTTCAATTTTAAGCTCTTCATCCATATAATGTTTGAATTCCTCATCTACCATCGGACGAAATCTAGCAGTATTATTAAAAAACAAATGACAATTGTCTTTCGAAAAATTAGATCTGTATAAATTGCTATAAAAGTTTCTAATTTCCTCATTTACTGTATCTTGGTCTTCAACAATTTTGCCATTAACCTGTAACTTTAAAATCTTTTTTGTTTGTCTTTGTTTCTCCAAGTTAAAAAAAATAAGATGAATTTTTTTCCCCTTTCTCAATCCAACGAGCTCTAGAGCGAATGAAAGCCCGTTTTGCTTTTTCCATGTATAAACCGTCTAGTTGGGACTGCAGTTTATTCATTAAAGCCTGTTCATCCAGAGATAGATCAGACTTGGAGCATAAATTATTTATCTCCTTAATAATATCACATTGCCTTTGTTTTTTATGTGTCGCTAAAAGTTTACTTATTCTAATTGCACTTTCTCTGACTTTAAATTTGAACCACTCTCATTTACTCAGACATAACAGCTCTTCAGTCACAACATTGTTAGCTAATTGTTTGATCTTGTTGCAAAACTCAGTGTTTTCCAAGAGATGGTTATTAAATTTCCAGACTGAGTTGTGAATAATCTTAACATGAGTCAAGGACAGGCCCAGGGAAATAATACAATGATCAGTTAAGGGGGATGCAGAAATATCACAACTAGAGACTCTGTCAATTAAATTGTCAGTAATTAGCCAGAAATCTAATCTTGAACTTATGCCGTTATTAGATGGGTGAAACCAAGTGTACTGAATAGAAAAGGGGTTTTTCATTCACCAGAAATCAAACAGTTTTGTTTCAGTCACCAACTCAGTAAGAATACTATCAAAATTATGTCAGTGACCCCTAGGTGGGCGTCTGTCCAGCCATAGATCTGGAATTAAACTGAAGTCTCCACCCATTATAACTTAATCAGTCTTATAGAATATTTTCCATTCCTTTAACATCTTAGACATCAGTAAAAAAAAGTTCTTTGTTTTGAGCTCTCCTATTGTATCCATAAACACATATCAAGATGAAGTTGACACCATTAATTTCAGTTACGGCTGCACGGTGGCGCAGTGGTTAGCACTGCGGCAGCACAGTTTACCCTTGGCCGGGGGATTGTGGGGATCGTGGGTTCGATCCCAGCCCCCGACCAACAGTGATCTGTGTGGAGTTTGCATGTTCTCCCCGTGTTGCGTGGGTTTACTCCGGGATTTCTCCGGTTTCCTCCCACATGCCAAAAACATGCATGTTAGGTTAATTGGCTGTTCTAAATTGTCCCTAGATATCTGTTTCCTATAGGCCCTTAGAATAGAGGGTTAGTATTAATGAAAGCGCTTTGAGTGGTCTTTGTGACTAGAAAAGCGCTATATAAGTGCAGGTTAGTTAGTTAGTTAGTTAGTTACCACCATTATCCAATGACCATTTGAGTCAATCTTATAGTCAGTTACTGTGCCTGGAAACCTGTTCAACATAATCACCACGCCCGCTGAGTGTGAAGTTCCATGGCTAAAGAAGACAGTATCACCCCATTGAACTTTCCAGAAATTAGCATCCAATAAGGATGAGTGAGTCTCTTGTAAAAACTAACAATTAGCCCTTTATTCTTTAAAAAAAGAAAAATCACCTTACACTTAACATTATCCTTCAACCCCCTAGTATTTAAGGAAATAAAAGAAAACAGTTCAAAAATGAAAGGCTTTGAAAAAAGAACCAAGAAACACTGGTATCATGCAGGGATTATTAAGTCTTAGTCCTCACAACATACTCACAATAACCTATGTTGAACGAATGAAAAAGGAGGTGCAACTCTACTTGCTTATTTCAGCCCACCAGTTCACAACAATAAGTACATGGGTTTTAAATGGGATCCACTCTTTGGTTGTCAACCCATGCATATCCCTCCCTCAGGAATGCTTGCCTTCCTTTCTTCCTTGCTTCCTGGACCAGTGGCCACAGCTTGGCACGTGCATCTCTGTCCTTCTTGGAGAAATCCTCCTTGAAGCATATGTGCATCTCGTTGCAGATTCTTGCATCTTTTGATTGTCTCCATACCTCGTCCTGGACAGTTCTCATTCCAAATGAATTATGATAGCTCAGGGAGAATTGTTGGAGGTAGCTGCTGTGCCCTTTCTTCCAAGACGGTGGACTGTATCCACTGTTTCTTTCAGACGATCCACAGACAGCGGTACAACTCTCGTGAGGATGCCAATCACAATTTCTCTCATATCTTCTCCATCTTTTTCAGGGAGACCCATCAACTTTAAAAAGTTCCATTTTCTCTTGTATCGATCATGTTCCTTACAAGAGTTTTTTAGGATTCTGTTTTCATTTTGGAGCTCATCAACTGTTTTCTTCAGCACCACTATTTCCTCCTTATTTTCTTTAATCCCTGCAGTATTAGCTTCAATATGTTGCTCAAATTTTTTGAGAAGTTTGGTCTGTTCATCCATTTTCTGCGTCAGAATCTGTACGGCATGGAGGATAGCAGGTCCGGTATCTTTGTTCCATTCACTACTCAGTGCTCTCACTCGTTTCTGTTTTGGATTTTTAATTGGTGTGTGAGACCAGTTGATCTTTTTTTCCTTACCCAGACTTTCATCCACTTCAATTTCTTCAACGTCTGCATCATCACATGCCTCACTGAGAGCTTTCAAATCATAGTCATGGTCATCCATGCTAACCAGTGTTGTTTCAAGGTAGGCCACAAAGTTGTTTTCAAGTCTATGAACTAGTATTTGTAGTTACTTTTAAACAGAGTTAAAGAGTGGCAACTCACTCTGGGTTAAAGGGCTGATGACACGATTTTGACATTTTTTAGCATGTTGTGTAAACCCAAAAGTCATTGTCAATGATCAATATAATATTTACAACCGCGCCTGCATAAACTAGTTATCAAAAAACTGCAGCCGCTGACTGGACTGTGGTGCCGCCCTTAATTCAGTAAGCGGGAGAACGGACACCGGTGTTGTTGACTGGAATGACAGCAGCTTTGTAGCTCACAGTTTCTCTGGTTTCTTGTTTTTAATTTTACGGTTATGCCTTCACATTGTGTCGCAGGCTTAAATAAACAGCAGGCCGTGAAAGACCACATCACACGCTTCAGCTCCAACTGTCATAAGCCTCCTTGTGCGCTTTTAGGCAGGTGGAGCGCACGAAGAGGGGAAGGATTAATGGATTTATGCGCAGCTTTGACCTACTTTATGTGATCGCATGCTAACTCGCCGGTCTGACAACGTCCCTTCTCTCATTATCACCAGCTGATTCCCCTCCCGCTGATCATGTTTCCCGGTCCTCGCCCAGGTGCTTCTCATCACACCATCACCAGCAGTGCATGTACTTCGCGGCTGTTTGCCAGTCATGCACTGCTGGTTCACAGTATTGTCATCTGTGCTGTTAGTCTGCCAGTATTTTCAGCACTCTCACAACATGTTAGTCACTCCATGTTTGCTGTGGTTCTCGTGCATCCTTGAAGCAATGTCGGCTCTGGGGCGCACCTGTGGCTAACACGTCTCCTCTCATTCATTCTCTGGCGATGCCGGCCCCCAAACGCCATCAGTAAATGTGTCTGTGTTTTTTGTACGTCTTCACCTTTTTGGGAATTGTCTGTCTCTCTGTATTAAATGTGCTGTGGTGAACCCTGCGCGTAAATCCTCGTTATTTCATCCTCACTCTCCGTGCCCTGTGTAAGAGCACACGAAAGGTCATGATGAATGGATTTACGTGCAGGATTCACCACAGCACATGTATTGAACATAAGAATGATGACAACAGTCCCCAAAAAGGTGAAGACTTACAAAAATAAACAGAAACACTTACAGTTGGTGTTCGGGGCCGACGTCCCCCAGCAAACATGAAGAGGAGACGTGTTAATCACGGTTGCGCCCCAGGGCCGACATCGCTTCAAGGGGCGCAACAGAACCACGGCTGTGTGGAGTGGCTAACACGTCATGATAGTGTTGGCAATATTGGCTGGCTGACAACACGGCAGATGATGCACACAAACCATGAACAGCTGACTGTCAAAGAGACAGGGCGAGTGGTCGGACCGGCGAATCTTGGACAGTGCCCACCTGAAAGTGGGTCAAAACGCACATGACCCACATGTGCAAAACATAAAAACAACAAGAACTCTAAATATAATCCATAATAAACCCGATGCCTGAGCCACAGAGAATACACTGCTATGATTTTATTCAAAAATTGGGTTTAAATAAGTTATATTTATAGACAAATAATTTATTGAAATATCTGTAACAAAAGAGTAACACTCGGTGTTCCCCTGCCGTGTGTTTGCCGCTGCTGCTGCAGTGGGAATGGTGCCTCTCCACCGTCACTCTCTGAGTGTGACTCGCTAGGCATGATGCTCGCTTGGCACGGCTCAAACCTATACGGTCTGATGCCCCCAGATTCTTCATTGTCATCCCATTCTTCAGAACTATAATCGTTTGAAGATTGGACAACACAAACCAATTCCAGACTACATGTGCTGGAACCATTGTCAGTGTTTTCAACCGCTTCCATCCTGTGTGTACAATGGGCAACCAAGCGCTGTGTTCTCCCGATGACGTAACATGGCTGGGGGGTTTTCCAGCCACTGACACAATTTGTGACGTGGCGGTCATGAAAACGTCGGGTATTCCTGTGGAAAAAAGCCTGTTTGATTTAGAACTGCACAGACCAACCTATTTCGTCATATTGAAATTATGTGTTGAAAAATGAGAGGAAGTCAAGAATGTGTCATCAGCACTTTAAGCTGTGTAGAAAAGTCACATATGTAGCATGAAAAGGACTAAAAAAAACATTTAAGCGGAGCCTGCAAGATTGAGACCACTCACTTCGCAATCTTGAATTCTCCGTGGAACACAGAGGTGCAGCCTAGATGTAGGCAATCACATGTTAGATTTTGACAAATAGAAAAGGGAGTAAATGGCACTAAGATTTATTTGACTGTGTGAATATTAATTACAGAATACCTAAATATTGAAAATGAATGGGACATCCAGTATTAGCGACTGTTTCAGATCCTTGTTTATTTGTTTGTCAGATCACTTATTTGTCTGATCTTTTATCACTTATATTCATAATAGGGAATCTTCACTTTGGGGAATGGGAGTTGTTCAGTCACCATTATAATTATTTTAGTTTATATCACTGGTCAGTGATGGAGTTCAGTGGAATACTGAATTTCTTCTGTGTATCGTCAGTAAACTCATGCAGTACTATAACAGGACATGGTTACAAATATTTGAGACCCATTGTAGTGCATCAGTTTATATTTTACCAATATTTTGTTATTAAAAAGTTTTTTAAAACTGTAATCATCCAAATTAACTACAAAACACCAGCATTATTATACATATCAGAAGGACCAATTTGACTGCAACCGTTGCATCAGTGTTGCCCAATTGTCAGTAAATATTTAACTAAAAATGATTTATTTCGTTATTTGGGTGTTTTTGTGTCCTGTGTTTGGGCCCTGTCACACCTAGACGATTTAGGTAGCATTTGCAAAATGTATGAAAAATTTGGAGAATACGCTGGCGTACGCAGAATCAGTTATGGCTAAGTTTTGTCTAAGTTAAGAGCATGCTGAAGAGCGCTGAAGCACGCTGGTATATGGCGTAGTTTGCTGAGCTCCTCTGGAAATTTTCAGCATTTTATGGAAATTTTCCTCACTCTCTGTGCCCTGCGTAAGAGCGCACGGAGGGTCATGATGAATGGATTTACATGCAGGATTCACCACAGCACATGTATTGAACATAATGATGGCAACAGTTCCCAAAAAGGTGAAGACTTACAAAAATAAACAGAAACACTTACAGTTGGCGTTCGGGGCCGACATTGCCCAGCAAACATGAAGAGGAGACGTGTTAACCACAGTTGTGCCCCAGGGCCGACATCACTTCAAGGGGCGCAACAGAGCCACGGCTGTGTGGAGTGGCTAACACGTTGTGATAGTGTTGGCAATATTGGCTGGCTGACAACACGGCAGATGATGCACACAAACCATGAACAGCTGACTGTCAAAGAGACAGGGCGCGTGGTCGGACCGGCGAATCTTGGACAGTGTCCACCTGAAAGTGGGTCAAAATGCACATAAAACACATGTACAAAACAAAAACAAGAACTCAAAATATAATGCATAATAAACCCAATGCCTGGGCCACAGAGAATATACTGCTATGATTTTATTGAAAAATTGTGTTTAAATAAATTACATTTATGAACAAATAACTTGTTGCAATATCTGTAACAAAATCACTTCCGGCGCCACACAAGTCGGCTGTGTGGGGAGCGTGAAATAAAGAGACTGAATTATTTCTCAATTCAGGTTTTTTTTTTTTGTAACTTAGATTTTTATTCATTTTTCATCATATATAATGCATTCAGATCACATTCTACATTTAAAAAACAAAGGGGTTAGGGTAGGGAAAAAGAAAAAAAAAGAAAAAGAAAAAAAAAGGGGGGAGGGACAAATGTTGGAGCATCAAGTTTTTAGTTTCCATCTCTTAATTCTTCTGGTTTTTTCAGTGTCTTTGGTTATTCTTTCAATTTCTGCCTCGTTGTTGCACTTTGTAGTGTGTCCATTTCCGCCATTTTTTTTTCCCATAGTCCTTCTTGCATTCTTCGTCGATATGTTAGTTTTTCCATCATACGTATGTCCTCAACAATGTCAGTCCATTGTTCTTGGTCAGGAAGAACTTCTGATCTCCATTTTTTTGTGATAGTTTTTTTACATGCAATCAACAAGATTTTAACTAGATATCTGTCCTCAGCCTGTATAACATTGTCTCTTTTAAGATCACATAAGTACATCAGGTTACAGTTCATTGGTATATTATATCCTAATATCCTCTGTATTGTCACATGTATAGATTTCCAGAATGATGATATTTTGCAGCATTTCCAAAACATATGTGAGTGGTCTGCATTTTGAGCCCCACATCCCCTCCAGCATAAAGATTGGGTATTTGTATATTTTCCTTGAATCTGTGGTGTAATGAAAAAGCGAATCAGGTTTTTCCATCCAAATTCCCTCCATGTCCTTGAATTTGTTGATGTGTGTTGTGTTTTCCATATTTCCTGCCAGCTTTCTTCTGTTATGTTTAAATTGAGCTCTTTCTCCCATTTCTCCTTTATATAGTTACTTGTATGATTGTTTGTCATAAGTTTCTGATATAGCTTTGAAATAATTCTTATTTTATTTCCTGTATATGAGCTTAAAATGAATTGTATAATCTCGCTCACATCTGTTTGGAGGTTATGCCTAATCTTCTTCATATAATAATCTCTCATCTGCAGATATCTGAAAAATTCCGATCTTTCTAGTTTAAATTTTCTCCTGATGTTTACAAAGCTCCCGAGATCTTTTTTTCCGATATTGCCCCATGCTGTGATTCCCTTGTTCACCAGATTTTTGTATCCCCTATCTTGTTTTGCCGGTTCAAACTGACTGTCAAATGCTACCCATTTCAATAGTTTTATGTCTTCCTTTATATTATACTTTTGTACTATTTTATACCACAGTTCTAAAGTAAATTTAGTGATTGGGTCTATTTGTTTGATTTGCTTATATGCATCTTTATCTCCTATTATGCTTTGTACTGGGAGTCCCTCAATTTCCTTTTCCATTTCTTTCCATTTTGCCTCATATCCCTCGTCGCACTAACATATGATATATCTTATTTGTGCTGAGTAGTAATATTTCTTTAGACTCGGTAGGCCCATGCCTCCTTTCTCTTTTGGTAATTGGAGAGTTTTATATTTCACTCTTGGTTTTTTACCTCCCCAAACAAATCTCGATATCATCCTGTCCCACTTTGAGAATTGGGCATCTGGAATCTCTGTTGGTAGAGCCTGGAAGAGGTAAAGTAATCTAGGTTGTATGCTGATTTTGACTGTCTCAATTTTTGAATTCAGATCCATATTTAAGATTGACCATCTATCAATATCTTTTTTTATTTCTTGTTCCAACCTATCATAGTTTGCTTTATATATTTTGCTTAGGTCTTTAGGTATGTTCACTCCAAGGTATTTTATTTCTTTTTGTTTCCAGTTTAGTTTGATCTTATCAGTTATCTGGTTTAGAGGGTTATAGTGGAATGTCAGTATTTGTGTTTTTGTTATGTTTATCTTGTATCCTGATAATTTTCCAAAATTTTCTATCAAGTTCATCATTTCCATTATTGATTCATCTGGTTGTTCAAGGTAAACTATAATATCGTCTGCAAATAGCCCAATCTTGTGTTCCGCCCCCTTTATTGTTACACCTTTTAATTTCTTATTTTGTCGTATCGCTTGAGCCAATGGTTCTATGAACAGAGCAAACAAGGTGGGCGATAAGCAGCATCCCTGCCTAGTTGATCTTTGTATATTTACTTTGTCTGTTAAGCTACCGTTTATCTTGATTCTTGCCACAGGTTCTTGATACAGCGTCCTTATGCATTGTACTGATTTTTCGTTAAATCCAAAGCGCTCCAGTACACTATATAGGAATTTCCAGTTAACCCTGTCAAATGCTTTTTCTGCGTCTAAACTCATTATTACTGCGCTTTTCTTTTCTTTATGTATTTGGTTAATTATATGTATTGTTCTCCTGATATTGTCATGTGTTTGGCGTCCCTCTTTGAAACCAGTTTGATCATCTTCTATCAATTCCGTCAAGAATGTCTTTATTCGTTTACATATAATTGTTGTATATATTTTATAATCCACATTTAATAAAGAGATTGGTCTATAGTTTCCGCATTGTTCTTTATCTTTCCCTGGCTTTAAAATAACTGAAATGATAGCTTCGTTCCATGATGGAGGTATTTTGTTGTTGTTCAACGTCCAATTAAATGACTTTAGGAGTTGTGGCGTGAGTTCTTCTATAAACAGTTTATAAAACTCAGACGGGTATCCATCACTACCTGGTGATTTACCGTTTTTAAGTGACTTAATCACATCTCTGATCTCTTGTGTTGTTATTTCTGCTGTTAGTTTTTCATTTTGTTGATTTCCTATTGATGGCAAGTCCAATGTGCCTAGAAATTTTTTAATATCTTTAGTATTTGTTTCTTCAGGTTGCGAGTATAGTTCTTGGTAGAAATTATGGAATATTTCTTCGATGTTTTCTGGGTTAACTGTGGTTTTATTTGTGGTGGGGTCTTTAATCTTGTATACATTATTCATTGTTTGTTGTTTTCTTAACCGTTTTGCCAGCAGTTTTGTGGCTTTTGGTCCCGTTTCATAATGTTTTTGCTTTAGATATCTATTTTTCCTTTCAATTTCATCCATTTGTGTTTCTTTTATCGTTGTTTTTTCTTCTTTAATTTCTTGATATATTTTTGGATCATTTGTGCTTTGATGTTTACGTTCTAATTCCCTCAGTCTCTCACATCTTTGTTCATACGCTTCCAGTTTAGTCTTATTTGCTTTTCCTGTTTCAACAATTAATTTTCCTCTTAACACGGCTTTTAGTGCATCCCATAGTATTGTTGGGTCCACTTCTTCATTGTCATTCTCTTGGATATATTCGTTTATGTTTATTTTTATTCTTTCTTTCATTTTCTCATCATTTAACAGTCCTACGTTAAGTTTCCATGTTGTTTGTCGTTTTCTATTGTTTAAATATATTTCCATGTATACAGGATTATGATCTGATATTTCTGCCCCTCCAATCCAACAATTTCTCACCCTGTGTCTGTCACCTTCATTCATAAGGAAGTAATCTATTCTAGAGTGTACTTTATGGACTGCTGAATAATGTGTATAGTCTTTTTCGAGTGGGTGTAGGTCCCTCCATATGTCTACCATACCCATTTCTGCCAGTGAGGTTCTTATGAACTTTGTTACATGTTTTTTTGTCTTCTTAACACTTGTTGTGTCAACTTCATGATCCATGACAGCATTTAAGTCTCCTCCACAAATTAAGACTCCTTCACTGTGTGTTGCTATGAGATCAAACAGATGTTGAAAAAAACCCTTGTCACTTTCTGGTGGGGCATAGATGTTCACTAATGTAATCTGCATACCATCTATTCTTCCCTTTATTATTACATACCTGCCTTCTTTATCCTGGATTTCCTGTTCACATTCAAATTGTATTTTGTTTGAAATTAGTATCATAACCCCCCTTTTAGCTCCTCCCTTAAATGAACTGTAGTAGGAGTTCTTATAGCCAAATCTCTTTAGTTTCACATGTTCTGTCTTGCTCAAATGTGTCTCTTGCATAAATATAATTTCAGCTTTTTCCTTTTTGAATTTTCTTATTATTCTTTCCCTTTTAACAGGTGAGTTCAGACCATTCACGTTTAGTGTCATTATCTTAAGATTTTTACCCATATTCATGTTTTTCCATTTTTTTAACTTGTGCTCCTAGCCCCTTTAACAACAAAAATAACACATATTTATATAAAAACACATTAAAAAATCTCGACCTCCGTACTTTGGGCCTTTCTTCTGCCCACTGGTCCCTGTTGGTGGGTGGGGGGATTGTCTTCAGAGTGTAGGGCCCTCCCTAGACCTATATTTACTATCCAAGTAATAGTCATTAGTCTAGAAATGTCCAACAAATATCACTTAAACCTCTCCTAGCCGTCTGTTTCTCTTTTACCTTGTCTTCTTGGCCTTCATTTCTTCTGTGCCTTTCTTAATCTTTGTTATGATCTAGGCTTTCAGTTGAAAGCCTTGTAGCTTGTCCTGGGCCCGCTGCGCCACGTCTCTCCCCCTTCTTCCGCCGTTCACTCGTCTCCACTCCGGCTGTCGTGATGCGTTCAGGGCCGTCGCTGCTCCAGCCGTTTCCTCCGGCACGCTCACCTCAAGGCCCCGCTCCATCATATCCCGCGCTGCCTCTCTGGCCGTGTTGTAGGTTCTTACGCCGGCCTCCCAATGAATCCTCATTTTCGTTAGCGGCGTTTGGAATCTAATTTTTTTCTCTTTCAGCGTTTTTTTAATGTTGGCATATTTCTTCCGCTGCTGCACAATTTCTGTCGGGTAGTCATGGTCAAAGAATACCTGTTTGTCGCCGATTCGTATCTTTTTTTTCCATGCTTGCATCAGGATTCTTTCCTTTATGTCATATTTCACAAAGTTTACCACAACTGACCTGGGTGTAGCGTTTGGTTTCGGGTTCTGTGCCGGGGTTCTGTGCGCTCGTTGAATCTGCAGATCCGTTTCTTCGGGCAGTTCCAGCTCTTTTTTTAAGAACTGATCAATGAATTTCGTCATCGAGTTGCCTTCATTGCCCTCCGGAATTCCAAAGATGCGCATATTGCTTCGTCTGGATCTGCTCTCCAAGTCGTTTATTTTCTCCTGCATCCTCTGCGTTTGCGTCGTCAGGGTCTGTAGTTGTTCGTTTGCCTCGCTTTTCCAATCTTCCAGCTCCGATATTCGGGCCTGCGCTTCTGTCATACACGCCCGCTGGGAGCGCAGCTCCTCCATGTTTTCTGTTAGCTTGCGCTCCATTTCTCTTCGGAGGTCCATAATTTCCTCCTTAATCTCTTTTTTCAGTTCCTCCTTAAGAGCCGCTAAATCCTGCTGTAGCTGCCGCTTGAATTCTCTTAACTCTTTACCCAAACTGGCGATGCCAGTGTTCATGTTTTCGAGTCTGGCGTCCTCCATTTTCTCTGCTGTAGACACCTCGTTTTTTTGGGCTTCGCGTTCAGCGGGTTTTCCTGCGTTGTTGGAGAGGAATTCTTCAATTTTACCCTGCTTTTGTCCTTGTGCCCGGCTCCTTCGTGTTTTCATCCCTTAGTTTATTGATCCGCTTATGTCGAGTTGGCCATTTACCGATGATTTTTAATCCGGCTAGGGAGAGCTCTCTGTTTAAGCGTTATGTCTCTCCGCCATCTTCCCGGAAGTCCTCTCAATTCAGGTTTAATGCAAATTTCACATCCCCAGCTTCCTCTCAAGACAAGAAAAGAGTGAGCTGCATAAAAACCCCCACATTTATACATGTCACATCAGAGGCAGAATCACACAATGTCGTCAAACCCCCCATTGACAGTAATTCTCCCCCCGAGTCCCTTCGTCGTCCGTCTGACCCCAGGAGGTCAGGAAGTCCTTTCAGAGTCTTATCACGGCACCTCCGTCCTCCTGCCATTATCCTCAGGCGGTCCAGACGTATTGTTCCATCCCAGACGTGAGGTCAATCAACACCTGCAGTCCTAAGCATCTCACCTTGCGCTTATACATACGTAGTCAAAAATATGTGAGCCACATAACCCCCCCCCCCAAACGTCGAAGGATGGACAATACAGCATAGTTCACACAACATGATAAAATCAACAGCATAGTCAACACAACATGATAAAATCACACATCAGTCCGTACGCTGTCTGGGCTTCAAACGTCTTCCAAACTTGCTGTAAGCAGGCTTCGCAGCCCTTGTGGCGCCATCCTGCAGTGAATCTGCTAACTGAGGAAGAGAATGGTTATTTGATCCCTGCGGGGGCTACAGGACATGCTCCCTGGGGGGTCTGCCACGTCGAGGGGCCCTCGCCACCCGTACAGACTCGTCGTTCATCACAAAAGCAGGCTTTAGTCTGTCAATACTAACTGTTTCCTTTCTGTCCCCCAAATCTAGCACAAAATGTTTATCACCTGTTTCCAGCACCCTAAATGGACCATCATATGGTGGGCGCAGGCTTGGTCGCAGCGCGACGTGCCTGACAAAAACAAACTCGGCATTTTTTAAAGCTTTGGGAATAAAAACACGTGGAAAAGTGTGATGAACAGGGCCCGGGAGCATGTCTGCTCCCGTGCCGATCAGTGGCCCCAGAGCCGGGGGGCGCCCGGGCACCGGATGCTCCGGTAGGAACTCACCAGGCAGCCTGAGAGGCTGCGCAAAAACCAACTCCGCTGGGGAGGCACTCAAGTCCTCCTTGGGCGCAGAACGCAACCCCAATAAAACCCATGGAAGTTTGTTTACCCAATCTGCATCCGTAAGCGACGCTCTGAGGGCTGCCTTCATGAAAACGCTCGCATAAACCATTAGCCTGGGGGTGGTAAGCGGTAGTGCGATGAATTGTCGCCCCTAAGCTGCTGGCCATCGCTGACCAAAGCTCAGACACAAATTGAGGTCCTCTATCGGACATAATATCCGACGGAACCCCGAAACGCGCTACCCAGGCCGTCAAAAATGCGCGGGCCACCTCTGCAGCCGTGGTCACTGCCAGTGGGACCACTTCCGGCCAGCGTGTGGTTCGGTCCACCATTGTCAAAAGATGTGTGAACCCCTGCGACGACGGTAGGGGGCCCACGAGGTCGACATGCACATGGTCAAATCTCTTGGCCGGGATGTGGAAAGGTTCTAAGGGGGCTTTTGTGTGCTTATGAATTTTGGCCTGCTGGCAAGCCATGCAGGTTCTTGCCCACTCTTTCACGTGCTTGCGCAGGCTCGGCCAAGCAAACTTATCCGCTACCATTTTCACAGAAGCGCGCACCCCCGGGTGTGCCAGGGAGTGAACCGAGTCAAAAACGCGGCGGCGCCACACGGCCGGTACCACCGGGCGCGGCCGCCCGGTAGAGACATCGCAGATTAGGGGGGGCATGCCGGTTTGCAAACTCCTGCTCTCCAGCCTTAACCCTGTTGGTCCAGACTGGAGCGCGCACACGTCCGCATCTCTACTCTGCTCCGCTGCCATGGCAGCATAATCTATCCCCACGTGAACTGGGGCTGCGTGCGCTTCTGCGCTGCTATTTTGCCCTGCGGCTGCGGTAGTATAATCTACCCCCGCGTGGACTGGTGCTGTTACCGCGCGGGAGAGGCAGTCTGCCACTACATTGAGTTTACCCGCTACGTGCTGAATATCAGTAGTAAATTCCGAAATTGCGGCCAGCTGCCTCTGCTGCCGGCCCGACCAAGGTTCCGAAATTTTGGCCATCGCAAAAGTGAGCGGCTTGTGGTCGACAAATGCGGTGAAACGCCGACCTTCCAGCCAGAACTGGAAATGGCGAATGGCTAAGTGGAGCGCTAACAGCTCCCCGTCAAACGCGCTGTATTTCCGCTCGGCTTCGCGCAAGGATCTGCTGAAAAAGGCCAGCGGCTGCCAAACCCCGGCAACATGCTGTTCCACAACCGCCCCTATGGCCAAATCTGACGCATCAGTGGTGAGCGCTATGCGAGCCGTTGGGTCTGGGTGAGCTAGCAGTACAGCGTCTGCAAGGGCTTTTTTCACCTCCGCGAACGCGCGCTTCCGTTCCGGGGACCAATCGATCGTATTGGAGGGTTTTTGCTTTTTAAGCGCGGCATATAATGGTTGCATGAGCTGCGCTGCGTGGGGTAGGAAACGGTTATAAAAATTTACCATTCCTAAAAACTCCTGTAATGCTTTGACCGTTTGTGGCCGGGGAAACTCTGCCACTGCGCGCACCTTGTCCGGTAGCGGAACCGCCCCTTCTGGGGAAACGCGGTGCCCCAAAAAATCGATTTGCGCCACGCCGAACTGGCATTTGGCTGGATTAATTATTAACCTGTGCTCTCCCAACCTCTGAAAAACTGCCGTGAGGCGTTTTTCGTGTTCCTCCTCGGAAGTGCTGGTGACTAAAATGTCGTCGAGGTAGACGAACACAAAAGGGAGATTGCGTAACACAGCATCCATCATGCGTTGGAAGGTTTGCGCAGCGCCTTTGAGGCCAAACGGCATGCGTAAAAACTCAAAAAGTCCGAACGGGGTTATTACCGCTGTTTTGGGAATGTCCTCGGCTCGGACTGGGACCTGATGATAGCCGCGGACCAGGTCTATTTTAGAAAAAATGCACGCCCCCGCCAGATGCACCGAAAAATCCTGGATGTGTGGGATTGGGTAGCGGTTCATGCGCTGTGGCATTGTTTAACCTGCGGTAATCACCACAAGGTCTCCACGAGCCGTCAGCTTTAGGGACCATATGCAGTGGGGAGGCCCATGGGCTCTTCGAACGGCGAATGATGCCCAGCCTTTCCAGGTTGGCGAACTCCTCGTGCGCTATGGAGAGTTAAGCTGCATCCAAGCGCCAAGTTTTCGCAAAGACGGGTGGGCCAGCTGTGGTGATAAAGTGCTCCACCCCGTGTTTCGCAACTGTTGCAGAAAATGTGGGAACTGTGAGCGCTGGAAACTGGGTGAGGAGTGTGTGAAACTTACCGCCTGCTGTGGCGACGTTGGTCTGTGCTGGTGGCGGAGACACTCGAGCTGCACAAGGGATAGAATAAAAAGAGAGTGCATTAACCAAGCGCCTGTTGGCAAGATCAACTAACAACCCATGTGAGCACAGAAAATCAGCACCTAACATGTTGAAACTCACCGCCGCTATAATAAAAGTCCATTCATAAGTGCGGCCGTGCAAGGACAGAAGCAGCGTCCTTTCGCCGAAGGCCTTAATGCTCGAGCCGTTCGCCGCTGTTGCTCAGTCACCACGGGGATCTGCGAGCCGGTCAGCGTAGGTTGGGGTGATGAAACTCACTTGGGCGCCCGTGTCCACGAGGAAATGCCGCCTGGAGTGCGCATCTGTGAGGTAGAGGAGCTTGTTCCGCTCGTCGAGGGCCGATGCTGCTAACGACTCCCGGTCCTGGCGTTTCCCCGAGTTCTTGAAGTGGCACGGCGGCACACACCTGCGCGCCTTCTCTGCGAAACGCTGATGGTAAAAGCAGAGGTCATCTCCTCCGCTGCGTCGGGACTGCGCCGCTGCCATCGTTGGCGGTATCGATTCCGCTGTCTCCGGCCCTTCGCTGCTCCCGGTCGCCGCACCGAGGTCTGCCGCTGCCGCGGTGGCCATCTGCTCACCGCAGGAGTCGAGAATCCGCTGCGCCTCTCGGGCCAGCGCACGGAAGTCCCGCTGGGTCACACAACGAATGCTGGACAGGGTCGCCCTCATCTGCATCGGGAGGGCTCTCAGGAAGATGTGTTTGAACAGGAAACCGTCATTGTCTGTGTCCCTCAGCTGCAGCATGTCTTCTATCAGGTCGACTGGCCTGCGTCCTTCCTGGTCGTGTAGAGCCAGGAGTCTCCTAGCTCTCTCCTCGGCTGAGGGCGTGAAACACTGGATGAGGGCAGCCTTCAGCTCGCTGTATTTGTCGTCAGCGGGCGGCTGCTGCACCAGGCTCCGCACGCATCGAGCTGTGCGGTTGTCGAGCTTGGCGATGACGTGGTAGAATTTTGTGTCATCCGCCGTTATTCCCCCGAGTCCGAACTGTGCTTCGGCCTGAAGGAACCACGAGTCCGGGTTGTCCTGCCAGAACTCTGGTAGCTTGATCGAGATGGCGCTCGCTCGAGTGGTCCCTGACGAGTCTGGTTCGGGGGAATTGCTTCCAGACATTTCACGTCATTGGTCACCAATGTGGGGAGCGTGAAATAAAGAGACCGAATTATTTCTCAATTCAGGTTTAATGCAGATTTCACATCCCCAGCTTCCTCTCAAAACAAGAAGAGAGTGAGCTGCATAAAAACCCCCACATTTATACATGTCACATCAGAGGCAGAATCACACAATGTCGTCAAACCCCCCATTGACAATAATTCTCCCCCCGAGTCCCTTCGTCGTCCATCTGACCCCAGGAGGTCAGGAAGTCCTTTCAGAGTCTTATCACGGCACCTCCGTCCTCCTGCCATTATCCTCAGGCGGTCCAGACGTATTGTTCCATCCCAGACATGAGGTCAATCAACACCTGCAGTCCTAAGCATCTCACCTTGTGCTTATACATATGTAGTCAAAAATATGTGAGCCACAGGCTGCCTTTTGCAACAGCGGCTCAATTCTGAGTCTTTTTTTTTCCTTCCTCTCTCTTTTTGATCCGGTTTTTACTCCATTTATATCACGGACACACAGATCGTCCCAAATGTCTCCTGAGCCGGTGGACGGAGCCACTGTTTGTAGCAGGAGACGATACAGCAGGGAAGAGCTGCTAGCACTCAACCGCCACCCGGTGCTAATGAAAAACTCGACATACCGGGGGAACTGAGGCGAAAACGCCGTGGTTGCCGGGCTGGAGTAAGGCGGAAGACAAAAAATATAAGGTACAGACCCTCCCTTCCATCCATTGTCATGGGGAATGTACGGTCGTTCCTGGGAAAGGTAGATGAGCTAGCGGCTATCTCCCACTATGATAGCATATACCGGGAATGCTCTCTCCTTTTGTTTACCGAGACGTGGCTATCTGAACTAGCAGCAGATGCTAACATTGAGCTGGAGGGTTTCCACGCGATACGGGCAGACCGAACACCAGACAGTGGCAAAGCAAGGGGCGGTGGAGTGATAATGTATGTTAACAACAACTGGTGCAGAGCGGGACATATCACTGTTAAACAACGGCACTGCAGCAAAGACATTGAGTTGCTAGCTGTTAGCATGCGGCCTACATATCTCCCGAGGGAATACTCACACGTGATCTGCATTGTTGTTTATGCAAATCCGACGGCGAACACTGGGACAGCGCGTGACGTCATCCATTCAGTAACCGGCAGGCTGCAGACAGAACACCCAGATGCTCTTCTCCTCATCTCAGGCAATTTCAACCATGTTTCACTGTCTCCCATTCTACCCACGTTTACCCAGTATGTCACATGCCACACTAGAGACAATAAAACACTGGACTTATTCTACGCAAACACTAAGGAGGCGTACACCTCATTACAACTCCCCCCACTCGGGAGATCGGATCACAACTTGGTTCACCTCCGGCCGGTGTACAAACCCCTAGTGCACAGACAACCTCTGGCCATGCGCACAGTGAAGTTATGGTCTGAGGAGGCAATGGACACTCTAAAGTGCTGTTTTGAAACCACCGCCTGGGAGTAGTTCTGCGATCCACATGGTGAGGACATCGATGGCCTCACTCACACCATCACGGACTACATCAGCTTCTGTGTGGACAATACTGTTCCCACCAAGACCATACGGTGTTGCTCAAACAACAAACCCTGGATCAACCCTGAGATAAAAACACTTCTGAGAGAGAAGAAGAGAATCTTCAGGTTGGGGAACAGGGAGATGCTGAAGTCCATACAGAGAGAGCTGAGGAGAAAGATCAGAGAAGGCAAGGACAGCTTCAGGAAGAAGATGGAGGACAAGCTGCAACAGAGCGACATCAGTGGGGTCTGGAGAAACCTTAAAACCATCTCTGGGCTCCAGAATACCTCCCCCCAGGCCACGGGGGGCAGGGAGTGGGCGAACAATCTGAATCTGTTTTTCAATAGGTTTGACCAACTGCCCTCCCCCCTGACTGCACAACAACCACTGCTGCCTCTAAAGACATCAAGTCCTGCTGCCCACTCCCCACTCCACCAACACCCCCCCACTCCCAACACACAGCCCCCCAACCTGACCCTGACTAAGACCCAGGTGAGGACAGAGCTGAGGAAGATCAAGGCGAGGAAGGCGTCGGGACCGGACGGCATCAGCGCAAAGCTCCTCAAGTCCTGTGCAGACCAGCGGTGTGGGATTGTGGAGTACATCTTCAACCTGAGCCTGAAGCTGGGGAGGGTACCACAGCAGTGGAAAACATCTTGTGTGGTACCTGTACCTAAGACTTCCCACCCCAAAGACCTGAACAGCTACAGACCAGTGGCCTTGACGTCCTACATGATGAAGACCCTGGAGAGACTGCTCCTTGCTCACCTCCGCCCCCTGGTGGGACCAGCGATGGATCCACTCCAGTTCGCCTACCAGCATGGCATTGGGGTGGAGGATGCGGTGATCTTCCTCCTTCACCGCTCTCTGTCCCACCTGGAGAAGCCCGGGAATGTGGTGAGGATCATGTTCTTTGACTTCTCCAGTGCTTTCAACACCATCCAACCGATGATCCTGAAGGACAAGCTGCTGTGCGCAGGGGTGGACCAGCACCTGTCATCATGGATCCTGGACTACCTCACTAACCGGCCTCAGTTTGTGAGAACCCGGGACTCTGTGTCCGACACGATCATCGGTAGCACGGGGGCCCCCCAGGGAACGGTTTTGGCTCCCTTCCTGTTCACCCTTTATACTGCGGACTTCTCACACAACACACCACACTGCCATCTACAGAAGTCCTCTGATGACTCTGCGATCGTTGGCCTCATCTCCAATGGAGATGAAGCTGAGTACAGAGGGCTTATCCAGGACTTCGTGGACTGGTGCCATCGGAACTGCCTCCAGATCAACGCGAGGAAAACTAAGGAGCTGGTGGTGGACTGCCACAGGCAAGGACAACCCCTCACAGCACCAGTAAATATACAGGGAACAGACATCGAGATGGTGACATCCTATAAGTACCTGGGTGTTCATGTGAACAATAAACTAGACTGGTCACACAATACTGACGCACTCTACAAGAAGGGACAGCGCAGGCTGTTCCTACTGAGGAGACTCAGGTCTTTTGGTGTACAAGGGGCGCTGCTGAAGACATTCTATGACACGGTGGTGGCATCAGCCATCACTTTTGGAGTGGTCTGCTGGGGCAGTGGCATTACAGCAGCCGATAGGAAGAGACTGAACAAACTGATCAAGAAGGCTAGCTCTGTCCTGGGGCAACGCCTTGACCCAGTGGAGGAGATAGGAGAGAGAAGGACGGTGGCTAAACTGTCATCACTGCTGGAGTCCGAGTTCCACCCTATGCAGGACATACTGAATGCACTGAGGAGCTCATTTAGCAGCAGACTACATCATCCTAGGTGCACAACCGAGAGGTTTTGCAGGTCCTTCCTACCAACGGCTGTCAGACTGTACAACCTAAGCAGGGCTGCTCGCAGAGATAGCAAAAAGACGTGACAACCTAATAGTTTTGAATGCAAAAGACGCAATAGACATACAGTGGTCCCCTCCGGCATACAACTAGGAAAATACCGGTCGCTATGGAGGGTGAGAATATGTATGGGTACATAATCATACCATGTAGGATAACTAAGTAGACGGTTGTGCTGTTTCATCCCATCTAGCAACAATGCTCTGCACTGTGTGTGTTTATATATTTACATATTTATTCCATCTAGCTACAATGCTCCGCACTGTGTGTGTTTATATATCTACATATTTATTCCATCCAGCTACAATGCTCCGCACTGTGTGTCTATATACACTGCCGTTCAAAAGTTTGGGGTCACTTAGAAATTTCCTTATTTTTGAAAGAAAAGCACTTTTTTTCATTGAAGATAACTTTAAACTAATCAGAAATACACTCTATATATTGCTAATGTGGTAAATGACTATTCTAGCTGCAAATGTCTGGTTTTTGGTGCAATATCTAGATAGGTGTATAGAGGCCCATTTCCAGCAACTATCACTCCAGTGTTCTAATGGTACAATGTGTTTGCTCATTGCGTCAGAAGGCTAATGGATGATTAGAAAACCCTTGTGCAATCATGTTAGGTCTGCAATGCTGTAATTGCTGCAAATGGAGGATTCTTTGACGAAAGCAAAGTTTGAAGGAAAAAATTATTATTTCAAATACAAATCATTATTTCTAACCTTGTCAATGTCTTGACTATATTTTCTATTCATTTTACAACTCATGGTGGTAAATAAGTGTGACTTTTCATGGAAAACACAAAAATAATTGTCTGGGTGACCCCAAACTTTTGAACGGTAGTGTATATATATATGTGTGTGTGTGTGTGTGTGTGTACATATGTATACTTGCTGCTCTTGTTTCTTTTTTTTCTCTTGCCTTCTGATTGTTGCTCTGAGTGTTGCTATCCCTGTGCTGTTGCAATCCTGGAATTTCCCCATTGTTGGACTAATAAAGACTTATCTTAAAAGCATACCACTCGGTGTTCCCCTGTCGTGTGTTTGCCGCTGCTGCTGCAGTGGGCAAGTGAGCCTCTCCACCGTCACTCTCTGAGTCTGACTCGCTAGGCACGATGCCCGCTTGGCACGGCTCAGACCTGTATGGTCTGATGCCCCCAGAATCTTCATTGTCATCCCATTCTTCTGAACTATAATTGTATGAAGATTGGACAACACAAACCAATTCCAGACTACATGTGCTGGAATCATTGTCGATGTTTTCTACTGCTTCCATCCTGTGTGTACAATGGGCAGCCAAGCGCTGTATTCTGTCACTGATGTTTTGCAACATGGCTGGGGGGTTTTCCAGCCACTGACGCAACTGGTGACCTGACGCTCATGAAAACGTCAGATATTCGTGTGAAAAATGCCTGTTTGACTTAGAACTGCACAGACCAACCTATTATGTGTTGAAAAATTAGATGAAGTCAAAACCGTGTCATCAGACCTTTAATTGTTTACTCAGGTTAGGTGCTGATGGATACTGGTATACTGTACAATACAATAGTCTTTAACCTGACATCAGAATTTACATATTAAAATTAAAAAATTCTAGAAATATATAGCCAGTGCATTGATGTGGCCCAGCTTTGCCCCCAGACAATCCCAGGATATTTTGCTGCACGCGTCATGAATGGCAGCTATCAGGCATTTGCGAAAAGGTCCATGGTTTGTGGGCCTCTTGCCAATGCATAAAATCATTAAGATTAAAATTGGGATTTGAATTAAAATTTAAAACTAAAACTTAAAACTTGACTTTTTCTGTGTTATGACCCGAGCGCCGGTTCTGATCGCGCTCGGGCTAAGTTCTACTCGCTGCCGGCCTTGACAGCTGCGGGCTGTATTCTGGCCTCACCGGGCTCTTATTGTGAAGGTGCTCGGTGGGGCTTCCGCCTGTTGAGGCTGGTCAGCTGTTTGTCATTACCGTCGTTAGTGCGTCGCCTTTATAAACCCGGCACTAGCGACGGTAAGACGCAGGAGTATCGTCAAACTTTCTTTGCCAAGTCTTGGTCTATGCCTCGTCATGCTTGAGAGCGCCGTAGACCTTCATGTCAGGTTCGTGTATGTAGCTTTGCCACAGTTTAGCTCGTAGTGGCTGGGGTTAGCCCTACGAGCCCAAGTCTCGTTTTTATGTGTGTTTGCCCTGAGGGGTTCATAGCCTTGTTTTGTCACGTGTAAAAATAAACTAACATCTTTGCCAAACTCACTGGTGAACTCTTTGGTGTCTCTTGGTGATCCGCGAGGATCACCACATGACAGTATACTCCTGCCAGGTCGCCTAAACGGAGGCGCCACACCGAGACGCCTTTCACTGTGAGTTTGTGCTTTCACTGACTGTTGTTCCACCCCGTCTGACTGTCTGTTGCTGGGAGAATGCCGTCCTCCAGGGGCCGCGGTCGGCGCCTGGGCAGGAAGCTAGCGGAGGTTCTAGAGAATGTGGACTGCATGATCTTCACCGCTACGCTGTGCGTCGCTCCCAGCGACGTTCGTAGACATTTGGACTACGCTGAGGAGTTTCTGGACAACCTCCCCCTCGAGTATGACGATCACCCGGAGGTGATAACGAGGTGGGAGGAACTCGCCGTTCAGCGCGAGTTACTTCGTGGGCTGGAGGAGAAGAGCAGGAAGCAGAGGAGGAGGCATCCTCGCTCCCCGCGTTGGTGTCCCATCCCCGTCCCGGAGCAGGTCCAGGAGTACGCGCCGTCTGGGGGCCGACGACGACGTCGGCGTAACGGCACGGGCAACCCTCAGCAGAATCCCTGGCTGGACTCGCTGCCGGCGTATCCCGTCAGCGAACCTCCGAGAGCGGCCCCGCTTCGTCCTTCCAGGGGGTCCTCTGTCGCCATCCAGCGGGGAGAAGGAGGAACGACGTCCCCTGCAGCAGGAACCATCTCGGCCCCGGGAGGAAGGCAAGGGCACAATAATTTGTTACACCTTGATCTTGTTCTGTCTTGTCTGACTCCTGGGGGTGGAGTTCGGGGTTCGCAGCCCCCCGAGCTCCCTTCACCTGCTGTGGATGAAATAATTAAACCTGCTGCCTCTGTGTTCTCCCCCGCCAAGCGGTCCGCGACGCCAGGCCAGCGTCGTCGGATGAAGAGGGCCCCTGCAGTGTTGGAAAGCCTGGATCCGGCCCTGCAGCCACATCTCGGGCAGAGGAGAAGAGCGGACTGCGGCCCGGAGCCTGAGCCGACGGAGGAGCGTCCCGGGGTCTCCTCGCCGGAGCGGTCCGAGCCAGTGGGTCACGGGTCTCCCGGCCCCACGCCAAACGGGTCATCGGCGTGGACAGCAGCGTGGGAGGAGCCTCATGTTGCTGATGACATCTTGTCAGCTGCGGAGCCCAACGCAGCTGAATCCGAGTCTGCTGACGAGAGTCGCCCTGAACCTGGATCGTCTGAGTCCTGGGTGGCAACGGAACCCGAGTGCAGGCAAGTGCTCCCTCTTCTGTCTCTGTCCCCTGTTGTTGAGCATTTTTGCCTGCCTCTCTGGGAGGCGAGTGAGGAGCAGCCGTCTGCTGCGCCCGAGCACGTCTCGCTGGGTTCCGTTGCTACCGGTGATGCTGATCCCGATTTTCCTGTCCTCGAGCTTTGTTTCAGTGTTGCCGGCGTGGAACGGGTCGGTGTCACCGAGTTGGAGGTCCCAGGTTCGGGGGTGGAGTTCGTCAGCGGAGCTGCACCGGAGGCCCAATCGGGGTCCACCGCGGGGGCGGTTTCGGCCTAATCGGGGTCCAACGTGGGTGCACCGGCGGCCCAATCGGGGTCCACCGCGGGGGCGGTTCTGGCCCAATCGGGGTCCGACGTGGGTGCGTCGGAGGCCCAATCGGGGTCCACCGCGGGTGCGGATCCGACCCAATCGGGGTCCAACGAGGGTGCACCGGAAGCTCGATCGGGGTCCACCGCGGGTGCGGTTCTGGCCCAATCGGGGCCCGATGTGGGTGCAGCTGGGACCCAATCTGGGTGCAGCTGGGACCCAATCTGGGTCCAGCGGTGATGCAGCGCTAGCGTGGTCCATAGGCGGAGGAGGAGCTGCAGACCCTTCTTCACGGAGCGGATTTCTGGCTCGCCCTGCTCATCTATCCCCTCAGAGTCACCGCCCCTACACATCATCGCCGGGGGCCGTGGGGGTCCCTGTTCGCCCGCCCCGGCTCTCCCGAGTTTTGTCCTCGTCAGGGAGGCCGCTGTGGGTTGTTGTTGCCCTGGACTGGTGGCTGAGGGACACGGGTTGGCTGCCGGAGGGACTGTTTCGCCGGTTCGGCGCCTCGGTTCGGCCACCCGACCTGTTGTGTGTGCCTTTGGGCAACCTAGTTCGACCACCGGAGGAGCGGACGTGCTGGGGTTTGGACTCTGGTGAGCCGCCTGGTCCGCCTCCTGTGACCACCGGCCGGCTGTTGGACGCGGGGAGACCACCTGTACTGTTCCTGTGGCACTTGGTCTCTGCCGGTCGATATAAACTGTCGGGGAGGTAGTGGTCCCTGGGTTTGTCTGTCAGTGTTTGTGCTTTTTTTTCTCTTCGTCCTGGTTGTATTTTGTATACAGGCGTTTCATGCCTTGCAGTAGCCTTAGGTGATATATGTATAGCCTGGTATGAGCGAGTAATGCTCTGTTTTTGCATTTAGTTTTTTCGGAAACTCTCATGAGAATTCACACAGGTGGGAAGTCATTTTTTTTTCTGGTTGTAACTTGTGGGTCAAGACCTTTTTTTTCCCTCGTATTTATCCTGTGCTCCCTGTAACAGAGTTGAGATTTTTTGGCAAGTTGTGTTTTGTTCTATGCTGCCTTATTTGCCTCTGAGTTGTTTTTTTTTTCTCTTTTGATGTGAACACTTGGTATTCTGTCATAGTCTTGTATTCAGTTTATCTGACCCTGTAGTTCTGGTCTTTTGTTCTTCCGCATGTGTATTTTTTCTTGTGTTTTTCTGAGTAATTTTTTTCGGGTCATCGCCCTGTTTTTGAATATTTGGTGTTTTTGTTTCAGTAGTCTGGTTTTTTGTCTATGTGATTTTGCCCGAGTTGTTGCCGTGTCATTGTCCTGTGTGTTTTTCTGTCTGTTTTGTTCCTGGTTTGGTTTCTCTCCCTCCGCACCTGTCCCCAGCCTCCCACCCTGGGGGGGTGGGGGGGGGCAGGGTGGTTCCTTGGGGCGTTCTGAGTCCGCCCGTGGAGGGAGGGTACTGTTATGATCTGAGCGCCGGTTCTGATCGCACTCGGGCTAAGTTCTACTCGCTGCCGGCCTTGACAGCTGCGGGCTGTATTCTGGCCTCACCGGGCTCTTATTGTGAAGGTGCTCGGTGGGGCTTCCGCCTGTCGAGGCTGGTCAGCTGTTTTTCATTACCGTCGTTAGTGCGTCGCCTTTATAAACCCGGCACTAGCGACGGTAAGACGCAGGAGTATCATCAAACTTTCTTTGCCAAGTCTTGGTCTACGCCTCGTCATGCTTGAGAGCGCCGTAGACCTTCATGTCAGGTTCGTGTATGTAGCTTTGCCACAGTTTAGCTCGTAGTGGCTGGGCTGGGGTTAGCCCTATGAGCCCAAGTCTCGTTTTTATGTGTGTTTGCCCTGAGGGGTTCATAGCCTTGTTTTGTCACGTGTAAAAAT
This sequence comes from Pholidichthys leucotaenia, assembly GCA_020510985.1. Classification (NCBI taxonomy): domain Eukaryota; kingdom Metazoa; phylum Chordata; class Actinopteri; order Cichliformes; family Pholidichthyidae; genus Pholidichthys; species Pholidichthys leucotaenia. The sequence continues at coordinate 2,052,800 of JAJAQF010000046.1, read as the reverse complement.
AAACTAACATCTTTGCCAAACTCACTGGTGAACTCTTTGGCGTCTCTTGGTGATCCGCGAGGATCACCACATGACAGTATACTCCTGCCAGGTCGCCTAAACGGAGGCGCCACACCAAGACGCCTTTCATTGTGAGTTTGTGCTTTCACTGACTGTTGTTCCACCCCGTCTGACTGTCTGTTGCTGGGAGAATGCCGTCCTCCAGGGGCCGCGGTCGGCGCCTGGGCAGGAAGCTAGCGGAGGTTCTAGAGAATGTGGACTGCATGATCTTCACCGCTACGCTGTGCGTCGCTCCCAGCGACATTCGTAGACATTTGGACTACGCTGAGGAGTTTCTGGACAACCTCCCCCTCGAGTATGACGATCACCCGGAGGTGATAACGAGGTGGGAGGAACTCGCCGTTCAGCGCGAGTTACTTCGTGGGCTGGAGGAGGAGAGCAGGAAGCAGAGGAGGAGGCATCCTCGCTCCCCACGTTGGTGTCCCGTCCCCGTCCCGGAGCAGGTCCAGGAGTACGCGCCGTCTGGGGGCCGACGACGACGTCGGCGTAACGGCGCGGGCAACCCTCAGCAGAATCCCTGGCTGGACTCGCTGCCGGCGTATCCCGTCAGCGAACCTCCGAGAGCGGCCCCGCTTCGTCCTTCCAGGGGGTCCTCTGTCGCCATCCAGCGGGGAGAAGGAGGAACGACGTCCCCTGCAGCAGGAACCATCTCGGCCCCGGGAGGAAGGCAAGTGCACAATAATTTGTTACACCTTGATCTTGTTCTGCCTTGTCTGACTCCTGGGGGTGGAGTTCGGGGTTTGCAGCCCCCCGAGCTCCCTCCACCTGCTGTGGATGAAATAATTAAACCTGCTGCCTCTGTGTTCTCCCCCGCCAAGCGGTCCGCGACGCCAGGCCAGCGTCGTCGGATGAAGAGGGCCCCTGCATTGCTGGAAAGCCTGGATCCAGCCCTGCAGCCACATCTCGGGCAGAGGAGAAGAGCGGACTGCGGCCCGGAGCCTGAGCCGACGGAGAAGCGTCCCGGGGTCTCCTCGCTGGAGCGGTCCAAGCCAGTGGGTCAAGGGTCTCCCGGCCCCACGCCAAACGGGTCATCGGCGTGGACAGCAGCGTGGGAGGAGCCTCATGTTGCTGATAACATCTTGTCAGCTGCGGAGCCCGACGCAGCTGAATCCGAGTCTGCTAACGAGAGTCGCCCTGACCCTGGATCGTCGGAGTCCTGGGTGGCAACGGAACCCGAGTGCAGGCAAGTGCTCCGTCTTCTGTCTCTGTCCCCTGTTGTTCAGCATTTTTACCTGCCTCTTGGGGAGGCGAGTGAGGAGCAGCCGTCTGCTGCGCCCGAGCTCGTCTCGCTGGGTTCCGTTGCTACCGGTGATGCTGATCCCGATTTTCCTGTCCTCGAGCTTTGTTTCAGTGTTGCCGGCGTGGAACGGGTCGGTGTCACCGAGTTGGAGGTCCCAGGTTCGGGGGTGGAGTTCGTCAGCGGAGCTGCACCGGAGGCCCAATCGGGGTCCACCGCGGGGGCGGTTTCGGCCTAATCGGGGTCCAACGTGGGTGCACCGGGGGCCCAATCGGGGTCCACCGCGGGGGCGGTTCTGGCCCAATCGGGGTCCGACGTGGGTGCGTCGGAGGCCCAATCGGGGTCCACCGCGGGTGCGGATCCGACCCAATCGGGGTCCAACGAGGGTGCACCGGAAGCTCGATCGGGGTCCACCGCGGGTGCGGTTCTGGCCCAATCGGGGCCCGATGTGGGTGCAGCTGGGACCCAATCTGGGTCCAGCGGTGATGCAGCGCTAGCGTGGTCCATAGGCGGAGGAGGAGCTTTAGACCCTTCTTCGCGGAGCGGATTTCTGGCTCGCCCTGCTCATCTATCCCCTCAGAGTCACCGCCCCTATGCATCATCGCCGGGGGCCGTGGGGGCCCCTGTTTGCCCGCCCCGGCTCTCCCGAGTTTTGTCCTCGTCAGGGAGGCCGCTGTGGGTTGTTGTTGCCCTGGACTGGTGGCTGAGGGACACGGGTTGGCCGCCGGAGGGACTGTTTCGCCAGTTCGGCGCCTCGGTTCGGCCACCCGACCTGTTGTGTGTGCCTTTGGGCAACCTAGTTCGACCACCGGAGGAGCGGACGTGCTGGGGTTTGGACTCTGGTGAGCCGCCTGGTCCGCCTCCTGTGACCACCGGCCGGCTGTTGGACGCGGGGAGACCACCTGTACTGTTCCTCTGGCACTTGGTCTCTGCCGGTCGATATAAACTGTCGGGGGGGTAGTGGTCCCTGGGTTTGTCTGTCAGTGTTTGTGCTTTTTTTTCTCTTCGTCCTGGTTGTATTATTGTATTTGGCGTTTCATGCCTTGCAGTAGCCTTAGGTGATATATGTATAGCCTGGTATGAGTGAGTAATGCTCTGTTTTTGTATTTAGTTTTTTCGGAAAGTCTCATGAGAATTCACACAGGTGGGAAGTCATTTTTTTTTCTGGTTGTAACTTGTGGGTCAAGACCTTTTTTTTCCCTCGTATTTATCCTGTGCTCCCTGTAACAGAGTTGAGATTTTTTGGCAAGTTGTGTTTTGTTCTATGCTGCCTTATTTGCCTCTGAGTTTTTTTTTTTTTTTTCTCTTTTGATGTGAACACTTGGTATTCTGTCATAGTCTTGTATTCAGTTTATCTGACCCTGTAGTTCTGGTCTTTTGTTCTTCCGCATGTGTATTTTTTCTTGTGTTTTTCTGAGTAATTTTTTTCGGGTCATCGCCCTGTTTTTGAATATTTGGTGTTTTTGTTTCAGTAGTCTGGTTTTTTGTCTATGTGATTTTGCCCGAGTTGTTGCCGTGTCATTGTCCTGTATGTTTTTCTGTCTGTTTTGTTCCTGGTTTGGTTTCTCTCCCTCCGCACCTGTCCCCAGCCTCCCACCCTGGGGGGGTGGGGGGGGCAGGGTGGTTCCTTGGGACGTTCTGAGTCCGCCCGTGGAGGGAGGGTACTGTTATGACCCGAGCGCCGGTTCTGATCGCACTCGGGCTAAGTTCTACTCGCTGCTGGCCTTGACAGCTGCGGGCTGTATTCTGGCCTCACCGGGCTCTTATTGTGAAGGTGCTCGGTGGGGCTTCCGCCTGTCGAGGCTGGTCAGCTGTTTGTCATTACCGTCGTTAGTGCGTCGCCTTTATAAACACGGCACTAGCGACAGTAAGACGCAAGAGTATCGTCAAACTTTCTTTGCCAAGTCTTGGTCTACGCCTCGTCATGCTTGAGAGCGCCGTAGACCTTCATGTCAGGTTCGTGTATGTAGCTTTGCCACAGTTTAGCTCGTAGTGGCTGGGGTTAGCCCTACGTGCCCAAGTCTCGTTTTTGTGTGTTTGCCCTGAGGGGTTCATAGCCTTGTTTTGTCACGTGTAAAAATAAACTAACATCTTTGCCAAACTCACTGGTGAACTCTTTGGCGTCTCTTGGTGATCCGCGAGGATCACCACATGACATTCTGCTCCAAATGTTGGTGATTCATAAACTGAATTTAATGTGGAAAAGTGTGGAGGAGGATTAGAGGTTGAGAGCGTTTAATGGATAATAATGAAACTACTGTGCATGTGTGTGTAAACACTTTGTTTTTAACGCTGTGATTAAGCCTAATTACTTTTCCAGAATGAAAATGTCTGCTAGTTTTGTGCTTATTGTTTGTACTGCAGTTGTACAAATCCAAGTGTTGTTAAGTAAAAGGAAAAATTATCACCAACCCTCAAAGAGTCTGAGCAGAACATTCATGACACCAACCCATCAAGCTGTGACAGAGTAATGAAAAGAATGTTAATAACAGCTGATCTACTGGAGCTGTTGACATAAAATCTGTTTCTATTTTTTCCTCTCATGTCTGTGATTATTACAATTATGAAACTTTTCCTCATCTGTTGGTTCTTTCAGAACTCAAAGAGGAACGCATCTGCCAGGAACAGGACCAGAACTTCTGTGACCAGGAGAATCTACAGTCCCTACAGATCAAAGAGGAACAGGAGAAACTCCATATCAAACCTTTGAACATTAAAAAAGAACAAGAGGAAGTTCATGTGGTACTTGCAGACATTAAAAAGGAAGAAGAGGAACTCAACCCAGAATCGGGGGATGTTATAACATGGTCAGAAAGTAAAGGTAGGTAGAATCTAAACTATCACATAAACAAGTAGATATGATCCTAAAGGAGGCCTAACCTCATCTAGACCTTCATCTGAGTGCTCAGTGCCTGGTGATACATACAATAAAACTGGTTTCACCTCAAAGTTTGCATGTATACGTGAGGAAATTGATATGGTGTAATATCTTCATATTTTGCATGTTGATATTGCATTGATTCAGTGGCCCCACCATCAATGTTTTATTAGAAAGTTAGCAATAAATGTACAATACTATCTCTCCATTCGTAAGCAATGCGTATGGCTTAGTGGTCTATCCTGTAGCTTTCTTAACACCAATATAGGTGTGCTACAGGGTTCAGTTTTTTTTTCCACAATATCTTTATTGAACCTTTTTTTTTTTTAACAAACATGATACAAACAATCAAACACTAACACTAAAGTACTACAAAAAAAAAAAAAAAATACCCTAAAAACACCAACAACCACCAACAAAATCAAGTCTTCAACAATGCTCCTCTGTTTAGTCTAGACAATCCAATACATTAGTATACATATTATGTTCACCAGTTTGGAATTTACAAGGTCCACACACATCATTCACCTTCTTCTTCAAGAGTTATGTTTAAATTTTTTACATAATCAATAAAAGGTCTCCATATATTCTCAAACACAATTTCCTTTGATTTCAGTATATATGTTATTCTTTCTAATGGAAGGTTTGTTAACATCTGTCTTAACCACTGAGTCACATCTGGTCTATGAGTCTTTTTCCATAATAGTGCAATACATTTTTTGGCATTAAGCAAACTGAGGTCTATGAATGTTCTTTCACTTTTATTGAAATTATGCTTTTCTGGGTACAGACCCAACAAAAACAGTTTAGGATTCAATATGATTTGTTTTGAGATTATTTTTTCAATTGTTACCCTCACCTCCTCCCAAAACATTCTTATTAATCTACATTCCCATAAACAATGAAATAGGGTTCCTTTACTTTCCATGCATTTTGTGCATGTATCTGGTATATTTTTGTTATATCTATTTAACTCCTCCGGTGTAACATACATCCGCATTAACCATTTGAAATGTATCAATTTAAGGCGTGCATTTATTGATTTGGTTTGAGCTTCTGTACAAGCCAATTCCCATTGTTCCTCTGAAATTTCAATTTGCAGATCTTCTTTCCAGTAGTTTAATCTTTTCAGTGAATTTTCACTTGAAGATAGTGTCAATGAGTTATAAAACTCTGAAATAATACCCTTTCTTTTACTATCTTTCATCATCATTTTTTCCAAGGATGAATAAATAGGTCGAGTGAGAGCTTTATTTTGATTTGATCGAATAAAGTTTCTAAGTTGAAGATATTTAAAAAAATGTGTTCTATTGAGATTAAATTTGATCCTCAGCTCTTCAAAAGACATTATGTTGTCTGCACCTGGCAAATATAAATCCTGAATCTTTTGTATCCCTTTTAAATTCCATACTTTAAATACAGCGTCCGCTCTCCCTGGTTTAAAATATTGATTACCCCATATTGGACTAAATTGTGACAATAACTGTGGTTCTTTTAAATAGTTTTTAGCTTCACACCATATTTTGATCATATGCTTTACAAATGGATTTTTAACTTGTTTTTGTAATTTTTTTGCCGAATCTGAGTATATGAATATGGGAAGAGGTAAAGGTAAATTGTATGATTCCATTTCAGTCCAGTGAGGGAGATCATTTGATGAAAAATAATATGTCATAGACCTCAGTTGTGCCGACCAATAATACAACATAAAATTTGGACATTTCAGACCTCCACGATCAAATGGTAAATATAATAAAGACAAACGTAATCTAGCCCTCCTGTTGTTCCATATAAATTCCACTAACTTTTTTTTTATTCTTGAGAATAGATCTAAAGGTGGTGATAAGGGAATGTATTGAAATAAATAAAGTATTTTAGGTAAAATATTACTTTTAAGTATATTGATTCTCCCGATCATCGACATTGGTAGTGACATCCATCTCTGAGTTAACTCATTGATATCTGACATTAAGGCTTCATAGTTGACACTGGCGACTGATTCTAGCTTAGGCATAATTTGGATTCCTAAATATTTAAACTGATTTACAACATTGAATTGATTTACCTCAGGGGCTGGGTAATTTCTCTGGGTCTCATTTAGCATTAATATTGAAGATTTAGTTTTATTTATTTTATATCCTGATATTTCCCCAAAATTCTTTATTAAATTCAACAAGGTTGGAATTGATTTTTTTAGATTCGACATAAACAAAATTATATCATCGGCGTACAGGGAGATTTTATGTTCTGTTGGTCCAACTTTAATTCCATATATTTGTGAATGTAAACGTATCGCTATCGCTAAAGGTTCAATTGCCATAGTAAACAGTAAAGGTGAAAGTGGACAGCCTTGTCGACATCCTCTATTGATTTTTATTGGTTTTGAAATATTGTTATTTGTTAGGATTTCTGCTGTAGCATTATTGTATATTATTTGAACCCATTTTATGAAATTATTTCCAAGTCCAAACCTTTGTAGGACTTCAAAAAGAAAGGGCCATTCAACTCTATCAAAGGCCTTTTCGGCGTCCAATGATAGGAGAGCTGTATCCGGTGCTTCTTTATTAAAATAAATAATATTAAATAGTCTTCTTACATTATGGAAGCCTTGTCTACCCTTTATAAAGCCATTCTGATCTCGATTAATAATATTTGGTAAAATTTCTTGTATTCGTCTTGCTAAAATTTTACAGATTATCTTAAGGTCGGCGTTTAATAGGCTTATTGGTCTCATATTTTCACATTTATTAGAGGGCTTACCTGGTTTTGGCAACAGTATAATTAAGGCATTATTTATGTATGATGGTAAATTATTATTTTGAAATGCTTCTAAAACCATTTCCAAAAAAGGTTTTATTAATTTATTCTTAAATTTTTTATAAAGGTCAACTGGAAGACCATCTGGTCCTGCACTTTTTCCTGATTTCATATTATCAATGGCTAGCCCAACTTCTTCTTGACTAATTTTAGACTCCAATATCTCCCTGTTTTCATTTGGAATACACGGTATAGATAGTTCGTTCAAAAACCCATTTAGTTTTGTTAAATCAGGTTCATTTTTGGTACCATATAATTTTTCATAGTAATCTCTAAAGGCTCTATTAATTTCTAAAGGATCTATAACTACCTGTCCCTTACTTATAATACTGGTAATTGGTGTTTTAATTTCCAATTGTTTAATCTGCCATGCTAATAATTTTCCTGATTTTTCACCTTGTTCATAAAAAGATTGTTTCAATCTTAGAAGACTCGAGGCAGCTCTATTCGCTGATTTTTTGTCGTATTCAGCTCTCAAAATCAGTAATTCATTCTCCAACCTTGGGTCACTTCCTGCATACACTTTTTCCTGAAGACTTTTTATTTTATGTTCCAATTTAGCTCTCTCCTCTCGAGTCTTCTTAGATTTTGATCCTGTATAACTAATAATATGTCCCCTAATAAAAGCTTTGAAAGCCTCCCACTTTACACATGCTGATGTTTGTGTAGTATTGATGTCAAAGAACTCGTCTATCTGTTTTTCTATATACTTGACAAATTCCTCATCCTGAAGCCATTTATGCTGAAATTGCCATCTACCTGATTCCTTTGTCAATTTTTTATCTACATATATTAGACAACAGGGTGCATGATCAGAAATCACGATGTTATCATAAAAGCAGTTTTGAATCTTGGACCTTAATTCTGTGGAAATCAAAAAATAATCAATACGTGAGAATGTCTTGTAGGTACTGGAATAACAAGAATAGGCTTTAACTTGTGGTTTCATTTCTCTCCATATATCTAACAATCTCAATTCTTTCATAAAATGATTAATAGTCATCCTACATCCAATGTGCGTACAATCCAGTCCTGTTGATCTATCCACACCTGGATTCAATGTACAATTAAAATCCCCTGCTATTATATGTTGCCCTGTAAGTGATGATAAGATGAGAAATAAATTAGCAAAGAACTTCTGATCATCTATATTGGGACCATATAAGTTCACAAGATTTATATTTTCTAATAGCAAAGAACCTTGAATGATTACATATCTTCCAAATTTGTCTCCAATTACATTTTTCACCTGAAAAGGAACTGATTTATGTATGAGAGTCATAACTCCCCTGGCTCGGGATGAAAATGAAGAGGTGAATACACTTCCCTGCCATCTACTCCTAATTCTTTTAACATCCTCCTCTATCAGATGAGTTTCTTGTAAAAACACAATTCTTGAACCCATGTCCTTTATTTTATTCATAACTTGTTTAAGTTTTTTTAAATTTTGTAGACCTCTGCAATTCCATGAAGTTAAATTAAGATTAACACTTTGGTCCATGATCAATAGAGAGTTTGGGATTACCTTGCAGTGTAAACATGCTCATACAGAGAAGCAAAAACATGAGTGGTTGAACATTCATCCTACAAACTACACACAAACAAATTTCCCCTTCCCACACTTGTGGCAAACCCCCCAAAATCAAAAGAAAAATTCTGTCTCCCGATATAGCCATCGACTGTTCCACACCCACGGGGAACAGCCTAAGCCACTCCTTCTTCATCCTCCCAATCACCCTAACTCTACTGCTTTTAATGACGTAACATTAACTCTCCTCTGTAGTTTTCCAACTTAACTCCAAAATTTTTTACAACTTTGTACATCATAGTTTTTTTTTTTGTTTGTTTTGTTTTTGTTTTGTTTTTTTAATATATAATACAATCTATATTTTGTAAACTTACTATTTACTTCAAGTCAGTCAGATGCCTGTGCAAATGCTTAATTATTCTACCTTATATTTTGTTCATGCTTAGCTCCCACCAGTCTCTTCTTCTTCTTTGATCTTCTTGATGAACTCCTGCGCCTCCTCTGGGGTCTTGAAGATGTGGGTTCTGCCCTCATACGTGGTCAGCAGTCTCGCAGGATAGATTACACCATGACGAATCCCAAGGTTGCGCAGCTCCTTACGTACGGGATCAAACTGCTTCCTCAATTGCTGGATTCCTGTGGCCAAATCTGGGTAGAACCGCACCTGCTGGTCCTGGTGTTTAATCTCTCCTTTAGCACGTGCAGCGTTGAAGATCTTCATCCTGTCTCTGTTGCTAAGAAACTTCATAATTAAGGTCCTCGGCGGTCCCTTATCTCTCCGTGGGCCAATACGATGTGCTTTTTCCAGAACCACTGCTGATTGCAACTCCTCGCTGCCCAGCACCTCCGGAATCCACTTTTCCAGAAAGGAACATACGTCCCGACCTTCTGATTCCTCTGGAAGACCCACCAGCCTCAAATTATTCTGTCTCGACCGAGATTCCAAATCCAAAATATTATCTTCCAGAGATTTTTTTTTTTTTTCCAAAGTGCGCACCTTTAATTGAAGACGGGTGACGTCATCTTCAGCACTAGCGAGACGGAGCTCCATCTGCGCCGTTCGTTCTACACAGTCACCCAATTCCTTTCTTATTCCTTCCAGCGCTGTCATAATCCCATCAAATCTAGAGGAAAAGTCCGCTCTCATTGAACTCATGGCTGCCATCAGCGCATCTGCGCCATTCCCCGCTGAAATCGCACCGCCGCCAGCCTCCTCCGCCATATATGGAGCCTTGTTTGCTGCGTCACAGACCTGAAAGTCCGTTAATTTGGACTGTTTCGGCGGCTCGCTTTTTCCTTTTCCTGGTTTTCCAGCCTTAGGCTTCGCCGACATATCCTCGCCCAAATGCTGGGATACGTTCTGTCCCAAATGAGAGAGTTATTTGCCGATTTTTTTTCTCCAGGAGCAGAGCAGAGCGAGACACGTCCGTCCTACGTGGCAGCCATAACCGGAAGTCCAGGGTTCAGTTTTAGGACCCACTCTCTTCATTATCTGCAGTGGTGTGAGAAAGTGTTTGCCCCTTCCTGATTTCTCATTTTTTTTGTATGTTTGTCACACTTAAATGTTTCAGATCATCAAACAAATTAAATATTAGACAAAGATAACACAAGTAAACACAAAATGCAGTTTTTAAATGAAGGTGTTTATTATTAAGGGGAAGAAAATCCAAACCTATATGGCCCTGTGTGAAAAAGTGATTGCCTCCTAAACCTAATAACTGGTTGGGCCACTCTTGGCAGCAACAACTGCAATCATGCATTTGCGATAACTGGCAATGAGTCTTTTACAGCGCTGTAGAGGAATTTTGGCCCACTCATCTTTGCAGAATTGTTGTAATTCAGCCACATTGGAGGGTTTTCCAGCATGACCCGCCTTTTTAAGATCATGCCACAGCATCTCAATCGGATTCAGGTCAGGACTTTGTCTAGGCCACTCCAAAGTCTTCATTTTGTTTTTCTTAAGCCATTCAGAGGTGGACTTGCTTGTGTGTTTTGGATTGTTGTCCTGCTGCAGAATCCAAGTGTGCTTCAGCTTGAGGTCATGAACAGATGGCCGGACATTCTCCTTCAGGATTTTTTAGTAGACAGCAGAATTCATGGTTCCATTTACCACAGCAAGTCTTCCAGGTCCTGAAGCAGAAAAACAGTCCCAGACCATTACACTACCACCACCATATTTGACTGTTGGTATGATGTTCCTTTTCTGAAATGCTGTGTTACTTTTATGCCAGATGTAATGGGACACACACCTTCCAAAAAGTTAAACTTTTGTCTCATCAGTCCACAGAGTATTTTCTCAAAAATCTTGGGGATCTTCAAGTTGTTTTAAGATAAGATAAGCCTTTATTAGTCCCACAATGGGGAAATTCCAGGATTGCAACAGCACAGGGATAGCAACACTCAGAGCAATAATTAAGAAGATACGAAAAATAAAAATAAGAGCAGTGAATATATAAGATAAGCCTTTATTAGTCCCACAATGGGGAAATTCCAGGATTGCAACAGCATAGGGATAGCAACACTCAGAGCAACAATCAGAAGGCAAGAAAAAACAACATCTAGTAAACATATGTCCATATTACTATTAATGTATATATATATAGACACACAGTGCAGAGCATTATGGCTGGTGAATGTGCAGCAGAAAGTCTAAGCTCTCTCTCCGCGTATACATACGTACACATAAATATATAAATATATATACAAAGTGCGGAGCATTGTAACAAGATGGAATAAACAGCATAACCGTCTACTTAGTTATCCTACATAGTGTGGATATGTACCCATACATATTATCACCCTTCGTAGCGACTGATATTGTCCTAGTTGTATACTGGAGGGGACCATTTGTGTAAGTCTGTTGCGTCTTTTGCATTCAATACTATTAGGTTGTCATGGTTTTTTGCTATCTCTGCGAGCAGCCCTGTTTAGGTTATACAGTCTGACAGCCATAGGTAGGAAGGACCAGCGAAACCTCTCTGTTGCGCACCTAGGATGATGTAGTCTGCTGCTAAATGAGCTCCTCAGTGCGTTCAGTATGTCCTGCATAGGGTGGGACTCGGACTCCAGCAGAGATGACAGTTTAGCCACCATCCTTCTCTCTCCCATCTCCTCCACTGGGTCAAGGCGTTTCCCCAGGACAGATCTAGCTTTCTTGATCAGTTTGTTCAGTCTCTTCCTATCGGCTGCTGTAATGCCGTTGCCCCAGCAGACCACTCCAAAAGTGATGGCTGATGCCACCACCGTGTCATAGAATGTCTTCAGCAGCACCCCTTGTACACCAAAAGACCTGAGCCTCCTCAGTAGGAACAGCCTGCGCTGTCCCTTCTTGTAGAGTGCGTCAGTATTGTGTGACCAGTCTAGTTTATTGTTCAGATGAACACCTAGGTACTTGTAGGATGTCACCATCTCAATTTCTGTTCCCTGTATGTTTACTGGTGCTGTGAGGGGTTGTCCTTTTCTGCGGCAGTCCACCACCAGCTCCTTAGTTTTCCTCGCGTTGTTCTGGAAGCAGTTCCGATGGCACCAGTCCACGAAGTCCTGGATAAGTCCTCTGTACTCTGGCCGATGATCACAGAATCGTCAGAGAACTTCTATAGATGGCAGTGTGTTGTGTTGTGTGAGAAGTCTGCAGTATAAAGGGTGAACAGGAAGGGAGCCAAAACCGTTCCCTGGGGGGCCCCTGTGCTGCCGATGATCGTGTCGGACACACAATCTCGGGTTCTCACAAACTGTGGCCGGATAGTGAGGTAGTCCAGGATCCATGATGACAGGTGCTGGTCCACCCCTGCGCACAGCAGCTTGTCCTTCAGGATCATCGGTTGGATGGTGTTGAAAGCACAGGAGAAGTCAAAGAACATGATCCTCACCGCATTCCTGGGCTTCTCCAGGTGGGACAGAGAATGGTGAAGGAGGAAGATCACTGCATCCTCCACCCCAATGCCATGCTGGTAGGCGAACTGGAGTGGATCCATCGCTGGTCCCGCCAGGGAGCGGAGGTGAGCAAGGAGCAATCTCTCCAGGGTCTTCATCATGTGAGATGTCAGGGCCACTGGTCTGTAGCTGTTCAGATCTTTGGGGTGGGAAGTCTCCCCAGCTTCAGGTGGTACCCTCCCCAGCTTCAGGCTCAGGTTGAAGATATGCTCCACAATCCCACACAGCTGGTCTGCACAGGACTTGAGGAGCTTTGCGCCGATGCTGTCCGATCCCGAGGCCTTCCTTGCCTTGATCTTCCTCAGCTCCGTCCTCACCTGGGTCTTAGTGAGGGCCAGGTTTGGGGGTTGTGTGCTGGGAGTGGGGGGGTGTTGGTGGCGTGGGGTGTGGACAGCAGGTCTCGATGACTTTAGAGGCAGCAGTGGTTGTTGTGCAGTCGGGGGGGAGGGCGGTTGGTCAAACCTATTAAAAAACAGGTTCAGATTGTTCGCCCACTCCCTGCCCCCCGTGGCCTGGGGGGAGGTATTCTGGAGCCCAGAGATGGTTTTAAGGTTTCTCCAGACCCCGCCGATGTTGCTCTGTTGCAGCTTGTCCTCCATCTTCTTCCTGAAGCTGTCCTTGCCTTCTCTTCTCTGTTTTCTGGCAAAACTGAGACGAGCCTTTATGTTCTTTTTGCTCAGCAGTGGTTTTCGTCTTAGAACTCTGCCATGCAGGCCATTTTTTCCTGGTCTCTTTTGTAGTAACAATTGGTTATAAGGTACAAAGATTATTTAATTTATGCCTAGCTGTGTGTGTGTAGAAAAGAAGGTTTGCTTTGGTTCCTTGCACACACCAGAAAAACTTGTTTTTGGGGCACCAGTCCAAAACTTGGACATTTTATTAATAACTAATCTTTATACCTTCAATCAATCAGTCTCAAATATTCGTGAATTCTACTGGGTGACTTCATAAACAGACACAGGAAAAAGAAATCACAAAAAGTTCCATATACTGTTTACAGTTTTAATGATCAGACTCAGATTAAATGACATGACATTCAATTGATGTGTAAGCAGGTGAAATGATCAACAAGTATCAAATATCATATTAACCAGTAACGGATTCCTGAGCAAAAGAGTGTATTCACATTTGTCGAACCAAGGAAACCTTAGTATGAATTTGTAACTGTGACGTAAATAGAGACTGAAATAACTGTAACCAAAAGATGAAGAAAATTGGACACAAATTTTATGAAGAAAATTATAATAACTAATTATATGGAAAAGAAATTCTGAGTTACTCTAAAAATAAAAACAGAATTTAATGAAAAGAGGAATACTGTTTCTCTTTAATTCTATAGCTCCTATCAGAGTTATGAACTAGTTTTCTAAACCTGAGACAAATTATGACATACTTTAAGGTGATCGACATCGCATTACTCAGCAGATGAAACAAAGGAATCTTGCTCACATGACCTTTGTGTTGGGGTTTTCTTCAGCTGGATTCAGGAGCTGATATTTATTTGAAGATTATACCGGAGAATATCTGCCAGTAGATATTTCTTCCCAGGGCAGCAGTCAAGAGCTGAGGTCCGGTGACGCTGATGAGGCTGCTGACCGCGGAGTATACCATGTGGGACAACATGAGAATTTTTCAGCGGCGTTCTCGGGTCCAAATAAATTGGAGATAGTTAATAATAATAATAATAAGTTTATTTATAGAGCACTTTTCACAGACAGAGTCACAAAGTGCTTAACATGTTAAAAAACAAAATAAAAACACAGGCACATAAAACAGTAAAAAAAAAAAAAAAACAAAGTAGACAGAAAAAGCACATAAAAATACAATCAGCACATAGTTAATTAAAAAGCCAGGCTAAAAAAGTGGGTCTTTAGTTGCTTCTTAAAAACACCAATGGAAGGTGCAGATCTAAGTTCAAAAGGCAAGGAGTTCCACAGTCTGGGAGCAACAGCAGCAAGGGCTCTATCGCCTTTGGTTCTGAGCCTAGTGCTAGGGACTACCAATAGATTCTGATGAGAAGACCTGAGAGACCTGCTGGGCTGGTGTAGAGAGAGCAGGTCACTAATATAAAAAGGCGCCTCTTCATGAATGGCTTTGTAAGTAAGAACAAGAACTTTAAAATCAATTCTATAATTTACAGGAAGCCAATGCAAGGAGGCCAAAACAGGAGTGATATGACAGAATCTACTGGACCTAGTTAGTAATCTTGCAGCAGCGTTCTGGACTAACTGTAAACGGTGTAAAGAGGATTTGCTAAGACATGTGAAAAGAGCATTACAGTAGTCCAAACGTGAAGAAACAAAGGCATGAATAATGATTTCTAACTGACTGTAGGAAACCAATGACCTAATTTCGGATATATTCCTAAGGCGGAAAAAGCAACTCCGGGTCAGAGATTTGACATGCTGATCAAAACTCATCGATTGATCGAAAATGACACCAAGATTTTTTAGATTAGACCGTATGTTAGAGCTTAATGAACCAATGCTATTAACCAACTTAGGAATTAGATTATCAGGTGCTACAATAAGGACTTCAGTTTTATCAGCATTAAGTTGCAAAAAGTTACTAGACGTCCAGTCCTTAATTGCAGACAGACAATCATGAATAATTTTTAAATTGTCAACATGGTCAGGCTTAAAAGAGAAAAGTAGCTGTAAATCGTCAGCGTAGCAGTGATAAGACACACCTTTAAATTTGCTGATAATATAACCAATTGGCAGTATATATAGGGCAAATAAAAGTGGACCCAGAATAGAACCCTGAGGCACCCCACAGGTTAACCCCTTGCACTCCGGGCAATTTTCCTAAAAATGGCAAAAAAAAAACCGTGCCCAAAGTAAATCGAAAGCTGTTATTCAACCCTTTGCAGCATCTTCATGGGGCTGGTCTCATTTAAAAGAAAACACTTTGAATTTTTTGGCAAAAAAACATAAGCTCTCTACGTGCTCCGGCCCCTGAGTTACAGTCATCTAAACATACTGAACTTGAAGAAAATAAATTTGGACACGGTGTTTTTTTGGATACAAATGCTTGCAAATAACGCACAGCTGTCCGATCCGGCTGGAAAATGCAACAGAAATGTAGAACCAAGTGTTATCAAGCTGAGATCCAAATTTGGTAACAATACCACAAAAAATGAATATTTTACACAGCTTTGTTCTCAGGCTGTTCCCAGGCGTTTTGGAACTGTGCCAAATTGTGCCAAATGGCACAGTTTGGAAAAACATCTGTAACTTTTGAATAATTCAATGTAGAATCTTCATTTTGGGCTCTAATGAAAGGTCACATTCAGGGCTGTGTGTGTGTGTGGGGGGGGGGGGTCCCCCCCCCGCTACAAAAGACGGAGTTCGGCCCTTGCTACATGACGGATTACACTCCTTGCATGTTTTCACAGCGGCTCCCCCACCCCCCCGCTACTGTGTGTGTGTGTGGGGGGGGGGGTTTGTTCCCCCCCCCTCGCTACAGAAGACGGCCATCGCTACATGACGGAACAGACTCATATGCTTCCCCCCGCGGACCGGGGGCGTTCGGACCGTGAACGCCCCCCCCTGCTCCTCTTCTGCAGCGGGGGGGGGGGGGGGGCCTTGACGGTCCGAACACGGCAAATGAACCGTTTATCGCGGCGCACGCACTTCGTACTTCGTGCGCAGTACAGTTGTAATTTACCGATCGGTCAAAAGTCATTTTTGGATTGCAGTTTTCAGGGAGAAATAATAATTTAGCTTATAACACCTTACCTCTTCACAGCAGCAGAGTCCTGGCGAACTTCTCTTCCCCATTGTCAGACGAACGCGACGCTGGTCCGCTCGTGGATCCCAATCAAAACATAATTCCAATATTGCGGTTTTGGCGAATGATTTACGACCTTTGTCGTCAGCCTCCGTCGGTCTATGATAACGGAAGAGAATCCTAAACGTCTATTCTGCTGGAATGAGTGCAGGTCCCACTTGTGGGTGTTCTCCATGCTGCTGGGTGAGCCTGGGTCTGTAGCAGGTTCGTCCAGCGTCCTTTGTTTTCATCTGCTGCAACAGTAAATATCTCTTCACCAGCCCGAATTTCTGTGCTTCAATTGGCTCCTGCATTCACAGTAGGCGGGTCCTCCTTCCTAGGTTTTCATTCATTGGCTCTTCATGGTTTCAGAAACCCAATTCAAGGCTCTTATTAGTCGAATGAGAGGTCAATCAGATGAACTAATCTGTTTGCGGCTGTGACTGCAGCTTTTTTTTTCAGTGGCGCTTGGAAGCCAGCACCATCTCCATCTGCACCATCATCAGTATGTCATGCGTCATGCGTCCGAGCGCGCACGAGGGCGCTCTTGTGCGCCCTAGGACGCAGAGACTTGCCCGCCCGCGGAACAACGGAGCGCAAGTGGTTAAAGGAGCAGAGTCAGATGAATAAGAGCCAACAGCCATGGAAAAACTCCTACCAGAAAGGTAGGAGAAAAAACAATCCAGAGCTTTTCCAGAAATACCTACCCAATCTTTAAGCCTTTGTAACAAAATACAATGATCAATAGTATCAAATGCTGCAGTAAGATCTAATAACACTAAAACAGAGCATTTGCCAGAGTCTGATGACATTAAAATATCATTTGACACCCTGAGAAGAGCGGTCTCTGTCAAGTATTTCTGACGCAAACCTAACTGAAATTTGTCGAAAATATTGTGTTCAATCAGAAAGTCAGTGAGCTGCTTGGCAACAACTTTTTCTAAAAGCCTAGAAATAAAAGAAAGCTTCGAAATTGGCCTGAAGTTTTTAAAAAGATATGGATCAAGGTTAGGTTTTTTTAAAAAGTGGCTGCACAACTGCATGTTTAAAATATGAGGGTACACAGCCAGATTCAAGTGAGCTATTAATGATATTAACCAAAGACGTACCCACTGAGCCAATTACGTCTTTTAACATTGAGGAAAGAAAAATATCTAAAACGCCGGAGGAGGATTTCATGGAACTCACCAACACTAACAAATCCTTAAAAGAAATTGGGGTAAAATCACTTAAAAAGGCCTGTCTGTTTGGACAATCAAGAATTAGGGGAAAGGAATGAGTAAAACCAGCCCTAACAGCAGTGACCTTGTCAACAAAAAAGGAAAGAAACTTGTTACAGTCATTAATTGAATAAACGGGGGAGCAGAACTGACAGGATTAACTATACTGTCTATTGTGCTGAAAAGGATCTTTGGATTGTTACTATTGGAGGAGATGATATTGGAAAAATAAGAAGTTCTTGCCATTTTTATCATATTGTTAAATTCAATTAACAGTTCCTTAAGGTACAATCAATGCACCTCAAGTTTAGTGGACTTCCACAGTATTTCCACCCTCCGACATTTACGTCTAAAACAACAGAGATCATCATTTAACCCCTTGCACTCCGGTCAATTTTCCTAAAAAACGCCAAAAAATAATGTGCCCAAAGTAAATCGAAAGCTGTTCTTAAACCCTTTGCAGCATCTTCATGGGGTTGGTCTCATTTAAAAGAAAACACTTTGAATTTTTTGGCAATCATAATCTCTCTAAGTGCTCCAGCCACTGAGTTACAGTCATCTAAACATACTGAACTTGAAGAAAATAAATTTGGCCTGGGTGTTTTTTTTGGATACAAATGCTTGCAAATAGCACACAGCTTCAGATCCGGGCTAGAAAATGCAACAGAAATGTAGAATCAAGTGTTATCCAGCTGAGGTCCAAATTTGGTAACAATACCACAAAAAATTAATATATTACACAGCTTTTTCCTCAGGTAGTTCCCAGGTGTTTTGGAACTGTGCCAAATTGTGCCAAATGGCACAGTTTGGAAGAACGTCTGTAACTTTTGAATGATTCAATATAGAAGCTTCATCTTGGGCTCTAATGAAAGGTGACACTCAGGGCTGTGTGTGTGTGTGGGGGGGGGGGGTTGTCCCCCCCCCCCTCGCTACAGAGGACGGCCATTGCTACATGACGGAATAGACTCATGTGGCGACCGCGGCGCAGTCACCGCGGCTTCTCCCCCCTCGCTACAAAAGAGTATCGGGGGGGGGGGGGCGTTCACGGTCCGGACGTGGTGCACAAACCCTGTACCGCGGCACACGGACTTCGGACTTTGTGTGCCGCACAATTGTAATTTACTGATCGGTCAAAAGTCATTTTTGATTACAATTTTCAGGGATAAAGAATAATTTAGCTTATAACACTTACCTCTTCACAGCAGCAGTGTCCTGGTGAACTTCTCTTCCTCATTGTCAGACGAACGCAACGCTGGTCCCTTGTTACGGACTCGTGGTTCTGGTCTCGCGACCCGGTTCCATTATATTATAATTCCATTATTGCGGTTTTGCTCTTCCATGATTGCGGTTTTGGCGAATGATTTACGACCTTCGTCGTCAGCCTCCATCGGTCTATGATGACCATGGAAGAGAATCCTAAACGTCTATTCTGCTGGAATAAAAAAAAAAAAAAAAAAGCACCGCCTGTGGCTGAACAGGCTGATGCGCGAATGGCAGTCCCTGTCACACAGGTCGCACTTGTGGGTGGTCTCCGTGTTGCTGGGTCTGTGACAGTTCTTCCTGCGGGTCCTTTTTTCATCTGCAGCAGTCAGTCTGTCTTCACCCAGCCTTACACAAAACAGCTTGCGAACTTCTGTGCTTCAATTGGCTCGCTGCATTGGCAGCGTTGGTAGGCGGGTCCTTCTTGCTAGGTTTTCAGTCATTGGTTCTTCAAGGTTTCAGAAACCCAATTCAAGGCTCTTATTAGTCGAATGAGAGGTCACTCATATCTGATCTGTTCGCGGCTGTGTCTGTAGTGGAAGAATTGAAATGCAGCTTTTTTTTCAGTGCGCTCTCTGCGCAGCGCCCTCGTGCGTCCTAGAGCGCACGAGAGCGCCCTCGTGCGCTCTAGGACGCACGAGAGCGCCCTCGTGCGCTCTAGGACGCAGAGACGTGCCCGTCCGCGGTACACAGGAGTGCAACAGGTTAATAGAGATGGCTTTGCAGGTTTCGTATAAATGTACCCCGTGGTCCAACGAAGAGGTGCGGACTTTTCTGTGCTTGGTGGCTGACGAACATATCCAGAGTAAGTTAGATGGAGCGACCCAACCCAACGAGAAAGTGTACCAGGAGGTCTCGGAGCAAATGGCAGTCCAAGGATACAACCGGACTGCCTGTGCTGTTGCAATCCTGGAATTTCCCCATTGTGGGACTAATAAAGGCTTATCTTATCTTATCTTATCTTAAAACAATGTAGGGAAAAACTCAAAAAACTGAAAAGTGATTACCGGGCCATCAAGGACCACAACGGTCGAAGTGGAGTGAACCGGAAGGACTGGAAGTGGTTCAACCAAATGGACGCGATTTACGGGCATAGGCCGGCAAGCAATGGCAGAGAGATTGGGGTCGACACAGCCACGGCCACACCATTGTTGCAAACCATGGATGGCGAGTGTTTTGTGATATTGTGCATCTTTTCGCCGATTTATCCTATTACTACTAACTAACTAACTAACCTGCACTTATATAGCGCTTTTCAAGTCACAAAGACCACTCAAAGCGCTTTCATTAATACTAACCCTCTATTCTAAGGGCCTATAGGAAACAGATATCTAGGGACAATTTAGAACAGCCAATTAACCTAACATGCATGTTTTTGGCATGTGGGAGGAAACCGGAGAAATCCCGGAGTAAACCCACGCAACACGGGGAGAACATGCAAACTCCACACAGATCACTGTTGGTCGGGGGCTGGGATCGAACCCACGATCCCACCTATCCCCCGGCCAAGGGTAAACTGTGCTGCCGCAGTGCTAACCACTGTGCCACCGTGCAGCCCAGCCCAGCTATTGGTGGCAAGCTCATTTGTTTTTGAGTAATAACAACGGTATTCTATCCTGGGTAGCGAGTGTTCACGAGGAGCACTAACTAGCGCTCCTCGCTAATATTTGTTAACACTAGCTAATAGCTAGCTACCTAGCAGCCAACTGCTGATTCACGCTTGCTTTGTCAGAAGTATTCGCTTGAGCAAAATGCTGAAATATGCTTATTCTGGTTAAAAACTTTTGTGTAAGTGTTGCACTTTGGTGCTGTGCTTTACATTGTGTGTATTTTCTTTCTAGAATCATTTTCCACATGGCAGGGGTCCGCCTCCCTCAGCATGAAACCCCCGGACTCTCCTGCGTCTGTCGGAGCACCAGAATTGGAATCGACACCGATGCCAGCCACCTCACCAGCTCCGTCAACATCTGGCACAACATGTTCAAGTGCTGGTAAGGCACAATAAACAGAAGATTACCACCGGGTGGATACAGGTCAAGTGGACCCCAGGATCCAAAATCTCAACTAAATACAAGTGCATTTTCAAACAAGTAAATTACAAAGTGATTCATGTAATTTCCTATAGCTTCATAATAATGAATTGAAAATGTACTTGTACATGTACAGAGTAGATTCTGGGGTGCTCACTTGTCAGGGGTTCACAACCCAGTCCTCATTTTTAGCTGTGGTGGAGGAAGTACTGTTATAATTCTTTTTATGGAAAAACTGATGTAGCACGAACTCACTTTCGAATGTACTGTAGTCAACGTGCTACATTGAAAAGATTCACGTCAACTGAGTTTATTCACCCATTCGGATTTCTGAGGCCACAATAAAAAACTAATTATTTTAAACATAACCTGGCACTTGCAAAATCTGCTCTACTGAGGCACAGCAACATGACAGTTGAGCTTAAATACAACAATGAAGCATAGTCACATCCCACCACTGGCTTTCACAAATGTGTTTCCTTAATATATGTTTTGAATTTGCTTTAACTAGCCACCATCCATTTCTGTCTTTCATCTAGCCAAGAGGAAAAGAAGCCACCCCACAACCGACCTTGCAACTGTCTTTTCCCAGATGCATGGTGATGAGATACGGCAGTTCCAACACCACCTGCAGCACATGAAAGAGGTTGCAGCAGACGCGCGGGAAGCAAGGGAGCAGGAAGACGCCTTCCGAAGGGAGGAGATGGCACAAACGGCTGCCTTCAACCAAGCTTTCCTGGCTGAATTTGGCAGACTTGTGGACGCGCTGAGTGGTCGGCATGTGTAACCCTGTCCCCACCTCAGTGTGTTTTTTTTTAAAGTTGTGAACGTACTTTGGCTGCTATAATAAACCAGTCCTGTTTGCATCATAACTGTGGTTTGTCTGTTATGACACTGGTGGGAAAAGTCAATAATTACATACACATCCTCTCTTCTGACCAAATTCTGCTGTATGTCAGATTAGGTGTCTGTAGCACATTACCAATTTACTCAATAGTTTTAGAAAAAAAAGGGGTGGTAGACAATTGTATTGGAGTAAATTATGGAGTCCGCAATTTTGTACCAACAAATTATAGTGCTACATTTATTAGTTTTTCATAATAATGGGATAGGGTTAAATGGGATATACTGTATGTTTCAACACATGATTCTTAAGTCTGTTAACAGACTTGCACCAAACCAAAAGTGAATTGTCTAGCTGCTAGATTATTTGTAGAGGGCTTCTCCTGTGTTTTAGCATTTAATTACTCTTACCTTCACAGATAACCCTGATGAACAACAGAGGAGACGTATCTGAAAAGGGTACAAAATTTTATTTTCAAAATACAGAGGTTGGACATGTGTAGGCACATGAATGGGAAGGCAATGACATTATTGTCTAGTCATTATTGCCACGCAAGTACAGCATCAGAGCATCTCATACATCTCTGCCCTCCTCTACACCCTGTGCCGCTGCCGCCACTGGTTCACGTGCTGCAGCTGCTGGATCATCCACTGTAGTGTCTGTCTCTCCATGACTTTCATACAGATTATGCAGAGCACAACAAGTCAGCACTATAGCTTTCACCAATTGGATATCACAGTCATTCCTTTTCAGAAGGCAGCGCTACCTTCCCTTCAGCCTGCCGAAAGCATTCTCCACAACCACCCGTACTCAATTGATGTTTTGGTTGTACATGTGCTGTTCTTCAGTCAGTCATCCACTGTCATGGAATGCTTTCAACAGCCAGTTTTGCAAGGGATAAGCTGAGTCTCCGAGGATGTAATAGCCTACACTTACCGCACCAGTGTTCCTGATGTGAGGTGGGAAGAGGTTTCCCCGGCTGACTAACTCCCACAGTGTGACAGTCTCAGCACCCTAGCATCATGCAAGCTCCCTGGAAGCCCTGCAAGCACATTCCAGAACAGCCCGTTTCCATCAACAACACCTTGAAGGATTATGGAGTGCCAACCTTTATGGTTGAAGTAGTCAGTGTGATATTGTTGTGGTGCTATGATAGGTATGTGGGAGCCATCAATAGCACCAACACAGTGTGGAAGCCCCCACCTGTTCTCAATAGGCCGACATTTCTCTGAACCTCCCTTCATCAGGAAAACAGATTTGTTCTGGCACCAGCAATGACTCTGCTGCTGCACATAAGTCCTGCACACAGTTGTGATGCTGACTCCAAACAGATGGCCAATAGTGCAGTACTCTGACCCAGTAGCAAGCTTCCACAGTGCAATAGCCACTCTCTTCTTTAGAGGCACACATTGGCGGAATGTCGTATCTTGACACTCCATGGATGGACGCAGTTTGTGGCACAGATAGGTAAAAGTGTCCTCGGACATCCGGAAGTTCTTCAACCACTCGGTGGTTGTGAAGCCAGGAACAATGGCCTCCCACCATTGCGAGGCACAGTTTAATGTTCAGACCGACGGTTTGCAGCAATTATTTCACAACAAAGCAGCTATCTGAAACATACACACACACACACACAGCATACATATTTTAATGCCTTTAATAGCGATAGCCTGGCGCCATCACAACGCTGTATGCAGGATTAAAATGACTCTAGCAAGCATTAGCATTTGTTAGCTTACCCTCATCCTCATCCGTCTTCCAGTATTTTCCATCCTTACGGTTGTGGCTTCATATTCCACTATGGCATCCGAAGGTCTCCTGTACTGTTCCACTGTGTTTTGTCTCAATGCACGTCGTCTTCTCTGGCTATCCTGTTTGGCCTTTAATGTGATAAAAAGCCACAGAGTGAGCAATGCGTAAATTTTGCCCTCATAATCCTCCATTTTGTGTGTGGCTTGGGTGTCACGTGCTTTACGTCACGGGAGTGTGCCGCCGCCTTGCTGTAAAAAAAAAATCCCACCCACCCCAGGCAGTACTCAGCTGTAATGGAAACAGAAGCTAACTGAGTAAAGCCAAGTTGAAGTGAGTAGGGCCAAACAGGTACTAGTAGAAAAGGGCCTTTTCAGTGAGCATGCACTTTAATAAACTTGTCCTTCTATAATTAACATGCATTAGAATAAGGTTCATTTAAGCATTTTCAAACAGGCAACACATTTAAAAACAATGATTAATGAAACGCTTCAAACCCAGAATGGTATGTCAGAGTCCCGCTTGGTTTTCCATGGTGTCCTGAAAAAGAAAATAACCTGAGAATTGAGAGTTTTTGTTAAAAGGAAGTCATTTCATTCATTAACCTCAGTTCAACTTGCAGAGGCAACAGCGAACATATTCCGGAGTTGTCCACCAGGGGGTAATGTTGAGCTGTGGATAATTCCTAGAGACCGGTGGAGTTTGTTCAATGTATCTGGAATGTCTCAAATAGTACCTAAAGCATAAAACTGTCCAGTTGGGGTGAAAGTTCCAGGATTTATGGTTATAAACTAATCCGTTCCTTGCATGAAATGGGATCCTTATCATCCCTTTTACCATGGAATGCGTTTTCAAACTGTGGTTCTTAGGTGAAGGAAACAATTCTTGACCAGACTTTTGGGTGAAACAACTTCTTTAAGGTGAAGAGTGATTTTACAGATTGGCGCCAAAGGGATTGATGCTACACTTTCTTATGGTAGAGTCATGAACACTGACCTTAACTGAGGCAAGTGAGGCCTGCATTTCTTTGGATGTTGTTGTGGGGTCTTTTGTGACCTCTTGGATGAGTCGCCGCTGCGCTCTTGGGGTAATTTTGGTCAGCTGGTCACTCCTGGGAAGGTTCACCACTGTTCCATGTTTTCACCATTTGTGGATAATGGCTGTCACTGTGGTTCACTGGAGTCTGAAAGCTTTAGAAATGGCTTTATAACCTTTTCCAGACTGATAGATCTCACTTTTTTTTTTCATTTGTTCTTGAATTTCTTTAGATCATAGCATGATGTCTAGCTTTTGAGGATCTTTTGGTCTACTTCAATTTGTCAGGCAGGTCCTATTTAAGTGATTTCTTGATTGAGAACAGGTGTGGCAGTAATCAGGCCTGGGTGTGACTAGAGAAATTGAACTCAGCTTTCCAAAGACATGATCCATCCATCTGGGGGGGGGTGGGGGGGGCTGGAGCCTATCCCAGCATCTTTAGGCAAGAGGCTCCAAAGACGTGATAAACCAGTTAATTTATGTTTTAACAGGGGGGAATCACTTTTTCACACAGGGCCATGTAGGTTTGCATTTTTTTTTTTACCCTTAATAATAAACACCTTCATTTAAAAACTGCATTTTGTGTTTACTTGTGTTTTCTTTGTCTAATATTTAAATTTGTTTGATGATCTGAAACATGTAAGTTGTGACAAACATACAAAAAAATGAGAAATCAGGAAGGAGGCAAACACTTTTTCACACCACTGTACATCAGCAGTTTGGGTAAAAATACAAATGCATCTGCACATCTCTTTGCTGATGATACTATTGTCTATTCATACCTGCAAACTAGTTGCTTTTCGGCGAACTCGCTGAAATGAATCCCAAATGTCACTCACGTGAATGGTGTAAATTTGAAGAGGGTTTTTTTGGGGGGTGGGTGGGCGGTTAGTGGTGGCCGCCAGCAGTTTCCATGAAGCAGAGCTTTCAGAAACAACGAGGGACAATCATCTTCACAATAAAATATTTTTGGAATACTTCACGCGTCGTCATTTGGCCAATCACAATCAAGATAACTGCATTGTCTTCCGTCTTTTGAGCGACCGGCCGTTAGATGGATTTTCAGCGGGAGTTTGGAAGGAAGTGTCGCTGTCTGCCTGCCTTCAATATAATATGCTGTGTAAGTCAACGTTGTTAAAGTGTGTGCTGATCCTTTTCTCTAATAGCACATTTTCTAACATGTTTAAAGGAAAACTCATCTGGTTGTTAAGAGGTCAGTTAACATCCGTGAATTGCCTGTTAATGTTAGCCTAATATCACTCAGTTCAAACTGAATAATTTTGTGAATGCTAGTTCCACTGCATCCGTATTGTTATGTGATTCCAACCTGTCCGAGGGTCCTCCAGGTAGAACAGAGGGTATTCCAGAAATCAGGACTAGTGGCTTAACTGGGTAAGTTAACTCTTTGAGTGTGAGAATTTTTGTGCCCCTAGTGGCAGAGCGCGGCACTGCGCCTGTCTTCTCACTCTAACATGATCGCCTGCCTTGAGGATTTGTACTGGTTTGCCAATTTCAAAAGGTGTCAGACATCCGTTGGAGGACTGAGTGGATGACAAGTAATACACCAAGGAAGAAGAACTCATTTCTTTTTCCTGTTTTAGCATTTAGCCCAGAAAGCTAATATGTCCGCGATCATCACCGTCACTTTTCCGGCTTTGTACGCCGAAAATAGCTGTGAGATGCAAGAGAAACTTATGTGGGATAATCATAAGACTTTGTAGATGTGGCACAGACTTTAAATTACCAACAGAATGCAAAATATGGACCATGATGGGTAAAAACGCAGACCACGCCAGCCAGCCATTCACCCAGCAAGCCAGCCCCCCTTTGTCAACAGTAAGTGACTTATTTTGTTTTTTTAAATGTTGTGGTGATATTAGTTGTTGGTCTCACACACAAAATTGGATTTTTTAATGTGAAGGCGGAGTTTTTCCATTTTGGACGGAGATAAAAGGAGGAAGTGCAAAAATGTAAATAAAGTTTTTCCAGACAGACACGCGTATCCTGTCTGTTTTTCTGCAACTTCTACATTGGTGACTCCGACGTTTGAAGAATGTCTATTCAAGCGACCTCTTCTGATATCGCCACCACGGCGTCTGTATCCGCCGCGGCTCCTGCACTGGATGTTTTTGTGGCTACCATTAAATTACTGGACTTTTGGCAGCACGACCCGGAGCCCTGGTTTCAGCATGTCGAGGCTCAGTTCCATCTGCGCGGAATAACTACAGGTGACACGAAGTATTTCCATGTTGTTGCAGCTTTGGATTCTGCCACTACTCGTCGTTTGATGGGACTGCTCCAGGACCCGCCTCTCACTGACAGGTACGTCACTCTGAAGAGGGCTCTTCTGCAGCTGTACCAGCTCTCTGATATAGAGCGTGCTGATCGTCTTCTGTCTGTGACTGGTTTGGGGGACAGCAAACCTTCTGAGCTGATGGAGAATATGTTGGCACTTCTTGGTTCAGGAGACAGTTCATTTCTGTTTACCCACCTGTTTCTGCGTCAGCTCCCGCCTCCAGTGCGCACTGTCCTGGCCAGCTCGCCCCTCATTTGTACTAAGGATTATCGGGGTTTGGCTGGAGAAGCGGACAGGCTTTGGCTGGCTTCTCGTCATTTGTCGGTGCATGCATTGCTGCCTGGGCAGTCTGATGGAGAAGTCTCGGTGGATGTGGCCGCAGTATTGGATCGCTGTAAGAAAGAGAGCGGCCTGTGTTTTTATCACCGCCGTTTTGGACCGAAGGCTCGGCGCTGTATTCCACCGTGCTCTTTCCAGCCACAGGGAAACGAGAAGGCTGGTGCTCGCTAGCAGCTGCGTGCACCGGCAGCAGCAATAAGCTGCTTTTTATTGAGGACTGCGCGGCTGGACATTGTTTTTTGGTGGATTCAGGAGCGCAATGGAGCATCGTTCCCCCCTCTTCGGCTGACATCATGTGATATGAACATGGACCTCCATTGGACGCTGCTAATGGTACTCCTATTCGCACCTTTGGCACCAGGCTCATTACTGTGTGTTTTAATGGCCGTGAATTTAGTTGGGACTTTGTGGTAGCATCTGTAGCAGTCCCTATCCTTGGTGCAGACTTTTTGTGTGCTTACAGACTGTTGGTTGATGTAGCTAACAGATGTTTGATTGATGCCGTGTCTTTTGATTCTTATCCATGTACACTGGGTGGGGCTGGTCCACTGCTTGCTAACATGCTCGCCTCAGGAGACAGGTACCAGCGTCTTCTTTCTGAGTTTCCTGCCCTCACTGTGCCTACGTTTTCTGCGGCAGTAGTTAAACATGGGGTTGAGCATTATATTACTACTGTGGGTCCACCTGTTTTTGCCCGCCCATGCCATCTGGATGCTGCTAAGTTAGCCATCGCTAGAGATGAGTTTGCCAATATGGAGTGGTTGGGTATTGTGCGCTGTTCCGACAGTCCGTGGGCTTCTCCCCTCCACATGGTCCCTAAGTCAGATGGGGGTTGGCGCCCTTGTGGAGATTTTAGGCGCCTTAACAACGCTACTACCAACGACAGGTACCCAGTCCCCCATATCCAGGATTTTTCTTCACGTCTGGCGGGGACAGTCATTTTTTCTAAAGTGGATTTAGTACGTGGTTATCATCAGGTGCCTGTCCATCCCCAGGATGTCCCCAAGACAGCGGTGATCACTCCATTTGGACTGTTTGAGTTCTTGAGGATGCCATTCGGCCTTAAGGGTGCTGCACAGACGTTTCAAAGGCTTATGGACTCTGTGTTGCGGGACATGCCTTTTCTGTTTGTATACCTGGACGATATACTGGTGGCGAGCGCTTCGGTGGAGGAACATGTGTTGCACCTTCGCCAGCTCTTCAGACGCCTCTGTGACCATGGACTGATAGTGAACCCCGTGAAGTGTCAGTTTGGGCTCTCAGAACTTGAGTTCTTGGGGCATAAGGTATCCCAGCAGGGTGCCGTGCCCCTCCCGGCTAAAGTCGAAGCAGTTTTAGCTTTTCCACGCCCCTCCTCTGTCAAGCCCCTGCAGGAGTTTTTGGGCATGGTCAATTTTTACAACCGTTTTATACCTCATGCTGCCCATATTATGCGTCCACTGTATGAGGCCTTGAAGGGTAAGAGGGGTAATCAGGACATTGAGTGGACTCATGAGAGGTTATGTGCTTTTGACGGGGCTAAAGCTGCACTGGCTGATGCTGCCTTGTTGGCTCATCCAGATCCCACGGCCGCCATTGCTCTTACCACCGACGCATCTGATTATGCTGTCGGAGCAGTTTGTGAGCAGGGGGTGGGCAATTCCTGGGAACCTCTAGCCTTTTTTAGTAGACAGTTATGCGAGTCAGAAAGGAAGTACAGCACCTTTGACAGGGAGCTGTTGGCCCTTTTCTTGGCGACAAGGCATTTTAGGTTTCTTTTGGAGGGCCGTAAATTCACCGCTTTTGTGGACCATAAACCCCTCACGTTTGCCATGGCCAAGTCCACTGAACCTTGGTCAGCTCGGCAACAACGGCAGCTTTCGGCTATTTCCGAGTTCACTACAGACATTCAGCATGTGGCTGGTAAGACCAACTTGGTGGCGGACTGTCTTTCTCGTGCACCAGTTGCTGCTGTTCATTTGGGCATGGACTATGCTGAGATGGCTGCCGATCAGTTGTTGGACCCGGAGGTGCAGGTGCTTCGTTCCACGGAGTCCAGTTTGCAGTTGGAGGATGTCTGCTTTCAAGACAGTGGCGCCACTCTTCTGTGTGATACTACAATGGGAAAACCACAACCTCTGGTGCCTGTGGCTTGGCGTCGTCATGTTTTTGACGCTGTTCATTCTTTGTCGCATCCTGGGGTTAAGGCTTCGGTCAAGTTGGTGAGCGCCAAGTTTGTATGGCCGGGTCTCAGAAAGGATGTGAAGACTTGGACGACAGCCTGTGTGGCGTGCCAGCGTGCTAAGGTGCAGCGCCACATAAAGGCTCCATTGGAGCCTTTTTGGATTCCGCAGCGACGTTTTGATCATGTTCAGGTGGACCTAGTTGGACCTCTTCCTCCGTCTCGTGGTTTTACTCACCTCTTCACTATGGTGGACCGGACTACGCGGTGGCCGAAGGTAGTTCCCCTGACATCAACTACAGCGTCTGATGTTGCCCGGGCATTTATCTCCTCTTGGGTGTCCCGTTTTGGTGTCCCCTTGGACGTTACCTCTGACAGGGGCCCGCAATTTACCTCTGCACTTTGGAATGAAGTAGCTGGTAGTTTGGGGGTTAAACTCCATCGGACCACAGCATACCATCCACAACCTAATGGGCTATGCGAGCGGTTTCATCGGACTATGAAAGCGGCCCTTCGCGCGTCATTAGTGGATAGTGGATGGGTGGACAGATTACCGTGGGTTTTGTTGGGTTTGCGTTCAGCCCCCAAAGAAGACCTGCATTCCTCTTCTGCTGAGTTGGTCCTTGGCCAGACCTTGAGGGTTCCAGGGGAGTTTCTTCCTACCAGTCCAGGGTTAGGTCCCAGTATGGTTAAGGGCCTAAGTGTCGAGAGGAAGCTAGGGCTTTTGTTCCTGTGGCTGCGCACCACTGCCTTCCTCAGTCTTACGTCCCTGACAGCCTTAGGTCGGCTAAATATGTTTTTGTCCGGCACGATGCCCATCGTTCTCCCCTGCAGGCACCTTATGATGGCCCTTTTCGGGTGTTGGAAACAGGCCATAAGGATTTTTTGGTTGAGTTGGGGACTGGTCAGGATCGGATTTCGGTGGATCGTTTGAAGCCTGCTCATGTTCTTTGTGACGATGAGGTTGAGTTAGCCCGCCCGGCTCGGTGGGGGCGCCCTCCCAACCCTGCGCCTGAGGTTGTTTCTGCTCCGGTTACAGTTGTGTCCCCTAGGACTGCGCAGTGCAGTCGTCGGGGCAGAGTAATTAGGTTGCCTAAGAGGTTTTCTTGAGTTATTTTCTTTTGGATTTTTGTTCATGCTGTTTTAGTTTGTTTTTTGTCAGCATGTTTATTTATGTTGTTATTTGTGTGTTCTGGGAGGGCCTGTGTGGTGATATTAGTTGTTGGTCTCACACACAAAATTGGATCTTTTAATGTGAAGGCGGAGTTTTAATGTGAAGGCGGAGTTTTTCCGTTTTGGATGGAGATAAAAGGAGGAAGTGCAAAAATGTAAATAAAGTTTTTCCAGACAGACACGCATATCCTGTCTGTTTTTCTGCAACTTCTACAATGTATTGATTTCTTGTTCATATACTTTGAAGATGAGATGATGAGGTACCTCTGTAAAAAAAAAAAAAAAAAAACGGTGTCAAAAGACTGAACCATTCTTTCTGTAAATACATCCAAAGTCCAGTTTTGACTGAGTTATGGAATTTAAAGAGGTGCCGTGACATTATGCAAATTAGATGCATAAATTTATTCCTATCTGAAACTTTGGATCATTTTTTACATCTTTCTAATTGACAGTAAGCCATTATCTCTTACCACTTTCAAGTTATAGCCTTGGAAATCTGAGCTATTTTATTTACAAAAAAATATTTACCACTCTTGACCACTAGGGGTTATGTCGCAGTTCGGCAACATACACACTCAGAGGGTTTACTTACAGTTTGCGGTAACTGAGTTTTTGGTTCCAAAAAGTCAGAGTATATTTGTAACTATGGTAACAAAGACTGTAAACATAAGCTGCTCCTGACTAGGTTCTGTTCAGGTTATCTTCAGGGTATCTTTAGAATATTTAAACTTACCTTGGCATCCACATCAGCGAGGACCTTAAGTGGACACACAACACCACAGAGCTGGTTAAGAGAGCTCAACAGTGACTGTACTTTCTGAGGAGGCTGAAGAAGTTTGGCATGTCCTCCAGGGTCCTCAACAATTTCTACAGCTGCATCATCGAGAGCATCCTGACCAACTGCATCACTGCGTGGTACAGCGGCACCACTGACCTGGACTGTAAACACCTGCAGAGTGGTGAAGACAGTGAAGAAGATCATCAGGACTCCACTCCCCTCTCTGCAGAGCATCTACCACCACAGAGTCCAAAGGAGAGCTGACGCCATCCTCCAGGACCCCACCCACCCCCAGCACAGACTGTTCACACTTCTACCCTCAGGCCGGAGGTACAGAAGTGTGAAATGCAGGACAACCAGACTGAAAAAGTCCTTCTTTCCCACTGCCATCAGACTCCTGAACAGATAACTCCCAAAACTCTGTAATACAGCTTTGCATATAGGAACTCACATACCGGCTGCTAAATTTGCATATTGCTCACCTGTACAGTAGATATAGTCTCACCCGTCTGATGTCCATATCATCTCTGCTGAAAAGCGCTATATAAGTGCAGGTTAGTTAGTTAGTTAGTTAGTTATCATCTTTGCTGCTACTTATCATGCACAGTCTACTGGTACTACCGTTACAGAAATAATTTGTATTTTGTAGTTATACACTGCTCGTTGCACAGTGCTCATTTGCACACTGTACATAGTGTTATTAGTACTCATTAGTTTTAGTATTTAGTATCAAGGTGTGCTTGAGTCCTAACCGCCTAACTCTGTGTTGGTGTGTGTGTGTTATTAGCATCCATTAGTATTAAGATTGAGTTACTGTGTTAGTGTGTCATTACCTATTACAATTGTTGTTTCCGTACCTTTACCTTGGCATTTGTTCAGAGAGCAAAGTAAGAATTTCATTGCTCAGGAAATGTAGCATTTCTTAACTGTCCACATGATAATAAAGTCTTTGAATCTTGAATCTTAAGAGGAACCACATCCACAAACAGAAATGTGAACACAGAATCAGATAACTTGTCACTCAAAATCACCTTTAATCAAACAAACCAGCACTGATTTGTTTTTATCGCATCTTCTTTATTTCCTGAACAAACATTATTTCCCTCTATCTTCACATGCAGATTTTTCATCTCCAAATCTATTTTCAGATCTTTTTTTCTATTAGATCAATTTAGTCCAGGTCCTTCGCTGGTAACTGCAATGAAATTCTTCCATTTAGTGATCTTAAAGGTAAAATATTCATTTCTGTTCTGCAATAATTTGTCTCTCATTAAGACCAATAACATCAGTTTCTTACATTGTCAAGTTGCTGCCCAGAGGTTGGAGGAGGATCCACCAGACTGACCTGTTCCGTCTCTGATGGAGCAGAAGTAAGTTCTGCTGCGGATCCTCCGTCTTCAAACACCACAGTCTCATATTGATGCTTCGCACATGTTGTCCATATAGTTTAGTGGACCCTCTGGACCCTCCATGTCCACTTGTGTCACAGCTGATGCTGTCTCCTCATCAGCCTTTTAATTGCATTAACAGTCTTAGGGCCTTTGGCCTAATGAAGGATAGTTTTTCAAAAAGGGAAAAAAAAACAATATGTAGATTACAAGACAAGGACACCACGTTGTACTGTGACGGTGATAAAATTGTAAAAAAGTTCAAATGAAAAGCCTACAATTATTCAAAGAAGAGTCTTGTGAGGGAAATTGGTTGGACAGAAAAACCCCTGAAAAGGTTTGCATAAATTAACACAACAGCAAGGCTTGCATAGTGATGCCTTACTGTAGTTTCAATAAGGGAAAAAAAATTAAAATCCATACTATATAATCTGATTATTTAGGTATGTGGGGAAAGTTAAAAAGCCTTAACAGAGCTTCACAAACTGAACAATGAAGGATGGAACCATCAGACGTTCTGACATTTTCCCAGGGCAGAACCCAAATGTTCTCTGATCTGGACATCTGTTCATGACTGTGGGATTCAGTTTTTAACATTTGATGTTTGATATTTGCTCCTTCACCCAAACTGCTCAGTTTTAACTATTATCATTCTGATTTACTACATTTCCAAAAAAAAAAAAAGGTCACAAAATTACATGAATACATTTAGAAAAAACTTCAAATTCATGTGACAGAAATATCAAATTTATGAACAAAAAATTCATATTTACAAAGAAATCTGCAACAAATATCTTTGGGGAAATTATTAGAAATTGCATAGAAAATTTGCATATTTACTATAAAAAAAATAGCAAAATTACAAGAAAAAAGACTCAAATTTACACAAAAAGCTACAAATTTAGGAAAAAAGGTACAAATTTATATGAAAAAATCTTTATAACAAAAGCCGTTATATCTGAATGTAATGATAAAGGTTGTAAAACAGCCTATACTGCCTTGCAATGCTCTGGATTTATAACATTATTCTAAATACTTACTATTTATTTATGGAAAATAAATTTCACCCAAAGGTCTTCCAAGCTGCGGCTGGAACTCGCAGCTTCTCACACCAGAGTCCGGCACTGTACTTCTATCACTGAGAGGCTGGATCATTTTGTAAATCCAAAAACTCCCTTCATGCAGGCGGGAGTTCTTCACAGGTCAGCTCCCTGGATCTTTGGCTCATGTCGCTGTTTTTTCTTCCTGATTGTGCTTTTTTCCACCACTATGCCTCCAAGAGTGTTGGTAACTCCATCTCAGAGAAATAATTCCCCCTCTTTTCCTCCACTGCTCGTGGTCTCTGTGTTCAACACGTGCTGTCTTAGTAGGTTTGCCGTGAATGTGCACATCACCAGGTCAGTCAACTCTGAGTTGATCAGACAGAGTCATAACTGGAGTTCTGGAACCAGAAACTCAGAGTAAGTTCTGGCAGGTTCACTTAACCCTTGTTTCAGGTTATGTTAACCCTGCTTTCTGGAATAACCCCATGAAGCTCCGCAAAGAAAGCAGTAAACACTGCACTAATCACGTAAAAGCTAGTCATTTTACACGGGTTTAGTTTGTCACTTTTTTCACCCATTCTGAGTTTGCAGGTATGCTATGGAGAACGGGCATTGACGTCATGCCGCGCTGCATTCTGGGCAACTCATGGCTGCTTCGTCATGACAATGCACCAGCTCACAATACGCTGAGCATGTGGTGTTTCCTGGCTGAGAATAACAGTGCTGTGCTGGAGCAACCTGACCTGGCTCCATGTGATTTTTTTCCTCTTTCCCCCAAGCTCAAAGGGGTTATCGAGGGGACATGTTTTCTGGACATGGAAGCCATCAAGAGGGCCGTGACTACGGAGCTGCAGAGAATTCCAGGAGAATCCTTCCTGGAGTGCATGGAGGCATGGCGGAGAAGGATGGGAGAGTGTGTTAAGACTTGTTATGGATCCACCTCCGTAAGGAATTAGTCAGTGGTGCGATTTCTGATACCTTAAGGTACACCTCCACTACTAGCTCGGTGCTAGTAGAGGAATTCCTCTGACTCAGAGGTAAGAGTGGTAGGATTCATATCAAGGTGTCATGGGTTCGAATCCAAACCTGGGATACTAGGTGTCAGTCTACCTTGCTTAAGTGCAGAAAAGACTTCATAGGTACTAGTCTGCCTTGCCTGTGGGTGAAAATAACTATAGGTCTGTCCACCTTGACATGAGGGTCAAAATGGACTTGGAGGTCCCAGGCTAAATAGGCAATTCTGGTCTTGGCCCAGAAAGTGGGTCGTAACGGACTGGAGGGGGATTATTTTGAAGGGGAAAAATTGTAGTTTGTGGTTTACATTTGAAATAATTTTTGACCCCAGTCCTGTTACTTTTCTGACACACCTCGTAAGTTTCTAAAATGTCAGTGTTGGTGTCTTTACTGGTTTACACTGCTTCTCTCTTTATATTTTTGTTATCACATCAGTTCTGTCTTTTTCTTGTATCTCTTCCGTCTCCAGAATGCCCTCATCACTATGCCTGTAAGGAGGAGGACATTCTGTCTGACCAGCAACTCTGGAACCAGGAGAGGAACTCCAATCTGGACCAGGAGGAACCACATCCCCCACAGGTTAAAGAGGAAGAGGATGAAGGCTGCAGCAGCTGGAACAGGGAAAACTTTGCGCTGACTAAAGAGGCTGAGGCTGTGTGTGAGGAACATAATTACAGTGCACATGAACAGGATGGTGGGCCGCTTCTCAGTGACAGCACTACTTTAACTGCGAGCAGTGATGAGGAAGGAAGTAAAACTGAAAACTCAAGCACTTGGTTATCTGAGAACAGCGATGAAGAACAAAGCCGCAATGAAAACTCAGAACCTACTACAGACCACACAGAGATAAGACCATGCTGTTGCATCATTTGTGGGAAAAGATTTTTATTACGCTTAGACGGTGCTCTACAGGATGAGATGCATTTCTTCTGCTACACTTGCAAGGAAAAAATTAAAGAGCCAAAAAAAAGTCGAAGAAATTGCCTTTCTTGTGAAACTTGTGGAGCAAAGTTTAGTCAACATTGGCTTTTGTTGAAACACAAGAGAATTCACACAGGTGAGAAGCCATTTTTTTGCGAGTTATGTGGAAAGAGTTTTAGCCGAAGCTTGCTATTGTTGAAGCACAAGAGAATTCACACAGATGAGAAGCTGCTTTCTTGTGACGTATGTGGGAAAAGATTCAGTGGACATGATGAACTGCTGCTTCACACCAGAACCCACACAGGTGAGAAGTCGTTTTCTTGTGAGGTGTGTGGCAAAAGATTCAGTAGACATACAACTTTAGTGGATCACTTAAAAACTTCCATGGGTAAAAAGCCATTTTCTTGTGAAACCTGTGGAAAGAGTTTTGGACGGAGAACCGAATTGTTGTACCACAGTGCAGGTTACGTCACGCCAAATCAGTCGCAACAAACAAAAATTGTTTCGTCCAGTCCAGCTACTCAACTTTATTTATATAGAACCAAGCCAAAACACCAGTTACCTTGTAATGCTTCAAATTATAGAGAAAAGATTCTACAATGTCAGGAGACGCCAACAACCAGGTGATTTTCAGAGAGCAGGCACTTGGCCATGGTGGAGAGGAAAATTTCCCTTTTATCAGGAAGAAACCTCGGAGCAGTCATTGTCTGGAACTGGTTAAGGGTGAGGGGAAGGAGAAGGAGGGTAAACATACAGTCGATCTCTGACATGATTTATTTATAAGAATGAAATATTTATACTTATTTATAACGTCTATAACTAGCTTAAACGTCTCGCATTTGTTGGAATAAACAACCAGACAAGTGCAAAATTTTAAACCATAATACATTTATTAATAAGCCCCGATTCTTTACCTCCACAGATTATTACATCAATTTTCCAGCTTATTCTGTGAAAAAATATACGTATAATACCAATAACATTGTATCACAACATCCTTAGGAAATTTAATCTTCTTCTTTCGGCTGCTCCCTTCAGGGGTCTCCACAGCAGATCATCTGCCTCCATCTCACCCTGTCCCTTCATCTTCCTCTGTAACATCAACCCTCTCCATGTCCTCCTTCACTACATCCATGAATCTTCTCTGTGGTCTTCCTCCTTTCCTCCTTCCTAGCAGCTCCATCTTCAACATCCTTTGTCCAACATCTCCACTAGCCGTCCTTCACACATGTCCAAACCATCTCAGCCTTTCCTCTTATTTTGTCTCCAAACCGCTCAACCTGAGCTGTCCCTCTGATGTACTCATTTCTAATCCTGTCCCTTCTAGTCACTCCCAGTGAGAATCTCAGCATCTTCAACTGTGCCACCTCCAGCTCCACCTCCTGTCTTTTTGTCAGTGCCGCCGTCTCCAAACCATACATCATAGCAGGTCCCACTACGTCTTGTGAATCTTCCCTTTCACTCTAGCTGCTATCCTTCTGTCACAAATCACCCCTGACACTCATCTCCACCCTGCCGGCGCTCTCGTCTTCACCTCTCTTCTGCATTTTCCATTGCTTTGGATGGTTGACCCCAGGTATTTATACTCATCTACCTTCACTACCTCTACTCCTTGCATCTTCAGCATTACACCTGCCTCCCTCTCATTCTCACTCATGTATTCTGTCTTGCTTCTACAGACTTTCAATCCTCTTCTCTCCAGAGCATACCTCCACCTGTCCAGGTTCTCTCACCTGCTCCCTACTCTCACTACAGATCACAATGTCATCTCCAAACATCATGGTCCACAGAGACTCCTGCCTGACCTCGTCTGTCAGCCTGTTCATCACCATGGCAAAAAAGAAGGGGCTCAGAGCCGATCCCTGATGTAATCCCACCCCCATCTTGAATCCACCTGTCACTCCCACAGCACACCTCACCACCATCTCGCCACCGTCTCGCTGTCCTTATACATGTCCTGCACCACCCTCACATACGAGGTGAGGGGGGCTGAAAAGTTCCAAGGCTGACCATGATGCAGTGGTCAAATCTGACCAAATAGAATAGGCTTTATTGTCATTGTATAATTGTACAGTACAACAAAATTGTGGGTGCTCCATCAGGCTACTGTGCAATATAGTAAGAAAGAAGGATCTGATAAAACACAGTTACAGAATACACGATTAAATGTACGTCAGAAATAGAAATAAAACATAGCCCACAGGTATATACAAAAGTATGGTAGTGGCTTCACTACTGTACAGTCGTGTAAAAATTAGGACACCCTGTATAAACCTGTGTGTTTTTTAACATATTTGGACATTGGGATATTTAATATCAATGTTAAAAATACTGGGAGGTTCATGTAATACAACTAAACGATTAAAAATGAATTAAAGACTTTTTTCAAATTTTCTGTAAAATGTAATTCTAAACAAATAGTGAGGAATACATTTGGATATCCCCATCTTTTTAGGACAACCCCACATTCATTCCCACTTAAAATGGCTAAAATAAATGTTAAAAAATGCAAATAAAAACGAAAACAAGGTTAGACATAGATATATGAACATTTCTTAATAAAGAACTGAATATTTAATGGGGTGTCCTAATTTTTTCACATGACTGTATGTACATAAGAGTGCGGAGTGCAGAACACAAGATTGAATAAAATGCCCCAAGGATTATGGAAAATATACACAAGAATGGTAGTGGTTTCACAGATGAGTCAATGTACATGAAAGTGCAGAGTGCAAAGACAGGTGTGTTATTGTGATAATTAAAAGGTCCTCAGTTCTGAGCATGTGAGCGTTCGGCGGGAAGGGAGGGGGGTGGGGCCTCTGTTTGCAGTTTGAATCCCCCAGGGGAAGAGACTGTCAGTCTGCAGGTGTGGGATCTTATTGATGTGAATCATCGTCCAGAGGGGAGCAGGTCAAACAGGTGGTGGGTGGGATGTGAGGGGTCTCCTGTGATGGTCTTGATCTTTCTGAGACAGGAGGATCTGGAGATGTCCTCCAGGGAGGGCAGAGGGTTGCCAATAATTTTTTGGGCGGTGTTGATGACCCTCTGCACAGCCTAGCTGTTTTCGGCCTTGGAGCTGGCGTACCACACACCCAGACAGTAGGCGAGCATACTCTTCACTGAGCAGCGGCAGAAGGCCAGCAGCAGCTTCTGGTCCATGTTGTTCTTCCTCAGGACATGGAGGAAGTGCAGCCACTGCTTGGCTTTCTTCACCAGGGCCTTGGTGTTGACAGTCCAAGAGAGGTCAGAGGAGATATGGGTGCCCAGGAACCTGAAGGTGGAGACGGTTTCCATGCAGTCACCATTTATGAGGAGGGGGGTGGTCCTGACTGTTCTTCCTGAAGTCCAGTATAATTTGTTTGTTTTTTTAGACATTCAGTTTCAAGTTGTCTGCTTGGTACCACAGCAGCAGATTCTCTACCTCTGCCCTGTATGCCTTCTCATCGTCATCGGTGTTGAGCCCAACCAAAGTGGTATCATCCATGTACATCACGATGATGGTGGTTGGGTGGGTTGGAATACAGTCAGAGGTGTACAGGGAATACAGTAGTGGGCTTAGCATGCAGCCCTGTGGAGAGCCAGTGCTGAAAGAGTGTGGAGGAGTGGTGGGGCCAAGTCTGACTGTTTGTGGGCATTTGGTGAGAAGGTTTTTTATCCCGTAGCAGGTGGGGGGGGGATCTGGAGGAGGTGCAGTTTATTGATCAGGATATCTGGGATGATGGTGTTGAAATCTGAGCTGTAGTCCACAAAGAGTATCCTCGTGTAGCTCCTTGGGTACTCCAGGTGTCTCAGCACTCTATGGAGTGTGCTGGCGATGGCGTCTTCCATAGAACGGTTATCCTTCTAGGCAAACTGGTGGTGGTCGAAGGACAGGGGAAGACGGTCCCTGATGTGCTGGGACACCAGTCGCTCAAAACACTTCATGACTACAGACGTGAGTACTATGGGTCTGTAGTCATTCAGGTTGTCAATTACAGACTTTTTGGAAATGGGGATGATGGGGTGGAGGCCTTGAGGCAGGAGGGGATGGTGGCATGCATCAGGAAGAGGTTGAACAACTTGGTGAGGATCTCTGCCAGCTGGTCTGTACATGCTTTGACCACTGTTCCCGGGATGCTGTCTGGACCAGCAGCTCTGTGGGGGTTCACTGCTTTCATTTCCCTCCTCACCTCATGCACCTGTAGAGAGAGAGGGGAGGGGGGACGAGTTCAAAATCAAATCAAATCAAACTTTATTGTCATATTGCTGTACATACAACTGTAGTGCAGGCAAGATGAAATTGCGTTTCTCTCGACATCCATATAAGAAGCAGCATGATTAAGACACACTCCCACATAGCTCCACCCCCCCCATCCATTCACACATCCCTGAGACATACTTGGGGAAAAAGAATAACTAACTATAATATACAAAATGTCCATAGGTGCAGTAGTGTGTATGTGAGATTCCAGGTCAGCTGTTCAGCATCCTGACAGCTTGTGGGAGGAAGCTGTTGATCAGTCTGGTGGTTCTGCCTCTGATGCTCCGGAATCGTTTACCAGATGGAAGAAGTTCAAAGTGTTTATGCAGAGGGTGAGAACGGTCCTTGACAATGTTCAGTCCCCTGCTCCTACAACGGTTTTGAAAAAGTTCTTGGACAGAGGGGAGGGAGACTCCAATTACCCTCTCCGCCCCCTTGACTATCCTCTGCAGGGCTTTTTTGTCTGACATACTGCAGCTGGAGTACCATGTAGCAATGCAGTACATCAGAACACTCTCCACCACACCTCTGTAGAAGGTCCTGAGGATGCAGATGGGGAGAGAGGCCTGTTTGAGTTTTCTCAAGAAGTGTAGTCTCTGCTGAGCCCGCTTCCTGATCTCCAAGGAATTCTTGCTCCAGGTCAGGTCCTGCGAGATCTGCACTCCGAGGAACTTGATGTTCTCTACTCTCTCCACTAAACGGCCGCCGATGCTGAGGGGGACGTGCTCAGGCTGTGACCGCCGGAAGTCGATAATCATCTCCTTCGTTTTGTCCACGTTGAGCACCAGATTGTTCTCCCTGCACCAGCCCTCCAGGTCTCTCACTTCTTCCCTGTACATTGATTCCTCATCCCTCTGAATAAGTCCCACCACCGTGGTGTCATCTGCAAACTTAATAATCTGGTTCCCCTCGTGTTTGGATACACAGTCATGTGTTAGAAGTGTAAACAACAGTGGACTGAGTACACAGCCTTGAGGGGTTCCGGTACTCAGCGTGACAGAGTTGGAGATGTTGTTTCCAACCCGGACAGACTGAGGTCTCTCAGTCAGGAAATCCAGGATCCAGAGACATGTGGCGGTGTTCAGACCGAGAAGGAGTAATTTCTCTATTAGTCTCTGGGGAATAATGGTGTTGAATGCTGAACTGAAATCTATGTACAGGAGTCTGGCGTAGGTGTCTTTCTGGTCCAGGTGGGTGATGACAGAGTGTAGGGTGGTGAGTATAGCATCCTCCGTGGAGCGGTTTGAACGATATGCAAACTGGAGCGGGTCGTGTGATGCAGGGAGGCAGGCTGTGATGTGTGGTTTGACAAGCCGTTCAAAACACTTCATCACAATTGGTGTAAGTGCAACAGGACGATAGTCATTCAAACAGGACACCACTGGTTTACACCGGTACAATGATAGAGGTCTTGAAGCATCTGGGAACGATGGCCTGACTCAGGGAGATGTTATAAATGTCGGTCAGGACATCCGCCAACTCGCTTGCGCAGTCTCGGAGCACACGTCCCAGAATGTTGTCTGGACCTGCAGCTTTGCGTGGGTTGACTCTGGATAGGGTCCTCCGTGTGTCCGCTGTGTTGATGGCAAAAGCTGGTCCGACCGATGGTGGGAGTGGGCCGGCCCTCCCTCTGATTGTCAAGTTTGATGCTTCAAAACGTGCAAAGAAGTCGTTAAGCCTGTCTGGAAGCGAAGCGTCGTCATCATCGACCCCCTGCCTAGACTTAAAGCCCGTCAGTGTCCGAACTCCCTGCCACATCTGCTTGGTGTTCCTAGTGTCACAGAGGTGTCCCTGGATTTTCTCCGCATAGGTGCGCTTTGCCGCCTTAATTCCCTTTGAAAGCGCAGACCTGGCTGAGTGGAGGGCAATCCTGTCCTTCGCTCTGAAGGCTGCATCTCTGGCTGTAAGCAGCGAGCGCACCTCTGCAGTCATCCAGGGCTTATGATTACCCCGTATAGTGATGGTCTTCACTGTAGTGAAATCCTCTGTGCACTTCGCGATGTAGCTGGTGACCGTATCAGCATACTCCTCCACATCTGTCCTGTCTTCCTGGGAGGCTGCTATTTTGAAGATCTTCCAGTCTGTGTGCTGAAAACAGTCTTGCAGTGCAGAGGTTGCACTCTCTGGCAAAATCCTGATTTGTTTCACTGCTG
Organism: Pholidichthys leucotaenia; assembly: GCA_020510985.1. Lineage (NCBI taxonomy): Eukaryota > Metazoa > Chordata > Actinopteri > Cichliformes > Pholidichthyidae > Pholidichthys > Pholidichthys leucotaenia. The sequence continues at coordinate 2,010,932 of JAJAQF010000046.1, read as the reverse complement.
GCCTGCTGCGCTTCAATAAAGGTTTGTAGGCAGGCACCAGCATCACGGACATGTGATCAGAACGGCCGAGATGGGGGCGGGGTATCGCTTTATATGCATCTGTGTTTGTGTACACTAAGTCCAACATATTCTCTCCTCTGGTCTTAAAGTCTACACATTGTTTAAACTTGGGGAGCACAGTCTTTAAGCTGGTGTGGTTAAAATCCCCCGCAACCACCATAAAACTGTCCGGGTGTGACGTTTGGATTTCACTGATCGCATTGTGCAGTACCCCGAGTGCCTTCTTAGTATTAGCTTTAGCATTAGCGCTCGGCGCTATGTAAACACCAACTACAAACACGTTGCTGAATTCCCTCGGCAGATAAAATGGCCGACAATTAACAATAAGGAACTCTGCCAACGGAGAGCAGTGTTTAGATACTAACGTGGCATTAACGCACCAGTTCTTGTTAACATAGATGCATAGCCCACCCCCCGGCTCTTACCGGAGCTCGCCGTTTCCCTGTCGGCACGGAACATCGCCATATCTTCCAGCTGAATGGCCTCGTCAGGAATGTTGTCGTGGAGCCATGTCTCGGTGAAAACAAACACACAGCAGTCCCTCCATTCTCTCCGGGTTTCTCTCAGCAAACGCAGCTCGTCCACCTTGTTTTCGAGGGTGCGGACATTTGAGAGAAGAAGCGACGGTACCGCTGGTCTGGAGGGGTTAGCCTTTAGCCTAGCATGGATCCCGGCCCTTTTTCCTCGCTTTTGCTTGCGTTCACTCCGCTTCCGCTTCCTCCTCTCCCGGGTAGCTTCCAGCGGGGACTCCGCCAAAATTCCATGCTGGCGTAGAATGTCCAAGTCACAACCGATCGCCGCGATTCTTGCAGCGTGCAGTACCTTGATGTTTAATAAGGTCTCACGGTTGTAAGTTTTACAGAATGTACGTCTGGGATGATTAAAACTCTCACACTCGCTGATGCCAAGAGGGGCCGCTGCGTCTAGGCGCGCCGCCATCTTTTTTTTGGGGGGGGGGTGAGGTGTGCTTAAACTGGGCGAAGAAGCTGTTAAGCTCTTCTGCCAGTGTGAAGGTGCTGTCTGATGTTGGGGGGTACTGGCCCCTGTAGTTGGTGAGGGCCTCGATGCCTCTCCACATCTGTCAGGGGTTGTCAGGGGTCTGTCACATCTGTCAGGGTTGTTGTCTGTGAGGAAGCCCTCCACCTTCCTCCTGTCAGCATTCTTGGCTTGTTTTATCACTCTCCTCAGGTTGGCTCTGGCAGTGCTGTACAGAGAGCTGTCCCTCTGCCTGAAGGATGAGTTGCGGGCTCTGATCAGAGCCTGGACTTCACTGGTCATCCAGAGTTTCCGGTTTGGAAATACCCGAATGTGTTTGGTGACTGTCACATTTTCTACACAGCATTTAATGTAGAAGAGGACAGACTTGGTGTAGGAGTCCAGGTCCTGTTGTTCAAAGATTTTTTTTTATTTTTTTTTTATTTTTTTTATTTTTTTGTTACTTATTTGTACCCGTAGGTAGACTTGGTTTGCAGTCTGGTGACAAGCCACCGGCTGCTGGTCGCTGCGTGCGCGAGCGCCCTAAACCTACATGTTTTTGGTATGCGGGAGGAAACCGGAGAAATCCCGGAGTAAACCCACGCAACACGGGGAGAACATGCAAACTCCACACAGCTCACTGTTGGTCGGGGGCTGGGATCGAACCCACGATCTCATGATCCCCGCGATCCCCCGGCCGAGGGTAAAACTGTGCTGCCACAGTGCTAAACCACTGCGCCACCGTGCAGCCCCCAAAGATGTTTCAGTGTGTGCAGCTAAAGCAGTCCTGTAGCTGGAGGAGAGAATTTTCAGGCCAGGTTATGTTTGTTTGGTTGGGGGAGAACTCTTCCTCAGGGGGGTGTAAGTAGGTATTAGAAGCAGGGAAAGATGGTCTGATTGTCCAAGGTGAGGGAGGGGGGTGGCTCTGTAGGCATGCTTAATGTTGCTGTAAACATGATCCAATGTTCTTTCCCCTCTTGTGGGACACTTAACATGTTGGTGGAATTTGGGGAGTACACTCTAAGCATGCTTTGTTAAAATCCCCTGCAATAATGTGGACTGTGTCGTGGGGATTCTTCTGTTGCCTGCTAACGATGTGCTGGAGGTGGCTAAGTGCTAAGCTAACGCTAGTGTCTGGAGGGATGTAAACAGCTGTTACAGTTATTGCCGTTAACTCGTGGGGTAGATAGAAGGTCCTACACAGAAAGGACTTGGCCTCTAAATCCTGTGAATAGTAGTTTTGAATTATTCTGCTGTTATTACACCAAGTCTGAAGCACACAAACACAGAGCCTACCACCCCTGCCCTTACCAGAATCAGTGTTGCAGTTGAAACAGTGTGTAGTTTGGCCAGGTAATTCCACAGTGGCGTCAGGAATATGTGGATGCATCCATGACTCGGTCACAATCAGAATACAACAGTCTCAGACATAGCGATTGTTAGCGATCTCCGATTGCAGCTCATCCATTTTGTTGGTGAGGGACCTGGTGTTGGTGAGAAAAATTGAAGGTAACGGTGGTTTGGTGTGTTGCTTGCGCAGCTGGGCTCGGAAGCCAGCCCTGCAGCCTCATTTCTTCTTTCTTTCTCAGCACCATCTGCACCTCTTGCTGGGCCCGATAACAATCCACAGAATGCCCAGAGGTCTGGCGATCTCCTCAGGGATGTATTATCGATTGCTGGAATGAGCGCTGGGGATGTCGGAGTTAAGTTGGTGACCAATACCTAGAAGTTCCTGGTGACTGCCGGTAACTAGTCTGTCGCAGAAGGAGGACAAAAAAAGCAGAAAAAACACAAAAATGAGCACAGTAGTCCGAAGCATCTAGCTGCAGCATGTGGACATGCAGCCACCTTGGTTATCTTGTGTTTTATTTTTCAATTGCAAGGATCCCAGCGCTGCAACACTGATGGAAGAAGTGTGTGGACCGAAAGGGAGATTATGTTGAAAAATAAACCACATTTAGTGAAATTTGACCAGTGCATCATGGTCAGCCTATGAACTTTTCATCCCCCCCGGTACTTCTTTGCCACTCCTGACTTTCTCATACAGTACCACACTTCCTCTCTTGGCACCCTATCATATGCTTTCTCTAAATCCACAAAGACACAGTGCAGCACCTTCTGACCTTCTCTGCACTTCTCCATCAACACTCTTCGAGCAAACATTGCATCTGTAGTACTCTTTCTTGGCATGAAACCGTACTGCTGCTCACTGATTATCACCTCTCCTCTCAGCCTTAACTTTAGGAAATTTAATATTGATCCATAATCTGCTATTACACCAGCATCACTTGTGTATTTAGATCTGATCAGAATGTCAAACTAAATCTTTATAACATGTCAGTTACATCAAGTCAGACATGTGTTTTCATTAGCTAGCATGAATATCAGCAGGGAGAGGTATGGAGTGCTGCATGCAAGGAACAAGCTCTTCAGAAAATGTAATTTAGTGTTCAGACAAGAGTTGAAAAACATTTGTGCAGTGTTCAGTAGACTGGGTAAATCTTGATACAAACCCCAGTAACAGTGAAGTTGCGATGTGTAAAATGTAAATAAAAACAGAATACAATGAGTTGCAAATCCTTTTCAACCTATATTCACTTGAATACACTACCAGGACAAGATATTTAATGTCTGAACTGATTAACTTTTTTTTTTTTTTCAAATATTCACTCATTTGAATTTGATTCCCGCAACACGTTCCAGAAAGCTGGGACAGGTTCATGTCTGCCACTGTGTTATATCACCTTTCCTTTTAACAACACTCAATTAAGCAATATTACATGAGAGGGAGTACGGTATCAATGAATATAGTAATGGTGGGTGTCAGTGATATGTCTACGTGTTGGCCTTAAGATGTATCACACCCGCAGTTAAGATATTCATTGATACCGTACGACCTTGAGTGTAATATTGTTTTTATGCAACAGTTCCGCAAGTAATTAACGGTTACTTGAACACCTTTGAAGTGGAGTGATACATATCCAGTGACGTTGGAGTGCAGTTATCGTGGATTATAATAAGTCCTGGAATCCCTGTTGTCCAATCAAATTGCTTGGTCGGAACTAACTGTTGTATAGTAAGCGTTTAGAAATTGAGGACACTAATTGCTGAAGCTTTGTAGGTGGAATTCGTTCCCATTCTTGCTTGATTTATGACTTCAGGTGCTCAAGAGTCTGGGTTCTCCGTTGTCGTATTTTGCTCTTCATAATGCTCTGCACATTTTCAGTGGGAGACGGATCTGGACTGCAGGCAGGCCAGTCCATTACCTGCACTCTTTCGCTATGAAGCAACACTGTTGTAACATGTACAGAATGTGACTTGGCATTTTCTTGCTAAAACAAGCAGAGACATTCCTGAAAAAGACGTTGCTTGGATGGCAGCACATGTTGCTCCAAAACCTGTATGGACTGTTGAACATTAATGGTGCCTTCACAGATGTGCAAGTTACCCATGCCGAAGGCACTAACACACCCCCATACCATCACAGATGCTGGCTTTTGAACTTAACACTGATAACAGTCTGGATAGTCCTTTTCCTCTTTAGCCCGGAGGACATGACATCCATGATTACCAAAAACTATTTGAAATGTGGACTCTTCAGACCACAGCACACTTTTCCTCTTTGTGTCAGTCCATCCTAGATGAGCTTGGGTCCAGAGCAATCAGCAGTGTTTCTGGGTGTTAACATACAGTATGGCTTTGGCTTTGCATGATAGAATTTTAACTTGCACTTGTAGATGTAGCGACAAACTCTGTTAACTGACGATGGTTTTCTGAAGTGTTCCTGAGCTCACCTGGTAATATTCTTTACAGAATGATGTTGGTTTTTAATGCAGTGCCGCCTGAGGGATTGAAGGTCACAGGCATTCAATGTTGGTTTGCAGCCTGGCTGCTTATGTGCAGAAATTTCTCCAGATTCTCTGAATCTTTTGATGATATTATGGATTGTCGATGAAGAAATCACTAAATTCCTTGCAGTTGCACATTGAGAAACATTCTTAAACGGTTGGACTATTTGCCCACACAGTTGTTCACAAAGTGGTGAACCTTGTCCCATCCTTGCTTGTGAACAACTGAGCCTTTCGGGGATGCTCCTTTTATACCCAGTCATGACACTCACCTGATTCCAATTAACCTGTTCACCTGTGGAGTGTTCAAGAAAGGTGGTTTTTCTTACCCCTGTTCCAACGTTTTTTTGTTTTGTTTTGTTTTTTGTTTTTTTTTGGGGGGGGGGGTGAAAGCATTAAATTCAAAATGAGTGAATATTTGCAAAAAAAAAAAAAAAAATCCAATGTTTAGTTTGTTTGAACATTAAATATCTTGTCTTTGTAGTGTATTCAGTTGAGTATAAGTTGGAAAGGATTTTTACATCATAGTATTTTGTTTTTATTTGTTTTCCATAATGTTCCAACTTCACTGGAATTGAGGTTGTAAAAGAAATATTGAGAGAAACCGAAAGAGGATGCAAAAATCAGTTCAAGCAAATATAATGGTGAGTATGTATTTGTAATCTGATTAACTCCAGCTGAACTGATCATGTACTTTAATGAGTGTAAACATTCATGGTCAATGTAACCCTCATGGACCCCTCGGACACTTTTGTACAATTTTATCTTTTTTTTTTTAAATTTGGTTATAATTATGGCTGCGTCACAGGTTAAGGCATGAATTTCTGCAAGAATGTTTCTTTTTTGACATTTTTTGATTCTAATGTCAGTTACTATTACAAATCTATTATACACTACAGACACTTTTTGCACCCTTTGGGGGCCCTCAAGCCAAAAATGTGCACGCAAAAAAACTACTATAAAATCATCATACATTAGTGGGTTTTTTTTCTGCAGAAATATTTTCAGGCGCTTGAGTTCTGCTCAAAACTCCCAAATATTCAATAATTTTGAGGATTTTAACCCTTTAAATGCCAGTTTGAATGCATGCTGCCACTCATTTTATATAAAAAAAAATGAGATTTTTCCTTATACAGTGCATCCAGAAATTATTCACAGTGCTTCACTTTTTCCACATTTTATGTTACAGACTTACTCCAAAATGGATTAAATTCATTTTTTCTTCAAAATTCTACACACAATACCCCATAATGACAACGTGAAAAAAGGTTTTTTGAGATTTTTGCAAATTTATTAAAAACAAAAAGCTAAGAAATCCAATGTACATAAGTATTCACAGCCTTTGCCATGAAGCTCAAAATTGAGCTCAGGTGCATCCTGTTTTCACTGATCATCCTTGAGATGTTTCTACAGCTTAACTGGAGTCCACCTGTGGTAAATTCAGTTGATTTGACATGATGTGGAAAGGCACACAGCTGTCTATATAACGTCCACAGTTGACAGTGCATATCAGAGCACAAACCAAGCATGAAGTCAAAGGAATTGTCTGTAGACCTGTGAGACAGGATTGTCTTGAGGCACAAATCTGGGGAAGGGTACAGAAAAATTTCTGCTGCTTTGAAGGTCCCAATGAGCACAGTGGCCTCCATCATCTGTAAATAGAAAAAGTTCAGAACCACCAGGACTCTTCCTAGAGCTGGCCAGCCGTCTAAATTGAACAATCGGGGGAGAAGGGCCTTAGTCAGGGAGGTGACCAAGAACCCAATGATAACTCTGTCAGAGCCCTAGCGTTCCTCTGCGGAGAGAGGAGAACCTTCCAGAAGGACACCCATCTCTGCAGCAATCCACCAATCAGGCCTGTATGGTAGAGTAGCCAGAAGGAAGCCATTCCTTAGTAAAAGGCACATGGCAGCCTGCCTGGAGTTTGCCAGAAGGCACCTGAAGGACTCTCAGACCATGAGAGCCAAAATTCTCTGGTCTGATGAGACAAAGATTGAACTCTTTGGCATGAATGCCAGGAATTATATGTTTGGAGGAAACCAGGCACCGCTCATAACCAGGCCAGTACCATCTCTACAGTGAAGCATGGTGGTGGCAGCATCATGCTGTGGGGATGTTTTTCAGCGGCAGGAACTGGGAGACAAGTCAGGATAGAGGGAAAGATGAATGCAGCAATGTACAGAGACATTGTTGATGAAAACCTGCTCCAGAGCGCTCTTGACCTCAGACTGAGGTGACGGTTCATCTTTCAGCAGGACAATGACCCTAAGCACACAGCCAAGATATTGAAGGAGTGGCTTCAGGACAACTCTGTGAATGTCCTTGAGTGACCCAGCCAGAGCCCAGACTTGAATCCAATTGAACATCTTTGGAGAGATCTGAAAATGGCTGTGCACCGACGCTTGTAGCATCATATTCAAAAAGACTTGAGGCTGTAATTGCTGCCAAAGGTACATCAACAAAGTGTGAGCAAAGGCTGTGAATACTTATGTACATGTGATTTCTTAGTTTTTTTATTTTTAATAAATTTACAAAAATCTCAAAACACTTATTCACATTGTCATTATGGGGTATTGTGTGTAGAATTATGAGGAAAAAATAAATTTAATCGATTTTGAAATAAGGCTGTAACATAAAATGCGGAAAAAGTGAAGTGATGTGAAGACTTTCGGGATGCACTGTAATGCATGGTGGAGGGATATAGCATTATTTTATATCAGAGTCTTTGGCATGTCAAAGATTAGCAGTAACACTGATTTCATTGCATTAGTAGTTTTTGTGCAGTGTAAGATTTAAAGTTTTTTTAAACCCTCATGCCCCAGTGACTTGCAGTGAAAATAAACGTTTTATTTTTCACTGAAAAATCCAACATATAAACATGCATTCTGTAATGTCAGTATTTCATTTTGAACAAAACTAGTGAAATTTTACATTTCTACTGTATTTTACCAGATTCCACTTTTTTCCCCATTGCAGGCTGATGCATGAAATTCTTATCTTTGCCAGTTATATTATGGAGCCCTGTGACCACCAGGGGGACCTAAGAGTGACACGTGTGTGTGTCACGGACACCATGGACACTAATAACGCCGTACTGACGTTGATATTAGCCGTCTTTCTACTCATATTGCCAGGGACTGCTGACCCGGTGAGTGGCCGAGCCACTGTTTACAGTAGGAGTCAATTGTTAGCACTGCACAGCCCTACAGTGCTAACTGAGAGACCAGATATTTCATGAGAAATCAAGCGAAAACGACGTGGCTGTTGAGCTGGAGTGAGCAGATCGGACACTAGATAGCAGCAAGAGCAGAGATGGGGGGCTGATAATGTTTGTGAATGACAGATGGTGTAATCCTGGGCACATTACGATTGAAGAACAACACTGTAGCAAGGACATTGAGTTACTAGCCGTTAGCATGCGACCGGTCTACCTTCCCAGAAAGTTCTCACACGTCATTGTGATCGCCATTTATGTTCCCCCCTTCACAAGTGCTTACCTTATCTTTATAGATTTTTTTACATGTACATTTTTGGCTGGAGGGTCCCCAAAGGATGCAAAGTTCTAATTCTGACCCCACATAAAAATACTAATGAAATGAAGTTTGTGTTGCTGCTAGTTTTTGAAATATCCAAGACTGTTGTCAACAGCAATGCCCCCCCTCCAATTGTTCATTTTATGAAATTATCTCATTTTTTGTGTTGTTGGGGTTTTTTTTGTTTTGGTTTTTTTTTCATAAAACAAGTGGTATCATGAATTCAAACTGCCATTTAAAGGGTTAAAATCCTGAAAATTAGATTCAAGATTCAAAGATTTTATTTGTCAATACTACTATACGTACAGGACATACAGGAGAAGTGAAATGGCGTTTCTCTCTCTTCAGTGGTGTGCACAGTATAAAAAAGGAATAAGGCTGGAAAGACAACAGCAGTCAATGTACAGTAATGAATTACAGAATATTTGGTAGGTTTGAGCAGAGCTGACGTGATTTAAGAGATTGATGCAGAAAAAAGTACCGATATGATGATTTTATAGCAGCTTTTTGCATGTTTGTCTATTTATTTATTTATTTATTTTTAACCTTTATTTAACCAGGTAGGTCAATTGAGAACCAGTTCTCATTTCCAATGATGACCTGGCCAAGAGGCAGCATAAAAAAGGCCAAACAGAAAGTAAACAACACCACTTAAAACATTTTTATAAATCACAGATGTCGGCGGCGGCGGCGGCCTCCGTCGGTCTATGATGACCATGGAAGAGAATCCTAAACGTCTACTCTGCTGGAACAGCACCGCCTGTGGCTGAACAGGCCGATGCGCGAATGGCAGTCCCTGTCACACAGGTCGCACTTGTGGGTGGTCTCCGTGCTGCTGGGTCTGTGGTGGTTCTTCCTGCGGGTCCTTTTTTCATCTGCTGCAACAGTCAGTCTCTCTTCACCCGCCTTGAGCTGTCTGGTCAGGGTGCCTCTCCATTTGGAGCGGTCCGTTGCAAGGTCCTCCCAGTGCTCTGTGTTGATCTCCAGGGCCTTCATGTCTCTCTTGCAGACGTCTCTAAAGTGCAGCTGTGGGCAGCCAACGTCTCTCCTGCCAGTCGCCAGTTCTCCATAGAGGACGTCTTTGGGGATTCTGCCAACCTCCATACGGTGAACGTGGCCTAGCCAGCGGAGCCTGCGCTGCCTGAGTAGAGTGAACATGGAGGGAAGGCCGGCGCAGGACAGAACTTCTGTGTTGGGCACTTTGTCCTGCCAGGATATGTCCAGGATGTGGCGAATGCAGCACAAGTTGAAGGAGTTCAGTCTCTTTTCCTGCCGGGTGTATGTTGTCCACGTCTCACTCCCATAGAGCAGTGTGCTGATGACGCAGGCGTTGTACACTGCCATCTTTGTCTTGACAGAGAGTTTGGGATTCTCCCACACTCGTGTGGTGAGGCGAGCGAGTGTGAAGGCTGATTTTCCAATCCTCTTGTCGATCTCTGTATCAAGGGAGAGGTTGTTGCTGATCATGGACCCCAGGTACGTGAACTGATTCACGACCTCCAGCTTGTAGTCGTCGATGGTGATGGTTGGTGGTGCTTCCGTGCCTTGCGCCAAGACGTTAGTCTTCTTCAGGCTGATGGTAAGCCCGAAGTCCTTGCATGCCTGGGAGAAGTGGTCCATTGGAGTCTGAAGCTCCTGCTGTGTGTGGGTTGCAACTGCAGCGTCGTCTGCAAACAGCATGTCTCTGATTAGAGCCTCGCGTACTTTGGTTCTGGCTTTCAGGCGGGCGAGGTTGAAAAGCCTGCCGTCAGATCTTGTGTGCAGGTAGATTCCCTCTGTTGCTGTGCTGAAGGCATGCCTCAGGATCATAGCAAAGAAAATCCCAAAGAGGGTTGGCGCAAGTACACAGCCCTGTTTCACTCTGCTGCGTATGTTGAATGGCTCTGAGACATTGCCGTCGTGCTGCACTATCCCCTGCATGTTGGTGTGAAACGATTCGATGAGGCTTTGCAACTTTGGTGGGCATCCTATCTTTGGCAGGATCTTGAAAAGGCCCTCTCTGCTGACCAGATCGAACGCTTTGGTGAGGTTGATGAAGGCGACGTACAGGGGCATGTTCTGTTCTCTGTATTTCTCCTGGAGTTGGCGGATGGAGAATATCATGTCTACCGTTGATCGCTCAGCGCGGAAGCCACACTGAGACTCGGGGTAGACACGTTCAGCAAGCTTCTGTAGACAAACGAGAACAACTCGTGCGTAGACTTTGCCAACAACGCTGAGGAGGGAGATGCCCCTGTAGTTGTTGCAGTTGCTTCTCTCCCCTTTGTTTTTGTAGAGGCTGATGATCTTGGCGTCCCTCATGTCCTGTGGTACGGCACCTTCCTTCCAGCACTGGCAGAGGACGTCATGCAATGGCAGCAGTAGGGCGGTCTTGCAGTCCTTGATCAGGTCGGGGGGTATGCCGTCATTGCCGGGTGCCTTGCCAGCGGCCAAGCTATCAGTGGCCTTGCTGAGTTCGTTGATGGTTGGCTCGGCGTCAAGTTCGCCCATGGATGGCAGGCAGTCGATGGCATCAAGGGCTGACGGTGTCACGGTGTTCTGTCTGGAGTAGAGGTCGGAGTAGTGTTCCACCCATCTCTCCATCTGCTTGTTCTTTTCTGTGATCATCTCCCCAGTGGAAGATTTGAGGGGGGCCGTCTTGCTCTGAGCCGGACCAAGTGCTTTCTTGATGCCATCGTACATACCACGGATGTTCCCTGTTATGGCAGCGGTTTGAATGTCTTGGCTGAGCTGAGTCCAGTACTCGTTGGCACAGCGCCGAGCAGTCTGCTGAACTTTGCTTCTCGCAGCCCTGAGAATCTAGAGATTCTTCTCGTTTGGGTACTTCTTGTACTCAGCAAGTGCTGAGTGCTTGGCTTCAATGACGGGGGTCATCTTGGTCAACTTGGCATCAAACCAGTCCTGTGACTTCGAGGTCTTCCTCCCAAAGGTAGCCAAGGCTGTGCGGTGGATGGTGTTTCGCAGCTCTTCCCACTTCTGCTTTGCAGATTCTCCTTCTTGTGGTACACCAAGTTCCTTCTCAAAGGTGGAGGCAAACTGCTCAACAAGTTCTGGTTGGTCCATCTTGCTGGTGTCAATCCGTGCCTTTCCAGGCTGTCTAGCTCGATGGAATTTCTTCAGCTGCAGCTTGACCTTGCAACACACCAATGAATGGTCTGTGTCGCAATCTGCACTCTGGAACGAACGGGTGATTAGCACGTTCTTCAGTGAGGTGCGCCTGGTCAGGATCAAGTCCAGCTGGTGCCAGTGCTTTGAGCGCGGATGTCGCCAGGAAACCTTGTGTTGGGGCTTGGTCTTGAAGAACGAGTTTGTGATGCACAGATAGTGATATGTGCAGAACTCGAGCAGCTGCTGTCCGTTGTCGTTCATTCTGCCCACGCCAAATGGTCCAAGACAGGAGAGCCAGGAGTCGTGGTCAGCACCCACTCTGGTATTGAAGTCTCCAAGGAGAATGAGTTGTTCAGAGTTGGGGATGATCCTGACAGTTGTTGTGAGATTCTCGTAGAACTCGTCTTTTGCCTCTGGTGTGGCTGTCAGTGTTGGGGCATACACACTGACGAGGGTGACTGGGCCTTGAGTGGTGTTGAGGCGGAGGGTGAGGAGTCGTGCAGAGCCATTGCTGCCCGGTTCCACCATCTTCAGCAAGGTGTTCTTCACTGCGAAGCCCACTCCGTGTTCCCTGTGTTCGTCACTGCCCTTTCCCTGCCAGTAGAACACGAAGTCCTTCTCTCTCAGTGTGCCTGTGTCAGCCAACCGTGTTTCCTGGAGAGTGGCGATATCCACTCCCAGTCTCTTCAGCTCATTATTGATGATGGCAGTCTTCCTGGTGTCGTTGATGTCCTTGAGGTTAGCAGCGAGTCCTGTCATCATAGTGTGGACGTTCCAAGTTCCCAGTTTTAGAGTTGGTCTCTTTTGTTTTTTTTGTCTTGCCTGGTGCGAAGGTTCTCAGCCTGCTGTTCGGACTTCTCCTCATCCCCTTGCACCCAATGAGGAAAGCAAGCTGTGGCGGGACAACACCTTATTGGCTGGGGGCTGCCCAGCTTGAGGCGGGCGGTAGCTGTCCAGTGAGATTCGATGATCCCTCCCACCGTCGGGAACAACCCCTGGCGCCGCGCTGTATGCCAATTGAGCGGTGGCTTATAACCGGTAACTGTCATTCCCCGTGTTTTGTCTACGCCAAAGGCGAAGCTGGAGTGTCCTCTCCAGTGATCCGGTGTTCTACCTTCCAGCGTTGGGCGTTGGTAGGATTCAAGCCTGGGCAGGAAGATATGGAGGACAAGATGTTGCCCATGCAGCATGTCCCCCCTCTCCACGTCACTGATGAATCCAAAGGAACAGCAGGACTGCTACAGTTTGGCACCAGTGCCGTCGCTGTGATATATAAAAAAGTGAAAGTAACTTAAGCTAAAAGCAAGTACAACAATCACAGATTAAAAATGTGGTAAGGGAAATAAAGACAGAGTGGTGTAAAAGAAGTGAGCTTTAGTTTTTGTTGCAAATGATTCCAATCGGCTGCACGGTGGCGCAGTGGTTTAGCACTGTGGCAGCACAGTTTTACCCTCGGCCGGGGGATCGCGGGGATCATGAGATCGTGGGTTCGATCCCAGCCCCCGACCAACAGTGAGCTGTGTGGAGTTTGCATGTTCTCCCCGTGTTGCGTGGGTTTACTCCGGGATTTCTCCGGTTTCCTCCCGCATACCAAAAACATGTAGGTTTAGGGCGCTCGCGCACGCAGCGACCGGCGGCCGGTGGCTTGTCACCAGACTGCAAACCAAATCTACCTACGGGTACAAATAAGTAACAAAAAAAAAAAAAAAAAAATTGTCTGCAGCAGAAAAGTGGACTTTAGGAACAAGCAGACTGATGTAGCTGCTTGAGTGGAGAGAACGGCTAATGTTATGGAAATTGAGTAATGAGCAAAGATATGATGGTGTTTTCCCAATGAAGGGAAGGGCTACAAGGTCCCCCAAAGGGTGAAAATTGTAAATCTAACAACACAAAAAATTCTAATGCAATGAAATCAATGTTGTTGCTACTTTTTGACATATCCAAGACTAATCACCAGCAAGCCCCCCCACACACACACAAACTATTCATTTTATTAAAAAAAATCTAATTTTTTGTTTTTTCATAAATAATAACAGTGACATCATGTATTCAAACTGGTATTTATAGGGTTAAAATTCTAAAAGTGATTCAGCATTTGGTAGTTTTGAGCAGAGCTGAAGTGGTTGAAGAGATTTATCCAGAAAAAAATATTGTGTGATGATCTATCTAGCACCTTGTATCTACAGCCTTGAGATGACTTTTGTTTTGACTAGGCGCTAGACAAATAAAGTTGTACTGAATTGATGATTTTATAGCAGGTTTTTTTCCATGTACTTTTTTGGCTTCAGGGTCCCCAAAGGGTTGTCAAAAGGAGGGGTCCCTGAGGGTTAAAACAAACAAGACAAAAAGATGATGAGCCAGTTAGGTCCAGAAGATGTCATGAATGTCTGATCATCTGGAGTTACCTGTAGAACAAAGCAGAAAATATTAACACAATGAAATTATCTTCATAATGAACATTTATGCAGTAATTACATAGTTGTCCACAACTAAGCATCCCACCCAATTTTATCTCCTTTACCATATTTTAGATGAGGAACCACATACTTCAGATCTCCAACCAAATCGGGTTCTCCACTCAACAAAATCAGAGGTTCCAGTCCAGCTAAGAAAAGCACCACATCTGCCCCCAAAGATATGCTTTATATGCAGAAGCGAGAAGTTTATAACTCTAAAATATAATCGAAAGAGACGAAGAGAAACCCTTCAGCAATGTAAATCACTGAAAACAGGTAAGTTGCAACAGGCAGCAGAAGCAAGAAAGGATGAAGACCTGCTAAGAAGAATCCGGGAGTTTGATTCTGTTGCCTCAGAAGCCGCATATCATTTCAGATGTTACAGGAATTACACCCAATGTCTGTACAGATCACTGCACATGAAGTAGCCACTATCAGATTGGGTACAAGCACTTCTGTACCTCCATAGAATACTGAGGAAAAGAAACGGAGAGAACTGACGTCTCCTCTTACAAATCTCCCTCCTGAAAGCCAAACTACAGCAGTCACATCCTTTATTTGACGTTTCAGAAGTTAACAAATGTTTTTGTCTGCGAGGAAGCTCTGACACCTCATGAAATGCTCCAAGCTGAGGTTTCATCTTCTTCATCAGCATCATCTGATAATGACGGTGGTAACACAAGAGCACTTTAAAAAAACATGACACAAGTGAGACAAGTCTCTTGTCCCATGCAGCTATGACACTAAGTGATGTTCTACTGGACAAGCATAAAATAACACCGAAAATTATACAACTGCTCACGCTGTCAGCTGCATCGCTCCTGATCCCAAATCAGCTCTTCAGTTTCACTGCCTGGATGACCACAAATACTGTCACTGATGATGAAAGAGTGAAAGTTTGTGAAGATGACACAGACAAGATTGTTTCCATTTCCCAGGATATTACGTGAGAACAGCAACAGAAGCATCAGGCATTGGCCATGGCTGTTAGACGCATGACAGGATCAGCTCAACTGAGAGGCTTGGTAAGTGGTGTAGGGCACTGCTCCTCTAGTGCTGGTACAGGACTCAGCCTCAAGGCCTTTACATACTCTGCAAGTACAGAGAAATTGGTTCTTTTTCTTGAGGCAGTAAGAACAAAGCTCTTTCTGGCCTGGACATTTCATACTTCACAAGAAACACAAGTGCAGAATTCCTGGGAAATTCAAATTTCTGACCAATCATACAACAGTTCTCGAACACCACACAAGAATAAAGTTCCGCCATGATGACGTGTCAAGAACGAGCTGCAAGAACTCCCAAACCAGGGCTGCAAGAACAACAGGATGTCATTTTGTTCTTGCAGCCCTGGAAGAGACAACAAATTTCTCTGTTCTTGCAGAGTATGTAAAGGCCTTAAACACAGACACAAAGCTTGGATATGAAGAGGTAACCCTTATATCCCAGAAAACATGCGGACACATCTGCTGGCAGCTCTTGTTTGGGACAGTAATCTTGGAGAAGAAACCTTGACTGGGAAGGACACAACTCAACACCAGTGGCGTTGTACTTCAAAGGATCACAGAACATGATGAAGTGAATGGTTACAGAAAACCAGAAAAAGGTCCCTCAACTCCCACTGACCTCCAGACATCATTCCCTGGAGAGCACATCCAAACTGTAAATCTGATGAGGTGGGTGTTCCGCTTCCGGGTCACCAAGGGATGGCAGCATAGAGCGTGGTCTCCCGACCAAAAACAAGAAATTACTTTGAAAAAGTCAAATTAAAACAGACAAAAACTAGTCCTAACGTCTACAAAGGAGAGGCGATGCCTCCGAAAGTGAGAAATAAATCAACCACTGTGGCGACATCCACAGAAACGGATGTGCCGCAAGATCAAGAAGCTAATGCTAACTCTACTGCTGCTAACCAGGGAGAAAATGATGCAAATGAGGACGAAGGAGAGGTGACTAACAGCACAATACTCAAAGAACTGCATGAATACAGACAAGAGATCATGAGAGAATTTGCCAAGACAAACTCAAGACTGGATGAAGCGGCGGAAAGAATTGTGGGGAATGAGGAAAGGCTACAAGACATGGAAGGAGTGGTTGCAGGAATGCTAAAACTGCAAGAACAACTGCAGGAGAAATTAATGGATCAGGAA
The DNA here is from genome assembly GCA_020510985.1 of Pholidichthys leucotaenia. Lineage (NCBI taxonomy): Eukaryota > Metazoa > Chordata > Actinopteri > Cichliformes > Pholidichthyidae > Pholidichthys > Pholidichthys leucotaenia. Next base: position 1,994,805 of record JAJAQF010000046.1, on the reverse strand, counting down.
TGCAGGTCGAGAAGAGAAAGCATCAGGATTTATGGAATTCCCGAACAAAAAGAAATGGACCCAAAGACAATGATCACATTTATAGAGAAAGTGCTTAGAGATAACCTCGGCATCCCTGATACTGTAAACCTGAACATAGAGAGGGCGCACCGAGCACTCACCCCACAGCCCCCACCTGGAGCCAAGCCGAGATCTATCCTTGTCAAATTCCAGAGCTTTAGAATGAAAGAAGAAGTAATCCGTTTGGCATGGCAGAAGAAAGGCTTTACTCTGGATGGCCATAAGATAAACTTGAATCATGATTATGCTCCAGTAATTCTACACAGACGTAAAGTATATGCTGGGGCGCGACGAGTCCTGAAAGAAAATAAAATATGATTTCAGACTCTCTATCCAGCTCGCCTAAGAGTTCACTATGAAGAAGGGCAGAGAACGTATGACACAGCGGAAGAGGCGACAGCGGACATGGTCAGCCGTGGCCTGCCGGTGAAAGTGATTGAGCAACCAGCAACGTTGTGGGAGAGGATTCAGCAAGGAGCTTGGCAGCCAGCACGGACCAAACGGACCACCATGGCCAGGAACACGCAGAGCTTCAAGCAAAAGTTGCAAGCATTTAGACACACAGCAACTGAGGATACAGGTTGATTTGGTCTTTTTTTGATTAAAGATAAGAAATAAATGAGACAGATATACATATAAAAAAAGAACTATGAAAATTTTGGTCAGAGGAAGGGACAACAAGGGGACACTGATCTGTTTATATGGCTGACGTCATAGTGGAGGGCCCTCTGACACACTGGAGGTGTAGAGGCTATCCCTCAAACCAGCAACGGGTCAGTAAATCGACCTTAGGGTTGGAAGTTAGTTTTGGAATCTGTTCTATGTTCACAAAGTTTTTTTGTTATTCATTGTGTTGTTCCTTTTCCAAGGGAGTGCTTACAGGGAACTGAGGTTAAATGTAAATATTTGAATGCAAGGAGAACCGGTTGAAATTGTTTCTTTCAATGTAAATGGAGTTCTGAATCCTATAAAGAGGAGTAAGATTTTGACAAAACTAAAACGAGAAAAGGCACAGATTGCCTTCCTTCAAGAAACCCATTTGAGTCAATCTGAACATGCAAAATTAAAAAGGCAGGGTGTAGAGGAGCTGGAAATGATGAGGCGATTTTGTATTAAAAACAGAGTCTTTACTGAACAGCTCTCCTATCTTGTCTCATCTGGTGCAGAGCTTAGCAGAAGGCAAAGAGGAAGATTTCTGCCCAGCTCGCTGGTTAAATACAGGCACACATCAGAGACATGCATCACACAAGCCGACATCCCCTGTTATCTTAATCCCCCCATTGTTCTGTTATCTCCTCTCTTTGTCTTGGGAGGTGATGGGAACTCCTCTCCTCGCCATGGGGGGCGAAGGTGTCTAGTCCGTCTCTGCCGCCGCGTCCTGGGACGTCTTTGTTCTTCACACGGCGGGTGAGATTCCTTTGTCCTTTCCGAGGTGTGAAGTTCCTTACATATGCTGTCACAAAACATTTCCACATGCTCGAACATATGTAGGTATGGAATATATGAGTAATATATACCACAGGCCCCCCAAACAACTAGGAAAGGACACAGAAAGGTTCACAGTCTAGGGTAATTACTACGACCTACTACGTGTTACAGCTGTTGCCACAGAAGAAACTTTCAAGCAGCCATGCTCCTAAGAGAGTTCAGTGGTAAACATAACAGCATAGTACAATCATAAGTCAGTCCTAAACTGTTGTAGCACAATTAATGAATAATTGCGGAGTGGTTGATATCAGTCCCTGTGCTGTCTGGGTTTTAATCTTCTCCCAAAACTGCTGTAGGTTGGTTTAGGCGTCCTGCTGGGACCTTCTTGTGAGGAATCTGCAGTGTGGGAAGGAGAGAGATTATCTGTTCCCTGCCTGGGGGTTGAGACTTTTCCCTTGGGGGTTCTACCTCGCCGAGGTGCTCGGGCCAACTGTGCAGGTTCATCTCTCAACACGAAGGCAGGTTTGAGTCTGTCAATGCTGACCGTTTCATTTCTATCCCCATAATCAAGCACAAAGTGTTTGTCACCATTTTCCAGCACTCTGTACGGGCCATTGTATACTGGGCGTAACGTTGGTTTTAGAGCTTCATGCTTAACAAAAACAAACTCAGCGTTTTTTAAAGTTTGAGGAACAAAAACTCGTGGAAAGGAGTGATGAGCTGGACCGTGGAGAGAGTCCGGTCCATTACTGCCTAAAAACCTTGGGACTGGGAGGTGCCCTGGTTCCGGGTTTTCCGGTAAAAATTCACCTGGGAGTCTGATAGGCTGAGCAAAGACTAATTCTGCAGGGGAAGCGTCTAAATCCTCTTTAGGTGCCGCACGCAACCCCAATAAAACCCAGGGAAGTTTATTTACCCAATTTGTGTCCGTTAATGAGGCTCTGAGGGCGGCCTTTAAGGACCTGTGAAAACGCTCGCATAACCCATTAGCCTGAGGGTGATAAGCGGTGGTACGATGAATTGTTGCCCCTAAACTGTTGGACATGGCTGACCAGAGCTCTGAGACAAATTGAGGCCCCCTATCTGACGTGATGTCTGATGGGACGCCGAAACGTGCCACCCAATTTGTTAGAAAAACGCGAGCGACTTCCTCCGCTGTAGTTGCCGCTAGAGGGACTGCCTCTGGCCAGTGCGTGGTGCGGTCTATCATTGTTAGCAGGTGTGTGAAACCTTGGGAGGAAGGTAGTGGCCCCACGAGGTCGACATGAATGTGGTCGAACCTTCTAGCAGGGATTGGAAAAAGCTCTAGAGGGGCTTTTGTGTGTCTGTGTATTTTGGCGCGTTGACAAGGAATGCAAGTTTTTGCCCATTCTTTTACGTTTTTGCGCAGGCCTGGCCACACAAACTTTTCGGCAACCATTTTGACCGAGGCGCGCACACCTGGGTGCGCGAGGGAGTGAATTGCGTCGAAAATGCGGCGGCGCCAAGCAGCTGGTACTAACGGGCGAGGTCGGCTGGTTGAAACATCACATATTAGGGGGGGCACGCCGTCACGCAACCCTTTTTTCTCCAGCCTTAACCCTGTTGGTCCAGACAGGAGCGCGCGCACGTCTGCATCACTGCTTTGTTCTTCCGCCATGGCTGCATAATCTATCCCTTCATGGATAGGTGCTGCGTATGTGTCTGCGTTGTTGAAGAGTTCCGCTGCTGAGGCAGTGTAATCTGTCTCCTCGCGCTCTGGCGGTGCCACAGCGCGAGAGAGACAGTCTGCTACTACGTTAAGTTTGCCTGCTACGTGTCGAATGTCTGTGGTGAACTCTGAAATCGCAGCTAGCTGTCTTTGTTGTCTGCCCGACCATGGTTCTGAAATTTTAGCCATAGCAAAAGTGAGCGGCTTATGGTCCACAAAAGCCGTGAAACTCCGCCCTTCTAACCAAAACTGGAAGTGGCGGATGGACAAATGAAGCGCCAGCAGCTCTCTGTCAAAAGTGCTGTATTTGCGTTCATTTGGGTTTAGCGATTTGCTAAAGAATGCTAAAGGTTGCCAGACCCCGCTGACAAGTTGTTCTACAACTGCCCCTATGGCTAGGTCTGAAGCATCTGTGGTTAGTGCAATGCGGGCCGAGGGATCTGGGTGGACTAACATTGTGGCGTTAGCTAGGGCGTTTTTTACTTCCGCGAAAGCGCGTTCGCGCTCCGGGGTCCATTCGACCGCGTTGGAAGCTTTCTTTTTTTTAAGCGCGTCATATAGGGGCTGCATGAGCTGAGCTGCGTTGGGGAGGAAGCGGTTGTAAAAATTAACCATCCCCAAAAATTCCTGTAGCGATTTGACCGTTTGGGGCCGTGGAAAACCTACTATCGCATGAACTTTGTCTGGAAGCGGAACTGCCCCCTTCGGGGAGACTTTATGTCCCAAAAAATCAATTTGCGATACGCCGAATGTGCATTTTGCTGGATTGATTATTAGTCCATGCTCTTCCAGCCTCTGAAAAACGGTAGTGAGGTGCTGCTCGTGCTCTTCCTCGGATGGGCTGGCTACCAGCATGTCGTCGAGGTAGACGAAAACAAAGGGGAGGTCGCGTAGGATTGCGTCCATCATACGTTGAAAGGTTTGGGAAGCGCCTTTGAGGCCGAAAGGCATTCGCAGGAATTCAAAAAGGCCAAAAGGGGTTATAACCGCTGTTTTAGGAATGTCTTCAGCTCGGACTGGGACTTGGTGATAACCGCGGACTAAGTCTATCTTTGAAAAAATGCGCGCACCCGCTAGATGCAGTGAAAAGTCCTGAATGTGAGGGATGGGGTAGCGGTCATGCGCTGTAGCGTTGTTTAATCTACGGTAATCTCCGCACGGTCTCCAAGAACCGTCGGATTTCGGAACCATGTGAAGTGGTGAAGCCCAGGGGCTCTTCGAACGTCTAACAATGCCCAATTTTTCGAGAGTTGTACACTCGTCCCGTGCTATGTTGAGCTTGGCCGCGTCTAAGCGGCGAGCTTTGGCAAAAACGGGAGGTCCCGTTGTCGGAATGAAATGTTTAACCCCGTGTTTGGCTACAGTGGCTGAGAATTTGGGGGTTGTGAGTGCTGGAAATTGGGTGAGGAGTTGCTCAAACTTACCTCCTGCCGTGGTGACGTTGGCCTGCACAGGTGGTGGAGAAACTCGAGCTGAGCATGGAATAGAAGCAAAAGAGAGTGCATTAACCAGGCGCCTATTTGCTAGATCCACTAATAACCCGTGTGCACACAGAAAATCTGCGCCTAACAAGTTAAAACTCACCGCCGCTACAACAAATGTCCATCTGTAGCTGCGGCCGTGGATGAGGAGGTGCAGGCTCTTTTCGCCGAACGTGTCGATGTCAGAGCCGTTGGCTGCCACTGCTCCGTTGCCCCGGGTGCCCATGGCTCGATCTGCGTGGGAGGGCATGACGAAACTCAGCTGAGCTCCCGTGTCGATGAGGAACTGCTTGCCTGTGTGACCATCCGTCACGTACAATAGTTTATTTTTCTCGCCGAGAACCGCTGCTGTTAACGGCCCTTGGCTTTGGCGTTTTCCCGACGTCGTGAACTTGCAGGGGGGAACGCATTTGTGGGCTTTCTCGGCGAAGTGGTGGTGATAATAACAGACGTCGATCTGTTTGTTACGCTTGGGCCGCGCCGCTGTCACCGTGGGCTGGGTCTGCTCCGTGGGTTGTGGCTCTCCATGGCTCGGGGCGTCAGTTTTGAGGTCCGCGGATGCCGCTGTAGGTGTCCGCTCCTTGCAGGCGTTGACGAGCCGATAAGCCTCGCTGGCCAGTGTGCGGAAGTCTTGGTGGGTGTTGCACTTCGTATTGGCGAGTGTCCCTCTCATGTGTGGTGGAAGCGTGCTGAGGAAAATAAACTGGAAAAGGAAATTGTCATTGTCCTCCTCCTTGAGCTGCAGCAAATCCTCCATGAGGGCCTTCGGATTGCCCCCTCTGTGGCCGTAGACCGCCAGGATCCTCTCGGCTCTTTCCTCCGCTGGTGGGACATAGTTTGGCACGATGGTCGCCTTGAGCGTCTCATACTTGTCCCGGGACAGTGGTCGCCGGATCAAGCTCCGCACACACTTCGAAGTGGCGGAGTCGAGTTTGGAGACGATATGGTCGAATTTTGTATCGTCTGCTGTGATGCCCGCCAGTATGAACTGGGCTTCAGCTTGTTGAAACCAAGAGGCAGGGTCTTCTCGCCAGAAGTCTGGCAGCTGGACAGCGACGGCGTTCGTGCACACCATCACTGTTGTGCCCGCCGGGTGAGAGTGCCTTGCCTCGGCTCTCATGGCGGTGCTGGAGCTCGGTTGAGCCCTCTCAATTCCTTCTGCCGGGGGGAACAGCTGTCCGTCTGCTCCCTCGTCTGCGTCGTTGCTGGCGTATGTCAGAGTCGCCACGGATGAGTCGCTTGAAGAACGCCTCCGGTCCATACTCGCGTCAAGGTCACCAGTGTAGAGGAGCTGGAAATGATGAGGCGATTTTGTATTAAAAACAGAGTCTTTAATGAACAGCTCTCCTATCTTGTCTCATCTGGTGCAGAGCTTAGCAGAAGGCAAAGAGGAAGATTTCTGCCCAGCTCGCTGGTTAAATACAGGCACACATCAAAGACATGCATCACACAAGCCGACATCCCCTGTTATCTTAATCCCCCCATTGTTCTGTTATCTGCTCTCTTCGTCTTGGGAGGTGATGGGAACTCCTCTCCTCGCCATGGGGGGCGAAGGTGTCTAGTCCGTCTCTGCCGCCGCGTCCTGGGACGTCTTTGTTCTTCACACGGCGGGTGAGATTCCTTTGTCCTTTCCGAGGTGTGAAGTTCCTTACATATGCTGTCACAAAACATTTCCACATGCTCTAACATATGTAGGTATGGAATATATGAGTAATATATACCACACAGGGCTTTAAATTTGTTTTCTCCTCTTCTTATAAAGCTGGGCACCGGCGAGGGGTTGCTATACTTATTTCAGATTTGCTAAATTATGATCATATATCAGAAGTACAAGATGAGGAGGGAAGATTTATCAAAATTACTGGTAAAATAGAGGGGCATGAAATAACGCTTATAAACGTTTATATTCCACCTGGAAGCGATTGGACTCTCTATAGACACATATTTGAGTTAATGATGAATTCTCAGGGAGTGGTAATCTGTGGAGGAGACTTCAATATTAGATTAAATCCAAAATTAGATGTATCAAGTACAACCAATGCAGAAAATGCACTAATTAAAAAGGTAAATTCATTGATGAAAGAAGTGGGAATTATTGACATTTGGAGAGAATTACATCCTAAAAGTAGTGACTATACACACTATTCTTGCCCGCACAGTATTTTTTCAAGAATAGACTATTTTTTTGTGTTCAATAATGATTCTTTCAGAGTAAGAGATTGCAAAAGATGGAGGACAAGCTGCAACAGAGCGACATCAGCGGGGTCTGGAGAAACCTCAAAACCATCTCGGGGCTCCAGAATACCTCCCCCCAGGCCACGGGGGGCAGGGAGTGGGCGAACAACCTGAATCTGTTTTTCAATAGATTTGACCAACCGCCCTCCCCCCTGTCTGCACAACAACCACTGCTGCCTCTAAGAAATCAAGTCCTGCTACCCACTCCCCACTCCACCGACACCCCCCCCACTCCCAACACACAGCCCCCCATCCTGACCCTGACCAAGACCCAGGTGAGGACGGAGCTGAGGAAGATCAAGGCGAGGAAGGCGTCGGGACCGGACGGCATCAGCGCAAAGCTCCTCAAGTCCTGTGCAGACCAGCTGTGTGGGATTGTGACGTATATCTTCAACATGAGCCTGAAACTGGGGAGGGTACCACAGCTGTGGAAAACATCTTGTGTGGTACCTGTACCAAAAACTTTCCACCCCAAAGACCTGAACAGCTTCAGACCGGTGGCCTTGACGTCCCACTTGATGAAGACCCTGGAGAGACTGCTCCTTGCTCATCTCCGCCCCCTGGTGGAACCAGCGATGGATCCACTCCAGTTCGCCTACCAGCATGGCATTGGGGTGGAGGATGCGGTGATCTTCCTCCTTCACCGTTCTCTGTCCCACCTGGAGAAGCCCGGGAATATGGTGAGGATCATGTTCTTTGACTTCTCCAGTGCTTTCAACACCATCCAACCGATGATCCTGAAGGACAAGCTGCTGCGCGCAGGGGTGGACCAGCACCTGTCATCATGGATCCTGGACTACCTCACGAACCGGCCTCAGTTTGTGAGAACCCGGGACTGTGTTTCCGACACGATCATCAGTAGCACGGGGGCCCCCCAGGGAACGGTGCTGGCTCCCTTCCTGTTCACTCTTTATACTGCGGACTTCTCACACAACACAACACATTGCCATCTACAGAAGTTCTCTGATGACTCTGCGATCGTTGGTCTCATCTCCAGCGGAGATGAAGCTGAGTACAGAGGGCTTATCCAGGACTTTGTGGACTGGTGCCATCGGAACTGCCTCCAGATCAACGCGAGGAAAACTAAGGAGCTGGTGGTGGACTGCCGCAGGCATGGGCAGCCCCTCACAGCACCAGTAAATATACAGGGAACAGACATCGAGATGGTGACATCCTACAAGTACCTGGGTATTCATCTGAACAATAAACTAGACTGGTCACACAATACTGACGCACTCTACAAGAAGGGACAGCGCAGGCTGTTCCTGCTGAGGAGACTCAGGTCTTTTGGTGTACAAGGGGCACTGCTGAAGTCATTCTATGACACGGTGGTGGCATCAGCCATCACTTTTGGAGTGGTCTGCTGGGGCAGTGGCATTACTGCAGCCGATAGGAAGAGACTGAACAAACTGATTAAGAAAGCTAGCTCTGTCCTGGGGCAACGCCTTGATCCGATGGAGGAGATAGGAGAGAGAAGGACGGTGGCTAAACTGTCATCTCTGCTGGAGTCCGAGTTCCACCCTATGCAGGACATACTGGATGCACTGAGGAGCTCATTTAGCAGCAGACTACATCATCCCAGGTGCACAACCGAGAGGTTTCGTAGGTCCTTCCTACCAACGGCTGTCAGACTGTACAACCTAAGCAGGGCTGCTCGCAGAGATAGCAAAAAGACGTAACAAACTAATAGTTTGTTTTTTTTTTTTTTGAATGCAAAAGATGCAATAGACTTACACAATGGTCCTCTCCGGCATACAACTAGGAACATACCGGTCGCTATGGAGGGTGAGAATATGTATGGGCACATAATCATACCATGTAGGATAACTAAATAGACGGTTATGCTGTTTCATCCCACCTAGCAACAATGCTCTGCACTGTGTGTGTTTATATATTTACATATTTATTCCATCTAGCTACAATGCTCTGCACTGGGTGTGTTTATATTTATATATCTATATATTTATTCCATCTAGCTACAATGCTCAGCACTGGGTGTGTTTATATTTATATATCTATATATTTATTCCATCTAGCTACAATGCTCCGCACTGTGTTTTTATATATCTACATATTATTCCATCCAGCTACAATGCTCTGCACTGTGTGTCTGTGTGTGTGTGTGTGTATATATATATTTTATAGTAATATGTACATATGTATATTAGCTGCTCTTGCTTGCTTGTTTTTTTTTTTGTTTTGTTTTTTTTTTCTTGCCTTCTGATTGTTGCTCTGAGTGTTGCTATCCCTGTGCTGTTGCAATCCTGGAATTTCCCCGTTGTGGGACTAATAAAGGCTTATCTTATCTTATCTTATCTTAAAATTAAGACAATTGATCTCTCGGATCATAGTCCCATTTCATTGTCTGTTATTTTAGAAAAGAAGGTCAGAAAAGTGTTGTGGAAGTTCAACTCAAATATATTAAATGATTCCGAATTAAGACAAAGATTAAAGGATGACATCAAGAACTATCTTGAGTTGAACGACACAGGCGAAGTGTCACAGATAATTTTGTGGGGCGCTCTGAAAGCTGTAATGAGAGGAAAGATCATTTCAAGACGTCACTCTTGAAAAAGTTAAAGGGGCAAAAATTAGTTGATCTCCAAGGAAAATTAAAACGATTACAACAGTTAGACAGTAACAAGAGTAATTCAAAAGTAAAAGAGGAAATAAAAAAGATTATATACAGTAGATAGAAGATAAAAAAGATAAAAGATTAAAAGTGAAATTGATAACATCTATACGCAGGACACCCAGAAAAAAATTGTTTTTCTGAAGAACAAATACTACGAAATTGGGAGTAAATCGACTAAATTACTAGCATATAAATTACGCAAACAGAGAGTAGAAAACACAGTTTATAGAATAAAGCACCCCCAAACGAAGAGGGTCGAAAACAAACTGGAAAAAATACAGGAAAGTTTTGAATTATTTTATAAAGATTTGTATTCCCAACCTCAAACTTCTAACAAGACACAAATAGAAGATTTTTTAAAAGCATTGAACTTACCAACAGTGACAAATACACAAAATGAAAAATTAGTCCAACCAATAACAACCAAAGAACTAAATCTGGCCATTTCCAAATTAAAAGTGGGGAAGTCCCCAGGCTCCGACGGTTACAGTACAGAGTGGTATAAATGTTTTAAAGAAGAATTGACCCCTATACTATTAAAAACCTTTAATTGGATTATACAAAATAGTGAAATCCCTCCATCTTGGAAAGATGCAGTCATTTCTGTCATACCCAAAGAGGGTAAGGACGGACAGGATTGCAGTAGCTACAGTCCCATTAGTGTCCTTAACTTGGATTATAAATTATTCACAACAATAGTGGCTCGAAGACTTGAAAAATTCCTACCTGATCTGATACATTTAGACCAATGTGGATTTATCCAGCAAAGACAGACCTTAGATAATATAAGACGCTCCTTACATGTGATAAGACAAATAAATAAGGAAAAGACTAAGGCCATTATTGTAGGATTAGATGCCGAAAAGGCGTTTGATTCAGTCAGATGGTTATTCCTCTATAAAGTATTGGCAAAATTTGGCTTTAATGAAAATTTTATCACATTAATACAATCCCTTTATGATAAGCCAAGGGCTCGTGTAAAAATCAACAGAGATCTTTCTGACTCCTTCCTCCTGGAGTGAGGAACGAGGCAGGGATGCCCGATTTCACCCCTCTTTTTGCCCTTTATATTGAGCCCCTTGGCCAATTGATAAAACAGACTGGGGAGATTAAGGGGATTACAGTAGCTGGGAATGAACAGAAAGTTGCAATGTTTGCAGATGATGTACTTGGTTTTTTTGGAGGAGCCTGAAGAATCTTTTATGAAGTTGATGTCTGTATTAAACAGCTTCAGGAAGTTATCCAGTTACACATTAAATATATCTAAAACTCAGGTGATGACCCTGAATTATAAAGTTTCAAAATCTTTTAAGGAAAAATATAATCTTGACTGGGACGCTGTCTCCCTAAAATATTTAGGTATAATTCTCACTAAAGACATCTCTAGACTGTCTCAAGCAAATTATGACCCACTATCATTAGCAATAAAATCAGACATAAATAGATGGAATCTTGTACCCTTTCTCAGTTTAAACTCGAGGATCATTGCAGTGAAAATGAATATAGTTCCCCGATTGCTGTATTTGTTTAGAACATTACCTATTGAAGTGAGTGACAATCAATTCAAGGAATGGGACAAATGGATTTCACGCTTTATATGGCAGGGGGAGAAACCAAGAATACGCTATACTGTTTTACAATTAAGGAAAGAAAAGGGTGGAGCAATGCTTCCTTGTTTGAAATACTATTATTATGCTTCTCAAGTTATTCCTCTGTTATATTGGTGTAATCCAGACTTCCAAGCCAATTGGAAGATAATAGAATCCAACATATCACCTATACAGTGGTACCTCTACTTACGAACGTCTCTACATACGGAATTTTCAGGTTACGAGACGCCTCAACGGGAAAATATTGCCTCTAGTTACGAACGAAATTTCAGGATACGAAAGGCAAAAAAGTACGCGCTCCTCGCAGCTTCCGTAGTTTACCGAACGTAAACATACCTGTAGCTGCTCTGCCATTGGCTATCACCTAGCATCTTCCTGGTATCCCATTGGCCACAAAGTTTTTTTTTTTTTTCCAAAACTTTATTAAGAACAAGGTGAAAGTTTTACGTGTGTGTACAGTACAGAATTAACATTTATTCGCTATGGGCCCCAAGAAAGTGACGGAGATAAGTGGAAAAGGAGAAAAGAAGAGAGTTTTTTTGTCCATACAAACAAAGAAAGGAGATAATCGAAAGGTATGAAAAAGGGATGCATCTTGCGTTTGGATGCGTTTGGTTGATCTCGCCAAAGAATATGGCCGTAATACATCAACGATCAGCACGGTATTAAAACAAAACGAAGCACTTACAAGCCGACTAAAGCAAACGTCCTTGGATCAGAACATGAACCAAAGAAGGCAAAAGGTGACGACGTCGACGACGTCGACGACGATAGCAGTTAAAGGGTAAATGAACATAATTTTTATTATTCTTTCTCTTTTAATTATTCTCTTTTATTATTCTTTCTCTCATTTTAAACTCTCATTTTATGTTTATTGTGCAGTAATCTAATTGTAACATGTATTTGTTACATGTTTTGATGCGTTTTTACCATTTATAAAAAATTTATGCCCGAATTTTGGGGGCTTGGAACGGATTACGGCATTTACATGTAAAACGCGCCTCTACTTACGAATTTTTCACGTTACGAGAATTCTTCCGGAACGAATTAAATTCGTAAGTAGAGGTACCACTGTATTCCCTTTACAAGCTGCAATTTCAGATAAAAGACTAGCTGATCAATTACAGGGTCTAAACCCTTGGATTGAACACACACTTAAGGTATGGCATAAAGTAGTGAAAACCTGTGAAATAGGAAACATGCTAAGAAATTTCAGATGGTGTGCCTATGACACAAATTTTAAACCCAACAAAAGTGATAAAAGATTTCAAACTTGGTCAAAAAAAGGGCTAACAACGTACCTCACCTTTACAAGCAAAGGAACACTACAGAATTTCCAGTCCCTACAAACCAAATTTGGTCTCGAGCAAGTAAACTTCTTCAGGTACCTCTAAATACGTGATTATTTTAACAAGCATAGCAAATCTCTAAACCTATCTTCAACAGAGTCATACTTTTTTAAAATTTTCAAGCCAGCTTACGATGAAAAAGGCAATTTCTAAGTTATATAATGGGATGCTAAATGCAAGGAACGATATACGTTACACATTAAGAATAAGTGGAAACATGACTTCCGGTCTGGACGCCATGGCGACTGCAGCTTAACACTGAAGCTCTCAGACCCAATCCAGGATAACACCTTGAAAATCAAACTTAACGGATTTTTGGAGGAGTGAAAATCAAAAGACAAAATCATCATGTCTAAAGGAAAACAGAAGAAACTGAAATTCTCCAGGCCAGGACACGTATCGGCCGGAGAATCTGAACTGGAAGATCTCCGTTCAGAAGACAAGGAACTGGTGATAGCTAACAAAAGGGTTAGCCTGAAATCACTATTTGAGGAGCTACGACGATTTCGCCGAGAAGTTACGGCCGAATTTCGGGAATTCAGAGAAGAATTGAAAAGGACAAACAGCAGAGTGGACCAGGCCGAGAACCGAATCTTGGAAACAGAGGATCGAATAAAAGTGCTCGAAGATTCTGTGCTAGACCTACGCAAAAGACAAGCAGCTATAGAGGCTAAGCTAACCGACCAAGAAGGAAAACAAAGAAGAGACAACATAAGAATTCATGGTCTGATAGAAGGAACCGAAAATGGTTTTAACTCAATGGCAGAATGCGTGGAATCCTTACTAAGAGAGAAATTGGATATTCCACAAACCACCGACTTGAAGATAGAAAAGGCACATCGTTCATTAGCCGCTAGGCCGGCGGCGGAAGCGCCCCCACGTTCGGTGTTGGTAAGATTTTCCAATTTCAAAATAAAACAAGAGGTTGTAAGACTGGCCTGGCAGAAAAAAGGATTTATGCACCAGGAGAGAAAAGTCTACGTGGAACACGATTACGCCCCGGAGGTCCTTAAAAAGCGCAGGGAATACAATGACGCGAAAAAGGTGTTAAGAGAGAAGAAATTGCGCTTTCAGACTCCATTTCCTGCGAAGTTAAGGGTCTTCTACGGCGATGAAACGTGTCTCTATAATTCGGCGGAAGAAGCAACAGCTGACATGGCGAAAAGAGGGCTCCCGGTAACGGTATTTAAACCCGCAGCAGACCCGAGTGAGAAGATCAAAGCGCAAACATGGACAACACAAAGACCCTCAAAATCCACGGACCAGCAGCGGGAAACCCAGCGCCAGAGCGTCGCGGATAAACTATCCGTTTTCAGGTTGGAATAGCGACCTTTTTTTTTTTTCCTTTCTCTTGAATCAATCCGCACATCCAACCCCCCTCATACAAGGTAACAAACATTAAAGGAGATGCATATTCAGCATGTGGTAAAACATTTCATGGAACAATCATATTATTTGAAACAAATAAGTCTTTGTAATAAAAAAAAAAAAAAAAAAACTTGTTAAAATAGAAATGTGACAATAATCCACATGTTCTCCTCATACTAACAAATACTGTTTTTGCGTGAATGTTTGATGTGATGGGGGTGGGAGGGTGCACACAATTTCACAGGGTTTAGGCATAAAAGGAAAAAAAAAATCATTACAAGTTTGGATTGGGTTCTGAAACTCACGTTAAAAGCATGGGACTACTTTCAGTGGTAAGAGAGGGCCCTCAACACGTAACAGAGTTTGAGGAATTTCCCTCAGGGCCTTCACTCCATCAAGGCTCTTCCAGGGTCTTTAAAAAGACCTCAGCTCAGGAAGTTCTTATGACAGCTTTTTGTTTTAAAGTTTTTTACACTATGTTCTTAATGTTTTTCTTGTTTTTAATGTTCTTTCAGTTTCTGAGTAGCACAAATGAGGGCCACCACACTGTTATACTAAACAAAACAACACAATGGAGAAACAGGGTGTAACCAAAATAATTTCATATAATGTAAAAGGAATCCTGAATCCAGTTAAAAGATCCAAGATTCTAGGCAAAATGAAAAAAGACAAAGCAGGAATAATATTTTTACAAGAAACCCACCTAACAGACGTGGAACACAATAAACTCAGTAGACAAGGGTTTAAAATGATCTCTTCATCTTCATATAAATCAGGGAGGAGGAGGGGAGTAGCGACATTGATATCAACCAAAATTACATTTGAAAAAAAATCAGAACACAAAGATAAAGAAGGGAGATACAGTTTGGTAACTGGGCGGCTAGAGGGAGAAGATATCACCCTGCTGAATGTGTATGCTCCCCCAGGGGCTAACTGGAAATTTTATAAAAATGTATTTGACCTAATGATAACTAAAGCTCAAGGTTTAGTGATATGTGGTGGGGACTTCAATCTTAGACTGAATCCATACTGGGATGCTTCTGGTAATTCCCCACATCAAAATAACACCCAAAACAGGAAGACTCGGATGCTACTAAAAGAAATGGGAATCTGTGACGTGTGGAGGGAACTCAACCCCAGTGTAAAAGACTATACATTTTACTCAACTCCACATTCATCTTACTCAAGGATTGACTATTTTTTATGTTTAATAGAGACATTGGAAGAGTAAAAACATGTAAAATAGGACTGATGGATCTCTCCGACCACAGTCCGATCTACATGGACTTAAATATCCAAAAATACACAAATAATACATTTTCTTGGAGGTTAAATTCAAATGTCCTGAAAGGACCATTGAAAGATGAATTGGAATCAGATATTCTCAGATATTTGGAAGATAACGATAATGGAGAAGTATCCCCTTTAATACTGTGGGATGCATGCAAAGCTGTAATAAGAGGAAAGATTATTGCAAAACTGGCAACCCAAAAGAAACTAAGACAAGAAAAACTATCCACATTAGAGTCAGAACTTAGGAACCTAGAAAAAGAACACAAAGGCAACACTCATTCTACTGACTCGCTCAAGATTAAGGAAATTAAAAACCAAATAAATGAGATCTACACAATAGAAATCCAGAAGAAACTTACATTTCTGAAACAAAAATACTATGAAGCAGGCAGTAAATTGGCAAAATTGCTAGCCTATAAATTGAGGAAACATCAAACAGAAAGAGCAATCTACAAAATCAGAGACCCAGTATCAAAGGAAATAAAATTCAGAATTCAGGATATTCTTAAAAGCTTCGAGAATTATTATAAGAACTTATACTCCCACAAAAAACATAAAAACGCATCCGAGGCATTCCTAAACACATTAAACCTTCCCCAACTTACGGAGTCACAAAATAAAACACTACTGTCAGAAATACATCCTAAAGAATTGGAAAAAGCAATTATGAAACTTAAAGCTAACAAATCCCCAGGAGCTGATGGCTATACAGCAGAGTGGTACAAAACCTTTAAACAGCAACTATCTCCTCTCCTCCTGAAAACATTTAATTATGTCCTCCACACAGGGGAAATCCCCCCCTCCTGGAGAGAAGGGGTCATTGCAGTTATACCTAAACCTGAAAAGGATAAACTAGAGTGCTCCAACTACAGACCAATCAGTGTACTAAATCAGGACTATAAGCTTTTTACCATTATCCTTGCCAAAAGGTTAGAAAATATACTGACAGACCTAATTCATTTAGACCAAACAGGTTTTATAAGACAAAGACAGACACAAGACAACATTCGACGCACTTTACACATAATTCATCATATAAAAAAATATAACTTAAATGCAGTCATATTGGGATTAGATGCTGAAAAAGCATTCGATTCGGTTGACTGGTCTTTTCTATATAGAATCTTATCCAGTTTCAATTTTCATAACAACTTCATTAGAACTATACAGGCATTATATAAAAAACCAACAGCTAAAATAAATAAAAGAACCTCTGAGCCATTGGATAAGACAAAACCAAAAAATTCAAGGTATTACACTTGGTCAGAAGGAACATAAAATAGCACTCTTTGCTGATGACATTTTAATATACCTAGGGCAGCCGAACACTTCTTTACCAGAACTAACCTCAGTTTTTTCAGAGTATGGAGATTTATCGGGGTACAAATTAAACATGCATAAAACCCAAGTTTTAACATTCAACTATGACCCAAATCATTATTCACTAAGCAAACTCAAAACTAACTGGGAGTCGGAATCTATGAAATATCTGGGGGTCAATATCCCGAAACAACTCAACAAAATTATATCACTAAACTATGATCCACTGGTGACAAAAATAAAATCTGACCTAGCAAGATGGAATATGATACCATTCTTGGGTACTGCACAAAGAATTGAAGCAGTCAAAATGAATATACTTCCACGTCTTCTATACCTTTTCCAAACAACACCGGTAGAACCTCCCAAAAAAACATGGCAGGAGCTGGACAGAAGGATCTCAAGATTCATATGGCAGGGCAAGAGACCTAGAATCAGATATAGAACCCTACAGCTAAACAAAGACAAAGGTGGGCTTGCGCTGCCAAATATCAGGGACTACTTTAAAGCCGCACAAATTAAAACTTTAGTAGAGATATGTAACCCAGTCCACACTGCACAATGGAAGGAGATCGAATGCCAAATAACAAGTGACATCCCCCTACAGGCGATAATAGGGAACAATGCCTTACCTAAGCTTTTGAATAACACTAACCCGTGGATAGAGACCCCGCTAAAAATTTGGTTTAAGATAGTCAGAGAGAATCAAACTAAAGAGCCCTATCGACTTCTGCAATGGATTGCCTATGATCAGGACTTTACTCCTAATAAAACAGACACCAGATTTAAAAAGTGGAAGGAGAAAGGGCTGATAAAATATTACGATTTTTTTAAAGGGCAAATCTTAAGAAGTTTTGAAGATTTGAAAAAACAAGGCCTAATAAATCAAGACCTTTACAGGTTCTTCCAGCTTAGACACCACATAAACAATATACTTAAAAAGGAGGTTTTGGAAAGGGCCCAGTCAGGTGTTCTGAAGGTCTTCTTAATGGCATATAAAGGGATCCCAGGGATCAGATACATTTCTAAAATATGCCAAGGTCTTCAAGACTTAAAAGGAGACAACACATCTTATATAAAAGAGAGATGGGAAAAAGAGGGGAATTTCACTTTACAACTGGAAATATGGGAAAAGCTAAATAAACAGCAATGGAAAAGTACCTCTTCCCTGCAGTGGAGAGAATTTGGATGGAAAAACTTGGCAAGATTTTTCAGAACACCTGCACAAAACAAATTTACCCATAAGGGATTGAACTGTTGGTGCTTGTGTGGTGAAAAGACTGCAAATCATTTTCATGTGTTTTGGTCATGCCCAGTTATCCACCAATATTGGACCAAGGTACAGACAATATTGGGGAAAATATTCAAAATTACAGTTCCCTTTTCTTTTGTAACTTTGTATTTGGGTTTACTACCGGACTCACTGGAAAGACGAGGAGAAAAATACTTATTCAATGTTTTAATATTGGCAAGCAAAAAAGCTCTAACTAAAAAATGGATGTTGAAGGACTGTCCTACACCTGAAGATTGGACTAACGTGATCCAAGACATTTACTCGATGGAAAAGTTGACATTCGCACTGAGACAGGACATGGATGTGTTCATGAACTTTTGGCAACCCTGAACCGCATATGTGTCTTCCATTAGATCTAATCTTTGACAAATACCATTTCAATAATGGTTCCGCTCTTTGTTCCATCACTACTCAGATGCTCTTTTATCTTTATTTACTTACTTTTTCTTTTTGTTTGTTTTTTACTGGTTTGTTTGTTTTTTTGTTATTTGTTTTTTGTTTTTTTTCTCTTTAATTTCACTTTTTCTTTCACTTTAAAAAAAAAAAAGGGGTGTTGTAAGAATTAATCTTCCAATGTTGTCAGATATCAGAAAATAAGGGAACATGTGATGAAAATGTAAACAATGCACTGCTGTAACGACCTGTATACCCTTTACAAAAACTTAAATTAAAAAAAAAAAAAGAATAAGTGGAAACATGAAGTGGGAATGGGCATTTCTGATGAGAATTGGGAAAAAATTTGTATCTTTCAATGGTCCTCCACAAACTCATTGTATGGAGAGAACATTGTTGGAAAAATGTGATCAGATTTTTTAAGACTCCTCACCAAAGTAAATATAGTGTGGGACCACATGTGTATCATTTCAAGCTTCACATCTCAGAGAGAACAAAGAACTGGGCCTCCTGTGAGATAACAGGAGGATGTGAAAATTTAGTCTTTGGTATGCAAGAGACGACCTTGGAAGATTTCCTGGTCTCCCAGAGACTATGAGGAGGATGTTATAAGATTTAAGGAAAGATGTATTGTTGCTTGTGATTAAATGCAATGTGACTGTGAGCTTTGAAGGTCCTGGATATATAAAGGACGAATGTCTGGGTTTTTTCCTCTTTTTCTGTTTTGCTGATGTTGCAAGATGTGAATAAACCTGACTCGTGAGATAAACTCTGCTTCGTCATTTTCACATTTCCACAACAGAAACATAAATAATGAGTGTTGGAGAAGGTGTGGATCTGTTGAAGCAAATCATTTTCATATATTCTGGGAATGTCTGGTTTTGCTTCAATATTGGTCTGGAATTCATAAAGCTTTAAATGATATCTTCAAGGTAAACATTGCAAACGACTTTTTAAATTTATATATGGGTCTTGTTCTAACTCTGGACAGAAGAGGGGACATAAAATTGCTGCAGGCACTCTTAGCAGCCAGTAAGAAATCAATTACTAGAAAATGGTTAAACCCAGCCCCACCCACACTCAATGATTGGTTTGGAATAATTTTGGAAATCTTCAAAATGGAAAAATTGACGTATTTGTTAAGAATTCAAAGGGGAAAAATTTTATTCAATTTGGAACAAGTGGATTCATTTTATATCCCCTATTTGGAATGATTTTGTATGAATCCATATGTAAACATCCGTGTTGAATCACCTTACTAAGACTGAAATTTTGTTTATTTATTCTTCCAGATGAGAAGAAGGAATGACTGTAAGCCCCCAGTTCAGTTTGTTGGTTTTTCGGGGTTTTTTTTGTTTTTTTTTTTAAATTTTTGTTTTTTTAATTTTTTGTTCCTATAAAACAAATAAGAGAAGGACTATGATACAAATGTCTGAATGCTATATTTGTAAAGATGGCATCCTTTTCTAATAAAAACATAAATGAAAAAAAATCTGATGAGGTGAAGACAGTCCTTGGAGACTACAGAAAGTTCACTACCAGGAAGGTGTCATGGTCTGAGCGCCGATCTCGTCTGCGCTCGGGTCATGCAGTATTTTCCTCCCATTCTGTATTTAGTCCTGGTGGGCACTCTGAGCTCTTATTCTGACAGTGTCTCTGCGGGGCTTCCGGCTGTCAGAGCCAAGCAGCACAGCTGGTGCTGATTCAGCTGATGATACCCTCATCAGCTGATTAATTATCCTGCCCTATTTAAGGGAGCAGCTCCTGTCACTTGGGGCTGCGACCTCGCATTGTCCAGACTGGTTTCCCTACGTCCGAAGCCAGTTCCTTTCAGCGTCCTATTCGCATTAAGTGTTGTATCCTTGTCTCCCATCAGTCTTCCTAGTCCTCAGTCTTTCGTCAGTGTCTAGTGAAGCCTTTATTTGTGTTTTGCCCCACGAGGCTCATTATTTTGTTGTGTATGTCTACCTTTAATAAATGTGCAAACTCTACGGCTGCCTATAGTGTCTCATTAGCGGTCCGCGAGGACCGCTCCATGACAGAAGACAAAACTTTCCAGTTTTGTAGTTCCTACATTTAAAAAAGTGGAGGATCTCCTCTGCTTCATCAGGCCATATGACATCTTTCCAGCATCCACAACATGCTTCCATGGTTCTCTGCCTGTGATGGAATTAGTTCCAGCTGTTATTTGTCTGCATATTGGCTGGAGATGAATATTCTGAAGGTTGCTTCTCCAAGAATCCATCCACAGGTGCAGTCAGGTGATTTTTGTCTTCACTTGTGACCAAGTAACAGTGCAGACTATAAACAGGGACTGAAAGACCAAAGGTGGGCTAACGAGTTTCTCACTGGACAAAGGTGCAGTCTGGACAGTGGTACACCATGAGCGAACAGCCATCACAACCAAGGTCAAGGAGATGGCCGGCCACAGCAGGACTACAAGGAGAACAGAACTGAATGGAAAACAATGGGAGCAGGATGAATGAGATGCCAGCTATCAGAAACATGATGAAGCCATTTGATCAAACACTGAAGGACAGTCTTTACCACGTCACAACAGGGCAGGTCTTATCAGAAGTTTGTTGATTTCTTTCAGCAACGTCTCAGGCAGCTCAGCTGTAAACTTGCTTTCTTGTTCATTTTTGCCTCCTCTTTATACCTTTCCGGCATCTGAAACAAGTCACATGGTGCATTGTCAAACATACAGCCACATAGTCTTTAATCCCAGCCCCAATGCAACCCTTTTAACATTCACCATTGTCTCTTATTCCTTGATGAACCGGAAATCTCCCTGGGGCATCTTCTCCGAGACAAAGGCCTGATCTCGCACCTCCTTGTCATCCTCTGCAGCCGCCGGCCTTTTGTCCTTCGAGACGTGAAGCCTCCAATCAACATTCAGTCATGTCTTGTGGTAAATATGTGCCCAACATTCAGTCATACTTTGTGGTAAATATGAGCCCAATATATGTGCCACATAAGTGCCACAGATTGTCCTCTCTGGGTTGGGGACAAGCTCCTGCCCCAAGTGGAGGAGCTTAAGTATCTTGGGGTCTTATTCATGAGTGAGGGGAGAATGGAGCGAGAGATTGACAGATGGATCGGAGCAGCATCTGCAGTGATGCGGACGTTGTACCAGTCAGTTGTGGTGAAGAGGGAGCTAAGCTGCAAAGCAAAGCTATCAATTTATTGATCAATCTATATTCCTACCCTCACCTATGGTCATGAGCTTTGGATAATGACCGAAAGAATGAGATCGCAGATACAAGCGGCTGAAATGAGTTTCCTTCGTAGGATTGCTGGACTCACCCTCAGAGATAGTTGAGGAGCTCAGTCATCCGAGAGAGGCTCAGAGTAGAACTGCTGTTCCTCCACATTGAAAGGAGCCAGTTGAGGTGGTATGGGCATCTGATAAGGATGTGTCCTGGACGCCTCCCACTTGAGGTGTTTTGAGCATGTCCCACTGGGAGGAGACCCCGGGGCAGACCCAGGGCTCGGTGACGAGACCATGTCTCCCAGCTGGTCTGGGAATGCCTTGGTATCCTCTCTGAAGAGCTGGAGCAGGTAGCTGGGGAGAGGGAAGTCTGTGCTTCTCTGCTTGAACTGCTGCCTCTGTGACCTGGACTTCTGGAAGAGCGGTAGAAGATGGATGGATGGATGGATTAACTGCTTAAATGGTGTGCAGTGTAATTCAG
This sequence comes from Pholidichthys leucotaenia, assembly GCA_020510985.1. Classification (NCBI taxonomy): domain Eukaryota; kingdom Metazoa; phylum Chordata; class Actinopteri; order Cichliformes; family Pholidichthyidae; genus Pholidichthys; species Pholidichthys leucotaenia. The sequence goes on along the minus strand of JAJAQF010000046.1, from coordinate 1,972,957 downwards.
CATAAACTCAAAAGTTTTTGTCATATATTTTTATTTTGGCAAAGTTCTTCTTGTCAAGGCAGTAAAAATCTTTTGTTTTTTTGGTGGGGTGGACTCAGGAGTGTTCTCTTGAGATACACTGCCTATAAAATGTATTCACCCCCTTGGGTGTTTCAACCTTTTTATTGCTTTATAAAATGAAGTCACGGTCAAAATAATTTGGCTTTTTTTTTTTTTTTTTTACAAAAATTGACAAAAAAAAGCTTCATGTCAAAGTGAAAACTGATTTTTACAAGCTACTTTCAATTAATTAAAATTATTTAAGGTCAAGTAAATGATTGCATAAGTATTCACCCCCCTCAGGTCAGTATTTAGTAGATGCACCTTTGGCCGCAATGACAGCACTGAGTGTGTGGACATGTCTCAATCAGGCTGGCACATCTGGACACTGCAGTTTTTCTCCATTCTTCCTTGCAAAACAGCTCAAGCTCTGTCAGGTTGCTCTGGGATCGGGCGTGAGCAGCTCTTTGCAAGTCCAGCCACAAATTTGAGATATGGGTTTTGACTTGGTCACTCCCGAACCTTGACCTTGTTGTCTTTGAACCATTTCTGTGTAGCTTTTGCTGTATGCTGAGGGTTGTTGTCTTGCTGGAAAATAAATAATAATAATAATGTTTATTTCAGACACATAGGGAGTTGTTCAGAACTCCTTATAAGAGATTGAGTCAGGTGAACATACAAGAAGATAGAGTGATGATGGTCAAGTCAGTGGCGGTAATGTGCCTGTAAGCTGGTTGCCAACTGCCAATCAAATCTAAAAGAAGAAGAACACAGCAGCAATAAGAACATCATAGCAGTTTTTAAAAAGAGTTCTTGTAGAGGCTGTTGTGCCAGTGTCTTCTGAGAGCAGAGGTGTATCTGAGACAGGTCTTCCTAGGGCTTATCAGGGTCTGTATGATGCTGTTTTCCAAATCATCCAGACGACACATGAAATTGTACATAAGTTTCCTCAGTGCCTTACACATAGGAATACCACATGTCACAAACAGCTGGCTGATGCTGTGCCATCTGGGCACCTGAAGCAGCAACCTCAGTGCATCGTTGTAGGCCACAGTCAACCTTCTCATGCTATCAGCCCTGTAGCTGCTCCATAGGTGAGCAGTGTACAGAGGAGTACAGTAAGCTCTGAACAGAGATTTAACATTTACAAAGCACATACTAAACTTTCTCAGTAACATATTGGCTTGAACATACAGTTTACGGCACTGCCTGTAGATATCGCTGTCATCTCTCAAATCAGTGATTACACAGGGTAACAAAAATAATTTTTTTTGTAAGTTGTCTGTGTTTTTACAACTGATTTAAGGCAATTTTGCACCGCTGAATCCAAAAATGACATCCGTTTCTCTCTATCAGGTGCTAAGTAAAAACCTGTACTTACTTAGTACGGTACTTAGTACTGTGCATATACTTACCTTTATATAAAGGTAAGTATGTGGGACACATATGTGAGTTGCATAGGCTGCATATGTATATTACTCTTGCTTCACGTCTCAGAATGAACAATAGGTCTGGGTCTCCTGGGGATAACAGGAGGATGCGAAATGTGATCTTTAGAGATGACCTTGAGGGATTTCCTGACCACCAGTGGTTTTAGGTGGAGGGGAGAAGACCTGGAGGATGATGTATTGTGTCTTGGGATTTAAAGACAATGTGACTCTGTACTTTGATGTCCCGGGTATAAAAAGGACAGATGTGGGAGGATGTGCCTCTTTTTCTGTTTGGAGGATGTTGGAGACAAGTGAATAAATCTGATTTGAGAAATAAACTCAGCCTCATCTTTTCACGCTCTCCACAATGAATGAATGAATAAGGTTTATTGTCAATACTACCATACGTAATACATACAGGAGAATTGAAATTTGACTTGACATTGGGCGCGCTCCTTGTAAGCGCATCCCATAGCCGGGGCAGCCCGAAGGCGCCAGTCGAACAGTGGGGGGTAAAGAGGGGGAGGGGGAGGGTAGGGAAAAAAACACAATAGGCAGAGAGAAAAAAGCATTGTTGATCAAAATAAAGCTCATTTTATGACCAAAATTGTGATTACAAGAAAAAAACTCTCAAATGCACAATTAGCAGACAATAGAGATCACACAATGACAAAGCGAGAGAGACCAGTGTATGTAGTCAGCATATGATCAGTGTGTGATGCAGTGTGGAGGTGTGTCAATTGCTGGTGAACAGCAGAGGGCACCCCCTGGCAACGGATAGTCATGTGTTCTACACGGCATGTCCAGAGTTTATCTCTCCTCATGTAGGTGGCAAGTTCTGTAAACACATGATAACGCTGTCCTTGAGGAGCTCGATCTGCAGAACAACAGCCATTGTTTGTCGATGTTTGGGTTAAGAGAGAAGCCAGCCACCTCTTCAAGCCTTATCTTCATCGAGGAGGAATGTAAACAGGGCACCACAACAAGGTCAAATCTGCACAGTGCACTCAGAGCGTAGAATTTTCCTCTCTCATGCAATTGTGCTTCATAATTTCCATATACAGGCTTAAAAACTTCCCTGGCGAGCACAAACGACTCAAGATGTATTCCATTCGTCTGAATCAGTTACCATTCAGTTCACCATTCCGCTATTCGTGCACACCCCAACTGGTCAAATTCGATGAAGGAGCTTTGCCTGGGTCCGCATTTAAACAGCTCTCCCACCTTCCTCAATTTCTGATACATCAGGAAACTCCAAGGCCAAATAGAAGTCCTGTGATCATAGCCAATAGATGTCTTCTGCATCTCCAGTCGAATCACAGACACGAGTTCCAATGTCATGAGTCTTCCGAGGGTTCCCCCCTAACCCGATCTTCTTTTAAAGTGGTGTCAATCACATTTAAGCCGCTTTCCAGATCCATAATTTCCGTTTGGATTAAGATTCAGCCAGAAGGAGAGCCAAAAAACACAGACAAAACGCAACATTGCAAGCTGGGATCAGAAGGGAGAGGATTAGGAGGGAGAGGGAAGAAAAGCGTCTGCTCTCTCTGAGTGCCGGAAGTAAGCCGGCACTCAGTACGGAAGTAAGCCGGCATTCAATTTACAAGTACATGTAAATTGAATGTTACGTTGTGGAGAGTGTAAATAACGGAAACAGACTTATGCAGCAGACGACTTTATTCACTCTCACATCAGTCATACACAGAAAAAGCATGTCTCTCTACACCAGGGGTTCTCCTTTTATATCAACCGCCCATCTCACATCTGCATGACATCTCACATCACAATACATTCATCCCTTCTCCCCCCAACTCCTTCTTCCTGCTACCTCACCTCTCTCATCTCCATATCTATTGTACTTCGCTGTTTACCCTCTGCATCCATTCTGAGATGATTAACCCCACGTCTACAACATCATCATTGTTCAAAATTCAGAGAATTTCAAGACATAAAAAAGAATTTTGCATCATATAAATACCTGTACATGTAAACAAAAATGTATAAAAGAACATGTGGCCATAATTCAGAAAGCTGACCTGACTGAGCAAAACCAAAGTGATTTTTGGATTCAGCACATCAAAATTGTCCTAAATCAGCTAAAAAAAAAACCTTAGACAATAAATTTGGTGTTGACCAGTGTTATGTGACCCAAATATTTTATTTTCTTGCATGTTTCAAGTGAAGTATCACACAGTTTAAAGGTAGGAAAAACTAGTTCCCTGTCCTCTCTGCATCTCACAATCATGATATTACTCTTCTTAGCATTAAATTTGATGTTGTGATCATTGCCATATTGTGAGCAAACTCTTAATAGTTGTTGCAACCCAGCACTATAAGGACTCATTATTATTACTAGGTCGTCTGCATACATGAGATGATTGATGACAGAGCCAACCACAACACAGCCTGTGTTACATCCATTCAGTTGTCTCGATAGATCATCCATATACATTAAACAGAAGAGGGGACAAAATTCCACCTTGGCGTACACCATTGCTCACATGAAAGGGAGTTGACAGAATGTTCCCCCATTTTACACACGTGGTCTGATTGGCATACCAGACAACCAGAATTCTAATTAAATACTTGAAACACCTCTCGAGAGTAATTTCATAAATAGTTTTTCATGACTGATTCTATCGAATGCTTTGGATCCATCAATAAAACTCAAGAAGACAGAGGAATTAAGGCTTCTATACTTTGCCACTAATTCCTTTAGAGCAAATATACACATATCAGTGGCACGCTTTCTTTTAAGACCAAATTGATTGTCAGAAGAAAAAACAAATATCTCCAGCAGTGTCAGCGAAATTCTTTCCAACACTTTAGATAGAATACTAGCTAGAGCAGTTGGCCTATAATTCTCAACACTGTTTAGCTTTGCAGCTTTGTCCTTGATAACAGGAACTAGCACCACACACACAAATGAGTCTTGGAGGACACCATGAACTAAAAAACAGTAAAACGCATGGAGAGCAGTGGACAGAGCTTCTTGCTTGCATTTTTGAGATGTTCTGCTACAACAAGGTCCAGTCCACAAGCCTTCCTGTCCTCAAGCATCATGATTACATCACACCCCTCCATGGGCTGGACCACCGTGCCCTCAGGGCTGTCTACACTGTCCACAGTGAATACATCACCCCTGGCACAGTTGAAGAGTTCAGAATAATGATCACACCACATCTCAGCTGTTTTCTCAGGGCCACTTATACCCGCTACGTTGGATGGTAAGGAGGATTTAACATTATTCATGACTTTAATCTCTCTCCAGAAATCATAAGAATTCTTACTCTGCAGGCTCCTGGCAAGTGACTCAGCCCACATTTTGTTCTTGTTTCTTTTAATAAAACGAAGAGCATGTTTAAATCTTACATTAGTCTGTTTTTTTTTTTAATTTCCAGCAATGGTCCCTGTCTGGGCCGACCTGCTTCAGACCAGAGAATTAAGGCCTCTTTAGCTGTAGCGTGTTGTTCTGACAAAAACTCTTTCCATCCAGGTTTGATGTTAAGCTCCCTGTTTGGCTTTCTGCAGAATGGTCTGCTACAGCTGATGAGAACATTAACAATAGCATCATACATGTCACAGAGATCCCTAACATGCTGTGGATTTTTGCAATCCATATCTGAGCACACCAGAGCACTCCTGGGAAGATGGATCCTGCTAAACAGGTTGTCAGTTATAGTGGCGTATTTACTTAACTCTTCCTGTGTTAGGCTAGTCCAGTTCAGCTTCCCTGACCAAGCAGCGCCGCCATCAGCAGAGACAGCAGGTATATCCTCCACATTTAGAGACATGCCAAATGGTATGTGATCAGAAGTAGCCAGCCCATAATTGATGCATGTGTTGCTTAGTGATGCATGGCCATCTGCTGTACATATACAGTGATCAAGCCACCAAGTGGTGTGCCAGGCTTCACTAGTGTAGGTGTAGCTCGTATCAGACAGGAACACTTTGCTGGACACAGTAAGATTACTGTCATCAGAACTGCAGAAGATGTTTGGCAAATATAGAATTGGTATCAGATCTGCATTAAAAATCTCCAATAACAAAGACACAGGCTAAATCATTATACTCATTGAAAGAATTCACAAATGCTAATCCGTTCATAAATTAATCTTCAGATTGATAAGGCTTATATGGTGCATAAATATTTATGATGGTAAACTTCTTTTCATTCAAATTAATTTTTAGCCCCAAAGCCCAGTCTGCATTCAATCTCACCACATTTACTATCGAGTCATATTTTGTGTTCCATAGAATTGCCACTCCACCGGGAATCCTGCCACGGACTATTCTAGTACTGAGATCAGTGGTGGACTCACCAGCACCGTGGAAATCCGTATGTTTAGTGTTTAATTTGTCCAAGTCCTGTTTGGCCAGCCAGGTTTCTCGAAGACACAGAATGTCACACTCTTCCAAGAATTTGTCAACAACCAGGCGTCTTGTTGCATCAATAGCACTATGACCCACACTCAGGCCACGCACGTTATACGAAACAAGCCGAATTGTTGCTTTTTTAAAAATTATTTTTCCCAAATTAATCTCCCAAGTCGTAGTTCTCTTGCAGATTGAATCAAATTGTCCTCCAGGATTTGGCAATATTTTTCTCCATTCATGTTCCTCTCAGGGGCGTAAATCCTGGGGGGGATGCAGGGGTCATGTCCCCCCCTTCCATAAAGTTGTCCCCCCAAACATCACATTGTAAACACAAACATTTTTTTATTTGAATAACATAGTAATGTTCATTGAAGGCACAACACAAGTGGTGCGACTTAAAAACGCGTTGTTTGACATTTATGACTATTGAAAGATTAGAACCCCCCCATCCTCACAGTGGTTTAGTCCAATCTGTTTCTTCCCCGAGGGCAGGGCTGCTGCGGCTCCTTACACACACGCCGACAGAGAGGCAGAGAGCGGTTAGGAGTAGGTAAATGCATTGAAAGCTTAATGAGTGAACAGTTATTAAGATATTTATCCATCCATGTTTTCAACAATCACATACAGAACATGAAAAGCGATATTTCATCTCATTTGTCCAAAGTCTGCCGGCATGTTTTACATAAACTCAGCATATAGCATGTTTAGTTAATTAGTACGGATGTAATGTAATGATGCAGCATGACACGGATACACTATGTTATTAAGTTTAGACCAGATCATAAATCTGAAGTCATGTGTTTTATATTGGATATTTAGCTTAGTGTTCTGGACTTGTAGCCTACACATTCATGCCAAAACTTTTTTCTTTTATTTAAGGAAAAATAAATCTAGTGTGGTGGTATGGGTGAGGGATTCTCCACCCAGAGACAGCAGCTGGGGAAAGAGGGATCAACATGCTGAAGGAGGAAGTGTCACCGGGGGGTCTTAGACAGGACAGTAAGGACTATTCACCCCCCGGGGAGAGGAGGAAGCATCAGAACCGCTGGAGGAGGACAGGGTGCAAGAATGCGGTACTGGTGTTATGTTAATGTGCCACGTATGTCTTTGTTCCACACAATGATTATGGTCAGGATTCCTGGGTCTCAATGCACGGAATTAAAGATTATAAAAAGAGGACGCACAGAGACCCAGGAGATTTTACTGTATTGAATGTTGGAGAAGGAATAAAGTTCATGTGATGTTCAGCTCGTTACCTCGCCTGCTTCCTTTCTCCACATTGGTGACCCCAAGACATGCCATCAAGAGTGAGCCGAGCACCACCCCGGAGACTACTTGGAGGGAGAGCACCAGCACCACGTGCGCTGTCTCAGTCAAGCTCCCAGACTTCTGGCTTCACAGCCTGAACGCATTGTTCCTACACTTTAGAAGCCCAGTTTGCACTCTGCGGGATAACAATGGATTACACAAAGTATTACTATGTGGTCACTACACTGGATGTACGTGCCATGCAACAGGTGACGAGCCTGCTCCAGGAGCCTCCGACCCAGGGGAAATATGAAACGCTCAAGAGGATGCTTCTCCAGCACTATACCCTTTCTGATAGTGAGAGGGCAGAGCGACTCCTAACACGTTCGGAGTTAGGTGACAGATCAGCTGTGGAGCTCATGGAGAGCATGTTGGAGCTGATGGGGAAGAACGACAAGTCTTTCTTGTTTGCCCACTTGTTCCTCAGGAACCTATCGGCCGCAGTGAGGGCGATCCTGGTCAACTCGCCACTGCTGGTGACCAAGGACTAACACGCACTGGCACAGGAAGCGGATCGCATCATTTTAGCGACTAGAAATCTTAGTGTGAATGCAGCGGCACCGGCATCCATGATGGACTCCAACAAGGTCGAGGAGCCATTGGTGGTAGCTGGAGCAGACACCAAGAGAGGAATGAATGAGGTGATCTGTTTCTATCATCGCCATTTCGGCTCGAATGCTCAACGATGCCTGTCGCCATGCCAATTCAAGAAGCTGGGAAGATGGCACGTTCGGCATTCAGTAGCAGCTGCAACCGCTGGCGACAGGAACAAGCTGCTTTATGTCACGGACACAAGTTCAGGGAGACGGTTTTTGGTGGACTCCGGCTCCCACAAAAGCCTCATCCTGCTGGTCAATGCAGACAGGGTGGAAGGAGGCAGTGGTCCTGCGCTCACGGCCGCCAACGGATCCACCATCAAGACGTTTGGTGAATGGACACTGACGATATGCTTGCACGGACGCAATTTCCGGTGGTACTTTGTGGTAGCTGCATGTTCTGCCCCCATTTTAGGCGCAGATTTTTTTTGTGCTTATGGGTTGTTAGTCGATGTTGCTAATAGGCAATTAGTGGATGCTGTCTCTTTTGCCTCACTCCCCTGCACAGCTCGGGGAGCTGGGTCAACAATACTGGCTAACGTTATAGCTCCAGGGGGAAAGTACCAACATTTACTCGCACAGTTCCCAGCACTCACGGTCCCGACTTTTTTGTCTACAATAATGAAACACGCGGTCAAACATTTCATAACTAGAAAAGGCCCACCGGTGTTCATGCACCCTCGGTGCCTGGTCGCAGCTAAACTGGTCAGCGTGTGCGAGGAGTTTGCCAACTTAGAGCAGTTGGGCATCATCAGGTGCTCCAACAGCCCATGGGCATCCCTGCTACACATGGTGCCTAAGGCTGACGGGTCGTGGTGACCATGTGGCGATTTCCAGTGCTTGAACAACACCACAGAACACAATTGGTATCCTATCCTGCACATCCAGGATTTTTTCCGCGCACCTGGCCGGAGCGCGTGTTTTTTCCAAAGTGGATCTGGTCCGCGGTTACCACCAGGTCCCAGTGCACGCGGAAAATGTTCCAAAGACAGAGGTAATAACTCCTTTGGGTCTTTTCGAGTTTTTACGCATGCCCTTCAGATTAAAAGGCGCGGTGTAGACTTTGTAGAGAATGATGGACGCAGTGCTTCGTGACTTGTCCTTCGTTTTTGTCTACTTAGACGACATTTTGGTAGCTAGCGCATCTGAGCACATCGCCCATCTCGGGACAGTTTTCCAGAGGTTGGAAGCGCATGGGCTGATAGTTAACCCAGTGAAGTGCCAGTTCGGTGTGCCAGTGATTGATTTTTTGGTTCAATGCATTTCGCCAGAGGGTGCGATTCCATTACCAGATAAGGTGCGCACTGTGTTGGACTTTCCGTGTCCGCAGACCATGAGGGCCCTACAGGAGTTTTTGGGAATGGTTAATTTTTATAACCATTTCCTTCCACGGGCAGCCCAGCTGATGCAGCCGTTGTATGCCGCGCTTAAAAAAAGAAGCCCACGGAAACCATCGACTGTACTCCTGAGCAAGTCCAGGCTTTCACAAACGCCAAAACAGCGCTGGCGGATGCCGCGTTGCTAGCCCACCTGGATCTGTCCGCACAGATAGCGCTCACTACGGATGCATCTGATGTTGCCATAGGGGCAGTGGTGGAGCAGTAGGTCTCCGGTTCATGGCAGCCACTCGCATTTTTCAGTCGAACTTTGTGTGAAAACGAACGCAAATACAGCACATTCCACAGAGAATTGCTGGCTCTCCACCTGGCGACGTGCCATTTCCAGTTTTGGCTAGAGGGGCGCGAGTTCACCGCATTCGTGGACCATAAGCTGCTGATGTATGCGATGCCCAAGGTCTTGGAACCGTGGTCGGCCTGGCAGCAACGCCATTTGGCCACGATTTCAGAGTTTACTACCGACATTCAACACATTGCAGGTAAGCTCAACGTCGTGGCCGATTGCCTGTCACGTGCTTTAGTCGTCCCGGTTTACATGGGAATAGATTTCCCTGCCATGGCCATGGAGTAAGCCGGGGACACGGACATTTGCGTGCTCCAGTCGGTGCGTACTGGGTTAAGGTTGGAGAGCAGGGTGGTGTAAGAAGGGTGCGTTCCCCCCCCCACTCTGCAACATCTCCACTGGACATCCACGCCCGGTGGTTCCGAGCTCTTGGCACCACCACATTTTTGAGTAAGTCCACTCCCTTTTGCATCCAGGCATGCGTGCTTCAGTGAAGCTAGTGGGGGCAAAATTTGCATGGCCGCGCTTGCGCAAGGATGTGACAGAGTGAGCTGCAGCTTGTATTGTGTGCCAGCGGGCCAAAGTGCATAAGCACACCAGAGCCCCCCCTCGAGCCCTTCCAAATCCCGACTAGGAGGTTCGCCTACATCCATGGGGATTTGATGGGACCCCTCTCGCCATCACAAGGTTTCACACACCTTTTAACAGTCGTGGACCACACCAGGCGCTGTCCTGAAGTGGTCCTGCTGGCTTTCCATGTCCGCAGAAGTGGCTCACGCTTTTTTGTCAGCTTGGGTTGCACGTTTCGGATCTCGATCGCACATCACTTCTGACAGGGGTCCACAATTCGTTTCGGAACTCTGGTCCACGATGGCCCAGAGCCTGGGGGTCAAAATTCACCGTACTACCGCATACAACCCCCAGGCTAATGGGTTATGCAAGCGTTTTCATAGGTCGCTTAAGGCAGCAGTCAGAGCTTTGCTCACAGATACAAATTGGGTCAACCGCCTGCCCTGGGTTCTTTTAGGGTTGCGCTTTGCGCCTAAGGCGGATCTGGCAGCCTACCCAGCAGAACTCTTTTTTCTCAGCCGCTGCGGATCCCCAGAGAGTTTTTATTGGAAAACCCCGTACCCGAGGCTGAGCCAACCGCACAATTTTTGCACAGTATGGAGGTTTTTAACGTGCCAGGCCCAGCCCACCATTGTTTTCCCCAAACTTTCCTCCCCAAGAGTTTACAGAGCACCGGTTTTGTTTTCGTCAGCCACGATGCACACCGGACCCCGCTGCGCCCACCGTACGACGGACCGTTCAGAGTGTTGGAACCTGGGGCGAAGCATTTTGTGTTAGACTTGGTGGGGCGTAGGGAGACCATCTGCATCAACAGGCTGAAGCCCGCTTTTGTGTTGGCAGATGAGCAGGTGGTGTTGGCCAAGGCTCTCTGGCGCGGATGCCCACTGTTGGCGGACCAGCAAGTTGGTGTTCCCTCGGTGGGGACATGTGCCCGCGAAGCTGATGTGTTTTCCCCCCCTCGCTTTTTCCCTCCACAGACTGACGTGCCCTCCTGTACACATCGCCAGCAGGGTGTTTCGACTGGCTCGGCGACCCCCCCGCTACAGCCGCTATGGGTGCCGGCTCAAGCCCAAAGGACAGAGGGGTTAGTGCCACTTCTGGGTATTTGTGGTGGGGGGGCCATGTGGTGGTATGGGTGGGGGATTCTCCACCCAGCGAAGGCAGCTGGGGAAAGGGGGAACAATAGACTGAAGGAGGAAGTGTCACCAGGGGAAGGGGGTCTCAGTCGGTACAGTAAGGACTATTTGCCCCCTGGGGAGAGGAGAGAATGCCAGAGCCACTGGAAGAGGAAGGGTGTGAGAAGCGGTGCTGGTGTGATGTTATGTTAATGTGCCACACAGGTCTTTGTACCAAACAATGTATTATGGTCTGACGTTCTGGGTCTCAATGCATGGAATTAAAGGTATAAAAGGAGAATGCACAGAGACCCGGGAGAGCTTTATCTGTACTGAATGTTGGAGAAGGATTAAAGTTCTTGTGTTGTCTAGCTCATTGCCTCGCCTGCTTCCTTTCTCCATAACATTTAACTTTTTTCCCCTCAAGAAGGTCGACGTGATCCCAGACAGCTGACCTGGGACGCTTTCTACCCCCATCCATTTCCAAATAGTCTAAATCAAAACACATGCTCAGTACAAGACACTCAGAGAGGCAAGACTTCACAAACTGCACTTTAGATGAGTTTTTAAATATTTTAGGCATGTGGAGTGATGAATCAGCAGCCAATCAGGCAAGGACACGAGAAATTATTATTTTACATATAAAGTATATACAGTATATAATACATACATTGTGCATAGAATAGGCATTTTCATATTGTGTAATGCTAGTATTTTATTTATTATTCCATTTTAGAAACGGGATAACAACATCACCGCATATTCACTTGTGTTTCACTGATATAAAACAACTGTGACGTTTCAAAACAGTCGATGATGTAATGGAACATGACATGGAACAGTCACATGACATCCTCTTTCTGATACAGACCTCGGAACAGTGGTTCGCATCAGAAGTTCCACCTAGGTTTCGGTAAGTACCAAAATACTGTTCAGACTTTGCCATCACTAGTGCCCCCCACCGACACCTCATGTTCTCTATGCCGAATATATCCATTAGACCTACGCATTCACAGCACCTTTATGGTATATATTTTGACTGAGCAGCTCTATACTCATGGATGCACACCTCAGCAGCAAAGCACTTCTAAAGTCTTTGTTTGGGAAGTGTTGTGATGACTGACAGGTCGTGATGCTGTGTTATCCAGTCAGCATGGTTGTGATGCGGTGTATTCTCCAATGAGCATGTAGTCAATCCGAAACCCCGCCCACACTTCTTGAAGCCAGGGGGATGAAGACATAGAGCGGTCACACAGCGGTGGCTAAACTTTTATTGATAAAAATTACATATTTTGACTGAGTGACTCCATATTCAGAAATGCACACCCTCATAGCTTCAGCAAAGCACATTTAAAATATTAGGTCAGTGTGACGAACGGTTTGAGAGATATCTAAGGAACACACACACAAACAAACAGATCCCTTGAATTTATATACAGAGTTTGATTTTGATGTATATATAGATAATTGACTGCAAAGAAATATTCCCCTTTGATGCAACAAAGTCATCGTAACAACAAGCCCGATACCCCATACTCCTGAAGCACCCTCCACAAAAAACCACGAAGGATGCAGTCGAATGCCTTCTCCAAGTCCACAAAATACATGTAAACTGGTTGAGCAAACTCTCATGAAACCCTGAGGATTCTCGAGAGGGTAAAGAGCTGGTCCAATGTGTCACAACCAGGACGAAAACCACATTGCTTCTCCTGAATCCGAGGTTCGACCAATGGCCGGACTCTCCTCTCCAGTACCTTGTCATAGACCAGGGGTGGGCAGTGAGGGCCATTCCACTGCAGGTTTTTTGTTCCACCCAGTGTCTTCAGCAGGTATGTGCTCTCTGATCAGCTTCAAGGATTGCTAATCATTGAAAACACCTGCTGAAGAGACTGGGTGGAACAGAAAACCTGCAGTAGAATGGCCCTCCATGGCACATGATTGCCCACCCCTGGCATAGACCTTCCCAGGGAGGCTGAGAAGTCTGATCCCTCTAAAGTTGGAGCACACCCTTTGGCCCCCCTTCTTGAAGAGAGGAACCACCACCCTGGTTTGCCATGCCCAAGGCACTGCCCCCGACCTCCACGCAATGTTGCAGAGGCATGTCAACCATGACAGCCCTACAACATCCAGGGACTTTAGGTACTCTGGGCAAATCTCATCCACCCCCAGGGCCCAGCCACCAAAGAGATTTTTAACCACCTTGGCGACCTCAGCCCCTGTGATGGGCGAATCGTCCCCCTCATCCACAAGCCCTGCTTCCTCTGTGGAAGGTGTATCAGTGGGATTGAGAAGATCCTCGAAGTATTCCTTCCATAGCCTGACAATATCCCAAGTCGAAGTCAGCAGCACCCCATCCACACCATACACAGTGTGGATAGGGAGCTGCTTCCCCCTTCTGAGCCGCCGGACAGTTTGCCAGAATCTCTTTGACATCGACCGAAAGTCTTGTTCCATGGCCTCACCGAACTCCTCCCATACCCGGGTTTTTGCTTCAGCAACCACCTGAGCTGCACTCCACTTGGCCTGCCGGTACACCTCAGCTGCGTCGGGAGTTCCACAAGCCAACCAAGCTTGATAGGACTCCTTCTTAACCTTAATGGCCCCCCTCACCACTGGTGACCACCACTTGGTTCAGGGGTTGCCACCATGAGATGGCCCGACGACTTTGTGGTCGCAGCTCTGGGCAGCCCCTTCAACAATGGAGGTGGAGAACATTGCCCATTCAGACTCAATAATGTCTCCAGACTCCCTGGGAATGAGGTCAAAGTTCTTTTGGAGGTGGGAGTTGAAAACTTCCTGGACAGGGGCCTCAGCCAGACGTTCCCAGCACACCCTCACTATACGTTTGGGTCTACCAGGTCTGAACGGCATCCTCCCCTGCCATCGGATCCAACTCACCACCAGGTGATGATCAGTTGACAGCTCTGCACCTCTCTTTACCCAAGTGTCCAAGACATATGGTCGCAGGTCTGATGACACAAAAACAAAATCAATCACTGACCTGCAACCTAGGGTGTCCTGGTGTTAGGCGCATATATGGACACCCTTATGCTTGAACATGGTGTTCGTTATGGACAAACTGTGGTTAGCACAGAAGTCCAATAACTGAACGCCACTCACGTTCAGATCAGGCAGGCCGTTCCTCCCAATCACCCACCTCCAGGTTTCACTGTAGTTGCCCACGTGCACATTGAAGGTCCCCAGTAGGACAATGGAGTCTCCAAGAGGAGCACCCTCCAGCACCCCAGTCAGAGACTCCAAAAAGAGTGGATACTCTGAACCATCATTTGATGCATAGGCACAAATGATGGTCAGGACCCGTCTCCCAACCCGAAGGCGCAGGGAAACAACCCTTTTGTCCACCGGGGAAAACTCCAATATAGAGGCCACAAGGTGTAGGATACAAGAATACACACCCCTGCTCGTCGCCTCTCAACCGGGGCAACTCCAGAGTAGGCCAAGCTCCAGCCCCTCTCCAGGAGACTGGCTCTGGAACCAGAGCTTTGCGTTGAGGTGAGGCCGACTATATTTAGCCGGTATCGCTCAACCTCATGCACCAGCTTGGGCTCCTTCCCCACCAGAGAGGTGACATTCCACGTCCCAAAAGCCAGTTTAGGAAGCCTGGGATCAGACTGCTAAGGTCTCTGCCTTTGACCGCCACCTGATCCACATAGCACCGGACCCCTATGGTCCCTCCTGCAGGTGGTGAGTCCACTGGAGGACAGACCCATGTAACTCCTTCGGGCTGGGCCTAGCTGGGTCCCACGGGTGGAAACCCGGCCACCAGGTGTTAGCCATCAAGCCCTTTCCCCCGGCCTGGTTCCAGAGTGGGGCCCCGGTAACCCCATACCGGGCGGGGTACACTGAATCCTTGTTTTAGCATTTATCATGAGAGTCTGTTGGATCTTTCTTATTCTGGCCTTTCACCCAGGACCAGTTCATCTTGGGTGACCCTACCAGAGGCAAATTGCCCCAGACAACATAGATCCTGGGATCACTTGGGCACGCAAACCCCCCACCACGATAAGGTGACGATCCATGAAGGATCATCATCTTATCTTAAACAGATATGTTCCATACCTGTTTAATTAAATACTTACCAAACCAAAATGATGTTGTTGTGGTTTATTTTTAATATCAAAATGTGATTCAAAATAGAAGCTGAAATTAAACTCTCAAAAATGTCATGGCAATCAGTGGCATAAGAGGAGCAGCTGATTTTAATTAACCAAACCCCAGCCCATTACTAGATTGGTTTGCTGTATCAAGGCTGATCTTTACCACAGAATCTGCAGTGATTTTTAAATAAATTTTTATATGAACATTTTCTTTTGACTCCTTGACCCCCCCCCCAAAAAAAACAATGAAAGGCAAAACATCCCTCCATTCATGTCTAGCTGTCAGCTGCTCCTCTTATGCCACTGATTGCATGACATTTTTGAGAGTTTGACAGTCGCCTTAATTTCAGCTTCTGCTTTGAAGCTTTTGATAAGTTAGTAATCACATTTTGATATTACAAATAAACAACAACATTCTGGTTTGGTAAGTATTTAATTATGCAGGTATGGAACGTCTTAAGGTACGCTGTGATATGGGTACGGAGTGATGTGGTACAGAGTGTCCAGAAACCCTCTAAACCTTGGGCATGCAGAGGATCAAGCAACTCCTGATAGGTTTAACCGCTTATGCAGAAGGGCGAGGAGATCACGACAAAAAGAATCGGCAGGGCATGCAAGAAAACCCCCAACAACACTGTCCCCGGGACTGAGATGATTTAGATTTAGATTCCTTTATTAGTCCCACAGCGGGGAAATTACAGGGCACCCACATGGATAATGTAGCTCCTTAACATTCAGGTAGTCTTTCTTTTTGGCCAATATGTTTTTCTTTCTAAAATGTATCTTGGGATTTCTTTTGATTACAAAATATATTCACTAAAGCAGTATATTGTCCTTATGGCCAACAGATGATACCACACCTCTGGCTGAGACGGAGGAAAGAACATCTGATGAAGGAGCACAGATCTGTCAGGCTGATGATGCTCCAGTGGAAAATGTGCAAGAACAGCAGAACTACAGCGTGTGTCACCTGAGGCTTAAATTTTACTCTTGCAAGAGTAGAACAGACTAGAATAGGCTTCACTGTCATTGTACAGTTGTACAGTACATCCAAACTGTGGGAGCTCCACCAGGCTACTGCGCAATTAACTATAAGAGAAGGATGAAATAAAACACAGTTACAGAACACACAACTGAAGTAAAAACAGCCCAGGATTAAGGAAAACCTGTAGTAAAAAATACAGGAATATAAAATGACATGTATCAGCGTGTTTCACACAACAATGTTCTACTATAGAACCAGACTCATGCTATAGTATTCTTGTGTGCACATGAGGGAGAACCACGGCTGCTGCTGGACTGAGTCCCACATCCTAGATGGAACCACTGAGTCACACACTTCTGGTTCTCACAGGAACCATGCCATCCAGCTCTTCTGGCTGCCTGCAAGTCCACCACAACACATTCACAATTACAGCAGATTAAGCAGAAGAGCTGGAATCACAAACAGCTAATCTGTATAATCCAAACAAAGTAAACAATTTGATAAATGTTTCAGATAGATTTAAAACAGCAAATGGCAAGTTGACACATTTTTTTCCACAGTACTTGAAAATGATATAATTTCTGTACATTTTGAAAAATATTTTCAGGGTGCTGCACATTTTAATTTCATCTGGTTATATAGGGAAAGAACAATGTTCAGCATAACAAGAGAGGAAATAAATAGAAACCTGCCTTTGTGCTCACAGCTGTCTCCAGGTCTGCCAGTCATCACCCATCTGTCAACTGCTGCAAAGACCGAAAGTTACTGAAAACTTCCTGTGTACATGAACTTACAGTTAAAATAAATTAAAATAAGTGAAGGCAAGGTCGAAGTTAGGCAGAAATTATGTCTGAACTCCACATTGTATGTTGGTAGCGAGCCAGCCCGTTAACCCCTTAAAGCCTCGCCAAATAGCGTGCCTTTGCAGTCCTGTTCAGTTTAGTGTAGTACTGTCTCTTTAAATTTTCCTTTGAACGGTATTGAGAGCGTCATCTGTCGTACAAGCGCTTGTTTATTGGCCAGCGAGTGTCCGCCATTTTGTTTTTGTGTAACTGCGTCCCTGGAGACAGCAAAGTCAACATGGCATCGAGCTGCTTTCAAGAAGAAATTTCGCCAGAACCTGATGCTTATCATTCCTATTCTACTGCTTCTACTGGTACAAAGCGAAAAAAGACTTCAGGTTCTAAAGGAACACAATGTTCTGTTATCAACTGCTTTAATTATTCAATGATTAACAAGGATGTGAGCTACCACAGCTTTCCCAAGGACAGCAAAAGGTCAGTTGCATCATTCTGTCTGTAAGTTGAGTTTTAATTACTAATATTTGTGAATTAGTTTTGAACTCCCGTTCAGTTGACTCTTACGTCATCATATTTCATGTGTTTCAGTTTCTGTTGACAGTGTTGTCATTTTTTCTGCTGCTGTCAGAATGGCCTGTATTAACCATTTGCCAGTGACGTCCCGCGTCACGTGCTTTTTGTTGATTCCGCCATATCGGACGGCAAGTCGGGCACTGTGCGTGTGCGTTTCAACGTGGCGTCCGCTGTCAGATGTGACGGCTTTGTCCGATGTAGCGCAACTACTAGATAAAAAACATCATGACCGGTACACGGAAAAGATCAGTGTTATCGGCGTGGACCCTTACAACTTGTCGCTTTAAAAATTCACCAGTTTCATTGATTTTTGCCCCAAACCTGACGTACGCTATATGGACATCTACAACTACCTGGTCAACACACCGTCTAGGTACACTGGAGAGTCTCTGAAAGCCTACAAAACTTTGTGTGATATCAGTTATGTGCTGATATCCCCAGTCATCACTTCAATGGTCCACTATGTCGTGAAGGCCCTACTGTATAGATTTGTCATGTTGTATAGAATCTATTAAGTGATAAATTATTAAAATTTTATAAAATATTCAATTATTGTTATTATTAGCAGCATATATCTCAATTAAATTAATTAAAAAATAATTAAATATTTTTATAGATCTATATATTCTGTAAAAGGATTTATAAATATTTGTCGTATCAATAGAATACTGGATAAACACAAAGACTCATACACCAGATGTGACTCAGTGGTTAAGACAGATGTTAAACCTTCCACTAGAAAGAATAACATACATACTGAAATCAAAGGAAATTGTGTTTGAGAATATATGGAGACCTTTCATTGATTGTGTAAAGAATTTAAACATAACTTTTGAAGAAGAAGGTGAATGATATGTGTGGACCTTGTAAATTGCAAAGTGTTTGATTGTTTGTGTTGTGTTTTTAAAAAAGGTTCAATAAAAATTTTTGTGGAAACAAGAATATTGGATAAACAACTCCCAACACTATTAGATATATTACAAATTTTATTGTCCAGTCTATACAAGAAAGAATTATATCCAGATAAAAAGTCATCAAACCCACATATTAATTTTAAGAATATTTATCCACTACAGGTACATCACTCCCAGAAGCTGTCGGACCCCCACTGAAACCCTGGGTGATCATGAAGCAAGATGGTGTCATATTCTCTTCACACTTTCTGTTTTGACCAAAAATTAAACGCCAAATCAGTTTAATTGAAAGGCACAACAGAATCATTTACATTTATCAATGCACAACAAACTCTTACTACTTTGTCGAGACAAGTTAAGTTAGTGGTTTCATCAAGTTCCAGCATTGTGATAGGTAAAGTGCCCTGCAAGATAGTATAGCGGTTCTTCACAATCCCAATCACCCGTTCTACATGAATACGAACACTAGCCAAATTTCGTGTGGACTCGATTTCTTTGGAATCCAACTGCTTCTTTCCTTTGGTGAAAGCTGGTATTTCAATGCGTGCACCATAGTATGCAAGGGACTCCTGTATGTTGAACCCTCTATCAGCAAGGACGAGGTCTCCAGGATTAAGGTTGTTCAGGTAGCCACAGTTTTCAGTTATGTGCTTGTCACTAACACGGCCACCCCATCCACGGGATATGAAGTTGACAGTACCTTGAGGTGTTATGGAAATAAGGTACTTGGCTGTGTTGTGGCTCTTGTAGGAGGAGTACGTCTGGGCTCTGGCCTTCAAATCGGAGGGACGTTCGATGAACACTTCAAAACAATCAATTGTTGAAACACATTTTGAATAATGTTTTCTAAAACAAGCTGGCAATGTTGAACGTAACAATTCTCTTTCTGGCCAGAAAACTAAACTGGGAAAAAGAAAAGCACTACAAATGGAAATGATATTCTGAAAAATCCTGGAAGCAGTTGACGCATGAATTCCAAATCTGTAGGCGAGGTCTTGGAAAGTCAGGTTCAAGCGCAGCCTCATCAAGGTCAACAGAAACTGCTGAAATTTTGATACTCCTTTCACATCACATATATGTCTTTCAATATGGAAAAATAGTTCTTGCAGCAGTTGAAAAGACTGCAGTCCTGTATAAAATTAACTATAAGAGAAGGATGAAATAAAACACAGTTACAGAACACACAACTGAAGTAAAAACAGCCCAGGATTAAGGAAAACCTGTAGTAAAAAATACAGGAATATAAAATGACATGTATCAGCGTGTTTCACACAACAATGTTCTACTATAGAACCAGACTCATGCTATAGTATTCTTGTGTGCACATGAGGGAGAACCACGGCTGCTGCTGGACTGAGTCCCACATCCTAGATGGAACCACTGAGTCACACACTTCTGGTTCTCACAGGAACCATGCCATCCAGCTCTTCTGGCTGCCTGCAAGTCCACCACAACACATTCACAATTACAGCAGATTAAGCAGAAGAGCTGGAATCACAAACAGCTAATCTGTATAATCCAAACAAAGTAAACAATTTGATAAATGTTTCAGATAGATTTAAAACAGCAAATGGCAAGTTGACACATTTTTTTCCACAGTACTTGAAAATGATATAATTTCTGTACATTTTGAAAAATATTTTCAGGGTGCTGCACATTTTAATTTCATCTGGTTATATAGGGAAAGAACAATGTTCAGCATAACAAGAGAGGAAATAAATAGAAACCTGCCTTTGTGCTCACAGCTGTCTCCAGGTCTGCCAGTCATCACCCATCTGTCAACTGCTGCAAAGACCGAAAGTTACTGAAAACTTCCTGTGTACATGAACTTACAGTTAAAATAAATTAAAATAAGTGAAGGCAAGGTCGAAGTTAGGCAGAAATTATGTCTGAACTCCACATTGTATGTTGGTAGCGAGCCAGCCCGTTAACCCCTTAAAGCCTCGCCAAATAGCGTGCCTTTGCAGTCCTGTTCAGTTTAGTGTAGTACTGTCTCTTTAAATTTTCCTTTGAACGGTATTGAGAGCGTCATCTGTCGTACAAGCGCTTGTTTATTGGCCAGCGAGTGTCCGCCATTTTGTTTTTGTGTAACTGCGTCCCTGGAGACAGCAAAGTCAACATGGCATCGAGCTGCTTTCAAGAAGAAATTTCGCCAGAACCTGATGCTTATCATTCCTATTCTACTGCTTCTACTGGTACAAAGCGAAAAAAGACTTCAGGTTCTAAAGGAACACAATGTTCTGTTATCAACTGCTTTAATTATTCAATGATTAACAAGGATGTGAGCTACCACAGCTTTCCCAAGGACAGCAAAAGGTCAGTTGCATCATTCTGTCTGTAAGTTGAGTTTTAATTACTAATATTTGTGAATTAGTTTTGAACTCCCGTTCAGTTGACTCTTACGTCATCATATTTCATGTGTTTCAGTTTCTGTTGACAGTGTTGTCATTTTTTCTGCTGCTGTCAGAATGGCCTGTATTAACCATTTGCCAGTGACGTCCCGCGTCACGTGCTTTTTGTTGATTCCGCCATATCGGACGGCAAGTCGGGCACTGTGCGTGTGCGTTTCAATGTGGCGTCCGCTGTCAGATGTGACGGCTTTGTCCGATGTAGCGCAACTACTAGATAAAAAACATCATGACCGGTACACGGAAAAGATCAGTGTTATCGGCGTGGACCCTTACAACTTGTCGCTTTAAAAATTCACCAGTTTCATTGATTTTTGCCCCAAACCTGACGTACGCTATATGGACATCTACAACTACCTGGTCAACACACCGTCTAGGTACACTGGAGAGTCTCTGAAAGCCTACAAAACTTTGTGTGATATCAGTTATGTGCTGATATCCCCAGTCATCACTTCAATGGTCCACTATGTCGTGAAGGCCCTACTGTATAGATTTGTCATGTTGTATAGAATCTATTAAGTGATAAATTATTAAAATTTTATAAAATATTCAATTATTGTTATTATTAGCAGCATATATCTCAATTAAATTAATTAAAAAATAATTAAATATTTTTATAGATCTATATATTCTGTAAAAGGATTTATAAATATTTGTCGTATCAATAGAATACTGGATAAACACAAAGACTCATACACCAGATGTGACTCAGTGGTTAAGACAGATGTTAAACCTTCCACTAGAAAGAATAACATACATACTGAAATCAAAGGAAATTGTGTTTGAGAATATATGGAGACCTTTCATTGATTGTGTAAAGAATTTAAACATAACTTTTGAAGAAGAAGGTGAATGATATGTGTGGACCTTGTAAATTGCAAAGTGTTTGATTGTTTGTGTTGTGTTTTTAAAAAAGGTTCAATAAAAATTTTTGTGGAAACAAGAATATTGGATAAACAACTCCCAACACTATTAGATATATTACAAATTTTATTGTCCAGTCTATACAAGAAAGAATTATATCCAGATAAAAAGTCATCAAACCCACATATTAATTTTAAGAATATTTATCCACTACAGGTACATCACTCCCAGAAGCTGTCGGACCCCCACTGAAACCCTGGGTGATCATGAAGCAAGATGGTGTCATATTCTCTTCACACTTTCTGTTTTGACCAAAAATTAAACGCCAAATCAGTTTAATTGAAAGGCACAACAGAATCATTTACATTTATCAATGC
This sequence comes from Pholidichthys leucotaenia, assembly GCA_020510985.1. Classification (NCBI taxonomy): domain Eukaryota; kingdom Metazoa; phylum Chordata; class Actinopteri; order Cichliformes; family Pholidichthyidae; genus Pholidichthys; species Pholidichthys leucotaenia. The sequence goes on along the minus strand of JAJAQF010000046.1, from coordinate 1,950,803 downwards.
ACAACAAACTCTTACTACTTTGTCGAGACAAGTTAAGTTAGTGGTTTCATCAAGTTCCAGCATTGTGATAGGTAAAGTGCCCTGCAAGATAGTATAGCGGTTCTTCACAATCCCAATCACCCGTTCTACATGAATACGAACACTAGCCAAATTTCGTGTGGACTCGATTTCTTTGGAATCCAACTGCTTCTTTCCTTTGGTGAAAGCTGGTATTTCAATGCGTGCACCATAGTATGCAAGGGACTCCTGTATGTTGAACCCTCTATCAGCAAGGACGAGGTCTCCAGGATTAAGGTTGTTCAGGTAGCCACAGTTTTCAGTTATGTGCTTGTCACTAACACGGCCACCCCATCCACGGGATATGAAGTTGACAGTACCTTGAGGTGTTATGGAAATAAGGTACTTGGCTGTGTTGTGGCTCTTGTAGGAGGAGTACGTCTGGGCTCTGGCCTTCAAATCGGAGGGACGTTCGATGAACACTTCAAAACAATCAATTGTTGAAACACATTTTGAATAATGTTTTCTAAAACAAGCTGGCAATGTTGAACGTAACAATTCTCTTTCTGGCCAGAAAACTAAACTGGGAAAAAGAAAAGCACTACAAATGGAAATGATATTCTGAAAAATCCTGGAAGCAGTTGACGCATGAATTCCAAATCTGTAGGCGAGGTCTTGGAAAGTCAGGTTCAAGCGCAGCCTCATCAAGGTCAACAGAAACTGCTGAAATTTTGATACTCCTTTCACATCACATATATGTCTTTCAATATGGAAAAATAGTTCTTGCAGCAGTTGAAAAGACTGCAGTCCTGTATAAAATTTCACTTTCTCATCATTTCCAGTCAGTGATTCTTCAGTGTCAGACTGCGACTTGACCTGGGCACGTAAAGCATAAACTTCTTCTTGTAGTGATTGGCACTGCTTTTTTAATGCATCACACTCAGCTTTACATGAACAAGAAGTCCCTGCAGATGATACCAAACTCTCGGTGACCTTGGCTGGCTCTGATGCAATATCCACCTTGACACACATACCAGGCTGCTCCTCTTTCACCTCCATTGTCTCTTCCTTTTCACACACAGTACCTCCAGAAGACAGTTCTAAGAGTACACTGGCAGCAAGTGAGCGATCAAAGTTCTCTCTCTGTCTTTTTTTCCTTGCTTGTGTTTTAATGTACCGATGGAAGCTGGCGTTGTTTCTGTCTTTCGTTGGAGTAGACGTGAAGGTGAAGAGTGATGGTATGTAATCTGGGGAAAGAGGGTCAATGCTCTTCTCACCTGGAATATGGAGTAGTTAGAATAGTTTATACAGTTTGAGAAGCAATATAATGATTTATCATGTTTATATCATTCTTTTAATCCATGTAGGCCTATTTATGTGGTACATTGAAGTACAAAGTAATAAACAATGGTGGGAGGTTTAACTGTATCGGTGAATGTGAATTATTGTAAAAATACTCCTTATTTTTGTAAATGTATTAAATTTTTTATTCATTGCAAAATAAACTCAGCCATATTGATCAACACATTAAATTTCAAACAGGAGCATGCATTCATGATCATTATCTTGTCATCTAGCAGTTGGCTAGTGCTAGGTCACAGATGGTAGGCCTTGGTGGTGCACACAGGGAGGGACATACCCATTTACCAGTGTTTACAATGATATAACATTACATCTATAGACACTGATACATCATACATACCCGATATAAAATGTTGATTGCATAGCCGCGAGTAAGGCGACGGGGACCAATCTTTCCTCTTCAGCGCTGCTACCCACCTCCTGCGCCTGTCTTCGTCAGCTGGGAACCGGTAAAACTTCAAGTTTGATCCCTTTTTCTGGCGATTTGTACACCCAAAGGCAGAGCAGTGAAACACCATAGTGTAATCAATGCCAACATAAAATAAAACAAAGATGTAGTTTTAAATCAGGTAAATATATCGCGATCTGGTACACCGCTGAACAGCTGCTGAATGCGCCGTCCACTCGCTTCGGCCGTCCAATATGGCGGCGTAAACAAAAGGATGTGACGTCACAGCAAATGGTCTATAGCAGGGGTGTCCAACCATGTGCCATGGAGAGCCAAGACCCTGCAGGTTTTCTCTTCTACCCAGTCTCTTCAGCAGGTGTTTTCACTTATCAGCAATCAGTGGGAAGAAGTTCACTGAAATCTGCTGTTGAAGACACTGGTTGGAGGTAAAACCTGCAGGGTGTTGGCCCTCCATGGCACATGGTTGGACACCCCTGGTCTATAGTTTGAAAAACTTCAATGATGATTGGTCAGTGATGATCTAGCTACATGGTTGGATAAGCAAACAAGTACCAGTGGCAGTGTGTTAAAGTTGGTATGCAAAGTACAACTACATGAATACAGAATATTAATATCTATTTTTATAGTACACACACACACACACACACACACACATACATACATATACAGTATATATATATACTGTATATATATATATATATATACTGTATATATACTGTGTATATATATACTGTATATGGTTATGCATAACTTCACCAAATTTCAATATACAATTGTATGTTAATTATATTGTTATGTTTGAATGATGGGAAAGTACAGCCCTCTCAGACATGCCATGATTAGAGACAAGGAAATTTTCATTTTAGTGCTAGTCCAAGTGAATGAGTTGTCAAAAAAAAACAAAAAAACAAAAATCAAATGTTTCACATATAGTCATGGCTCATGTCAAAATTTAATGATGTTTTCAGGTGTGCGGAATGGATTCAAAACATCAGACGTGCGGACTTACTAGGCTTGTCTGCAGAACAGCTCAAATACCGAAAAGTCTGCAGTGACCACTTCTCGGCCTCTCAGTTTAAGAATCCCAATGACAGGTATAGATCATTCTGAAAATTGAGTTTTTCAAATAAGATGTTAATTATGGCTGTGTGGTATATATGACTCTTATATCCCATATCTACATATGTTAGAACAAGTGGAAATGTTTTGTGACAGCATATGTAAGGAACTTCACACCTGGAAAGGACAAAGGATCTCCCCCGCCGGGTTAAAGTCAATGGACCTCCCAAGACGCGGCGGCGGAGATGGACTTGACACCTTTACCCCCTAAGGCGAGAGGAGGAGTTCCCATCACCTCCCAAGACAAGGAGAGGAGATAGCAGAACAATGGGGGGGTTAAGATAACGTGGGGATGTCAGCTTTTTCAATGTGTGGCTCTGATGTCAGCTTTTTCAATGTGTGGCTCTGTGTGTGCTTGTATTTAACCAGCGAGCGGAGCAGAGATCACTCTCTTGCCTTCTGCCAAGCTCTACACCTGATGAGACTCGATAGAAGAGCTATTCATTAAAAACCCTGTTTTTAATACAAAAATCGCCTCGTTATTTCAGCTCCTCTACACTGGTGACCTTGACGCGAGAATATGGACCGGAGGCGTTCTTCAAGCTGCTCATCCATGGTGACTCGGGCATACGCCAGCGACGACGCAGACGAGGGAACAAGCAAACAGCTGTTCCCCACGGCAGAGGGCACTGAGAGAGCTCAACCGAGCTCCAGCACCGCCGTGAGTGCCGAGGCAAGGCACTCTCACCCGGCGGGCACAACAGTGATGGTGTGCACGAACGCCGTTGCTGTCAACCTGCCAGACTTCTGGCGAGAAGACCCCGCCTCTTGGTTTCAACAAGCTGAAGCCCAGTTTATACTGGCGGGCATCACAGCAGACGATATTAAGTTTTACCATATCGTCTCCAAACTCGACTCCGCCACTTCGAAGTGTGTGCGGAGCTTGGTCCGGCGACCACCAGCCCGGGACAAATATAAGACACTCAAGGCGACCATCGTGGCGAATTATGTCCCGTCAGCGGAGGAAAGAGCTGAGAGGATCCTGGCGGTCTACGGCCACAGAGGGAGCAATCCGAGGACCCTCATGGAGGATTTGCTACAACTCAAGGAGGAGGATAATGATAATTTCCTTTTCCAATTCATTTTCCTCAGCACGCTACCACCGCAGTTGAGAGGGACACTCGCCAGTATGAAGTGCAATAATCATCAGGATTTCCGCACACTGGCCAACGAGGCTTACCGGCTCGTCAACGCCTGCAGAGAACAGACACCCACAGCGGCATCTGCAGATCTGAAAACTGACACCCCGAGCCTTGGAGAGACTCAACCCACGGTGACAGCGGCGCGGCCCAAGCGCAACGAGCAGAACGACGTCTGCTATTATCACCACCGCTTCGCAGAGAAAGCCCGCAAATGCGTTCCCCCCTGCAAGTTTACGATGTCGTGGAAACGCCAAAGCCGAGGGCCATTAACAGCAGCGGTTCTCGGCGAGAAGAATAAGCTCTTATACGTGACGGATGGATACACAGGCAAGCAGTTCCTCATCGACACGGGAGCTCAGCTGAGTTTCGTCATGCCCTCCCACGCAGATCGAACCATGGGTACCCGGGGCAATGGAGCAGTGGCAGCCAACGGCTCTGACATCGACACGTTCGGGGAAAAGAGCCTGCACCTCCTCATCCACGGCCGCAGCTACAGATGGACATTTGTTGTAGCAGCGGTGAGCTTTAACTTGTTAGGCGCAGATTTTCTCTGTGCACTCAGGTTATTAGTGGATCTTGCAAATAGGCGCCTGGTTAATGCACTATCTTTTGCTTCTATTCCATGTTCAGCTCGAGTTTCCCCACCACCTGTGCAGGCCAACGTCACCACAGCGGGAGGTAAGTTTGAACAACTCCTCACCCAATTTCCAGCACTCACAACCCCCAAATTCTCAGCCACTGTAGCCAAACACGGGGTTAAACACTTCATTCCGACAACAGGACCTCCTGTTTTTGCCAAAGCTCGCCGCTTAGACACGGCCAAGCTCAACATAGCAAAGGATGAATTTGCAGCTCTCGAAAAATTGGGCATTGTTAGACGCTCGAAGAGCCCCTGGGCTTCACCACTTCACATGGTTCCGAAATCTGACGGTTCTTGGAGACCGTGTGGAGATTACCGCAGGCTAAACAACGCTACAGCGCATGACCGCTACCCCATTCCTCACATTCAGGACTTTTCACTGCATTTAGCGGGTGCGCGCATTTTTTCAAAAATAGACTTAGTCCGCGGTTATCACCAAGTCCCAGTCCGAGCTGAAGATATTCCTAAAACAGCGGTAATAACCCCTTTCGGCCTTTTTGAATTCCTACGAATGCCATTCGGCCTCAAAGGCGCTGCTCAAACTTTTCAACGGATGATGGACGCTGTCCTACGCGACCTTCCTTTTGTCTTCGTCTACCTCGATGACATGCTGGTAGCCAGCTCATCCGAGGAAGAACACGAGCAGCACCTCACTACTGTTTTTCAGAAGCTGGAAGAGCATGGACTAATAATCAATCCAGCCAAATGCAAATTCGGCGTATCACAAATTGATTTTTTGGGACATAGAGTCTCCCCAAAAGGTGCATTTCTGCTTCCAGACAAAGTTCATGCGATAGAAGGTTTTCCACGGCCCCAAACGGTTAAATCGCTACAGGAATTTTTGGGGATGGTTAATTTTTACAACCGTTTCCTCCCCCATGCAGCTCAGCTCATGCAACCCCTATATGACGCGCTCAGAAAAAAGAAAGCTTCCAACGCGGTCGAATGGACCCCGGAGCGCGAACGCGCTTTCGCGGAAGTAAAAAGCGCCCTAGCTAACGCCACAATGTTAGTCCACCCAGATCCCTCAGCCCGCATTGCTCTAACCACAGATGCTTCAGACCTGGCTATAGGGGCAGTTGTAGAACAACTTGTCAGTGGGGTCTGGCAGCCTTTAGCATTCTTTAGCAAATCGCTAAACCCAACTGAACGCAAATACAGCACTTTTGACAGAGAGCTGCTGGCGCTTCATTTGTCCATCCGCCACTTCCAGTTTTGGTTAGAAGGGCGGAGTTTCACGGCTTTTGTGGACCATAAGCCGCTCACTTTTGCTATGGCTAAAATTTCAGAACCATGGTCAGGCAGACAACAAAGACAGCTAGCTGCGATTTCAGAGTTCACCACAGACATTCGACACGTAGCAGGCAAACTTAACGTAGTAGCTGACTGTCTCTCTCGCGCTGTGACACCGCCAGAGCACGAGGAGACAGATTACACCGCCTCAGCAGCGGAACTCTTCACTAACGCACACACATACACAGCACCTATCCAGGATGGGATAGATTATGCAGCCATGGCGGAAGAACAAAGCAGTGATGCAGACGTGCGCGCACTCCTGTCTGGACCAACAGGGTTAAGGCTGGAGAAAAAAGGGTTGCGCGACGGCGTGCCCCCCCTAATATGCGACGTTTCAACCGGCCGACCTCGCCCGTTAGTACCAGCTGCTTGGCGCCGCCGCATTTTCGACGCAATTCACTCCCTTGCGCACCTAGGTGTGCGCGCCTCGGTCAAAATGGTTGCTGAAAAGTTTGTGTGGCCAGGCCTGCGCAAAAACGTAAAAGAATGGGCAAAAACTTGCATTCCTTGTCAACGCGCCAAAATACACAGACACACAAAAGCCCCTCTGGAGCCTTTTCCAATTCCTGCTAGAAGATTCGACCACATTCACGTCGACCTCGTGGGGCCGCTACCTTCCTCCCAAGGTTTCACACACCTGTTAACAATGATAGACCGCACCACGCGCTGGCCAGAGGCAGTCCCTCTAGCGTCAACCACAGCGGAGGAAGTCGCTCGCGTTTTTCTAGCAAACTGGGTGGCACGTTTCGGCGTTCCATCAGACATCACGTCAGACAGAGGGCCTCAATTTATCTCAGAGCTCTGGTCAGCCATGTCTAACAGTTTAGGGGCAACAATTCATCGCACCACCGCTTATCACCCTCAGGCTAATGGGTTATGCGAGCGTTTTCACAGGTCCTTAAAGGCTGCCCTCAGGGCCTCACTAACGGACACAAATTGGGTAAATAAACTTCCCTGGGTTTTATTGGGGTTGCGTGCAGCACCTAAAGAGGATTTAGACGCTTCTCCTGCAGAATTAGTTTTTGCCCAGCCTATCAGACTCCCAGGAGAATTTTTACCAGAGAACCCAGAACCAGGACACCTTCCAGTCCCAAGGTTTTTAGGCAGCAGTGGACCGGACTCCCTCCACGGTCCAGCTCATCACTCTTTTCCACGAGTTTTTGTTCCTCAAACTTTAAAAAACGCTGAGTTCGTTTTTGTTAAGCATGAAGCCATTTATTTAGCGAATGCAAAGTCCTTAAGCCAAGCAGTTGCCTCCTGGTTTGCTGTATGGAGGGTGTGTAATCCTCCTTCCAGTCTTTGGAGCGGGCAAGCCTCTATGATGTGTTCCATTGTTTGCTCCTCTCCACATGCGCACAGAGGGCTAGGGCTACTGCCCCATCTGTAAAGGCTGGCCAAGCAGGGGCCATGTCCAGTCCTGAAGCGATTGAGTGTAGACCACTGTCTCCTTGGGAGGTTGGTGCCCGGGACCTGTTGGTTGGGGTTTATCACCAGCTGTTTGTTTGGGACCTCCTTGGTCTCCCATTCCTCTTGCCAAGCTGTCTGGATGGTAAAGTCAGCTGGGGGAGGGTTTTTCCAAATCGGCCGTCTGGATGAAAGTCGGGCAGTGGGTGGAGTGTAGATATCTGCATGGATTGGTAAGTGCATTTAATGAAGCCATTAAACCAACGTTACGCCCAGTTTACGATGGCCCGTTCAGAGTGCTGGAAAATGGTGACAAACACTTTGTGCTTGATTATGGGGACAGAAAGGAAGTGGTCAGTGTTGACAGACTCAAACCTGCTTTCTTGCTGAGAGACGAACCTGCACAGTTGGCACGAGCACCTCGGCGTGGTAGACCCCCCAGAGGAAAAGTCTCAGCCCCCAGGCAGGGAACAAATAATCTCTTTCCTTCCCACAATGCAGATTCACCATGAGAAGGTCCCAGCGGGACACCTAAGCCAACCTACAGCAGCTTTGGGAGAAGAATAAAGCCCAGACAGCACAGGGACTGATACCAACCACCCCGCAATTATTCACTAATTGTGCTACAACAGTTTAAGGCTACTTATGATTTCACTATGCTGTTATGTTTACCACTGAACTTTCTTAGGAGCATGGCTGCTAGAAAACTTCTCCTGTGGCAACAGTTGTAACAAGTAGTATTTCATAGTTATTATCTTAGACTGTGATTCTTTCTGTGTCCTTTCCTAGTGTTTGGGGGGCCTGTGGTATATATGACTCTTATATCCCATATCTACATATGTTAGAACAAGTGGAAATGTTTTGTGACAGCATATGTAAGGAACTTCACACCTGGAAAGGACAAAGGATCTCCCCCGCCGGGTTAAAGTCAATGGACCTCCCAAGACGCAGCGGCGGAGATGGACTTGACACCTTTACCCCCTAAGGCGAGAGGAGGAGTTCCCATCACTTCCCAAGACAAGGAGAGGAGATAGCAGAACAATGGGGGGGGTTAAGATAACGTGGGGATGTCAGCTTTTTCAATGTGTGGCTCTGATGTCAGCTTTTTCAATGTGTGGCTCTATGTGTGCTTGTATTTAACCAGCGAGCGGAGCAGAGATCTCTCTCTTGCCTTCTGCCAAGCTCTACACCTGATGAGACTCGATAGAAGAGCTATTCATTAAAAACCCTGTTTTTAATACAAAAATCGCCTCGTTATTTCAGCTCCTCTACAGCTGTGTATTTGTGCATGCATATGTTTAGACATAAAGGGGATGTATGTAGCGGTGTGTGTGTGCATACATATGCTAAACATGAGAGTGATGCTGACGGCACAGATGTGGGTTGACCTCACGATGAAGAGGACAGTAAGTCTGGACCACCTGCGGAGGACAACGAGAGAGGACAGGGGGGCGATCAAAGAACTTCCCGACCTCCAGGATGCAGGTAGAGGACAGAAGGCTGGAAAGGGGGGAGATGTCAATAAAGGGTTTTGATGGGGTTATGTGATCTCCCCTGCGTGGGAGAAGTCTGTGTGAGGAAAGGTTTAAATGTGAAACTCTGATGTGGCTCGCTGTCTTTTTTCCTGCTTCTGGGAGAGAGCAGGCTGGGGAAATGAATGTTTGAATAAACTGGAATAAAATACAATTCAGTCTCATTCTTCCAAGCTCCCCACATTGGTGACCATCGACATAGAGAATGACTGGAGAAGGTCTCAATGCTCCGGACGCGCAGGAGTCTGCCCTGGCGAGCGCCGTAGCCGTCAAGCTGCCGGAATTCTTGCAGGACAACCCACGGTCGTGGTTCCTACAAGCGGAGTCACAGTTCGCGCTCGCAGGAGTAACGGCGGATGACACCAAGTTCCACCATGTCATCGCTAAGCTGGATAACCACACGGCTCGGTGCGTGCAGCGCTTGGTGCAGCAGCCACCCGCCACCGACAGATACGGCAGGTTGAAAGCTACCCTCATCAAGTTTTTCACGCCCTCAGCAGAAGTGAGGGCTAGGAGGATCCTGGCTTTGCTCGACCAGGGAGGACACAGGCCGAACGCTCTGATGGAAGATATGCTACAGCTGAGGGGGTCGGACAACGACGACTTCCTTTTCCAGTACCTCTTCCTCACCAACCTCCCGGCGCACATGAGAGGGACGCTGGCCGGCATACGTTGTCACACCCAGGAGGATTTCCGGGAGCTTGCCCAGGCGGCAGACAGGATCCTGGACACCTGTGGCGGGCAGACGACCGCAGCGGCGACCCAAGGCAGCGGGGAGCCAGAGGCAGCGGACCCAAGCTTATCAACAACGGCAGCGGCCGCGACGCGGTGGAGGCAATGGTTCAGTGGCAGAGGCGCGGCCCCGACGCAGTAGAGGAGAGGATCTCTGCTTCTACCATCGGAGGTTCGCCGAGAGGGCACGCAGGTGTGTGCCGCCCTGCAGCTTCAGGAGTTCGGGAAACGGCAAGACCGAGGGTCGTTAGCAGCTTCGACTCTCGGTGAAAGCAGCAAGCTGCTCTACATCACAGATGCAAGCTCCGGACGAGATTTCCTCATAGACACCGGAGCCCAAGTGAGTTTCATCACCCCAACATATGCTGATCAGTTGGCTGGACCCCGTGGGAGTGGAACAACGGCAGCAAACGGCTCGAGCATCAGCACCTACGGGAAGAAGACCCTGTCTTTATGCTTGCATGGCCGCACATATGAATGGACTTTTGTCATAGCGGCAGTGAATTTCAACATGTTGGGCGCTGATTTTCTGTGCTCGCACGGTCTGTTAGTCGATCTTGCTAATAGGCAGCTGGTAAATGCACTCTCGTTTTACTCTCTCCCCTGTTCAGCTCGAGTGTCCCCGCCACCAGTACAGACCAACGTCGCCGCAGCAGGTGGTAAGTTCCACACACTCCTCACCCAGTTCCCAGCACTCACTGTGCCCACCTTTTCAGCAACGGTTGCAAAACACAGGGTGGAGCATTTTATCACTACATCTGGCCCCCCCGTCTTTGCGAAGGCTCGGCGCTTGGATGCTGCCAAGCTTTCTATAGCGCGCGAGGAGTTTGCCAGCCTGGAGAGGCTGGGCATTATTCGTCGCTCAAAAAGCCCATGGGCCTCGCCACTGCATATGGTGCCGAAAGCTGATGGCTCCTGGAGACCGTGCGGCGATTACCGCAGGCTGAACAATGCCACAGCACACGATCGTTATCCCATCCCACACATCCAGGATTTTTCAGTACATCTAGCGGGGGCGCGCATTTTTTCCAAAATAGACCTGGTTCGCGGCTACCATCAAGTTCCAGTCCGGCCGGAGGACATTCCTAAAACAGCGGTAATAACCCCGTTTGGACTTTTTGAATTTTTACGCATGCCGTTTGGTCTTAAAGGGGCGGTGCAAACGTTCCAACGAATGATGGACGCCATGTTACGCGATCTCCCTTTCGTGTTTGTGTACCTCGATGACATTTTGGTCGCTAGTACTTCAGAGGAGGAACACGAAAAGCACCTCACTGTGGTCTTTAGGAGGTTGGGAGAGCACGGCTTAATAATTAATCCAGCCAAGTGCCAGTTCGGCGTCGCACAGATCGATTTTTTTGGCCACCGTGTCTCCCCAGAAGGGGCGGTTCCGTTACCGGATAAAGTGCGCGCAGTGACAGATTTTCCCCGACCACAAACGGTCAAATCGTTGCAGGAATTTTTAGGGATGGTGAAATTTTATAACCGTTTCCTCCCCCACGCAGCTCAACTCATGCAGCCATTATACGCCGCGCTCAGGAAACAAAAACCAACCAATGCTGTTGAATGGTCCCCGGAGCGGGAGCGCGCGTTCACAGAGTTGAAAAAAGCCTTGGCTGACGCTGTGCTCCTGGCTCACCCTGACCCAGCGGCACACATCGCGCTAACGACAGACGCTTCAGATGTGGCCATAGGGGCCGTTATAGAGCAGCAGGTTGCCGGAGTTTGGCAGCCGCTGGCTTTTTTCAGCAAATCCTTAAGCATGGCTGAGCGAAAATACAGCGCGTTCGACAGGGAGCTGTTGGCGCTGCATTTGGCGATTCGTCATTTCCAGTTCTGGCTGGAAGGGCGGCGTTTCACCGCTTTCGTCGACCACAAGCCGCTCACATACGCCATGTCCAAAATTTCAGATCCGTGGTCAGGCAGGCAGCAGAGGCAGCTGGCTGCAATTTCGGAATTTACCACTGACATTAGGCACGTAGCGGGTAAGCTCAATGTGGTGGCAGACTGCCTCTCGCGCGCGGTCACGGCACCAGCACGCGCAGAGGTGGCCCAGCCTGCCGCGACTGCGCAGCAGGACAGCGGCGCGGGAGCGCGTGCAGCCCCTGTGCACGTGGGTATAGATTACGCTGCCATGGCAGCGGAGCAGGGTGCAGACGTGCGCGCGCTCCAGTCTGGACCAACAGGGTTAAGGCTGGAGAGCAAATGTTTACAAACCGGTATGCCCCCCCTGATCTGCGATGTGTCGACGGGGCGCCCACGCCCGGTGGTTCCGGCTGCGTGGCGCCGCCGCGTTTTTGACTCGGTCCACTTGCTGGCGCACCCGGGAGCACGCGCTTCGGTGAAAATGGTGGCGGAAAAGTTTGTTTGGCCGAGTCTGCGCAAGCACGTCAAGGAGTGGGCAAAGGCCTGCATGTCCTGTCAACAGGCCAAAATCCACAAGCACACAAGAGCCCCGTTAGAACCGTTTCGTATCCCGGCCAGAAGGTTTGACCACGTGCATGTTGACCTCATGGGCCCTCTACCGGCGTCACAGGGGTTCACACATCTTTTGACAATGGTGGACCGAACCACTCGTTGGCCGGAAGTGGTCCCGCTGGCGACGACCACGGCCGCGGAAGTGGCTCGCGTTTTTTTAACGGCTTGGGTAGCGCGTTTTGGCATTCCGTCGGATATTACGTCCGATAGAGGGCCGCAATTCGTCTCTGAGCTTTGGTCAGCGATGGCCAACGGCTTAGGAGCCAAAATTCACCGCACTACTGCGTATCACCCTCAGGCTAATGGTTTATGCGAGCGCTTTCATAGGTCTTTGAAGGCAGCACTCAGAGCGTCGCTCACGGATGCAGATTAGGTAAACAAACTACCATGGGTTTTATTAGGGTTGCGTTCTGCGCCCAAGGAGGACTTAGATGCCTCCCCAGCGGAGCTAGTGTTCGCACAACCTCTCAGGCTGCCAGGCGAGTTTTTACCAGAGCACCCGGAGCCCCCACCCCTCCCTGCTCTGGGGCCGCTAGTCGGCACGGGAGCGGACGTGCTCCCGGGCCCCGTTCATCATGCTTTTCCACGGGTTTTTGTTCCCAAAGCTTTAAAAAATGCTGAGTTCGTTTTTGTCAGGCACGAGGCACTAAGATCAACACTCAGACCGCCTTACGATGGGCCATACAGAGTGTTGGAGACAGGTGATAAGCATTTTGTGCTAGATTTGGGAGATAGAAAGGAGACAGTTAGTATTGACAGATTAAAACCTGCTTTTGTCATGAAGGACGAGTCTGTACCGGTCGCGAGGGCGCCTCGACGTGGCAGACCCCCCAGGGGGAGCGTCCCGGGGCCCCCGCGGAGGGCAAATAACCACTCTCTTCCTCAGTCTACAGAGCCTGGGCAGAAGGGCGCCGCAGGCAAGGCGGGGCCAGCTTACAGCAGATTCGGGAGACGGTTGAAGCCCAGGCGGCGCACAGACTGAGTGTTTGATATTGATTATACTGTGATAGCAACATGTTCACTGAGTTTTAAAGTATCGTCCATGCTTCATCGTTTGGGGGGGGGGGTTATATGCTGTGTATTTGTGCATGCATATGTTTAGACATAAAGGGGATGTATGTAGCGGTGTGTGTGTGCATACATATGCTAAACATGAGAGTGATGCTGACGGCACAGATGTGGATTGACCTCACGATGAAGAGGACAGTAAGTCTGGACCACCTGCGGAGGACAACGAGAGAGGACGGGGGCGATCAAAGAACTTCCCGACCTCCAGGACGCAGGTAGAGGACAGAAGGCTGGAAAGGGGGGAGATGTCAATAAAGGGTTTTGATGGGGTTATGTGATCTCCCCTGCGTGGGAGAAGTCTGTGTGAGGAGAGGTATAAATGTGAAACTCTGATGTGGCTCGCTCTCTTTTTTCCTGCGTCTGGGAGAGAGCAGGCTGGGGAAATGAATGTTTGAATAATCTGGAATAAAATACAATTCAGTCTCGTTATTCCAAGCTCCCCACATTAATAATTTATTATCTTTATGATGTATGACAATCATACCTTATTATAGTCATGTCCTAGAGTAAATAGTGGCTAAAATATTACACTTTCTATAGAGTTCTGACAAGTCGAGTGTACGGAAAAGATGCAGAAATTTAATTTTTACAGGAAATCTGGCCTACTAGACAGTGCATTACCATGGCTGATTGACTGCCCGAATCCACCTCAGAAATGTGAATTGCAAAGGAAGCCACCTCATGATAGAGGGCGAAGTGATCAACGGCAGGAAATTGGTATGTTTATATTGATCGTTTGATATTTGTCCATTTTGCATGTATACATATGTGTGAATAAGGTACTGTTTTCAAATGTGGAACACATATATATTTATATATATATAAATATGTTTGCTTTGAGGCAGACATAATTTAATTCCTATGTACTGCTTTATAGGCTTTGCAGATGATTGTCCACAACCTCAGCCAAGTGCTGCAGAAATCACTTCATCATCATGCATCACTGAATCTGTTCTTGAAATTAAGAAAAAGGTGCAAACGCTAAGAACACGGTTGTCAAGACAGAAGAAGAAAAGCAGGAAGGGGGCTACCATGAAAGATATATTCCATGTCATTGAATCCAAACTTAGTCCACCTGCAGCAAAGTTTGTGGTAGAACAGCTTAAACTTAGCAAAAAAAAAAAAAAAAACCGCAAGGGAGCACGTTTCAGTGACTTTACTAAAAGCCTCTCTCTTCAAATCAAAAGCGCCAGCCCTAAGGCCTACAAACTTGTCAGGAAAATGTTCGTTCTACCTGGTCAAACAACACTCACAATGGCTATTGGCACCCAATCGTGTAATTTCAATATATATAATCTTAGTATATTTCTCTTTTATGTATTGTATTGCACCTCACAAGTTCACAATATCTACCATATATCATTAACAGGCGCTTAAAAGTCACAGAAACTGCTAAATTTGCAGCAAAGCCTGCAGAACACCGTTTGCTGTGACGTCACATCCTTTTGTTTACGCCGCCATATTGGACGGCCGAAGCGAGTGAACGGCGCATTCAGCAGCTGTTCAGCGGTGTACCAGATCTCGATATATTCACCTGATTTCAAACTACATTTTTGTTTTATTTTATGTTGGCATTGATTAGACTATGGTGTTTCACTGCTCTGCCTTTGGGTGTACAAATCGCCAGAAAAAGGGATCAAACTTGAAGTTTTACCGGTTCCCAGCTGACAAAGACAGGCGCAGGAGGTGGGTGGCAGCGCTGAAGAGGAAAGATTGGTCCCCGTCGCCTTACTCGCGGCTATGCAATCAACATTTTATATCGGGTATGTCTGATGTATCAGTGTCTATAGATGTAATATCATTGTAAACACTGGTAAATGGGTATGTCCCTCCCTGTGTGCACCACCAAGGCCTACCATCTGTGACCTAGCACTAGACAACTGCTAGATGACAAGACAATGATCATGAATGCATGCTCCTGTTTGAAATTTAATGTGTTGATCAGTATGGCTGAGTTTATTTTGCAATGAATAAAAAATTTATTACATTTCCAAAAATAAGGAGTATTTTTACAATAATTCACATTCACCGATACAGTTAAACCTCCCACCATTGTTTATTACTTTGTACTTCAATGTACCACATAAATAGGTCTACATGGATTAAAAGAATGATATAAACATGATAAATCGTTATATTGCTTCTCAAACTGTATAAACTATATATTCTAACTACTCCATATTCCAGGTGAGAAGAGCATTGACCCTCTTTCCCCAGATTACATACCATCACTCTTCACCTTCACGTCTACTCCAACGAAAGACAGAAACAACGCCAGCTTCCATCGGTACATTAAAACACAAGCAAGGAAAAAAAGACAGAGAGAGAACTTGGATCGCTCACTTGCTGCCAGTGTACTCGTAGAAATGTCTTCTGGAGGTACTGTGTGTGAAAATGTCACCTCATCCAAATTTCATGTGACCAACGGTGTTAAACAAGGTGGTATACTGTCACCCTTGTTGTTTAATGTCTATGTTGATGATCTCAGTGTACTGTTGAACAATACTAATGTGGGCGGCTCCTTTAACGGTGCACTGTTAAATCACATTTTCTACGCTGATGACCTCTGTTAAGTTTGTCTACTGCAGCGATGCAACATCTCCTTTCGGTATGTGAAAAATTTGGTGAAAATAATGACATCTTGTTCAACTGTACTAAATCTATGTGTATGGCTTTCAAACCAAAGGGTGTCAATACGTCGAATCCTGTTATGCCACTTTGTGGTAATAGCTTGAACTTTGTTGAAAAAGTCAAATACCTAGGTGTGTGGATTGAATCTGATAAGACCAATGTTGATTGTAACAGGTATCTCAGGAAACTGTACGCTCAAACAAATTTACTGTTGAGAAATTTCCATAGGTGTTCTCCTGATGTCAAATGTATGTTGTTCAAGACCTTCTGTACCTCAATGTACTGCTCGCCGTTATGGTTTAATAGCAATGCTGCTGTTAGGAACAAAATCCGCATTGCATATAATAACTCCCTAAGAAGGTTGTTAGATGTACCACGAAGGTCGAGTGCAAGCAAGATGTTTGTGTCTGTGAACATTCCGTCTTTTGGAGAATTGATACGTAAGAATGTTTACAGTTTTTTGAGAAGACTGCTGGAATGTAACAATCATCTTATATCAGCAATTGTCAACTCGTCACTCACACTTCACTCCAGCATTTGGAAGTGGTGGCGTTCCATTTTACACTGAGCCCATTATGTTTTTTGTGGTTACAAGAGCGCCGAGTGTCTGCTGATCTGTATATACTTTATTTATTTATCTATTTGTAATATGAACCCTGAGTTTGAAATAAACGTTTGAATTGAATTGAATTGAAAAGGAAGATCAGCTTTAGTGATGTTCGATACCACTGATTCCTTTCCGATCCGATACTGAGTAAAATTCAGGCTGGTATCGGCGATACCGATGCCGATATTTTGTGCCACTATACCTAATGTCTTTTTAAATCTAAAAAAGCGCATGACGCACTTACCCAGGCGGAAGAAAAAGTAGTCCCACCAACCGCGTGTCACTTAGACAACATCTCAATAGTTTAGTTACTTTTCACCGTGTTTCTGTTAAGGATATACATATGTATACTCGCTGCTCTTGTTTTTTCTTGCCTTCTGATTGTTGCTCTGAGTGTTGCTATCCCTGTGCTGTTGCAATCCTGGAATTTCCCCATTGTGGGACTACTAAAGGCTTATCTTATCTTATACCTTACATCAAATGACTAAAGTATCAAAAGTATCGATATTTTGATTTGAGTATCGATTTTAGAGCATAAAGATCAGGTATCGGAGGTATCGATATTTCAGGATCGATCCTCACGTCACTAGTCAGCTTATCCAACCCAGAATGCATTGCGTGTTTGTCACGTCGTCCACACCTAGCATCACAAATAAGCAGACATGGGGAAGTGCTGCTGCGTTGTAAGCTGCAAGAGTCGTTCTCACAACCGCCGTGGACAAAAGATCAACGTCGGAATCGGCTTCTATGGTTTCCCAGCATGGAAGAGGAACAGCACAGCCCACGTTTCGGATGTAACGAAGAGGCGACGCCTGGCCTGGGTTGCAGCTATAGGAAGACCCAACATAACTTTCGACCACACGCCTGTATCGATGGTGGTGTGCTCGAAGCATTTTCATAAAGGTACGTTATGATTTACTGTATATAGCAATGTTGTTGCTGAGTGGTTAAAACTTGCTTAGCCGCAGCGTTTTGCCTGCGTTAGCAGTGCTAAGCTAAACTAAGCTAAGCTAAAGAAAGACTCCGATCTCCGAGTAGCGCTAGAAAAAGTATATCACTACAAGTGTGTGAGTGGTTTTAATTTGTTTGGCACCTAAGTATTTTCTTCGCTTTTCCAGGCAAACCAGCTTATGAAATGATCGAGTGTGATCCTGACTGGGCACCTTCTCTGAACCTTGGGCCTGCAGAGGGCCAGGCTGCCACTCCTGATGGGTCTCGCCGCCCACGCAGAAGGCCGAGGACATCAGGACCAGAACAGTCGGCAGCGGATCGGCAGATGGATCATGCAGCTCCTTTATATTCAGGTAGCCTTCCTCTCTGGCCTATGTTTTCCTTTCTAAAATGTATCTTGGGATTCCTTTTGATTACACAATACTGTATAGTAATTAAAGTAGAATGTATGTAATGTATATAAGATCAGATGAGTCTTTAGTCTTACAATGGGGAAATTACAGGATTGCAGCAGCAAAGGGATAGCAGCACTTGGGGGCTGCTATCCCTGCTATTAATAGTAAATAAGATGAGAGCAGAACTGGTTAGCTGCTAAAGCAATAAATATGCATAGTTTTAAGATAACGCTGCACGGCTGCCAGTCACTATATGGGCAGCCATGTTGGGAGGGAAGCTGCAGCGGCTGATTCTGTTTCATTAAAGCTGAATATTATGTAAATATAGTGCACTACTGTGGAAGAATTGGTTGTGCAAACTCTGGTGGGAAGGAGAAAGTGTTTTATTGATTACCTGCAGTTATTTTGAACCAATGTGAGTTGGGAACTACCACAGAAACGGAGGAGAATTTGGCTTCCTCCTATTAGTATTAGTAGGGCTGACTTGATGCCTTCCTTGTATTCCAGCTTGTGGGTGCTCTGACCATTTTGTAATAGGTTTGTAGAAATAAATGACTAATAAAATTGAAGAGTCTGTGATGCTCTGTGGGCATTTTCACAGATTCATAAGCTCCCTGTTTATCCCTTTGCCACTGTAATCCTGGAATTGCCCCATTGTGGGACTAATAAAGGCTTATCTTAACAGTGTCTAACTTCATCTGAAAGCACCTGGGCAGGTGAGTGTGCTGAATGAAGCCAGCCTTTAGCTAATGCTAAATCAAATTAGATCAAATATAAAAAAAACACTGAGCAAAAACGGAGAAACAAACAGGAGAAATTAAGTTGAGGGCTCTGAGTAATTTATGGACTGATGTGGATAAACATGCATGATGTGTTATAAAGATCAAGAAATACATATACAGTGATCCCTCGCTACTTCGCGCCTCACCTTTCGCGCCCTCAGTGCATCGCGGATTTTTCAAAAATATTCATCAAAAATTCAAAATTGAGAAAAAATGGGCGGGCGCTAGCAGAAGGCAGGGAGACTACATTAGAACATCAGGTATCAACACGGAGAGCCCGCACAACTCAAAATCCACCTCTCTGTTCGCTGTTCTCGTGTTGGTTCGGCTCGGGAATCTCGCAAGCTGATTGGCCGAGACGCTTCTCTCCAGCTTCTCTCCCTGCCGAGCGCCCATACCCAGCGAAGGAAGACCGCATTCATTGTTCTTTATCGCTCGTGTTGCTTAGTCTCGCCGCGTGGAACTTTTCGCTGTTCTCTTGTGCCTTTTTGTGCGAAATAGTGCTTGTGACGCCCTTGAAAAACGCCACCTCCTGCAGCTTCTCCAGCTCTATCGGAAGCTGCCCTCGATGATCCTGCGCCTCTAGCACCTGACGATGAGGCGTCACCTGAGGAGCAGTAAAGCTCTCATTAATTGTGCAGTAAATCATCTTCATCTTGAGTTACGTATCTTGTTATAAGGATAAGAGTTCTAAAAACATATTTATGTACACTATTTACATTTACGTATGTATGTACACACACACACACACGTATCATATGAGAGAGAGAGTGAGAGAATGAACGTACGTATTATTTATGGGTGACGTCATTAGGGGTGACACTACTTAGCGGTTTTTCACTTTTCGCGGTCAGTTCTGGAACCCATTAGCCGCGATAAGTGAGGGATCACTGTAATTAGCTTTGTACATGGCTGGATGGGTGACGCTAGCCCACTTCTCCGTGTCTTTTTTCCAGTTTTGCTTTGGAATGAGATAAGGGGCCTGCTTCTCAATTAAGAATAATTTGTCATCATACCCGTTGTCTGTCGCTATAACGATAAGATAAGATAAGCCTTTATTAGTCCCACAATGGGGAAATTCCAAGATTGCAACAGTACAGGGATAGCAACACTCAGAGCAATAATTTAGAAGATAAGAAAATAAGAGCAGTGATAATATACATATGTACACATAAATATATATACAGTGTGGAGCATTGTAGCTACAGTAGATAATAAACAGCATAACCGTCTATTTAGTTACCCCACATAGTATGAATATGTACCCCTACATATTGTCACCCTCTGTAGCGATTGATATTGTCCTAGTTATATACTGGAGGGGACCATTTTGTGTAAGTTTGTTGCGTGTTTTGCATTCAATACTATTAGGTCGTAACATTTTTTTACAATCTCTGCGAGCAGCCCTGCTTGGGTTATAAAGTCTGACAGCCATAGGTAGGAAGGACCTGCGAAACCTCTCGGTTGTGCACCTAGGATGATGTAGCCTACTGCTTAAATGAGCTCTTCAGTGCGTTCAGCATGTCTTGCATAGGGTGGGACTCGGACTCCAGCAGAGGTGACAGCTTAGCCACCATCCTTCTCTCTCCTATCTCCTCCACTGGGTCGAGATCAAGAGTTTCAAAATAAATTTTGGACGTTTTTACATTTTTTTGTTCCATTGCTCTGTGATTATCTCCCCCAACATGGCCGGTGATCTTATTCGACCCTGCCAGAAGCCAGGTGATCAAAAACTATGACTACATATGTGCACAGATATACAGTGCATCCAGAAAGTCTTCACAGCGCTTCACTTTTTCCACATTTTATGTTACAGCTTTATTCCAAAAGGGATTAAATTCATTTTTTTCCTCAAAATTCTACACACAATATCCCATAATGACAATGTGAAAAAAGTTTTTTTTTTTAGATTTTTGCTAATTTATTAAAAATAAAAAACTGACAAATCACATGTACTTAAGTATTCACAGCCTTTGCCATGAAGCTCAAAATTGAGCTCAGGTTCATCCTGTTTCCACTGATCCTCCTTGAGATGTTTCTGCAGCTTAATTGGTGTCCACCTGTGGTAAATTCAGTTGATTGGACATGATGTGGAAAGGCACACACCTGTCTATAGAAGGTCCCATAAGGCCCTTTTCCACTAGGGTCAGTATGGTACGGTTTGTCCGCTTTTCCATTAGGGATCGTAACTGCTTTCAGTTCTCTTTTTTTCAGAACTGTTCCTTTTTTTTTCAGAACCACTTGATTGAGGTTCCATGGATACCACCCCGGTGACGTAAAAACACTGCAGGCCACTGATTGGTCCAGGCGTAACGTCACGAGAGTGGGCGTAACACCATAACAGTGCCGTTGTACTGCAACCGGCATTTTCAAAACTCTTCACTGCAAACGGTAGAGATGCTTCGGGTTCACAATCCTCTACTTCTGCACCGTGGTCCCATGAGGAGGTTAATACCTTTCTTAGCATTGTGGGCGACGACAGGATCCAGAGGGAGTGAGACGGAGCACACCGAAACGAAAAGATATTCCATGAGGTTGTGGAGCAGTTGTCCACGCGCAGATACACCCGGACAGTGAAGCAATGTTGGGATAAGTTAAAAAAAAAAAATGGAGTGCGATTACCGGGCCATCAAGGACCACAACAGTCGAAGCGGGGCGAACCGCAAACAATGGAGGTGGTTCAATCTCATGGACGCCATATATGGTAGCCGGGCAGCGAGTAATGGGAGGGAGATTGGAGTGGACCCGTCTGCGATGCTGTTACAAACCTTGGATGGTGAGTGTTTTTGTGATATTCATCTTTTTGCTCTATCCAGCTTATTGGTGTCATGCTAACTTTAATTATGTAATTATAATTACAACGCCGTTGTCTCGTGGCTCACGAGTGGAGCGGTAGCAGTGCTAGCTAGCTCACCATGATTCACACTGGCTCTATCCGATTTACTCGCTTATGAGAGGAAAACGACGAAATATGCTAATCCTGGTTAAAAAGCTTTGCGTACGTGTTGCACTTTCGTGCTATGCATTAAAGCTGTGTGTGTACTTTCTTTCTAGAATCTGTTTCCACATGCCCGGGGTCCCCCACCCTCAGCACGAATCCCCCAGGCTCTCCTGCTTGCTCCGTTGAGCATCCGACACCAGCACCAAGTCCAGCTCCGTCAAGGTGTAGCACGAATCCATCAACGTGTGGCATGACACGTTCACGCACAGGTAAAGCGCAACAGTCAAAAGAATAACACACTGTTTAGTTTATGGATTCATGTCAGGTGGAGCCCAAATCTCCACCTATACAAGTGCATTGTAAAAACCTGAGACTTATAAAGTCAGTGTCAAAGCCTCATAATAGACCCACATACCTGTTAAGTGTATTTTCCCACTGCAGTGTTGCTGTACTGTTTCTTTTCCACCATGAATCACATGGTTGAAAAAGGTACATGTGCAGAGCTGATCTAGCACAAAAACTTAGTTTTTGAAAGTCAACGTGTTTCATTGTCATGATTCAGGTCAGCTGACCGTATGAACTCATTCACATTTCTGGGGCCACCATAAAAGCAAGGTATTTAAAACATAAACCTGCCGTTTGCAAAATCTGCTGTACTGATGCACGGTGCTTATACACAACAACAAAGGAATTTTGTCAAACCCATCCACTTGGCTTTCACAAGTGTACCTCCCGTGTACAGGAACATCACAATAAATTATAATGTCATGGGAAAGTAAAATGTTTCCTGGCCAATCAAACACAGTGATGCCATGGTCATTAAACCAGGTTTTGATACTTTTGACAGTTTGGGGGGATGCTAAGTCCTGCTGGAAAATGATATCAGCTTCTCCATAAAGCTCCATGAATTTTAGAAAATTATTTTTTATGTAATCTATTTTTTGAGAAACTGAATTTGGGGTTTCATGGGCTGTAAGCCATAATCATCACAATTAAAATGAATAAACACTTAAAATATTTCACTCTTTGTGTAATGAATCTATATAATATATGGGTTTCACTTTCTGAAATGAGTGACAAAAATATTGAACTTTTTCATAATATTCTAATTTTTTGAGATGTACCTCTATATGTTTTGCTCTTGCTTTAAGTGACCACTGCCGATTTCTGTCATTGGTGTAGGCAAGAGGAAGAGGAGCAACCACACAGCAGAGCTTGCCACTGTACTTGCCGAGATGCAAGGTGACGAACGGGAATAGCTTGAACTGCGGCATAAACAGCTTGAACAGTGGGCCGAAGCATTTAGCCCTGCAAATGCAGACTGTAAACCGGCTTACTGATGAGGTCCGTGAGGCCAGGCAAGACGAACTCGCCCTACGAAGGGAGGAGATGGCACAAAATGCTGCCTTCCACCAGGCTGTCCTTGGCAACCTCGGCCGGCGTGTGTGACCCAGTCTCCCCACAGTGTCATATAACATGCACACATGAAAAGATATGACTAGTGTTGTGGAAAATGTTAAATAAACCAGTGACTGTTGACATCATGTGTTGTCTGTTACTACCAATTTTTTTCAAGGTCTTTCCACAAAAAAAAGGGTTGGAAAAATATACCAGTGGAGTATGTTATGGAGTCCAATAATTGGTTACACATACATTAAAAGCCAACAGCTCAAGCCCAAGCTTGACAGCTATGTGCAGTAATTAGGACACCATTACATTGTCAGTTCTGTATTAAGAAATGTTCATATGGCTAACCCTGGTAATGTTTTTATGTGCACAAAATATTCACTTTAGCCATTGTAGGTGGGGTTGAATGTGGGGGGTGTACTAAAAAAGAGCTTTTGGTGGGGGGGGGCCTCCAAATTTTGTCCTCACCATTTACAATTACACCGTACAGAAAATGTGGAAAGTTTTCATTTTTAATTTATTTGTATTACATGACTGTCCCAGAATTTTTAACAGTGATATTAAATATCCACATGTCCAAATTCCTCACAACAAACCACAGAGGCTAATACAGTGGGTCCTAAAGTTTTCACGTGGCTATAGGCTGTGTGAGCAATTTTGGGCCAGCAAAACCCGGTCATGCGTATCCTCACATTGTGGTAACAAAATACTTATACTAATTGGAATTCAAGCAGTACAATGTTTTCATGTTATCTGTATGGTGTGGTGGATACAGAAGGTTCTTTCTTAGCCAAAAATAACTTTTCCCATGCTGGAAAATTGCCAGGAATGCTACGGAGTAAGAGGCCATTATAATGGGATAAGGTTACATGGGATGAACAATGCATAATAGCACACACATCACACAAACGGATATGTAATACAGTGGGGCAAAAAAGTATTTAGTCAGCCACCAATTGTGCAAGTTCTCCCACTTAAAAGATGAGAGAGGTCTCCAATTTTCATCATAGGTATACCTCAACTATGAGAGACAAAATGAGAAAAAAAAATCCAGAAAATCAGATTTTTAATGAATTAATTGGTAAATTCCTCGGTAAAATAAGTATTTGGTCACCTACAAACAAGCAAGATTTCTGGCTCTCACAGACCTGTAACTTCTTTAAGAGGCTTCTCTGTCCTCCACTCGTTACCTGTATTAATGGCACCTGTTTGAACTTATCAGTATAAAAGACACCTGTCCACAACCTCAAACAGTCAGACTCCAAACTCCACTATGGCCAAGACCAAAGAGCTGTCAAAGGACACCAGAAACAAAATTGTAGACCTGCACCAGGCTGGGAAGACTGAATCTGCAATAGGTAAGCAGCTTGGTGTGAAGAAATCAACTGTGGGGGCAATTATTAGAAAATGGAAGACATACAAGACCACTGAAAATCTCCCTCGATCTGGGGTTCCACACAACATCTCACCCCGTGGGGTCAAAATGATCACGAGAACGGTGAGCAAAAATCCCAGAACCACACGGGGGGACCTAGTGAATGACCTGCAGAGAGCTGGGACCAAAGTAACAAAGGCTACCATCAGTAACACACTACGCCGCCTGAGACTCAAATCCTGCAGTGCCTGACGTGTCCCCCTGCTTAAGCCAGTACATGTCCAGGCCCGTCGGAAGTTTGCTAGAGAACATTTGGATGATCCAGAAGAGGATTGGGAGAATGTCATATGGTCAGATGAAACCAAAATAGAACTTTTTGGTAAAAACTCAACTTGTCGTGTTTGGAGGAGAAAGAATGCTGAGTTGCATCCAAAGAACACCATACCTACTGTGAAGCATGGCTGTGGAAACATCATGCTTTGGGGCTGTTTTTCTGCAAAGGGACCAGGATGACTGATCGGTGTAAAGGAAAGAATGAATGGGGCCATGTATCGTGAGATTTTGAGTGAAAACCTCCTTCCATCAACAAGGGCGTTGAAGATGAAACGTGGCTGGATCTTTCCCCATGAGAATGATCCCAAACACACCGCCCAGGCAACGAAGGAGTGGCTTCGTAAGAAGCATTTCAAGGTTCTGGAGTGGCCTAGCCAGTCTCCAGATCTCAACCCCATAGAAAATCTTTGGAGGGAGTTGAAAGTCCGTGTTGCCCAGCGACAGCCCCAAAACATCACTGCTCTAGAGGAGATCTGCATGGAGGAATGGGCCAAAATACCAGCAACAGTGTGTGAAAACCTTGTGAAGACTTACAGAAAACGTTTGACCTCTGTCATTGCCAGCAAAGGGTATATAATAAAGTATTGAGATGAACTTTTGTGATTGACCAAACTTATTTTACCGAGGAATTTACCAATTAATTCATTAAAAATCCTTCAATGGGATTTTCTGGATTTTTTTTTCTCTTTTTGTCTCTCATAGTTGAGGTCTACCTATGATGAAAATTGGAGACCTCTCTCATCTTTAAAGTGGGAGAACTTGCACAATTGGTGGCTGACTAAATACTTTTTTGCCCCACTGTAGCTGTTGGATTCCTCACTGCCTAGAGTTACATTTTGCTGAAAATTTGGAAAAAAGTTTTGTTTTTAATTTAGTTGCATTAAGTGAATCTCCCAGTATTTGTAACAGTGATATTAAATACCCACATGTCCAAATTCCTCACAAAAAACCATGTTATCAGTATATGCCCTGACACTTGTGTATGATATGACACTTGCATCAGACCAAAAGTGTTAAATGTAACTGCTTGATGACTCGTAGATGGCTTCCCGTATTTTAGGATTTAATCACTCATACCTTCATAATTAACCCAATAATATAAACAACAGAGAAGACGTAGCTGAAAAGGGTACAAAATTTTGTTTACAAAATACAGATGTTTGACATGTGTATGCACATGAATAGGAAGTCATTGACATTTCTAGTTATTATTCCTGCACAAATACTGCATCACAGCATCTCGGGACATCCCTGCCCTGCTCCTCTCCACCCTGTGCCGTTGCGCCCCCCCCCCCCCCCACACACACACACACCCCGGTTCACATGCTGCAACTGCTGGATCATCCAACATGGGGTCAGAAGTCTCCCTGATTTTCACAAAGACTATGAAGAGCACAACAAGTTAGCACCATAGATTTCACCAGTTCGATGTCACAGTCATTCCTTTTCAGAAGGCAGCGCCACCTTCCCTTCAGCCTACCAAAATCATTCTCCACAGCGACCCGTACTCGAGTGATGTTTATGTTGAACATGTGCTGTTCTTCAGTAAGTCGTCCAGTGTCCTGGAATGGTTTTAAGAGCCAGTTTTGCAGGGGATAAGCTGAGTCTCCCAGGATATAATAGCCCTCACTTACTGCACCAATGTTCCAAATGTGAGGGGGGGCAGAGGTTTCCCCGGCTGGCTAACTCCCACAGTGTGGACAGTCTAAGAATCCTAGCATCATGTATGCTCCCTGGAAGCCCTGCAAACACACTCCAGAACAACCCCTTTCCATCAACAACACCCTGAAGGATTATTGAGTGCCACCCTTTTCGGTTGAAGTAATATGTGTGGTATTGTTGTGGTGCTATGATGGGGATGTGGGAGCCATCAATAGCACCAACACAGTGTGGGAGCCCCCACCTGTTCTCGATGTAGGCCGACATTTCTCTCAACCTCCCTTCGTCAGGAAAACAGAGTTGTTCTGGAACCAGCAATGACTCTGCTGCAGCACAAAAGTCCTGCACATACCTGCACACAGTTGTGATGCTGACCCCAAACAGATGGCCAATAGTGCAGTACTCTGAGCCGGTAGCAAGCTTCCATAGTGCAATAGCCACTCTCTTATTTACAGGCACACACTGGCGGAATGTTACATCTCGACATTCCATGGCTGGACTCACTTTGTTGCAGAGGAAGGTGAAAGTGTCCTCCGACATTCTGAAGTTCTCCAGCCACAACATGTTTGTGAAGCCAGGAACAATGTCCTCCCACCACTGTGAGGCACGGCCCAATGTCCAGGCCGACGGTCTGCAGCGATTATTTGGCAACAGCAGCCATCTGGAACACACAGACAGCATACACATTTTAAAGCCTTATTAGCGATAACCTGTTGCCACTACAACGTACTACGCAGGAATTATAATGACTGTAGCCAGCATTAGCAATTGTTCGCTTACCCTCATCTTGCTCCTTGTCCTCGTTCATATGCCACCAGATTCAAATGCTGGAGATTCCCCTTCAAACTCGGGTGCATATTGCAGTTCCGCGATAACACACAAAAGTCTCCTGTACTTTTCCTCCGTGTTTTGTCTCACCGCACGCAGCCTTCACTGGTTCTGCTGTTTGGTCTTGACAAAAAGCCACAGAGTGAGCATTACAACCATCCTCTCCTGATCGTCCATCTTGTGTTTTGCTATTGTATTGCACGTGTTGTCCCGGGAAGGTGGCGCCGCCTCCCTGGGAGGGTAGCGCCGCCTCCCTCTCCCACCCACGCCAAGTGGGACCTAGTGCAGTGGAAACACAAAGCGGGCCAAACTGTACCATCCTGTCCTGTACCGTACCGTACTGACCCTAGTGGTAAAGGGCCTATAGTTGATAGTGCATGTCAGAGCACAAACCAAGCATGAAGTCAAAGGAATTGTCTGTAGACCTCCGAGACAGGATTGTCTCGAGACAAATCTGGGGAAGGGTACAGAAAAACTTCTGCTGCTTTGAAGGTCCCAGTGAGCACAGTGGCCTCCATCATCCATAAATAAAAGAAGTCCAGAACCACCAGGACTCTTCCTAGAGCTGGCCAGTCATCTAAACTGAGCGATCGGGGGAGAAGGGTCTTAGTCAGGGAGGTGACCAAGAACCTGATGGTCACTCTCAGAGCTCCAGTGTTCCTCTGAAGAGAGGAGAACCTTTCAGAAGGACAACCATCTCTGCAGCAATCCACCAATCAGGCCTCTATGGTAGAGTGGCCAGAAGGAAGCCATTCCATAGTAAAAGGCACATGGCAACCCACCTGGAGTTTGCCAAAAGGCACCTGAAGGACTCTGAGACCATGAGAAACAAAATTCTCTGGTCTGATGAGACAAAGATTGAACTCTTGGGTGTGAATACCAGGCATCATGTCTGAAGGAAACAAGTCACCGTTCATAACCATGCCAATGGTGGTGGCAGCATCATGCTGTGGGGATGTTTTTTAGCGGCAGGAACTGGGAGACTAGTCAGGATGGAGGGAAAGATGAATGCAACAATGCACAGAGACATTGTTGATGAAAACCTGCTCCAGAGCACTCTTGACCTCAGACTGGGACGACGGTTCATCTTTCAGCAGGACAGTGACCCTAAGCACACAGCCAAGATATCAAGGGAGTGGCTTCAGGACAACTCTGTGAATGTCCTTGAGTGGCCCAGCCAGAGCCCAGATTTGAATCCAATTCAGCATCTCTGGAGAGATCTGAAATTGGCTGTGCACCAACGCTTCCCATCCAACCTGATGGAGCTTGAGAGGTGCTGCAAAGAGGAATGGGCCAAACTGCCCAAAGATAGGTGTGCCAAGCTTGTGGCATCATATTCAAAAAGACTTGAGGCTGTAATTGCTGCCAAAGGTGCACCAACAAAGTATTGATCAAAGGCTGTGAACACTTATGCACATGTGATTTCTTAGTTTTTTTATTTTTAATAAGTTTGCAAAAATTAAAAAAAAAAACTTTTTTCACATTGTCGTTATGAGGTATTGTGTGTAGAATTTTGAGGGAAAAATGAATTTAACCCCTTTGGATTAAGGCTGTAACATGACAAAATATGGAAAAAGTGAAGCGCTGTGAATACTTTCCGGATGCACTGTATACACAGTGCAGGAGCATTGCAGCTAGATGGTATCAACAGCATTGCAGTTAATTAAATTATCCAGCAGAATATAAATACGGACCCAGACAGTATATTTCACATTTGAATTAACAGTGTTGTTGCCACCCTCAATAATAATTGTAATTGTCTTAGTTGTGTAATGGAGGGGACAATCTCTATTGTGCGAAGTTGTGATGTTTAATACGGCCTCTACAAGCAGCATCGGTTAGATTATAAAGTCTGACAGCTGTAGGTAGGAAGGACCTGCGGAACTTCTCCCTCAAGCACCTAGGATGACACAGCCTACCGCTAATTGAGCTCCTCAGTGCGTTCACTGTGTCCCGCATGGGGTGGGACTTAGACTCCAGCAGAGATGACAGCTTAGCCACCATCCTCCTCTCTCCTATCTCCTCCACTGGGTCGAGGTGTCGCCCCAGAACAGAGCTGGCATTTTTGATCAGCCTGTTCAGTCTCTTCCCATCGACTGCCTTGATGCCGCTGCCCCAGCAGACCACTCCGAATGTGATGGTTGATGCCACCACCGAATCGTAGAAGGTCTTCAGGAGGGCCCCTTGCACTCCAAAAGACCTGAGTCTCCTCAGGAGGTACAGCCTGCACTGCCCCTTCTTGTAGAGCATGTTGGTGTTGTGTGACCAGTCCAGTTTATTGTTCAGGTGAACACCCAGGTACTTGTAAGATGTCACCATCTCAATGTAAAGGAAGTCCTCTTATTATAAAGACTGGATGGAAAGAGGAATTTTGTCTGTCTTACTCTTATTAGATGATTGTGGTAATTTTATAACATATGATGACTTTAAGCAATATTACACAAGAGTGACTTTGTTATGATGATTATACGAACTCCTGCAGGCCGTGATGCGGCTTGTGCCCTCCACACCCAGCTGGAGTTAGTATATTCATGATACCGTAACGAACTTGAGTGTAATATCGCTTTTATACAACAGTTTCCCAAGCACAATTTATTAAAAGATGGTAATACTGGACAAAATATAATTTTTTTTAACCAGTTATTTTATGCAGCTGAGGAAAAAAGTCCCTTCTGAATGTAGCCACTAGCTGCTGCTAAACATCTCAATCAGCATGAAAATCTATTGTCATTTCACATGCACATGTAAACAAATTAAATATTGTCAAGTGCAAAAGTAAAGTGTTTAAAAAAAAAAAACATACCTGTTAAGCCGATACTGAAGAAAATCCTAGCTCAAAACATATCCAATATCGATCGCCAGAAGCTAGTAGTTAGCATGCTAGCAATTTAGGACATGCCAGCTAAAAAGAAACTATATGTTTAAGGAATTTGCCACTAATGATTTGATAAAAATAAGAACTCAATACCTCACTTTTCCACTTCCACCTAAAGTGAAAGAAGTCCTCTTAAAATTCTCAGCGAAATACACACGTGGACAAAATTGTTGGTACCCCTTTGTTAATGAAAGAAAAACCCACAGTGGTCACAGAAATAACCTGAATCTGACAAAAGTGGTAATAAAATAAAAGTTCTATGAAAATTAACCAATGAAAATCAGACAATGCTTTTGAATTGTGGTTCAACGGAATTACTTTAAAAAAAACAAACTCATGAAAGAGGCCTGGACAAAAATGATGGTACCCCTAGAAAAGACTGAAAATAATGTGACCGTAGGGACATGTTCAACCAAGATGTGTCCTCTAATTAACATCACAGGTGTCTACAAACTTGTAATCAGTCAGTCGGCCTATTTAAAGGGTGACAAGTAGTCACTGTGCTGTTTGGTGACATGGTGTGTACCACACTAAACATGGACCAGAGGAAGTAAAGGAGAGAGTTGTCTCAGGAGATTAGAAAGAAAATTATAGACAAGCATGTTAAAGGTAAAGGCTATAAGACCATCTCCAAGCAGCTTGATGTTCCTGTGACTACAGTTGCACATATTATTCAGAAATTTAAGATCCACAGGACTGTAGCCAACCTCCCTGGACGTGGCCACAGGAGGAGACGGATAATAC
Source organism: Pholidichthys leucotaenia (assembly GCA_020510985.1). NCBI lineage: Eukaryota > Metazoa > Chordata > Actinopteri > Cichliformes > Pholidichthyidae > Pholidichthys > Pholidichthys leucotaenia. The sequence continues at coordinate 1,920,096 of JAJAQF010000046.1, read as the reverse complement.
GAATGGTAACAAAAGAGCCCAGAACAACCTCTAAACACATTCATGGTGAACTCCAAGGTCAAGGTACATCACTGTCAGATCGCTCAATCTGTCGTTGTTTGAGCCAAAGTGGACTTATGGGAGATGACCAAGGAGGACACCACTGTTGAAAAGAAATCATAAAAAAGCCAGACTGGAATTTGTCAAACTGCATGTCGACAAGCCACAAAGCTTCTGGGAGAAAGGACGAGAAATGGAGTAGGAGTAATCTTGAAGGAAGAGTATGTGAACAGTGTTCAGGGGGTAAAGAGGGAGTCGGACAGAATCATGAGTTTGAAGCTAGAAGTCAGAGGTGTGATGTTGAATGCTGTCAGTGTGTGTGCCCCACAAGTTGGATGTCAGGTAGAAAGGAATTCTGGAATAAGTTGGATGAAGTGGAAGAGAGTATTCCCAGGGGAGAGAGAGTGGTGATTAGAGCAGACTTGAATGGGCATGTAGGTGAAGGGAACAGAGGTAATGAGGTGGTTCTGGGTAGGTATGGTTTTAAGGAGAGAAATGTGGAAGGACAGATGGTTATGGATTTTGCTAAAAGGATGGAAATGGCTGGGGTGAACATATAGGGTGGATATAGTCTACTCACCCCTGTTCAAATGCCAGGTTTTTGTGATGTAAAAAAAATGAGACCAAGATCAATCATTTCAAAACTTTTCACCATTAATGTGACCTATAACCTGTACGACCCAAATGAAAAATAAACTGAAATCTTTAAAGGGGAAAAATAAAAAAATAAAAAGCTTACAATAACCTGGTTGCATAAAAATGAGCATGTCTTATAAGTGGGGATGTGGCTTTGTTCAGAATTAACCAATCACATTCAAACTCATGTTAAATGGGAGTCATCATACACCTGCCACCATTTAAAGTGCCTCTGATTAACCCCAAATAAAGTTCGGCTGTTCTAGGAGTCTTCCTGACATTCTGTTGTCACATCTTACAGCACAAGCCATGGTCTGCAGAAAGCTTCCAAAGCATCAGAGGGATCTCATTGTTCAAAGGTATCACTCAGGAGAAGGGTGCAAAAGAATTTCCAAGACATTAAATATACCATGGAACACAGTGAAGACAGTCAACAAGTGGACAAAATATGGCACAAGAGGGACACTACCAAGAACTGGATATCCCTCCAAAATTGATGAAAAGACAAGAAGAAAACTGGTCAGAAAGGCTGCCGAGAGGCCAACGGCAACATTGAAGGAGCTGCAGAAATTTCCGGCAAGTACTAGCTGTATAGTACATGTGACAACAATCTCCCATCTTCTTCATATGTCTGAGCTATGGGGTAGGGTGGCAAGACGGAAGTCTTATCTTACGAAGAAAAACATCCAAGCCCGGCTACATTCTGCAAAAACACATTTGAAATCCCCCAAACGCATGTGGGAAAATGTGTTATGGTCCAATTAAATGGTAAATGGCGTTCACTTATATAGCGCTTTTTCTCATCTCTAGATGACCAAAGCGTTTACAGATCCTGCTGTCCACCCATTCACACACACATTGATACACTGATGGTGGCAGAGCTACCATACACACAGGCACTGGCCTGACCCACCAGGAGCAACTCGGGGTTCAGTGTCTTGCTCAAGGACACTTCGACATGCAGACAATAGACAGAGCAGGAATCGAAGCCCTGACCCTCCGATCAGTAGTGGGCCACACTACACCTGCGCCACAGCCACCCCAAGATGAAACCAAGGTTGAATATTTTGGCCATAATTCCAAAAGGTATATTTGGTGCAAACACAACACTGCTCATCACCAAAAGAACACCATACCTACAGTGAAACACGGTGGTGACAGCATCATGCTTTAGGCTGTTTTTCTTCAGCTGAAACTGGGGCCTTAGTCAGGTGGGGGTAATGATGAACAGTTCCAAATACCAGTCATGTTGGCACACGACCTTCAGGCTTCTGCGAGAAAGCTGAAGATGAAGAGGAACTTCATCTTTCAGCACAACAGTGACCCAAAACACACATCCAGACCAACAAAAGAATGGCTTCACCAGAAGGAGATTAAGGTTTTGGGATGGCCCAGCCAGAGTCCAGACCTGAATCCGATCAAACATCTGTGAGGTGATCTGAAGAGGGCTGTGCACAGGAGATGCCCTCATAATCTGACAGATTTGGAGCGTTTTTGCAAAGAAGAGTGGGCAAATATTGCCACATCAAGATGTGCCACACTGATAGACTCCTACCCAAAAAGACTGAATGCTGTAATAAAGGTCAAATGTGCTGCAACAAAGTATTAGTTTAAGGGTGTGCATATTTATGTAACCAGGTTATTGTAAGTTTTGTATTTTTTATTTTTCCTCTTAAAAGATATCAGTTTGTTTTTCAACTGGGGTTTTCAGGTTATAGGTCACATTAATGGTGGAAAAATTTTGAAATGATTTATCTTGATCTCACTTTTTTACTTCACAAAAACCTGGCATTTGAACAGGGGTGTGTAGACTTTTTATATTCACTGTACTTAAAAGAAGAGAGAGGAACATAGGGTTACTTACAAGAGTGGAGGAAGGTGCACACAGGTGGACTACATCCTATGCAGAATGAGAAATCTGAGAGATAGGAGACTGCAAGGTGGTGGCAAGGGAGAATATAGCTAGGCAGCATCAGATGGTAGTCTGTAAGATAACTTTAGAAAGCAAGAAGAGGAAGAGAGTGAAGGCAGTGCCAATGATTAAGTGGGGGAAGTTACAGAAGGAAGAAGGTCACAGAGTTCAGGAAGGAGGTAATCCAGGCACTAGGTGGTAGGGAAGAATTATAAGATGACTGGGGAAGTACAGCAAAAGTATTGAGGGAAATGGATAGAAAAGTATGTGGTGAATCTAGTGGACAGAGGAAGGAAGACAACGAGACTTGGTGGTGGAATGAGGAGGTCCATCCATCATCTACAGCTTTTCCGAGATCTGGGTCACAGAGGCAGCAGTTCAAGCAGAGAAGCCCAAACTTCCCTCTCCCCAGCCGCCGTCACCAGCTCTTCAGCGAGGATACCGACATTCCCAGGCCAGCTGGGAGACATAGTCTCACCAGCGCGTCCTGGATCTGCCCTGGGGTCTCCAGTTGGTCATGCCTGAAACACCTCAAGTGGGAAGTGTCCAGGAGGCATTCTGATCAGATGCCCAAACCACCCCAACTGGCTTTTTTCGATATGGAGGGGCAGCAGTTCTACTCTGAGCCTCTCCCAGATGACTAAGCTCCTCACCCTATCTCTAAGGGTGAGTCCAGCAATCCTATGGAGAAAGCTCATTTCACCCGCTTGTATCCGCAATCTCAATGTTTCGGTCATTGGCCAAAGCTCATGACCATAGGTGAGGGTAGGAGCGTAGATTGATCGGTAAATCGAGAGCTTTGCTTTAGAGCTCAGCTCCTTCTTCACCACGACAGACTGGTACAGCGTCCTCATCACTGCAGAGTCTGCTCCATTTCATCTGTTAATCTTGCTCCATTCTCCCCTCACTCGTGAATGAGACCCCGAGATACTTACTCCTCTACTTGAGGCAGAGCATGTTTCCAACCTGGAGAGGACAGTCCACATTTTTCCGGCTGAGGACCATGGACTCAGACTTGGAGATGCTGATTCTCATCCCAGCCGCTGCTAACCGGTGCTGGGGCTAATGGAAAATGCTCAAACGCGGGCTGAGTGGTGCCGTGTTGGGCTAAGCGGTGCCGTGTTGGGCTAAGCGGGGCTAGTGGAAAAGGCCCTTTAGTAGCAAACCTTTCCAGCAAGGCGTGGAAGTCATTGCTTGATGAAGCTAACAGGACAGCATCATCCGCAGAGGTGAAATCCTGTGGTCACCGAGCATGACACCCTTCAACCCTTGGCTGCGCCTAGATATCCTGTCCATAAAAATTATGATCAGGATCGGTGACAAAGGGCAGCCCTGGCGGAGTTCAACTCTCACTGGAAATCTGTTTGACTGGGTGTTGGCAATACAAACCAAACTCTTGCAAAGGTCATATAGAGACCGGATAGCTCGTAACAATGAGCCCGATACCCCATGCTCCCGCAGCACACCCCAGAAGAGACCACGAAGGACACGGTTGAATGCCGTCTCCAAGTCCACAAAACACATGTGGACTGGTCAGGCAAACTCCCACGAACCCTCGAGGATTCTTGAGAGGGTAAAGAGCTGTTCTTTGCATGTTCTCCCTATGCTGCATGGGTTTACTCCGGGGGCTCCGATTTCCTCCCCACAATCCAAAGACATGCATGTTAGGTTAATTGGCTGTTCTAAATTGTCCCTAGATATCTGTTTCCTATAGACCCTTGGAATAGAGGGTTAGTACTAGTGAAAGCGCTTTGAGTGGTCTTTGTGACTAGAAAAGCGCTATATAAGTGCAGGTTAGTTAGTTGGTAGCTAGCTGGTCCGATGTGCCACAGCCAGGACGAAAACCGCATTGCTCTTCCTGAATCCGAGATTCGACCAGTGATCGGAGGCTGAGAAATGTGATCCCCCAAATGTTGGAACACACCCTCCGGTCACCCTTTTTAAAAAGAGGAGCCGCCACCCTGGTTTGCCATGCCAAAGGCACTGGCCCCAGCTTTCATGCAACATTGCAGAGGCGTGTCAACCATGACAGCCCTACAACATCCAGACCCTTGAAGTATTCGGGGTGAATCTCATCCACCCCCAGGGCCCAGCCACCAAACTATTTTTTTACCCACTTCAGTGACCTCAATCCTGCGATGGGCGAGTCGTCCCCCTCGTCGTCAAGCCCTGTTTTCTCTATGGAAGGCATGTCAGTGGGATTGAGGAGATCCCAGTTTGGGATCAATAAAATCCATCTATCCTTCCATTCATCCATTCATCCATCCATCCATCAACGATATCCCTAGTTGAAGTCAGCAGTGCCCCATCCGCACCATACATAGTGTGGACAGGGAGCTGCTTCCCCCTCCTGAGCTGCCGGACAGTTTGCCAGAATCTCTTTGAGGCTGACCGAAAGTCTTCTTCCTTGGCCTGACCAAACTCCTCCCACACCCGAGTTTTTGCTTCAGCAGCCACCTTAGCTGTATTCCCTCCACTTGGCCTGCCAGTACACCTCAGCTGCTTCAGGAGTCCCACAAGCCAATCAAGCTCGATAGGACTCCCTCAGCTTGATGAAGACTGAGAGATACCAGCTAGATATAGTTGGAATCACCTCAACACACAGCTCCGGTTCTGGAACCAGTTTCCTGGAGAGGGGCTGGAGCTTGGTCTACTCTGGAGTTGGCCTGGGTGAAAGGAGACAGGCAGGGGTGCGTATTCTTATATCCCACTGCCTTGCTGCCTTGACACTGGAGTTCTCCTTGGTGGATGAAAGGGTAGTTTCCCTGTGCCTTCGGGTTGGGAAATGGGTCCTGACAATCATTTGTGAATATGCATCAAATGGTGGTGTAGAGTACCCACCCTTTTTGGAGTCTCTGACTGGGGTGCTGGAAAGTGCTCCTTTTGGAGACTCCGTCATCCTACTTGGGGACTTCAGTGCACATGTGGGCAATGACAGTGAAACCTGGAGGGGCATGATTGGGATGAACAGCCTGCCCGATCTGAACACGAGTGGTGTTCAGTTATTGGACTTCTGTGCTTACCACAGTTTGTCCATAACGAACACCATGTTCAAGCATAAGGGTGTCCATATGTTCACCTGGCACCAGGACACCCGAGGTTGCAGGTCAGTGATCGATTTTGTTATCGTGTCATCAGAGCTGCGACCATATGTCTTGGACACTTGGGTAAAGAGAAGTGCAGAGCGTTCAACTGATCACCACCTGGTGGTGCGTTGGATCCAATGGCAGGGGTGGATGCCACTCAGACCCAGTAGACCTAAACGTATAGTGAGTGTGTGCTGCGAATGTCTGGCTGAGGCCCCTGTCCGGGAGGTCTTCAACTGCCACCTCCCGACGAACTTCAACTACTTTCTGAGGGAGTCTGGTGACATGGAGTCTGAATGGGCCATGTTCTCCCCCTCCATTGTTGAGTCAGCTGCCCAGAGCTGTGGCTGCAAGGTTGTTGGAATGAGGAGGTACAGGAAAGTATTCAAAGGTTAGCAAAGAAAAAGTGGGATAGTCAGGTAGATGAAGAAAGTAGACAGGAGTATATGGAATCTAGACACATGGCAAAGAGAGAGGTGGCAAAGAAAAGGGCATATAGTCAGTTATATAAGAGGCTTAACACTAAGGAAGGGGAAAAGGACTTGTATTGATTGGCTAGACAGAGATGGAGCTGGAAAGGATGTGCAGCAGGTTAGGTTGATTGACCGAAATGTCAGGCGGCAGTGCATTAAAAACTAACATCATTCTGTAATGGATATTGCCACGTGGGCTCAGGAACACTTCAGAAAACCGTTGTCATTTAACACAGTTTGTCACTCCACCTACAAGTGCAAGTTAAAACTCTGTTGTGCAAAGCCAAAGCCATATATCAACAATACCCAGAACCACCGCCAGTTGCTCTGGGCCCAAGCTCATCTGAGATGGACTGATGCAAAAAGGAATAGTGTGCTGTGGTGTGACGAGTCCACATATCATGGATGTCATGTCCTCCGCGCTCAAAAAGAAAACAATCTTCCAGATTGTTATCAGTGTTACATTTAAAAGCCAGTATCTCTGATGGTATTTGGGGGTGTGTTGATGTACATGGCTTGGATAACTTGCACATCTGTGAAGGCACCAATAATGCTGAATAGTCCATACAGGTTTTGGAGCAACATATGCTGCCATCCAAGCAACATCTTTTTCAGGGACGTCCCTGCTTATTTCAGCAAGACAATGCCAAGCCATATTCTGCATGTGTTACAACAGTGTGGCTTCATTGTAAGAGTGCAGGTACTAGACCTGTGTCCCATTTAAAATGTGTTGAACATTATGAAAAACAAAATACAACAATGGAGACCCCGGACTGTTCAGCAACTGAAGTTGTACATCAAACAAGAATGGAAAGAAGCAATTGGTGTTGTCAGTTCCTAAACACTTGTTGAGTGTTGTTAATAGGAAAGGTGATGTAACACAGTGGTAAACATAACCCTGTCCCAGCTTTTTTGGAACGTGTTGCAGGCATCAAATTGAAAATGAGTGAATATTTGCAGCAAAACAATAAAGTTTATCAGTTTGAACATTAAATATCTTTTTAGTGTACCCAATTGAGTATAGGTTGATTTTTAAGGATTTTTAAATCATTGTACAGTGATCCCTCACTTATCGCGGTTAATGGGTTCCAGAACCGACCACGAAAAGTGAAAAACCGCGAAGTAGCGTCACCCCTAATGACGCCATCCATAAATAATACGTACGTTCATTCTCCCACTCTCTCTCTCTCATATGATACGTGTGTGTGTGTACGTGTACATACATACGTAGATGTAAACAAAGTGTACATAAATATGTTTTTAGAACTCTTTTATTCTTATAACAAGATACGTAACTCAAGATGAAAATGATTTACTGCACAGGTTAATGAGAGCTTTACTGCTCCTCAGGTGACGCCTCATCGTGAGGTGCTGGAGGCTCAGGATCATCGAGGGCAGCTTCCGATAGAGCTGAAGCTGCAGGAGGCGGCGCAGTGGCTCGACGGGAAGACTATTTCACACAAAATGGCACAAGAGAACAGCAAAAAGTTCCACGCGGCGAGACTAAGTAACACGAGCGATAAAAAGCAATGAATGCGGTCTTCCTTCCCTTCATGGGTGCTTGGCAGGGAGAGGAGGTGGGTGAAACGTCTCGGCCAATCAGCTTGCGGGGTGAAACGTCTCCGCCAATCAGCTTGCGAGATTTCCGAGCCGAGCAAACACGAGAACAGCGAACAGAGAGTTGAGCGGCTGTCCGTGTTGACACCTGATGGTCTAATGTAGTCTCCCTGCCTTCTGCTAGCGCCCGCCCATTATTTCTCAATTTTGAATTTTTGATGAATATTTTTGAAAAATCCGCGATGCACTGAGGGCGCGAAAGGTGAAGCGCGAAGTAGCGAGGGATCACTGTATTCTCTTATTTACATTTTACACCACATCTTCACTGGAACTGGGGTTTTTGTGTAGTTGTGGGTAAGTGTTTGCGTAGTTGTTTTGTGTGGTGTATTTGTGTAGGTGTCCTGCTTGACTGGATTTCAAAACTAGTGAGTAACTTGATGTGCATATTCTTGTAGGGGAGCGAGTCGACGGGAGCCTTCATCCAGACTATGTGCCACATTTAAACATCGCTGACGAGCCTTGGAACTCACAGCGTGAAAAGGCCACAAGTGCTTCAAAGTGTCAGAGGTATGATAGCTATCTTATCCTGTTCCTATCTGGATTTCTACAGGCAATACACAGCAGTAGATCCAGGTTTTGACAGGAGTCATTGCCATCATACGTACATGTCAAAATGGTTATGAAATAGACACAGACACTGATCAAAAATATCCAATTTTTTAGTGATTTCTTCCACAATGGGGCAGCTTGTAATTCAGAGCATATACAGTTTTCCAGAGTTCTTTGCTATTGTCTACCTTATAATATTGCTGCCTCTATATTGGGAGTTTTGCCTGGTGGACGAAAGGGTTGTTTCCCTGCACCTTCAGGTTGGAAAATGGGTCCTGACCATCATTTGTGCCTATGCACCAAATGATGGTTCAGCGTACCCACTCTTTTTGGAGTCTCTGACTGGGGTGCTGGAGAGTGCTCCTCTTGGAGACTCCATTGTCCTACTGGGGGACTTCAGTGTGCACGTGGGCAACGACAGTGAAACCTGGAAGGGGATGATTGGGAGGAACGGCCTGCCCGATCTGAACCCGAGTGGTGTTCAGTTATTGGACTTCTGTGCTAACCACCCTTTATCCATAACGAACACCATGTTTAAGCATAAGGGTGTCCATATGTGCACTTGGCACCAGGACACCCTAGGTCGCAGGTCAATGATCGATTTTGTTATCGTGTCATCAGACCTGCGACCGTATGTCTTGGACACTCGGGTAAAGAGAGGTGCAGAGCTGTCAACTGATCACCACCTGGTGGTGAGTTGGATCCGATGGCAGGGGAGGACGCCATTCAGACCTGTTAGACCCAAACTTATAGTGAGGGTGTGCTGGGAACGTCTGGCTGAGGCTCCTGTCCGGGAGGTCTTCAACTCCCACCCCCGGAAGAACTTCATCCACATTCCGAGGGAGTCTGGAGACATGGAGTCTGAATGGGCCATGTTCTCCACCTCCATTGTTGAAACAGCGGCCCAGAGCTGCAGCCACAAGGTCGTCGGGGCATCTCATGTTGGCAACCCCCGAACCAAGTGGTGGACACCAGTGGTGAGGGGGGCCATTAAGCTGAAGAAGGAGTCCTATCAAGCTTGGTTGGCTTGTGGAACTCCCGAAGCAGCTGAGGTGTACCGGCAGGCCAAGCGGAGTGCAGCTCGGGTGGTTGCTGAAGCAAAAACTCGGGTATGGGAGGAGATCAGTGAGGCCATGGAACAAGACTTTCGGTCGGCGTAGAAGAGATTCTGGCAAACTGTCCGGTGGCTCAGGAGGGGGAAGCAGCTCCCTGTCCACACTGTGTATGGTGCGGATGGGGCGCTGCTGACTTCGACTGGGGATATTGTCGGGTGGTGAAAGGAATACTTCGAGGATCTCCTCAATCCCACTGACACGCCTTTCACAGAGGAAGCAGGGTTTGTGGACGAGGAGGATGACTCGCCTATCACAGGGGCTGAGGTCGTCAAGGTGATTAAAAATCTCTTTGGTGGCCAGGCCCTGGGGGTGGACGAGATTCGCCCTGAGTACCTCAAGTCCCTGGATGTTGTAGGGCTGTCATGGCTGACACGCCTCTGCAAAATTGCGTGGATAGCTCAAGTAGGTTAATTTTGTCTTCTTTTAAGACAAAGACTAGCTATGGCTACTAGCTCTCTTTCCTCTCCTCCTCTGGTGTGCTCTCTCTGTCAGATGTTTAGCTACACCTCTGCCTCTTTTAGTGATAACGGTAAATGTAATAAATGTTGTCTTTTTGAGGCGCTCGAGGCGAGGTTGTCTGATTTGGAATCCCGGCTCCGCTGCATTGAAACACCGTCTGCGCCAGTTAATCTCGACGGACGCCCCTTAGCTGCAGCGGAGCTAGCTAGCTTAGGTCCCCCTGTCACCGGTTCCCCGGCTCTCCTCTGCAGCGAGGAGACTGGGTGGGTGACGGTGAGAAGTAAGCCTAGTCGCAAAGCCCCGGTTCACCACCAACCTGTTCTCGTTTCTAATCGTTTTTCCCCGCTCAGCGACACACCCGCTGAGGAAAAAACTCTGATCATTGGCGACTCTGTAGTCAGAAACGTGAACCTAGAGACTCCAGCGGCCATAGTCACATGCATTCCTGGGGCCAGAGCAGGCGACATCGAGTCAAATTTGAAAATGCTGGCTAAAAGTAACTGTAAATATTCCACAATTGTTATTCACGCCGGCATTAATGACATCCGTCTCCGGCAGTCGGAAGTCACGAAACTTAATGTAGAATCGGTGTGTGACTTTGCAAAAACGATGTCAGCCACTGTAGTATTCTCTGGGCCCCTCCCCAATCTGACCAGTGATGACATGTTTAGTCGCTCGTCATCCTTGAACCGCTGGCTGTCTGTGTGGTGTCCTAAAAATGACGTGGGCTACATTGACAATTGGAGCTCTTTTTGGGGAAAACCTGGTCTTATGAGACGAGACAGCATTCATCCCACTTTGGATGGTGCTTCTCATTTATCTAACAATCTGGCATCTTTTTTATCCAAATTTCCAAAACCATGACTACTCAGAGTTGGGACCAGGAAGCAGAGTCGCAGTCTTACACGCCTCTCTGCAGCTCCTCTTCATCCGCCACCCCTCAGCTTAGCCCCTGTCTTCCCCATCAGAGAATCGTTGTCTGCTCCCTCCAAAGTAAATAAAAATATAATGTATAAGCATCCCAAAGTGATAAAGCAAAATATTGGTAAAACTCAAATTAAACATAAAGCCTCTAAATTGAATGATTTGGCCTCTGTTCCTCCTCATAATTTAAAAATTAAATGTGGTTTATTAAATATTAGGTCTCTAACTCCCAAGTCTCTGTTAGTCCATGATCTGTTAATTGATCATCAGATTGATTTAATTTCCCTTACAGAGACTTGGTTAGGACAAGAGGATTATGTTGGTTTAAATGAATCAACTCCCTCTGGTTATTTAAACTGTCAAAATCCCAGAAGTTCTGGTCGTGGAGGAGGAGTAGCATCAATTTACCATTCCAAATTACTAGTTAATGTAAAGCAAAAAACATGTTATAATTCCTTTGAGGGCCTGGTCCTCAGTGTTGGGCACTTTAGCAATTCCAGGTTAAACCCAATTTTATTTGCCATAGTTTATCGTCCCCCATCAACCTATTCAGAATTTTTATCCGAATTTCCTGATTTCTTAGCTGATTTAGTGCTGAAATCTGATAGAATAATTATAGTAGGGGACTTTAATATACATGTGGATGTAGATAGTGACTGCCTTAATGTGGCTTTTAATTCAATATTAGACTCGATTGGGTTTTCTCAGAAAGTAGGAAATTCTACTCATTACCTCCACCATACATTGGACCTTGTTCTGACATATGGCATAGAAATAGAAAATCTGGTAGTGTCTCCTCATAACCCTGTACTGTCAGACCATTGTCTGTTAACCTTTGATTTTACTATTTCTGACTATTTGGCTCCTAAAGAAAAATATTATCACAGTAGATGCCTCTCAGATGATGCTGTTTCCAAATTTATGCAGATTGTTTCCTCTATGCCATGTGTCAACACAACGGAAATAAGCTATAGACAGCTTGCTCCTTCTGTAATTGATAACATGGTGGATAGTGTTTCAGCTTCTCTGCATCAGGCTCTAGACTTGGTGGCCCCCTTAAAAAAGAAAAAGTCTAATCAGAGATTTTTAACTCCTTGGTTCAACACAGAAACTCGTAGCTTAAAACAGAAGACTCGTCAATTAGAAAGAAAATGGCGCTCTACTAATTTAGATGAAATCTATTTAGCTTGGAGAAATCATCTTTTAATTTATAAAAAATCTCTTAGAAAAGCTAGAACGAGTTATTACTCTGCATTAATAGAAGAGAACAAGAATAATCCCAGGTTTCTTTTCAGTACTGTAGCCAGGTTGACAAAGAGTCAGGACTCTGTCAATCCTAGCATCCCCTTAGAGCTTAGTAGTCAGGACTTTATGAACTTTTTCAATAATAAAATTTCATCCATCAGAGATAAAATCAATCAGATTCTTCCCACAGTTAACTTAAATACTGTAACTACTACAACTCCTTCTATTGATGTCTGTCTTGATGAGTTTACTCCAATCGACCTTTGTGAGTTAGACAAAATAGTTTCCTCATCCAAACCTTCAACTTGTCTTTTAGACCCTATTCCTACCAGGTTATTTAAAGAAGTCTTCCCACTTATTGGTAGCTTTATTCTTCATATAATCAATTCTTCATTAACTTTAGGCCATGTACCGCAGGCTTTTAAAACGGCTGTAATTAAACCCTTACTCAAAAAGCCAACGCTAGATCCAGGAGCTTTAGCTAACTATAGACCAATCTCTAATCTCCCTTTCATTTCAAAAATCTTAGAAAGAGTTGTTGCTATGCAATTATTTGACCACCTGCAGGGAAATGGTTTATTTGAGGAGTTTGAATCTGGGTTTAGAATCCATCATAGCACTGAAACAGCCTTAGCGAAGGTCACTAACGACCTCCTCATTGCATCTGATAATGGACTAGTTTCTGTACTTGTCCTTTTAGATCTTAGTGCAGCTTTTGATACTATTGATCATAATATTCTACTTGATAGATTAGAACACTATGTTGGACTTAATGGAACTTCGTTGCAGTGGTTTAGATCTTATTTATCTGATAGGTTCCAGTTTGTTCATGTAAATGATGAGTTTTCTCTCAGCTCAAAGCTTAGTCATGGAGTTCCACAGGGATCTGTGCTTGGCCCTACTCTTTTTAGTTTATATATGCTTCCGTTAGGCAACATTATTAGAAAGCACTGTATACATTTTCACTGTTATGCAGATGACACACAATTATACCTGTCAATGAAGCCAGATGATACTAATCAATTAGCCAAGTTAGAAGCCTGTCTTAAGGAAATCAAAGTTTGGATGACTTGTAATTTCCTGCTATTAAATTCAGATAAGACTGAAGTCATTCTTGTTGGTCCAAAAAACCTTAGAAATTCCTTTCCAAATCAAACTTTCAGTTTGGATGCAGTTACTCTTTCTCTTAATAGCTCTGTGAGGAACCTTGGAGTTATTTTTGATCAGGATTTGTCCTTCAATTCACATATTAAATTTGTTTCTAAGACTGCCTTCTATCATTTGCGTAATATTGCCAAGATTAGGAGCATCTTGTCTCAGAGTGATGCTGAGAAGCTGATCCATGCTTTTGTTAGCTCGAGATTAGATTATTGTAATTCTTTATTATCAGGTTGTCCTAAAACATCTTTAAAAAGTCTTCAGCTGATCCAAAATGCTGCAGCAAGAGTTTTAACAGGTACTAGAAAGAGAGATCATATCTCTCCGGTTCTGGCCTCCCTTCATTGGCTTCCCATAGAGTTTAGAATTAAGTTTAAAATCCTTCTTCTTACTTACAAAGCTCTAAACAATCAGGCTCCTTTTTATTTAAAAGATCTGATACTACAGTATCATCCTAACAGAGCACTACGCTCCCAAAATGCAGGTTTACTTGTAATACCTAGAATCTCCAAAAGTACAATGGGAGGCAGAGCCTTCAGTTATCAAGCTCCTCTCCTGTGGAATCAGCTGCCAATCTGGATTCGGGAGTCAGACTCGATCTCTGTTTTTAAGAATAGGGCTAAAACCTACCTTTTTGATATAGCCTACAATTAGGGAGGGATCATGTGTTTTCTGAACCCTCCCTTAGTTATGCTGCTAATAGGTTTAGTCAGCCGGGGGACCTCCAGTAATGCACTGGGCCTCACTCCTTTCCTCACTCTCTATGAAATATTTTTTTTTTGCTGGTCATTAACATTTGTTTGTTCTCTCCCATAGATTGAGTCCCCATCGTGCTGTTTGCTCTCTACATGTCTGTTCTTTTCTTCTTCTCTATCCCCTCACCCCCCAGCCAGTCGCAGCAGATGACTGCCCCTCCCTGAGCCTGGTTCTGCTGGAGGTTTCTTCCTGTTAAAAGGGAGTTTTTCCTCTCCACCGTCGCCAAGTGCTTGCTCACAGGGGATCGCCTGATTGCTGGGGTCTTTCTGCAACTGTGGGGGTCCTCCCTACAGTTGATAGTGCTATGAGATGACTGTTGTTGTGAAATGGCGCTATATAAATAAAGTTGAATTGAATTGAATTGAATTGAATTAATTATATACCTTTTGTTCTTTTTAAAGACAAAAATAGAAAGGAGATGTTTTTACCTTCTTTACATGTTTTGACTGTGCACTGCAGCCTTCGTCAGAAGTGTCAGCTGATTGCTGCCAGGTGTCATCTTATCAGCTGATTTTCGTAGGCGGGGCCAGCCCGGCAGACCTGTCAGATCCACCGAGCCAGCCCCGCTTTCCGCCGTCTGATGGTCTCTGGAGAATGTGGTCCCAGTTGTGGGAAAGCATAAAGGCTCCCTCATCCCGGTTCGAGGGATGTGAGAAGGAAACACAAGGACGACTCACAAGATCACAAATAGAAAAGGCAGAACAAGAAACATTAAAATCAGCAATATCAGATCACTGCAAAAGAAATAATCACATCATGGACTGGGACAACGCAAAAATTATTGGATCGGAGAGCAACAGACACAAACGCTGGATCAAGGAGGCCATAGAAATCAGTAAGCGGGGAAAAGATACCATGAACTGGAATGGGCTGGCCCCGCCTACGAAACTCAGCTGATAAAATGACACCTGGCAGCAATCAGCTGACACTTCCGACGAAGGCTGCAGTGCACAGCCGAAACATGTAAGACATTGAGCTGCTAGCTGTTAGCATGAGGCCTACATATCTCCCGAGAGAACACTCACACGTGATCTGCATTGTTGTTTATGCAAATCCGACGGCGAACGCTGGGACAGCGCGTGACGTCATCCATTCAGTAACCAGCAGGCTGCAGACAGAACACCCAGATGCTCTTCTCCTCATATCAGGCGATTTCAACCACGTTTCACTGTCTCCCATTCTGCCCACTTTCACCCAGTATGTCACATGCCACACTAGAGACAATAAAACACTGGATTTGTTCTACGCAAACACTAAGGAGGCGTACACCTCATCACAACTCCCCCCATTTGGGAGATCGGATCACAACTTGGTTCATCTCCGACCGGTGTACAAACCCCTAGTGCACAGACAACCTCCGGCCATGCACACTGTGGAGTTATGGTCTGAGGAGACAATGGACACTCTAAAGGACTGTTTTGAAGCCACTGCCTGGAAGCAGCTCTGCGATCCACATGGTGAGGACATCGATGGCCTCATTCACACCTTCACGGGCTACCTCAGCTTCTGTGTGGACAAATCCGTTCCCACCAAGACCATACGGCGTCACTCAAACAACAAACCCTGGATCAACCCTGAGATAAAAACACTTCTGAGAGAGAAGAAGAGGATCTTCAGGTCGGGGAACAGGGAGATGCTGAAGTCCGTACAGAGGGAGCTGAGGAGAAAGATCAGAGAAGGCAAGGACAGCTTCAGGAAGAAGATGGAGGACAAGCTGCAACAGAGCGACATCAGCGGGGTCTGGAGAAACCTCAAAACCATCTCGGGGCTCCAGAATACCTCCCCCCAGGCCACGGGGGGCAGGGAGTGGGCGAACAACCTGAATCTGTTTTTCAATAGATTTGACCAACCGCCCTCCCCCCTGTCTGCACAACAACCACTGCTGCCTCTAAGAAATCAAGTCCTGCTACCCACTCCCCACTCCACCGACACCCCCCCCACTCCCAACACACAGCCCCCCATCCTGACCCTGACCAAGACCCAGGTGAGGACGGAGCTGAGGAAGATCAAGGCGAGGAAGGCGTCGGGACCGGACGGCATCAGCGCAAAGCTCCTCAAGTCCTGTGCAGACCAGCTGTGTGGGATTGTGACATATATCTCCAACATGAGCCTGAAACTGGGGAGGGTACCACAGCTGTGGAAAACATCTTGTGTGGTACCTGTACCAAAAACTTCCCACCCCAAAGACCTGAACAGCTTCAGACCGGTGGCCTTGACGTCCCACTTGATGAAGACCCTGGAGAGACTGCTCCTTGCTCATCTCCGCCCCCTGGTGGAACCAGCGATGGATCCACTCCAGTTCGCCTACCAGCATGGCATTGGGGTGGAGGATGCGGTGATCTTCCTCCTTCACCGTTCTCTGTCCCACCTGGAGAAGCCCGGGAATATGGTGAGGATCATGTTCTTTGACTTCTCCAGTGCTTTCAACACCATCCAACCGATGATCCTGAAGGTCAAGCTGCTGCGCGCAGGGGTGGACCAGCACCTGTCATCATGGATCCTGGACTACCTCACGAACCGGCCTCAGTTTGTGAGAACCCGGGACTGTGTTTCCGACACGATCATCAGTAGCACGGGGGCCCCCCAGGGAACGGTGCTGGCTCCCTTCCTGTTCACTCTTTATACTGCGGACTTCTCACACAACACAACACATTGCCATCTACAGAAGTTCTCTGATGACTCTGCGATCGTTGGTCTCATCTCCAGCGGAGATGAAGCTGAGTACAGAGGGCTTATCCAGGACTTTGTGGACTGGTGCCATCGGAACTGCCTCCAGTTCAACGCGAGGAAAACTAAGGAGCTGGTGGTGGACTGCCGCAGGCATGGGCAGCCCCTCACAGCACCAGTAAATATACAGGGAACAGACATCGAGATGGTGACATCCTACAAGTACCTGGGTATTCATCTGAACAATAAACTAGACTGGTCACACAATACTGACGCACTCTACAAGAAGGGACAGCGCAGGCTGTTCCTGCTGAGGAGACTCAGGTCTTTTGGTGTACAAGGGGCGCTGCTGAAGTCATTCTATGACACGGTGGTGGCATCAGCCATCACTTTTGGAGTGGTCTGCTGGGGCAGTGGCATTACTGCAGCCGATAGGAAGAGACTGAACAAACTGATTAAGAAAGCTAGCTCTGTCCTGGGGCAACGCCTTGATCCGATGGAGGAGATAGGAGAGAGAAGGACGGTGGCTAAACTGTCATCTCTGCTGGAGTCCGAGTTCCACCCTATGCAGGACATACTGGATGCACTGAGGAGCTCATTTAGCAGCAGACTACATCATCCCAGGTGCACAACCGAGAGGTTTCGTAGGTCCTTCCTACCAACGGCTGTCAGACTGTACAACCTAAGCAGGGCTGCTCGCAGAGATAGCAAAAAGACGTAACAAACTAATAGTTTTTTGAATGCAAAAGATGCAATAGACTTACACAATGGTCCTCTCCGGCATACAACTAGGAACATACCGGTCGCTATGGAGGGTGAGAATATGTATGGGCACATAATCATACCATGTAGGATAACTAAATAGACGGTTATGCTGTTTCATCCCACCTAGCAACAATGCTCTGCACTGTGTGTGTTTATATATTTACATATTTATTCCATCTAGCTACAATGCTCTGCACTGGGTGTGTTTATATTTATATATCTATATATTTATTCCATCTAGCTACAATGCTCAGCACTGGGTGTGTTTATATTTATATATCTATATATTTATTCCATCTAGCTACAATGCTCCGCACTGTGTTTTTATATATCTACATATTATTCCATCTAGCTACATTGCTCCGCACTGTGTGTGTTTATATACTTGCATATTTATTCCACCTAGCTGCAATGCTCCGTACTGTGGGTGTTTATATATTTACATATTTATTCCATCTAGCTACAATGCTCTGCACTGTGTGTTCATATATTCATATATTTATTCCATCCAGCTACAATGCTCTGCACTGTGTGTCTGTGTGTATATATATATTTTATAGTAATATGTACATATGTATATTAGCTGCTCTTGCTTGCTTGTTTTTTTTCTTGCCTTCTGATTGTTGCTCTGAGTGTTGCTATCCCTGTGCTGTTGCAATCCTGGAATTTCCCCATTGTGGGACTAATAAAGGCTTATCTTATCTTATCTTATCTTATGTAAAGAAGGTAAAAACATCTCCTTTCTATTTTTGTCTATAATAAGAACAAAAGTTAAATAAACATTGTGTGGAGGTCGGGGGCAGTGCCTTTGGCATGGCAAACCGGGGTGGTGGTTCCTCTCTTCAAAAAAGGAGACCGGAGGGTGTGCTCCAGCTTTAGAGGGATCACACTTCTCAGCCTCCCTGTGAAGGTCTATGCCAAGGAACTGGAGAGGAGTGTCCGGCCATTGGTCAAACCTCGGATTCAGGAGGACCAGTGTGGTTTTCGTCCTGGCCGTGGCACATCAGACCAGCTCTTTACTCTCTCGAGAATCCTCAAGGGTTTGTGGGAGTTTGTCCAACCAGTTTACATGTGTTTTGTGGACTTGGAAAAGGCATTCGACTGCATCCCTCATGGTTTTTTGTGGGGGGGGGGGGGGGTGCTTCGGGAGTATGGGGCATTGGGCGATCTGTACGACCGTTGTGAGAGTTTGGTTCGTATTGTCAACACTCGGTCGGACTCATTCCCAGTTAGAGTTGGACTCCGCCAGGGCTGCCCTTTGTCACTGATCTTGTTCACAATTTTTATGGACAGGATTTCTAGGCGCAGCCAGGGAACAGAGGGTGTCATGCTTGGTGACCACAGGATCTCATCTCTGTTGTTTGCGGATGTTGTCCTGCTGGCCTCATCCAGCACTGACCTACAGTTATTACTAGGACGGTTTGCCACTGAGTGTGAAGCGGCTGGGATGAGAATCGGTACCTCCATGGTCCTCAGGCGGAAAAAGGTGGATTGTCCTCTCCGGGTTGGGGACAGGCTCCTGCCCCATGTGGAGAAGTATCTTGGGGTTTTATTCATGAGTGAGGGGAGAATGGAGTGAGAGATTGACAGATAGATTGGAGCAGCATCTGCAGTGATGTGGAAGTTGTACCAGTCTGTTGTGGTGAAGAGGGAGCTGAGCTCTAAGGCAAAGTTGTAGATTTACCAGTCGATCTATGTTCCGTTCCTACCCTCACCTATGGTCACGAACTTTGGGTAATGACCAAAAGAATGAGATCGCAGATACTAGCGAGTGAAATGAACTTTCTTCGTAGGGTCGCTGGACTCGCCCTCAGTGATAGGGCAAGGAGCTCAGTCATCCGGGAGAGGCTCAGAGTAGAACCACCGCTCCTCCACATTGAAAGGAGCCAGTTGAGGTGGTTTGGGCATCTGATCAGGATGCCTCCTGGACACCTCCCACTTGAGATGTGTTGTGCACGTCCCTCTGGGAGGAGACCCCGGGGTAGACCCAGGACTCGCTGGAGAGACTATGTCTCCCAGCTGGTCTGGGAACACCTTGGTATCCTCTCTGAAGAGCTGGAGCAGGCGGCTGGGGAGAGGGAAGTCTGGGCTTCTCTGCTTGAACTACTACCTCCCCAACCCGGACCTCCAGAAAAGTGGTAGAAGATGGATGGAGGGATGGATGATACAAGGATGGTGATGTTCCAGGACCTCAACATCACAGTGCCGTAGCTTCACTGATTTAAGATGGCTTTCTCAGAAAATAAATATTGTAGATTTTCTTTACATTGCCTGTTACCTTTGTCCCCCCAGATATAAGCAGTCCATCTGTCCACAGAGGAGAAAAGAAACGGTCAGTCGAAAGATGGCAAGCAAGAGTCAACCCCGAAGGAAAAAGGCCTTTGATGCAGCTCCTCTTAGTAAGCAACACATAGGAACATGATCTTAGAAAAGAATGCAAACTTATTACAAGACCTGACCAGTTTGGGGATTTCATCATTAACAAAAGAGAAAGTTCATGAAGGTGTATTCAGAGTCTCTGTTTCTTGTTGGGCTCGCATGATGCGCAGTACCTCCTCCTCATACTGTATATGCAGTGCACAGAGGGGGTGCTGCTCTCATGCTGTGTGAGCTCGGATGGACAGAGAAGCTCTGGTCTGATGTGATTTAGTCAAAAGCTTCTAAAGGTGTGTTCAGACCAAACACAAATTTTTTGGGTGGTGCGATTACATGTTAACTCAATGTAGTCTTGTGAATGGACGTGAATTTGTGTCTGCTGCAAGTTACAGAGGGGCAGCGTTGCCTTCTTACCTTCTGCAGCATCTTTACTTGCTGTGGAAATCCCCCAAATGCCATCATGTTTAGGTTTACATTTTCCGGTGGGGCTCACAGCTGGGAGATTGTCACTTCCTCCTGGGATAAACTGTGCCCGGGTGATGGCTGTTTGTTTACACTGCCATCTTGCTAGCCCTCATTAGCACATCCATAGCAGGAATACGTGGGTGGATAAACTCCTAACATTCTGTTTCAGCTCCACAGCTCTGGTTCATCTGTCTGCAGATGAGTGGCAGTCTCATTTTCAAACGGCTTACTCTCCAGTGTTGATACTTTTACTCCGGTGACGACAGGCTCTCGAAGCTAACTACTAGCAAGCACTACCAAATCCCTCAGATGCAAATTTGCATGTTTTCTGCATGTTCACATTAACGTCAGATGTATTTGCACTGCGCTTTCACGTTTGGTGTGAGTGCACCTTATGGCTTGGGAGTACCATAGTATGCCACTCTTTGCAGTGGAACAGTCTTCAGACATGCAGGCCTACTTCAGTCCACAAGAAAAGGTCAGCATACTTACTTCCAGTGACGTATCTGGGCTAGACCTGATTGAAGTATGCACGTGTCCACTTGAACATGAGATTTCCATCCAGACTGGAGTCACCACATGTCCCCATTTCAACAATGGTGCATCCTTTGAACTTGTATAGACACTTGATCTCAACCAAGCCCTCTCTACAGCAGATGCAGGAGACCTGGTGATCTGGAGAGGTGCCGGTATGACTGGACATCTGAAAGTCTGCATGGTCAGATATGGAGTCGACATACACTTCATGCACTCTGCCCCACACCACTGCTGCAGTGTTGATAGGGCTGGGCTCAGTAATGTTCCTGAGCAGGGATGGAGCCGTGTCGTCTTGGTCAGAGTGCAGGACGCTGTGAGGATACAGTTAAGTAAAGCTAAACCAGCTCACAGCACTGTTTATATACAGATGAGTAAACACAAGTGTGATCTTGCAGAACTGAAAACATGTGCTACAGCAAAATAATAAAAAACTCTTCCAGAATAAGTGTCTGTTAGTTTTCTGCTTATTGCTTATGTTGCGGTTGTTCAAAAAGTAGATGGTGTTGAAAAGGAAATCAGACCGTCAATGTTGCAGTAGCTCATTCTGGCCTGACGAAATCACCCTGAGAGTAAATGGTAGATGGCGTTCACTCGTAGCGCTTTTTACTCATCTCCCAAAGCACTTTCCAGATCCTGCTGTCCACCTATTCATACACTGATGGCAGCAGAGCTGCCATGCACACAGGCGTTGGCCTGACCCACCAGGAGCATTTGGGGGTTTAGTGTCTTGTTCAAGGACACTTCGAGTTGCTGACTGCAGAGAGAGAGAGAATCAAACCACTTACCCTTCGATCAGTAGTTGGCCACACTACACCTGTGCAACAGCTGCCACTAGTACTCAGATCTCCTGATCGTTGACCTTGACCTGAAGTACAGCCTAGGTTCAGATCCATCTCGGATGTGCTTAAATGTAATGTAATGTACTTTATTTATATAGCCCTTCAAAACAACCTGTAGGTGACCAGAGTGCTTTACAGAAACATTGAACAGAACTAGAAACACACACAGCATAAAAACAGATTACACAAACTAAGGGATAAGCATAGATACCTAAAAATAAAGTCAATGTCTGTGGCCTAGCTCAGAGGTCGGCAGCCTCTACCATGCAAAGAGCCATTTTGAGAGGTTTTTGACCAGCAAAATCCTCATGGAGTGACAAAAATATGAGCCTGAAAACCAAGATAAAACAGCAGTGTTAGCAGTACAAACTGGCCCGACACCAGCAATATTAAGAAGTTTTTCCTTTATAATTTTTTTCCTAAAATTTGTGAGATTTTTGGCACAAATTTTCTGGTTTTCTAATAAATTTGTTGCTTTTTCAGGTAAAATTGCAGCCTCTTTCCACAGAAATTAGTGACATTTTTTCTTTTTAAAAATACCAGTATGTTTCCAGTATGTTTGTGATTGTTTTCAGAAATGTTGTGATTTTTTTATTGCAAATTTGCAAGAGTGTTTTCATGATAAAATTGCAACTTTTCCCCTAAAGTTTTCATATTTGGGCGGCACGGTGGGGCAGTGGTTAGCACTGTTGCCTTACAGCTAGAAGGTTCCAGGTTCGAATCCCCAGGCTGGCAGGGGTTGGAACCTTTCTGTGTAGAGTTTGCATGTTCTCCCTGTGCTGCGTGGGTTTACTCCGGGGGCTCCGGTTTCCTCCCACAATCCAAAGACATGCATGTTAGGTTAATTGGTTGTTCTAAAATTGTCCCTAGATATGTTTCCTGTAGGCCCTTAGAATAGAGGGTTAGTACTAGTGAAAGCGCTTTGAGTGGTCTTTGTGACTAGAAAAGCGCTATATAAGTGCAGGTTAGTTAGTTAGATATTTCTGGCATCAATTTTCTGCTCTTCTAACAAACTTGTCTATTCTCCCTTGTAAATTTGTTACATTTTCAGGTAAATTTGCAGTCACTAGCTATGGGCAAAAGAGCCACATGTCACTCCAGAGGTGGCAGACCACTGGTCTAGGAGGAGTGGCATTTGTCGTGAAACCATTAATGCCCAGATCTCCTGACCTTTGATGATGACCTTGACCTCAACCTGGATTCAGACCAGAATGAGGGTCATTGTGAGTGAGTTTATAGAGCATTGACGCAAATGCCTTGGAGAAGTAGTGATTTCGGTGAAATGTGGAAGGATGTTGTGTCATCGCATTGGCTTCTTTTGGCTTTGCTGGAGTGAACTAAAAGTATCGCTGACCCTAGTAGAAAAGAACATTAACAGCTGATCTACTGGAACTGTTGACATAAAATCCGTTTCTATGTTTTCCTCTCATGTCTGTGGTTATTACGGTTATCAAACATTTTCTCATCTGTTGGTCCTTCCAGAACTCACAGAGAAACATGTCTACCAGGAACAGGACCAGAACTTCTGTGACGAGGAGAATCTACAGTCCCTACAGATCAAAGAGGAACAGGAGGAACTCCATATCGAACCTTTGAACATTAAAGAAGAACAAGAGGAAGTTCATGTAGTACTTGTAGACATTAAAGAGGAGGAGGAGGAGCTCTACCCAGAATCGGGTGACGCTGAAACATGGTCAGAAAGAAAAGGTAGGTAAAACCTAAACTATCGCATAAATAAGTAAATGTGACCTGTGCTGGCAAAATGAGTCGGAATGCGCACCGCATCATTACAAGCTACAGGCGCAAAGAAGTCCCAGGAAAATCCCCATGAGTGCCTGGTGTCATTGGAAAGCTTAAGGTGCATTCACACCAAATGCGAAAATTTTTCGTGCAGCACGATTACATTATAAATCAGTGTAAACATGCCAACAGACATGTTGTCTTTGAAACTTCTGCAGCTGTGTTCAACCTGCTGTGGAAATTCCCAAAATAATGTCATGCTTAGGTTTACATTATCCGACTGGGGGCTTACCTGAAAATGTCATCTCAAGCCTCCAAAACATCACAGGTGATGGGTGTTTACGTTGCTAGCTTGCTAGGACGTCCATGGCCGGAAACCGCGGGTAAATAACTCCAAAATCCAGATTCAGCTGAAGAGTTCCCGGTCCTCCTGTCTCCCGGTGAGTGAGTTTCATTTTCAAACTAGTTTACTCTGCAGTGGTGATATTTTTAGCTAGCGGACACAAACTCGCGATGGCGCAAATGTACGCGTACTCGCTTCTTCCCATTCACTTTGTATGGATCTGTGCCGCCCGTTCACATTGGGTGTGGACACACCTTTAGAAATCGTACTTTCTAAAAATACATATGTTTTTGTGGAAGATGTAACTCCTGATCGATCGAGCGCGAGTTTTCAACCTAGCCAAAATATAAACAAATCGTGTTTTTTCCAGGTCCATTTTTGCGCACTTCCTACAAATATCATTTTGAAGGCCTTTCAATACAGAATATGGAAATAACATGACATCAGTTTTGAAAATGTCCTCAAAGCGACTCATTTTGTCAGCACGGGTAACAAATATGTCTGATGTAGGATCCTAAAGAAGACCTAACCTCATCTAGATCTTCACCTGCCTGCTCGCTGCCTGGTGGTACATACAGTAAAGCTGGTTTCACCCCAAAGTTGGCATGTATACAAGACGTGAGGAAGTTCATATGGCATAATATCTTCATATTTTGCATGGTGATATTGCATTGATTCAGTGGCTTCACTATCAGTGTTTTATTAGAAAGTTAGCAAGACATGTTTCAGATTCAATTTCAGTCCTTTGGGTACCAAATGAAAGACTTTTTTCAGTCCACTTCATGGTGCCAAGTTGCCACCCCCACCAGCAACATTCTGGACCAGTTTGCAAGGGATTTATGGACACCTGATTTTAACCCCCCCCCCCCCAAGATAAAGGCCATTACAATAATCCAGACAAATGGCAATAAAAACATGAATCAATTCTTCCAAGTCATCCCTTGATAAGATGGATCTGACTCTTGTGGTTTGGTGAAGCAGATAAGATGCTTTTTATTACCAAATCGTTGTGTTTATCAACTTTAAGTAAACTGTCATGTTTAACTCGAACAGCGGGGAAAATAAGTATTGAACTCGTCATTTTTCTCATCAAGCATATTTCTGATGGAACCATTGACCTGAGATTTTCACCAGATATCAGTAACAACCCAAGTAATCCATACATGCAAAGAAATCAAGGCAACTGTGTTCACAAAACAAGTTATATTTAATGAAGTGGAATGACACAGGGAATAAGTATTGAACACCTGAAGAAAAAGCAAAATTTCAGCTGGGTAAGTCCTGACCGATAGCCTTTAAAAAGGTCTGTGAACATCAGCTTGTCATACCACAGGGAACTCATGATGGGTAGAAGCAAAGCGCTTTCTCTTGACCTTCACAACCTTATTGTTGCAAAACATAATGGCATTGGTTACAAGCGCATTTCTTTTTTTTTTTTATTTAAGTTTTTGTAAAGGGTATACAGGTCATTACAGCATTGCATTGTTTACATTTTCATCACATGTTCCCTTATTTTTTGCTATTTGACAACATTGGTAGGATAATTATTACAACACCCCCTTTTTTTTTTAAAGTGAAAGAAAAAAGTGAAATTAAAGAGAATAAAATAACAAAAACAAACAAACAAACAGAACAGCAAAAAACAAACAGAAAATTAAGTAATTAAAAGTAAAAGAGCATCTGAGTAGCGTTGGAACAAAGAGCGGGACCATTATTGAAATGGTATTTGTCAAAGATTAGATCTAATGGAAGACACATATGCGTTCCAGGGTTGCCAAAAGTTCATGAACCCATCCATGTCCTGTCTCAGTGCGAATGTCAACTTTTCCATCGAGTAAATGTCTTGAATCATGTTAATCCAATCTTCAGGTGTAGGACAGTCCTTCAGCATCCATTTTTTAGTTAGGGCTTTTTTACTTGCCAATATTAAAACATTGAATAAGTATTTATCTCCTCGTCTTTCCAGTGAGTCCGGTAGTAAACCCAAATACAAAGTTACAAAAGAAAAGGGAACTGTTATTTTGAATATTTTTCCCAATATTGTCTGTACATTGGTCCAATATTGGTGGATAACTGGGCATGACCAAAACACATGAAAAGGATTTGCAGTCTTTTCACCACACAAGCGCCAACAGTTCAACCCCTTATGGGTAAATTTGTTTTGTGCAGGTGTTATGAAAAATCTTACCAAATTTTTCCATCCAAATTCTCTCCACTGCAGGGATGAGGTACTTTTCCATTGCTGTTTATTTAGCTTTTCCCATATTTCCAATTGCAAAGTGAAATTCCCCTCTTTTTCCCATCTGTCTTTTATATATGATGTGTTGTCTCCTTTTAAGTCTTGAAGACCTTGGTATATTTTAGAAATGTATCTGATCCCTGGGATCCCTTTATATGCCACTAAGAAGACCTTCAGAACACCTGACTGGGCCCTTTCCAAATCCTCCTTTTTAAGTATATTGTTTATGTGGTGTCTAAGCTGAAAGAACCTGTAAAGGTCTTGATTTATTAGACCTTGTTTTTTCAAATCTTCAAAACTTCTTAAAGTTTGCCCCTTAAAAAAATCATAATATTTTATCAGCCCTTTCTCTTTCCACTCTTTAAATCTAGTGTCTGTTTTATTGGGGGTAAAGTCTTGATCATAGGCAATCCATTGCAGAAGTCGATAGGGCTCTTTAGCTTGATTCTCTCTGACTATCTTAAACCAAATTTTTAGCGGGGTCTCTATCCACGGGTTAGTGTTATTCAAGAGTTTAGGTAAGGCATTGTTCCCTATTATCGCCTGTAGGGGGATGTCACTTGTTATTTGGCATTCGATCTCCTTCCATTGTGCAGTGTAGACTGGGTTACATATCTCTATTAAAGTTTTAATTTGTGCGGCTTTAAAATAGTCCCTGATATTTGGCAGCGTGAGCCCACCTTTGTCTTTGTTTAGCTGTAAGGTTCTATATCTGATTCTAGGTCTCTTGCCCTGCCATATGAATCTTGAGATCCTTCTGTCCAGCTCCTGCCATGTTTTTTTGGGAGGTTCTACCGGTATTGTTTGGAAAAGGTATAGAAGACGTGGAAGTATATTCATTTTGACTGCTTCAATTCTTTGTGCAGTACCTAAGAATGGTATCATATTCCATCTTGCTAGGTCAGATTTAATTTTTGTCACCAGTGGATCATAGTTTAGTGTTATAATTTTGTTGAGTTGTTTCAGGATATTGACCCCCAGATATTTCATAGATTCCATCTCCCAGTTAGTTTTGAGTTCACTTAGTGAATAATGATTTGGGTCATAGTTGAATGTTAAAACTTGGATTTTATGCATGTTTAATTTGTACCCCGATAAATCTCCATAGTCTGAAAAAACTGAGATTAGTTCTGGTAAAGAAGTGTCTGGCTGCCCTAGGTATATTAAAATGTCATCAGCAAAGAGTGCTATTTTATGTTCCTTCTGACCAAGTGTAATACCTTGAATTTCTTGATTTTGTCTTATCCATTGGCTCAGAGGTTCTGTGAAGATTGCAAAGAGCAGTGGAGACAGGGGGCAGCCTTGACGACATCCTCTTTCCAACTCAAAAGATGATGATAAATTACCGTTAATCCTTATTTTAGCTGTTGGTTTTTTATATAATGCCTGTATAGTTCTAATGAAGTTATGAAAATTGAAACTGGATAAGATTCTATATAGGAAAGACCAGTCAACCGAATTGAATGCTTTTTCAGCATCTAATCCCAATATGACTGCATTTAAGTTATATTTTTTTATATGATGAATTATGTGTAAAGTGCGTCTAATGTTGTCTTGTGTCTGTCTTTGTCTTATAAAACCTGTTTGGTCTAAGTGAATTAAGTCTGTCAGTATGTTTTCTAACCTTTTGGCAAGGATAATGGTAAAAAGCTTATAGTCCTGATTTAATACACTGATTGGTCTGTAGTTGGAGCATTCTAGTTTATCCTTTTCAGGTTTAGGTATAACTGCAATGACCCCTTCTCTCCAGGAGGGGGGATTTCCCCTGTGTGGAGGACATAGTTAAATGTTTTCAGGAGGAGAGGAGATAGTTGCTGTTTAAAGGTTTTGTACCATTCTGCTGTATAGCCATCTGCTCCTGGGGATTTGTTAGCTTTAAGTTTCATAATTGCTTTTTCCAATTCTTTAGGTTGTATTTCTGACAGTAGTGTTTTATTTTGTGATTCCGTAAGTTGGGGAAGGTTTAATATGTTTAGGAATGTCTCGGATGCGTTTTTATGTTTTTTGTGGGAGTATAAGTTCTTGTAGTAATTCTCGAAGCTTTTAAGAATATCCTGAATTCTGAATTTTATTTCCTTTGATACTGGGTGTCTGATTTTGTAGATTGCTCTTTCTGTTTGTTGTTTCCTCAGTTTATAGGCTAGTAATTTTGCTTATTTACTGCCTGCTTCATAGTGTTTTTGTTTCAGAAATGTAAGTTTCTTCTGGATTTCTATTGTGTAGATCTCATTTATTTGATTTTTAATTTCTTTAATCTTGAGCGAGCCATTAGAATGAGTGTTGTCTTTGTGTTCTTTTTCTATGTTCTTGAGTTCTGACTCTAGTGTGATTAGTTTTTCTTGTCTCAGCTTCTTTTGGGTTGCCAGTTTTGCAATAATTTTTCCCCTTATTACAGCTTTTCACGGATCCCACAGTATTAAAGGGGATACTTCTCCATTATCATTTTCTTCCAAATATCTGAGAATATCTGATTCCAATTCATCTTTCAGTGGTCCTTTCAGTACATTTGAATTCAACCTCCAGGAAAATGTATTATTTGTGTATTTTTGGATGTTTAAGTCCATATAGATTGGACTGTGGTCAGAGAGATCCATCAGTCCTATTTTACATGTTTTTACTCTTCCATTGTCTCTATTAAACATAAAAAAGTAATCAATCCTTGAGTAAGATGAATGTGGCGTTGAATAAAAAGTATAATCTTTTACATTGGGGTTGAATTCCCTCCATACGTCACAGATTCCCATTTCTTTTAATAGCATCCGAGTTTTCCTATTTTGAGGGTTATTTTGATGTGAAGAATTACCTGTTGCATCCCAGTATGGATTCAGTCTTAGATTGAAGTCTCCACCACATATCACTAAACCTTGGGCTTTAGTTATCATTAGGTCGAATACATTTTTATAAAATTTCCATTTAGCCCCTGGTGGTGCATATACATTCAGCAGGGTGATATCTTCTCCCTCTAGCCGCCCAGTTACCAAACTGTACCTCCCTTCTTTATCTTTGTGTTCTGATTTTTTTTCAAATGTAATTTTGGTTGATATCAATGTCGCTACTCCCCTCCTTCTCCCTGACTTATATGAAGATGAAGAGATCATTTTAAACCCTTGTCTATTGAGTTTAGTGTGTTCCACGTCTGTTAGGTGGGTTTCTTGTAAAAAATATTATTTCTGCTTTGTCTTTTTTCATTTTGCGTAGAATCTTGGATCTTTTAACTGGATTCAGGATCCCTTTTACATTATATGAGGCTATTTTGGTTACACCCTGCTTCTCCATTGTATTTTCTTATTTAGTATAACAGTGTGGTGGCCCTCTTTTTTGCTACTCAGAAACTGAAAGAACATTAAGAACATAAAAAACATTAAGAACATAGTGTATGAAACTTTAAAACAAAAAACTGTCAAAAAAACTTCCTGAGCTGGGGTCTCTTTAAAGACCCTGTAAGAGCCCTGATGGAGTGTAGGCTCTGAGGGAAATTCCTCAAACTCTGTTAAGTGTTGAGGGCCCTCTCTTACCCCTGTAAGTTGTCCCATGTTTTTAACGTGAATTTCAGATCCCAATCCGAATTTGTAATGATTTTTTTTTTTTTTTTTATGCCTGTACCCTATGAGATTGTGTGCACCCTCCCACCCCCATCACAGCAAACATTCACTCTAATACAGTGTTAGTGTAGGGAGAACATGTGGGTCATTGTTACATTTCTATTTTAACAAGATTTTTTTTTTCCCTTTAAATTAAGAAGACATTTGTTTCTAATGCTATAACTGCTCCATGAAAGGTTTTACCACATGCTGATTCTGCATCTCCTTTAATGTTTGTTACCTTGTAGGAGGGGGGATGGAAGTGCAGAATGACTGAAAAGAAAAAAAACAAAAAGGTCGCTATTCCTTCCTGGAACTGGAAAGCTTATCTTTGTAGCTCTGGGGCTGGGTTTCCCGCTGCTGGCCCGTGGATTTTGAAGGTCTCTGAGTGGATCACGTTTGAGCTCTGATCCTCTCGCTCAGATCTGCTGCGGGTTTAAACACCGATACCGGGAGCCCACTTCTCGCCATGTCAATTGTTGCTTCTTCCGCTGAATTATAGAGACATGACTCTTCACCGTTAAAGACCCTTAACTTCGCAGGAAATGGCATCTGAAAGCGTAGATTCTGTTCCCGTAGAACCTTTTTGGCGTCGTTATATTCCCGTCGCTTTTTAAGAACCTCCGGGGCGTAATCATGCTCCACGAAGACTTTTCTCTCTTGATGCCTAAATCCTTTTTTCTGCCAAGCCCGTCTTACAACCTCTTGTTTTATTTTGAAATTGGAGAATCTTACCACCACCGAACGCGGGGGCGCTTCTGCCGCTGGCTTTACGGCTAATGTACAATGGGCCTTTTCTATCTTCAAATCGGTGGTTTGTGGAATATCCAACTTCTCTCTCAATAAGGATTCCACGCATTCCGCCATTGTGTTGAAACTCTCTTCAGCTCCTTCTTTCAGACCGTGAATTCTGATGTTGTCTCGTCTTTGTCTTCCTTCTTGGTCGGTTAGCTTAGCCTCTAGCCTTGACTGTTTTTTGTGTAAATCCAGCATAGAATCTTCAAGCACTTTTATTCTTTCTTCAGCTTCCAAGATTCGGATTTCGGCCTGGTCCATTCTGCTGTTAGTCCTTTTTAATTCCTCTCTGAATTCATGAAATTCGGCCCAAAATCGTCGTAATTCATCAAATAGCGATTTCAAGCTAACCTTTTTGTTAGCTAGGTCCAGCTCCTCGTCTTCTGAACGGAGGTCCTCCGGTTCAGATTCTGCGGCCGCTGCGCGTCCTGACCTGGGGAATGTCAGTTTCTTCTGTTTTTGGTTAGGCATGGTGTTTTTGTCTTTTGATTTTTATTCTTCCAAAAATCCGTTAAGTCTGATTTTGAAGATGTTTTCCTTGGATTGGGTCTGGGAGCTTCAGCGTTAAGTTGCTATCACCATGGCGTCCAGACCGGAAGTCACAAGTGCATTTCTAAACTACTGAATGTTCCAGTGGGCGCTCTTGGAGCCATCATTCAGAAGTGGAAAGAACATCATTTTACCATAAACTGGCCACGACCAGGAGCTCCTCGCAAGATTTCTGATGGAGGAGTCAAAAGAATTATCAGAAGAGTTATCCAAGAGCCGAAGACCACTCGTGGAGAGCTCCAGAAAGACCTGGAGTTAGCAGACACTGCTGTTTCAAAGAAAACTATAAGTAATGCACTCAACCCACATGGACTGTATGCCCGCTCACCTCGCAAGACTCCATTGCTGAAGAAAAAGCATGTTGAAGCTCATTTAAAGTTTGTTGCACAACAATTAGGCAAGCCAGTAAAATACTGGGAGAATATAGTCTGGTCAGATGGGACCAAAATCAAACTTTTTGGATGCCACAACTCACAGCATGTTTGGAGGAGAAATGGCACTGCACATCCCATCATGGTGTGGGGGTGTTTTTCAGCACTTGGTACAGGCAGACTTCATATAATTGAAGGGAAGATGAATGGACAAATGTACAGAGACATCCTTGATAAGAACCTGTTGCCATCTGCCAAGATGCTGAAGATGAAACGAGGGTGGATTTCAGCAACACAATGATCCCAAACGCACAGCCAAGGAAACTCTCAACTGGCTCCAGAGAAGGAAAATAAAGCTGCTAGAATGGCCCAGTCAGTCACCTGGCCTGAATCCAATTGAAAATCTGTGGAACGAACTGAAGATCAGAGTTCATAGAAGACACCCACAACACCTTCAAGACAGTTTGTGTGGAAGAATGGGCTAAAATCACTCCTGAGCAATGCCTGCACCTAGTTTCTCCATACAGGAGGCGTCTGGAAGCTGTTATTAACAACAAAGGCTTTTCTACTAAAGATTAAATTAATTTCACCAAGCGTGTAACGTGTTTTGTGAACACAGTTGTCTTGATTTTTTTCTACGTATGGATTACTTGGTTGCTACTGATATCTGGTGAAAATCTCAGGTCAATGGCTCCATCAGAAATGGCAGCGTGGTGGCAGAGTGGTTAGCACTGTGGCAGCACAGCAACTCACCCTTGGCCGGGGGATCCTGGGTTCGATCCCAGCCCCCGACCAACAGTGATCTGTGTGGAGTTTGCATGTTCTCCCCGTGTCTGCGTGGGTTTACGCCGGGATTTCTCCGGTTTCCCCCCACATGCCAAAAACATGCAAGTTAGGTTAATTGGCCTCAAAAAAAAAAAAAAAAACCTGGGGATTCTAAATTGTCCTTAGGTATGACTGTGAGAGTGAATGGTTGTCTGTCTCTCTGTGTTGGCCCTGCGATGGACTGGCAATCTGTCCAGGGTGTACTCTGCCTCTCGCCCAAAAGATGCTGGGATAGGCTCCAGCCCCCCCGCAACCCGAAAAGGATTAAGCGGAAGAAGATGGATGGATGGATGGAGAAAAATGACATGTTCAATACTTATTTTTACCGCAGTAACTGACAGATTCTGGAGTCCTATTCATTTCTCCTATGCACTTCCCCTTTTTTGACATTGTCTAAACAAATTAACTTGAATTTTGAATTGAAATTAATTTATTGCCAAGAGCTAATCATAGCAGTTGGGCTTTTTTGGTTGATTTTGGCTGGTGTGTATTTACTCACTCACTCATGCTGCAAGAAAGCACACTGAATGGAATTTTAAGATATACGAGGTGTGTCAGAAAAATAACAGGACTGTGTGCTGTGTGAACTATGATTGGGGTAGGGATGAACACATTGCCATGGGGCCAGACGATCAACTGGAATGTTCACGCAGAGATCCTGCAGCATTTGCTTCATTTGGTGTGCAAGAAGAGGCGAGAGTTGTGGCGAAACAACTCATGGCTGCTTCACCGTGACAATGCACCAGCTCACAATGTCCTGAGCATCTGGTGGTTTCCTGGCTGAGAAAAACATCACTTTGCTGGAGCAGTTTGACCTGGCTCCATGTGATTTTTTTTCTCCTCTTTTCCCCAAGCTCAAAGGGGATTCATCAAGGGGACATGTTTTCCAGATGTGGAAGCCATCAAGAGGGCCATGACTGCAGAGCTGCAGAGAATCCCAGGAGAATCCTTCCAGGAGTGCATGGAGGCTTGGCAGAGAAGGATGGGGAATGTGCGTTAGACTGGAGGGGGATTATTTTGAAGGGGAAAACTTGTAGTTTGTAGTTTACATTAGAAATTATTTTTGTGACCCCAGTCCTGTTACTTTTCTGACACACCTCGAAAGTTTCTAAAATGTCAATGTTTGTACCTTTACTGGTTTACACTGCTTCTCTCTTTATATTTCTGTTATCACATCAGTTCTGTTTTTTTCTTGTATCTCTTCTGTCTCCAGAACTCCCTCATCACTATGCCTGTAAGGAGGAGGAGATTCTGTCTGACTATCAGCTCTGTAACCAGGGGAGGAACTCTAGTCTGGACCAGGAAGAACCACATCCCCCACATGTGAAAGAGGAAGAGGATGAAGGCTGCAGCAGCTGGAACACGGAGAACTCTGTGCTGACTAAAGAGGCTGTGTATGAGGAACATAATTACAGTGCATATAAGCAGAACGATGGGCCACTTCTCAGTGACGGCACTACTTTAACTGCGAGCAGTGATGAGGAAGGAAGTAAAACTGAAAATTCAAGCACTTGGTTATCTGAGAACAGCGATGAAGAACAAAGCCACAATGAGAACTCAGAACCTACAACAGACCACAAGGAGATAAGGCCATGCTGTTGTATCATTTGTGGGAAAAGATTTTTATTACGCTTTGACGGTGCTCTACAGGATGAGATGCATTTCTTCTGCTACGCTTGCAAGGAAAAAATTAAAGAGTCAAAAAAAAGTCGAAGAAATTGCCTTTCTTGTGAAACTTGTGGAGTAAAGTTTAGTCAGCATTGGCTTTTGTTGAAACACAAGAGAATTTATTCAGGTGGGAAGCCATTTGATTGTGACATATGTGGGAAAAGATTCCGTGGACGCAATGAACTGCTGCTTCACACCAGAACCCACACAGGTGAGAAGTCGTTTTCTTGTGAGGTTTGTGACAAAAAGATTCAGTAGATGCACAACTTTGGTGGATCACATGAAAACTTCCATGGGTTAAAAGCAATTTTCTTGTGAAACCCGTGGAAAGAGTTTTGGTCAGAGCACCAAATATGTTGTACCACAGTGCAGGTTACATCACGCCAAATCAGTCACAACAAACAAAAGTGTTTAGTCCAGTCCAGCTACTCAACTTTATTTATATAGAACCAAGCCAAAACACCAGTTACCTCGTAACACTTCAAATTGCAGAGAAAAGATTCTACAATGTCAGAAGGAGGCACCAACAACTAGGTGATTTTCAGAGAGCAGGCACTTGGCCATGGTGGAGAGGAAAATTTCCCTTTTATCAGGAAGAAACCTCGGAGCAGTCATTGTCTGGAACTGATTAAGGGTGAGGTGAAGGAGAAGCAGGGTAAACATACAGTCGACCTCTGACATGATTTTTTGAAGAATGAAATATTTATATTCCAAAACCTGTATGCATACCTGCCAACTACTCCGGTTTTCCCGTAATGGTTCCGGTTTTCAAGACCCCATTCCAGGTTACGACTTTATTGATCAAAATTACGGTTTTTCACTAAAAATTCAGTCAAAAATTTTAAATCGTAAAAAAAACACAAAAGCAATTCCAAACACGAGATCGCTAGGAATCGTATCTAAATTTAGAACATAGTAGCGTCAGTAGCGTTTCTTTTCGTGGTTCGCTGCTACGCTTTACCTGAAGTGTTTGCTAAGGTAACGCTATCGCTATCGAGGGTATTGAGGTTTCTATTCTCGCGCGAAATCCCGGAGAGGCATGCGTACATGGTGAGATGTAAACACGGTGTAAACTGCTGCAGATGTTCGCACGACTGCACTTCAGCGCTGGCAAATGGACCATGGATTAGACATCTAAAGGGAGAATACATTTTATATAATGCCTAAAATTCTGAAGAACATGTGCTGTGTAATTGCAAGCCTTGACATGTTTGGTGTATCATGTAAACACATAAAACATCAGAGCGATTTTTGCCGTCTTTTACGCACGTGCCTGTGCCTGCTGATGTCTCTAGTTTTCTAGTTACCTCCGCCAAGGAGGTTATGTGATCATCAGCGTTGGTTTGTCTGTTAGCAAGATAACTCAAAAAGTTACGGACGGATTTTCATGAAATTTTCACAGATTGTCAGAAATGGGGTATCCTACAGATGATTAGATTTTGGTGGTGATCCGGATCACCGTCTGGATCCAGGAATTTTTTAAAGGATTCTTTTTTTTTTTTTTTTTTTTTAATTTAGCATTGCGAGATTGTGGCGGTCAAAGGCAGAGACCTTGGCGGACTGATCCCAAGCTTTCTAAACTGGCTTTTGGTACGTGGAATGTCACCTCTCTGGTGGGGAAGGAGCCTGAGCTGGTGTACGAGGTTGAGCGATACCGGCTAGATATAGTCGGCCTCACCTCAACACACAGCTCCGGTTCCGGAACCAGTCTCCTGGAGAGGGGCTGGAGCTTGGCCTTTTCTGGAGTTGCCCCGGGCGAGAGGCGACGAGCAGGGGTGGGTATTCTTGTATCGCCCCACCTTGCTGCCTCTATATTGGAGTTTTCCCCGGTGGACGAAAGGGTTGCTTCCCTGCGCCTTCGGGTTGGGAAACGGGTCCTGACCGTCATTTGTGCCTATGCACCAAATGATGTTTCAGAGTACCCACCCTTTTTGGAGTCTGTGACTGGGGTGCTGGAGGGTGCTCCTCCTGGAGACTCCATTGTCCTACTGGGGGACTTCAATGCGCACGTGGGCAACGACAGTGAAACCTGGAGAGGGGTGATTGGGAGGAACGGCCTGCCCGATCTGAACCCGAGTGGTGTTCAGTTATTGGACTTCTGTGCTAACCACAGTCTGTCCATAACGAACACCATGTTCAAGCATAAGGGTGTCCATATGTGCACCTGGCACCAGGACACCCTAGGTCGCAGGTCGATGATCGATTTTGTTATCGTATCATCAGACCTGCGACCGTATGTCTTGGACACCCGAGTAAAGAGAGGTGCAGAGCTGTCAACTGATCACCACCTGGTGGTGAGTTGGATCCGATGGCAGGGGAGGAAGCCATTCAGACCTGGTAGACCCAAACGTATAGTGAGGGTGTGCTGGGAGCGTCTGGCTGAGGCCCCTGTCCGGGAGGTCTTCAACTCCCACCTCCGGAAGAACTTCAACCACATTCCGAGGGAGTCTGGAGACATGGAGTCTGAATGGGCCATGTTCTCCACCTCTGTTGTTGAAGCGGCGGCCCAGAGCTGCAGCTGCAAGGTGGTCGGTGCATCTCGTGGTGGCAACCCCCGAACCAAGTGGTGGACACCAGTGGTGAGGGGGGCCATTAAGCTGAAGAAGGAGTCCTATCAAGCTTGGTTGGCTTGTGGGACTCCCGAAGCAGCTGAGGTGTACCGGCAGGCCAAGCGGAGTGCAGCTCGGGTGGTTGCTGAAGCAAAAACCCGGGTATGGGAGGAGTTCGGTGAGGCCATGGAACAAGACTTTCGGTCGGCTTCAAAGAGATTCTGGCAAACTGTTCGGCGGCTCAGGAGGGGAAAGCAGCTCCCCGTCCACACTGTGTATGGTGCGGATGGGACACTGTTGACTTCAACTGGGGATATCGTCGGGCGGTGGAAGGAATACTTCGAAGATCTCCTCAATCCCACTGATACGCCTTCCACAGAGGAAGCAGGGTTTGTGGACGAGGGGGATGACTCGCCTATCACAGGGGCTGAGGTCGCCAAGGTGGTTAAAAATCTCCTTGGTGGCCGGGCCCCGGGGGTGGACGAGATTCGCCCTGAGTACCTCAAGGCCCTGGATGTTGTTGGGTTGTCATGGTTGACACGCCTCTGCAACATTGCGTGGAGGTCGGGGGCAGTGCCTTTGGCATGGCAAACCGGGGTGGTGGTTCCTCTCTTCAAAAAAGGGGACCGGAGGGTGTGCTCCAACTTTAGAGGGATCACACTCCTCAGCCTCCCTGGGAAGGTGTATGCCAAGGTACTGGAGAGGAGAGTCCGGCCGTTGGTCGAACCTCGGATTCAGGAGGAGCAATGTGGTTTTCGTTCTGGCCGTGGCACATCGGACCAGCTCTTTACCCTCTCGAGAATTCTTGAGGTTTCGTGGGAGTTTGCCCAACCAGTTTACAAGTGTTTTGTGGACTTGGAGAAGGCATTTGACCGCGTCCCTCGTGGATTTTTGTGGGGGGTGCTTCGGGAGTATGGGGTATCGGGCTTGTTGTTACGAGCTATTCGGTCTCTGTACGACCGTTGTGAGCGTTTAGTTCGTATTGCCAACACTCGGTCGGAGTCATTCCCAGTGAGAGTTGGACTCCGCCAGGGCTGCCCTTTGTCACCGATCCTGTTCATAATTTTTATGGACAGGATTTCTAGGCGCAGCCAGGGAATGGAGGGTGTCATGCTTGGTGACCACAGGATCTCATCTCTGTTGTTTGCAGATGATGTTGTCCTGTTGGCTTCATCCAGCAATGACCTACAGCTCTTGCTGGGACGGTTTGCCGCTGAGTGTGAAGCGGCTGGGATGAGAATCAGCACCTCCAAGTCCAAGTCCATGGTCCTCAGCCGGAAAAAGGTGGATTGTCCTCTCCGGGTTGGGGACAGGCTCCTGCCCCAAGTGGAGGAGTTTAAGTATCTTGGGGTCTTGTTCACGAGTGACGGGAAAATGGAGCGAGAGATGGACAGACGGATTGGAGCAGCATCTGCAGTGATGCGGACGTTGTACCGGTCTGTTGTGGTGAAGAGGGAGCTTAGTTCTAAGGCAAAGCTGTCGATTTACCAGTCAATCTACGTTCCTACTCTCACCTATGGTCACGAGCTTTGGGTAATGACCGAAAGAACGAGATCGCAGATACAAGCGGCTGAAATGAGCTTTCTCCGTAGGATTGCTGGACTCACCCTCAGAGATGGGGTGAGGAGCTCAGTCATCCGGGAGAGGCTCAGAGTAGAACCGCTGCTCCTCCACATTGAAAGGAGCCAGTTGAGGTGGTATGGGCATCTGATTAGGATGCCTCCTGGACGCCTCCCACTTGAGGTGTTTCAGGCATGTCCCACTGGGAGGAGACCCCGGGGCAGACCCAGGACTCGGTGGAGAGACTATGTCTCCCAGCTGGTGTGGGAACGCCTTGGTATCCCCTCTGAAGAACGGGAGCAGGTGGCTGAGGAGAGGGAAGTCTGGGCTTCTCTGCTTGAACTGCTGCCTCCGCGACCCGGACCTCCGGAAAAGCGGTAGAAGATGGATGGATGGATGGATGGACATTGCGAGATGGGGCCATTTTCAATATTTTAATTATGATGTTAAACACTGTATGGGGGAACTGTGGCGCTTGGCGGAGGTCTGCGCTGTCCGAGTGCTTTTCTAGTATTCATAATACATCACATCTGGTCTATTCAAAGTTCTATGCAGTGTTAAGATAGTCTTTTGAATGCAAATTTAATGAATGAATGAATCTTTATTTCGGATAGATTAAAAGTAAAGATTAAAAAGAAACAGAATAATATAACAAAGGCGAAAAAATCCAACAAGGTCAAATTAAACAATAACTCCTCTAATTATACAGTTCAACATAAGTTATCTGAAATGGGTGATGGCTGAAGCCACAGCTTATATTGTCCACCCATATTCCATCCAAGAATTCAAAAGAAAAACAAAACAAGAGAGATTACAATTCAGAACAAGGCTAAGACAAAATGTGACAAAAAAAACTAAGTAACAACACAACACAGACTGGATATGACAATCCTTATGTGATTTTACATGTCATCTTGTATATATGTTTGGACTATTTCTTCCTTTAGTTTTTGTTTCAATTGTCCAAGCGTTGTACATGATTTTAATTCAGGTCCAAAATCGTTCCATAATCTGACTCCTTGCACTGAAACACAGTGTTGCTTGGTGGTAGTTCTCACTGAAGGTTTTTGAAATATACATGAGATGACTGTTGTTGTGAAATGGCGCTGTATAAATAAAGTTGAATTGAATTGAAATGTTCCTCTGAAATGATATTGTTTCTCCCTTATTTGGAACAGCTTTTGGATATTTGCGGGCAGTGATAGATTCTTAGCTTTAAACATTATTACTGTAGAGGATGTGCTCGAATGACGAGGCTGAGTTTAGTTCTTAAGTCAGCTTTATTGACAGAACACATCGTCTAGCATTCTCAAAGCAGGAAAGAGGAAGAATCATATCTCATCACCCTTTTATATGTTTCCAGCATCAGAATTCAAGTCACATGGTGTTTTCAGTAAACATACAGTCACAAAGCATCCCTTTGAACCTTCACCATTGTCTCTCATTTCTTGATGAACCGGAAATCCCTCCGGGGCATCTTCTGTGGGACAAAAAGACGAATCTCACACCTCCTCGTTATCTTCTGCGGATTCGAGTCCTTTGTCCTTCCAGATGTGAAACCCCCAATACGCATGCAGTCATATCTCTGTGGAAATGTGAGCCCACAATGTGTGTCGCCCACACTACCCCCCCCCCCCCCCCCCAAACGTCTAGTAAGGGCAAAACCTGCATGGCATAAAAAAAAAAGAAAAACACAAAACACTCCACATATCGCTAATCAATCCACCAACTGCCTGGGTTTTAACCTTCTGCCGAATCTGCTGCAACCTGGCTTTGCTGCCCCTGCAACATCTCTCTGCATCTGTGGATTAAAGCTGTTAGCACCTTTCTGTGAAGATTCTGGAGAACGTCCTCTTGGCGGCCTGCCACGGCGGGGGGGCCTCGCGAGCTGCACTTCCTCATCAGCCAAAACAAAAGCGGGTTTGAGCCTGTTTACGCAAATCAACTCCCTTTTGCCCCCTAAATCTAGCAGAAAATGCTTCTGCCCGGTCTCCAGCACTCTGAACGGTCCGTCATAAAACGGCCGCAAACTTGGACGCTGAGCATCATGTCTAACAAAAACAAACTGCATTTTTTAAAGCCTTTGGCACAAAAACGTGTGGGAAACTGTGATGGACCGGGCCAGGGAGTGTGTTTGCTCCCGAGTCGTTCTGCCACGGCTGAGCGGGGAGGCCATTTGGTGCGGGATTATTGGGGAGAAATTCCCCCGGCAAACGGAGAGGTTGTGCAAAAACTGATTCAGCCGGGGAAGCATGCAAATCTTCCTTAGGTGCAGAACGCAACCCCAATAAAACCCATGGAAGTTTGTCCACCCAATTTGTATCCGTCAGCGACGCTCTGAGGGCTGCTTTCAATGACCTGTGAAAGCGTTCGCATAAACCATTAGCCTGGGGGTTATACGCGGTAGTGCAATGAATCTTCACCCCCAAGCTGCGGGCCATCGATGACCATAGTTCGGAAATAAATTGGGGACCCCTGTCGGACGTTATGTCCGACGGTACACCGAAACGTGCAACCCACGCTGCTAAAAATGCTCACGCAACTTCTTCCGCTGTGGTTGATGTCAGAGGAATCGCCTCTGGCCAACGCGTGGTGCGATCCACCATCGTCAAAAGATGTGTGTGCCCGTGTGATGATGGGAGCGGGCCCACCCAGTCAACATGCACGTAATCAAAACGCTTAGCGGGGATTTGAAAAGGTTCCAACGGAGCCTTAGTGTGTCTGTGTATTTTGGCTCGCTGACACGCTACGCAGGCTGCCGCCCATTCCTTGACCTGTTTGCGCAACCCGGGCCAAACAAATTTCTCCCCCACCAACTTAATCGATGCGCGCACCCCTGGGTGCGCGAGAGAATGGACCAAGTCAAAAACGCGGCGACGCCACGGGGCGGGGCCGTCCCGTGGAGACATCGCAGATTAGTGGGGGCATACCACTTTGTTGCTCCCTGTGCTCCAGCCTTAACCCTGTTGGTCCAGACTGGAGCGCGTGCACGTCCGCGTCGTTAACCTGCTCCGCAGCCATGGCTGCATAATCTAACCCTACACAGACCGGGGCTGCGCGCGCTCCCGCATCGCTGCCCGGGGCCACGGCTACAGAGTCTGCCCCCATGGGGCTTGGTGGTGCTACCGCGCGCGAGAGACAGTCTGCCACAACATTGTGTTTACCCGCGACATGCTGAATATCAGTAGTGAACTCCGGTATTGCGGCTAGTTGCCTTTGTTGTCGGCCTGACCAGGGTTCTGAAATTTTGGCCATCGCAAACGTTAGCGGTTTATGATCCACAAACGCGGTGAAACGTCACCCCTCTAACCAGAACTGAAAATGGCGGATGGCCAAGTGTAGGGCCAAAAGCTCCTATTTACGCTCACTATCGTGCAAAGTCCTGCTGAAAAACGCGAGGGGTTGCCAGGTACCTGCCACAAACTGTTCAACTACCGCCCCCACCGCTACATCGGAAGCGTCAGTGGTGAGCGCCATGCGGGCCGTTGGAACTGGGTGCGCTAACAAAACTGCGTTTGCCAGGGCTGATTTGACCTGGGCAAAAGCGCGCTCCCACTCCGGAGACCATTCAACTTTATTTGCGGGCTTTTGTTTTTTTAACGCGGTGTACAATGGCTGCATGAGCCGTGCTGCGCTTGGGAGGAACCGGTTGTAAAAATTAACCATCCCTAGAAACTCCTGAAGCGCCTTGACCGTTTGAGGTTGCGGAAAATCCGTTATGGCACACACTTTATCTGGCAGAGGAACCGCTCCTTCTGCCGAAACGCGATGCCCTAAAAAATCAATCTGTGCCACCCCAAACTGGCACTTCGCTGGGTTAACTATTAACCCGTGCTCTGCCAGCCTCTGAAAAACTGCTGAGGTGTTTTTCGTGCTCGCCCTCGGACGCGCTGGCTACCAAAATATCGTCCAAATAAACAAACACGAAAGGGAGGTCGCGTAAAACTGCATCCATCATGCGTTGGAAAGTCTGCGCGGCCCCCTTGAGGCCAAAAGGCATGCGCAAAAACTCAAAAAGGCCGAAAGGAGTTATGACCGCTGTTTTGGGTACATCCTGCGCGCGGACTGGAACCTGGTGGTAACCGCGCACCAAGTCTATTTTAGAAAAAATGCGCGCCCTCGCCAAATGAACAGAAAAATCCTGACTGTGCGGAATCGGGTAGCGGTCATGAGCTGAAACGTTGTTCAACCTGCGGAAATCGCCGCAAGGTCGCCACGAGCCGTCAGCCTTTGGGACCATGTGTAGCGGCAAAGCCCAGGAGCTTTGGGAGCGTCTAACAATGCCCAGTTTTTCCAGATTAGTGAACTCCTCGCGCGCGATGGCCAGTTTAGCTGGGTCCAAACGCCGAGCTTTTGCAAAAACGGGAGGCCCGGTGGTGGTTATAAAATGCTCCACCCCATGTTTAGCCACCGTCGCCGAAAATGTGAGGACTGTGAGTGCTGGGAACTGAGCGAGCAATGTGTGAAACTTACCACCCGCAGCTGAGACGCTGGCATGTGCAGTCGGCGGGGCCACCCGAGCTGTGCAGGGAATAGAATGAAAGGACAGTGCATTAATCAGACGTCTATTAGCAAGGTCAACCAATAAACCATGTGAGCACAAAAAATCAGCCCCTAACATGTTGAAACTGACTGCTGTTACAATAAATGTCCACTCAAATGAACGGCCCTGTAAGGACAGAAGCATGGTCCTCTCACCGAACGTTTTAATCGCAGAGCCGTTCGCTGCTGACACTGACACCCAGGGAGCTTTAGACGGCATCAGCCGTTCCGCGTAGGTGGGTGTGACGAAACTCAGCTGGGAGCCCGTGTCCACGAGGAACTGTTTCCCCGAGTGTGCATCCGTCAGGTAAAGCCGCTTGTTCTCGTCGCTGAGGGTCGCAGCTGCTACCAGCCCTCGGTCTTGGAGTTTCCCTGGCGCTTGAAGTTGCACGGCGGGATGCACCTGTGCGCTCTCTCTGCAAAACGGCGGTGATAGAAACACCGGCCGTCCTCCGCTCCGTGTCGCCTGGCCCCCATCGCCGCCGTCGTTGGTGCGTCTGGCGCCGCGGCCGCTGGACCTGCGCTGTCTCCGGACGCCGTTCCTGGGCAAGCTACTGCGGCCGAAACCACGTTCCGCTTGTGGGCGTCGACGAGCCGCTGCGCCTCTTTGCTCAGCCCATGGTAGTCTCGCCTGGCCAATCGGGGCGACTCTGCCAGGGCCACTCTCACCGCTGGCAGCAGGGTCCGAAGGAAAAGGTGGGCGAAAATGAATTTGCCATCCTCAGAGTCTTTGAGCCTCAGCATCTTCACCATCAGGTCCGCAGGTCTCTCGTTCTCTGACTCCGTCAACGTCAGGAGCCCTTCTGCTCGCTGTCGGACCGAAGGGGTGAAATGGCTGATCAGCGCGTCCTTCAATGCGCTGTACTTGTCGCTGTCTGGTGGATGATTAACCAGATCCTCCACTCTCTGGACCGTGTTGCTGTCCAACTTCGCTACCACATGGTAGAATTTTGTGTCGTCGTTGGAGATTCTCCGGAGGTTGAACTGCGCCTCGACTGCGCTAAACCAGGAGCGCGGGCTGTGCTGCCAGAAATCGGGCAGCCGGATCGTGGAGGCGGCCATCAGGCTGGCTTCCGCCGAGCCCCGCTTGGGAGAATTCTGTCTGCTCATTCTTTGTCGTAGGTCACCAGTGTAGAGGATGTGCTCGAATGACGAGGCTGAGTTTAGTTCTTAAGTCAGCTTTATTGACAGAACACATCGTCTAGCATTCTCAAAGCAGGAAAGAGGAAGAATCATATCTCATCACCCTTTTATATGTTTCCAGCATCAGAATTCAAGTCACATGGTGTTTTCAGTAAACATACAGTCACAAAGCATCCCTTTGAACCTTCACCATTGTCTCTCATTTCTTGATGAACCGGAAATCCCTCCGGGGCATCTTCTGTGGGACAAAAAGACCAATCTCACACCTCCTCGTTATCTTCTGCGGATTCGAGTCCTTTGTCCTTCCAGACGTGAAACCCCCAATACGCATGCAGTCATATCTCTGTGGAAATGTGAGCCCACAATGTGTGTCGCCCACAATTACTGCAGTTTTAAAGTCAACCAGATCTTTCAACTTGAGAACTTTTAATTTAAGAAAAAGTGGGTTTGTTGGTTCCCTGTAAGCAGCTTTGTTTATTATTCTAATAGCTCTGTTCTGAAGCATAAAGACTGGATATATGTTTGTTTTATATGTATTTCCCCATACTTCAGTACAATATGTCATGTATGTGAGTATTAATGAATGATACAAAGTATATAATGTGGGTTGTTGATTCAGCAAATATTTCGCTCTGTGTAGTATTGCAATTGATTTAGATATTTTACCTTTAATATAATTAATATGTGACTTCTATGTCAAATGCTAATATTTGTTTGACACTGCGGCCCCTGGACCCCGGCTAGCTACTAGGCTTTTCAGGTTTGAAAGTTGAAGAAATATGAGGTTGTTAGCTACATTCTAACTTGATTTAATGCTAATATTTGTTTGGCGTCGGGGGGCTTTGCCCCCCTGAACCCCTCACCAGGACTTTGTCCTGGACCTACCGGGGCCTACGGCCCCTGGACCCTGGCTAGCTACTAGGCTTTTCAGGTTTGAAAGTTGAAGAAATATGAGGTTGTTAGCTACATTTAACTAGATTTAATGCTAATATTTGTTTAGCAAATATTAGCATTATTATTATTAGCATTAGCATTATTAGCAT
Source organism: Pholidichthys leucotaenia (assembly GCA_020510985.1). Taxonomy (NCBI): domain Eukaryota; kingdom Metazoa; phylum Chordata; class Actinopteri; order Cichliformes; family Pholidichthyidae; genus Pholidichthys; species Pholidichthys leucotaenia. The sequence continues at coordinate 1,875,530 of JAJAQF010000046.1, read as the reverse complement.
TAGCATCGGCCCCTGTACCCCGGCTAGCTACTAGGCTTTTCAGGTTTGAAAAGTTGGCAGGTATGTGTATGTACCGTTTAGCATTAATGGTGCCTTCACAGATGTCCAAGTTCCCCATGCCATTTATATATATTCATAAGAATGTCTATAACTAGCTTAATTGGCTTGCATTTGTTGTTGAAATAAACGAGACAAGTGCAAAATTTTAGAACATAATACATTTATTAACTAGAAAAGCACTCATAGAGCGCATACCTCCACCAAGGCTCCTTCCGTTTGTCATGGATCACCTCCAAAATGTAATGGGTTTGTGTGTAGGCCTATAGGCACTTATATTGTCCATCAGTTTTGGAGTATTGTTGCTAACACACTGTGAGAAGATAAGAGCCTTGGCTGAGGTATTCATTCTCAGATCATCACCAAAATATAATGGGTTCCTCTCTAGCCCAAGAACCACCTCTGGTGAAAATTTCATCCAAATCCATCCAGTAGTTTTTGTGTAATCCTGCTGCACAAATACAAACAAAGCCCTTGGTGGAGGTATGCACTCTCAGATCATCACCAAAATCTAATAATCTGTTCCCCGTGCCATTACACACCTTTCCTGAAAATTTCATCAAAATCCGTTAATAACTTTTTGAGTTATGTTGGTAACAGTCAGACAAACCCCGGTAAAAACATTACCTCCTTGGCGGAGGTAATAAGCCCTGATTCTTTACCTCACATCATTTTTCTAGTTTATTATGTGAAAAAAAAAATCCACTACTCACATAAAGTTAGGGATATTTGGCTTTCTGGAGAAATTCTTGGAAAATGTAAAACGTTCACACTACAGTGATATTATATCATGAAAGTAGGGCATTTTAGTAGAAGCGTGCTGTTTCCTCGTCTCAAACAATTTATTGAAACAAAAGCCAACAACAGTGGTGGGTATATCACAACAAAAATGTCAATGTCTCAGTAACTTGTCATGTTCCCTTGAGCATCAATTACAGCTTGACAACGATGTCTCATGCTGTTCACAAGTCGACTTATTGTCTGCTGAGGCATGGCATTCCACTCTTCTTGAAGGGCGACCCTCAGGTCATTGAGGTTGTGGGGTGCAGGGTTACGAGCCTCTACACAGTGACTTGGCTGATCCTATAGGTTTTCTATGGGATTCAGGTCTGCAGAAAGTGAAGGCTACTCCCATTTGTGGTACCCCAGCCTCCAGCAGCCGTTCCCTAATGATGTGACTTTGATGAGCTGGAGCATTGTTGTCCATGACGATGAAATTAGGCCTGTATTCATGCAGGGGCACAATGACTGGATTAATGATGTTATTCAGGTGGTATTGGCTTGTCACTGTATCATTCACAAGGTGTAAGGCAGTTCTGTATTCACTAGACACACCTGCCCAGACTGCAACATGGTGACAACAGTGGCTGATGCGTAGCGCTCTCCTTGATGTCTCCAATATCATTGGCGGCCATCATTTCTGCTCAGTGTGAATTGACTTTCATCAGAGAACAGCATTGACACCCACTGGTCCCTTGTCCAGCATAAATGCTCCCTGGGCCATGCAAACAATGATGCCTGTGCCTGATGGTGTGGTCAGGTACCCTTGCAGGCCATGTAGCATGCAGACCACTCTGATGTAAACCGTTTCGAATGGTCTGACATGACACTTGGGTGCCTCTCACCTCCCTTAAATGTGCCTGGAGTTGAGTGGTGTTTGTCATCTGATTCCGCAGGGCACTGTTCACAATGAAGCAGTCATCAGCATGGGATGTGGCCAAAGGACGTCCACTTCTATGCCTTTCTGTGACTCTTGGTCTCTGCATCTCTGTTGCAACCTGCTGATGACACTCTGTGACACAGCTCAGTGGCCACTTCCCTGTGACAAACATACTGTTTGGAGCCTCGCAGTGGCGAGGTATTGTTGATCAATTGGGGGGGGGGGGGTTGTGTGTGTGTTTGTTTTATAATCCTTTATTAGTCTCACAATAGGGAAATTGCAGGGCATCCACCTGGATGATTGAGGCAGACACAGTGCGGCGCCAATTCCGTCACCATTCACACACACACACACACATTCACACCTCGGGCCACTTTAGAGTCTCCAATTAACCTAACTTGCATGCTTTTGGCCTGTGGGAGGAAACTGGAGTACCCAGAGTAAACCCACGTTGACACAGGGAGAACATGCAAACTTTACACAGGAGGGTCACTGATGGTCAGGAGTGGAATCAGTCCCTGACCTTCTTACTGTGCTGCCACAGTGCTAATCACTGCACCACCGAGCTGCCCCAGGTTAGGTGTCGTCTTAGTCTCATGATGTCAAAATGTGAACAGCATGATGAAGAGGACTGTTGAAATACCAATTCTAATTGAACCAGAAAATTTATTGGTCGATTCACGAATCAAACACATGTTCTGAATTTTGCTGTTAAGCACCTTGTGAGAGAACAAGTTATGCAAAAAGTACTGAAACACTCAACAGTTGGACATGTGCATTCAAAAGGTTAGAAAAGGTCAAATTAAGTTCACCTGTAAAGGTTATGGTGCATTTTAGGTGCATCCTGAAATTTCACTGGAAAGCCAAATATCCCTAACTTTTTGCAAATAGTGTATAATGCCAATAAGAACACTGTATCACAACATCCTTGGGAAGTTTAATATCGATCCATAATCTACTCTTACACTAGCATCACTTGTGTATTTAGGTCTGATAAGAATGTCAAACTAAATCTTTATAACATGTCAGACATGTGTTTTCATTAGCTAACATGAATATCAGCAGGGAGAGGTATGTAAGCACTTCAGAACAATATAATTTGGTGTACAGACAATTGTTGGAAAACAGTTGTGCATTGTTCAATCGACTGAGTAAATCTTGATACAAGCCCCAGTAACAGTGAAGTTGTGTAAAATGTCGATTAAAAACAAAATACAATGATTTAAAAATCCTTTTCAACTTATATTTAATTGAATACACTACAAAAACAGGATATTTAATGTCCAAACTGATAAAATGTATGGTTTTGTTGCAAATATTCAATCATTTTGAATTTGATTCCTGCAAAATATTCCAAAAAAGCTGGGACAGGTTCATGTTTACCATTGTGTTACATCACCTTTCCTTTTAAACTTTTAGAAACTGAGGACACTAATTGAAACTTTCTAGGTGGAATTCTTTCACATTCTTGCTTGATGTATGACTTCAGGTGCTCAAGAGTCTGGGTTCTCCGTTGTCGTATTTTGCGCTTCATAATGCGCCACACTTTTTCAGTGGGAGACGGGTCTGAACTGTAGGCAAGCCAGTCTAGTATCCGCACTTTTACAATGAAGCCACGCTGTTGTAACGTGCAGAATGTGGCTTGGCATTATCTTGCTGAAACAAGCAGGGACATTCCTGAAAAAGACGTTGCTTGGATGGCAGCACATGTTGCTCCAAAACCTGTTTGGACCATTCAGCATTAATGATGCCTTCACAGATGTGCAAGTTACCCATGCCGTAGGCACTAACACACCCCCATACCATCACAGATGCTGGCTTTTGAACTTAAAACTGATAACAGTCTGGATAGTCCTTTTCCTCTTTAGCCAGGATGACATGACATCCATGATTTCCAAAAACTATTTGAAACGTGGACTCATCAGACCACAGCACACTTTTCCTCTTTGTGTCAGTCCATCCTAGATGAGCTTGGGCCCAGAACAATCAGCGGCGTTTCTGGGTGTTGACATTTGGCTTTGGCTTTGCATGATAAAGTTTTAACTTGCACTTGTAGATGTAGTGACAAACTCTGCTAACTGATAATGGTTTTCTGAAGTGTTCCTGAGCCCACCTGGTAATATTCTTTACAGAATGATGCTGGTTTTTAATGCAGTGCCGGCTGAAGGTTTGAAGGTCATGGATATTCAGTGTTGGTTTTCAGCCTTGCTGCTTATGTGCAGAAATTTCTCCAAATTCTCAGAATCTTTTGATATTATGGATTGGCAATGACGAAATCCCTAAATTCCTTGCAGTTATACATTGAGAAATGTTCGTAAATGGTTGGACTATTTACCCACACAGTTGTTCACTAAGTGGTGAACCCCATCCCATCCTTGCTTGTGAACGACCGAGCCTTTCGGGGATGCTCCTTTTATACCCAGTCATGACACTCACCTGATTCCAATTAACCTGTTCACCTGTGGAGTGTTTCAGAACGGTGTTCTTTTTTTTAGCATTCCTCAACTTTCCCAGTCTTTTTGCCCCTAGCCCAACCTTTTTTTTTTTTTTTTTTGTTTGTTGAATGTGTTGTGGGCATCAAATTCAAAATGAGTGGATATTTGAGAGAAAAAACCCCCCATAAAAACAATAGTTTATTTTGTTTGAACATTAAATATCTTCTCTTTGTAGTGTATTCAATTGAATATAAGTTGGAAAGGATTTTTACATCATAGTATTTTGTGTTTATTTGTTTTACACAATGTTCCAACTTCATTAAATTGAGGTTGTAAAAGAAATATTGAGAGAAACCAAAAGAGGATGCAAAAATCAGTTCAAGCAAATATGATGGTGAGTATGTATTTGTAATCTGATTAACTCCAGCTGAACTGATCATGTACTTTAATGAGTGTAAACATTAATAGTCAAGTTAACCCCTTGCACTCTGGTCAATTTCCCTAAAAACGCCAAAAAATAACGTACCCAAAGTAAATCAAAAGCTGTTCTTCAACCCTTTGCAGCATCTTCATGGGGTTGCTCTCATTTAACAGAAAACACTTTGAATTTTTTGGCAAAACAGTCATAATCTCTCTAAGTGCTCCTGCCACTGAGTAACAGTCATCTAAACATACTGAACTTGAAGAAAATAAATTTCGCCTGGGTGTTTTTTTTGGATACAAATGCTTGCATAACACACAGCTTCAGATCCGGGCTGGAAAATGCAACAGAAATGTAGAACCAAGAGTTATCCAGCTGAGGTCAAAATTTTGTAACAATACCACAAAAAATGAATATATTACACAGCTTTGTTCTCAGGTAGTTCCCAGGTGTTTTTGAACTGTGCCAAATTGTGCCAAATGGCACAGTTTGGGAAAACGTCTAACTTTTGAATGATTCAATATAGAAGCTTCATCTTGGGCTCTAATAAAAGGTGACACTCAGGGCTGTGTGTGTGTGTGTGGGGGGGGGGGGGGTTGTTTATTCATTCATTCATGAATGAATGAACAAACAAGCCCCCACACACAAAGAAGCATGCCACGTAAAAAATGTGTGGCTTTTTTTTAATATTTTTAAAAATAACCTACAGTGCACTAAAAATTATTCTAAAATATTGGTAATGTAAAAGATAACAACTGCCACCCACCCCCTGCTACAGAGGGCGGACATCGGCCATCGCTACATGAGGGAACAGTCGTGGCGATGTGGCGACCGCAGCGCACAGTCCCCCCCCCCCCCGCGCTACAGAAGAGTAGCGGGGGGGGCGTTCACGGTCCGGATGCGGTGCATGAACTGTGTACCGCGGCGCACAAAGTCCGAAGTCCATGCGCCGCGGTCTACTACGCACAGTTGTAATTTACCGATCCGTCAAAAGTCATTTTTGATTACAATTTTCAGGGATAAAGAATAATTTAGCTTATAACACTTACCTGTTCACAACAGCAGCGTAGCTGGCGAACTTCTCTTCCTCATTGTCAGACGAACATGAAGTTGGTCCGCTTGTTACGGACTTGTGGTTCTGGTCACGCGACCCGGTCAAAACATAATTCCATTATTGCGGTTTTGCGCTTCCATGATTGCGGTTTTGGCAAACGATTTTTCAAAACAAATGACAGTAGTAATAAAAAAAGACTGGCGAACGCGTGCGTGTCACCCAGTCTTCGTCGTCGGCCTCCGTCGGTCTATGATGACCATGGAAGAGAATCCTAAACGTCTACTCTGCTGGGACAGCACCGCCTGTGGCTGAACAGGCCGATGTGCGAATGGCAGGCCCTGTCACACAGGTCGCACTTGTGGGTGGTCTCCATGCTGCTGGGTCTGTGGCGGTTCTTCCTGCGGGTCCTTTTTTCATCTGCTGCAGCAGTCAGTCTCTCTTCACCCAGCCTTACACAAAACAGCTTTCGAACTTCTGTGCTTCAATTGGCTGGCTGTATTCGCAGCCGTTGGTAGGCGGGTCCTTCTTGCTAGGTTTTCAGTCATTGGTTCTTCAGCGTTTCAGAAACCCAATTCAAGGCTCTTATTAGTCGAATGAGAGGTCAATCACATCTAATCTGTTCGCGGCTGTGTCTGTAGTGGAAGAATGGAAATGCAGCTTTTTTTTTTCAGTGCGCTCTAGGACGCAGTGCCCTTGTGCGCTGTAGGACGCAGAGACGTGCCCGCCCGCGGTACACCAGAGTGCAAGAGGTTAACCCTCATGGGCCCCTCGGTCACTTTTGTACATTTTTTATCGTTTTTTTCCCTTTGGTTATAATTATGGCTGCGTTGCAGGTTATGGCATGAATTTCTGCAAGAATGTTTCTTTTTTGACATTTTTTGATTCTAATGTCAGTTACTCTTACAAATCTATTATACACTACAGACACTTTTTGCACCCTTTGGGGGCCCTCAAGCCAAAAATGTGCATGCAGAAAAGTGCTATAAAATCATCATCTATCAATATTTTTTCTGTATAAATCTTTGAAACGACTTCAGCTCTGTTAAAAAATACCAAATATTCAGTCATTTTCAGCACCCCGAAAATTGACTATTTGGTAGTTTTCAGCAGTGTTGAAGTGGTTAAAGAGATTTATGCAGAACAAAATACTGATGTGATTTTATAGCAGTTTTTTGCATGTACATTTTTAGCTCGAGGGTCAGCAAAGGGTGCAAAGTTGTAATTCTGACCCTACATTTAAAATTACTAATACAGTGAAGTTGGTGTTGCTGCTAGTTTTTGAAATGTCCAAGAATCACCAGCAACGTCCCAACCCCCAACTATTCATTTGATAAAAAATCTCATTTGTTTTCATGAATAACAACAGTGACATAAAGCATTCAAACTGATGTTTAAAGGGTTAAAATTCTAAAAAAAATAAATAAATAAATAAAAATTAGTTAACGTCTGGTAGTTTTGAGCAGAGTTGAAGTGGTTGAAGAGATTTATGTAGAAAAAATATTGATGTCTGAATGATTTCATAACAGGTTGGGTTTTTTTTTTCATGTGTACATTTTTGACTTAAGAGTCGTCAAAAGGAGGGGATCCCTGAGGGTTAAAACAAAAAAGACAATGAGCCAGTCAGGTCCAGAAGGTGTCATGAATGTCTGAACACCTGGAGTTACCTGAATAACAAAGCAGAAAATGTTAACACAATGACAAAACTATTCTTGTTCTTCTATTAAGACAAAGCAAAGAGATATCTCATACTTTTGACATGTTTCGACTGTTATCTGCAGTCTTCTTCAGAAAACGTTGTCTGACGTCCGCGACGTGTCGCATCATCTGTTTTATCCTTTCCGTAGGCGTGACCGACTTAACAGATTTGACAGATCTGCCAGGTCATCACAGCGTGAGAAAAGGCAGAACGGGAAAACCTGAAATCAACAATATGAGACAACTGCAAGATAAACTAGAAAAGCACTCGGAGAGCGCAGACCTCCGCCAAGCGCCGCAGTTCTACCCATACAGTCTTGAGATTCCTTGATCATGAAAACATATGACAAGCAGTGGTTCAGTAGTTATTCACGAAAATGGCATTTTCCGTAATGGCGGCCACAGTTCCTCCCATACAGTGTTTGTGTGTACGTTTTCAGATTCCTTGACCATGAAAACATATGAGTAGCAATTGGATTGACAGTGATAGGATTAGTAGTTCAGTAGTTATTCACGAAAATGGCATTTTCCGTAATAGCGGCCACAGTTCCCCCCATACAGTGTTTGTGTGTACGTTTTCAGATTCCTTGACCATGAAAACATATGACAAGCAATTGGATTAACAATGATAGGATTAGTGGTTGAGTAGTTATTGAGGAAAATGGCATTTTCGGTAATGGCGGTTTAGCGCTACAGTTCCCCCCATACAGTGTTTGTGTGTACGTTTTCAGATTCCTTGACCATGAAAACATATGACTAGCAATTGGATTGACAATGATAGGATTAGTGGTTCAGTAGTTATTCACAAAAATGGCATTTTGCGTAATGGCGGTTTTCTTGTGGACGGTGATTCGGATCACCACCAAAATCTAATCATCTGTAGGATACCCCATTTCTGACAATCTGTGAAAATTTCATGAAAATCCGTCCATAACTTCTTGAGTTATCTTGCTAACAGACAAACAAACAGACAAACCAACGCCGATGATAACATAACCTCCCCCTTTGGCGGAGGTAACAACCACATCATGGACTGGAACAACGCAAAAATAATTGGACAACAAACACAAACGCTGAATCAAAGAAGCAATTGAAATTAGGAAGCCAATTTACAATGCCATGAACCGAGATGATGGAGCTTTCATGCTCTCACACACCTGGGACTCTCTCCATAGACCATCGCATGGAGGAGGCGTGACCGACCTGACAGATCTGTCAAATCTGTCAGGTCGGTCATCCTACAGAAAGGATAAAACGGCTGATGTGACACGTCACCGACGTCAGACGATGTTTTCTGAAGAAGACTGCAGATGACAGTTGAAACATGTCAAAGGTATGAGGCATCTCTTTCTTTAGGGCTGAGAATAATCACTGATTTCCAGAATCTATTTGATTCCAATTCTTGAGGTTCTGAATTGAATGATTTTTGATTTGATCCCAATTTAATAAGGGAAATTACCATTTTAACGGCTACAGAGGTGGACAAAATTGTTGATACCCCTCTGTTAATGAAAGAAAAACCCACAATGGTCACAGAAATAACTTGAATCTGACAAAAGTGGTAATAAATAAAAATTCTGTGAAAATTAACCAATGAAAAGCAGACAATGCTTTTGAATTGTGGTTCAACAGAATTATTTTAAAAAACAAACTCATTGAACAGGCCTGGACAAAAATGATGGTACCTTTAACTTAATATTTTGTTGCACAACCTTTTGAGGCAATCGCTGCAATCAAACGATTTCTGTAACTGTCAATGAGACTTCTGCACCTCTCAGCAGGTATTGTGGCCCACTCCTCATGAGCAAACTGCTCCAGTTGTCTCAGGTTTGAAGGGTGCCTTCTCCAGACGGCATGTTTCAGCTCCTTCCACAGATGTTCAATAGGATTTAGATCAGGGCTCATAGAAGGGCGCTTCAGAATAGTCCAATGTTTCGCTCTTAGCCATTCTTGGGTCTTTTTAGCTGTGTGTTTTGGGTCATTATCCTGTTGCAAGACCCATGACCTGCGACTGAGACCAAGCTGTCTGACACTGGGCAGCACATTTCTCTCTAGAATACCTTGATAGTCTTGAGATTTCATTATACCCTGCACAGATTCAAGACACCCTGTGCCAGATGCAGCAAAGCAGCCCCAGAACATAATAGAACCTCCTCTATGTTTCACAGTAGGGGCAGTGTGCTTTTCTTGGTATGCTTCATTTTTGCGTCTGTGAACATAGAGCTGATGTGCTTTGCCAAAAAGTTCCAGTTTTGTTTCATCTGTCCATAGGACATTCTCCCAGAAGCTTTGTGGCTTGTCAACATGCAGTTTGGCAAATTCCAGTCTGGCTTTTTTATGATTTGTTTTCAACAGTGGTGTCCTCCTTGATCGTCTCCCATGAAGTCCACTTTGGCTCAAACAACGACGGATGGTGTGATCTGACACTGATGTACCTTGACCTTGGAGTTCACCATGAATGTATTTAGAGGTTGTTCTGGGCTCTTTTGTTACCATTCTTCATCAGGTTTCCTCCTGCGGCCACGTCCAGGGAGGGTGGCTACAGTCCTGTGGATCTTAAATTTCTGAATAATATGTGCAACTGTAGTCACAGGAACATCAAGCTGCTTGGAGATGGTCTTATAGCCTTTACCTTTAACATGCTTGTCTATAATTTTCTTTCTAATCTCCTGAGACAACTCTCTCCTTTACTTCCTCTGGTCCATGTTTAGTGTGGTACACACCATGTCACCAACCAGCACAGTGACTACTTGTCACCCTTTAAATAGGCCGACAGACTGATTACAAGTTTGTAGACACCTGTGATGTTAATTAGAGGACACATCTTGGTTGAGAGGTCTCCAATTTTCATCATAGGCATACCTCAACTATGAGAGACAAAATGAGGAAAAAAAAAAATCCAGAAAATCACATTGAAGGATTTTTAATGAATTAATTGGTAAATTCCTCAGTAAAATAAGTATTTGGTCAATAACAAAAGTTCATCTCAATACTTTGTTATATACCCTTTGTTGGCAATGACAGAGGTCAAATGTTTTCTGTAAGTCTTCACAAGGTTTTCACACACTGTTGCTGGTATTTTGGCCATTCCGGGCTGCACGGTGGCGCAGTGGTTTAGCACTGTGGCAGCACAGTTTTACCCTCGGCCGGGGGATCGCGGGGATCATGAGATCGTGGGTTCGATCCCAGCCCCCGACCAACAGTGAGCTGTGTGGAGTTTGCATGTTCTTCCCGTGTTGCGTGGGTTTACTCCGGGATTTCTCCGGTTTCCTCCCGCACACCAAAAACATGTAGGTTTAGGGCGCTCGCGCACGCAGCGACCAGCAGCCGGTGGCTTGTCACCAGACTGCAAACCAAGTCTACCTACGGGTACAAATAAGTAACAAAAAAAAAAAAAAAAAAAAAAATTCCTCCATGCAGATCTCCTCTAGAGCAGTGATGTTTTGGGGCTGTCACTGGGCAACACAGACTTTCAACTCCCTCCAAAGATTTTCTATGGGGTTGAGATCTGGAGACTGGCTAGGCCACTCCAGGACCTTGAAATACTTCTTACGAAGCCACTCCTTCGTTGCCTGGGCGGTGTGTTTGGGATCATTGTCATGCTGAAAGACCCAGCCACGTTTCATCTTCAATGCCCTTGCTGATGGAAGGAGGTTTTCACTCAAAATCTCATGATACATGGCCCCATTCATTCTTTCCTTTACACGGATCAGTCGTCCTGGTCCCTTTGCAGAAAAACAGCCCCAAAGCATGATGTTTCCACCCCCATGCTTCACAGTAGGTATGATGTTCTTTCTCCTCCAAACATGACAAGTTGAGTTTTTAACCAAAAAGTTCTATTTGAGTTTCATCTGACCATATGACATTCTCCCAGTCCTCTTCTGGATCATCCAAATGCTCTCTAGCAAACTTCAGACGGGCCTGGACATGTACTGGCTTAAGCAGGGGGACACATCTGGCACTGCAGGATTTGAGTCCCTGGCGGCGTAGTGTGTTACTGATGTAGCCTTTGTTACTTTGGTCCCAGCTCTATGCAGGTCATTCACTAGGTCCCCCCGTGCGGTTCTGGGATTTTTGCTCACCGTTCTTGTGATCATTTTGACCCCACGGGGTGAGATCTTGCGTGGAGCCCCAGATCGAGGGAGATTATCAGTGGTCTTGTATGTCTTCCATTTTCTAATAATTGCTCCCACAGTTGATTTCTTCACACCAAGCTGCTTAACTATTGCAGATTCAGTCTTCCCAGCCTGGTGCAGGTCTACAATTTTGTTTCTGGTGTCCTTTGACAGCTCTTTGGTCTTGGCCATAGTGGAGTTTGGAGTCTGACTGTTTGAGGTTGTGGACAGGTGTCTTTTATACTGATAACGAGTTCAAATAGGTGCCATTAACACAGGTAACGAGTGGAGGACAGAATCAGAATCAGATTTATTGCCATTGTTCATGTAGTACACAAACTAGGAATTTGTCTCGGTGCAATGCTGCAACATTAAACATGATAAAAATAAAAGAAATAAAAAACTATACATGCAATAAAATGTAGAATATGAATGAGTAATACTAGTCAAAGCAATTTTTAGATATATTAGCGAGCAGCAGATATTGTGGAGTACCACATAGTGCAGTCGGTAATGCAAAAAGAAAACAGTGATAATTGACATGAGTCTGGTTGAGCTGCTGTACATAGTGCACGAGAGTCTAATAAGTCACTTAGTGTTCAGCAGTCTGATGGCAGAGGGGAAGAAGCTGTTCATGTGACGGGAGGTTTTAGTCTGAATGGACCGAAGTCTTCTACCTGAGGGGAGGGGGGCAAACAGTACGTGACCAGGGTGTGAAGGATCGGCTATGATCCGGCCTGCACGCCTCCGGGTCCTAGAGATGTACAGGTCCTGGAGGGATGGGAGCTTGCAGCCGATCACCTTCTCAGCAGCTTGCACGATGCGCTGCAGCCTTAGTCTGTCCCTGGCAGTGGCTCCTGCGTACCACACGGTTATGGAGGTGGTGAGGATGGACTCGATGATGGCCGTGTAGAACTGCACCAACATCTTGGTGGGTAGCTTGAGCTTCCTCAGCTGCCGCAGGAAGAACATCCTCTGCTGGGCCTTTTTGATGAGGGAGCTGATGGTCGGCTCCCACTTGAGGTCCCGGGTGATGGTGGTACCCAGGAAGCGGAAGGAATCTGCAGTGGTGATGGGAGAGCCTGTGAGGGTAAGGGGGGGCAGAGGGGTTGTGACTTTCCTGAAGTCCACGATCATCTCCACTGTCTTCACAGCGTTCAGCTGCAGGTTGTTGTGGCTGCACCAGGACACCAGCTGGGCCACCTCTCTCCTGTAGACGGACTCGTCGCCGTTGGAGATGAGCCCGATGAGGGTGGTGTCGTCCGCAAACTTGATCAGCTTGACAGACTGGTGGCTGGAGGTGCAGGAGTTGGTATAAAGGGAGAAGAGTAGGGGGGAAAGTACACAGCCCTGGGGTGATCCGGTGCTGATGCTAACAGAGTCTGAGACAGTCTTTCCCAGCCGCACATGCTGCCTCCGGTCCATCAGGAAGTCGGTGATCCACCTGCAGAGGGAGTCAGGCACGTTGAGCAGGGACAGCTTGTCCTGGAGCAGAGCGGGGCGGATGGTGTTGAATGCAGAGCTGAAGTCCACAAACAGGATCCTGGCGTAGGTTCCCGGGGAGTCCAGGTGCTGCAGGATGTAGTGGAGGGCCAGGTTGACTGCGTCGTCCACAGACCTGTTGGCTCGGTAGGCAAACTGCAGCAGGTCCAGGAGGGGAGTGGTGATGGTCTTGAGGTGGGGCAGGACCAGGCGCTCAAAGGACTTCATGACTACAGAGGTGAGCGCTACAGGTCTGTAGTCGTTAAGTCCAGTGATCCGTGGCCTCTTGGGGACAGGGATGATGGTGGAGGTTTTGAGGCAGGTCGGCACGTGGCATAACTTCAGGGAGGTGTTAAAAATGTCTGTGAAGACAGGAGTCAGCTCATCCGCACAGTGTCTCAGGGTGGAGGGAGGCACGCCGTCTGGACCGGGGGCCTTGCGCGGGTTCAGTCTGGAGAACTGTCTGTGCACGTCCTGCTCACTGATGACAAGGGCAGGGGGGGGGGGGCGCTTTTGATGAAGTGGGGACCGTGGAGGCAGTGGCGCTGGGGGGAGGGGGGGAGTTGGACACAGCTGACGAGGTGTCAAAACGGGCGTAATGTTGGGACAGTCTTTGACAAAGGGCTTTGTCATCCTGACCCTTAGGAGCCTGAGGCAGATAGTTGGTGATTTGCCTCAGTCCTCTCCACACAGAAGCAGAGTCGTTAGCAGTGAACTGCTGCTGGAGTCTCTCAGAATACACAGATTTAGCTCTCCTCAGCTCTCTGTTAAACCGATATTTAACCTCACTGTAGCAGTCCCTGTCTCCACTTTTCAACGCTGCTTCCTTCTCCTTCCTGATCTGTCTGAGCTTAGCAGTGAACCAGGGCTTGTCATTTGAGTACCTCACCCTGGTGCACGATGGAAGAATGCTCTCCTCACAAAAGTGGATATATGAGTTCACAGTGTCCGTGTACTCATCCAGATCATACGTGGCTCCTTTAAACATGTCCCAGTCAGTTATTTCCATGCACGTGCTCAGCTTCTCCCCAGCTTCACTGGTCCATTTCCTCGTAGTGCTCACAACAGGTTTTGTGAGCTTCAATCTCTGTCTGTATGTGGGAATCAGGTGGACCATCACGTGATCAGATAGTCTGAGCGCAGCGCGGGGAACAGCGCGATACGCGTCCTTCACTGTAGTGTAACAGTGATCCAGCGTGTTCTTTCCTCTGGTGGGGCATTTAATAAACTGTTTGTATCGGGGGAGATCGTGGCTCAGGTTGCTCTGGTTAAAGTCGCCAACCACAATAACCAGAGAGTCCAGGAAAGTCCGCTCCGTTTGTTGAATGTGATCCGCGAGCGCGCGCTGAGCCTCGCGCGCGTCCGCGTCAGGCAGGACGTAAACAGCGGCCAGGATGAATGAAGCGAACTCCCGCGGGGAATAAAAAGGCTTGCAGTTAATGAATAAACATTCCAGAGCGGGAGAACAGTGTTGGGAGATCACCGTTACATCAGAGCACCAGCTGCTGTTGATGTAAAAGCAGACTCCTCCTCCTGAGGACTTGCGGGAGAGCTCTGTGTCTCGATCAGCACGAAAGCACAGAGGAGCCTCTTAAAGAAAAAGTTACAGGTCTGTGAGAGCCAGAAATCTTGCTTGTTTGTAGGTGACCAAATACTTATTTTACCAAGGAATTTACCAATTAATTCTTTAAAAATCCTTCAATGTGATTTTCTGGATTTTTTTTTTTTTCTCATTTTGTCTCTCATAGTTGAGGTATACCTATGATGAAAATTGGAGACCTCTCTCATCTTTTAAGTGGGAGAACTTGCACAATTGGTGGCTAACTAAATACTTTTTTGCCCAACCGTAATTCTGTTGAACCCCAATTGAAAAGCATTGTCTGATTTTCATTAGTTAATTTTCATAGAATTTTTATTTATTACCACTTTTGTCAGATTGAAGTTATTTCTGTGACCATTGTGGGTTTTTCTTTCATTAACAGAGGGGTACCAACAATTTTGTCCACGTGTGTATTTTACTTACCAGGAAAAAAAAATCTGAGAGACCTAATGCTGTACATTGTAGCAGGAATACTCCAACTCTGTTAATACATAAATTATCACATAAAGAACTGACCCTAAATCAGCTACAATAATGCACTTTTTATTATTTAACTTATGAAGTGTTAACAAGTGAACAACTTCAATGCATGAAGTATGTAGACATCCCCTCACTGTATTCCAGTCCCTCCAGGATTTCATGACTGTTTTTTGATTGTTGTGGCCCAAAAAGCCTGAATTTGTGGGAGCTTTTGCAAAAAGTTTTAGAATTTTTTTGCAATCAGAGTTGTGAGAAAGTACAAATTTTAAAGTAGCTGCTTTTTCCATGGGCAGCACGGTGGCGCAGTGGTTAGCACAGTGGCAGCACAGCAAGAAGGTCATGGGATCGATTCCACCCTTGACCATCGTGGGTTCGATCCCACCCCCAGACCATCAGGTGACCCTTCTGTGTGGAGTTTGCATGTTCTCCCCGTGTCTGCGTGGGTTTACTCCGGGCACTCCGGTTTCCTCCCACATGCCAAAAACATGCAAGTTAGGTTAATTGGCATCAAAACGGGGGATTCTAAATTGTCCTTAGGTATGGATGTGAGAGTGAATGGTTGTCTGTCTCTCTGTGTTGGCCCTGTGATGGACTGGCGATCTGTCCAGGGTGTACCCTGCCTCTCGCCCAAAGATGCTGGGATAGGCTCCAGCCCCCCCGCGACCCGAAAGGATTAAGCGGTAGAAGATGGATGGATGGATGGATGCTTTTTCCATAGTTTACAGTGATGCTGTTCTATACAACACCACAAGAAAAGCACAGGATTGCCAAAAATTTCCTGTTAGTGATTTATTCAGAGTTAGTGGTGTGAAAAAGTGTTTGCCTCCTTCCTGATTTCTCATTTTTTTGTATGTTTGTCACACTCAAATGTTTCAGATCATCAAACAAATTTAAATATTAGACAAAGATAACACAAGTAAACACAAAATGCAGTTTTTAAATGAAGGTGTTTGTTATTCAGGGGAAAAAATCCAAACCTACATGGCCCTGTGTGGAAAAAGTGATTGCCCCTGAAATGTAATAACTGGTTGGGCTACCCTTAGCAGCAACAACTGCAATCAAGCATTTGTGATAACTGGCAATGAGTCTTTTACAGCACTGTGGAGGAATTTTGACCCACTGATCTTTGTAGAATTGCTGTAATTCAGCCACATTGGAGGGTTTTCGTGCTTTGGTCATCAAGAGATGAGAATAAAAGCGCTATACAAGTGAATGCCATTTGCCATGAACCGCCTTCCACAGCATCTCAATGGGATTCAGGTCAGGACTTTGACTAGGCCACTCCAAAGTCTTCATTTTGTTTTTCTTAAGCTATTCAGAGGTGGACTTGCTGGTGTGTTTTGGATCATTGTCCTGCTGCAGAACCCAAGTGCGTTTCAGCTTGAGGTCACAAACAGATAGCCGGACATTCTCCTTCAGGATTTTTTAGTAGACATCAGAATTCATGGTTCCATTTACCACAGTAAGTCTTCCAGGTCCTGAAGCAGCAAAACAGCACCAGACCATCACACGACGACCACCATATTTTACACTTGGTATGATGTTCCTTTTCTGAAATGCTTTTACTTTTACGCTGGATGTAATGGGACACACACCTTCCAAAAAGTTCAACTTTTGTCTCGTCAGTCCACAGAGTGTTTTCCCCAAAGTCTTGGGGATCTTCAAGATGTTTTCTGGCAAAACTGACACGAGCCTTTATGTTCTTTTTGCTCAGCAGTGGTTTTTGTCTTGAAACTCTGCCACGCAGGCCCTTTTGCCCAGTCTCTTTCTTATGGTGGAGTCATGAAGACTGACCTTAACTGAGGCAAGTGAGGCTTGCAGTTCTTTGGATGTTGTGGTGGGGTCTTTTGTGATATCTTGGATGAGTCGTCGCTGCACTCTTGGGGCAATTTTGGTCGGCCGGCCACTCCTGGGAAGGTTCACCACTGTTCCATGTTTTTGCCATTTGTGGATAATGGCTCTCACTGTGGATCGCTGGAGTCCCAAAGCTTCAGCAATGGCTTTATAACCTTTTCCAGACTGATAGGTCTCAATTACTTTGTTTCTCATTTTTTTCTGAATTTCTTTGGATTGCAGCATGGTGTCTAGCTTTTGATGATCTTTTGGTCTGCTTCACTTTGTCAGGCAGGTCCTATTTAAGTGATTTCTTGATCGAGAACAGGTGTGGCAGTAATAAGGGCTGGGTGTGGCTTGAGAAATTGAACTCAGCTTTCCAAAGATGTGATAAACCACAGTTAATTTATGTTTTCCCGGGGGGGGGGGGCAATCACTTTTTCACACAGGGCCATGTAGGTGTGGATTTTTTTTTTACCCTTAATAATAAACACCTTCATTTAAAAACTGCATTTTGTGTTTACTTATGTTATCTTCACGATTCAAAGGCTTCATTATCATGTGCACAGTTAAAAAATGCTCCATTTCCTGAGCAGTGAAATTCTTTCTTTGCTCTCCGAACGAATGCCAAGGTAATGGGTACACAACAATGTAATAAGGTAATAACACAATAACTCAATATGAATAAATACTCATATGAATGGATGCTAACAACACACACACACCAACACACAGTTAGGCAATTAGGACACCTTAAGCACACCTTGATACTAAATTAAATTAAATCACCCTTATTGTCATTCAACCGTACAACCAGTCACGTACAGTAGAACGAGATTGTGCTTTACCTATCTACAGTGTCAATCACACACACCCCAGTGCAGAATCAGAGGGTTGCTGCCATGCAAGGTGCCGCCACAGATTTCCCTTCTCCATTCCGTTATTGCTGAGCACCAAGCTGGATGGCAGGAAGTTCCACTTTTATATGGTCTTTGGCATGACCCGGCCAGGATTTGAACCCCTGCCTCCCGGGTGTGGGGCGGATGCTCTACCAACTGAGCCACCACTCCGGTAAATACTAATGAGTACTAATAACACACACTAGGCAATTTGGACAGTTAAAGCAGTCAAACAAGAGGAATGAAATTGAAAATTCACTGGATGACTATAGTGGATAATGGCATATTGATATCAAAGATGATGTGAACCTGAGATGACATAAGCCTGTGCACAGTGTGCAAATGAGCATTGTGCAAATGAGCAGTATATAAATTACAAATTAGCACCCGGTGTGAGAATTTCTCTGTAACGATAGTACCAGTAGACTGTACATGATAAATAGCAGCAGAGATGATATGGACATCAGATGGGTGAGACTATATACACTGTACAGGTGAGCAATGTGCAAATTTGGCAGCCGGTGTGTGAGTTCCTATATGCAAAGCTGTGTTGAGGAATTTTAGGAGTTTTATTTGTTCAGGAGTCTGATGGCAGTGGGAAAGGAGTTTTTCAGTCTGGTTGTCCTGCATTTCACACTTCTATACCTCGAGCCTGAGGGTAGAAGTGTGAACTATCTGTGCTGGGGGTGGGTGGGGTCCCGGAGGATGGCGTTAGTTCTCCTTTGGACTCTGCGGTGGTAGATACTCTGCAGAGAGGGGAGTGGAGTCCTGATGATCTTCTTGGCTGTTTTCACCACTCTCTGCAGGCATTTGCGGTCCAGGACAGTGGTGCTGCCATACCACGCAGTGATGCAGTTGGTCAGGATGCTCTCGATGATGCAGCTGTAGGAATTGTTGAGGATCTTGGGGGACATGCCAAACTTCTTCAGCCTCCTCAGAAAGTACAGCAACTGTTGAGCTCTCTTAACCAACTCTGTGGTGTTGTGTGTCCACATAAGGTCCTTGCTGATGTGGATGCCCAGGTATTTAAAGTTGCTCACCCCTTCCATCTCAAGCTTCTGGATGAACAGCGGCCAATGAGATCTTCTCCTCCCTTTCCTCATGTCCACTGTCATCTCCTTTGTCTTGTCCGTGTTGAGGATGAGGTTGTTGTCCTCACACCAGGTTGGCCACCTCCCTCCTGTAAGAGGCTTTGTCATTACCAGTGATGTATCCTATGACTGCTGTGTCATCTGCGAACTTTAGGATGATATTGTCCTTGTGGGAGGCAACACAGTTATGGGTGAAGAGGCTGTAGAGGATGGGGCTGAGAACACAACCCTGTGGGACACCTGTGTTCGTGATGATGCTGGCCGAGGTCCTGTTACCCATCGTGACAGGCTGGGGCCTGCCAGTTAGAAAGTCCAGTAGCCAGTTGCAGAGGGTGGGGTGCAGGCCAAGTGAAGACAGTTTGTTGGTGAGTTTGTGGGGGATGACTGTGTTGAAAGTGGTGCTGTAGTCGACAAGGAGCATCCTAATGTAGGAGTCTATATCTTCCAGGTGGGAGAGAGAATAATGGAGTGCCACAGCAATGACATCTGAGGTGGACCTGTTGGGCCGGTAGGCGTACTGCAGGGGGTCTAGGGGGTCCGGTATGCTGTCCTGAATGAGGGGAAGCAGCACTCTCTTGAAGCACTTCATGATGATTGGAGTGAGTGCTACCAGTCTGTAATCATTCAGACAGGTTGGCGGGCCCTTTCTGGGGGGAGGGGTATGATGGTTGTGGTTTTGAAGCAGGAGGGGACTATGTTCTGGTTGAGGGAGAGGTTGAAGATTGATGTGAGAACGTCAGTCAGCTCGGCAGTGCATGCTCTGAGGGCCCACCCAGGTATGCTGTCTGGTCCTGCTGCCTTGCAAGGGTTGATATTCCTCAGTGCTTTGTTTACCTGGCCTGGTGAGACTTTTAGTGTGTGTGTGTGTGTGGGGGGGGGGGTGTTATCTTTGTCTAATATTTAAATTTGTTTGATGATCTGAAACATTTAAGTGTGACAAACATAAAAAATTGAGAAATCAGGAAGGGGGCAAGCACTTTTTTTTTTTTTTTTTTTTTGTTACTTATTTGTACCCATAGGTAGACTTGGTTTGCAGTCTGGTGACAAGCCACCGGCTGCTGGTCGCTGCGTGCGCGAGCGCCCTAAACCTACATGTTTTTGGTGTGCGGGAGGAAACCGGAGAAATCCCAGAGTAAACCCGCGCAACACGGGGAGAACATGCAAACTCCACACAGCTCACTGTTGGTCGGGGGCTGGGATCGAACCCACGATCTCATGATCCCCGCGGTCCCCCAGCCGAGGGTAAAACTGTGCTGCCACAGTGCTAAACCACTGCGCCACCGTGCAGTGGTTTCACACCACTATAAATGTTAAGTAAAATCTAATTAAGTAAAACTAAGTAAAATCACCAACACTGTATTCTTGCTGAGAACTTAAATTAAAAAGATAAATAAAAGAGTTAGTCATGACAACAACTAAATTGCATTGAATGCATGTTAGTCTGGAGAAAATTATGGCAGCACCTTCTTGAATTTGAAAACTAAGACCCTGAAAAATTTAAGGTCTTCTGTGCTGAAATCCACGATCAAGCAGGGATGGTTCCTTCACTGACCACCTCTTCCCTTAAGAACATCTCAGTGCAGGATGGAGCTTGGAGTGGAAACCCAGCCTTCACACATCTGAAGGGGAGATGAAAAGGAGAATAGATTTCCAAGTAAATAATCAGATGTTTAGATCCCCACACCATAGTCGGATTTAATAATTTAGTTTCTTTTGGGGGGTTTTTATATTTTAACTACAAATTAACTTTCAATTTTTGAAAAGGGTTTCAATTCATTTCTTGGAAGATTTGGTAATATCAGTTTAGTTCTACTGAGTAAAAATGGGTTGTTGTACTGCAGCCTTTATTAATTCTGCCATTTTCATGTTATTGTAATTATTATTATTATCTTCAAATCTCTCACTCAAGTGCTAGAAGTCCAAAATGTCAAAAACGTCATTCAATAGAAACATTACATGAATGCAGCTGCTGCTGCCATGAAGTCCTGACTATAAATAAACCTTTATTCTGCATTTATTTACAGCGCTTAACCAATGGGTTACTACTATAACCAAAGTTTGTAAAGAAAACACCACCATGCTAGATGAATCAATTTATGATACAAATGTTAAAAACTGTGATATTTTACTTAGCCACAGCAGGTACAACAGTCTCCCTCTCTAGTCTGCTGTTGTTCTCCTTGTGTTTTCCATTTGAAAATTGTTGATCAATCGTCGACTTTTATGTTCCAACATAGCACTGCACGTAGTACAAAACTGTTTATCCCCACTTTATGAAAAATATTCGGGAACTGTTGAGCACAGTCATTAGCCCTGATTTTTGTTGATAAATTAACGCTGACAAGTCCTCTCTGTGGCTGCCTGCCAAATGTAAACATGGAAGTAATGTGAGCGTGCGGTGCATAGAATTCTCGCATGATTGTTCATCATGCAAGACTGTAGCCAACTGCTTGAGTTTTGTGTTTCACAGACTGTAAAAGCATTATATTAAAAGATTGATCCGTGGATTTTGTGGATCGATGTCAGCTCAGTCAAATGTGGGTTGATTTAAATTGTTGGATCAATCTTTTGAATCCACCCCATCTCTCTGCTTTGTCTTGACAGAAGAACAAGACCAGTTTTATCATTAAGAAGACAAAATGAGCCTGTTTGAGATGTTAACACAATGAAGTTATCTTCATCATGAACATTTTTGCAGTAATTGCATAGTTGTCCACAATTAAGCATCCCACTCAATTTTGTCTCCTTTACAATATTTTAGATGAGGAACCACACACGTCAGACCCCCAACTGAAC
Source organism: Pholidichthys leucotaenia (assembly GCA_020510985.1). Taxonomy (NCBI): domain Eukaryota; kingdom Metazoa; phylum Chordata; class Actinopteri; order Cichliformes; family Pholidichthyidae; genus Pholidichthys; species Pholidichthys leucotaenia. Next base: position 1,853,912 of record JAJAQF010000046.1, on the reverse strand, counting down.
CGGGTTCTCCGCTCAACAAAATCAAAGGTTGCAGTCCAGCTAAAAAGAGCACCACGTCTGCCCCCAAGGAAGTGCTTTATATGCGGAAGAGGCGAAAAGTATGCAACTCCAAAACATAATAGAAAGACGGTAAAAGAAACCCTTCAACGATGTAAATCACTGAAAACAGGTAAGCTGCTACAGGCAGCAGAAGCAAGAAAGGATGAAGACCTGCTAAGAAGAATCTGGGAATTTGATTCTGTTGCCTCAGAAGTCACGTATCATTCCTCATGCTACAGGAATTACACCAGATTTCTGTACACAAGATAGAGTAGCCACTATCAGATTGGGTACAAGCACGTCTGTACCTCCATAGAATATTGAGGAAAAGAAACGGAGAGAACTGATGTCTCCGTTTACAAATCTCCCTCCTTAAAGGCCAAACTACAGCAGTCACATCTTTTTTTAAGTTTCAGAAGTCACCAAATATGTTTTTATCTGCAAGGAAGCTCTGACACCTCATGAAATGCTCCAAGCTGCTTCGTCAGCATCATCTGATGATGACAGTGGTAACACAAGAGCACTTTAAAAGAACATGACACAAGTGAGGCAAGTCTCTTGTCCCATGCAGCTATGTCACTAAGAGATGTTCTACTGGACAAGCATAAAATAACACCGAAAATTATACAACTGCTCATGCTGTCAGCTGCATCGCACCTGATCCCAAATCAGCTCTTCAGTTTCACTGCCTGGATGACCACAAATACTGTCACTGATGATGAAAGAGTGAAAGTTTGTGAAGATGACACAGACAAGATTGTTTCCATTTCCCAGGATATTGCATGACAACAACAGAAGCACCAGGCATTGGCCATGGCTGTTAGACACATGACAGGATCAGCTCAACTGAGAGGCTTGGTAAGTGGTTTAGGGCACTGCTCCTCTAGTGCTGGAACAGGGCTCAGCCTTGAGGCCTTTACATACTCTGCAAGAACAGAGAAATTGGTTCTTTTTCTTGAGACAGTAAGAACAAAGCTCTTTCTGGTCTGGACATTTCATACTTCGCAAGAAACTCAAGTGCAGAACTCCTGGGAAATTCAAATTTTTGACCAATCACACAACAGTTCTCAAACACCACACAAGAAAAAATGTCCTGCCATGATGATGTGTCAAGAACGAGCTGCAAGAACTCCCAAACCAGGGCTGCAAGAACAACAGGATGTCATTTTGTTCTTGCAGCCCTGGGAGAGAGAACAAATTTCTCTGTTCTTGCGGAGTATGTAAAGCCCTTAAGCACAGACAAAAAGCTCGGATATGAAGAGGTAACTCTTACATCCCAGAAAACATGCGGACACATCTGCTGGCAGCTCTTGTTTGGGACAGTCATGATCTTGGAGAAGAAACCTTGACTGGGAAGGACACAACTCACAACATCAGTGGTGTTGTACTTCAAAGGATCACAGAACATGATGAAGTGAATGGTTACAGAAAACCAGAAAAAGGTCATTCAACTCCCGCTGACCTCCAGACATTCCCTGGAGAACACGTCCGAACTGTAAATCTGATGAGGTGAAGACAGTCCTTGGAGACTACAAAAAGTTCACTACCAGGAAGAAGGCAAAACATTCCAGTTTTGGAGTTCCTACATTTAAAAAAGTGGAAGATCTCCTCTGCTTCAGCAGGCCACATGACATCTTTCCAGCATCCGCAACATGCTTCCATGGTTCTCTGCCTGTGATGAAATAAATTCTAGCCATTATTTGTCTGCATACTGTATTGGCTGGAGATGAATATTCTGAAGGATGCTCCTCCAAGAATCCATCCACAGGTGCAGTCAGGTGATTTTGTCTTCACTTGTGACCAAGTAACAGCGCAGACGAGACCGGCCTGGGTGGCCGACAACTTGGCCATGGCAGTTGTGTAGAGTGATGATTAAGCGTGAAGTGATGATATAGAGTTAAGTACGAGGAGACGAAGAAGAGTGATGTCTGAAGATAGAGTTGAGGTTTGATTGGACACAGCAATGATAATAGAAGGACTACAGCTCCTGACCAGATGGTGATGATATAGAGTGAAGTATGTGGCTGTAATGCATCTGTAAGCTGGTTGCCAACTGCCAATCAAATCTAAAAGAAGAAGAAGAAGAACAGCGCACACTATAAACAGAGACTGAAAGACCAAAGGTGGGCTAACAGGTTTCTCACTGGACAAAGGTGCAGTCTGGACAGTGGTACACCATGAGCGAGCAGCCATCACAACGGAGATCAAGGAGATGGCCGGCCACAGTGGGACTACAAGGAGAACAGAACTGAATGGAAAACAGTGGGAGCAGGATGAATGAGATGCCAGCTATCAGAAACACGATGAAGCCATTTGATCAAACACTGAAGGGCAGTCTTTACCATACCACATCACAACAGGGCAGGTCTTATCAGAAGTTTGGTGATTTCTTTCAGCAGTGTCTCAGGCAGCTCTGCTGTAAACTTGCTTTCTTGTTCATTTTTGCCCATCTACATTTATGGATTGAATATTTTCCTATTGAAGTAAAGAGGATCAAGTTATATATTCTTTAATTTTCAGTGTTGCCTTTTTAATAAAAATATCTTTAACCCATTTATTTTAACCACACTTTTTCAGAACGTGACCAACTACTGTGGATCTCAGAATTTTTATTTTCAACTTATTTTTTCAGGAATGACCAGAATTAAATGTTTTTGGGTGGGGTGGACTTAGGAGCGTTTCCTTGAGATATCCTGGCATGGTGCTCTGAACTATGGGTAATTCCCTTATGGAAAAAAAGGGGTATGAAGGGCTCGAAAAGTCAGCAAATGAGCCCTGAATCACTTCACTGTTTCATACTGGGACAGCCCTAAACCCTCACTGACGGTAGGGGTGGACATCCATCCATCCATCTTCTACCGCTTTTCCGGAGGTCCGGGTCGCGGAAGCAGCATGTCAGGCAGAGAAGCCCAGACTTCCCTCTCCCCCCCACCTGCTCCAGCTCTTCAGAGAGGATACCAAGGTGTTCCCAGACCAGCTGGGAGACATAGTCTCTCCACAGAGTCCTGGGTCAGCCCCGGGGTCTCCTCCCAGTGGGACGTGCCTGAAACACCTCAAGTGGGAGGCGTCCAGGAGGCATCCTAATCAGATGCCCATACCACCTCAACTGACTCCTTTCAGTGTGGAGGAGCAGCGGTTCTACTCTGAGCCTCTCCCGGATGACTGAGCTCCTCACCCTGTCTCTGAGAGTGAGTCCAGCAATCCTATGGAGAAAGCTCATTTCAGCCGCTTGTATCCGCAATCTCATTCTTTTGGTCATTACCCAAAGTTCGTGACCGTAGGTGAGAGTAGGAACGTAGATTGACTGGTAAATCGACAGCTTTGCCTTAGAACTCAGCTCCCTCTTCACCACAACAGACCGGTACAACGTCTGCATCACTGCAGATGCTGCTCCAGTCCGTCTGTCGATCTCTCGCTCCATTTTCCCCTCACTCGTGAACAAGACCCCAAGATACTTAAACTCCTCCACTTGGGGCAGGAGCCTGTCCCCAACCCAGAGAGGACAATCCACCTTTTTCCAACTGAGGACCATGGACTCGGACTTGGAGGTGCTGATTCTCATCCCAGCCGCTTCACACTCACTGGAAAACCGTCCCAGCAAGAGCTGTAGGTCATTGCTGGATGAAACCAACAGGACATCATCTGCAAACAACAAAGATGAGATCCTGTGGTCACCAAGCATGATACCCTCCGTTCCCTGGCTGCGCCAAGAAATCCTGTCCATAAAAATTATGAACAGGATCGGTGACAAAGGGCAGCCCTGGCGGAGTCCAACTCTCACTGGGAATGAATCCGACCGAATGTTGGCAATACAAACCAAACTCTCACAACGGTCGTACAGAGACCGAATAGCTCGTAACAGCAAGCTCGATACCCCATACTCCCAAAGCACCCCCCACACAAAACCACGAGGGACGCAGTCAAATGCCTTCTCCAATTCCACAAAACACATGTAAACTGGTTGGGCAAACTCCTACGAACCCTCGAGAATTCCCTCGGAGCACCACGCTAGAAGGCAGAAAGTACCATTTTTATATGGTCTTTGGTATGACCCGGCCGGGATCATACACCGGAGTGGTGGCTCAGTTGGTAGAGCATCCGCCCCACACCCGAAAACCACATTGCTCCTCCTGAATACGAGGTTCGACCAACGGCTGGGCTCTCCTCTCCAGTACCTTGGCATAGACCTTCCCAGGGAGGCTGAGGAGTGTCATCCCTCTAAAGTTGAAGCACACCCTCCGGTCCCCTTTTTTGAAGAGAGGAACCACCACCCCGGTTTGCCATGCCAAAGGCACTGACCCCAACCTCCACGCAATGTTGCAGAGGCATGTCAACCATGACAGCCCAACAACATCCAGGGCCTTGAGGTATTCAGGGCGAATCTTGTCCACCCCCAGGGCCTGGCCACCACGGAGATTTTTAACCACCTTGGCGACCTCAGCCCCTGTGATAGGCGAGTCATCCCCCTCATCCCCAAACTCTGCTTCCTCTGTGGAAGGCGTATCAGTGGGATTGAGGAGATCTTCGAAGTATTCCTTCCGCCGCCCGACAATATCCCCAGTCGAAGTCAACAGTGCCCCATCCGCACCATACACAGTGTGGATGGGGAGCTGCTTTCCCCTCCTGAGCCGCCGGACAGTTTGCCAGAATCTCTTCGAGGCCAACCGAAAGTCTTGTTCCATGGCCTCACCGAGCTCCTCCCATACCCGGGTTTTTGCTTCAGCAACCACCCGAGCTGCACTCCGCTTGGCCTGCCGGTACACCTCAGCTGCTTCAGGAGTCCCACAAGCCAACCAAGCTTGATAGGACTCCTTCTTCAGCTTAATGGCCCCCCTCACCACTGGTGTTCACCACTTGGCTCGGGGGTTGCCACCACGAGATGCACCGACCACCTTGCGGCCGCAGCTCTGGGCCGCCGCTTCAACAACAGAGGTGGCGAACATGGCCCATTCAGACTCCATGTCTCCAGACTCCCTCGGAATGTGATTGAAGTTCTTCTGGAGGTGGGAGTTGAAGACCTCCCGGACAGGGGCCTCAGCCAGATGTTCCCAGCACACCCTCACTATACGTTTAGGTCTACCAGGTCTGAAAGGCTTCCTTCCCTGCCATTGGATCCAACTCATCACCAGGTGGTGATCAGTTGACAGCTCTGCACCTCTCTTTACCCGGGTGTCCAAGACATACGGTCGCAGGTCTGATGACACGATAACAAAATTGATCATGGACCTGCGACCTAGGGTGTCCTGGTGCCAGGTGCACATATGGACACCCTTATGCTTGAACATGGTGTTCGTTATGGACAAACTGTGGTTAGCACAGAAGTCCAATAACTGAACACCACTCGGGTTCGGATTGGGCAGGCCGTTCCTCCCAATCACCCCTCTCCAGGTTTCACTGTCATTGCCCACGTGCGCATTGAAGTCCCCCAGTAGGACAATGGAGTCTTCAAGAGGAGCACCCTCCAGCACCCCAGTCACAGACTCCAAAAAGGGTGGGTACTCTGAAACATCATTTGGTGCATAGGCACAAATGATGGTTAGGACCCGTTTCCCAACCCGAAGGCGCAAGGAAGCAACCCTTTCGTCCACCAGGGAAAACTCCCAATATAGAGGCAGCAAGGTGGGGGGATACAAGAATACCCACCCCTGCTCGTCGCCTCTCACCCGGGGCAACTCCAGAAAAGGCCAAGCTCCAGCCCCTCTCCAGGAGACTGGTTCCGGAACCAGAGCTGTGTGTTGAGGTGAGGCCGACTATATCTAGCCGGTATCTCTCAACCTCGTACACCAGCTCAGGCTCCTTCCCCACCAGAGAGGTGACATTCCACTTACCAAAAGCCAGTTTAGAAAGCTTGGGATCAGTCCGCCAAGGTCTCCGCCTTTGACCGCCACCTAATCCACATAGCACCGGATCCCCATGATCCCTCCTGCAGGTGGTGAGCCCACTGGAGGGCGGACCCATGTAACTCCTTCGGGCTGAGCCTGGCCGGGTCCCATGGGTGGAAACCCGGCCACCAGACCCTTGCTTTCGAGCCCCTTCCCCAGGCCTGGCTCCAAGGTGGGGCCCCGGTAACCCCATACTGGGCGGGGTACACTGAATCCTTGATATACAATTTATCATGAGAGTCTGTTGGATCGTTCTTAGTCTGGCCCTTCACCCAGGACCAGTTTGTCTTGGGAGACCCTATCAGAGGCAAATTGCCCCGGACAACATAGCTCCTGGGATCACTGGGGCATGCAAAACCCCCACCACGATAAGGTGACGATCCATGAGGGGGAGGGGTGGACATATCGATAAAATTATCGATAATATCTATACCAGTGCTGTTATCAGTATCACATAAAATTAGCATGACTCTGTCGATACTTTACCTTCATTCTCCACCCTCTACTTTCACAACACTGCTGCCATTTCATCCATAAGTAGACATGTCCTGATAAACACTGTTTTGTCCGTCCCTCTTCCTCCTTCAGCTGCTGGCTGTCTGTGTGGTGTCCTTCAAACAGTGTGGGCTCCATAGACAACTGGAACTCCTTTAAGGGAAAACCTGGTCTTGTTGGGCGAGACGGCATCCATCCCATCTTGGATGGTGCGTCTCATCCATCTAACAATCTGGCATCATTTTTATCCAAAGTTCCAAAGGCTTGACTACTACTCAGAGTTGGGACCAGGAAGCAGAGTCACAGTCTTATGTGCCTCTCTGCAGCTTCCCTCCATCTGTCACCCCTCAATTTAGCCCCCGTCTTCCCCATCAGAGAATCACTGTCTGCTCCCTCTAAAGCAGGGGTCTCAAACTCATTCCATGGAGGGCCAAGACCCTGCAGGTTTTACTTCCACCCAGTATCTTCAGCAGGTGCTTTCATTGATCAGCAATCAGTGGGAAGAAATTCAGTGAAATCACCTGTTGAAGACACTGGGTGGAGGTAAAACTTGCAGGGTCTTGGCCCTCCATGGAATGAGTTTAAGACCCCTACTCTAAAGTAAATGAAGATATGATGCATAAACATCCCAAAGGGATTAAACAAAAAGTTGGTAAAATCCAAATTAATGTACAGGCTCTAAATCTAATGACTTGGCTTCTGTTCTTCATAACATAAAAATTAAATGTGGTTTGTTAAATATTGGGTCTCTTAACTCCCAAGTCTCTTAGTCCATGATCTGTCAAATGATCATCAGATTGATTTACTATCCCTTACAGAGACTACGTTAGGGCAAGAGGATCACAACTGCAATCGAAATTATTCAACCCACACTGCAAATTAGGTTCATTGGCAAAGCGTACAAACTAGCAGCTGTTTGCAATAAACAAATCAAACAAGAACAATTCTAATAGCTCATAAATGAAACAATGAAAGCACCAAGGTGGTGATGCCTTGGTGTCAGAACCTTGACGGAGATATGCATTTTCGGGTCATCACCAAAATGTTATATGGGTTCCTCTCTAGCACAAGGACCACCTTTGGTAAAAAAAAAATTTCAGCCAAATTCATCCAGTAGTTTGGAGTACACACATGTGCAGTGAAAGTAATCTGCAGTTCACATGCCCATACTGTCGGCGGCAGCCAAGAGCCACCAAACTGACTTGAACAGTTGCAATCCAAACACAAAGAAGAGCACAGTGGCAGATGTTTTAAATGGCGGAAACAATGAATGTGTGTGACACTGGTCTGTATAGAGAGCACTGGATAGCACACACCCCATTAGCGAGTACAGAGTTGAGTGAAGCCACTGGGCCGCCATATTGGTACACCCAAAACACTCAGTGAGTCAATGGAGAATGACTGGCTTTAGTAATAAACAGTGCCTCTTTTACCTCAATAACTTCCCAAAGAGGCAGCGCAGTGGCGGAGTGGTTAGCACTGTGGCAGCACAGCAACTCACCCTTGGCCGGGGGATCCTGGGTTCGATCCCAGCCCCCGACCAACAGTGAATTGTGTGGAGTTTGCATGTTCTCCCCGTGTCTGCGTGGGTTTACTCCGGGATTTCTCCGGTTTCCTCCCACAGGCCAAAAACATGCAAGTTAGGTTAATTGGCATCAAACTGGGGATTCTAAATTGTCCTTAGGTATGACTGAGAGTGTGACTGGTTGTCTGTCTCTCTCTGTTGGCCCTGCAATGGACTGGAGATCTGTGTAGAATGTACCCTGTCTCTCGTCCAAAGATGCTGGGATAGGCTCCAGCCCCCCGCGACCCGAAAAGGATTAAGTGGAAGAAGATGGATGAACTTCCCAAAGAATTAACAGATTTTGAACTTCTTGGTATGGAGACAGAGCAGACAATCTTGTGCAACCAGTGAACTATAGAAATCAAGTTGACATTATGTTTAGCAGCTGTGGGACGGCTGGATAATCAGAAAAGTGAAACCAAGGAGCGTAGTTCTGTGAGTAATCCATGCAATAAGTGTGTTTAGGCATGTGGTCATAATAGTAGTCCTGATGATAGTTCTATATGAGTAAAATAAAATATCATGCAGTGCTTTAATCTTGCTGTTAAGTGCCTAGGCCTAATCTAATTAGCAAAACATGATGACCAACATGCTGAATAAATTAATTCACTCAGCATGCTGGTCATCATACAGTGTAAATATTCAATTCAACTTTATTTTCAATTCAGTTTTATTTATATAGCACCATATCAGAACAACAGTCATTTCATAGCACTTTGAAATGTAGGGAAAACTCCACAATTGCAGAAAGACCCCAGCAATGAGACGATCCCCTGTGAGCAAGCACTTAGCGACGGTGGAGAGGAAAAACTCCCATTTAACAGGAAGAAACCTCTAGCACAGACCTGGGCATTGTACGGCCCTTTGGTTGACTCTGACCAGCCCACATGAGGTTAATTGTAAATTTCAAAATAAACACATTTTCTAATTTTACTTAATGCATGGACTAAAGCTGCACTGCTTTTATTTTGAAGTTTTTTTATTCATGTACATAATGATTCAATACGTAAATCAATACTGCGCATGGTTGAATCTACCTTGTCACAACCAGATGACTTTAGCCCTCAAAATTGCCCGTGCATGCTAAAAAAAGAAAGGTAGATGCTGAATGCAGGGTTTTCAACAAAACATGGACTGCTAAGTATTTACTTGGCTATGGACGAGAGTTGTGATGTCTGTGACACAGCCCAGTTACTCGTATTTGTCCGTAGGATAACAGACTTCAAAATTACGGAGGAGCTGGAAGCAATGCGGTCAATGAAAGGGATAACGGCAGGGAACGATCTGTTCAAAGAGGTAAATGAACACATGGACACGCTGGGGCTGAAATGGGACAGACTGGCTGGTGTCACAACGGACGTTTTTTTCCAAATCTGACAGGGAAGAATGTCAGGCTTTTGAAACGTATGCAAGATAAAGTGACTGAAATCGACGCAGATCAGAAATTGGTATTTTTGGATTGTATTATATACATCAGCATGTGTTGTGCAAGTCAGTGCTAAAAATTAACCATGTTGTTGATGTTGTAACTAAAATAGTTAACTTCATCAGGGCACGAGTATTGAATCACAGACAGTTTGTTGCACTTTTGGAGGAGCATGAGACTGAACATAGTGACATCGGCTACCACACAGCTGTCAGATGGCTCAGCCTGGGCAAAGTGCTGAAAAGAGTTTGGGACCTGAAAGCATTTCCTCTCCCTTTACCTGCAGTGTGGTTAATGCACCCAGTGATGTTCAGCTGGAACTAATTGACCTGCAGTCTGATGCGATACTGGCAGAGCACTTTAAGTCAGGATCATTGCTGGAGTTTTACTCTTCTCTCAAGGAAGAGAACTTTCCAAACATGAGGAGACATGCTCAGAAGATGTTGGTTCTCTTTGGCTCTACCTACATACAGATGTGGACAAAATTGTTGGTACCCCTCTGTTAATGAAAGAAAAGCCCACAATGGTCACAGAAATAACTTGAATCTGACAAAAGTGGTTATAAATAAAAATTCTATGAAAATTAACCAATGAAAATCAGACAATGCTTTTGGATTGTGGTTCAACAGAATTATTTTAAAAAAACTCATGAAACAGGCCTGGACAAAAATGATGGTACCTCTAGAAAAGATTGAAAATAATGTGAACATAGGGACATGTTCAACCAAGATGTGTCCTCTAATTAACATCACAGGTGTCTACAAACTTGTAATCAGTCAGTCAGCCTATTTAAAGGGTGACAGGTAGTTACTGTGCTGTTTGGTGACATGGTGTGTACAACACTAAACATGGACCAGAGGAAGCAAGGGAGAGCGTTGTCTCAGGAGATTAGAAAGAAAATTATAGACAAGCATGGGCAGCGCGATGGTGGAGTGGTTAGCACTGTGGCAGCACAGCAACTCACCCTTGGCCGGGGGATCGTGGGTTCTATCCCAGCCCCCGACCAACAGTGATCTGTGTGGAGTTTACATGTTCTCCCCGTGTCTGCGTGGGTTTACTCCGGGATTTCTCCGGTTTCCTCCCACATGCCAAAAACATGCACGCTAGGTTAATTGGCATCAAACTGGGGATTCTAAATTGTCCTTAGGTATGACTGTGAGAGTGAATGGTTGTCTGTCTCTCTGTGTTGGCTCTGCAATGGACTGGCGATCTGTCCAGGGTGTGCCCTGCCTCTCGCCCAAAGATGCTGGGATAGGCTCCAGCCCCCCTGCGACCCGAAAAGGATTAAGCGGAAGAAGATGGATGGATGGATGGATGGAAGCATGTTAAAGGTAAAGGCTATAAGACCATCTCCAAGCAGCTTGATGTTCCTGTGACTACAGTTGCACACATTATTCAGAAATTTAAGATCCATGGGACTGTAGCCAACCTCCCTGGACGTGGCCGCAGGAGGAAACCTGATGAAGAATGGTAACAAAAGAGCGCAGAACAACCTCTAAACACATTCATGGTGAACTCCAAGGTCAAGGTACATCATTGTCAGATCGCACCATCCGTCGTCGTTTGAGCCAAAGTGGACTTCATGGGAGACGACCAAGGAGGACACCACTGTTGAAAACAAATCATAAAAAAGCCAGACTGGAATTTGCCAAACTGCATGTTGACAAGCCACAAAACTTCTGGGAGAATGTTCTATGGACAGACAAGACAAAACTGGAACTTTTTTGGCAAGGCACATCAGCTCTATATTCACAGACGCAAAAATGAAGCATACCAAGAAAAGAACACTGTCCTTACTGTGAAACATGGAGGAGGTTCTGTTATGTTCTGGGGCTGCTTTGCTGCATCTGGCACAGGGTGTCTTGAATCTGTGCAGGGTACAATGAAATCTCAAGATTATCAAGGTATTCTAGAGAGAAATGTGCTGCCCAGTGTCAGACAGCTTGGTCTCAGTCGCAGGTCATGGGTCTTGCAACAGGATAATGACCCAAAACGCACAGCTAAACACCCAAGAATGGCTAGGAGCGAAACATTGGACTATTCTAATGTGGCCTTCTATGAGCCCTGATCTAAATCCTATTGAACATCTGTGGAAGGAGCTGAAACATGCCGTCTGGAGAAGGCACCTGTCAAACCTGAGACAACTAGAGCAGTTTGATCATGAGGAGTGGGCCAAAATACCTGCTGAGAGGTGCAGAAGTCTCATTGACAGTTACAGAAACCGTTTGAGTGCAGTGATTTCCTCAAAAGGTTGTGCAACAAAATATTAAGTTAAGGGTACCATCATTTTTTCACCTCTTCCGGTTCCGGCGCCACACGAGTTGGCTGCCTTTTGCAACAGCGGCTCAATTCTGAGTCTTTTTATCTTCCTTCTTCTTTCTGATACGGTGATAACTTTCTGATCCGGCACACCTTTCACTCTATATATATCACGGACACACAGATCGCCCCAAAGGTCTCCCGACTCAGCGGACGGAGCCATTGTCTACAGCAGGAGACGATACAGCAGGGAAGAGCTAGCTAGCACTCAACTGCCACCCGGTGCTAACGGAGAAACTCGACATACCGGGGAACTGAAGCGAAAACGACGCGGGTGCCGGGCTGGAGTTTAGGCGGTGTGCAAGAAATATAAAACAGAATAATAAAGAGCGATGGCAAGAACCAAGCAGACCGCCTGTAAATCTACTGGAGGAAAAGCCCCCAGAAGCAACTGGCCACCAAGGCTGCTCGGAAAAGTGCTCCGGCCACTGGTGGAGTGAAGAAGCCTCACCATTACAGGCCCGGTACCGTGGCTCTGAGAGAGATCCGTCGCTACCAGAAATCCACGGAGCTGCTCATCTGTAAGCTGCCCTTCCAGCGCCTGGTTAGGGAGATCGCTCAGGACTTCAAGACCGACCTGCGCTTCCAGAGCTCCGCCATCATGGCTCTGCAGGAGGCCAGCAAGGCCTACCTGGTGGGTCTCTTCGAGGACACCAACCTGTGCGCCATCCATGCCAAGAGGGTCACCATCATGCCCAAAGACATCCAGCTGGCCCGCCGCATCCGCGGAGAGAGAGCTTAGACTTTCTGCTGCACATCTACCAACCACAATGCTCTGCACTGTGTGTCTATATATGGGTGATTCTTCAATTAAGGGAGTTTTTCTGTCCCCAGGGTAGATTTTCAAGAAAAAAATGTTTTTTAGAAAAAACAGTGATTGCTTTTGTTTACTTTAGGTTGTAGTAGCTATGAAAAAAATAACTGTGTCTCAATGATGACATTTTAATACTTTTTCAGTGTGTTGAAAATTCAAATGTGCAAGAATTTCACTGTTTTGTGCTTGTCCCCAACCCAGACTTTTTGACTTCCCCTGTGGCACATATGTCTGGTTCATATCTCCCACAAATGTATGGCTTATGTGGATTGGGGTTTCACGTCTGGAGGAACAAAGAGTCTGGATCGACGGGGGCCAACAGGAGATGTCGAGGAGGTGTGACGTCGGACCCTTGTCTCTGAGAGGAGGCCCTGGGGGGATTCCCGGAACACCAGAGAATAAGAGACAATGGTGAATCTTCAGAGACTTGCATTGTGATTAAATGTTTGCAGAAGCACCATGTGACTTGAGTTCTTAATCCCCCGGAGGTATAAGAGTGTGATGTAACATGATTCTGCCTCTTCTTGCTATTTGAGAATGTTGGATGATTGTGTTCTGCAATAAAGCCGAACCTGAGGAATATACTCAAGTCTCGTCATTGAACACAACTTCCACACTGGTGACCCACGACAAAGAATGAGCAGAGAGAATTCTCCCGAGCGGAGCTCATCAGAGGCCAGCCTGATGGCTGCCTCCACGCTCCGGCTGCCCGATTTGTGGCAGCACAGCCCGCGCTCCTGGTTTAGCGCGGTCGAGGCGCAGTTCAACCTCCGGAGAACTTCAAAGGATGAAACGAGGTTCTACCATGTGGTAGCGAAGCTGGACAGTCACACGGTCCAGAGGGTGGAAGACCTGGTTAACCACCCACCGGACACCGACAAGTACGGCGCATTGAAGGAGGCGCTGATCAGCCATTTCACCCCCTCGGTGCAACAGCGAGCAGAGGGGCTCCTAGCGTTGACGGAATCGGAGAACGACGGACCGGCAGACCTGATGGTGAAGATGCTGAGACTGAAAGACTCCGAGGATGGCAAATTTATTTTCGCCCACCTTTTCCTCCGGACTCTGCCGCCAGCAGTGAGAGTGACCCTGGCAGACTCACCCCGATTGGCCAAGCGGGACTACCATGGGCTCAGCAAGGAGGCGCAGCGACTCGTCGACGCCCACAAGCAGAGCGCGGTTTCGGCCGCGGCAGCTGAGCAGAGGACGGCGCCCGGAGATGGTTTGGAGCCAGTGGTGGTGGCGCCAGACGAACCGACGACGGCGGCGACAGGCGTCAGGCGACGCGGAGCTGAAGACGGCCTGTGTTTCTACCACCGCCGTTTTGCGGAGAGGGCACACAGATGTCTCCCACCGTGCCGCTTCAAGCGTCAGGGAAACGCCAAGACCGGGGGCCGGTAGCAGCTGCGTCCCTCGGAGAAGAAAATAAGCTGCTTTACCTGACAGATGCACACTCGGGGAAACAATTCCTCGTGGACACGGGCTCCCAGCTGAGTTTCGTCACGCCTACCTACGCGGAACGGCTGATGCCGTCTAAAGCTCCCTTGGTGTCAGTATCAGCAGCGAATGGCTCAGCAATTAAGACCTTCGGTGAGAGGACCATGCTTCTGTCCTTACAGGGCCGTTCATTTGAGTGGACCTTTATTGTAGCGGCAGTCAGTTTTAACATGTTAGGGGCTGATTTTTTGTGCTCACATGGTTTATTGGTTGATCTTGCTAATAGACGTCTGGTCTTTTCATTCTATCCCCTGCACAGCTCGGGTGGCCCCGCCGACTGCACAGGCCAACGTCACAGCTGCGGGTGGTAAGTTTCATGCTCTGCTCACTCACTTTCCAGCACTCACAGTCCCAAAGTTTTCGGCAACAGTGGCCAAACACGGGGTGGAGCATTTTATCACCACCACTGGGCCGCCCGTTTTTGCAAAAGCCCGGCGCTTGGACTCAGCTAAACTGGCAATAGCGCGCAAGGAATTTGCCAACCTGGAAAAACTGGGCATAATTAGATGCTTGAACAGCCCCTGGGCTTCACCGTTACACATGGTCCCAAAGGCTGATGGCTCGTGGCGACCTTGTGGCGATTTCCGCAGGTTGAACAACGTCTCGGCACACGACCGCTACCCGATTCCGCACATCCAGGATTTCTCAGTTCATTTGGCGGGGGCGCGCATTTTTTCTAAAATAGACTTGGTGCGCGGCTACCATCAAGTCCCCGTGTGCGCGCAGGATATTCCCAAAACCGCGGTAATAACTCCGTTTGGGCTTTTTGAGTTTTTGCGCATGCCGTTTGGGTTAAAGGGCGCCGCGCAAACTTTCCAACGCATGATGGATGCAGTTTTACGCGACCTGCCTTTCGTGTTCGTGTATTTAGACGACATATTGGTAGCCAGCACGTCCGAGGACGAACACGAAGCCCACCTCACAGCGGTTTTTCAGAGACTGGCAGAGCATGGGTTGATAATTAACCCAGCGAAGTGCCAGTTCGGGGTGGCACAAATCGATTTTTTGGGGCATCGCGTTTCGCCAGAAGGAGCTGTTCCCCTACCTGAGAAAGTGCGCGCAATAACAGATTTCCCCTGACCTCAAACGATAAAAGCACTGCAGGAGTTTCTAGGAATGGTTAATTTTTACAACCGGTTCCTTCCGAGCGCAGCGCGGCTCATGCAGCCACTGTACACGGCACTAAAAAAACAAAAACCCACGAATAAGGTCGAATGGTCTCCGGAGCAGGAGCGCGCTTTCTCCCAGGTCAAATCAGCCCTTGCAAGCGCCGTTTTGTTAGCGCACCCAGTTCCAACAGCCCGTTTGGCGCTCACCACCGACGCTTCTGACCTAGCGGTGGGGGCAGTCATTGAACAGTGTGTGGCAGGGACCTGGCAGCCTCTTGCGTTCTTTAGCAAATCCCTGCGCGATAACGAGCGTAAATACAGCGCGTTTGACAGGGAGCTTTTAGCCCTACACTTGGCCATCCGCCATTTCCAGTTCTGGCTTGAAGGGCGTCGTTTCACCGCTTTCGTGGACCACAAACCGTTAGCTTTTGCGATGGCCAGGATCTCAGAACCTTGGTCAGGCCGAAAACAAAGACAGCTAGCCGCAGTATCGGAGTTCACCACCGATATCCAGCATGTAGCAGGCAAACACAATGTAGTGGCAGACTGTCTCTCACGTGCTGTGGCAACGTCAGGCCACGTGGGGGCAGACTCGGTGGCTGTGGGCCAGGGCAGTGACGCTGGAGCGCGCGCAGCCCCGGTCCACGTAGGTTTTGGATTATGCAGACATGGCTGCGGAGCAGGTTGGTGACGCGGATGTGCGTGCACTCCAGTCTGGACCAACAGGGTTAAGGCTGGAGCACAGGGTGCAGCAAATAGGTATGCCCCCCTTAATATGCGATGTCTCCACGGGTCGGCCTCGTCCCGTGGTTCCAGCCGCGTGGCGCCGCCGCGTTTTTGACTTGGTCCATTCGCTGGCCCACCCGGGGGTGCGCGCATCGATCAAGATGGTGGGGGAGAAATTTGTCTGGCCGGGGTTGCGCAAACAGGTCAAGGAATGGGCAGCAGCTTGTGTAGCGTGCCAGAGGGCTAAGATACACAAGCACACGAGGGCCCCTTTGGAGCCTTTTCACATCCCGGCTAAGCGATTCGATCATGTGCATGTTGATCTGGTGGGCCCGCTTCCCTCGTCTCAAGGGCACACACACCTTTTGACGATGGTGGACCGCACCACACATTGGCCGGAAGCGGTACCTCTGGCGTCAACAACGGCGGAAGAGGTTGCGCGCGCGTTTTTAACAGCTTGGGTTGCGCGTTTTGGAGTTCCATCGGACATAACGTCCAACAGAGGCCCTCAATTTGTTTCCGAACTGTGGTCGTCTATGGCCCGCAGCTTAGGGGTGAAGGTACACCGCACTACCGCGTATAACCCGCAGGCCAACGGTTTATGTGAACGCTTTCATAGGTCATTGAAAGCAGCCCTCAGAGCATCGCTCACGGATACAAATTGGGTGGACAAACTGCCATGGGTTTTATTGGGGTTGCGTTCTGCACCTAAGGAGGATTTGCAGGCCTCCCCAGCGGAGTTAGTTTTCGCACAACCTCTCCGTTTGCCGGGGGAATTTCTTCCGGAAAATCCTGCGCCATATTGTCCCCCCGCTCAGCTGTTGCAGAGCGGCACAGGATCAAACACGCTGCCTGGCCCAGTGCATCACAGTTTTCCACGCGTTTTTGTGCCAGAGGCTTTAAAAAACGCAGAGTTTGTTTTTGTTAGACATGATGCACAACGCCCAGGGCTGAGACCGCCTTATGATGGACCGTTCAGGGTGCTGGAAAAAAATGAGAAGCATTTCTTGCTAGATTTGGGGGGCAGAAGGGAGCTAATTTGCATAAACAGACTCAAGCCCGCTTTTGTCCTGGCTGATGAACACGTGCAGTTGGTGAAAGCCCCCCGCCGGGGCGGCCACCGAGAAGGCATGCTCCAGAGCTCCCACAGAGATGTGCTAACAAATCTAATCCCCAGGTGCGAGGAGACGCTGCAGACGCAGCGAAGCCGGCCTACAGCAGATTCGGCAGGAAGTTAAGACCTAAGAGATTGGGGGATTGATTGTTGGTTATGTGGTAATGTCTTTTATGTTATGCATTTACGAGTATGTTTGTCCCATGCAGACGTTTGGGGGGGGGGGGGTCATGTGGCACATATGTTTGGTTCATATTTCCCACAAGAGTGTGGCACATATGTCTGGTTCATATCTCCCACAAATGTATGGCTTATGTGGATTGGGGCTTCACGTCTGGAGGAACAAAGAGTCTGGATCGACGGGGGCCGACAGGAGATGGCGAGGAGGTGTGAAGTCGGACCCTTGTCTCAGAGAGGAGGCCCTGGGGGGATTCCCGGAACACCAGAGAATAAGAGACAATGGTGAATCTTCAGAGACTTGCATTGTGATTAAATGTTTGCAGAAGCACCATGTGACTTGAGTTCTTAATCCCCCGGAGGTATAAGAGTGTGATGTAACATGATTCTGCCTCTTCTTGCTATTTGAGAATGTTGGATGATTGTGTTCTGCAATAAAGCCGAACCTGAGGAATACACTCAAGTCTCGTCATTGAACACAACTTCCACACCCCTCTATAATAAAGCGATAAAAAGTGCTAAATTCATTAAACCTTTACTTTGCATTTCCTCACAACAACTTAAAAAGATATTTTTCAAATTCATATATTTTATATTTGTTCAATTTACTAATTATTTATAGTTAAATATCGCTGTCCATCATACATCTGTCATTACCATTTCGTTCATCGTTTTAGAGAGCAGTAACGTTTTTACAAATAGTTACTTAAATTGTTGCACGCAGATTAGATGCTCCAGAGGAACGTGTCCAGACATGAGGCACAAGCCTGATTTTTTTGATGCCCACATATCTAAGTAATTTGATGTTTTATACTTCCTGATCTGAGAGTATGTTTATTATGCGTCATTACCAAACAAGTTACTATTTGAGTATTTTAATTCATTAATACAAAATTTGTGGGGAGCATGAAATGACGAGACTGAATTGTATTTTATTCCAGTTTATTCAGACATTCATTTCCCCAGCCTGCTCTCTCCCAGAAGCAGGAAAGAAGAGAGCGAGCCACATCAGACTCACATTTTAACCTTTCCCCCACACAGACTTCTCCCACGCAGGGGAGATCACATAACCCCGTCAAAACCCTTTATTGACATTTCTCCCCCTTCTAGTCTTCCGTCTTCTACCTGCAACCTGGAGGTCAGGAAGTCCTTTGTTCGCCCCCCTGTCCTCTCTCGTTGTCCTCCGCAGGTGGTCCAGACTTACTGTCCTCTTCATCGTGAGGTTAATCCACATATGTATGCACACACACACCGCTGCATATATCCCTTTATGTCTAAACATATGCATGCACAAATACACAGCCATAAATTTCTATTTAAATATATTCAGTGTACATTGTATGCTAGCTAACCAATTAGCGTAGCAAGTCTAAAACTTAGCAAACATTTTCTGCAAAGAGTGAAAGTTGTCATTACCATCGCGTGTCATTACCATCACAAAAGTGACTGTGATGGTAATGATGATCTGTGATGGTAATGACGATTTATGTTTTTATTTCCTAATATCTAGCATATATTAGCTTAATTTACTATTTACTACTTTACTATGATACATAATTGAACAGTTACCAACTGTAATTGTAACGGGCTGCACGGTGGCGCAGTGGTTAGCACTGCGGCAGCACAGTTTACCCTTGGCCGGGGGATTGTGGGGATCGTGGGATCGTGGGTTCGATCCCAGCCCCCGACCAACAGTGATCTGTGTGGAGTTTGCATGTTCTCCCCGTGTTGCGTGGGTTTACTCCGGGATTTCTCCCGTTTCCTCCCACATGCCAAAAACATGCATGTTAGGTTAATTGGCTGTTCTAAATTGTCCCTAGATATCTGTTTCCTATAGGCCCTTAGAATAGAGGGTTAGTATTAATGAAAGCGCTTTGAGTGGTCTTTGTGACTAGAAAAGCGCTATATAAGTGCAGGTTAGTTAGTTAGTTAGTTAGTAATTTACATTATTTTTGTTTGAAGATGTCAACATGGCCTCAGCTAAACCAGCTCAACAGTCAAAAAAATACAGTATGGTGCATATTTAAGGCACATATATGGCATGCTTGTATGGTACGCTCTCTCCCCCCACATGCTTCCAGTAGGCATGTAGGTGCAGACCCTGCAGATCAAACGTCCATAAGAACAATGCCCCAGCAGGGACCTCGGCTAGGAGGTGGGTGCTGGAGGAAGACGGAGGTGGAAGACAATGTCCCAGCATGAGCCCCGAGGTGGAGAGGAGAACAGGAGCGCCAGCAAGTCTCGGGGACTGTGGTTCATGTGTTTAC
The DNA here is from genome assembly GCA_020510985.1 of Pholidichthys leucotaenia. Classification (NCBI taxonomy): domain Eukaryota; kingdom Metazoa; phylum Chordata; class Actinopteri; order Cichliformes; family Pholidichthyidae; genus Pholidichthys; species Pholidichthys leucotaenia. The sequence goes on along the minus strand of JAJAQF010000046.1, from coordinate 1,834,483 downwards.
CAAACTTATGTGGGGTGAAGGTGTGAGATACGTGATGTGGGGGTTTTGTATCTCTGGGATATAAAAGCTGTGAGGAAAGTGGGATCTCTCTCTTTTTCTGCTGAGAACTTTGATGATAGAAGATGTGACTTCCAATAAAGCTTTCCTGAGATAATACACTCAGTCTCGTTTGTAAGGCATCTTCTACACTGGTGACCTACGACTACTTATGGCCGGTGACGGCGGGATTTCCGCACCGGACTCTTCAGGAGCCAACCGGGTTAACGCGGCTACCACGCTACAGCTGCCTGACTTCTGGCAACATAACCCACGCTCCTGGTTTACCACTGTGGAGGTGCAATTCCACCTTCGGGGAATCTCAGCGGATGCAACGAGGTTCTACCATGTCGTCGCGAAGCTGGACAGCCTCACAGTGCAACGGGTGGAGAGCCTGACCAACCACCCGCCCCAAGACGACAAGTATAGCGCATTGAAAGATGCCCTCATCCGAGCCTTCACTCCCTCGCTGGAAGAGCGGGCAGAGAAGCTCCTGGCGCTGACAGAGGGAGAAGCAGACAGGCCAGCGGATCTGATGGCGAAGATGATGAGCCTGAGAGGTGAGGACGACGACGGTTTTATCTTCGCTCACCTCTTCCTCAGAACGCTCCCGCCAGCAGTGAGAGTCACCCTGGCCAGCTCGCAGCCACTCGTCAACCGCAACTACCACGAGCTGGGACAGGTGGCGCAACGGCTCGTCGACTCCCATAGACGGCGCGCGGCCACGACGGCAGCAGCAGAGATGACCGCCCCTTCGCGAGAAGGAGGGAGACCTGAGGCTGCGGCACCGGATCCACTGACGGCAGCAGCGGCGGAGACCAGGAGAAGCGGAGCTGACAACGCCCTCTGCTTCTACCATCGACGTTTCGCCGAGAGAGCCCGCAGATGCGTCCCACCATGCCGGTACCAGCGCCAGGGAAACGCCAAGACCGGGAGCCGGTAGCAGCCGCGACTCTCGGCACGGAGAATAGGCTGCTTTTCGTGACGGACGCGAATTCTGGGAAAGAATTCCTGGTGGACACGGGCTCCCAGCTGAGTTTTGTCAAGCCTACCTACGTGGACACACTGGCGCCGGCCAGCGGCCCCCTGGTGTTAGCGGCGAACGGCTCCACGATCAAAACCTATGGGGAGAAGACACTCCGCCTGTCCCTTCACGGGCGCAACTTCGAGTGGACCTTCGTTGTCGCTGCAGTTAACAATGACATGCTAGGTGCTGACTTTTTGTGCTCAAACAGTTTGTTAGTTGATCTTGCTAATAGACGTATTGTAAATGCACTGTCTTTCTACTCTATCTCCTGCACAGCTCGGGTGGCCCTGCCTTCTGCTCATTCCAATGTCACAGCTGCGGGTGGTAAGTTTCATGCATTACTCAACCAGTTTCCAGCACTCACGGTCCCTACATTTTCAGCGTCAGTTGCCAAACACGGGGTCGAACATTTCATAAGTACTTCGGGCCCCCCTGTTTTTGCAAAAGCTCGGCGGTTGGATCCAGCTAAACTGGCAATCGCACGCGAGGAATTTGCCAACTTGGAAAAGCTGGGCATAGTCCGGCGTTCGGACAGCGCCTGGTCGTCACCCCTGCACATGGTATCCAAAGCTGACGGCTCGTGGCGCCCTTGCGGCGATTTCCGCAGATTAAATAATGCTTCAGCACACGACCGCTATCCGATTCCGCACATCCAGGATTTTTCGGCGCATTTAGCGGGGGCGCGCATCTTTTCCAAAATAGATTTGGTGCGTGGTTATCACCAAGTTCCAGTCCGTGCGCAGGACATACCCAAAACGGCAGTTATAACCCCTTTCGGGCTTTTCGAGTTTTTGCGCATGCCTTTCGACCTCAAGGGCGCCGCGCAGACGTTCCAACGCATGATGGATGCAGTGCTGCGCGACCTCCCTTTCGTGTTCGCTTATTTGGATGATATTTTGGTAGCCAGCGCGTCCGAAGCCGAGCACGAACGCCACCTCACAGCCGTTTTTCAGAGGCTCACAGACCACGGGCTAATCATTAACCCAGCGAAGTGCCAATTCGGGGTAGCGAAAATCAATTTTTTGGGACACCGCGTGTCGCCAGAAGGCGCGGTCCCGCTGCCGGATAAAGTGCGCGCAATAACGGATTTCCCCCAACCACAGACGGTTAAGGCGCTGCAAGAATTTTTGGGGATGGTCAGTTTCTATAACCGTTTCCTCCCAAACGCGGCACGGCTGATGCACCCATTGTACGCGGCATTAAAGAAGCAAAAACCTGCATCTAAGGTCGAGTGGTCCCCGGATCGGGAGCGCGCTTTTTCACAGGTCAAATCAGCCCTCGCGAACGCTGCGTTATTGGCACACCCGGTGCCGGCAGCTCGCATGGCACTAACCACAGACGCCTCCGACGTGGCAGTGGGAGCGGTTGTCAAGCAACTGGTGGCAGGATGCTGGCAACCACTTGCGTTTTTCAGCAAAACATTGCGCGATAACGAGCGTAAATACAGCGCGTTTGACAGGGAGCTTTTGGCCCTACATTTGGCCATCCGCCACTTCCAGTTCTGGTTGGAAGGCCGCCGTTTTACCGCGTTCGTGGACCATAAACCCTTAACTTTTGCAATGGCTAAGGTTTCAGAGCCTTGGTCGGGCCGACAACAGAGGCAGCTAGCTGCAATTTCGGAGTTTACCACTGACATTCAACACGTGGCAGGTAAACACAATGTAGTGGCAGATTGCCTCTCGCGTGCAGTTGCAGCGACAGGCCCCCAGGGGGCAGATTCGGCGGCGGCAGACCTAGGCCAGGCTTGCGGCGCGGAAGCGTTCACAGCTCCTTTCTGTGTCGGGTTAGATTATGCAGCCATGGCCGCTGAACAGGTTGGCGACGCGGACATGCGCGCACTCCAGTCTGGGCCAACAGGGCTGAGGCTGGAGCACAGGGTGCTTCACAGAGGCATACCCCCCCTAATCTGCGATACCTCCACGGGGCGTTCCCGTCCCGTAGTCCCGGCTGCGTGGCGTCGCCGTGTTTTTGACTTAATACATTCACTGGCACACCCGGGCGTCCGCGCGTCTATCAAAATGGTAGGAGAGAAGTTTGTTTGGCCGGGGCTGCGTAAACAAGTCAAAGAGTGGGCTGCAGCCTGCGCTGCATGTCAAAGAGCAAAGGTGCACAGACACACACGAGCCCCTCTGGAACCTTTTCACATCCCAGCCAAACGCTTTGATCATGTGCATGTCGACTTAGTAGGACCTCTTCCGCTGTCTCAGGGTTTCACACACCTTTTAACCATGGTAGACCGCACCACGCGCTGGCCAGAGGCGGTCCCTTTGGCGGCAACCACAGCGGCAGATGTCGCTCGTGCCTTTTTAACAGCTTGGGTCGCACGTTTTGGTATCCCGTCAGACATAACGTCTGACAGAGGACCCCAGTTTGTTTCCGAGCTCTGGTCGTCCATGGCACTCAGCCTGGGGGTGAAAATTCATCGCACGACCGCTTATAACCCCCAGGCCAACGGTTTGTGCGAGCGCTTCCATCGGTCATTGAAAGCAGCCCTCAGAGCGGCTCTCACGGACACAAATTGGGTTGATAAACTCCCATGGGTTTTATTAGGGTTGCGTTCAGCACCTAAAGAGGATTTGCAAGCCTCTCCGGCAGAACTCGTCTTCGCACAACCCCTCCGGTTACCGGGAGATTTCCTCCCTGAGAACCCTGCTCCGGAGCACCTCCCCGCTCAGCTGCTGCAGAGCGAAGCGGGGTCACACACCCTCCCCGGTCCCGTTCATCACAGTTTTCCACGTGTTTTTGTGCCCAAAGCCTTAAAAAATGCAGAGTTTGTCTTCGTTAGACACGACGCACAGAGGTTAGGTTTAAGGCCACCTTACGATGGACCGTTCAGAGTATTAGAAACCGGGGAAAAGCATTTTTTGCTCGATTTGGGAGACAGGAGGGACTTAGTCAGCATTAACAGACTCAAACCCGCTTTTGTGTTAGCTGACGACCCAGTCCAGTTGGCCAGTGCCCCCCGCCGTGGCAGGCCACCCGGGAGGCGCTCCGCTAAACTTTCACGACGATGTGTTAATGATTCTACTTCACAGATGCAGCAGACAGCCACAGGCAGAGCGAGACCTGCTCACAGCAGATATGGCAGAGAGCTGAAGCCCAAGCAGTGGGATATGTGATCTGTTGTGCCAAGTTTTTTTCTCTCTCTTGTTCTGTGTGGGGCGTCATGATTCTATGCATTTGAAATGTAACTCGTCCTTATTTGAACGTTTGGGGGGGGTTATATGGTGCATATTTAAGGCACATATATGGCATGCTTGTATGGTACGCTCTCTCCCCCCACATGCTTCCAGTAGGCATGTCGGTGCAGACCCTGCAGATCAAACGTCCATAAGAACAATGCCCCAGCAGGGACCTCGGCTAGGAGGTGGGTGCTGGAGGAAGACGGAGGTGGAAGACAATGTCCCAGCATGAGCCCCGAGGTGGAGAGGAGAACAGGAGCGCCAGCAAGTCTCGGGGACTGTGGTTCATGTGTTTACCAAACTTATGTGGGGTGAAGGTGTGAGATACGTGATGTGGGGGTTTTGTATCTCTGGGATATAAAAGCTGTGAGGAAAGTGGGATCTCTCTCTTTTTCTGCTGAGAACTTTGATGATAGAAGATGTGACTTCCAATAAAGCTTTCCTGAGATAATACACTCAGTCTCGTTTGTAAGGCATCTTCTACAACAGAGACAAAATCATGGAAGATCCTAGGAAATATCAGCAATATCTTGAAAGAGAAAAAGAGAGACACAAAAAAAGAAAAGTGACAGGAAAATTGAAAGCCATCGCACACTGGAGTTGCCTACACAGGAAAAGGTATATCGTCAGTGTGTTCAGTTTCCTCATCAATGAGGCATGATCCTTCAGCTATATGGGCACATCTCTCTCCTGTGCTCTCCCACTTGAAGGAACAGAACCCTTCTGCAACAACCCTCCATGTCATAAGTGATGGCCCTACAACCCAGTACCGATCCAAGAAGAATTTTTATTTGCTCTTCACAATGCCATTTGGGTTTGGGTTCAGTAGGGTGACCTGGAACTTTTTGGAGGCCGGGCATGGCAAAGGACCTGCAGATGGAGTTAGGGCAGCAATAAAATGAAATGCAGTGTTGTTGCCCGTGGAATAGATCTACCAAGTGGTGAAGTCCTCTTCGATGTCCTGCCGAAGGAGCAATCAAAGATCAAGCTCTTCCATGTCACTGAAGAAGACATTTCAGCAAAGGATGCCTTGCTACCAAATCAACTGGAAACAGTTCATCGAACAATGAAAATCCATCAGGTGGAGTATTTTATATACTATATTACAATATTTATTTATTAAATTAGTCTTTATTTATTCTGTGAATGTAGCATATTCAGTAATACCCAGTTGTTTTTATTTATGTGCATATTTTCACCAACAATCCAGGTCACATCAAGTGGCGAGTACTCAGCTGTTTCTGTTCAGCTCCAGAGCAGTGCAAGTCCTATGGCCCACAGACAGTGGCCATTCAGCAAGATGAGCCAACAACAAGCCAGGAAGGATCAGCCCTGGATCTGCAGCCACCTGAGATGGACACACAGCCATCAACACTTGTCCCCGTTTCAGAGATCACAGATAACTGATAGGACAGTGGTGTGCTGTTCAATATGAGCAAGATGTATATCCAGGCATCATTCAGGATGTAGATGCAGAAGGTTGTACCCTTGTGAAAACAATGAACATCGTTGGTAAGAACCATTTCTTTTGGCCTATGAAAGATGATGTTCTGTGGTATCAGCCATGTGATCTGCTTGGTCTAGTCCCAGAGCCCCAGCCAGTCACAAAAAGGCACATGAGGCTACCAGAGAATGTGTGGAAGATGTTGTGCTCTCTCAGGGAATGAAACAAACTTGTGTCAAAGGTTTATGTTGGTAGCACACTCTAAACTGTCAAAATAACTTTTTACAAAGTGATATGGGTGGGCAATATAAGCTGCGGCTTCAGCCATCACCCATTTCGGATAACTCACGTGGAATTGTATAGTAGAAGGAGTCTTTGTCTAATTTGACCTTGTTGTTATATTATACAGTTTCTTTTAACCTGTAATGTACTATCCGAAATAAATTCATTCATTCATTCATTCATTCATTCATTCATTCATTCATATTTTGAATGCTGTTGATTAAAAAAAGTGTTAAAAATAAAGGCAGACACTTTAATTCTGCTACTGAGGTTCTGCACATGATGAGTTTTTATATTGTTAAGTGCATTTTCTTATTGCTAGTGTGTAAAATCAATTAGTTACTTTTGTGGTTGTTGCAGTCACAGAATGTGATATATGTTTTTTAATGACTTAAATACTATTTTTCTTACTATACTGTATTTCTTACTAGTATTTGTATTTTATTTATGACATTGCCCCTATCACAGGGGCTGAGGTTGCCAAGGTGGTTAAAAATCTCCTTGGTGGCCGGGCCCCAGGGGTGGACGAGATTCGCCCTGAGTACCTCAAGGCCCTGGATGTTGTTGGGTTGTCATGGTTGACACGCCTCTGCAACATTGCGTGGAGGTCGGGGGCAGTGCCTTTGGCATGGCAAACCGGGGTGGTGGTTCCTCTCTTCAAAAAAGGGGACCGGAGGGTGTGCTCCAACTTTAGAGGGATCACACTCCTCAGCCTCCCTGGGAAGGTCTATGCCAAGGTACTGGAGAGGAGAGTCCGGCCGTTGGTCGAACCTTGGATTCAGGAGGAGCAATGTGGTTTTCGTCCTGGCCGTGGCACATTGGACCAGCTCTTTACCCTCTCGAGAATTCTTGAGGGTTTGTGGGAGTTTGCCCAACCAGTTTACATGTGTTTTGTGGACTTGGAGAAGGCATTTGACCGCGTCCCTCGTGGATTTTTGTGGGGGGTGCTTCGGGAGTATGGGGTATCGGGCTTGTTGTTACGAGCTATTCGGTCTCTGTACGACCGTTGTGAGAGTTTGGTTCGTATTGCCAACACTCGGTCGGAGTCATTCCCAGTGAGAGTTGGACTCCGCCAGGGCTGCCCTTTGTCACCAATCCTGTTCATAATTTTTATGGACAGGATTTCTAGGCGCAGCCAGGGAATGGAGGGTGTCATGCTTGGTGACCACAGGATCTCATCTCTGTTGTTTGCAGATGATGTTGTCCTGTTGGCTTCATCCAGCAATGACCTACAGCTCTTGCTGGGACGGTTTGCCGCTGAGTGTGAAGCGGCTGGGATGAGAATCAGCACCTCCAAGTCCGAGTCCATGGTCCTCAGCCGGAAAAAGGTGGATTGTCCTCTCCGGGTTGGGGACAGGCTCCTGCCCCAAGTGGAGGAGTTCAAGTATCTTGGGGTCTTGTTCACGAGTGAGGGGAAAATGGAGCGAGAGATCGACAGACGGATTGGAGCAGCATCTGCAGTGATGCGGACGTTGTACCGGTCTGTTGTGGTGAAGAGGGAGCTTAGTTCTAAGGCAAAGCTGTCGATTTACCAGTCAATCTACGTTCCTACTCTCACCTATGGTCACGAGCTTTGGGTAATGACCGAAAGAACGAGATCGCGGATACAAGCGGCTGAAATGAGCTTTCTCCGTAGGATTGCTGGACTCGCCCTCAGAGATAGGGTGAGGAGCTCAGTCATCCGAGAGAGGCTCAGAGTAGAACCGCTGCTCCTCCACATTGAAAGGAGTCAGTTGAGGTGGTATGGGCATCTGATTAGGATGCCTCCTGGACGCCTCCCACTTGAGGTGTTTCAGGCACATCCCACTGGGAGGAGACCCCGGGGCAGACCCAGGACTCGGTGGAGAGACTATGTCTCCCAGCTGGTCTGGGAATGCCTTGGTATCCCCTCTGAAGAGCTGGAGCAGGTGGCGGGGGAGAGGGAAGTCTGGGCTTCTCTGCTTGAACTGCTGCCTCCGCGACCCGGACCTCCAGAAAAGCGGTAGAAGATGGATGGATGGATTTATGACATCGTTCCAATGATTTGTATAAGCTGGTTGATAATCACCAGCAGGTCCCTGACTGTTGTTTAATATGGGTCACACCACTGTTGCTGTGCATGAATTAAAATGCTACACTGTGGGAATGTGGAAATGACAAGACAGGTTTCTCTCAAGTCAGCTTTATTCACATTCACCAACATCTCAAAGAAGAAAGAGCTCGACACAGGAAACTCTCGTCCTTAAATACCGGGACTCTCACAGTTCACACGTCAAATTGCATCACAAGTCACATTGCATTATAATCGCCAGTAACAATGCATCTCCTCTTTAATCCTCTAAAAACACTCCCACAGTCCCAGGCCTTGCATCCCAAAGCTAAAACCTTCACAGCTTCCTGTTGCCTCCAAGGAAGCTCTGTCTTTGTTCTTGTCTAAAATGTGAGGCCTTACATCAGTCACAAACTAGGTCACATATGTGTGGCCACATCAGCCCCCCCCCCAAACATTTTAGACGAACCAGAGAATACAGTATGCATGCCATGATAGAATCAATACACATCAGTCTGCATGCTGTCTAGGCTTCAGTCTCCTGCCGTATCTGCTGTAGCCCGGGCTTAACGTCTCTGCGGCGCTGTCACTCTGGGGGGTTGCCATCTGGGGGTGAAAACCTTTTGTCAGTCCCTGCGGGTGTTCTGGGGAAACATTACTCTGTGAAGCCCCCCGTGGGGGTCTACCTCACCGCGGGGCCCTTGCCAACAGCACTTGCTCATCTGCCACCACAAAAGCAGGTGTGAGTCTGTTTATGCCAACTTTTTCTTTCCTACCCCCCAAATCTAGCAAAAACTGCTTGTCCCCTGTTTCCAACACTCTGAACGGTCCGTCATAAGGCGGTCGCAGCGGGGTTCGATGCGCATCGTGTCTGACTAAAACAAACTCTGCGTTCTTCAAAGCTTTAGGCACAAAAACGCACGGAAAACTGTGGTGCACGGGGCTGGGCAGCGTGCTTGATTCTATGTTACTCCGCAACAGCTGAGACGGGGAGGTGTCTGGCGCAGGGTTATCTGGGAGAAACTCCCCAGGCAGCCGAAGTGGCTGCGCAAACACGAGCTCTGCTGGGGAGGCTTCGAAGTCCTCTTTAGGTGCAGAACGCAACCCCAATAACACCCACGGTAACTTGTCTACCCAATTTGCATCCGTCAGTGACGCTCTGAGAGCTGCTTTCAATGACCTATGAAAACGTTTGCATAACCTGTTAGCCTGCGGGTTGTACGCGGTTGTGCGGTGAATTGTGACACCCAGGCTGCGGGCCATTGTCGACCAAAGTTCGGACACAAATTGAGGGCCTCTGTCGGACGTAATGTCCGACGGAACTCCGAAATGCGCCACCCATGCTGTTAAAAACGCACGCGCTACCTCTCCGGCTGTGGTTGATGCCAGCAGAACCACTTCAGGCCAGCGCGTGGTGCGGTCCACCATTGTCAGGAGGTGTGTGCACCCCTGTGATGGCGGGAGGGGTCCCACGAGGTCCACATGAACGTGATCGAAGCTCTTGGCCAGAATGTGAAACGGCTCCAAAGGAGCTCTCGTGTGCCTTCTGTACTTTGGCCCGTTGACACGCTGTGCAGGCTGCTGCCCACTCTTTAACTTGTTTGCGAAGACTCGGCCACACAAATTTCTCTCCTACCATTTTGACCGACGCGCGCACTCCCGGGTGCGCCAAAGCATGAATCAAGTCAAAAACGCGGTGGCGCCACGCGGCTGGTACTACTAGACGCGGCCGTCCAGTGGAAACATCGCAGATTAGGGGGGGCATACCGTCTTGCAGCACCCTGTTCTCCAGCCTTAACCCTGTTGGTCCAGACTGGAGCGCGCGCACATCCGCGTCACTAAACTGCTCTGCGGCCGTGGCTGCGTAATCTATTCCTACACTGACTGGGGCTGCCACGGCGCGTGAGAGGCAATCTGCCACTACATTCAGTTTACCCGCTACATGCTGAATATCAGTGGTAAACTCTGAGATCGCGGCCAGCTGTCTCTGCTGCCGGCCTCACCACGGTTCGGAAACCTTGGCCATCGCGAATGTTAGCGGCTTGTGGTCAACGAACGCGGTGAAATGGCATCCCTCCAGCCAGAACTGAAAGTGGCGGATGGCCAAATGGAGAGCCAGTAGCTCCCTGTCGAATGCGCTGTATTTTCGTTCGTTATCGCGCAAGGTCCTGCTGAAAAAGGCGAGGGGCTGCCAAACCCCGGCTACATGCTGCTCTACGACCACCCCTATGGCCACATCAGACGCATCAGTAGTCAGCGCTATGCGGGCCGTTGGGTCTGGGTGCGCCAACAATGCAGCCTTTGCCAAGGCTGCTTTAACCTCCGAGAATGCTTGGTCCCGCTCCGGGGACCACTCAACCTTATTCGCGGGTTTTTGTTTTTTTGAGCGCGGCATACAGCGGCTGCATGAGTTGTGCTGCGCGGGGGAGAAAACGGTTATAAAAATTCACCATTCCCAAAAACTCCTGTAACGCCCTGACCGTCTGTGGCCAGGGAAAATCTGCTACCGCGCACACTTTGTCAGGAAGCGGAACCGCTCCTTCGGGGGAGACACGGTGTCCCAGAAAGTCGATCTGCGCCACCCCAAACTGACACTTCGCTGGGTTGATTATTAACCCGTGATCTCCCAACCTCCGGAAAACTGTAGCCGGGTGGTTTAGTTAGTTAGTTAGTTTTCGTGTTCGTCTTCGGACACGCTGGCTACCAAAATATCATCCAAGTAGACGAACACGAAAGGGAGATCACGAAGTACCACGTCCATCATGCGTTGGAACGTCTGTGCAGCCCCTTTGAGCCCGAATGGCATGCGCAAAAACTCGAAAAGGCCAAATGGAGTTATTACCGCTGTTTTGGGTATGTCCTCAGCGCGCACTGGAACTTGGTGGTACCAGCGGACCAAATCTATGTTTGAAAAAACATGAGCCCCTGCCAAATGAACGGAAAAATCTTGGATATGCGGGATTGGGTAGCGGTCGTGCTCTGTAGCGTTGTTTAACCTGCGGAAATCCCTGCAAGGTCGCCATGAGCCGTCAGCCTTCGGGACCATGTGTAGCGGGGAAGCCCAAGGGCTATTTGAATGCCTATTTGGTCACCCGACAGTCTAAATCTTTGAACAGCAAAACGGGGGGGTGGGGGGGTAAGAGACACAAGATCCCTCCCTAATCGTAGGCTATATTGAAGAAGAAGGTTTTTACCCTATTCTTAAAAACAGAGATCGAGTCTGACACCCGATGATGTTCTAATGATGTTGCCTAACGGAAGCATATATAAACTAAAAAGAGTAGGGCCTAACACAGATCCCTGTGGAACTCCATGACTGAGCTTAGAGTTGGAAGAAAACTCATTATTGATATGAACAAACTGACGTCTATCGGACAAATAAGATCTAAACCACTGCAGCGAAGTTCCATTTAGTCCAACATAGTGTTGTTGTGGAGAGTGGAAATAATGAGACTGATTCATGTAGCAGATGACTTTATTCACTCTCTCATCAGTCATACAGAGAAAAAGCATGTCTCAATACACCATGGGTTCTCCTTTTATAACAGCCGCCCATCTCACATCTGCATGACATCTCACATCACAATACCTTAATCCTTTCTCCCCCAACTCCTTCTTCCTGCTCCTTCACCATGATCTCCATACATATTGTCCTTCTGTGTTTACCCTCTGCATCCAGTCTGAGATGATTAACCCAGTCTCTACACCGCCCCCCCAGAATCTCAGACTGATTTTCAGTCCTCACATACTTTTGGCTTCAGTCTCCTCCCATATCTGCTGTAACGGGGGTTTATCGCTTCCGCGGCGCTGCTGTGCCGGTGGGGGGCTCCTGGGGGTGTATCTGTCTGCGGGTGGGCCATGGCGGGGGGGGGGGGGACTTCGACTTGCCCATGTGGCTGCTCTGATGAATCGTTTACCTGGGGAGTTCTCAGTGGGGTCTTCCATGCCGAGGGGCCCGAGCCAACAGCACTTGCTCGTCTGCTACTACAAAGGCGGGCTTAAGTCTGTCAATGCATATTTTCTCCCGACGACCCCCCAAGTCTAACAAAAAATGTTTGTCCCCTGTTTCCAGCACTCTGAACAGGCCATCGTAGGGTGGGTGCAATGGAGGGCGGTGGGCATCATGCCTGACAAACACGAACGCCGCGTTCTTCAAAGTTTTTGGCACAAAAGCGCGTGGAAAACAGTGGTGGGCCGGGCCTGGCAGCGTGCCTTTGTCTGCACTGCTGCAAATGCTGAGACAGGCAGCTGTCCGGCGCGGGATTATCTGGCAAAAATTCCCCGGGCAGCCGCAGTGGCTGAGAAAAAACAAGCTCCGCCGGGAAAACCTCCAAATCCTCTTTTGGTGCAGAACGCAACCCAAATAAAACCCACGGCAACCGGTCTACCCATTTTGCATCCGTCAGTGAAGCCCTGAGTGCTGCTTTCAGTGACCTATGAAACCGCTCGCATAACCCATTGGCCTGTGGGTTGTACGCAGTTGTGCGATGAATTGCAACACCCAGGCTACGGGCCATCGCAGACCGGAGGTTGGAAACAAACTGAGGGCCCCTATTGGACGTGTTGTCCGATCGGATTCCAAAACACACCACCCATGTCGTCAAAAAAGTGCGCGCCACATCCATGGACGTGGTTGCCGCCAGCGGGACTGCTTCTGGCCAATGTGTGGTGTGGTCCACCACTGTCAGAAGGTGCGTGCACCCCTGCGATGGCGGGAGGGGGCCCATGAGGTCCACATGAACATGGTCGAACCTCTTAGCCGGTATACGAAACGGCTCCAAAGGAGCCTTCGTGTGTCTGTGTACTTTGGCTCGTTGGCACGCTACGCAGGCTGCAGCCCACTCTTTCACTTGTTTGCGCAGGCCTGGTCACATGAACTTTGCTCCCACCATTTTGACTGACGCGCACACTCCTGGGTGCACCAGAGCATGAACTTACTCAAACACGCGGCGGCGCCAAGCAACTGGGACCACAGGGCGCGGGCGTCCCGTGGAGACATCGCAGATTAGGGGGGGCTTGCCGTCTTGCAGTACTCTGCTCTCCAGCCTTAACCCTGTTGGTCCAGACTGGAGCGCGCACAGGTCCGTATCGCTAATCTGCTCTGCGGCCATGGCTGTATAATCTATCCCCACGCAGACTGGGGCCTCTACTGCGCACGAGAGGCAGTCCGCCACCACATTCAGTTTACCCGACACATGCTGAATATCGGTTGTAAACTCCGAGATTGCGGCCAGCTGTCTCTGCTGCCGGCCCGACCATGGTTCCAAAACCTTGGCCATCGCGAACATTAGCGGCTTGTGGTCCGTGAATGCGGTGAAGCTGCACCCTTCTAGCCAGAACTGGAATTGGCGTATGGCCAGGTGGAGAGCCAGCAACTCTCCTTTGAACGCGCTGTATTTACACTCACTGTCGCGCAAAGCCCTGCTGAAAAAAGCGAGCAGCTGCCAAGAACCGGCGACACGTTGCTCCACGACGGCCCCTATGGCCGCGTCCGAGGCGTCGGTAGTGAGCGCTATCCGGGCCGCGGGGTCTGGGTGCGCCAACAGTGCGGCGTTTGCCAGGGCTGTTTTTTTTTTTGTAACTTAGATTTTTATTCATTTTTCATCATATATAATGCATTCAGATCACATTCTACATTTAAAAAACAAAGGGGTTAGGGTAGGGAAAAAGAAAAAAAAAAAAGAAAGAAAAAAAAAAAGGTGGGGGGACAAATGTTGGAGCATCAAGTTTTAGTTTCCATCTCTTAATTCTTCTGGTTTTTTCAGTGTCTTTGGTTATTCTTTCAATTTCTGCCTCGTTGTTGCACTTTGTAGTGTGTCCATTTCCGCCATTTTTTTTCCCATAGTCCTTCTTGCATTCTTTGTCGATATGCTAGTTTTTCCATCATACGTATGTCCTCAACAATGTCAGTCCATTGTTCTTGGTCAGGAAGAACTTCTGATCGCCATTTTTTTGTGATAGTTTTTTTACATGCAATCAACAAGATTTTAACTAGATATCTGTCCTCAGCCTGTATAACATTGTCTCTTTTAAGATCACATAAGTACATCAGGTTACAGTTCATTGGTGTATTATATCATAATATCCTCTGTATTGTCACATGTATAGATTTCCAGAATGATGATATTTTGTAGCATTTCCAAAACATATGTGAGTGGTCTGCATTTTGAGCCCCACATCCCCTCCAGCATAAAGATTGGGTATTTGTATATTTTCCTTGAATCTGTGGTGTAATGAAAAAGCGAATCAGGTTTTTCCATCCAAATTCCCTCCATGCCCTTGAATTTGTTGATGTGTGTTGTGTTTTCCATATTTCCTGCCAGCTTTCTTCTGTTATGTTTAAATTGAGCTCTTTCTCCCATTTCTCCTTTATATAGTTACTTGTATGATTGTTTGTCATAAGTTTCTGATATAGCTTTGAAATAATTCTTATTTTATTTCCTGTATATGAGCTTAAAATAAGTTGTATAATCTCGTTCACATCTGTTTGGAGGTTATGCCTAATCTTCTTCATATAATAATCTCTCATCTGCAGATATCTGAAAAATTCCGATCTTTCTAGTTTAAATTTTCTCCTGATGTTTACAAAGCTCCCGAGATCTTTTTTTCCGATATTGCCCCATGCTGTGATTCCCTTGTTCACCAGATTTTTGTATCCCCTATCTTGTTTTGCCGGTTCAAACTGACTGTCAAATGCTACCCATTTCAATAGTTTTATGTCTTCCCTTATATTATATTTTTGTACTATTTTATACCACAGTTCTAAAGTAAATTTGGTGATTGGGTCTATTTGTTTGATTTGCTTATATGCATCTTTATCTCCTATTATGCTTTGTACTGGGAGTCCCTCAATTTCCTTTTCCATTTCTTTCCATTTTGCCTCATATCCCTCGTCGCACCAACATATGATATATCTTATTTGTGCCGAGTAGTAATATTCTTTTAGACTCGGTAGGCCCATGCCTCCTTTCTCTTTTGGTAATTGGAGGGTTTTATATTTCACTCTTGGTTTTTTACCTCCCCAAACAAATCTCGATATCATCCTGTCCCACTTTGAGAATTGGGCATCTGGAATCTCTGTTGGTATAGCCTGGAAGAGGTAAAGTAATCTAGGTTGTATGCTGATTTTGACTGTCTCAATTTTTGAATTCAGATCCATATTTAAGATTGACCATCTATCAATATCTTTTTTTATTTCTTGTTCCAACCTATCATAGTTTGCTTTATATATTTTGCTTAGGTCTTTAGGTATGTTCACTCCAAGGTATTTTATTTCTTTTTGGTTCCAGTTTAGTTTGATCTTATCAGTTATCTGGTTTAGAGGGTTATAGTGGAATGTCAGTATTTGTGTTTTTGTTATGTTTATCTTGTATCCTGATAATTTTCCAAAATTTTCTATCAAGTTCATCATTTCCATTATTGATTCATCTGGTTGTTCGAGGTAAACTATAATATTGTCTGCAAATAGCCCAATCTTGTGTTCCGCCCCCTTTATTGTTACACCTTTTAATTTCTTATTTTGTCGTATCGCTTGAGCCAATGGTTCTATGAACAGAGCAAACAAGGTGGGCGATAAGCAGCATCCCTGCCTAGTTGATCTTTGTATATTTACTTTGTCTGTTAAGCTACCGTTTATCTTGATTCTTGCCACAGGTTCTTGATATAGTGTCCTTATGCATTGTACTGATTTTTCGTTAAATCCAAAGCGCTCCAGTACACTATATAGGAATTTCCAGTTAACCCTGTCAAATGCTTTTTCTGCGTCTAAACTCATTATTACTGCGCTTTTCTTTTCTTTATGTATTTGGTTAATTATATGTATTGTTCTCCTGATATTGTCGTGTGTTTGGCGTCCCTCTATGAAACCAGTTTGATCATCTTCTATCAATTCCGTCAAGAATGTCTTTATTCGTTTACATATAATTGTTGTATATATTTTATAATCCACATTTAATAAAGAGATTGGTCTATAGTTTCCTCATTGTTCTTTATCTTTCCCTGGCTTTAAAATAACTGAAATGATAGCTTCGTTCCATGATGGAGGTATTTTGTTGTTGTTCAACGTCCAATTAAATGACTTTAGGAGCTGTGGCGTGAGTTCTTCTATAAACAGTTTATAAAACTCAGATGGGTATCCATCACTACCTGGTGATTTACCGTTTTTAAGTGACTTAATCACATCTCTGATCTCTTGTGTTGTTATTTCTGATGTTAGTTTTTCATTTTGTTGATTTCCTATTGATGGCAAGTCCAATGTGCCTAGAAATTTTTTAATATCTTTAGTATTTGTTTCTTCAGGTTGCGAGTATAGTTCTTGGTAGAAATTATGGAATATTTCTTCGATGTTTTCTGGGTTAACTGTGGTTTTATTTGTGGTGGGGTCTTTAATCTTGTATACATTATTCATTGTTTGTTGTTTTCTTAACCGTTTTTCCAGCAGTTTTGTGGCTTTTGGCCCCGTTTCATAATATTTTTGCTTTAGATATCTATTTTTCCTTTCAATTTCATCCATTTGTGTTTCTTTTATCTTTGTTTTTTCTTCTTTAATTTCTTGATATATTTTTGGATCATTTGTGCTTTGATGTTTACGTTCTAATTCCCTCAGTCTCTCACATCTTTGTTCATACGCTTCCAGTTTAGTCTTATTTGCTTTTCCTGTTTCAACAATTAATTTTCCTCTTAACACGGCTTTTAGTGCGTCCCATAGTATTGTTGGGTCCACTTCTTCATTGTCATTCTCTTGGATATATTCGTTTATGTTTATTTTTATTCTTTCTTTCATTTTCTCATCATTTAACAGTCCTACGTTAAGTTTCCATGTTGTTTGTCGTTTTCTATTGTTTAAATATATTTCCATGTATATAGGATTATGATCTGATATTTCTGCCCCTCCAATCCAACAATTTCTCACCCTGTGTCTGTCACCTTCATTCATAAGGAAGTAATCTATTCTAGAGTGTACTTTATGGACTGCTGAATAATGTGTATAGTCTTTTTCGAGTGGGTGTAGGTCCCTCCATATGTCTACCATACCCATTTCTGCCAGTGAGGTTCTTATGAACTTTGTTACATGTTTTTTTGTCTTCTTAACACTTGTTGTGTCAACTTCATGATCCATGACAGCATTTAAGTCTCCTCCACAAATTAGGACTCCTTCACTGTGTGTTGCTATGAGATCAAACAGATGTTGAAAAAAACCCTTGTCACTTTCTGGTGGGGCATAGATGTTCACTAATGTAATCTGCATACTATCTATTATTCCCTTTATTATTACATACCTGCCTTCTTTATCCTGGATTTCCTGTTCACTTTCAAATTGTATTTTGTTTGAGATTAGTATCATAACCCCCCTTTTAGCTCCTCCCTTAAATGAACTGTAGTAGGAGTTCTTATAGCCAAATCTCTTTAGTTTCACATGTTCTGTCTTGCTCAAATGTGTCTCTTGCATAAATATAATTTCAGCTTTTTCCTTCTTGAATTTTCTTATTATTCTTTCCCTTTTAACAGGTGAGTTCAGACCATTCACGTTTAGTGTCATTATCTTAAGATTTTTACCCATATTCATGTTTTTCCATTTTTTTAACTTGTGCTCCTAGCCCCTTTAACAACAAAAATAACACATATTTATATAAAAACACATTAAAAAATCTCGACCTCCGTACTTTGGGCCTTTCTTCTGCCCACTGGTCCCTGTTGGTGGGTGGGGGGTTTGTCTTCACAGAGTGAAGGGCCCTCCCTAGACTTCTAATTACTATCAAAGTAATAATCATTAGTCTAGAAATGTCCAACAAATATCACTTAAACCTCTCCTAGCCGTCTGTTTCTCTTTTACCTTGTCTTCTTGGCCTTCATTTCTTCTGTGCCTTTCTTAATCTTTGTTATGATCTAGGCTTTCAGTTGAAAGCCTTGTAGCTTGTCCTGGGCCCGCTGCGCCACGTTGAATCTGCAGATCCGTTTCTTCGGGCAGTTCCAGTTCTTTTTTTAAGAACTGATCCATGAATTTCGTCATCGAGTTGCCTTCAATGCCCTCCGGAATTCCAAAGATGCGCATATTGCTTCGTCTGGATCTGCTCTCCAAGTCGTTTATTTTCTCCTGCATCCTCTGCGTTTGCGTCATCAGGGTCTGTAGTTGTTCGTTTGCCTCGCTTTTCCAATCTTCTAGCTCCGATATTCGAGCCTACGCTTCTGTCATACACGCCCGCTGGGAGCGCAGCTCCTCCATGTTTTCTGCTAGCTTGCGCTCTATTTCTCTTCGGAGGTCCATAATTTCCTCCTTAATCTCTTTTTTCAGCTCCTCCTTAAGAGCCGCTAAATCCTGCTGTAGCTGCCGCTTGAATTCTCTTAACTCTTTACCCAAACTGGCGATGCCAGTGTTCATGTTTTCGAGTCTGGCGTCCTCCATTTTCTCTGCTGTAGACACCTCGTTTTTTTGGGCTTCGTGTTCAGCGGTTTTTCCTGCGTTGTTGGAGAGGAATTCTTCAATTTTACCCTGCTTTTGTCTTTGTGCCCAGTTCCTTCGTGTTTTCATCCCTTTGTTTATTGATCCGCTTATGTCGAGTTGGCCATTTACCGATGATTTTTAATCCGGCTAGGGAGAGCTCTCTGTTTAAGCGTTATGTCTCTCCGCCATCTTCCCGGAAGTCTGCCAGGGCTGTTTTAACCTCAGAGAACGCCTGCTCTCGCTCCTGAGTCCATTCGACTCTATCCGCGGGTTTCCATCTCTTGAGCGCGGCGTACAATGACTGCATGAGTTGAACTGCACGGGGGAGGAACCGGTTATAAAAGTTAACCATCCCCAAAAATTCTTGCAGCACCTTGACCGTCTGAGGCTGGGGAAAATTCGTCACGGCGCGTGGCCGTGAAAGAAAATTCCGGTAGGAAAGAAAATTCTTTCCTACCGGCTCTTTGTCTCTGAGGTAAGCGCAATCACGATCATGCCGGGGAGAATACAATATTCCAGAGACATGTTACTGCATTTAAACACGGATAATGCAGTATCTGTTATTGAGTCTATGCCGCAACTGCCGGACATTATTTTAAGAGACTTTCATGGACACAGAGATGAAAAGAGAGACAAGAGGAGGAAACGCGGAAAGTGTGGAGGCGTGAAATTAAGCCTGAGGAGACGTCAGTTTAACAGCATTCCTCTTCCTTCCATGATTTTGGGGAACGTACAATCCCTGAGAAATAAAGTAGATGAAATTCAAGGGAACGTACTCTACCAGAAGGACTTCAAGAACTGCTGTGTCATGGCTTACACGGAGACGTGGCTTACGGCGTAAGACCCGGATGCGGACCTGTGGATTGACGGCTTTGGAGCCCCACTTTGCTCGGATCGGCAGGAAGAGGTAACGGGGAAACGTCAGGGGGGTGGCGTATGTTTATACATTAATAAACAGTACTGCACATCTGTCACGGTCAGAGAGCGCATCTGTACACCCGATGTGGAGCTTCTGTCCGTATTGCTACGTCCCTTTTATCTGTCCCGTGAGTTCCCCCAACATCATCACGACTGTGTACATTCACCCGAGGGCAGACGCTGACTCCGCCTCCAGCACCGTCTTTGATGTGGTACATTGGCTGCAGTCAATTTCTCCAGAGGCTCCAAACTTTATTCTTGGGGATTTTAACCATGCTTCTTTAAAGAAGACACTTAAAAACTTTTATCAGTATGTTTCCTGCCCAACCAGGCGAAAAAAGACATTGGACCTGTGCTATGGATCTCCCTAGCTATTGTCCTTCTCTGTTTACCCTCTGCATCGGGTGTGAGATGATTAACCCAGTCTCTACATTGTAATCTATCAAGTAGAATATCATGGTCGATAGTATCAAAGGCTGCACTAAGATCTAAAAGGACAAGTACAGAAACAAGTCCATTATCAGATGCGATAAGGAGGTCATTAGTGACCTTCACTAAGGCTGTTTCAGTGCTGTGATGAATTCTGAACCCAGATTGAAACTCTTCAAATAAACCATTTCCCTGCAAGTGATCAAATAATTGCATAGCAACAACTCTTTCTAAGATTTTTGAAATGAAAGGCAGATTAGAGATTGATCGATAGTTGGCTAAAACTCCTGGATCGAGGGTTGGCTTTTTGAGTAAGGGTTTAATTACAGCAATTTTAAAAGCCTGTGGTACATGCCATAAAGTTAAAGAAGAATTGATTATTTTGTGGCAGGTTGGCACAACCCCCACAACAAACTGGGACAGACAGCTTGCTCTTCTGGTTTTTTCCGCTGCATGCTGTGATATAATCTGCCATTTATGCATGGTTTCACTGCTGTGATGTTAATGTCCCATTCATGCATTGTGTTCATGCATCCTGTACTGTCTGTGCCTCTCATATGCAAATGCCCAGATCGACTGCTGTGAAGGTCTTTGATGTATTGTCTGAGTTGGGTATATATGCTGCACCATTCTGTAATTCTGCCTCTCAATCTGATTCCTGCAACTGCTGCTGACATACACTGTGTCTCTTTGCCTGCGAGCCTGAGGGACGCCGCTCCAGTCTGCTCAGACTTGGGCTGGGGCGGAGTTCCTATGAAGGCGGTATGATTTAATAAACCTATTTAAAACTAACACCAACGCTGCTTTATTTCATGCCACCGCACTGGTGACCCAACGCTGAAAAAAACACGCTGCCGGCGAACGCAGCACCCGGCGGTGTTTCTCCGACGACAAACGAATGCGGCAGCCTGACTGATCTGCCCTCCCTTCTGCTGCAGGGAGACTTCGACACAGAGTTTCCAGGTGAAACTCTCCGGAGACCACCCACGACCGGGAAAGCCGCAGCAAACATGGTGAGATCTGCATGCCTAGATCGGCACAACCACGATGGACCTTCCACGCTCGCAGCTTCCCCACACGAGAGCGCATGTACCTCGTCCTTTCTCTGCGACGGCGACTCCCATGGCCAACGGAGCACATGTGGACCTGAACGCACCATGACCGAGCGAGGGACAAGAGCGTCTACTTCCCTTCACCGCTCCAACACATTGAACGGGGATGATTAAGCTCCCCGACCCTGGTTCTCCTCTCCAGTTGGCCCACCCACGCACGGAACCCCGGCACACGCATCGGGGGTTACGAGGACGGCACGCCACCCACGGGACAAATACGGCTCCACAGACCCCCATCATCCTTTGCCGCTGCACACAGAGCTCTTCAGGGCTGCTCTCACACCTGGAGGCACGCACACAGCATGCTCGAAGGATTTGTTAATGGTCTCAGCCACGGCACACGTGGGGAATTCAGTGGTTTTGCGGTTCCCGAAGGCTTTTAAGGTTGTGCCCGCACCTAAAAGTCAACATGCCAGGTCCCTTTGCTTCTGTTTTTTTTTCTTACAGCCGCTCCTGCTTTTCTTCACGGCCACTATTAATCCTTGTAGGACTTAATTGCGGGAGGAGTCAGTGACTAATTTTTCTTCTTGTGATCTCCGCAAGTTCAACGGGACAGCCCCTTGACATCGCGGAACAACAAGCAATTTTTGCGCGGCCCGGACGATTTCACCGCTCCCGGCCGGCACTTACTACCCCCCTCCCCCTCCACCTGCACAGAGCTTTTCCCTGCTCGCTGCCAAAGCTGCAATATCGAGGTCTCGGCCACCTGCCTTGCCCTCTGGGGGGGAGTGTGTGGTGGGTTGGCACAACCCCCACAACAAACTGGGACAGACAGCTCGCTCTTCTGGTTTTTTCCGCTGCATGCTGTGATGTAATCTGCCATTTATGCATGGTTTCACTGCTGTGATGTTAATGTCCCATTCATGCATTGTGTTCATGCATCCTGTACTGTCTGTGCCTCTCATATGCAAATGCCCAGATCGACTGCTGTGAAGGTCTTTGATGTATTGTCTGAGTTGGGTATATATGCTGCACCATTCTGTAATTCTGCCTCTCAATCTGATTCCTGCAACTGCTGCTGACACACACTGTGTCTCTTTGTCTGAGAGCCTGAGGGACGCCGCTCCAGTCTGCTCAGACTTGGGCTGGGGCGGAGTTCCTATGAAGGCGGTATGATTTAATAAACCTGCTTAAAACCTCACATCGCTGCCTTATTTTGTCATCCGCCTCAATTTGAAGAATACGGCTACCAATAAATGAGAAGACTGTGGAGAGCGTGAAATGAAGAGGCTGAATTTATTTCTCAATTCAGGTTTATTAACAATCACGTGTCTCCAACATCCTCTCAAACAGAAAAGAGAACCAACTTCCCACATCTCCCCTTTTTATACTCGGGACATCAAAGTACAGAATCACATTGTCATTCAATCCCCAGAGACAATACATCACCCCCCAGGTCTTCTCTTCTCCACCTAAAACCCTGGTGGTCAGGAAGTCTTTTCAGAGCCATTTCTAAAGACACAATTCACACCCTTCTGTCATCCCCAGGAGGTCCAGACTTACTGTTCCTTCTAAGACGTGAGGTAACAGTAATATACATATGCAGCCTAAGCATCTCAAATATGTGTGCCACATGACCCCCCCAAACGTCGAAGATGAAACAATACAACATAGTCTACACAACATGATAAAATCACCAACATCAGTGCATATGCTGTCTGGGCTTCAACCGTCTTCCCAACTTGCTGTAAGCGGGCTTCGCCGCTCCCGTGGCACCATCCTGCAGTGGATCCGCTATCTGAGGATGAGAACTGTTAGTCAATCCCTGAGGGGGCTCTGGGGCATGCTCCCTGGGGGGTCTGCTGCATCAAGGAGCCCTCGCCACTTACACAGTTTCATCAGCCATCACAAAGGCAGGTTTAAGTCTGTCTATATATACAGTATATATATATATATATATATATATATATATATATATACTGTATATGTGTGTATAGACTCTATACCAATTGTTTCCCTCCTGTCCCCTAAATCTAGCAAAAAATGCTTATCACCTGTTTCCAGCACTCTATATGGGCCATCGTAAGGTGGTCACAGGGTTGGCCGCTGAGCCTCGTGCCTGACAAAAACAAACTTGGCGTTTTTTAAAGATTTAGGTACAAAAACACGCGGAAAAGTGTGATGAACGGGGCCCGGAAGCATGTCCGCTCCCGTGTCGTTCAGTGACCGCTGAGCAGGGGGACGCTCTGGCGCCGGATTACCAGGAAGAAACTCCCCTGGCAGCTGGAGGGGTTGCGCAAACACCAACTCAGCTGGGGAGGCTTTTAAGTCCTCTTTAGGTGCAGAACGCAACCCTAATAAAACCCATGGTAGTCTGTTTACCCAATTTGCATCCGTAAGCGACGCTCTGAGGGCTGCTTTCAATGACCTATGAAAACGCTCGCATAAACCATTAGCCTACGGGTGGTACGCGGTAGTGCGGTGGATTGTTATCCCCAGGCTGCGGGCCATCGCTAACCAAAGCTCAGAAACAAATTGAGGCCCCCTGTCCGACGTAATATCCGACAGGACCCCAAAACGCGCTACCCAAGCCGTTAAAAAACGTGCGGGCCACCTCTGCGGCTGTGGTTGATGCCAGTGGGACCACTTCAGGCCAATGCGTGGTGCGGTCCACCATTGTCAAAAGATGCGTGCACCCCTGCGACGACGGTAGGGGGCCTACGAGGTCGACATGCACATGATCGAACCTCTTGGCCGGGATGTGAAACGGCTCTAAGGGGGCTTTAGTGTGTTTGTGTATTTTGGCCCGCTGGCATGCCATGTAGGCTCTTGCCCACTCCTTAACGTCCTTGCACAGGCTCGGCCAAACAAACTTCTCTCCTACCATTCTTACCGACACGCGCACCCCCGGGTGCGCCAGAGAGTGAATCGAGTCAAAAACACGGCGGCGCCACGCGGCCGGCACTACCGGACGCAGTCGTCCGGTAGAGACATCGCAATTTAGGGGGGCATACCATTTTGCAGCCTCTTGCTCTCCAGCCTTAACCCTGTTGGTCCAGACTGGAGCGCGCACACATCCGTGTCGCTACCCTGATCCGCAGCCATGGCTGCATAATCTATCCCCACGTGGACTGGGGCCGCGTACGCTTCCGCACTGCTATTTTGCTCTGCGTCCGCGGTAGTATAATCTACCTCTGTGCGGACTGGAGCGGTTACGGCGCGAGAGAGGCAGTCTGCCACCACATTAAATTTACCCGCTACGTGTTGAATATCAGTAGTAAATTCTGAAATTGCAGCCAGCCGCCTCTGCTGCCAGCCCGACCATAGTTCCGAAACTTTGGCCATTGCAAAAGTGAGCGGTTTGTAGTCGACAAACGCGGTGAAACGCCGACCTTCTAGCCAGAACTAGAAGTGACGAATGGCTAAGTGGAGCGCTAACAACTCCCTGTCGAACACGCTGTATTTTCGCTCGGCCTCGCGCAAGGTCCTGCTGAAAAAGGCCAGCGGCTGCCAAGCCCCGGCAACATGTTGCTCCACTACCGCCCCTATGGCCACGTCTGACGCGTCAGTGGTGAGCGCTATGCGGGCCGTTGGGTCTGGATGAGCCAACAACGCAGCATCTGCAAGGGCTTTTTTTACCTCCAAGAATGCGCGCTCCCGCTCCGGGGACCATTCGATTGCATTTGAGGGTTTTTGTTTTTTAAGCGCTGCATACAATGGTTGCATGAGCTGTGCTGCGCGGGGGAGGAAACGGTTATAAAATTTCACCATTCCCAAAAACTCCTGTAGTGCTTTGACCGTTTGTGGCTGGGGAAAATCTGCTACTGCGCGCACTTTGTCCAGCAGCGGAACTGCTCCCTCTGGGGAGACGCGGTGCCCCAAAAAATCAATCTGCGCCACCCCGAACTGGCACTTCGCTGGGTTGATTATTAACCCGTGCTCCCCCAACCTCCGGAAAACTGCCGTGAGGTGCTTTTCGTGTTCTTCTTTGGACGCGCTGGCTACCAAAATGTCGTCCAGGTAGATGAACACAAAAGGGAGATCGCGTAACATCGCGTCCATCATGCGCTGGAAAGTTTGCACAGCGCCTTTAAGCCCAAACGGCATGCGCAAAAACTCAAAAAGTCCAAACGGAGTTATTACCGCTGTTTTGGGAATGTCCTCAGCGCGTACTGGGACTTGATGATAACCGCGGACCAAGTCTATTTTAGAAAAAATGTGCGCCCCCGCCAGATGAACCGAAAAATCCTGAATATGGGGAATTGGGTAGCGGTCGTGCGCTGTGGCGTTGTTCAACCTGCGGAAATCACCGCAAGGTCGCCACGAGCCGTCAGCCTTAGGGACCATGTGAAGCGGGGAAGCCCATGGGCTATTCGAACGCCGGATGATGCCCAACCTTTCCAGGTTGGCGAACTCCTCGCACGCTATGGTCAGTTTAGCTGCATCCAAGCGCCGAGCTTTTGCAAAAACGGGGGGACCAGCGGTAGTGATAAAGTGCTCCACCCCGTGTTTAGCAACGACTGCTGAAAACGTGGGAACCGTGAGTGCTGGAAACTGAGTGAGGAGTGTGTGAAACTTACCACCTGCTGTGGCAACGTTGGCTTGTGCTGTGGGCGGGGACACTCGAGCTGCACAAGGGATAGAGTAAAAAGAGAGTGCATTAACCAAGCGTCTATTGGGAAGATCAACCAACACCCCATGTGAGCACAGAAAATCAGCACCTAACATGTTGAAACTCACCGCCGCTATAATAAAAGTCCACTCATATGTGCGGCTGTGCAGGGACAGAAGTAGAGTCCTTTCACCGAAGGTCTTAATGCTCGAGCCGTTCGCCGTTGATGCTCTGTGACTCCCGGGGCCCGCCAGCCGGTCAGCGTAGGTTGGCATGATGAAACTCACTTGGGAGCCTGTGTCCACGAGGAATTGCCTCCCAGAATGTGCATCCGTCAGGTAGAGCAGCTTGTTCTGTTCACCGAGGGCTGCAGCTGCTACCGACTCCCGGTCCTGGAGTTTCCCGAGATCTTGAACTGACACGGCGGTATACACTTGCGTGCCCTCTCTGCGAAACGACGATGGTAAAAACAGAGGTCGTTTCATCCGCGATGTCGGGGCTTCGCCGCCGACGTTGTTGGTGTGTCTGCCTCCGTCGCCTCTGGCCCTTTGCCGTTCCCAGTCGTTGCGCCGAGGTCTGCCGCTGCTGCGGTGGCCATGTGCCGTCCGCTGGCGTTGAGGATCCGCTGCGCCTCCTGGGCTAGCGCGCGGAAGTCCCGCTGGGTCACAAACTGAGAGCCCGCCAGGGTCGCCCTCGTCTGCGACGGTAGAGTTCTCAGGAAGATGTGAGTGAAGAGGAAATCGTCATCGTCTGAGCCTCTCAGCTTTAGCATGTCTTCCATCAGGTCAACAGGCATACTTTCTCCCAAGTCATGCAGGGCCAGGAGTCTCTCGGCTCTCTCCTGGGCTGAGGGAGTGAAACGCTGGATGAGGGCAGCTTTCAACCCACCGTATTTGTCACCAGCGGGTGGGCGCTGCACCAGGCACTGCACATGTCGAGCTGTGCGGCTGTCGAGTTTGGCGATGACGTGGTAGAACTTTGTGTCATCTGCTGTTATTCCCCCGAGAGCGAACTGGGCTTCGGCCAGGAGGAACCATGAGTCCGGGTTGTCTTGCCAGAATTGTGGTAGCTTGACTGAGACTGCGTTTGCCCAGCTGGTCCCTGGCGAGTCTGGTTCAGGGGAATTGTCTCTGCTCATTCTACATCTTAAGGTCACCAGTGTGGAGAGCGTGAAATGAAGAGGCTGAATTTATTTCTCAATTCAGGTTTATTAACAATCACGTGTCTCCAACATCCTCTCAAACAGAAAAGAGAACCAACTTCCCACATCTCCCCTTTTTTATACCCGGGACATCAAAGTACAGAATCACATTGTCATTCAATCCCCAGAGACAATACATCACCCCCCAGGTCTTCTCTTCTCCACCTAAAACCCTGGTGGTCAGGAAATCTTTTCAGAGCCATTTCTAAAGACACATTTCACACCCTCCTGTCTTCCCCAGGAGGTCCAGACTTAGTGTTCCTTCTAAGACGTGAGGTAACAGTAATATACATATGCAGCCTAAGCATCTCAAATATGTGTGCCACAAGACTTTTTTTAGATAACCTGGTATGAATAGGGTCTAAAAGACAAGTTGAAGGCTTGGATGAGGAGATTATTTTATCCACCTCTAAAAGGTCAATTGGAGTAAACTTATCTAAACATATATCAATTGAAGGAGTTGTAGTAGTTGCTGTACTTAAGTTTACAGTGGGAAGAATCTGACTGATTTGACCTCTAATAGATAAAATTTTATGATTGAAAAAGTCCTGACTAGAAAGCTCTTGGGGGATGCAAGGATTGACAGAGTCCTGACTCTTTGTCAGCCTGGCTACAGTGTTGAAAAGAAACCTGGGATTATTCTTGTTCTCTTCTATTAATGCAGAGTAATAACTTGTTCTAGCTTTCTAAGAGATTTTTTATAAATTAGATGATTTCTCCACGCTAAACAGAATTCATCTACATACGTGGACAAAATTGTTGGTATTCCTCTGTTAATGAAAGAAAAACCCACAATGGTCACAGAAATAACTTGAATCTGACAAAAGTGGTAATAAATAAAAATTCTGTGAAAATTAACCAATGAAAATCAGATAATGCTTTTGAATTGCAGCTCAACAGAATTACTTTAAAAAAACAAACTCGGGGCTTGCCAGTTTGGGCCGCCGCTGAAGGAGGAGGAGGTGGAGGGGCGGCCATGGGAGGATGATTGACGTCCTGGTGGGGAAAATCTTCCAGGGAAAGGATGTCGAATCTGTTTTCCAGTAGCAAGGGAAGAGAGGAGGCGCGGCCATGTCTGGTCAATCGCCGATGTTTGCTAGTTTGCCCAACCAAGGTCCAGGGCACGCATTGAGGATGAGAAAAACCACCTGGGGCTTTGGGTTTAGCTCCGAGCTGAAGCCAGTGTTTATTGCTGGGGTCCTAGACATCTGAATAGACCGGAGCAGGGGTGGAAGTTGATGGCGATGTGTTAAATTCACCCAGGTAAGTAGCCGTCTCTGCCAGCTGCGAGTCGGTTGCCGGGGCCGATGTTCGCTCAAGGATTATAGTGTCTAGGTGGTCTTCAGCCTCCCGAATCTTACGGAGGTTGGAGAGTCTCACTTCCAACTCAGAAACGTTCTTAAGGAGGAACACACAGCTGACACATGTCGAGGATGGAGTCATGATGTTCCAGGCGAGAAGTTGATAGCTAGCTAGCTAAAAACGGCTAAAAAAATATCTGTGAACTCTTAAGGCCCTTTTCCACTAGGGTCAGTATGGTACGGTTCGGTACAGTTCAGCCTGCTTGTGTTTCCACTGCACATGGAGTCCCACTTGACGTGAGTAGGAATAGTTACACAGAGGCGGCGCAACCCTCTCCCTCCCGTTATGTAAAACAAGCATAATGTTACGCAAAACACAAGCTGGCAGGATACGAGGCGTCTGCGTTCTCTGGCTTTTTTTTTTGCTAGAATAAAGGCAAAAAAAGAGAACAGAAGGCAAAGGCAGCGATACGACACACTGGAAAAGTACTGAAGCGTTTAGGAAACCATACAGCAGTATTAAGGGGAAGACATGAGGATATGAACTATATCACATATGACGGTAAGCTAATGATTGCTAATGGTATTTTGCTTTTAAGTCTGCTGTACAACATTGTAATGTCGGCAAGTTATCGGTATTAGGTACTAAAATATTCTGTGTGTGTGTGTTTCAGATGGCTCTCTTGTGGCAAAAAGATCGCTTCAAACCGTAGGTCTGAACATTCAACACAGTGATGTCACCCCAGCTTCGGGAACGTGAAGTGATTACAGAACTGCAGAATGTCTGTAGGAATGTTTAGCTTCCTGTGGAACAAATTGCTCTGATCTTTTGTCAAAATCATGGAGAGACTGTTGAGACGTCATGGGATTTACCTGCTCCAGCCAGTGGTGTCGTGGCAAAACATGGATCATCTGCCAAACTTGATTGCCAGGTGCCATATTGTAGTATATGAGCCATAAAATACATATTTCAACAGGTACAACAGTACTGAGTTAGGTACAGTAAGATATATTTAACAATTATGATGCATTTTAAGCCAAAACAAATGGATCTAGTGTAGAGGATGACTTTCACAAACGAGACTGAGTTTATTTCTCAGGGTTGGTTTATTGCAAGATCACATCCTCTAACAAGAACAGGATCTCAGGAAAGAGGCAGAGCAATCATCCAACACAGCTCTTATAGTCTCACCAGACACAAATCCCCCCACATCAAATCACACACCCCCAACCCACAGTCTTAGGTAAACATCCAGCGCCCGAGGCTCCTTGGCGTCTCCATTGTCCTCTGACCCTCTAGCGTCTGGGGCTCCTGCTGGGGCATTCTCTCCAGCTTCACATCTCCTGCAAGGCCAACTTCACACCTGCCGTAGGTCCTCACAGGGTCAGGTCCTCTTTGGTCCTTAAGACGTGAAGCTTCTGGAATATGCACCGTCATTCCTACTAGGTGAATGCGGGGGATATGAATACAATATATGCGCCTTAAGTATGCGCCATATAACCCCCCCCCCAAACGTCTAAATAAGGACAAAGTGCACCCCAATATGCTTACCATCATAACATAATACACAGAACAGCAAAAAAAGGCACAACACATCACACTTCCGGCTGCTTGGGCTTCAATCGCCTGCCATATCTGCTGTAAGCCAGTTTCGACCTTCCAGTAGCCGCTTCTTGCATCTGTGAATTAGAGTCGTTAGCACATCCTTGTGAAAGCTTAGCAGAGTGTCTCCCCGGCGGCCTGCCACGGCGGGGGGCCCTGGCTAACTGCACTTGTTCATCAGCTAACACAAAAGCGGGTTTGAGTCTGTTGATGCAGACTAATTCCCTCCTGTCTCCCAAATCGAGCAAAAAATGCTTTCCCCCGGTTTCTAACACTCTGAACGGTCCATCGTAAGGTGGTCTTAAACCTAACCTCTGTGCGTCGTGTCTAACAAAGACGAATTCTGCATTCTTTAAGGCTTTAGGCACGAAAACGCGTGGGAAACTGTGATGAATTGAGCCGGGGAGGGTGTTTGATCCCGCGTCGCTCTGCAGCAGCTGAGCGGGGGGGCGATCTGGTGCGGGGTTCTCAGGAAGGAATTCTCCCGGTAACCGGAGAGGTTGGGCGAAGACTAGCTCGGCCGGAGAGGCTTGCAAATCTTCCTTAGGGGCTGAACGCAACCCTAATAAAACCCATGGAAGTTTATCAACCCAATTTGTGTCTGTGAGAGCCGCTCTGAGGGCTGCTTTCAATGACCTGTGAAAGCGTTCGCACAAACCGTTGGCCTGGGGGTTATATGCAGTTGTGCGATGAATTTTCACCCCCAGGCTGAGCGCCATGGATGACCAGAGCTCGGAAACAAATTGGGGTCCTCTGTCAGACGTTATGTCCGACGGGACTCCAAAGCGCCCGACCCAAGCCGTTAAAAAAGCGCGCGCAACGTCTGCTGCTGTGGTTGACGCCAGGGGGACCGCCTCTGGCCAGCGCATAGTGCGATCCACCATAGTTAGAAGGTGTGCGAACCCCTGTGACAGCGGGAGGGGTCCCACCAAGTCAATATGCACGTGGTCGAAGCGTTTGGCTGGGATGTGAAAAGGTTCTAGAGGGGCCTGCGTGTGCTTGTGTACCTTTGCTCTTTGACACGCTGCGCAGGCCGCGGCCCATTCTTTGACCTGTTTACACAGCCCCGGCCAAACAAATTTCTCTCCCACCATTTTGATCAATGCGCGAACGCCCGGATGTGCCAGCGAATGTATTAAGTCAAAAACGCGGTGACGCCACGCAGCTGGGACCACGGGGCGCCCCCGCCCCATGGAGATATCGCAGATTAGAGGGGGCATACCTCTTTGATGCACCCTGTACTCCAGCCTTAGCCCTGTTGGCCCAGACTGGAGCGCGCGCATATCCGCATCATTAACCTGCTCGGCGGCCATGGCTGCATAATCTAACCCAACGCAGACCGGGGCTGCGAGCGCTTCCGCGCCGCGAGCCTGGCCCGTGTCTACAGCCGCCGAGCCTGCCCCCTGGGGGCCTGGCATTGGAACTGCGCGCGAGAGACAATCTGCCACTACATTGTGTTTGCCCGCCACGTGTTGAATGTCGGTGGTAAACTCCGAAATCGCGGCCAGCTGTCTCTGTTGTCGGCCCGACCAAGGCTCTGAAATTTTAGCCATTGCAAATGTTAATGGTTTGTGGTCTACAAACGCGGTGAAACGGCGCCCTTCCAACCAGAACTGGAAGTGGCGGATGGCCAAATGCAGGGCTAAAAGCTCCCTATCAAACGCGCTGTATTTACGCTCGTTATCGCGCAATGTTTTGCTGAAAAACGCAAGTGGTTGCCAGCTCCCTGCTACCAGTTGCTCGACAACCGCCCCCACTGCCACGTCGGAAGCGTCCATGGTTAGCGCCATGCGAGCTGATGGCACCGGGTGTGCCAATAATGCAGCATTCGCGAGGGCCGATTTGACCTGGGAGAAAGCGCGCTCCCGGTCCGGGGACCACTCGACCTTAGTTGCAGGTTTTTGCTTCTTTGGTGCCGTGTACAATGGGTGCATGAGCTGTGCCGCGTTGGGGAGGAAGCGGTTATAAAAATTGACCATCCCCCAAAATTCTTGCAGTGCTTTAACTGTCTGCGGTTGGGGGAAATCTGTTATTGTGCGCACTTTATCAGGCAGCGGGACCGCGCATTCTGGAGACACGCGGTGCCCCAAAAAATCGATTTGCACTACCCCGAATTGGCATTTCGCTGGGTTAATTATCAGCCCGTGTTCTGTCAGCCTCTGAAAAACGGCTGTGAGGTGGCGTTCGTGTTCGGCTTCGGACGCACTGGCTACCAAAATATCATCCAAATAGGCGAACACGAAAGGGAGGCCGCGCAATACTGCATCCATCGTGCGTTGGAACGTCTGAGTGGCGCCTTTGAGGCCGAAAGGCATGCGCAAAAACTCGAAAAGCCCGAAAGGGGTTATAACTGCCGTTTTGGGTATGTCTTGCACGCGGACTGGGACTTGGTGATAACCGCGCACCAAATCTATTTTGGAAAAGATGCGCGCCCCCGCCAAATGTGCCGAAAAATCCTGGATGTGCGGAATCGGGTAGCGGTCGTATGCTGAAGCATTATTTAATCTGCGGAAATCACCACAAGGGTGCCATGAGCCGTCAGCCTTGGGGACCATATGCAGGGGTGATGACCAAGGGCTGTTAGAGCGTCTAACAATGCCCAGTTTTTCCAAGTTGGCGAATTCCTCGCGCGCGATGGCCAGTTTAGCTGGGTCCAAGCGCCGAGCTTTTGCAAAAACAGGGGGGCCAGAGGTAGTTATGAAATGCTCGACCCCGTGTTTGGCAACCGACGCTGAAAATGTTGGGACTGTGAGTGCTGGAAACTGATTGAGTAGTGCATGAAACTTACCACCTGCAGCTGTGACATTGGGATGTGCAGAAGGCAGGGCCACCCGAGCTGTACAGGAGATAGAGTGGAAAGACAGTGCACTTACAATACGTCTATTAGTAAGATCAACCAATAAACTGTTTGAGCATAAAAAGTCAGCACCTAGCATGTTGTTGCTAACTGCAGCTACAACGAAGGTCCACTCGAAGTTGCGGCCGTGGAGGGATAGGAGGAGCGTCTTCTCCCCATAGGTTTTGATCGTGGAGCCATTCGCCGCTAACACCAGGGGTCCGCTGGCAGACGTCAGCAGGTCCGCGTAGGAATGCTTGACAAAACTTAGCTGGGAGCCTGTGTCCACCAGGACTTCCTTCCCTGAATTTGCGTCTGTCACGAAAAGCAGCTTGTTCTTCGCGCAGAGAGTCGCAGCTGCTACCGGCTCTCGGTCTTGGCGTTTCCCTGGCGCTTGTATCGGCACGGTGGGATGCATTTGCGCGCTCTCTTGGCGAAGCGTCGATGGTAGAAACAGAGGGTGTTGTCAGCTCCGCTTCTCCTGGCCTCTGCCGCTGCTGACGTCAGTGGGTCCGGTGCTGCAGCCTCTGGTCTCCCCTCGTCTCGCGGGGGTGCGTTCAGCTCTGCTGCTGCCGTCGTGGCTGCGTGCCGTCTATGGGCGTCGACGAGCCGCTGCGCCTCCTGGCCCAGCTCGTGGTAGTCATGGTTGTTGAGTAGCTGTGAGCTGGCCAGGGTGACTCTCACTGCTGGCAGTAGCGTTCTGAGAAAGAGGTGGGCGAAGATAAAGCTGTCGTCATCTTCGCCTCTCAGGCTCATTATCTTCGCCATCAGATCTGCTGGCCTGTCCGCTTCCCCGTCTGTCAGCACCAGGAGCTTCTCTGCTCTCTCTCCCAGCGAGGGAGTAAAGGCTCGAATGAGGGCGGCTTTCAGTGCGCCATACTTGTCGTCTTGGGGCGGGTGGTTGGTCAGGCTCTCCACCCGCTGCACTGTGAGGCTGTCCAGCTTCGCGACGACATGGTAGAACCTCGTTGCGTCCGCTGAGATTCCCCGAAGGTGGAACTGCGCCTCCACAGTGGTAAACCAGGAGTGCGGGTTATGTTGCCAGAAATCGAGCAGCTGCATGTGGTAGCTGCGTTAACCCGGTTGGCCCCTGAAGAGTCCGGTGCGGAAAAACCGTCGCCACTGGCCATGGTTTGTCGTAGGTCACCAGTGTAGAGGATGACTTTCACAAACGAGACTGAGTTTATTTCTCAGGGTTGGTTTATTGCAAGATCACATCCTCTAACAAGAACAGGATCTCAGGAAAGAGGCAGAGCAATCATCCAACACAGCTCTTATAGTCTCACCAGACACAAATCCCCCCACATCAAATCACACACCCCCAACCCACAGTCTTAGGTAAACATCCAGCGCCCGAGGCTCCTTGGCGTCTCCATTGTCCTCTGACCCTCTAGCGTCTGGGGCTCCTGCTGGGGCATTCTCTCCAGCTTCACATCTCCTGCAAGGCCAACTTCACACCTGCCGTAGGTCCTCACAGGGTCAGGTCCTCTTTGGTCCTTAAGACGTGAAGCTTCTGGAATATGCACTGTCATTCCTACTAGGTGAATGCAGGGGATATGTATACAATATATGCGCCTTAAATATGCGCCATACTAGGATTAAAAGCAATTAAAATAATGCAGTCACAAGGTTACATGGAGAAATACATGGATTAACTGGATATATATCATACTGAGTATTGCTGACTACATGTAGATACTGAAAAATATATATTCTCTACATTAACAGTGAACTATACATGTACTGTATTCATGTAGTATTGCCCTGGGAATTTTGACAATAAACTTTTGTACGTTTTACAGATCTGTCTCGATTTATGTGCTGTTACCACCAAGTGACATAAATTAAATACAGAGTTTGGAAAAGCTGTCTAAGAACAACCCAGCAGTTTGAGAAATCATTGTGTTTGGTGTAAGTCTGCCAACAGAATTATGAACCATAAAGCAGTTTGTGTTAAAATGTTAAATCCCATTAAACCCAAACTCAGGGGTGTCCAATCATGTGCCGTGGAGGGCCAAGACCCTGCAGGTTCTCTCTTCTATCCCATTATTAGGAAATACAGATACTAATATGGCCCAGAATTCCTCCATTTACTGGTACTATCACAAAAGTGTGCAGTGTCTTCTGCACTGGCACATCCAACAATACAGTCTTCTGCAAATAATTGTTTTGGTTACTTTTTCTTAAAAATGAGCCATTATTTTCAAAGTCACTGATAAATGGTTTGTACTGTTGACTCTTTTCACACCGGTGTTTGAACAGACAAAATAGAAAATCATGATGCAAACACATCAGTCACTAAATTGTTTATTACAATCAGCAGCAAATTCCAGATTATTTAGAATGTGCAAAATTCAAACTGTAAAAAAAAAGAAATTGGAATGGGTCACACACGCCGGCCACACTGCCTCACTGAGCAGCAACTGGGTTGGCCCCTCGCACTGGTCCTGGTTCAGCAGATCTTCAGCCTGCATGTCTGTAAATAGTGAGGCATGGTCCGGATTGGGTGGATCGTTTTCCTCTTGCCTAGATGAAAGAAAGAAATGGGTGGTGGATAATTAAAGCAAGTTTAAGATATATTTGAGAAATAACACTGTTATCAATAAAAGTTTAGCCACCGCTGTCACCCTGATTTCAAGTGTGGGTGGTGTTTTGTGCTTATATTGCTAAAATATAAAAGGAAGCAGTACAATGGGTCTCAAATATTTGTAATGTTGTGGAGAATGTGTTGAAGGATGAGACTGAGTTTATTCCTCAGGTTCAGCTTTATTCACAATCACATACTCCAACAATTTCAAAGCAGGAAAAAGAGGATGAATCTTCTCACATCTGTCCTTTTATACCCCGGACGTCAAAACTACAGTCACATGGTGTTTAATCAAACATACAGTCACATGGTACTTAATCCCAGTCACAATGTAACTTCCCCCGATCTCAACACCATCCACCTCTTCGTCTCCGGTGGTCAGGAAATCTCTCCAGGTCATCTCCTTGAAACAAAAGGCCAAATCTCACACTCTCCTGTTACCTCTAGGAGGCTCAGTCCCTTTGTTCCCCTGAGACGTGCAGCACACAATAAACACACAGCAATATATTTGTGGAGCATATGTAACCAACATATGTGTCCACATGACCCCCCCCAAACGTCTAAGATGGAACAGTCATAACTAGAGATGCATGACATTATAAAATCACTACATATCAATCCACATGTCGCTTAGGCCTTAGTCTTCTGCCGTATTTGCTGTAAGCCGGCTTTACCGCCTCTGCAGTGTCCTCCTGCTGTGGGGCTGCTGCCTGTGGATTAGAACTGTTAGTCAATCTCTGTGGGTGTTCTGGAGAATGCCCTCTAGGGGGTCTGCCGCGACGGGGGGCCCTCACCAACTGCACAGCTTCATCTGCCATAACAAAAGCGGGTTTGAGTCTGTTTATACCAATTACTTCCTTTCTGTCTCCCAAATCTAGCAAAAAATGCTTCTCTCCTGTTTCCAGCACTCTAAATGGTCCATCGTACGGCGGTCGCAAGTTTGGGCGATGGGCATCATGTCTGACAAAAACAAACTCCGCATTTTTTAAAGCTTTCGGCACAAAAATGCGTGGGAAGCTGTGATGAACTGGGCCAGGAAGCGTTCTCGATCCCGTGTCGCTCTGCAACCGCTGAGCGGGGGGGGGGGGCAATCTGGCGCAGGATTATCCGGGAAAAATTCCCCGGGCAGCCGGAGTGGCTGTGCAAAAACTAACTCAGCTGGGGATGCTTGCAAATCCTCCTTAGGTGCAGAACGCAACCCCAATAAAACCCATTGTAGCCTGTCTACCCAATTTGTATCCGTAAGCGACGTTCTGAGGGCTGCTTTCAATGATCTATGGAAACGTTCGCATAAACCATTAGCCTGGGGGTTGTACGCGGTAGTGCGGTGGATCGTTACCCCCAGGCTGCGGGCCATCGCTGACCAGAGCTCGGACACAAATTGAGGACCTCTGTCGGACGTCATGTCCGAAGGGACTCCAAAGCGCGCTACCCATGCTGTTAAAAACGCACGCGCCACCTCCTCGGCTGTGGTTGATGCCAGTGGGACCACTTCCAGCCAATGCGTGGTGCGGTCCACCATTGTCAAAAGGTGTGTGCACCCCGTGACGACGGAAGGGGGCCTACGAGGTCGACATGCACATGATCAAAGCGCTTAGCCGGGATGTGAAAAGGCTCCAAGGGAGCTCTAGTGTGTTTGTGTATTTTGGCTCGCTGACAAGCAACGCAGGCTGTCGCCCATTCCTTGACCTGTTTGCGCAAGCCCGGCCATACAAATTTCTCTCCTACCATTTTGACCAACGCACGCACCCCTGGGTGCGCCAGAGAATGGATCGAGTCAAAAACGCAGCGGTGCCATGCGGCTGGTACCACTGGACATGGCCGGCCAGTGGAGACATCGCAGATTAGGGGGGCATACCATCTTGCAGCACCCTGTCCTCCAGCCTTAACCCTGTTGGTCCAGACTGGAATGCGCGCACGTCCGCGTCGCTAACCTGCTCCACGGCCATGGCTGCATAATCTATCCCTACGCGGACCGGGGCTGCGCGCGCTTCCGCGTCGCTACCCTGGTCCGCGGCCATGGCTGCAGAGTCTGCCCCCCAGGGCCTGGAGCCGCCACAGCACGTGAGAGGCAGTCTGCCACTACATTATATTTACCTGCCACATGCTGGATATCGGTGATAAACTCCGATATCGCGGCCAGCTGTCTCTGCTGCCGGCCCGACCAAGGTTCTGAAATCTTGGCCATCGTGAAAGTCAGCGGTTTGTGGTCCACGAACGCGGTGAAATGGCATCCTTCCAGCCAGAACTGGAAGTGGCGGATGGCCAAGTGTAGAGCCAACAACTCC
The DNA here is from genome assembly GCA_020510985.1 of Pholidichthys leucotaenia. Taxonomy (NCBI): domain Eukaryota; kingdom Metazoa; phylum Chordata; class Actinopteri; order Cichliformes; family Pholidichthyidae; genus Pholidichthys; species Pholidichthys leucotaenia. The sequence continues at coordinate 1,797,215 of JAJAQF010000046.1, read as the reverse complement.
CTGTCGAACGCGCTGTATTTTCGCTCGCTATCGCGCAAGGTTTTGCTGAAAAACGTGAGCGGTTGCTAGGCCCCAGCCACGTACTGTTCAACGACCGCCCCTATGGCTACATCTGACACGTCAGTGGTGAGCGCCATGCGGGCCGTTGGGACTGGGTGTGCCAACAAAGCAGCGTTTGCCAGGGCTGATTTGACTTGAGAGAATGCGCGCTGCCGCTCAGGAGACCATTCGATTTTATTCGTGGGTTTTTGTTTTTTTAGTGCAGCGTACAATGGTTGCATGAGCTGCGCTGTGTGGGGGAGGAAACGGTTATAAAAATTAACCATTCCCAAAAACTCCTGTAACGCTTTGACCGTTTGTGGTTGGGGAAAATTTGTTATTGCGCGCACTTTATCGGGCAGAGGGACCGCTCCTTCTGGCGAAACGCGATGCCCCAAAAAATCAATCTGCACCACCCCGAACTGACACTTCGCTGGGTTAATTATTAACCCGTGCTCTGCCAGCCTCCGGAAAACTGCTGTGAGGTGGCTTTCGTGTTCGTCTTTGGACGTGCTGGCTACCAAAATGTCATCCAAATAGACAAACACGAAAGGGAGATCGCGTAGGACCGCGTCCATCATGCGTTGGAATGTCTGCGCCGTTCCCTTGAGCCCAAACGGCATGCGCAAAAACTCAAAAAGCCCGAAAGGAGTTATTACCGCTGTTTTGGGTATGTCTTGAGCGCGCACTGGAACCAGGTGGTAACCGCGTACTAAGTGTATTTTAGAAAAAATGTGCGCCCCCGCCAAATGAACCGAAAAATCTTGGATATGCGGAATCGGGTAGCGGTCGTGTGCTGTGGCATTATTCAACCTGCGGAAATCACCGCAAGGTCGCCACAAGCCATCAGCCTTTGGGACCATGTGCAGTGGTGAAGCCCAGGGGCTCTTCGAACGTCTGATGATGCCCAGTTTTTCCAGGTTGGCGAACTCCTCGCGCACTATGGTCAGTTTAGCTGAGTCCAAGCGCCGAGCTTTTGCAAAAACGGGCGGGCTGGTGGTAGTGATAAAATGTTCCACCCCATGTTTAGCCACTGTCGCCGAAAACGTTGGGACTGTGAGTGCTGGGAACTGAGTGAGCAGTGTGTGGAACTTACCACTTGCAGCTGTGACGTTGGCTTGTGCTGTTGGCGGGGCCACTCGAGCTGTACAGGGAATAGAATAAAAAGAGAGTGCATTAACCAGGCGTCTGTTAGCAAGATCAACCAACAAACCATGTGAGCACAAAAAATCAGCCCCTAACATGTTGAAATTGACTGCAGCTATGACGAAAGTCCACTCGAATGTACGGCCGTGTAGGGACAGAAGCAACGTCCTCTCACCGAAGGTCTTAATCTCCGAGCCGTTCGCTGCTGACACCCCGGGACCACTGGAAGGCGCCAGCCGGTCAGCGGAGGAAGGTGTGATGAAACTCAGCTGGGAGCCTGTGTCCACGAGGAAATGCCTCCCCGAGCGCGCATCCCTCAAGTAGAGCAGCTTGTTCTCCTCTCCGAGACCGACTACCCGGTCTTGGCATTTCCCGAGCGCTTGAAATGGCACGGTGGTATACATTTGCGTGCCCTCTCTGCGAAGCGGCGATGGTAGAAACAAAGGACGTCGTCTGCTCCGTGTTTCCTGGCCCCTGCCGCCGCCGTCGTCGTTGAGTCTAGTACTGCAGCCTCTGGCCCCCTGCCATCTCTGGACGTTGCGCCGAGCTCTGCTGCCGTGGCCATGGCCGCGCGCCGTTTATTGGCGTTGACGAGTCGCTGCGCCTCCTGGCCCAGCTCGCGGTAGTTTCGTCGGGCCAACAGTGGTGAACTGGCCAGGGTCACTCTCACCGCTGACGGTAGGGTCCTGAGGAAAAGGTGGGTGAAGATGAAGTGATCATCGTCAGAGTCTTTCAACCTCAACAGCTTCTCCATCAGGTCCGCAGGCCTGTCGCTCTCAAATTCAGTCAGCGCCAGGAGCCCCTCTGCTCGCTCCTCCACCGAGGGGGTGAAGTAACGGATGAGTGCAGCCTTCAACGCGCTGTACTTGTCGCTGTCCGGCGGCTGGTTGATCAGGCTCTCCACCCGCTGGGCTGTGTGGTTGTCCAGCTTTGCAACCACATGGTAGAATTTTGTGTTGTCTCCCGAAATCCTCCGGAGGTTGAACTGCGCCTCGACCACGTTAAACCAGGAGCGCGGATTGTTCTGCCAGAAGTCTGGTAGCTGAACTGTGGCTACATTCGTTTGGCTGGCTCCTGACGAGTCTGGCTCAGGAGAATTTCTTCCACTCATGATACATCTTAGGGTCACCAGTGTGGAGAATGTGGAAATGACGAGGCTGAGTTTATCTCACGAGTCAGGTTTATTCCATTCTCCAACATCATCAAACAGAAAAGAGAAAGAATCCCCCAACATCTGTCCCTTTTATACCCCAGGACATCAAAGCACACAGTCACATTGTCTTTTAATCCCAAGTCACAATGCGTCTTCTTCCAGGTCTTCTCACTTCCACCTAAAGTCACTGGTGGTCAGGAAATCCCTCAAGGTCATCTCTTTGCATACAAAAGGCCACATTTCACACCCTCCTGTTATCTCCTAGGAGGTTCAGTCCTTTTGTTCCTCTGAGACGTGAAGCATACAATAAGCATACAGTAATATACATGTGAAGCATATGAAACCCACATATGTGTCCCACAGTTTACCCTTTTAGGACAGCTGGATTTTGGAACGGGAACAACCACGGCTTCTTTCCAGATCTTAGGCACATGTTGTGTCTGTAAGGACTTATTGAAAATGTAATGAAATATAGGACTCAGTTCATGTGCACAGGACTTTACCAAGCGCCCACATATATTATCAGGGCCCTGACTTTTGTTCACTTTTACAGCGCAGAACTCCCTTTTAACATCCTGCACCTCAATATTAAAGTGCTGATTGTCTTTGAGTTTCTGTTTCAAATCTTGGATTTCTGTGCTAAAATCAAAGGAGTCAAAATGACCATAAAAACAATTAAGAGCATTAGCCAGCTCTGTGTCTGAATTAAAACCATCTAAAAACACACAATTACTGCGTTCTGTGCTCTGAAGGCCTGCAATAGATTTCATACTGGCCCAGGCTGAACCAAGTTTCTTTGTTGCCATCTTGCTTTCCAACTCTGATTTATAATTCTGTTTTGCTCTTAAAATTTCAGCCTTCAGCTCTTTTGTGGCAACATGTAGCTCAGAAACAGACCCCTGTTTAAAGGCAAGTGCTTTCCTCTGTAAGCAGGATTTAACTGATTTTGTAACCCATGGTTTGTTGTTGGGATATATTTTGACACGTTTACGTGGAACAATCTTATTTTTACAGAAAGACATGTATGAGCATGTGACGTCAACCAGAGAGTCCAAATCATCCCCGCAGGCCAATGTGAACATCTCCAGTCTGTACAGTCAAAACATTCCTGGAGGCTGTGCACTGAATCTTCTGTCAACACATCAATGTCTCTCGTCTCCACCTTGCCTCTTCTGAGAGGCTCCCTCCAAAGTGAATAAAAATATAATGTATAAGCATCCCAAAGTGATAAAGCAAAATATTGGTAAAACTCAAATTAAACATAAAGCCTCTAAATTGAATGATTTGGCCTCTGTTCCTCCTCATAATTTAAAAATTAAATGTGGTTTATTAAATATTAGGTCTCTAACTCCCAAGTCTCTGTTAGTCCATGATCTGTTAATTGATCATCAGATTGATTTAATTTCCCTTACAGAGACTTGGTTAGGACAAGAGGATTATGTTGGTTTAAATGAATCAACTCCCTCTGGTTATTTAAACTGTCAAAATCCCAGAAGTTCTGGTCATGGAGGAGGAGTAGCAACAATTTACCATTCCAAATTACTAGTTAATGTAAAGCAAAAAACACGTTATAATTCCTTTGAGGGCCTGGTCCTCAGTGTTGGGCACTTTAGCAATTTCAGGTTAAACCCAATTTTATTTGCCATAGTTTATCGTCCCCCATCAACCTATTCAGAATTTTTATCCGAATTTGCTGATTTCTTAGCTGATTTAGTGCTGAAATCTGATAAAATAATTATAGTAGGGGACTTTAATATACATGTGGATGTAGATAGTGACTGCCTTAATGTGGCTTTTAATTCAATATTAGACTCGATTGGGTTTTCTCAGAAAGTAGGAAATTCTACTCATTACCTCCACCATACATTGGACCTTGTTCTGACATATGGCATAGAAATAGAAAATCTTGTAGTGTCTCCTCATAACCCTGTACTGTCAGACCATTGTCTGTTAACCTTTGATTTTACGATTTCTGACTATTTGGCTCCTAAAGAAAAATATTATCACAGTAGATGCCTCTCAGATGATGCTGTTTCCAAATTTATGCAGATTGTTTCCTCTATGCCATGTGTCAACACAACGGAAATAAGCTATAGACAGCTTGCTCCTTCTGTAATTGATAACATGGTGGATAGTGTTTCAGCTTCTCTGCATCAGGCTCTAGACTTGGTGGCCCCCTTAAAAAAGAAAAAGTCTAATCAGAGATTTTTAACTCCTTGGTTCAACACAGAAACTCGTAGCTTAAAACAGAAGACTCGTCAATTAGAAAGAAAATGGCGCTCTACTAATTTAGATGAAATCTATTTAGCTTGGAGAAATCATCTTTTAATTTATAAAAAATCTCTTAGAAAAGCTAGAACAAGTTATTACTCTGCATTAATAGAAGAGAACAAGAATAATCCCAGGTTTCTTTTCAGTACTGTAGCCAGGTTGACAAAGAGTCAGGACTCTGTCAATCCTAGCATCCCCTTAGAGCTTACTAGTCAGGACTTTATGAACTTTTTCAATAATAAAATTTCATCCATCAGAGATAAAATCAATCAGATTCTTCCCACAGTTAACTTAAATACTGTAACTACTACAACTCCTTCTATTGATGTCTGTCTTGATGAGTTTACTCCAATCAACCTTTGTGAGTTAGACAAAATAGTTTCCTCATCCAAACCTTCAACTTGTCTTTTAGACCCTATTCCTACCAGGTTATTTAAAGAAGTCTTCCCATATATTGGTAGCTTTATTCTTCATATAATCAATTCTTCATTAACTTTAGGCCACGTACCGCAGGCTTTTAAAACGGCTGTAATTAAACCCTTACTCAAAAAGCCAACGCTAGATCCAGGAGCTTTAGCTAACTATAGACCAATCTCTAATCTCCCTTTCATTTCAAAAATCTTAGAAAGAGTTGTTGCTACGCAATTATTTGACCACCTGCAGGGAAATGGTTTACTTGAAGAGTTTCAATCTGGGTTTAGAATCCATCATAGTACTGAAACAGCCTTAGCGAAGGTCACTAACGACCTCCTCATTGCATCTGATAATGGACTAGTTTCTGTACTTGTCCTTTTAGATCTTAGTGCAGCTTTTGATACTATTGATCATAATATTCTACTTGATAGATTAGAACACTATGTTGGACTTAATGGAACTTCGTTGCAGTGGTTTAGATCTTATTTATCTGATAGGTTCCAGTTTGTTCATGTAAATGAGGAGTTTTCTTTCAGCTCAAAGCTTAGTCATGGAGTTCCACAGGGATCTGTGCTAGTGTGACTGAGGTCATCCAGCGCAGTTCGCCCACTCGGGACACGAACCCGCGACCTACCAGTCAACTACACAGTTCGAGCATGGGAGACACAGCACGATCGCGCTGAGCTAAAGGTCCGACTGATAGCTCAGCGCTACCGATACTGTATGAGGCTTTTCGGGAGGGAGGTTTACTAACGTTCTACGCCGAACAGTGCTAGTTGGCATCCGTTACACTCTCCTCCTTAAACCTCACTCCCATCCCGGGTTCACGGCACCATTGTGACTGAGGTCATCCTGCGCAGTTCGCCCCATTCGGGACACGAACCCGCGACCTACCAGTCAACTACACACAGTTCGAGCATGGGAGACACAGCACGATCGCGCTGAGCTAAAGGTCCGACCGATAGCTCAGCGCTACCGATACTGTATGAGGCTTTCGGGAGGGAGGTTTACTAACGTTCTACGCCGAACAGTGCTAGTTGGCATCCGTTACACTAGGCCCTACTCTTTTTAGTTTATATATGCTTCCGTTAGGCAACATTATTAGAAAACACTGTATACATTTTCATTGTTATGCAGATGACACACAATTATACCTGTCAATGAAGCCAGATGATACTAATCAATTAGCCAAGTTAGAAGCCTGTCTTAAGGAAATCAAAGCTTGGATGACTTGTAATTTCCTGCTATTAAATTCAGATAAGACTGAAGTCATTCTTGTTGGTCCAAAAAACCTTAGAAATTCCTTTCCAAATCAAACTTTCAGTTTGGATGCAGTTACTCTTTCTCTTAATAGCTCTGTGAGGAACCTTGGAGTTATTTTTGATCAGGATTTGTCCTTCAATTCACATATTAAATGTGCTTCTAAGACTGCCTTCTATCATTTGCGTAATATTGCCAAGATTAGGAGCATCTTGTCTCAGAGTGATGCTGAGAAGCTGATCCACGCTTTTGTTAGCTCGAGATTAGATTATTGTAATTCTTTATTATCAGGCTGTCCTAAAACATCTTTAAAAAGTCTTCAGCTGATCCAAAATGCTGCAGCAAGAGTTTTAACAGGTACTAGAAAGAGAGATCATATCTCTCCGGTTCTGGCCTCCCTTCATTGGCTTCCCATAGAGTTTAGAATTAAATTTAAAATCCTTCTTCTTACTTACAAAGCTCTAAACAATCAGGCTCCTTTTTATTTAAAAGATCTGATACTACCGTATCATCCTAACAGAGCACTACGCTCCCAAAATGCAGGATTACTTGTAATACCTAGAATCTCCAAAAGTACAATGGGAGGCAGAGCCTTCAGTTATCAAGCTCCTCTCCTGTGGAATCAGCTGCCAATCTGGATTCGGGAGTCAGACTCGATCTCTGTTTTTAAGAATAGGGCTAAAACCTACCTTTTTGATATAGCCTACAATTAGGGAGGGATCATGTGTTTCTGAACCCTCCCTTAGTTATGCTGCTAATAGGTTTAGTTAGCCGGGGGACCTCCAGTAATGCACTGGGCCTCACTCCTTTCCTCACTCTCTATGAAATATTTTTTTTTTGCTGGTCATTAACATTTGTTTGTTCTCTCCCATAGATTGAGTCCCCATCGTGCTGTTTGCTCTCTACATGTCTGTTCTTTTCTTCTTCTCTATCCCCTCACCCCCCAGCCAGTCGCAGCAGATGACTGCCCCTCCCTGAGCCTGGTTCTGCTGGAGGTTTCTTCCTGTTAAAAGGGAGTTTTTTCTCTCCACCGTCGCCAAGTGCTTGCTCACAGGGGATCGCCTGATTGCTGGGGTCTTTCTGCAACTGTGGGGGTCCCCCCTACAGTTGATAGTGCTATGAGATGACTGTTGTTGTGAAATGGCGCTATATAAATAAAGTTGAATTGAATTGAATTGAATTAGAGCAGTTTTATATGTGGGCAGCAAATGTACACAGTTGTGATCTGAGGATCCTAAAGGAGGAAGGGGGAGTGATTTATAGGCCCTCTCTATGGATCCATAGCACAGGTCCAATATCTTTTTTTGCCTGGTTGGGCAGGAGACATACTGATAAAAGTTTTTAAGTGTCTTCTTTAAAGAAACATGGTTAAAATCCCCAAGAATGAAGTTTGGCGCCTCTGGAGAAATTGATTGCAGCTGCTGGATCACATCAAAGATTGTGCTGCAGGCGGAGCCAGCGTCTGCCCTCGGATGAATGTACACAATTGTGATGAAAAGTTGGGGGAACTCGCGAGGCAAATAAAAGGGGCGTAGTGACACAGACAGCAGCTCCACATCGGGTGTACAGATGCGCTCTCTGACCGTGACAGATGTGCAGTACTGCTTATTAATATATAAACATACGCCGCCCCCCCGACACTTCCCCGTTACCTCTTCCTGCCGATCCGAGCACAGCGGGGCTCCAAAGCCGTCAGTCCACAGGTCTGCATCTCGGTCATGTGCAGTAAGCCAAGATTCCGTGAAAGCCATGACACAGCAGTTCTTAAAGTCCTTCTGGTAGCGTACATTTTCTTGAATTTCATCCACCTTGTTTCTCAGAGACTGTATGTTCCCAAAAATTATTGAAGGAAGAGGAATGTTACCAAACTGACGTCTCCTCAGGCGCAATTTCACACCTCCACGCCTTCCGCACTTCCTTCTGCCGTCTCTCTTTTCACCGCTATGTCCGTCTCTCAAAATAAAGTCTGGCAGTTGCGGCTTAGGCTCAATCACAGCCACTGCATCAACCGTGTTTAAATGCAGCAACATGTCCCTGGAATAATGTATTCTGCCTGCCATGGTGCCGAACGCGTTTACTTCAGAGACAAAGAGCCAGAGGACAGGTAGCAGCAGTGCAAGAAAGGGGAGGAAGTCCATGTTGTTGGAGCCAGGGAGCTCTTTGCCATATAGTCCACAAACACTCCAGGGCAGAAACGACACAGAGGATTTTGTAAAAACATATAAAAGTACATAAAAACACACACAGACGACGCACTATTTCACCAGCTGCCGGTCGCTGCGTGCGCATGCGCCAAAAAAAAAAAAAATGTGATGGTCTTGATCTTTCTGAGACAGGAGGATCTGGAGATGTCCTCCAGGGAGGGCAGAGGGCTGCCAATAATTTTTTGGGCGGTGTTGATGACCCTCTGCACAGCCTTCCTGTTTTTGGCCCTGGAGCTGGCGTACCACACACCCAGACAGTAGGTGACCACGCTCTTCACTGAGCAGCGGCAGAAGGCCAGCAGCAGCTTCTGGTCCATGTTGTTCTTCCTCAGGACACAGAGGAAGTACAGCCACTGCTTGGCTTTCTTCACCAGGGCCTTGGTGTTGACAGTCCAAGAGAGGTCAGAGGAGATGTGGGTGCCTAGGAACCTGAAGGTGGGGACGGTTTCCACGCAGTCACCATTTATGAGGAGGGGGGTGGTCCTGACTGTTCTTCCTGAAGTCCAGTATAATTTGTTTGTTTTTTTAGACATTCAGTTTCAAGTTGTCTGCTTGGTACCACAGCAGCAGATTCTGTACCTCTGCCCTGTATGCCTTCTCATCGTCATCGGTGATGAGCCCAACCAAGGTGGTATCATCCATGTACATCTCGATGACGGTGGTTGGGTGGGTTGGAATACAGTCAGAGGTGTACAGGGAATACAGTAGTGGGCTTAGCATGCAGCCCTGTGGAGAGCCAGTGCTGAGAGACAGTGTGGAGGAGTGGTGGGGGCCAAGTCTGACTGTTTGTGGGCATTTGGTGAGAAGGTTTTTTATCCCGTAGCAGGTGGTGGTGGGGGATCTGGAGGAGGTGCAGTTTATTGATCAGGATATCTGGGATGATGGTGTTGAAAGCTGAGCTGTCGTCCACAAAGAGTATCCTCACGTAGCTCCTTGGGTACTCCAGGTGTCTCAGCACTCTATGGAGTGTGCTGGCGATGGCGTCTTCCATAGACCGGTTCTCCTTCTAGGCAAACTGGTGGTGGTCGAAGGACAGGGGAAGACAGTCCCTGATGTGCTGGGACACCAGTCGCTCAAAACACTTCATGACTACAAACGTACTATAGTTCTGTAGTCATTCAGGTTGTCAATTACAGACTTTTTGGAAATGGGGATGATGGGGTGGAGGCCTTGAGGCAGGAGGGGATGGTGGCATGCATCAGGAAGAGGTTGAACAACTTGGTGAGGATCTCTGCCAGCTGGTCTGTACATGCTTTGACCACTGTTCCTGGGATGCTGTCTGGACCAGCAGCTCTGTGGGGGTTCACTGCTTTCATTTCCCTCCTCACCTCATCCACCTGTAGAGAGAGAGAGGAGGGGGGACGAGTGTGGGGGGTGAGGTGTGCTCAAACCGGGCAAAGAAGCTGTTAAGCTCTTCTGCCAGTGTGAAGCTGCTGTCTGATGTTGGGGGGTACTGGCCCCTGTAGTTGGTGAGGGCCTCGATCCCTCTCCACATCTGTCAGGGGTTGTTGTCTGTGAGGAAGCCCTCCATCTTCCTCCTATCAGCATTCTTGGCTTGTTTTATCACTCTCCTCAGGTTGGCTCTGGCAGTGCTGTACAGAGAGCTGTCCCTCTGCCTGAAGGATGAGTTGCGGGCTCTGATCAGGCCTGGACTTCACTGGTCACCCAGGGTTTCCGGTTTGGAAATACCCGAATGTGTTTGGTGACTGTCACATTTTCTACACAGCATTTAATGTAGAAGAGGACAGACTTGGTGTAGGAGTCCAGGTCCTGTTGTTCAAAGATGTTCCAGTCTGTGCAGCTACTCTACTCCCTCTTCACCCATGACTGCAGGCCTATGTATGGATCCAATTCCATCATAAAGTTCGCAGATGACACCACGGTGATTGGACTCATCAGGGACAACGACGAGTCAGATTACAGGACAGAGGTTGAGCACTTGGCTACTTGGTGCGCTGACAATAACCTGCTCCTTAACACCAGCAAAACCAAGGAGCTCATAGTGGACTACAGGAAGGAGAGGGGAGAGACACATGACCCCATCCATATCAATGGCATAGCTGTTGAACGTGTCCCCAGCTTCAAATTCCTGGGGACCCACATCTCGGAGGACCTGTCCTGGTCAGTTAACACCACCAGCCTGATCAAGAAGGCCCATCAGCGCCTCTTCTTCTTGAGGACACTGAAGAAGAACCATCTGTCAACTGACATCCTGGGCAACTTCTACCACTGCGTGATAGAGAGCACCCTGACCAACTGTATCACAGTCTGGTATGGGAGCTGCTCTGTCGCTGACCGTAAGGCGCTGCAGCGGGTGGTGAAAACCGCCCAACGCATCACAGGGACTCCACTTCCAGTTATAGAGGACGTCTACAGGAAAAGATGTCTGCGCCGGGCACACGGCATTCTTAGGGACTCCAACCATCCTGCTCATGGACTGTTCCAGCTTCTCCCCTCCAGAAGACGTTTCAGAAGCCTTCGGACTAGAACCAGCAGGTTTAGGAACAGTTTCTTTCCAACAGCTGTCACGTTATTGAACTTAGTTCCCCGCAGACTCTCTTACCATCATCTCTTACCATCCTCACCTGTACATAACTGCCCATCTAACTTATTGTACATTATTTGCACATAACAGTACTCTTAACTTTCTGCACTGCTGCATATATTTGCATATATTTGCTTAAATTGCACATACTGTTAATTACCGTATATACTGCACTGCTGTCCTTTGCACCTCTGATTGGATGCTAAACTGTGTTTCGTTACCTTGTATTCATACATGTGTAATGACAATAAAGTTGAATCTAATCTAATCTAATCTAAAGCAGTCCTGTAGCTGGAGGAGAGCATTTTCAGGCCAGGTTTTGTTTGTTTGGTTGGGGGGGAACTCTTCCTCAGGGGGGTGTAAGCAGGTATTAGAAGCAGGGAGAGATGGTCTGATTGTCCAAGGTGAGGGAGGGGGGTGGCTCTGTAGGCGTGCTTAATGTTGCTGTAAACATGATCCAGTGTTCTTTCCCCTCTTGTGGGACACTTAACATGTTGGTGGAATTTGGGGAGTACAGTCTTTAAGCATGCTTTGTTAAAATCCCCTGCAATAATGTGGACTGCGTCGTGGTGATCCTTCTGTTGCCTGCTAACGATGTGCTGGAGGTGGCTAAGTGCTAAGCTAACGCTAGTGTCTGGAGGAATGTAAACAGCTGTTACAGTTATTGCCGTTAACTCGTGGGGTAGATAGAAGGTCCTACACAGAAAGGGCTTGGCCTCTAAATCCTGTGAATAGTAGTTTTGAATTATTCTGCTGTTATTACACCAAGTCTGAAGCACATAAACACAGAGCCTACCACCGCTGCCCTTACCAGAATCAGTGTTGCAGTTGAAACAGTGTGTAGTTCGGCCAGGTAATTCCACAGTGGCGTCAGGAATATGTGGATGCATCCATGACTCGGTCACAATCAGAATACAACAGTCTTGGACATAGCGATTGTTAGCGATCTCCGATTGCAGCTCATCCATTTTGTTGGTGAGGGACCTGGCGTTGGTGAGAAAAATTGAAGGTAACGGTGGTTTGGTGTGTTGCTTGCACAGCTGGGCTCGGAAGCCAGCCCTGCAGCCTCGTTTCTTCTTTCTTTCTCAGCACCGTCTGCACCTCTTGCTGGGCCCGATAACAATCCACAGAATGCCCAGAGGTCTGGCGATCTCCTCAGGGATGTATTATCAATTGCTGGAATGAGCGCTGGGGATGTCGGAGTTAAGTTGGTGACCAATACCTAGAAGTTCCTGGTGACTGTCGGTAGCTAGTCTGTCGCAGAAGGAGGACAAAAAAGCAGAAAAAATCACAAAAATGAGCACAGTAGTCCGAAGCATCTAGCTGCAGCATGTGGACATGCAGCCATCTTGGTTATCTTGTGTTTTATTTTTCAATTGCAAGGATCCCAGCGCTGCAACACTGATGGAAGAAGTGTGTGGACCGAAGGGGAGATTATGTTGAAATATAAACCACATTTAGTGAAATTTGACCAGTGCATCATGGTCAGCCTATGAACTTTTCATCCCCTCCGGTACTTCTTTGCCACTCCTGACTTTCTCATACAGTACCACACTTCCTCTCTTGGCACCCTATCATATGCTTTCTCTAAATCCACAAAGACACAGTGCAGCGCCTTCTGACCTTCTCTGCACTTCTCCATCAACACTCTTCGAGCAAACATTGCATCTGTAGTACTCTTTCTTGGCATGAAACCGTACTGCTGCTCACTGATTATCACCTCTTCTCTCAGCCTTAACCTTAGGAAATTTAATATTGATCCATAATCTGCTATTACACCAGCATCACTTGTGTATTTAGATCTGATCAGAATGTCAAACTAAATCTTGATAACATGTAAGTTACATCAAGTCAGACATGTGTTTTCATTAGCTAGCATGAACATCAGCAGGGAGAAGTATGGAGTGCTGCATGCATGGAACAAGCTCTTCCGAAAATGTAATTTAGTGTTCAGACAAGAGTTGAAAAACATTTGTGCAGTGTTCAGTAGACTGGGTAAATCTTGATACAAACCCCAGTAACAGTGAAGTTGCGATGTGTAAAATGTAAATAAAAACAGAATACAATGAGTTGCAAATCCTTTTCAACCTATATTCACTTGAATACACCACCAGGACAAGATATTTAATGTCCGAACTGATTAACTTTTTTTTTTTTTTTTCAAATATTCACTCATTTTGAATTTGATTCCCACAACACGTTCAAGAAAGCTGGGACAGGTTCATGTCTGCCACTGTGTTATATCACCTTTCCTTTTAACAACACTCAATTAAGCAATATTACATGAGAGGGAGTATGGTATCAATGAATATAGTAATGGCGGGTATGATACGTCTACGTGTTGGCCTTAAGATGTATCACACCCGCAGTTAAGATATTCATTGATACCGTACGACCTCGAGTGTAATGTTGTTTTTATGCAACAGTTCCGCAAGTAATTAACGGTTACTTGAACACCTTTGAAGTGGAGTGATACATATCCAGTGACGTTGGCGTGCAGTTATCGTGGATTATAATAACTCCTGGAATCCCTGTTGTCCAATCAAACTGCTTGGTCGGAACTAACTGTTGTATAGTAAGCGTTTAGAAATTGAGGACACCAATTGCTGAAGGTTTGTAGGTGGAATTCTTTCCCATTCTTGCTTAATTTATAACTTCAGGTGCTCAAGAGTCTGGGTTCTCCGTTGTCGTATTTTACTCTTCATAATGCTCCGCACATTTTCAGTGGGAGACGGGTCTGGACTGCAGGCAGGCCAGTCTATTACCTGCACTCTTTCACTATGAAGCCACACTGTTGTAACATGTACAGAATGTGACTTGGCATTTTCTTGCTAAAACAAGCAGGGACATTCCTGAAAAAGACGTTGCTTGGATGGCAGCACATGTTGCTCCAAAACCTGTATGGACTGTTGAGCATTAATGGTGCCTTCACAGATGTGCAAGTTACCCATGCCGTAGGCACTAACACCCCCCCATACCATCACAGATGCTGGCTTTTGAACTTAACACTGATAACAGTCTGGATAGTCCTTTTCCTCTTTAGCCCGGAGGACATGACATCCATGATTACCAAAAACTATTTGAAATGTGGACTCTTCAGACCACAGCACACTTTTCCTCTTTGTGTCAGTCCATCCTAGATGAGCTTGGGCCCAGAGCAATCAACAGTGTTTCTGGGTGTTAACATACAGTATGGCTTTGGCTTTGCACGATAGAATTTTAACTTGCACTTGTAGATGTAGCAACAAACTCTGTTAACTGATGATGGTTTTCTGAAGTGTTCCTGAGCCCACCTGGCAATATTCTTTACAGAATGATGTTGGTTTTTAATGCAGTGCCGCCTGAGGGATTGAAGGTCACAGGCATTCAATGTTGGTTTTCAGCCTGGCTGCTTATGTGCAGAAATTTCTCCAGATTCTCTGAATCTTTTGATGATATTATGGATTGTCGATGAAGAAATCGCTAAATTCCTTGCAGTTGTACTTTAAGAAACGTTCTTAAACGGTTGGACTATTTGCCCACACAGTTGTTCACAAAGTGGTGAACCTTGTCCCATCCTTGCTTGTGAACAACCGAGCCTTTCGGGGATGCTCCTTTTATACCCAGTCATGACACTCACCTGATTCCAATTAACCTGTTCACCTGTGGAGTGTTCAAGAAAGGTGGTTTTTCTTACCTCTGTTACAACTTTTATTTTTTTTTGGGGGGTGGTGGTGGTGGTGAAAGCATTAAATTCAAAATGAGTGAATATTTGCAAAAAAAAAAAAAAAATCCAATGTTTATTTTGTTTGAACATTAAATATCTCATCTTTGTAGTGTATTCAATTGAGTATAAGTTGGAAAGGATTTTTACATCATAGTATTTTGTTTTTATTTGTTTTCCATAATGTTCCAACTTCACTGGAATTGAGGTTGTAAAAGAAATATTGAGAGAAACCAAAAGAGGATGCAAAAATCAGTTCAAGCAAATATAATGGTGAGTATGTATTTGTAATCTGATTAACTCCAGCTGAACTGATCATGTACTTTAATGAGTGTAAACATTAATGGTCAATTTAACCCTCATGGACCCCTCGGTCACTTTTGTACATTTTTATCTTTTTTTAAAAAATTTGGTTATAATTATGGCTGCGTTGCAGGTTAAGGCATGAATTTCTGCAAGAATGTTTCTTTTTTGACATTTTTTGATTCTAATGTCAGTTACTATTACAAATCTATTATACACTACAGACACTTTTTGCACCCTTTGGGGGCCCTCAAGCCAAAAATGTGCACGCAAAAAAACTACTATAAAATCATCATACATTAGTGGGGTTTTTTCTGCAGAAATCTTTTCAACCACTTGAGTTCTGCTCAAAACTCCCAAATATTCAATAATTTTGAGGATTTTAACCCTTTAAATGCCAGTTTGAATACATGCTGCCACTCATTTTATATAAAAAAATAGATTTTTCCATATACAGTGCATCCAGAAATTATTCACAGTGCTTCACTTTTTCCACATTTTATGTTACAGACTTACTCCAAAATGGATTAAATTCATTTTTTCTTCAAAATTCTGCACAAAATACCCCATAATGACAACGTGAAAAAAGTTTTTTTGAGATTTTTGCAAATTTATTAAAAACAAAAAGCTAAGAAATCCCATGTACATAAGTATTCACAGCCTTTGCCATGAAGCTCAAAATTGAGCTCAGGTGCATCCTGTTTTCACTGATCATCCTTGAGATGTTTCTACAGCTTAACTGGAGTCAACCTGTAGTAAATTCAGTTGATTTGACATGATGTGGAAAGGCACACAGCTGTCTATATAACGTCCACAGTTGACAGTGCATATAATAAAAATAATAATTATAATAATACATTTTATTTAAAAGCACCTTTCAAGACACTCAAGGAGATTTTACAGAAATAGATAAAACACAGTATTAATAAACAACAAAAACACAAAATGACAATCATAAAAACCATGGCAGTTACAATGAAAATGCTGATCTGAACAGGTGAGTTTTGAGAGCGGATTTAAACTGAGGGAGGGAGTCAATGTTTCTGATGGCAGGTGGGAGTGAATTCCAGAGTTTGGGAGCAGAGGGGCTGAAGGCTCTACTCCCCATGGAGCTGAGTCGAGCAGGAGGGACAACGAGGTGGACAGAGGAGGAGGATCTGAGGGAGCGGGTAGGGGTAACAATGTGAAGGAGGTCAGCCAGATAAGGAGGGGCGAGGTTATGGATGGCTTTGAAAGTAAGAAGGAGGATTTTAAGATAAGATAAGATAAGATAAGATAAGCCTTTATTAGTCCCACAACGGGGAAATTCCAGGATTGCAACAGCACAGGGATAGCAACACTCAGAGCAACAATCAGAAGGCAAGAAAAAAACAAGCAAGCAAGAGCAGCTAATATACATATGTACATATTACTATAAAATATATATATATACACACACATACACAGACACACAGTGCAGAGCATTGTAGCTGGATGGAATAAATATATGAATATATGAACACAGTGCAGAGCATTGTAGCTAGATGGAATAAATATGTAAATATATAAACACCCACAGTACGGAGCATTGCAGCTAGGTGGAATAAATATGCAAGTATATAAACACACACAGTGCGGAGCAATGTAGCTAGATGGAATAATATGTAGATATATAAAAACACAGTGCGGAGCATTGTAGCTAGATGGAATAAATATATAGATATATAAATATAAACACACCCAGTGCTGAGCATTGTAGCTAGATGGAATAAATATGTAAATATATAAACACACACAGTGCAGAGCATTGTTGCTAGATGGGATGAAACAGCATAACCGTCTACTTAGTTATCCTACATGGTATGATTATGTGCCCATACATATTCTCATTTTGAAATCAATGCAAAATTTGACCGGGAGCCAGTGAAGTTGCAGGAGAACAGGAGAGATGTGAAGGAAGAAGGGGGTTTTGGAGATAACGTGGGCAGCTGAATTCTGGACTAACTGGAGCTTGTGAAGGGATTTCTGAGGGAGACCAACGAGTAGGGAGTTGCAGTAATCTAAACGGGAAGTGACAAGACTGTGTACAAGAATAGAGGCAGTATGGGGGGTGAGCGAAAGGCGAAGATGATTAATGTTGCGAAGATGAAAATAAGCAGACCGGGTGATGTTATTGATGTGGGAGTGAAAGGAAAGAGAACCATCGAGGATGACACCCAGACTCTTGACCTGAGGGGAGGGGCAAACTGAGGAGCTGTCAGTGGTGAGGGAGAAACTATCAACTTTTGATAATGTGAATTTGGTGCCAACTAAAAGGATTTCTGTTTTATCACTGTTGAGTTTGAGAAAGTTTGCGGTGAACCAGGTTTTTATTTCAGAAAGACAATTGGTCAGGGAGGAGGGAGGGAGGGTGGAATTTGGTTTGGTGGAGAGGTAGAGCTGAGTGTCATCTGCGAAGCAGTGGAAGAGAATATTGTATTTACGGAAAATAAAACCGAGGGGGAGGAGGTAGATGATGAAGAGGGAAGGCCCCAGGACTGAGCCCTGGGGCACACCAGAGGAGACGGGGGAGGGTTGAGAACGGAAGGATTTGAGCACAGACCAATCATGAAGTCAAAGGAATTGTCTGTAGACCTGTGAGACAGGATTGTCTTGAGGCACAAATCTGGGGAAGGGTACAGAAAAATTTCTGCTGCTTTGAAGGTCCCAATGAGCACAGTGGCCTCCATCATCTGTAAATAGAAAAAGTTCGGAACCACCAGGACTCTTCCTAGAGCTGGCCAGCCGTCTAAATTGAGCAATCGGGGGAGAAGGAGCTTCGTCAGGGAGGTGACCAAGAACCCAATGATAACTCTGTCAGAGCTTTAGCGTTCCTTTGTGGAGAGAGGAGAACCTTCCAGAAGGACGCCCGTCTCTGCAGCAATCCACCAATCAGGCCTGTATGGTAGAGTAGCCAGAAGGAAGCCATTCCTTAGTAAAAGGCACATGGCAGCCCACCTGGAATTTGCCAAAAGGCACCTGAAGGACTCTGACCATGAGAGCCAAAATTCTCTGGTCTGATGAGACAAAGATTGAACTCTTTGGCATGAATGCCAGGAATTATATGTTTGGAGGAAACCAGGCACCGCTCATAACCAGGCCAGTACCATCTCTACAGTGAAGTATGGTGGTGGCAGCATCATGCTGTGGGGATGTTTTTCAGTGGCAGGAACTGGGAGACAAGTCAGGATAGAGGGAAAGATGAATGCAGCAATGTACAGAGACATTGTTGATGAAAACCTGCTCCAGAGCGCTCTTGACCTCAGACTGGGGTGACGGTTCATCTTTCAGCAGGACAATGACCCTAAGCACACAGCCAAGATATTGAAGGAGTGGCTTCAGGACAACTCTGTGAATGTCCTTGAGTGACCCAGCCAGAGCCCAGACTTGAATCCAATTAAACATCTATGGAGAGATCTGAAAATGGCTGTGCACCGACGCTTGTAGCATCATATTCAAAAAGACTTGAGGCTGTAATTGCTGCCAAAGGTGCATCAACAAAGTGTGAGCAAAGGCTGTGAATACTTATGTTCATGTGATTTCTTAGTTTTTTTTATTTTTAATAAATTTACAAAAATCTCAAAAAACTTCTTCACATTGTCATTATGGGGTATTGTGTGTAGAATTATGAGGAAAAAATAAATTTAATCGATTTTGAAATAAGGCTGTAACATAACAAAATGCGGAAAAAGTGAAGTGATGTGAAGACTTTCGGGATGCACTGTAATACATGGTGGAGGGATATAGCATTATTTTATATCAGTCTTCGGCATGTCAAAAGATTAGCAGTAACACTGATTTCATTGCATTAGTAGTTTTTGTGCAGTGTAAGACCCTCATGCCCCAATGACTTGCATTGAAAATAAACGTTTTATTTTTCACTGAAAAATCCAACATATAAACATGCATTCTGTAATGTCAGTATTTCATTTTGAACAAAACTAGTGAAATTTTACATTTCTACTGTATTTTACCAGATTCCACTTTTTTCCCATTGCAGGCTGATGCATGAAATTCTTATCTTTGCCAGTTATATTATGGAGCCCTGTGACCACCAGGGGGACCTAAGAGTGACACGTGTGTGTGTCACGGACACCATGGACACTAATAATGCCGTACTGACGTTGATATTAGCCGTCTTTCTACTCATATTGCCAGGGACTGCTGACCCGGTGAGTGGCCGAGCCACTGTTTACAGTAGGAGTCAGTTGTTAGCACTGCACAGCCCTACATGTGCTAACTGAGAGACCAGATATTTCATGAGACATCAAGCGAAAACGACGTGGCTGTTGAGCTGGAGTGAGCAGATCGGACACTAAATAGCAGCAAGAGCAGAGGTGGGGGGCTGATAATGTTTGTGAACGACAGATGGTGTAATCCTGGGCACATTACGATTGAAGAACAACACTGTAGCAAGGACATTGAGTTACTAGCCGTTAGCATGCGACCGGTCTACCTTCCCAGAAAGTTCTCACATGTCATTGTGATCGCCATTTATGTTCCCCCCCTTCGCAAGTGCTTTCCTTATCTTTATAGATTTTTTTACATGTACATTTTTGGCTGGAGGGTCCCCAAAGGATGCAAAGTTCTAATTCTGACCCCACATAAAAATACTAATGAAATGAAGTTTGTGTTGCTGCTAGTTTTTGAAATATCCAAGACTGTTATCAACAGCAATGCCCCCCCCAATTATTCATTTTATGAAATTATCTCATTTTTTGTTGTTTTTTTTCATAAAACAAGTGGTATCATATATTCAAACTGCCATTTAAAGGGTTAAAATCCTGAAAATTAGATTCAAGATTCAAAGATTTTATTTGTCAATACTACTATACGTACAGGACATACAGGAGAATTGAAATGGCGTTTCTCTCTCTTCAGTGGTGTGCACAGTGTAAAAAAGGAATAAGGCTGGAAAGACAACAGCAGTCAATGTACAGTAATGAATTACCGAATATTTGGTAGGTTTTAGCAGAGCTGACGTGATTTAAGAGATTGATGCAGAAAAAAGTACCAATATGATGATTTTATAGCAGCTTTTTGCATGTTTGTCTATTTATTTATTTATTTTTAACCTTTATTTAACCAGGTAGGTCAATTGAGAACCAGTTCTCATTTCCAATGATGACCTGGCCAAGAGGCAGCATAAAAAAGGCCAAACAGAAAGTAAACAACATCACTTAAAACATTTTTATATATCACAGATGTACTGTGATATATAAAAAAAGTGAAAGTAACTTAAGCTAAAAGCAAGTACAACAATCACAGATTAAAAATGTGGTAAGGGAAATAAAGACTGAGAGTGGTGTAAAAGAAGTGAGCTTTAATTTTTGTTGCAAATGATTCCAATCGTCTGCAGCAGAAAAGTGGACTTTAGGAACAAGCAGACTGATGTAGCTGCTTGAGTGGAGAGAACGGTTAATGTTATGGAAATTGAGTAATGAGCAAAGATATGATGGCGTTTTCCCAATGA
Organism: Pholidichthys leucotaenia; assembly: GCA_020510985.1. Taxonomy (NCBI): domain Eukaryota; kingdom Metazoa; phylum Chordata; class Actinopteri; order Cichliformes; family Pholidichthyidae; genus Pholidichthys; species Pholidichthys leucotaenia. The sequence goes on along the minus strand of JAJAQF010000046.1, from coordinate 1,776,686 downwards.
AGGGAAGGGCTACAAGGTTCCCAAAGGGTGAAAATTGTAAATCTGACAACACCAAAAATTCTAATGGAATGAAATCAATGTTGTTGCTACTTTTTGACATATCCAAGACTAATCACCAGCAAGCCCCCCCCACACACACACACATGCACACAAACTATTCATTTTATAAAAAAAATCTAATTTTTTGTTTTTTTCATAAATAATAACAGTGGCATCATGTATTCAAACTGGTATTTATAGGGTTAAAATTCTAAAAGTGATTCAACATTTGGTAGATTTGAGCAGAGCTGAAGTGGTTGAAGAGATTTATCCAGAAAAAAATATTGTGTGATGATCTATTTAGCACCTTGTATCTACAGCCTTGAGATGACTTTTGTTTTGACTAGGCGCTAGACAAATAAAGTTGTATTGAAATGATGATTTTATAGCAGGTTTTTTCCATGTACTTTTTTGGCTTCAGGGTCCCCAAAGGGTTGTCAAAAGGAGGGGTCCCTGAGGGTTAAAACAAACAAGACAAAAAGATGATGAGCCAGTTAGGTCCAGAAGATGTCATGAATGTCTGATCATCTGGAGTTACCTGTAGAACAAAGCAGAAAATATTAACACAATGAAATTATCTTCATAATGAACATTTATGCAGTAATTACATAGTTGTCCACAACTAAGCATCCCACCCAATTTTATCTCCTTTACCATATTTTAGATGAGGAACCACAGGCTAGTTAGCTTAACGCTGGCCCAGTTGTGCCACCTAACTCCGACATGAAGCGACTCAGCCCCCAGTGAGGACTTACCGGAGGAACTAACCGAGACGGCAGCTGAGCGCGAGCCGGATCGGAGCTCGGGCGCAGCGTTGGTGAGAGACGGGGGCCACCTGGACCCAGCGGAGGAACAACCAGACTGACGGCGGTTGGTGACGGGGCCTAGCAAAGGTACCACCCAGGCAGACGGCGGCAGGCGGCGATGATCAGCGGCTGTGATCAGCGGAGCTCGGCTGCACCGGCGGTGTGTGGCGTGACTTGGCAGAGGAGCTGTACAGGAGCTCGGTTGCGGCAGCGAACCCTCATCCTGAGTCGGAGCCCAGTTGCGAGGCCCAGCGGAGGAACAACCAGACTGACGGCGGTTGGTGACGGGGCCTAGCGAAGGTACCACCCAGGCAGATGGCGGCAGGCGGCGGTGATCAGCGGCGGTGATCAGCGGAGCTCGGCTACACCGGCGGTGTGCGGCGTGACTTGGCGGAGAAGCTGTACAGGAGCTCGGTTGCGGCAGCGGTGAGCAGAGGGACCAGCAGCTGCGGGGCTAGCTGAGGCCCAGCCGGATTCACTGTTTTTACTATCCATCCATCCATCCATCCATCTTCTTCTGCTTAATCCTTTTCAGGTCAGTAAAATGCCACCAAAGAAAGACGAAATGGAAGAGATCAAAAAATCTCTGAACTTTGTGTCAGAAGAATTGGCCAAATTGACTAGCCAACAGGCCAAATTGGCTAGCCAGCAGGCCAAAATAATAGGCCTAATAGAAGATGTACAAGCCCTACAATTAATAATTCAAGAAAAAGACAAAAAAAATAAGGGCCTGGAGCAACGCGTCGAGGATCTTGAACAAGGTTCTCGTATGGATGACCTAGTTATAAGTGGACTAGACATCAGATATCAGTCATACGCCCAAGCCACAACAGGACTGAGTGGTGAGGATGCTCCCATGAGTGAATCAGTCTCCCTAGAAAATCAGGTGCTTCAGTTCCTTAATAATAGAGATATTAAGGTAGAAGCTAATGCAATTTCAGCCTGTTATGCTTTACCGAAGAAAGATAACAAAACAAAGAAATCAATTGTGATACGCTTTGTGAACAGAAGGGTAAAGAATGACATACTGAGGCAGGCCAGAAAGCTACGGGGAACACAAGTTTACCTAAATGAACATCTGACAAAAACAAACGCTGAAATAGCATGGCAGGCACGGATGCTGAAAAGACAAAATAAGATACAGGCAACCTGGACAAGAAACTGTAGAATTTGGATTAAACTAAATGGATCACCTGAGCAAGCAAAGAGTATAATGATCAGAGATGCTACTGACTTAGATAAATACAGATGAACACTGATTAAGAAAATTATGAGTCAATGATAATCCATATTCACACACACGGTATGAATAATTCTTTTGATACACCATGCCAAAGTACTTTAAAAAAAATAAGCAAAACAAACAAAAACTTATGACCGACTCGAGTAGACACCAATTATCCCCAGTTGGAGGAAGTCATTTGACACAGAGTGAGGAAACTCAAACTCTGAAAATATGTCATCATGCTGAACATAAACCACAAGAGATGGAGAATGATATTGATCCTGATAACCACTTTTTCAATAATATTCATAACCATTGTGAATATTACACTGAAAAGCAATTCAAAAGTCAAGTGCAACTAGATGGTAAACTGTCAATAATACACTTCGACTGCAGAGGTCTTAACAAAAACTTTCCACAGATTCAGGACTATTTAAAACAGCTAGACAGAAAATTTACAGCTATTGCAGTCTCTGAAACTTGGCTTAATGAAGAGCAGGCTCCCCTGATGGCAATAGAGGCATATCAGATGTTTCATATTAACAGATCTCAAAAAAAGGGTGGTGGTGTTGCACTGTATATTGATGACCTGTATAGGTGTAAGCTTGTAAATGGAATGTCCTTTGCACTACCAGGGATCTTGGAATGTGTCACTGTTGAGACTGACCAAGATAAAACAAAAAATCTAATCATAAGCTGTATATATAGAACGCCGGGAACTTGCATTGAGACATTCAGAGATAAATTAGTCGAGCTGTACAATAATATTACTAGTAAGAAAATGGTAGCAATTTGTGGAGATTTCAACATTGATTTACTGAATCCACATCAACAAAATGTAGTTACAGAGTTCATGAACTCTATGTACAGCATGAGTCTATATCCCACAATAACACATCCCAGTAGAATCACAGTTCACACTGCTACACTTATTGACAACCTGTTTGTCAATGTTATTGATAAGAAAATAAAAAGTGGATTATTGATAAATGATATAACTGACCACTTGCCAACCTTTGCACTTATCCATGGCCACACCGGGAACAACACAGAAAAAATTTCAAAATCGTTCAGATACAAATCACCAAATGCAATCAGTTCCTTTAAAGAGGACTTGCTGAAGCAAGACTGGACAGAAGTCTATGTATCAGATGTAAATGAAGCCTATGACACATTTATAAACATTGTAACCACTCTTTATGAAAAAAACTGCCCATTAGTTAAAAAAAAAGCTTAAACATAAATTTGCTGATAAGCCATGGTTAACCAAAGGACTACAAAAGGCGTGTAAAAAGAAAAATTTATTATATAAAGCTTTCCTAAAGAAAAGGACAAAAGAAGCAGAGCAGCGGTATAAAACATACAAAAATAAGTTAACATATATAATAAGATGTAGTAAAAGAGACTATTACAGTAAAGAACTGGAGAAAAACAAAGACAATATTAAAAAATAGATGGACAATACTCAACAGTATCCTTGGAAATAAAAGCAGAAATACAAGCAACCCAACCAATATTCCAAAAAATAATAAAACGACTCAGAGTGTGAATATAGCTTCACCTGCAGATGAATTTAATAATTTTTTTGTTAACATTGGACCTAATTTGGCTCGAGAAATACCCACTACGGTGCCTACAGGTGATACAATATGCAATAACACTGCTGTAAAAGACTCCATCTTCATAAAGAACACAGACGAAAGAGAGGTCATTGAAATTGCTAAATCGTTCAAAAGTAAAACATCTACGGACTCTGATGGTATTGACATGCTCCTAGTTAAAACTGTTATTGAATGCCTAGTAAAACCACTGACGTATATCTGTAACCTGTCTCTCCAAACAGGTATATTTCCCAATGCAATGAAAATAGCTAAAGTAATTCCGATATACAAGACGGGCGACAGAGGGGAACTCTCAAACTATAGACCAATTTCACTATTACCGCAATTTTCCAAGATACTTGAAAAAATATTCTATGAGAGAATTGACAACTTCATACTGAAGAATGATTTATTGTGTGAGCAGCAATATGGGTTCAGACACAAGGGGACAACTGCATATGCCCTAATGGAATTTACAGAAAAAATATCAACAGCCATCGAAAATAAAGAGTATTCAGTTGGAGTATTCCTGGATCTTAAAAAAAGCATTTGATACAGTAGATCATAATCTATTATTAAAGAAACTACAAAATTGTGGTATTAGATGGGTAGCACTGTCCTGGTTAAGTAGTTACTTAAAGAATAGATATCAGTATGTATGTGTTAACAACAAAAACTCACAGTTACTGAAGGTTACCTGTGGAGTCCCACAGGATTCAGTTTTGGGACCATTATTATTCAATATGTATATAAATAATATATGTAAAGTTTCAGAAAAAATGGACTTAATATTGTTTGCCGAGGACACTAATCTATTATGCAGTGGAAACAATTTGGAACAACTTCTGGATACACTCGGAAAGGAATTAGGAAAGCTTAAACTGTGGTTTGATTCAAACAAATTAACGCTCAATTTAAGTAAGACAAAATTTATAGTCTTTAACAACCATCACAACATCCCAGTACCTAAACTCAGTGTAAATGGTGTAGAGCTTGAAAGGGTATCTGAAACTAAATTTCTTGGAGTAATAATTGATAATAAACTGTGTTGGAAGTCACATATTAATTATATTAAAGGTAAAATATCCAAATCAATTGCAATATTACACAGAGTGAAATATTTGCTGAATCAACCCACACTATACACCTTGTATCATTCATTAATACTCCCATACATGACATATTGTAATGAAGTATGGGGAAATACATATAAAACAAACATATATCCACTCTTTATGCTTCAAAAGAGAGCTATTAGAATAATAAACAAAGCAGCTTACAGGGAACCAACAAACCCACTTTTTCTTAAACAAAAAACTCTCAAGTTGAAAGATCTGGTTGACTTTAAAACTGCAATAATAATGTTTAAAGTGAAGAATTTATCACTGCCCGCAAATATCCAAAAGTTGTTCCAAATAAGGGAGAAACGATATCACTTCAGAGGAACATGTATATTTCAAAAGCCTACAGTGAGAACAACTACCAAGCAACACTGTATTTCAGTGCAAGGAGTCAGATTATGGAACGATTTTGGACCTGAATTAAAATCATGTACAACGCTTGGACAATTTAAACAAAAACTAAAGGAAGAAATACTCCAAACATATATACAAGACGACATGTAAAATCACATAAGGATTGTCATATCCAGCCTGTGTTGTGTTGTAGCTTAGTTTTTTTTTTTTCTTTTCTGTCACATTTTGTCTTAGATTTATTTTTGAATAGTAATCACTTAACTTAGCTTAGCTTAGTTGTTTTTTCTCTGTTACATTTTGTCTTAGCTTTGTTTTGAGTTGTAATCGGCTCTTGTCTGTTTTCTCTTTTTCTCTTTTGAATTCTTGGATGGAATATGGGTGGGCAATATAAGCTGTGGCTTCAGCCATCACCCATTTCGGATAACTTATGTTGAATTGTATAATCAGAGGAGTCATTGTCTAATTTGACCTTGTTGTTATATTATTCAGTTTCTTTTAACCTGTACTGTACTATCCGAAATAAATTCATTCATTCATTCTTTCATTCACATACTTCAGATCTCCAACCAAACCGGGTTCTCCGCTCAACAAAATCAGAGGTTCCAGTCCAGCTAAGAAAAGCACCACATCTGCCCCCAAAGATATGCTTTATATGCAGAAGCGAGAAGTTTATAACTCTAAAATATAATCGAAAGAGGCTAAGAGAAACCCTTCAGCAATGTAAATCACTGAAAACAGGTAAGTTGCAACAGGCAGCAGAAGCAAGAAAGGATGAAGACCTGCTAAGAAGAATCCGGGAGTTTGATTCTGTTGCCTCAGAAGCCGCATATCATTTCAGATGCTACAGGAATTACACCCTATGTCTGTACAGATCACTGCACATGAAGTAGCCACTATCAGATTGGGTACAAGCACTTCTGTACCTCCATAGAATACTGAGGAAAAGAAACAGAGAGAACTGATGTCTCCTCTTACAAATCTCCCTCCTGAAAGCCAAACTAGAGCAGTCACATCCTTTATTTGAAGTTTCAGAAGTTAACAAATGTTTTTGTCTGCGAGGAAGCTCTGACACCTCATAAAATGCTCCAAGCTGAGGTTTCATCTTCTTCATCAGCATCATCTGATAATGACAGTGGTAACACAAGAGCACTAAAAAAACATGACACAAGTGAGACAAGTCTCTTGTCCCATGCAGCTATGTCACTAAGAGATGTTCTACTGGACAAGCATAAAATAACACCGAAAATTATACAACTGCTCACGCTGTCAGCTGCATCGCACCTGATCCCAAATCAGCTCTTCAGTTTCACTGCCTGGATGACCACAAATACTGTCACTGATGATGAAAGAGTGAAAGTTTGTGAAGATGACACAGACAAGATTGTTTCCATTTCCCAGGATATTACGTGAGAACAACAACAGAAGCATCAGGCATTGGCCACGGCTGTTGACGCATGGCAGGATCAGCTCAACTGAGAGGCTTGGTAAGTGGTGTAGGGCACTGCTCCTCTAGTGCTGGTACAGGACTCAGCCTCAAGGCCTTTACATACTCTGCAAGAACAGAGCAATTGGTTCTTTTTCTTGAGACAGTAAAAACAAAGCTCTTTCTGGCCTGGACATTTCATACTTCACAAGAAACACAAGTGCAGAATTCCTGGAAAATTCAAATTTCTGACCAATCACACAACAGTTCTCGAACACCACACAAGAATAAAGTTCTGCCATGATGACGTGTCAAGAACGAGCTGCAAGAACTCCCAAACCAGGGCTGCAAGAACAACAGGATGTCATTTTGTTCTTGCAGCCCTGGAAGAGAGAACAAATTTCTCTCTTCTTGCAGAGTATGTAAAGGCCTTAAACACAGACACAAAGCTTGGATATGAAGAGGTAACCCTTATATCCCAGAAAACATGCGGACACATCTGCTGCCAGCTCTTGTTTGGGACAGTAATCTTGGAGAAGAAACCCTGACTGGGAAGGACACAACTCAACACCAGTGGCGTTGTACTTCAAAGGATCACAGAACATGATGAAGTGAATGGTTACAGAAAACCAGAAAAAGGTCCCTCAACTCCCACTGACCTCCAGACATCATTCCTTGGAGAGCACATCCAAACTGTAAATCTGATGAGGTGGGGGTTCCGCTTCCGGGTCACCAAGGGATGGCAGCATAGAGCGTGGTCTCCCGACCAAAAACAAGAAATTACTTCGAAAAAGTCAAATTAAAACCGACAAAAACTAGTCCTAACATCTACAAAGGAGAGGCGATGCCTCCGAAAGTGAGAAATAAATCAACCACTGTGGCGACATCCACAGAAACGGATGTGCCGCAAGATCAAGAAGCTAATGCTAACTCTACCGCTGCTAACCAGGGAGAAAATGACGCAAATGAGGACGAAGGAGAGGTGACTAACAGCACAATACTCAAAGAACTGCGTGAATACAGACAAGAGATCATGAGAGAATTTGCCAAGACAAACTCAAGACTGGATGAAGCAGAGGAAAGAATTGTGGGGAATGAGGAAAGGCTACAAGACATGGAAGGAGTGGTTGCAGGAATGCTAAAACTGCAAGAACAACTGCAGGAGAAATTAACGGATCAGGAATGCAGGTCGAGAAGAGAAAGCATTGGGATTTATGAAATTCCCGAACAAAAAGAAATGGACCCAAAGACAATGATCACATTTATAGAGAAAGTGCTTAGAGATAACCTCGGCATCCCTGATACTGTAAACCTGAACATAGAGAGGGCGCACCGAGCACTCGCGCCACAGCCCCCACCTGGAGCCAAGCCGAGATCTATCCTTGTCAAATTCCAGAGCTTTAGAACGAAAGAAGAAGTAATCCGTTTGGCATGGCAGAAGAAAGGCTTTACTCTGGATGGCCATAAGATAAACTTGGATCATGATTATGCTCCAGTAATTCTACACAGACGTAAAGTATATGCTGAGGCGCGACGAGTCCTGAAAGAAAATAAAATACGATTTCAGACTCTCTATCCAGCTCGCCTAAGAGTTCACTATGAAGAAGGGCAGAGAACGTATGACACAGCAGAAGAGGCGACAGCGGACATGGTCAGCCGTGGCCTGCCGGTGAAAGTGATTGAGCAACCAGCAACGTTGTGGGAGAGGATTCAGTGAGGAGCCTGGCAGCCAGCATGGACCAAACGGACCACCATGGCCAGGAACACGCAGAGCTTCAAGCAAAAGTTGCAAGCATTTAGACGCACAGCAACTGAGGATACAGGTTGATTTGGTCTTTTTTTGATTAAAAATAAGAAATAAATGAGACAGATATACATATAAAAAAAGAACTACGAAAATTTTGGTCGGAGGAAGGGACAACGAGGGGACACTGATCTGTTTATATGGCTGACGTCATAGTGGAGGGCCCTCTGACACACTGGAGGTGTAGAGGCTATCCCTCAAACCAGCAACGGGTCAGTAAATCGACCTTAGGGTTAGAAGTTAGTTTTGGAATCTGTTCTATGTTCACAAAGTTTTTTTGTTATTCATTGTGTTGTTCCTTTTCCAAGGGAGTGCTTACAGGGAACTGAGGTTAAATGTAAATATTTGAATGCAAGGAGAACCAGTTGAAATTGTTTCTTTCAATGTAAATGGAGTTCTGAATCCTATGAAGAGGAGTAAGGTTTTGACAAAACTAAAACGAGAAAACGTACAGATTGCCTTCCTTCAAGAAACCCATTTGAGTCAATCTGAACATGCAAAATTAAAAAGGCAGGGCTTTAAATTTGTTTTCTCCTCTTCTTATAAAGCTGGGCACCGGCGAGGGGTTGCTATACTTATTTCAGATTTGCTAAATTATGATCATATATCAGAAGTACAAGATGAGGAGGGAAGAGTTATCAAAATTACTGGTAAAATAGAGGGGCATGAAATAACGCTTATAAACGTTTATATTCCACCTGGAAGCGATTGGACTCTCTATAGACACATATTTGAGTTAATGATGAATTCTCAGGGAGTGGTAATCTGTGGAGGAGACTTCAATATTAGATTAAATCCAAAATTAGATGTATCAAGTACAACCAATGCAGAAAATGCACTAATTAAAAAGGTAAATTCATTGATGAAAGAAGTGGGAATTATTGATGTTTGGAGAGAATTATATCCTAAAAGTAGAGACTATACACACTATTCTTGCCCGCACAGTATTTTTTCAAGAATAGACTATTTTTTTGTGTTCAATAATGATTCTTTCAGAGTAAGAGATTGCAAAATTAAGACAATTGATCTCTCGGATCATAGTCCCATTTCATTGTCTGTTATTTTAGAAAAGAAGGTCAGAAAAGTGTTGTGGAAGTTCAACTCAAATATATTAAATGATTCCGAATTAAGACAAAAATTAAAGGATGACATCAAGAACTATCTTGAGTTGAACGACACAGGCGAAGTGTCACAGATAATTTTGTGGGACGCTCTGAAAGCTGTAATGAGAGGAAAGATCATTTCAGTGACGTCACTCTTGAAAGAATTAAAGGGGCAAAAATTAGCTGATCTCCAAGGAAAATTAAAACGATTACAACGGTTAGACAGTAACAAGAGTAATTCAAAAGTAAAAGAGGAAATAAAAAAGATTATATACAGTAGATAGAAGATAAAAAAGATAAGATTAAAAGTGAAATTGATAACATCTATACGCAGGACACCCAGAAAAAAATTGTTTTTCTGAAGCAAAAATACTACGAAATTGGGAGTAAATCGACTAACTTCATTTTATATTTACTCATTTTTGTGGGATGTCACTTGGGTTCTAAATATTTTATTGGGTTTTAGACCTTTGAGTTTTTTAACCTCTTTGACTAGTTTTTAACTTTTAATATGACCCTTCTCTCTTACCTCTGGTTTCTCCCTCATCTCTTTGTCTTTTTATACCCTGATTGATGGAGCCTTGAGTATTTTTATCATGTTTATAGTCAGCTTCATGTGTGCCTTTGTTTGTGTCTATGTTGAATGTAATTAGTGGCTTGTAAATATGGACGTCACCAGACTGCAAAATAAATCTACCTACGGGTACAAATAAAGTAACCTGAACCTGAACCTGAACCTAAATTACTAGCATATAAATTACGCAAACAGAGAGCAGAAAACACAGTTTATAGAATAAAACACCCCCAAATGAAGAGGGTTGAAAACAAACTGGAAAAAATACAGGAAAGTTTTGAATTATTTTATAAAGATTTATATTTCCAACCTCAAACTTCTAACAAGACACAAATAGAAGATTTTTTAAAAGCATTGAACTTACCAACAGTGACAAATACACAAAATGAAAAATTAGTCCACCCAATAACAACCAAAGAACTAAATCTGGCCATTTCCAAATTAAAAGTGGGGAAGTCCCCAGGCTCCGACGGTTACAGTACAGAGTGGTATAAATGTTTTAAAGAAGAATTGACCCCTATACTATTAAAAACCTTTAATTGGATTATACAAAATAGTGAAATCCCTCCATCTTGGAAAGATGCAGTCATTTCTGTCATACCCAAAGAGGGCAAGGACAGACAGGATTGCAGTAGCTACAGTTCCATTAGTGTCCTTAACTTGGATTATAAATTATTCACAACAATAGTGGCTCGAAGACTTGAAAAATTCCTACCTGATCTGATACATTTAGACCAGTGTGGATTTATCCAGCAAAGACAGACCTTAGATAATATTAGATGCTCCTTACATGTGATAAGACAAATAAATAAGGAAAAGACTAAGGCCATTATTGTAGGATTAGATGCCGAAAAGGCGTTTGATTCAGTCAGATGGTTATTCCTCTATAAAGTATTGGCAAAATTTGGCTTTAATGAAAATTTTATCACATTAATACAATCCCTTTATGATAAGCCAAGGGCTCGTGTAAAAATCAACAGAGATCTTTCTGACTCCTTCCTCCTGGAGTGAGGAACGAGGCAGGGATGCCCGATTTCACCCCTCTTTTTGCCCTTTATATTGAGCCCCTTGGCCAATTGATAAAACAGACTGAGGAGATTAAGGGGATTACAGTAGCTGGGAATGAACAAAAAGTTGCAATGTTTGCAGATGATGTACTTGTTTTTTTTTGGAGGAGCCTGAAGAATCTTTTATGAAGTTGATGTCTGTATTAAACAGCTTTGGGAAGTTATCCGGTTACACATTAAATATATCTAAAACTCAGGTGATGACCCTGAATTATAAAGTTTCAAAATCTTTTAAGGAAAAATATAATCTTGACTGGGATGCTGTCTCCCTAAAATATTTAGGTATAATTCTCACTAAAGACATCTCTAGACTGTCTCAAGCAAATTATGACCCACTATCATTAGCAATAAAATCAGACATAAATAGATGGAATCTTGTACCCTTTCTCAGTTTAAACTCAAGGATCATTGCAGTGAAAATGAATATAGTTCCCCGATTGCTGTATTTGTTTAGAACATTACCTATTGAAGTGAGTGACAATCAATTCAAGGAATGGGACAAATGGATTTCACGCTTTATATGGCAGGGAAAGAAACCAAGAATACGCTATACTGTTTTACAATTAAGGAAAGAAAACAGTGAAGCAATGCTTCCTTGTTTGAAATACTATTATTATGCTTCTCAAGTTATTCCTCTATTATATTGGTGTTGTGGTGCATATATATTGAACTCTTATTCCCCACATATGCATGACTCTATATGCATTGGGGGCTTCATGTCTCGATGGACAAAGGAACATCTGGACCTGCAGGGACCTGCAGGACGGGACAAGGAGGTGTGAGTTCGGACCTTTGTCTAGGAGAGGATGCCCCAGTGGGAGTCCCGGAACATCGAGGGATTATGGACGATGGGAGGAGATCAAAGGGGTATTGTGATTGAGATTATGTACCAGGGATTGTATGTTTGCATAAGTATCATGTGACCTAGGTTGTGTGACTTCTGCAGAGTATAAGAACTGTGATGCATATTTGTTCTGCCTCTTCAGTTTGAGAGATTGATAGAGGATGTGTGTTCTCAATAAAACTGATCCTGAGAAATAAACTCAGTCTCGTCTTTGAACGCACCCTCTACACTGGTGACCCACGACGAAGCATGGCCGGTGACGACCTTCACACACCGGACTCCTCAGGAGCCAGCGGCGCTAACGCAGCTACCGCAGCTACCGCAGTCCAGCTGCCCGATTTCTGGCAGCACAACCCGCGCTCCTGGTTTACCACGGTGGAGGCGCAGTTCCATCTTCGGGGAATTTCAGCAGATTCAACGAAATTCTACCATGTTGTTGCCAAACTGGACAGCCTCACAGTGCAGCGGGTGGAGAGCCTGACTAACCACCCACCACAGGACGACAAGTACGGCACACTGAAAGCCGCCCTCATCCGCACTTTCACCCCCTCGCCTGGAGAACGAGCAGAGAAACTCCTGGCGTTGACAGAGGGCGAGGCAGACAGGCCGGCAGACCTGATGGCGAAGATGATGAATCTGAGAGGCGACGACAATGACGGTTTCATCTTCGCCCACCTTTTTCTCAGAACGCTACCGTCAGCAGTGAGAGTCACCCTGGCCAGCTCACAGCTACTGATCAACCGAGAGTACCACGAGCTGGGACAGGAGGCACAACGACTCGTCGACGCCCACAGACGGCACACGGCCACGACGGCGGCAGCAGAGCTGAGCGCATCACCAAAAGACAGCGGGAGACCAGAAGCTGCAGCATCGGATCCGATGACGTCAGCAGCGGCGGAGACCAGGAGAAGCGGAGCAGACGGCCCTCTCTGCTTCTATCATCGAAGTTTCGCCGAGAGGGCACACAAGTGCATTCCACCATGCCGGTTCAAACACTCGGGAAACGCCAAGACCGAGGGTCGGTAGCAGCTGCGGCTCTCGGCGCAAAGAATAAGCTGCTTTTCATCACTGACGCGAAGTCAGGGAGGCAGTTCCTGGTGGACACAGGCTCCCAACTGAGTTTTATCACGCCTTCCTACGCCAACCGGCTGGCACCTTCCAGCGGACCTCTGGTGTTAGCGGCGAATGGCTCGACGATCAAGACCTTCGGGGAGAAGACCCTCTCCCTGTCCTTTCACGGTCGGACATTTGAGTGGACCTTCATCGTAGGTGCAGTCAGCAATAACATGCTAGGTGCTGATTTTTTGTACTCTAATGGTTTATTGGTTGATCTTGCTAATAGACGTATGATTAATGCACTGTCTTTCCACTCCTTTGCCTGCACAGCTCGGGTGGCCCCGCCGACTGCACATCCCACTGTCACAGCTGCGGGTGGTAAGTTCCAAGCACTACTCACTCAGTTCCCAACACTCACGGTCCCAATGTTTTTGGCGTCAGTAACTAAGCACGGGGTGGAACATTTCATAACTACTACTGGCCCCCTCGTTTTTGCAAAAGCTCGGCGCTTGGACCCAGCTAAACTGGCCATTGCGCGTGAGGAATTCTCCAACCTGGAAAAACTAGGCATCATCAGGCGCTCTAACAGCCCCTGGTCCTCACCGCTGCATATGGTCCCCAAGTCTAATAGTTCGTGGCGGCCTTGTGGTGATTTCCGCAGGTTAAATAACGCTTCAGCACACGACCGCTACCCGATTCCACACATCCAAGATTTTTCGGCACATTTAGCGGGGGCGCGCATTTTTTCTAAAATAGATTTGGTGCGCGGTTACCACCAAGTCCCAGTCCGCGCTCAAGACATACCCAAAACAGCGGTAATAACTCCTTTCGGGCTTTTTGAGTTTTTGCGCATGCCTTTTGGACTCAAGGGTGCCACGCAGACGTTCCAACACATGATGGATGCGGTTTTACGTGGCCTTCCTTTCGTGTTCGTCTATTTGGATGATATTTTGGTGGCCAGCACATCTGAAGACGAACACGAAAGCCACCTCACAGCCGTTTTTCAGAGGCTGACAGAGCATGGGATAATAATTAATCCAGCGAAATGCCAATTCGGGGTGGTGCAAATAGATTTTTTGGGGCACCGCGTTTCTCCAGAAGCAGCGGTTCCGCTGCCCGATAAAGTACGCGCAATAACGGAATTTCCCCAACCTCAAATGGTTAAAGCACTGCAGGAATTTTTGGGAATGGTTAATTTTTATAATCGTTTCCTTCCCAGCACGGCGCGGCTCATGCAACCACTGTACGCGGCACTTAAAAAACAAAATCCTGCAAATAAGATCTAGTGGTCCCCGGAGCGGGAGCGCGCTTTCTCCCAGGTCAAATCAGCCCTAGCGAACGCTGTTTTGCTGGCACACCCAGTGCCAACGGCTCATATGGTGCTCACCACGGACGCTTCCGTTTTAGCGATAGGGGCGGTCGTCGAACAGTTCGTGGCAGGAAGCTGGCGGCCTCTTGCATTTTTCAGCAAAACCTTGCACGATAATGAGCGGAAATACAGCGTGTTCGATAGGGAGCTGTTAGCCCTGCATTTGGCCATCCGCCATTTCCAGTTCTGGCTGGAAGGGCGCCGTTTCACTGCGTTCGTAGACCATAAGCCGTTAACGTTTGCGATGGCCAAGATTTCGGAGCCTTGGTCAGCCCGGCAACAAAGGCAGCTGGCCGCGATTTCGGAGTTCACCACCAATATTCAACATGTCGTGGGCAAACATAATGTAGTGGCGGACTGTCTCTCATGTGCAGTGGCAACGCCAGACCCCCAGGGGGCAGACTCGGCGGCTGTGGATGCAGGCCAGATTTGTGGCGCGAAAGCGCTCGCAGCCCCGGTCTGTGTAGGTTTAGATTATACAGCCATGGCCGCAGAGCAGGCTGATGACGCGGATGTGCGCGCGCTCCAGTCTGGACCAACAGGGTTAAGGCTGGAGCACAGGGTGCAGCAAATAGGTATGCACCCCCTAATCTGTGATGTCTCCACGGGGCGCCCTCACCCCGTAGTTCCAGCTGCATGGCGACGCCGCGTTTTTGACGCAATCTATTCGCTGGCGCATCCGGGAGTGTGCGCATCGATTAAAATGGTGGGGGAAAAGTTTGTTTGGCCGGGGTTGCGTAAACAGGTCAAGGAGTGGGCTGCAGCCTGCGTAGCGTGTCAACGGGCCAAAATACACAAACACACCAGAGCCCCTTTAGAGCCGTTTCACATTCCGGCTAAACGGTTCGATCATGTTCACGTCGACTTGGTTGGCCCCCTCCCGTTGTCGCAGGGGTTCACACACCTCTTGACGATGGTGGACCGCACCACACGCTGGCCAGAGGTGGTTCCTCTGGCGTCAACTACAGCAGCAGACGTTGCGTGCGGTTTTTTAACGGCTTGGGTTGCGCGTTTTGGAGCCCCGTCGGACATAACGTCTGATAGGGGCCCCCAGTTCGTCTCCGAGCTCTGGTCATCCATGGCCCACAGCCTAGGGGTGAAAATTCACCGCACTACCACGTATAACCCCCAAGCTAACGGCTTGTGCGAACGCTTTCATAGGTCATTGAAAGCAGCCCTCGGGGCGTCGCTCACGGATACAAATTGGGCAGATAAACTTCCATGGGTTTTATTGGGGTTGTGTTCTGCACTTAAGGAGGATTTGCAAGCCTTCCCGGCCGAACTGGTTTTTGCTCAGCCCCTCCGGCTGCCGGGAGAATTTCTTCCGGACAACCCCGCTCCGAATTCCCCCCCCCCCCCCCGCTCAGCTGTTGCAGAGCGACACCGGATCAAACACCCTTCCTGGCCCAGTCCATCACAGTTTCCCGCGCGTTTTTGTGCCCAGAGCCTTAAAAAATGCAGAATTTGTTTTTGTTAGACACAATGCTCAGAGGCCAGGTTTACGACCGCCTTACGACGGACCGTTCAGTGTTAGAAACAGGTGAAAAGCATTTTTTGCTTGATTTGGGAGACAGGAAGGACTTGGTCTGCATTAACAGACTCAAACCCGCCTTTGTTTTGGCTGACGAACACGTGCAGCCGGCCAGGGCACCCCGCCTGGCAGGCCGCCGGGAAGGCATTGTTCCAAGCTACCACAGGGATGCACTAATGACTCTGATTCACAGATACGAGGAGCTGCTGCAGATGGAGCAAAACCCACTCACAGCAGATATGGCAGGAGATTTAAGCCCAAGCAGTTGGGGATGGTGTTGTGATATGTTATGATATTCTCTGCTTTTTATGTTAGGTTGTGATATGTTCTGCTATGCATCCTGGAGTATACTTTGTCCCTAATAGACGTTTGGGGGGGGTCATGTGGCGCATATATATTGAACTCTTATTCCCCACATATGCATGACTCTATATGCATTGGGGGCTTCACGTCTCAATGGACAAAGGAACATCTGGACCTGCAGGGACCTGCAGGAGGGGACAAGGAGGTGTGAGTTTGGACCTTTGTCTAGGAGAGGATGCCCCAGTGGGAGTCCCGGAACATCGAGGGATTATGGACGATGGGAGGAGATCAAAGGGGCAATGTGATTGAGATTATGTACCAGGGATTGTATGTTTGCATAAGTATCATGTGACCTAGGTTGTGTGACTTCTGCAGAGTATAAGAACTGTGATACATACTTGTTCTGCCTCTTCAGTTTGAGAGATTGATAGAGGATGTGTGTTCTCAATAAAACTGATCCTGAGAAATAAACTCAGTCTCGTCTTTGAACGCACCCTCTACAGTGTAATCCAGACTTCCAAGCCAATTGGAAGATAATAGAATCCAACATATCACCTATATTCCCCTTACAAGCTGCAATTTCAGATAAAAGACTAGCTGATCAATTACAGGGTCTAAACCCTTGGATTGAACACACACTTAAGGTATGGCATAAAGTAGTGAAAACCTGTGAAATAGGAAACATGCTAAGAAATTTCAGATGGTGTGCCTATGACACAGATTTTAAACCCAACAAAAGTGGTAAAAGATTTCAAACTTGGACCAAAAAAGGGCTAACAACATACCTCACCTTTACAAGCAAAGGAACACTACAGAATTTCCAGTCCCTACAAACCAAATTTGGTCTCGAGCAAGTAGACTTCTTCAGGTACCTCTAAATATGTGATTATTTTAACAAGCATAGCAAAACTCTAAACCTATCTTCAACAGAGTTACACTTTTTTAAAAATTTCAAGCCAGCTTATGATGAAAAAGCCAATTTCTAAGTTATATAATGGGATGCTAAATGCAAGGAACGATGATACGCTACACATTAAGAATAAGTGGGAACATGAAATGGGAATGGGCATTTCTGATGAGAACTGGGAAAAAATTTGTATCTTTCAATGGTCCTCCACAAACTCATTGGTATGGAGAGAACACTGTTGGAAAAATGTGATCAGATTTTTTAAGATTCCTCACCAAAGTAAATATAGAAACATAAATAATGAGTGTTGGAGAAGGTGTGGATCTGTTGAAGCAAATCATTTTCATATATTCTGGGAATGTCTGGTTTTGCTTCAGTATTGGTCTGGAATTCATAAAGCTTTAAATGATATCTTCAAGGTAAACATTGCAAACGACTTTTTAAATTTATATATGGGTCTTGTTCTAACTCTGGACAGAAGAGGAGACATAAAATTGCTGCAGGCGTTCTTAGCAGCCAGTAAGAAATCAATTACTAGAAAATGGTTAAACCCAGCCCCACCCACACTCAATGATTGGTTTGGAATAATTTTGGAAATCTTCAAAATGGAAAAATTGACGTATTTGTTAAGAATTCAAAGGGAAAAATTTTATTCAATTTGGAACAAGTGGATTCATTTTATATTCCCTATTTGGAATGATTTTGTATGAATCCATATGTAAACATCCGTGTTGAATCACCTTACTAAGACTGAAATTTTGTTTATTTATTCTTCCAGATGAGAAGAAGGAATGACTGTAAGCCCCCAGTTCAGTTTGTTGGGTTTTCATTTTTTTAATTTTTTTTTTTTTTTTTGTTCCTATAAAACAAATAAGAGAAGGACTATGATACAAATGTCTGAATGCTATATTTGTAAAGATGGCATCCTTTTCTAATAAAAGCATAAATGAAAAAAAAAATCTGATGAGGTGAAGACAGTCCTTGGAGACTACAGAAAATTCACTACCAGGAAGATGGTGTCATGGTCTGAGCGCCGATCTCGTCTGCTCTCGGGTCATGCAGTATTTTCCTCCCATTCTGTATTTAGTCCTGGTGGGCACTCTGAGCTCTTATTCTGACAGCGTCTCTGCGGGGCTTCCGGCTGTCAGAGCCAAGCAGCACAACTGGTGCTGATTAATTATCCTGCATCAGTCCCTGTGCCGTCTGGGTTTTAATCTTCTCCCGAATCTGCTGTGGGTCCGCTTGGGCGTCCTGGTGGGACCTTCCTGTAAGGAATCTGCAGCTTGGGGAGGAGAGTGATTATTCGTTCCCTGCAGGGGGGGTGAGTCTTTTCTCTTGGGGGGTCTACCCCGCCGAGGTGCTCTCGCCAACCGTGCAGGCTCATCTCTCAACAAGAAGGCAGGTTTAAGTCTGTCAATGCTGACTGTTTCTTTTCTGTCCCCTAAATCAAGCACAAAATGCTTATCACCAGGTTCCAGCACTCTGAATGGTCCGTCGTATGGTGGGCGGAAGGTTGGTTTTAAAGCTTCATGCCTAACAAAAACGAATTCAGCGTTTTTTAAAGCTTGGGGGACAAAAACCCATGGAAAAGAGTGATGTGCCGGTCCGGGGAGAGTGTCAGGTCCATTGCTGCCTAAAAGCCTCGGGGCTGGAAGATGCCCTGGCTCTGGGTTCTCTGGTAAAAATTCACCTGGGAGCCCGAGAGGTTGTGCAAAAACTAATTCTGCTGGGGAGGCGTCTAGATCCTCTTTAGGCGCAGCATGCAACCCCAATAAAACCCAGGGAAGTTTATTTACCCAATTTGTATCCGTTAGTGAGGCTCTGAGGGCGGCCTTTAAAGATCTGTGAAAACGCTCGCATAACCCATTAGCCTGAGGGTCATAAGCGGTGGTGCGGTGAATGTTCGCTCCTAAGCTGCTGGCCATGGCTGACCAAAGCTCCGAGACAAATTGAGGCCCCCTATCGGACGTGATGTCCGATGGGACGCCAAAACGTGCCACCCAGTTTGTCAAAAAAACGCGAACGACTTCCTCCGCTGTGGTTGACGCCAGAGGGACTGCCTCTGGCCAGCACGTGGTGCGGTCTATCATTGTTAACAGATGTGTGAAACCTTGGGAGGAAGGTAGTGGTCCCACGAGGTCGACATGAACGTGGTCGAACCTTCTAGCAGGGATTCGAAAAGGCTCTAGAGGGGCTTTTGTGTGTTTGTGTATTTTGGCGCGCTGACAAGAAATGCAAGTCTTTGCCCATTCTTTTACGTTTTTGCGCAGGCCGGGCCACACAAACTTTTCGGCGACCATTTTAACCGAAGCGCGCACACCTGGGTGCGCGAGGGAGTGAATTGAGTTGAAAATACGGCGGCGCCATGCAGCTGGGACTACCGGGCGAGGTCGGCCGGTTGAGATGTCGCATATTAGGGGGGGCACACCGTCGCGTAAACCCCTTTCCTCCAGCCTTAACCCTGTTGGTCCAGACAGGAGTGCCGCACGTCCGCGTCACTACTTTGCTCCTCCGCCATAACTGCGTAATCTATCCCTACGTGGATTGGGGCTGCTTATGTGTCTGCGTTGGCGAAGAGTTCTGCGGCTGAGGTAGTATAATCTGTCTCCTCGCGCTCTGGCGATGTCACAGTGCGAGAGAGGCAGTCTGCTACCACGTTAAGTTTGCCTGCCACATGTCGAATGTCTGTGGTGAACTCTGAAATCGCAGCTAGCTGTCTTTGTTGCCTGCCTGACCACGGTTCAGAAATTTTAGCCATCGCAAAGGTGAGCGGTTTGTGGTCTACAAAAGCCGTGAAACGCTGCCCCTCCAACCAGAACTGGAAGTGGCGGATGGATAAATGAAGCGCTAGCAGCTCCCTGTCAAAAGTGCTGTATTTACGCTCAATTTGGTTTAGCGATTTGCTGAAAAATTCCAAAGGTTGCCAGGTTCCGCCGACGTGTTGTTCTACAACCGCCCCTATGGCCAGGTCCGAAGCGTCTGTGGTTAGCGCAATGCGGGCCGAGGGATCAGGGTGAACCGACAATGTGGCATTAGCTAGGGCACTTTTTACTTCCGTGAAGGCGCGTTCCGCTCCGGGGTCCATTCAACCGCGTTGGAAGGTTTTTGTTTTCGGAGCGCGTCATATAGGGGCTGCATGAGCTGAGCTGCGCGGGGGAGGAAACGGTTGTAAAAATTAACCATTCCCAAAAATTCTTGCAGTGATTTGACCATTTGTGGCCGTGGGAAACTTTTTACTGCACGAACTTTGACTGGCAGTGGGACTGCCCCCTTCGGTGAAACTCTGTGTCCCAAAAAATCAATTTGTGACATGCCAAATTTGCATTTGGCTGGATTGATTATTAACCCGTGCTCTTCTAGTCTCTGAAAAACCATAGTGAGATGCTGTTCGTGTTCTTCCTCAGATGAGCTGGCTACCAGCATATCGTCGAGGTAGACGAACACGAAAGGGAGGTCGCGTAATACCGCATCCATCATCCGCTGAAAGGTTTGAGCAGCGCCTTTGAGGCCAAAAGGCATCCGCAAAAATTCAAAAAGACCGAAGGGGGTTATTACAGCTGTTTTAGGAATGTCTTCTGCTCGAACGGGGACTTGGTGATAGCCACGGACCAGGTCTATTTTAGAAAAAATGCGCGCACCCGCCAGATGTAGTGAAAAATCTTGGATGTGAGGAATTGGGTAGCGGTCATGCGCTGTCGCATTGTTTAATCTGCGGTAATCGCCGCACGGTCTCCAAGAACCGTCGGATTTCGGGACCATGTGTAGTGGTGATGCCCAGGGGCTTTTTGAGCGTCTGATAATGCCTAGTTTTTCAAGGGTGGTAAACTCGTCCCGAGCTATGGCGAGCTTGGTCGCGTCTAAGCGCCGAGCTTTGGCGAATACGGGTGGGCCCGTTGTGGGAATAAAGTGTTCGATCCCGTGCTTAGCCACTGTAGCTGAAAAGTTGGGAATTGTGAGTGCTGGAAATTGGGTGAGGAGTTGATCAAACTTACCTCCTGCTGTAGTGACGCTGGCATGCACGGGTGGTGGAGAAACTCGAGCTGAGCAGGGAATAGAAGCAAATGACAATGCATTAACCAAGCGTCTGTTTGCTAGATCGACTAATAACCCATGTGCACACAAAAAATCCGCGCCCAACAAGTTAAAACTCACCGCCGCTACAACAAATGTCCATCTGTAGTTGTGGCCATGGATGCAGAGGGGCAGGTTCCTTTCGCCATAAGTGTCGATGATGGAGCCGTTGGCTGCCATCGCTCCATAGCCCCGGGGGCCCATGGCCCGGTCTGCTTGGGAGGGCATGATAAAACTCAGTTGAGCTCCCGTGTCAATTAGGAACTGCTTGCCGGTGTGTCTGTCCGTCACATAGAGAAGCCTGCTTTTTTCGCCGAGAACCGCCGCCGTTAACGGTTCTCGGCTTTGGCGTTTCCCGAACTTCATGAATTTGCAGGGGGGAATGCATTTGTAAGCCTTCTCGGCGAAGCGGTGGTGGTAATAACAGACGTCGCTCCGTCTGTTACGTCTTGGCTGTGTCGCTGCCATGGTGGGCGGGTTCTGCTCAGTGGTTTGTGGCTCCCCGTCATTCCGGACATCGGCGTTGAGGTCTGTGGATGCTGCTGTGGCTGTCTGTTCACTGCAGGCGTTGACGAGTTGCTGCGCTTCGCGAGCCAGCGTGCAGAAGTCTTGCTGGGTGCTGCATCGCATGTTGGCAAGCGTCCCTCTCATGTGTGGCGGCAGAGTACTGAGGAATATAAATTGGAAGAGGAAGTTGTCATTGTCCTCTTCTTTGAGCTGCAGCATGTCCTCCATGAGGGCCTTGGGTCTGCATCCTCTGTGGCCGTAGACCGCCAGGATCCTCTCGGCTCTCTCCTCGGCAGAGGCGATGAAATTCTCCACGATGGTCGCCTTCAGTTCTCTATATTTGTCCTGGGCCGGCGGCCGCTGGATTATTCTCCGCGCACATCTCGAAGTGGCGGCGTCGATTTTGGCGACGATGTGATAAAACTTTGTGTCGTCAGCCGTTATGCCTGCAAGTGCAAACTGAGCCTCAGCTTGCTGAAACCACAAGCTCGGGTCTTCCTGCCAGAAGTCCGGCAGCTTGACAGTGACGGCGCTTGTGTGGGCCGTCCCTGATGTGTCCGCAGGGTGAGAGTGCCTTCCTTCGGCTCTCGCGGTGGAGCTGGTGCTCGGTTGAGCCCTCTCTGTCACTTCTGCCGTGGGGGAACGTCGTCCATCTGTTCCCCTGTCTGCATGGGCGCCGGCGTCTGCCTGGGTTGCCACAGATGAGTCGATCGCGGGGGAACGCCTCTGGTCCATCCTCGCGTCAGGGTCACCAGTGTAGAAGAGCTTGGAATAACGAGGCGATGTGACTTATAAACCAAAGTTTATTATCAGCTTCGCTCCTCTAACAAGTCTCATCTAGTGCAGAAGCAGAAGTAGAAAGAGAGCGAACACATTCGGCTCTACATACTTATACTTACACATAACAAAAGACATGCATATTAAAGCTGACATCCTGCATTATCTTAATCCCCCTCCTTTGTCTTCGTACCCCTCCACCTGGCCCTGGGAGGTCAGGGCGACCTATCTGGTCTCCACCGCAGCGCCTTGGATGCTCTTTGATCTCCACTGGCGGTTGAGACCTTCTGTCCTGTTCTGAGGTGTGAAGTCGCTGTACATATGTAATCACCAAACATTCTCACATGCTTATACATATGTAGGTTATGGGATATATGATTAATATAGACCACACTCTGATTATATTGGCATGTTTGTCATGACCCGAGCACTTTGTCATTGTGCTCGGGCTATTCCTGTCAGGGCTTGACAGCGGCGTTGTCTTCCGGGCTGTCCGAGCTCTTATTGTGACAGTGCTCGGGGAGGCTTCTGCTCAGCTGTCAAGTCCTGAGCAGCTGTTTTGCATTTGCAGTCGTTAGCGGTGGACTTCTTATTCCCACGTTAGCGGCCGCATCGCTGCAGCAGTGTCAGTCGTTCTTCGTCTGAGCTACGGATGCCTTGGACTGTTACCTACCTCGTCTGCCTGTGGTTGACCGTCGCTTCCCCAGGACCAGTAAGTGAGCTGTTAGCCTTACCCCTCCCGGTGTGAGTAGACCTCTGTGTGTCTCTGCCTCAGCAGCCTGTGTAGCCATTACTCCAACAACCATTGCCTGTGTTTGACCGTCTCCTCCTAAGGACCTGTAAGAGAGCTGTTTAGCCTTACGCCTCCGGATGTGTGTAGACTTAAGTGTCATTGCCCCTGCATCTTGTGTTGTTACTTTTTCACCGTAATAAAACTCACTGAAACTCACTGGTGACTGTGTGGCATCTTATGGTGGCTCGCGAGAGCCACCACTTGACAGTACACTGCTGCCAAAAACGGCATTTACGGTGACACCAACCCGAGACGCAATTCACCAGTGGGTTCGAGTTTTTGGACATTTGCTTTTTCCTGTCTGGGTACTGTGTATGTGAAGAATGCCGTCGCGGAGGGGCCGCGTTTGGAGTCCGAGCCGTGAGCTGACAGGTGTGCTGGAAGTTGTGGATGAGCTGCTCATCTCCGCTTCCCTGCTGGATTATGACCACGGCATACACTGGTACCTGGACGCCGCCGAAGATATTCTTTGTCATCTCTCTCCCCGCTACGCCGACCACCCGGAAGTCAACGCGAGGAGGGAAGACATCGCCGCGCAACGCGAAATATACCTGATGATGGAGGAGGAATGCGGCATGAAGCGGGAGAAGAGGCACTCCTGCTCTTTGCCTATGGATCCCGATCCTGTCCTCGATCCGTTTCGGGAGTTCACACCGTCTGGGGGCCGGCGAAGGCGTCGGCGCCATGGCCGGGCGCATCTTCGGCAAGCTCCTGCTCTGGATCCAGTTCCGGGCCGCCGGGATGACCCCCTCAATCAGCCAGCTGCTGTGAGTGAGCTGAGTCCTGTGCCGGTGGGCTCCGTCCATGGGTCCTTTTCTACCACCCAGCGAGCGAGGGAAGGAGCAATGTCCGCTACAGCTGATGCCATCTTTCCTCCGGGAGACAGGCAAGTCCAATTTCACTGTCCTATTTTTCATAGTGATCTGTCTTGTCTGACTCCTGGGGGTGAAGCTCGGGGTTCGCAGCTCCCTGAGTTTCTTTCCCCAGCTGTAGCCATTTGTACTAAACCTGCCGCCTCTGTGTCTCCTCCTGCTGAGCGGTCCTCGACGTTAGTCCCACGCCGTCGAACGAGGGGGAGGCCTGCGGCTCTGGGAAATATCCCGGCCCTGCAGCCTTGTTTTGGACAGAGGAGGAGAATGGACTGTGGTGAGGAGCCAGAGCCGACGAGTGAGCGTCCCCAGGGTTCTTCAGGGATGCAGCCCGAGTCAGCAGGTCCAGGGTCCTCTACCCCCACGCCATACGGGTTATTGGCATGGACGCCAGCACGTGAGGATCCAGCTGCAGAGACCATCAGGCTGGCTGTGGAACCCGACACAGCCGAGTGGGAGCCCGACGACGAGCGTCTTCCTGAACCTGGATCGGCGAAGTCCTGGACGGCTCCAGAGCCCGAGTGCAGGCAAGTGCTCTTTCTTGTTTTCCTGTATGGTGTGTTAGAGCATTTTTGCCTGCCTCATGGGGAGGCGAGTGAGGGGCAGCCGTCCGCTGCACCCGAGCTCGTCTCGCTGGGCTCTGGCGCTGCCGGTGGAACTGATCCCGGTCCTCTTCTGTTTTCTGAGCACCTCCACAGCGTTACCGGTCCGGAGCCAGTCAAGGTCACGGGACTGGGGGTTCCAGGTTCGGAGATGGAGGTCGTCGCCGGAGCAGTCCTGACCCAGTCGGGGTCCGACGTGGGTGCAGCGATGACCCAATCGGGGTCCGACGAGGTCCAGTGGGGGTCCAGCTCAGGTGCGGCTGTGACCCAATCAGGATTCGAGGGGGTCCAAGTTTTTGGTTGTCCCCCTCTCAGGAGCCACCAGCTGGGGGCCGTTAGAGGGTTTTGTTTGGCAGATCGGCGCTCTCCTGTCTTGTCGTCTTCAGGCAGGCGGCTGCATGCATTTCCTCCACGGTCCTGGTGGTTGTGGGATGCGGGTCGGCCACCTGAGGAACTGCTTGGTGCGTTCGGCGTCTTGGGTTGGCCACCCAATAAACTGTGTTTGCTACGGGGTGACCTGGTTCGGCCACCAGAGGACTTGTTTCTGGGGGCCTGGGACTGGGGTAGGCCACCTGATCATGTACTGTGTTTATGGACTATTTGTGGGCCCATACGGTGCCTAGTCATGCCAAGTACGTTTAGCAATTTTTTTTGTTGTTGTTTCACGTAGTCTAGTCATAGTCAAGTCAAAGCAATTTTAGATTGCCTCATGTTTTTTTTTGAAGGCCACAGTCTGGTCAAAGTTAAGTCAAAGCAATTTTAGATTGCCTCATGTTTCCTTTTTTTTGGGAAAGCCACAGTTTAGTCATAGTCAAGTTAAGTCAAGCAATTTTAGATTGCTCCATGTTTTTTTTTTTGTAAGCCACAGCCTATCTATAGCTAAGTTATGTCAGAGCAATTTTAGATTGCCTCATGCTTTTTTTTTGAAAGCCACGGCCTAGTCATAGCCAAGTTATGTTCAAGGCAATTTTAGTTTGCTCCATGTGTGTTTGTATGTATTTCTTGTTTTGTTTGTGTTTAGATTGCCTCATGTATTTTTGAAAGTCACAGTCTAGTCATAGTCCCGTTATGCCAAGCAATTTTATATTGCTCCATGTAATTTTTGTTCCATAGTTAACGTGTTTTTCCATGTATTTCTTCTTCTATAGTTATCGTGTGTTTCCAGGTATTTCTTGTTTCATAGTTATCATGTATTGAGGTTGTTTGGGAGTATGATTTTGGCATGCTAAGTTTGGGTTTTTGAAGAGATCTTTACTTTGAGTTCTTTACCACGTGGGGTTATGTGACGGCGGTCGGTGACGGGGCCTAGACGGGGCCCAGCGGAGAAGCCGCCTAGCCAGACGGCGACGAGTGGCTGTGATCGGTGGATTCCGGCTGCGCCGGCGGTGCACGACATAGCTGGCCAGGTAGACGGAGGCAGGCGCCGGCGATAGACGGCGGTGATCTGCGGAGCTGAGCAGCGTCACTCGGCGGAGAAGCTGCGCAGGAGCGGCGGGTCCAGTAGTGACCGAGCTAGTTGAGGCCTAGCCGGATTCTCTGCTTATTTCTATCCACAGGTCAGTAAAATGCCACCCAAAAAAGAGGAAATGGAAGAAATTAAAAAAACTCTGAACTTTGTGTTAGATGAACTGGCCAAAGTGACTAGCCTGCAGGACAAAATATTAGACCTAATACAGGAGGTACAAGCCCTACATTCAATAATAAAAGAAAAAGACAAAAAAATTATGGACCTGGAGCAACACGGGCGTCTTTTGGAGCAACGCGTTGAGGATCTTGAACAAGGTTCTCGCATTGATGACCTAGTTATAAGTGGACTAGACATCAGATATCAGTCGTACGCCCATGCCGCTACAGGACTGAGTGGTGAACATGCTTCCATAAGTGAATCAATGTCCTTAGAAAACCAAGTGCTTCAGTTCCTTAATGATAAAGACATTAAGGTAGAAGCCAATGCAATCTCAGCCTGTTATGCTTTACCGAAGAAAGATAACAAAACAAAGAAATCAATTGTGATGCGCTTTGTGAACAGGAGGGTGAAAAATGACATACTGAGGCAGGCCAGAAAACTAAAGGAAACTCAAGTTTACCTAAATGAACACCTGACAAAAAAAAACGCTGAATTAGCACGGCAGGCACGGATGCTAAAGAAACATAATAAGATACAGTCAACCTGGACAAGAAATTGTAGAATTTGGATTAAACTAAATGGAACACCTGAGCAAGCAAAAAGTATAATGATCAGAGATGCTACTGACTTAGATAAATACAAATGAACACTGACTATGAAACACAGAGTGAGGAAACTCAAACTCTAAAAATATGCCACTATGCTGAACATAAACCACAAGAGATGGAGAATGATATTGATCCTGATAACCACTTTTTCAATAATATTCATAACCACTGTGAATATTACACTGAAAAGCAATTCAAAAGTCAAGTGCAATTAGATGGTAAACTGTCAATAATACACTTCAATAGCAGAAGTCTTAACAAAAACTTCTCACAGATTCAGGACTATTTAAAACAGCTAAACAGAAAATTCACAGCTATAGCAGTCTCTGAAACCTGGCTTAATGCAGACCAGGCTCCCCTGATGGCAATAGAGGGATATCAGATGTTTAACATGAACAGATCTCAAAAAAAGGGTGGTGGTGTTGCACTGTATATTGATGACCTATATAGATGTAAGCTTGTAAATGAAATGTCCTCAGCACTACCAGGGATTCTGGAATGTGTTACTGTTGAGATTGACCTAGACAAAACAAAAAATCTAATCATAAGCTGCATATACAGAACGCCGGGAACTTGCATTGAGACATTCAGAGATAAATTAGTCGAGCTGTACAATAATATTACTAGTAAGAAAATGGTAGCAATTTGTGGAGATTTCAATATTGATCTACTTAATCCACATCAACAAAATGTAGTTACAGAGTTCATGAACTCTATGTACAGCATGAGTCTATATCCCACAATAACACATCCCAGTAGAATCACAGTTCACTCTGCTACACTTATTGACAACCTGTTTGTCAATGTTCTCGACAAGAAAATAGAAAGTGGATTATTGATAAATGATATAAGCGACCACTTGCCAATCTTTGCACTTATCCATGGCCACACGGGGCCCAACCCAGAAAAAATCTCAAAATCGTTCAGACACAAATCACCAAACGCAATCAGTTCTTTTAAAGAGGACTTGCTGAAGCAAGACTGGACAGAAGTCTATGTATCAGATGTAAATGAAGCCTATGACACATTTATAAACATTGTAACCACTCTTTATGAAAAAAACTGCCCATTAGTTAAAAAAAAGCTTAAACACAAATTTACTGACAAACCATGGCTAACCAAAGGACTACAAAAGGCGTGTAAAAAGAAAAATTTATTATATAAAGCTTTCATAAAGAAAAGGACAAAAGAAGCAGAGCAGCGGTATAAAACATACAAAAATAAGTTAACATATATAATAAGATGTAGTAAAAGAGACTATTACAGTAAAGAACTGGAAAAAAACAAAGACAATATTAAAAATACATGGACAATAATCAACAGTATCCTTGGAAATAAAAGCAGAAATACCAGCTACCCAACTAACACTCCAAAAAATAATAAATCGACTCCGAATGTGAATATAGCTTCACCTGCAGATGAATTTAATAATTTTTTTGTTAACATTGGACCTAAACTGGCCCGAGAAATACCCACTACGGTGCCAACAGGTGATTCAATATGCAATAACACTGCTGTAAAAGACACCATCTTCATAAAGAACACAGACGAAAGAGAGGTCATTGAAATTGTTAAATCGTTCAAAAGTAAAACATCTACTGACTGCGATGGTATTGATATGCTACTAGTCAAAACTGTTATCGAATGCATAGTGAAACCACTGACGTATATCTGTAACCTGTCTCTCCAATCAGGTATATTTCCCAATGCAATGAAAATAGCTAAAGTAATTCCGATTTACAAGACAGGCGACAGAGGGGAACTCTCCAACTACAGACCAATTTCACTATTACCGCAATTTTCCAAGATACTTGAAAAAATATTCTATGAGAGAATTGACAACTTCATACTGAAGAATGATTTATTGTGTGAGCAGCAATATGGGTTCAGACACAAAAGGACAACAGCATATGCCTTAATGGAATTTACAGAAAAAATATCAACAGCCATTGAAAATAAAGAGTATTCAGCTGGAGTATTCCTGGATCTTAAAAAAGCATTTGATACAGTAGATCACAATCTATTATTAAAGAAACTACAAAATTGTGGTATCAGAGGGGTAGCACTGTCCTGGTTAAGAAGTTACTTAAAGAATAGATATCAGTTTGTATGTGTTAACAACAAAAACTCAGAGCTACTGAAGGTCACCTGTGGAGTCCCACAGGGTTCAGTTTTGGGACCATTATTATTCAATATGTATATAAATGATATATGTAAAGTTTCAGAAAAAATGGACTTAATATTGTTTGCTGATGACACTAACCTGCTATGCAGTGGAAACAACTTGGAACAACTTGTGGATACACTCGGAAAGGAATTAGGAAAGCTGAAACTGTGGTTTGATTCAAACAAATTAACGCTCAATTTAAGCAAGACAAAATTTATAGTCTTTAACAACCATCACAACTACCCAGTACCCAGACTCAGTGTAAATGGTGTAGAGATTGAAAGGGTATCCGAAACTAAATTCCTTGGAGTAATAATTGATAACAAACTGTGTTGGAAGCCACATATTAATTATATAAAAGGTAAAGTATCCAAATCAATTGCAATATTACACAGAGTGAAAAATTTGCTGAATCAACCCACACTATACACCTTGTACCATTCATTAATACTCCCATACATGACATATTGTAATGAAGTATGGGGAAATACATATAAAACAAACATATATCCACTCTTTATGCTTCAAAAGAGAGCTATTAGAATAATCAACAAAGCAGCTTACAGGGAACCAACAAACCCACTTTTTCTTAAACAAAAAACTCTCAAGTTGAAAGATCTGATCGACTTTAAAACCGCAATAATAATGTTCAAAGTGAAGAATCTATCACTGCCCGCAAATATCCAAAAGTTGTTCCAAACAAGGGAGAAACGATATCACTTCAGAGGAACATGTATATTTCAAAAGCCTACAGTGAGAACAACTACCAAGCAACACTGTATTTCAGTGCAAGGTGTCAGATTATGGAACGATTTTGGACCTGAATTAAAATCATGTACAAAGCTTGGACAATTTAAACAAAAACTAAAGGAAGAAATACTCCAAACATATTTACAAGACGACATGTAAACTCACATAAGGATTGACATTTCCAGCCTGTGTTGTGTTATAGCTTAGTTTTTCTTTTTTCTCTGTGACACTATGTCTTAGATTTGTTTTTGAATAGTAACCGCTTAACTTAGACTAGCTCAGTTTTCTTTTTCTCTCAGTCATATTTTGTCTTAGCCTTGTTTTAAATTGTAATCGCTCTTGTCTTGTTTTCTCTTTTTTCTCCTTTGAATTCTTGGATGGAATATGGGTGGGCAATATAAGCTGCGGCTTCAGCCATCACCCATTTCGGATAACTCACGTGGAATTGTATAGTAGAAGGAGTCTTTGTCTAATTTGACCTTGTTGTTATATTATACAGTTTCTTTTAACCTGTAATGTACTATCCGAAATAAATTCATTCATTCATTTATTCATTCATTCATGTATTTTAGAGTTAGACGGGCTGTCTGTGGTCCCCGTGGGAAGACGTTCAGTGTCAGGTGCTTATGTTCTTTATGGTTTTGTATCCCTTGTATTTTTTTTAGTCATGTCTTGTTTTTTCTGGTTTTGTCATTGTTCTGGGTGGAATTGATGGATATGTCAGTTGATGTATTCCTTTTCCTTTTGGGTTAGGGTCTCCTTTTGGGTTAGGGTCAGGTTTTGTTGGCTCGCTCCTTGCCTGTTCCTCAATTCACTCGCCCTGTGATTGGGGTGGGGGGGGGGCCTGGGTGTTACAAGACGTTCAGAGCCCGTCAGTTGAAGGGGGGCTACTGTCATGACCCGAGCACTTTGTCATTGTGCTCGGGCTATTCCTGTCAGGGCTTGACAGCGGCGTTGTCTTCCGGGCTCTCCGAGCTCTTATTGTGACAGTGCTCGGGGAGGCTTCTGCTCAGCTGTCAAGTCCTGAGCAGCTGTTTTGCATTTGCGGTCGTTAGCGGTGGACTTCTTATTCCCACGTTAACGGCCGCATCGCTGCAGCAGTGTCAGTTGTTCTTCGTCTGAGCTACGGATGCCTTGGACTGTTACCTACCTCGTCTGCCTGTGGTTGACCGTCGCTTCCCCAGGACCAGTAAAGCCCCATTTCCACCAGTATCACCTTGGCTTTACTTTTTTTTACTTGTTTCTGTTTTTCGCCATTTCCACCTCAGTCCTCACGGTTTAACCGTTACGATTTTTGTGCCTGTTAAGAGGCAGGGTACAGCCGAGCGAAAAGCGAGGTGTGATTTGACGTCAATCGACTGCTAACCGCTGATTGGTCAGGGCGTAACGTCACAAAACGCGTCCGTTTTGTTTTCTGTTGAAGCTACATGACCGCCATTTGTAATTTCAGCGAGTAACCGCGGTGACTGGATTCACAATTGTGTTCTCATATAACGATGTCCACGCGCAAGTTTATTCCATGAACAAACGAGGAGGTGCGGACTTTTCTGTCCCTCGTAGCCGATGACTACATCCAGAGCGAGTTGGATGGGGCAGCTCGCAATGAAAAAATATACCAGGAAGTGTCCGGCCTGCTAGCTATGGCAGAGAATTTGGACTCGACACGGCCACGCAATTGGAAAACGGTGATGGTGAGTGTTGTTTTGTTATTGTCCGTCTTCTTGCCTTTCGGTCAAAAGCGCACTTTATTTAAGTAATAAAGAAAGTTGTTTGATTGTGGGCAATTGTGGTGATGGCTAGCCCGCTAATAGCTAGCTACCTCTGTACCTTGCTGCTACCTCGCATCAAGCTGCTGAATCGCGCTTTTATTTCAGTATTCACGTGAACAAAACGCTGACGTAAGCTTATTGTATCCTGGTTAAAAAGTTTTGTGTTTGCGGTACATGTTGCACTTTGTTTGTGAGCTTTATTGTGTGTTTTTTCCTTCTATACACAGTTTTCAAATCTCAGGGGTCCGCCTCACCAACCGCCAGCTCCATCACTATCCGGCATCTCCCGGTCAACTGCTGGTAAGGCACAACAATCTGAAAATTACCACCCGGTTGTTTTTATATGTGTTTGTTATTTTCTATAGACGCATAATAAGGAATTTAAAATGTCTTTCTACGTTTATAAAAATACTAGATTCAGGGGTGTTCATAGCCACAGTGGCCCAGTGTTATAGGTGTGTTGGTGGTGGAAATACTGTTGTATTTTCACAAAAAAAAAGGAGCACATGTACCAACTTCAAATCAACATGCTTGATTGAAATTCTTCAAGTCAGCTAACACTATTAATCCATTCTGATTTATGAGGCCACAGTACAAAGAAATTCTTTTAAAAATAACCCATTAAATCAAAATACTTTTTACAATTAATCCTTTTTGAAATGAAGGGGGGCCTAACCACAGCACCACAGAAGTTGCATATAGTCCACTCTACTGAGGGGCAGCAACATGACAGTTGAGCTTAAATACAGCAACGAAGCATCCCACCACAGGCTTTCAACAGTTTAATTCCATAATATTTTTTCTGACATGTTTTGATCCAGTGTTATCTAAATACAATGACTTCTGTCTTTCATATAGGCAAGCTGAAAAGCAACAACATTGCAGACCTTGCATCACTGATGGCCCAGAATCATGCTGAGGAGATGCGGATCCATGAAAGGATGCTCGAACAGCATCAACGGCAGCACGAACAGCGTGAAAGACACCTGCAGTTAGCCCATGAGCAGGAAGCCGCATTAAGAAGGGATGAGCTGACAGAGACGGCTTCCTTCCACGGAGCCTTCCTAAACCATTTTGGCAGTCTGGTCGAAGTACTGAAAGCTCCCCATTTGTAAACATGTTTTGGGAATATTTGTAATGTAATAAAATGTTAGTCTTTTGGATAAAAGTGTGGTTTGTATATTATAACACTGGATGATAAAGGCGAATAATTACATACACATTCCATTGCCTCATTTGACCCTAATGCCGCTGTTCAGCCATAAAGGTGTCAAGATTTTTAATGGTAATGTAATTGTTATTGTTAAATTTAATAAATATTACCACTGCTGTATCCATTGCTCTACATTGGGTACAGTTTTTAAGTAAAATTGTAAGCAGTTGCACAGGTGTAATTTACATTCAGCAGTAGACACTGATAAAGGTAAAAGTCGAATTAGGTAAAAGGTAAGTACATGTGAATTGAATGTTCTATCGGCATTCCAAATTCTGAGAATTCCAATAAATTATAAGCAGTCTAGTATAATATAAAGCGAAAATACCCATACATGTAAACCCAAATATAACATTTTCGATGTTGTAAACGTTGACGTGAATATGATAAACCTATGCTATTGTGATTCAATAGATCCATAGTGATCTTTGGTTTGAAAAAGAAAATTATAATTTGGTGTTGGGCAGTGTGACAATGTCACAGTATTTAGTAGGATTAAAAAAAGTTTCATAAAATTTCTAGGTTCATTGGCAATTCCATCAAACCAAAAGTGAGTTGTCTAGCTGCAGCATTTTTTTTAGTCATTTCTACGTTGTTTTAGTGTGTAATTAGCCACCACTGAACAGATAACCCTTATAAAGAACAATAGATTGTACAATGATACTCAAATGATACACAATACAAAAAATGGGCCTAGATTTGGATTGGCTTTTTTATAATATTTTTAATTATTTTGTAAGTTAAAGTTAACTGGAAGTATAACAAGTTTCCACATATAATTCCAAGGTCAATTGGCAATTTCATCAAACCAAAAGTGCGTTGTCTAGCTGCTGCTTTTTTTGGGAAGTCAGTTTATCATCAGTGTATCATTATTACACAATACACAAAATGGGTCTAGATTTGGATTGGCTTTTTTATAATATTATAAATTATTTGGTAAGTTAAAGGGGTTTAGGATTAAACTTCTGCATTATTTTAAATTACTCTGGTGTTTCAGCATTTAATTAACCGTCTGTTAACATTTAACCGTTTTGAACAACAGAGGCGATGTAGATGAAAAGTGCACAACATTTTATTTAAAAAACACGTTTGACATATGTATGCACATGAACACTGAACAAATGAAATGATCTCTGAATGATCTCTGCTTCATATGCAGCTGCTTCAGATTCTTCCTGGGCAACCGCTATTCTCCTCTCCTGCTCCGTGTGTTGTCTCAATCCACGTCGTCTTCTCCTGTAAAATTCTCTTGTCTCGTTAAAGACATTCATTGTGTAAAAACCCACAAAAGAATAGTGACCACCGTGGAAATCCTCCGCTCGTAATCCGCTATTTTTTTCTTTGTTGTGGAGGAGTCGGTCGCGTCCTTTACTACGTCAGCAGAGTGTAGCGCCACCTCAATCCCGCCCACCCCCAGCAATACTCGGCTTTCCGCGGTTGTGATGGAGGCGCAGCTGCGGGAGAAACAAGTAAAAAAGAAAAGAAAAGAGTAGAGCAGA
Organism: Pholidichthys leucotaenia; assembly: GCA_020510985.1. Lineage (NCBI taxonomy): Eukaryota > Metazoa > Chordata > Actinopteri > Cichliformes > Pholidichthyidae > Pholidichthys > Pholidichthys leucotaenia. Next base: position 1,742,307 of record JAJAQF010000046.1, on the reverse strand, counting down.
ACTACAGTTAGGCCCAGAAATATTTGGACAGTGACACAAGTTTTGTTATTTTAGCTGTTTACGAAAACATATTCAGGATACAATTATATAATCAATATGGGCTGAAAGTGCAGACTCTCAGCTGTAATTTGAGAGTATTCACATCCAAATTGGAGCAAGGGTTTAGGAATTACAGCTCTTCAATACGTAGCCGCCTCTTTTTCAAGGGACCAAAAGTAATTGGACAATTGACTCAGAGGGCTGCAAAAAAAAAAAAAAAAAAAATAACAAGGCTGCATGGGCTCTTCCCTCGTTAACCTGTCATCAGTTAAGCAGTTAAAAGGTCTGGAGTTGATTCCAGGTGTGGCGTTTGCATTTGGAAGCTGTTGATGTGAACACACAACATGCGGTCAAAGGAGCTCTCAATGGAGGTGAAACAGACCATCCTGAGGCTGAAAAAAAAAAGAAGAAATCCATCAGAGAGATAGCAGAAATGTTAGGAGTTGCCAAATCAACAGTTTGGTACATTCTGAGAAAAAAAGAGTGCACTGGTGAGCTTGGGAACTCAAAAAGGCCTGGATGTCCACGGAATAAACAGTGGTGGATGATTGCAGAATCCTTTCCATGGTGAAGAACAACCCCTTCACAACATTCACTCAAGTGAAGAACACTCTCCAGGAAGTAGGTGTATCAGTATCTAAGTCTACCATAAAGAGAAGATTTCATGAGAGTAAATACAGAGGATTCACCACAAGGTGCAAACCATTAATCAGCCTCAAAAATAGAAAGGCCAGAATTGACTTTGCCAAAAAACACCTGAAGAAGCCAGCCCAGTTCTGGAACAGCATTCTTTGGACAGATGAGACTAAGATCAACCTGTACCAGAATGATGGGAAGAAGAAAGTTTGGAGAAGTATTGGAACAGCTCATGATCCAAAGCACACCACATCTTCTGTAAAACATGGTGGAGGCAGTGATGGCATGGGCATGCATGGCTTCCAATGGCACTGGGTCACTTGCGTTTATTGATGATGTGACAAAAGACAGAAGCAGCCGGATGAATTCTGAAGTGTATAGGGATATCTTTCTGCTCACATTCAGCCAAATGCAGCAAAGTTGATTGGACGGCGCTTCACAGTACAGATGGACAATGATCCAAAACATACTGCAAAAGCAACCCAGGAGTTTTTTAAAGCAACGAAGTGGAATATTCTGCAATGGCTGAGTCAATCACCAGATCTCAACCCAATCGAGCATGCATTTCACTTGCTCAAGACAAAACGTAAGGCAGAAAGACCCACAAACAAGCAACAACTGAAGACAGCTGCAGTAAAGGCCTGGCAAAGCATCACAAAGGAGGAAACCCAGCGTTTGGTAATGTCCATGGGTTCCAGACTTCAGGCAGTCATTGCCTGCAAAGGATTCTCAACAAAATATTGAAAAGTAACATTTTACTTAAGGTTATGTTTATTTGTCCAATTACTTTTGAGCCCCTGAAATGAGGAGCATTTGTATAAAAATAGCTACAATTCCTACATGTTTAATCATATATTTTTGTTCAACCCCTTGAATTAAACCTTAAAGTCTGCACTTCAATTCTGTTGTAGTTGTTTCATTTCAAATCCAATGTGGTGGCATGCAGAGCCCAAATCATGAAGATTGTGTCACTGTCCAAATATTTCTGGGCCTAACTGTATATAGTGGAAATGTGGCATATGTCTCCCAGCTGGTCTGGGAACGCCTTGGTATCCCCTCTGAAGAGCTGGAGCAGGTGGCTGGGGAGAGGGAAGTCTGGGCTTCTCTGCTTGAACTGCTGCCTCCGCGACCCGGACCTCCGGAAAAGCGGTAGAAGATGGATGGATGGATGGATGGATGGATGGATGGATGGATTCATCAAAAATTCAAAATTGAGAAATAATGGGCGGGCGCTAGCAGAAGGCAGGGAGACTACATTAGACCATCAGGTATCAACACGGAGAGCCCGCACAACTCAAAATCCACCTCTCTGTTCGCTGTTCTCGTGTTGGCTTGGCTCGGAAATCTCGCAAGCTGATTGGCCGAGACGTTTCACCCCACAAGCTGATTGGCCGAGACGTTTCACCCACCTTCTCTCCCTGCCGAACGCCCATGCATCGAAGGAAGACCGCATTCATTGCTCTTTATCGCTCGTGTTGCTTAGTCTCGCCGCGTGGAACTTTTTGCTGTTCTCTTGTGCCATTTTGTGCGAAATAGTCTTCCCATCGAGCCACTACGCCGCCTCCTGCAGCTTCTCCAGCTCTATCGGAAGCTGCCGTCGACAATGCTGCGCTTCTAGCACCTGACGATGAGGCGTCACCTGAGGAGCAGTAAAGCTCTCATTAACCTGTGCAGTAAATCATCTTCATCTTGAGTTACGTATCTTGTTATAAGAATAAAAGAGTTCTAAAAACATATTTATGTACACCTTATTTACATCTACGTATGTATGTACACTTACACACACACACACATACACGTATCATATGAGAGAGAGAGTGAGAGAATGAACGTACGTATTATTTATGGGTGACGTCATTAGGGGTGACGCTACTTCGCGGTTTTTCACTTTTCGCGGTCGGTTCTGGAACCCATTATCCGCGATAAGTGAAGGATCACTGTACTGTCCCTTTAAATTTTCCTTTGAATGGGCCATTTGGTGATTTTTTTTTTTTCCTGGGCGTCAGCCTATCCAACCCAGAATGCATTGCGTGTTTGTCATGTCGTCGACACCTAGCATCACAAATAAGCAGACATGGGGAAGTGCTGCTGCCTTGTAAGCTGCAAGAGTCGTTCTCACAACCGCCGTGGACAAAAGGTCAACGTCGGAATCGGCTTCTATGGTTTCCCAGCATGGAAGAGGAACAGCACAGCCCACGTTTCGGATGTAACAAAGAAGCGACACCTGGCCTGGGTTGCAGCTATTGATTCCGCCATTGTTACGTAGTGTCCATAGAATTCACCAAGTGCATTCTGGGTAGGGTAGGAACCGTTCGCTGAGATCACGTAAAAGCTGGAGACATCGTCACAAAGCAGACATGGCGAAGTCTTGCTGTATTGTAAACTGTAATAGTCGTTCTCACAACCACCGTGGAGAAAAGATAAACTACGGAATAGGCTTTTTTCGTTTTCCAGCATGGAAGAGGAACAGCACAGCCCAAGTTTCGGATGTAACAAAGAGGCGACGCCTGGCCTGGGTTGCAGCTATAGGAAGACCCAACATAACTTTCGACCACACGCCTGTATGGATGGTGGTGTGCTCGAAGCATTTTCCTAAAGGTACGTTATGATTTACTGTATATAGCAATGTTGTTGCTGAGTGGTTAAAACTTGCTTAGTTGGAGCGTTTTGCCTGCGTTAGCAGTGCTAAGCTAAGCTAAGCTAAGCTAAAGAAAGACTCCGATCTCCGAGTAGCGCTAGAAAAAGTATATCACTACACACAAGTGTGTGAGTGGTTTTAATTTGTTTGGCACCTAAGTATTTTCTTCCCATTTTCTTCGCTTTTCCAGGCAAACCAGCTTATGAAATGATCGAGCGTGATCCTGACTGGGCACCTTCTCTGAACCTTGGGCCTGCAGAGGGCCAGGCTGCCACTCCTGATGGGTCTCGCCGCCCACGCAGAAGGTCGAGGACATCAGGACCAAAACAGTCGGCAGCGGATCGGCAGATGGATCATGCAGCTCCTTTATATTCAGGTAGCCTTCCTCTCTGGCCTATGTTTTCCTTTCTAAAATGTATCTTGGGATTCCTTTTGATTACACAATACTGTATATTAATTAAAGTAGAATGTATGTAATGTATATAAGATCAGATGAGTCTTTAGTCCTACAATGGGGAAATTCCAGAATTGCAGCAGCAAAGGGATAGCAGCACTTGGGGGCAATAGTAAATAAGATGAGAGCAGAACTGGTTAGCTAAAGCAATAAATATGCATAGTTTTAAGATAACGTCGCACGGCTGCCAGTCACTATATGGGCAGCCATGTTGGGAGGGAAGCTGCAGCGGCTGATTCTGTTTCATTAAAGCTGAATATTATGTAAATATAGTGCACTACTGTGGAAGAATTGGTTGTGCAAACTCTGGTGGGAAGGAGAAAGTGTTTTATTGATTACCTGCAGTTATTTTGAACCAATGTGAGTTGGGAACTATCACAGAAACGGAGGAGAATTTGGCTTCCTCCTATTAGTATTAGTAGGGCTGACTTGATGCCTTCCTTGTATTCCAGCTTGTGGGTGCTCTGACCATTTTGTAATAGGTTTGTAGAAATAAATGACTAATAAAATTGAAGAGTCTGTGATGCTCTGTGGGCATTTTCACAGATTCATAAGCTCCCTGTTTATCCCTTTGCCACTGTAATCCTGGAATTGCCCCATTGTGGGACTAATAAAGGCTTATCTTAACAGTGTCTAACTTCATCTGAAAGCACCTGGGCAGGTGAGTGTGCTGAATGAAGCCAGACTTTAGTAGGGATGTGATTTTTTTCCGCTAATTCGCGGAATTCCGCTTTTTTTTTTTTAATCTTCCAGGAAGATAAAGTACGTTAAGTACGTTAGCGGCTTGTGGTCCACGAACGCAGTGAAGGTGCGCCCTTTCAGCCAGAACTGGAAGTGGCGTATGGCCAGGTGGAGAGCCATTAACTCTCTGTTGAACACGTTGTATTTACGCTCACTGTCGTGCAAAGGCCTGCTAAAAAAGGTGAGCTGCTGCCAAGAACCGGCAACACATTGCTCCACGACGGCCGCTATGCCCATGTCCGAGGCGTCGGTAGTGAGCGCTATCCAAGCCGCCGGGTCTGGGTGCGCCAGTAGTGCAGCGTTCGCCAGAGCTGTTTTAACGTCAGAATGCCTGCTCCCGCTCAGGAGTCCACTCGACTCTGTCCGCCGGTTTCCGTTTCTTGAGTGCGGCGTACAACGGCTGTATGAGCTGAGCTGCACGTGGGAGGAAATGGTTATAAAAGTTAACCATCCCCCAAAACTCCCGCAGCGCCCTGACATTGATGTTGAGGAGAAAAAAATAGCAAAACAATTTAGTTACCTTACTTTTATGATTCCAAACAGTTTGAAATTGACAGTGCACAGTGGATATTGACTCATAACTTTTGAATATTTCTAAGACTTGGCTACATCAGTGATTGTGCAAAATGAACAGCTCAAGACTCAATGGAGATTGAAACTGGTGATCTGAAATGAATGCTGAAATTATAAAAAGTAATGGTATGTTGGAATTTTATTTCTATTATGGAATAGATAAAATTAACTGATTTTGATTTGATCAAGTGTTAAAGCATGTGATGGATAATGCTTGTTGGGATGTTTTAGGAATGCTATCTTCTTGGAACATAAGTCAATATTATACAGTAACTAGAAAAGCACTCGGAGAGCGCAGACCTCCGCCAAGCGGCACAGTTCCGCCCATACAGTGTTTGTGTGTACGTTTTGAGATTCCTTGACCATGAAAACATATGAGTAGCAATAGCACGGTGATTCTCCGCATCCTCTGTGTTATCTCCCTGCCTTTTTTTCTTTCTCATGTACTCTGCACACTGTTGCCTTCTGTGTTTCACACTTTTAGACTTTGAACGAGGCATGACTGGCAATATCGAGCAGATCTTCTTTTAAAAAAAAAAAAAAAACATAACCTCTTGGCGGAGGTAATAAGAAAAAAATCAATAAAAAAAATAAAACTAAGCTCGACGAGCTTCAATAGCGCCTGAGTCGCTGCATTTCTTGTGTTGCTGCAGCACAGTGATTCTCCGCATCCTGTGTGTTGAAAATGGCCCTATGTCACAATGTTAAAGAAGCCTTTAAAAAATTCCTGTATCCAGACGGTGATCCGGATCATCCCCAAAATTTAATCAGTTCTTCCTTGTACCATTTGCAACAATGCCTGAAAGTTTCATCGAAATCCGTCCAAAAGTTTCTGAGTTATCTTGCTAACCAACAGACAGACAAACAGACAGACAAACCCCGGCAAAAACGTAACCTCCTGGCCTGCGGCCTGGCAGAGGTAATAAGTGGCATTCAGCTGTTTGTTTTATGTCATTTAAGCACAGTTCTGGTACTTAAAAATCATAAAAACCCAGGAGCTTCGGGGGGCTTTGCCCCCCTTGCCCCCCCAACAGAGCTCTGCTCCAGACCCCGCTGGGGGACTATGTCCCCCAGACCCCCTGCTGAATTTTCAGATAATTTCCCCAACCCCAAATCACATCCCCACTTTAGCTAATGCCAAATCAAATTAGATCAAATATCAAAAAAACTGAGAGCAAAAACAGAGAAACAAACAGGAGAAATTAAGTTGAGGGCTCTGTGAGTAATTTATGGACTGATATGGATAAACATGCATGATGTGTTATAAAGATCAAGAAATACATATAATTAGCTTTGTACATGGCTGGATGGGTGACGCTAGCCCACTTCTCCGTGTCTTTTTTCCAGTTTTGCTTTGGAATGAGATAAGGGGCCTGCTTCTCAATTAAGAATAATTTGTCATCATACCTTTGTCTGTGGCTATAACGATAAGATAAGATAAGATAAGATAAGATAAGATAAGATAAGCCTTTATTAGTCCCACAATGGGGAAATTTCAAGATTGCAACAGTACAGGGATAGCAACACTCAGAGCAATAATTTAGAAGATAAGAAAATAAGAGCAGTGTTAATATACATATGTACACATAAATTTATATACAGTGCGGAGCATTGTAGCTACAGTAGATGGAATAAACAGCATAACCGTCTATTTAGTTACCCCACATAGTATGAATATGTACCCATACATATTGTCACCCTCTGTAGCGATTGATATTGTCCTAGTTATATACTGGAGGGGACCATTTTGTGTAAGTTTGTTGCGTCTTTTGCATTCAATACTATTAGGTCGTAACATTTTTTTATAATCTCTGCGAGCAGCCCTGCTTAGGTTATAAAGTCTGACAGCCATAGGTAGGAAGGACCTGCGAAACCTCTCAGTTGTGCACCTAGGATGATGTAGCCTACTGCTTAAATGAGCTCTTCAGTGCGTTCAGCATGTCTTGCATAGGGTGGGACTCGGACTCCAGCAGAGGTGACAGCTTAGCCACCATCCTTCTCTCTCCTATCTCCTCCACTGAGTCGAGATCAAGAGTTTCAAAATAAATTTTGGACGTTTTTACATTTTTTTGTTCCATTGCTCTGTAATTATCTCCCCCAACATGGCCGGTGATCTTATTCGACCCTGCCAGAAGCCAGGTGATCAAAAACTATGACTACATATGTACACAGATATACAGTGCATCCAGAAAGTCTTCACAGCGCTTCACTTTTTCCACATTTTATGTTACAGCTTTATTCCAAAAGGGATTAAATTCATTTTTTTCCTCAAAATTCTACACACAATATCCCATAATGACAATGTGAAAAAAGTTTTTTTTTTTTTTTTGAGATTTTTGCTAATTCATTAAAAACTAGAAAAGCACTCGGAGAGCGCAGACCTCCGCCAAGCGCCACAGTTCCCCCCATACAGTGTTTGTGTGTACGTTGTCAGATTCCTTGACCATGAAAACATCTGAGTAGCAATTGGATTCACAATGATAGGATTAGTGGTTCAGTAGCATTACCTCCTTGGCGGAGGTAATAAACTGAAGTTTTGGTGTTGTGTCCATGTCCTGCATCTGCAAACTCCCAGGCTGGGGGCGTTGCAATTGAATGAGTGAATGAATTAATCTTTATTTCGAATAGATTAAGAGTACAGGTTAAAAGAAAGTGAATAATATAACAAAGGGGGTAATAAAATCCAGCAAGGTCAAATTAGACAATAGCTCCTCTGATTATACAGTTCAACATAAGTTATCCGAAATATGTGATGGCTGAATCCGCAGCTTATATTGGCCACCCATGTTCCATCCAAGAATTCAAAAGAAAAAAACAAAAGAAGTCATGACACAACTGCGTACAACCCACAGGCCAATGGGTTATGTGAGCGTTTTAGATCACTGAAAGCAGCACTGAGGGCTTCACTGACGGATGCCAATTAGGTAGACGGGTTGGCGTGGGTTTTATTCAAAATTCAAACGTTTATTTCAAACTCAGGGTTCATATTAAATGCAGAACTAAAAGGAGTAGAAAATAAATAAATAAAAGTATATACAGATCAGCAGACAGTCGGCGGTCTTGTAACAACAATAACATACAATATGAATGAATGAATGAATGAATTTATTTCGGATAGTACATTACAGGTTAAAAGAAACTGTATAATATAACAACAAGGTCAAATTAGACAAAGACTCCTTCTACTATACAATTCCACGTGAGTTATCCGAAATGGGTGATGGCTGAAGCCGCAGCTTATATTGCCCACCCATATTCCATCCAAGAATTCAAAGGAGAAAAAAGAGAAAACAAGACAAGAGCGATTACAATTTAAAACAAGGCTAAGACAAAATATGACTGAGAGAAAAAGAAAACTGAGCTAGTCTAAGTTAAGCGGTTACTATTCTAAAACAAATCTAAGACATAGTGTCACAGAGAAAAAAGAAAAACTAAGCTATAACACAACACAGGCTGGAAATGTCAATCCTTATGTGAGTTTACATGTCGTCTTGTAAATATGTTTGGAGTATTTCTTCCTTTAGTTTTTGTTTAAATTGTCCAAGCTTTGTACATGATTTTAATTCAGGTCCAAAATCGTTCCATAATCTGACACCTTGCACTGAAATACAATGTTGCTTGGTAGTTGTTCTCACTGTAGGCTTTTGAAATATACATGTTCCTCTGAAGTGATATCGTTTCTCCCTTGTTTGGAACAACTTTTGGATATTTGCGGGCAGTGATAGATTCTTCACTTTGAACATTATTATTGCGGTTTTAAAGTCGATCAGATCTTTCAACTTGAGAGTTTTTTGTTTAAGAAAAAGTGGGTTTGTTGGTTCCCTGTAAGCTGCTTTGTTGATTATTCTAATAGCTCTCTTTTGAAGCATAAAGAGTGGATATATGTTTGTTTTATATGTATTTCCCCATACTTCATTACAATATGTCATGTATGGGAGTATTAATGAATGATACAAGGTGTATAGTGTGGGTTGATTCAGCAAATTTTTCACTCTGTGTAATATTGCAATTGATTTGGATACTTTACCTTTTATATAATTAATATGTGGCTTCCAACACAGTTTGTTATCAATTATTACTCCAAGGAATTTAGTTTCGGATACCCTTTCAATCTCTACACCATTTACACTGAGTTTGGGTACTGGGTAGTTGTGATGGTTGTTAAAGACTATAAATTTTGTCTTGCTTAAATTGAGCGTTAATTTGTTCGAATCAAACCACAGTTTCAGCTTTCCTAATTCCTTTCCGAGTGTATCCAGAAGTTGTTCCAAGTTGTTTCCACTGCATAGCAGGTTAGTGTCATCAGCAAACAATATTAAGTCCATTTTTTCTGAAACTTTACATATATCATTTATATACATATTGAATAATAATGGTCCCAAAACTGAACCCTGTGGGACTCCACAGGTGACCTTCAGTAGCTCTGAGTTTTTGTTGTTAACACATACAAACTGATATCTATTCTTTAAGTAACTTCTTAACCAGGACAGTGCTACCCCTCTGATACCACAATTTTGTAGTTTCTTTAATAATAGATTGTGATCTACTGTATCAAATGCTTTTTTAAGATCCAGGTATACTCCAACTGAATACTCTTTATTTTCAATGGCTGTTGATATTTTTTCTGTAAATTCCATTAAGGCATATGCTGTTGTCCTTTTGTGTCTGAACCCATATTGCTGCTCACACAATAAATCATTCTTCAGTATGAAGTTGTCAATTCTCTCATAGAATATTTTTTCAAGTATCTTGGAAAATTGCGGTAATAGTGAAATTGGTCTGTAGTTGGAGAGTTCCCCTCTGTCGCCTGTCTTGTAAATCGGAATTACTTTAGCTATTTTCATTGCATTGGGAAATATACCTGATTGGAGAGACAGGTTACAGATATACGTCAGTGGTTTCACTATGCATTATATTATATTATATATATGCATTATATTGGACTCAGTATAAAATGGAACGCCACCACTTTCAAATGCTGGAGTGAAGTGTGAGTGACGAGTTGACAATTGCTGATATAAGATGATTGTTACATGGCAGCAACCTTCTCATCAAACTGTAAACATTGTTACGTATCAACTCGCCAAAAGACGGAATGTTCACAGACACAAACATCTTGCTTGCACTCGACCTTCGTGGTACATCGGTGCAGTGGTTAGCACTGTTGCCTTACAGCTAGAAGGTTCCTGGTTCGAATCCCCAGGCTGGCAGGGGTTGGAACCTTTCTGTATGGAGTTTGCATGTTCTCCCTGTGCTGTGTGGGTTTACTCCGGGGGCTCCGGTTTCCTCCCACAATCCAAAGACATGCATGTTAGGTTAATTGGTTGTTCTAAATTGTCCCTAGATATCTGTTTCCTATAGGCCCTTAGAATAGGGGGTTAGTACTAGTGAAAGCGCTTTGAGTGGTCTTTGTGACTAGAAAAGCGCTATATAAGTACAGGTTAGTTAGTTAGTTAGTTAGTACATCTAATCTTTATCTTTATTGGGGTTGCGCTCCGCGGCCAAAGATGATTTGGAAACTTCCCCGGCAGAGAGCTTCGTTTTGCGGAGCTACTATGGCTGACCGGGGAATTTCTGCCAAATAATCCGGCGGCGGACAGCTGCCCGTCTCAGCTTTTGCAGCGTCGCGCAAACACAGGCACGGTGGCGGGCCCAGCCCACCAGTGTTTTCCACGTGCTTTTGTGCCTAAAACGTTGAAGAACGCGGAGTTTATGTTGGTCAGACACGATGACCAGCGCCCTCCATTGCGCCTGCGCACATGTTGAAAATAGCTGTATATCACAGTGTTAAAGAATGCTTTAAAAAATTCCTGTATCCAGACGGTGATCTGGATCATCCCCAAAATTTAATCAGTTCTTCCTTGTACCATTTCCAACAACCCCTGAAAGTTTCATGGAAATCCGTCCAAGACTTTTTGAGTTATCTTGCTAACCAACAGACAAACAGACAGACAGACAGACAGACAGACAGACAGACAGACAGACAGACAGACAAACAGACAAACACACAGACAAACCCCGGCAAAAACATTACCTCCTCCTGGCCTTTTCGGCCTGGCGGAGGTAATAAAAAACTGACAAATCACATGTACTTAAGTATTCACAGCCTTTGCCATGAAGCTCAAAATTGAGCTCAGGTTCATCCTGTTTCCACTGATCCTCCTTGAGATGTTTCTGCAGCTTAATTGGTGTCCACCTGTGGTAAATTCAGTTGATTGGACATGATGTGGAAAGGCACACACCTGTCTATAGAAGGTCCCATAAGGCCTTTTTCCACTAGGGTCAGTATGGTACGGTTTGTCCGCTTTTCCATTAGGGATCGTAACTGCTTTCAGTTCTCTTTTTTTCAGAACTGTTCCTTTTTTTTTTAGAACCACTTGATTGAGGTTCCATGGATACCACCCCGGTGACGTAAAAACACTGCAGGCCACTGATTGGTCCAGGCGTAACGTCACGAGAGTGGGCGTAACACCATAACAGTGCCGTTGTACTGCAACCGGCATTTTCAAAACTCTTCACTGCAAACGGTAGAGATGCTTCGGGTTCACAATCCTCTACTTCTGCACCGTGGTCCCACGAGGAGGTTAATACCTTTCTTAGCATTGTGGGCGACGACAGGATCCAGAGGGAGTGAGACGGAGCACACCGAAACGAAAAGATATTCCATGAGGTTGTGGAGCAGTTGTTCACGCGCAGATACACCCGGACAGTGAAGCAATGTTGGGATAAGTTAAAAAAAAATGGAGTGCGATTACCGGGCCATCAAGGACCACAACAGTCGAAGCGGGGCGAACCGCAAACAATGGAGGTGGTTCAACCTCATGGACGCCATATATGGTAGCCGGGCAGCGAGTAATGGGAGGGAGATTGGAGTGGACCCGTCTGCGATGCTGTTACAAACCTTGGATGGTGAGTGTTTTTGTAATATTCATCTTTTTGCTCTATCCAGCTTATTGGTGTCATGCTAACTTTAATTATGTAATTATAATTACAACGCCGTTGTCTCGTGGCTCACGAGTGGAGCGGTAGCAGTGCTAGCTAGCTCGCCATGATTCACACTGGCTCTATCCGATTTACTCGCTTATGAGAGGAAAACGACGAAATATGCTAATCCTGGTTAAAAAGCTTTGCGTACGTGTTGCACTTTCGTGCTATGCATTAAAGCTGTGTGTGTACTTTCTTTCTAGAATCTGTTTCCACATGCCCGGGGTCCCCCACCCTCAGCACGAACCCCCCGGGCTCTCCTGCTTGCTCCGTTGAGCATCCGACACCGGCACCAAGTCCAGCTCCGTCAAGGTGTAGCACGAATCCATCAACGTGTGGCATGACACGTTCACGCACAGGTAAAGCGCAACAGTCAAAAGAATAACACACTGTTTAGTTTATGGATTCATGTCAGGTGGAGCCCAAATCTCCACCTATACAAGTGCATTGTAAAAACCTGAGACTTATAAAGTCAGTGTCAAAGCCTCATAATAGACCCACATACCTGTTAAGTGTATTTTCCCACTGCAGTGTTGCTGTACTGTTTCTTTTCCACCATGAATCACATGGTTGAAAAAGGTACATGTGCAGAGCTGATCTAGCACAAAAACTTAGTTTTTGAAAGTCAACATGTTTCATTGTCATGATTCAGGTCAGCTGACCGTATGAACTCATTCACATTTCTGGGGCCACCATAAAAGCAAGGTATTTAAAACATAAACCTGTGGACTTCCAGTCTGGACGCCATGGCGACTGCAGCTTAACGCTGAAGCTCTCAGACCCAATCCAAGAAAATACCTTGAAAATCAAACTTAACGGATTTTTGGAGGAGTGAAAATCAAAAGACAAAATCATCATGTCTAAAGGAAAACAGAAGAAACTGAAATTTTCCAGGCCAGGACACGTATCGGCCGGAGAATCTGAACTGGAAGATTTCCGTTCAGAAGACGAGGAACTGGTTGTAGCTAACAAGAAGGTTAGCTTGAAAACGCTATTTGAAGAACTACGACGATTTCGCCGAGAGGTTTCGGCCGAATTTCGTGAATTCAGAGACGAATTAAAAAAGACAAACAGCAGAGTGGACCAGGCCGAGAACCGAATCTTGGAAGCAGAGGAACGAATAAAAGTGCTCGAAGATTCTGTGCTGGACCTATGCAAAAGACAAGCATCTATAGAGGCTAAGCTAACCGACCAAGAAGGAAGACAGAGAAGAGACAATATAAGAATTCATGGTCTGATAGAAGGAGCCGAAGATGGTTTTAACTCAATGGCAGAATGCGTGGAATCTTTACTAAGAGAGAAATTGGATATTCCACAAACCACCAACTTGAAGACAGAAAAGGCACATCGTTCATTAGCCGCTAAGCCAGCGGCGGAAGCGCCCCCACGTTCGGTGTTGGTAAGATTTTCCAATTTCAAAATAAAACAAGAGGTTGTAAGACTGGCTTGGCAGAAAAAAGGATTTATGCACCAGGAGAGAAAAGTCTTCGTGGAACACGATTACGCCCCGGAGGTCCTTAAAAAGCGCAGGGAATACAATGACGCCAAAAAGGTACTACGTGAGAAGAAATTGCGCTTTCAGACGCCATTTCCTGCGAAGTTAAGGGTCTTCTACGGTGAAGAAACATGTCTCTATAATTCGGCGGAAGAAGCAACAGCTGACATGGCGAGAAGAGGGCTCCCGGTAACGGTATTTAAACCCGCAGCAGACCCGAGTGATAAGATCAAAGCTCAAACATGGACCACACAGAGACCTTCAAAATCCATGGGCCAGCAGCGGGAAACCCAGCGCCAGCGCGTCGCGGATAAACTGGCCATTTTCAGGTTGGAATAGCGACCATTTTTTTTTGAGTCAATCTGCACATCCAACCCCCCTCATACAAGGTAACAAACATTAAAGGAGATGCATATTCAGCATGTGGTAAAACATTTCATGGAACAGTCATAATATTTGAAACAAATAAGTCTTTTTAACAAAAAAAAAAACAAACTTGTTAAAATAGAAATGTGACAATAATCCACATGTTCTCCCCACACTAACAAATACTGTTTTTGCGTGAATGTTTGCTGTGATGGGGGTGGGAGGGTGCACACAATTTCACAGGGTATAGGCATAAAGGGAAAAAAAAAATCATTACAAGTTCGGATTGGGTTCTGAAACTCACGTTAAAAGCATGGGTCAACTTACAGGGGTAAGAGAGGGCCCTCAACACGTAACAGCGTTTGAGGAATTTCCCTCAGAGCCTACACTCCATCAAGGCTCTTCCAGGGTCTTTAAAAAGACCTCAGCTCAGGAAGTTCTTTTGACAGTTTTTTGTTTTAAAGTTTTATACACTATGTTCTTAATGTTTTTCTTGTTCTTAATGTTTGAGTAGCACAAAAGAGGGCCACCACACAGTTATACTAAACAAAACAACACAATGGAGAAACAGGGTGTAACCAAAAATAATTTCATATAATGTAAAAGGAATCCTGAATCCAGTTAAAAGATCCAAGATTCTAGGCAAAATGAAAAAAGACAAAGCAGGAATAATATTTTTACAAGAAACCCACCTAACAGACGTGGAGCACACTAAACCCAGTAGGCAAGGGTTTAAAATGATCTCTTCATCTTCATATAAGTCAGGGAGGAGGAGGGGAGTAGCGACATTGATATCTACCAAAATTACATTTGAAAAAAAATCAGAACACAAAGATAAAGAAGGGAGATACAGTTTGGTAACTGGGCGGCTAGAGGGAGAAGATATCACCCTGCTGAATGTATATGCACCCCCAGGGGCTAACTGGAAATTTTATAAAAATGTATTTGACCTAATGATAACTAAAGCTCAAGGTTTAGTGATATGTGGTGGGGACTTCAATCTAAGACTGAATCCATACTGGGATGCTTCTGGTAATTCTCCACATCAAAATAACACCCAAAGCAGGAAGACTCGGATGCTACTAAAAGAAATGGGAATCTGTGATGTGTGGAGGGAATTCAACCCCAGTGTAAAAGACTATACATTTTACTCAACGCCACATTCATCTTACTCAAGGATTGACTATTTTTTTATGTTTAATAGAGACATTGGAAGAGTAGAAACATGTAAAATAGGACTGATGGATCTCTCTGACCACAGTCCGATCTATATGGACTTAAATATCCAAAAATACACAAATAATACATTTTCTTGGAGGTTGAATTCAAATGTCCTGAAAGGACCACTGAAAGATGAATTGGAATCAGATATTCTCAGATATTTGGAAGAAAACGATAATGGAGAAGTATCCCCTTTAATACTGTGGGATGCATGCAAAGCTGTAATAAGGGGAAAGATTATTGCAAAACTGGCAACCCAAAAGAAACTAAGACAAGAAAAACTATCCACATTAGAGTCAGAACTCAAGAACCTAGAAAAAGAACACAAAGGCAACACTCATTCTATTGACTCGCTCAAGATTAAGGAAATTAAAAACCAAATAAATGAGATCTACACAATAGAAATCCAGAAGAAACTTACATTTTTGAAACAAAAATACTATGAAGCAGGCAGTAAATCGGCAAAATTGCTAGCCTATAAATTGAGGAAACAACAAACAGAAAGAGCAATCTACAAAATCAGAGACCCAGTATCAAAGGAAATAAAATTCAAAATTCAGGATATTCTTAAAAGCTTCGAGAATTACTATAAGAACTTATACTCCCACAAAAAACATAAAAACGCATCCGAGGCATTCCTAAACACATTAAACCTTCCCCAACTTACGGAGTCACAAAATAAAACACTACTGTCAGAAATACAACCTAAAGAATTGGAAAAAGCAATTATGAAACTTAAAGCTAACAAATCCCCAGGAGCAGATGGTTATACAGCAGAGTGGTACAAAACCTTTAAACAGCAACTATCTCCTCTCCTCCTGAAAACATTTAACTATGTCCTCCACACAGGGGAAATCCCCCCCTCCTGGAGAGAAGGGGTCATTGCAGTTATACCTAAACCTGAAAAGGATAAACTAGAGTGCTCCAACTACAGACCAATCAGTGTATTAAATCAGGACTATAAGCTTTTTACCATTATCCTTGCCAAAAGGTTAGAAAATATACTGACAGACCTAATTCATTTAGACCAAACAGGTTTTATAAGACAAAGACACAAGACAACATTCGACGCACTTTACACATAATTCATCATATAAAAAAATATAACTTAAATGCAGTCATATTGGGATTAGATGCTGAAAAAGCATTCGATTCGGTTGACTGGTCTTTCCTATATAGAATCTTATCCAGTTTCAATTTTCATAACAACTTCATTAGAACTATACAGGCATTATATAAAAAACCAACAGCTAAAATAAGGATTAACGGTAATTTATCATCATCTTTTGAGCTGGAAAGAGGATGTCGTCAGGGCTGCCCCCTGTCTCCACTGCTCTTTGCAATCTTCATAGAACCTCTGAGCCAATGGATAAGACAAAATCAAAAAATTCAAGGTATTACACTTGGTCAGAAGGAACATAAAATAGCAGTCTTTGCTGATGACATTTTAATATACCTAGGGCAGCCGGACACTTCTTTACCAGAACTAATCTCAGTTTTTTCAGAGTATGGAGATTTATCGGTGTACAAATTAAACATGCATAAAACCCAAGTTTTAACATTCAACTATGACCCAAATCATTATTCACTAAGCAAACTCAAAACAAACTGGGAGATGGAATCTATGAAATATCTGGGGGTCAATATCCCGAAACAACTCAACAAAATTATATCACTAAACTATGATCCACTGGTGACAAAAATAAAATCTGACCTAGCAAGATGGAATATGATACCATTCTTGGGTACTGCACAAAGAATTGAAGCAGTCAAAATGAATATACTTCCATGTCTTCTATACCTTTTCCAAACAATACCGGTAGAACCTCCCAAAAAAACATGGCAGGAGCTGGACAGAAGGATCTCAAGATTCATATGGCAGGGCAAGAGACCTAGAATCAGATATAGAACCTTACAGCTAAACAAAGACAAAGGTGGGCTTGCGCTGCCAAATATCAGGGACTACTTTAAAGCCGCACAAATTAAAACTTTAGTAGAGATATGTAACCCAGTCTACACTGCACAATGGAAGGAGATTGAATGCCAAATAACAAGTGACATCCCCCTACAGGCGATAATAGGGAACAATGCCTTACCTAAACTTTTGAATAACACTAACCCGTGGATAGAGACCCTGCTAAAAATTTGGTTTAAGATAGTCAGAGAGAATCAAACTAAAGAGCCCTATCGACTTCTGCAATGGATTGCCTATGATCAAGACTTTACTCCTAATAAAACAGACACCAGATTTAAAGAGTGGAAAGAGAAAGGGCTGATAAAATATTACGATTTTTTTAAAGGGCAAATTTTAAGAAGTTTTGAAGATTTGAAAAAACAAGGTCTAATAAATCAAGACCTTTACAGGTTCTTCCAGCTTAGACACCACATAAACAATATACTTAAAAAGGAGGATTTGGAAAGGGCCCAGTCAGGTGTTCTGAAGGTCTTCTTAATGGCATATAAAGGGATCCCAGGGATCAGATACATTTCTAAAATATACCAAGGTCTTCAAGACTTAAAAGGAGACAACACATCATATATAAAAGAGAGATGGGAAAAAGAGGGGAATTTCACTTTACAACTGGAAATATGGGAAAAGCTAAATAGACAGCAATGGAAAAGTACCTCATCCCTGCAGTGGAGAGAATTTGGATGGAAAAACTTGGTATATGGTGCATATTTAAGGCACATATATGGCATGCTTGTATGGTACGCTCTCTCCCCCCACATGCTTCCAGTGGGCATGTAGGTGCAGACCCTGCAGTTCAAACGTCAATAAGAACAATGCCCCAGCAGGGACCCCGGCTAGGAGGTGGGTGCTGGAGGAAGACGGAGGTGGAAGACAATGTCCCAGCATGAGCCCCGAGGTGGAGAGGAGAACAGAAGCGCCAGCAAGTCTCGGGGACTGTGGGTTCATGTGTTTACCAAAATGCTGTGGGGCGAAGGTGTGAGATACGTGATGTGGGGGTTTTGTATCTCTGGGATATAAAAGCTGTGAGGAAAGTGGGATCTGTCTCTTTTCTGCTGAGAACTTTGATGTTAGAAGATGTGACTTCCAATAAAGCTTTCCTGAGATAATACACTCAGTCTCGTTTGTAAGGCATCTTCTACACTGGTGACCTACGACTACCTATGGCCGGTGACGGCGTGATTTCCGCACCGGACTCTTCAGGAGCCAACCGGGTTAACGCGGCTACCACGCTACAGCTGCCTGACTTCTGGCAACATAACCCGCGCTCCTGGTTTACCACTGTGGAGGCGCAATTCCACCTTCGGGGAATCTCAGCGGATGCAACGAGGTTCTACCATGTCGTCGCGAAGCTGGACAGCCTCACAGTGCAACGGGTGGAGAGCCTGACCAACCACCCGCCCCAAGACGACAAGTATAGCGCATTGAAAGATGCCCTCATCCGAGCCTTCACTCCCTCGCTGGAAGAGCGGGCAGAGAAGCTCCTGGCGCTGACAGAGGGAGAAGCAGACAGGCCAGCGGATCTGATGGCGAAGATGATGAGCCTGAGAGGCAAGGACGACGACGGTTTTATCTTCGCTCACCTCTTCCTCAGAACGCTCCCGCCAGCAGTGAGAGTCACCCTGGCCAGCTCGCAGCCACTCGTCAACCGCAACTACCACGAGCTGGGACAGGTGGCGCAACGGCTCGTCGACTCCCATAGACGGCGCACAGCCACGACGGCAGCAGCAGAGATGCCCGCCCCTTCGCGAGAAGGAGGGAGACTAGAGGCTGCAGCACCGGATCCACTGACGGCAGCAGCGGCGGAGACCAGGAGAAGCGGAGCTGATAACACCCTCTGCTTCTACCATCGACGTTTCGCCGAGAGAGCCCGCAGATGCGTCCCACCATGCCGGTACCAGCGCCAGGGAAACGCCAAGACCGGGAGCCGGTAGCAGCCGCGACTCTCGGCACGGAGAATAGGCTGCTTTTTGTGACGGACGCGAATTCTGGGAAAGAATTCCTGGTGGACACGGGCTCCCAGCTGAGTTTTGTCAAGCCTACCTACGCGGACACACTGGCGCCGGCCAGCGGCCCCCTGGTGTTAGCGGCGAACGGCTCCACGATCAAAACCTATGGGGAGAAGACACTCCGCCTGTCCCTTCACGGGCGCAACTTCGAGTGGACCTTCGTTGTCGCTGCAGTTAACAACGACATGCTAGGTGCTGACTTTTTGTGCTCAAACAGTTTGTTAGTTAATCTTGCTAATAGACGTATTGTAAATGCACTGTCTTTCTACTCTATCTCCTGCACAGCTCGGGTGGCCCTGCCTTCTGCTCATTCCAATGTCACAGCTGCGGGTGGTAAGTTTCATGCATTACTCAACCAGTTTCCAGCACTCACGGTCCCTACATTTTCAGCGTCAGTTGCCAGACACGGGGTCGAACATTTCATAAGTACTTCGGGCCCCCCTGTGTTCGCAAAAGCTCGGCGGTTGGATCCAGCTAAACTGGCAATCGCACGCGAGGAGTTTGCCGACTTGGAAAAGCTGGGCATAGTCCGGCGTTCGGACAGTGCCTGGTCGTCACCCCTGCACATGGTACCCAAAGCTGATGGCTCGTGGCGCCCTTGCGGCGACTTCCGCAGATTAAATAATGTTTCAGCACACGACCGCTATCCGATTCCGCACATCCAGGATTTTTCGGCGCATTTAGCGGGGGCGCGCATCTTTTCCAAAATAGATTTGGTGCGTGGTTATCACCAAGTTCCAGTCCGTGCGCAGGACATACCCAAAACGGCAGTTATAACCCCTTTCGGGCTTTTCGAGTTTTTGCGCATGCCTTTCGGCCTCAAGGGCGCCGCGCAGACGTTCCAACGCATGATGGATGCAGTGCTGCGCAACCTCCCTTTCGTGTTCGCTTATTTGGATGATATTTTGGTAGCCAGCGCGTCCGAAGCCGATCACGAACGCCACCTCACAGCCGTTTTTCAGAGGCTCACAGACCACGGGCTAATCATTAACCCAGCGAAGTGCCAATTCGGGGTAGCGAAAATCGATTTTTTGGGACACCGCGTGTCGCCAGAAGGCGCGGTCCCGCTGCCGGATAAAGTGCGTGCGATAACGGATTTCCCCCAACCGCAGACGGTTAAGGCGCTGCAAGAATTTTTGGGGATGGTCAATTTCTATAACCATTTCCTCCCAAACGCGGCACGGCTCATGCACCCATTGTACGCGGCATTAAAGAAGCAAAAACCTGCATCTAAGGTCGAGTGGTCCCCGGATCGGGAGCGCGCTTTTTCACAGGTCAAATCAGCCCTCGCGAACGCTGCGTTATTGGCACACCCGGTGCCGGCAGCTCGCATGGCACTAACCACAGACGCCTCCGACGTGGCAGTGGGAGCGGTTGTCGAGCAACTGGTGGCAGGATGCTGGCAACCACTTGCGTTTTTCAGCAAAACATTGCGCGATAACGAGCGTAAATACAGCGCGTTTGACAGGGAGCTTTTGGCCCTACATTTGGCCATCCGCCACTTCCAGTTCTGGTTGGAAGGCCGCCGTTTTACCGCGTTCGTGGACCATAAACCCTTAACTTTTGCAATGGCTAAGGTTTCAGAGCCTTGGTCGGGCCGACAACAGAGGCAGCTAGCTGCAATTTCGGAGTTTACCACTGACATTCAACACGTGGCAGGTAAACACAATGTAGTGGCAGATTGCCTCTCGCGTGCAGTTGCAGCGACAGGCCCCCAGGGGGCAGATTCGGCGGCGGCAGACCTAGGCCAGGCTTGCGGCGCGGAAGCGTTCACAGCTCCGTTCTGCGTCGGGTTAGATTATGCAGCCATGGCCGCTGAACAGGTTGGCGACGCGGACGTGCGCGCGCTCCAGTCTGGGCCAACAGGGCTGAGGCTGGAGCACAGGGTGCTTCACAGAGGCACACCCCCCCTAATCTGCGACACCTCCACAGGGCGTCCCCGTCCCGTAGTCCCGGCGGCGTGGCGTCGCCGTGTTTTTGACTTAATACATTCACTGGCACACCCGGGCATCCGCGCGTCTATCAAAATGGTAGGAGAGAAGTTTGTTTGGCCGGGGCTGCGTAAACAAGTCAAAGAGTGGGCTGCAGCCTGCGCTGCATGTCAAAGAGCAAAGGTGCACAGACACACACGAGCCCCTCTGGAACCTTTTCACATCCCAGCCAAACGCTTTGATCATGTGCATGTTGACTTAGTAGGACCTCTTCCGCTGTCCCAGGGTTTCACACACCTTTTAACCATGGTAGACCGCACCACGCGCTGGCCAGAGGCGGTCCCTTTGGCGGCGACCACAGCAGCAGATGTCGCTCGTGCCTTTTTAACAGCTTGGGTCGCACGTTTTGGTATCCCGTCAGACATAACGTCTGACAGAGGACCACAGTTTGTTTCCGAGCTCTGGTCGTCCATGGCACTCAGCCTGGGGGTGAAAATTCATTGCACGATTCAATTCAATTCAATTCAATTCAACTTTATTTATATAGCGCCATTTCACAACAACAGTCATCTCATAGCACTATCAACTGTAGGGAGGACCCCCACAGTTGCAGAAAGACCCCAGCAATCAGACCGCTTATAACCCCCAGGCCAACGGTTTGTGCGAGCGTTTCCATCGGTCATTGAAAGCAGCCCTCAGAGCGGCTCTCACGGACACAAATTGGGTTGATAAACTCCCATGGGTTTTATTAGGGTTGCGTTCAGCACCTAAAGAGGATTTGCAAGCCTCTCCGGCAGAACTCGTCTTCGCACAACCCCTCCGGTTACCGGGAGATTTCCTCCCTGAGAACCCTGCTCCGGAGCACCTCCCCGCTCAGCTGCTGCAGAGCGAAGCGGGGCCGCACACCCTCCCCGGTCCCGTTCATCACAGTTTTCCACGTGTTTTTGTGCCCAAAGCCTTAAAAAATGCAGAGTTTGTCTTCGTTAGACACGACGCACAGAGGTTAGGTTTAAGACCACCTTACGATGGACCGTTCAGAGTGTTAGAAACCGGGGAAAAGCATTTTTTGCTCGATTTGGGAGACAGGAGGGACTTAGTCTGCATTAACAGACTCAAACCCGCTTTTGTGTTAGCTGACGACCCAGTCCAGTTGGCCAGTGCCCCCTGCCGTGGCAGGCCACCTGGGAGGCGCTCTGCTAAGCTTTCACGACGATGTGTTAATGATTCTACTTCACAGACGTGTAACGGATGCCAACTAGCACTGTTTGGCGTAGAACGTTAGTAAACCTCCCTCCCGAAAGCCTCATACAGTATCGGTAGCGCTGAGCTATCGGTCGGACCTTTAGCTCAGCGCGATCGTGCTGTGTCTCCCATACTCGAACTGTGTAGTTGACTGAGAGGTCGCGGGTTTGTGTCCCGAGTGGGGCGAACTGCGCAGGATGATCTCTGTCACAGACGCAGCAGACAGCCACAGGCAGAGCGAGACCTGCTCACAGCAGATATGGCAGAGAGCTGAAGCCCAAGCAGTGGGATATGTGATCTGTTGTGCCAAGTTTTTTTCTCTGTCTTGTTCTGTGTGGGGTGTCATGATTCTATGCATTTGAAATGTAACTTGTCCTTATTTGAACGTTTGGGGGGGGGGGTTATATGGTGCATATTTAAGGCACATATATGGCATGCTTGTATGGTACGCTCTCTCCCCCCACATGCTTCCAGTGGGCATGTAGGTGCAGACCCTGCAGTTCAAACGTCAATAAGAACAATGCCCCAGCAGGGACCCCGGCTAGGAGGTGGGTGCTGGAGGAAGACGGAGGTGGAAGACAATGTCCCAGCATGAGCCCCGAGGTGGAGAGGAGAACAGAAGCGCCAGCAAGTCTCGGGGACTGTGGGTTCATGTGTTTACCAAAATGCTGTGGGGCGAAGGTGTGAGATACGTGATGTGGGGGTTTTGTATCTCTGGGATATAAAAGCTGTGAGGAAAGTGGGATCTGTCTCTTTTCTGCTGAGAACTTTGATGTTAGAAGATGTGACTTCCAATAAAGCTTTCCTGAGATAATACACTCAGTCTCGTTTGTAAGGCATCTTCTACAGGTAAGATTTTTCAGAACACCTGCACAAAACAAATTTACCCATAAGGGGTTGAACTGTTGGCGCTTGTGTGGTGAAAAGACTGCAAATCATTTTCATGTGTTTTGGTCATGCCCAGTTATCCACCAATATTGGACCAATGTACAGACAATATTGGGGAAAATATTCAAAATAACAGTTCCCTTTTCTTTTGTAACTTTGTATTTGGGTTTACTACCGGACTCACTGGAAAGACGAGGAGAAAAATATTTATTTAGTGTTTTAATATTGGCAAGTAAAAAAGCTCTAACTAAAAAATGGATGCTGAAGGACTGTCCTACACCTGAAGATTGGATTAACGTGATTCAAGACATTTACTCGATGGAAAAGTTGACATTCGCACTGAGACAGGACATGGATGAGTTCTTGAACTTTTGGCAACCCTGGATCGCATATGTGTCTTCCATTAGATCTAATCTTTGACAAATACCATTTCAATAATGGTTCCGCTCTTTGTTCCAACGCTACTCAGATGCTCTTTTACCTTTATTTACTTATTTTTCTTTTTGTTTGTTTTTTGCTGTTTTGTTTGATTGTTTGTTTGTCTTTTTTATTTTATTTTTGTAGTGGAGCTGAAATGACGAGGCGGTTTTTTATTAAAAACAGGGTTTTTAATGAATAGCTCCTCTATCAAATCTCATCAGGTGTAGAGCTTGGCAGAAGGCAAGAGAGAGATCTCTGCTTCACTCGCTGGTTAAATACAAGCACACATAGGACCACTCATTGAAAAAGCTGACGTCAGAGCCACTCATTGAAAAAGGTAACATCTCCCCGTTATCTTAACCCCCATTGTCCTGCCATCCCCTCTCCTTGTCTTGGGAGGTGATGGGAACTCCCCCTCTCGCTTTAGGGGGTAAAGGTGTCGAGTCCATCTCCGCCGCCGCGTCTTGGGAGGTCCATTGTCTTTAACCCGGCGTGGGAGATGCTCTGTCCTTTCTAGGTGTGAAGCTCCTTACATATGCTGTCACAAAACATTTCCACTTGTTCTAACATATGTAGATATGGGATATAAGAGTCATATATACCACAATTTTCTTTAATTTCACTTTTTCTTTCACTTTAAAAAAAAGGGGTGTTGTAATAATTATTCTTCCAATGTTGTCAGATATCAGAAAATAAGGGAACATGTGATGAAAATGTAAACAATGCAATGCTGTAACGACCTGTATACCCTTTACAAAAACTTAAATTAAAAAAAAAAACAAACATAAACCTGCCATTTGCAAAATCTGCTGTACTGATGCACGGTGCTTATACACAACAACAAAGGAATTTTGTCAAACTCATCCACTTGGCTTTCACAAGTGTGCCTCCCGTGTACAGGAACATCACAATAAATTATAATGTCATGGGAAAGTAAAATGTTTCCTGGCCAATCAAACACAGTGATGCCATGGTCATTAAACCAGGTTTTGATACTTTTGGCAGTTTGGGGGGATGCTAAGTCCTGCTGGAAAATGATATCAGCTTCTCCATAAAGCTCCATGAATTTTAGAAAATTATTTTTTATGTAATCTATTTTTTGAGAAACTGAATTTGGGGTTTTCATGGGCTGTAAGCCATAATCATCACAATTAAAATGAATAAACACTTGAAATATTTCACTCTTTGTGTAACGAATCTGTATAATATATGGGTTTCACTTTCTGAAATGAGTGACAAAAAATATTGAACTTTTTCATAATATTCTAATTTTTTGAGATGTACCTCTATATGTTTTGCTCTTGCTTTAAGTGACCACTGCCGATTTCTGTCATTGGTGTAGGCAAGAGGAAGAGGAGCAACCACACAGCAGAGCTTGCCACTGTACTTGCCGAGATGCAAGGTGACGAACGGGAACAGCTTGAACTGCGGCATAAACAGCTTGAACAGTGGGCCGTGTGGGGAGCCTTGAATAACGAAACCGAATTGCATTTAATTTCAGTTTATTTCAAGTAATCATTCCCACTGTCTGCTCTCATTCCTGAGCAGCGAACAAAGAGGAAGAACACACCAAAGTTCTCCCTTTTAAACATTCTCACATCAAACCATCTCCCTCGCAGGGCAAATCACACATCTCTACCAAAATCCCTTTATTCACATTCATCAACCTTTTATTTACATAACTCCCCCTTCTCTCCTCTCGAGCCTCAGCGGTCAGGAAGTCTTCTGTCCACTGTCCTCCGCAGGGGGTCCAGACTCTGCGGCTCCGCACCGCAGGGGACTGCAGCTCTGTGGCTCTCCTTCATCGTGAGGTTAAATCACATATGCAGTGTCCAACATATACATGTCCAACAACACAGCCATATAACCCCCCCCAAACAATGAAGAACAGACTATTTCCTAAAATTCAATAACACCTTACTCACAACTGAATAATCAACACCAACATTCAGTCTGTGCGCCGCTTGGGCTTCAACCATCTGCCGAATCTGCTGTGAGTTGGCCCCGCCTTGCCTGCGGCGCCTTTCTGCTTCGGCTCTGTTGACTGAGGAAGAGAGTGATTATTTTCCCCCTGCGGGGGTCTGCCTCGTCGAGGCGCCACTGCGACCGGTACAGACCCGTCCTTCATGACAAAAGCAGGTTTTAGTCTGTCAATACTGACTGTCTCTTTTCTGTCTCCAAAATCTAGTACGAATTGCTTATCACCTGCCTCCAGCACTCGAAATGGCTCTTCGTAAGGTGGTTTGAGCGTTGCTTTTAGGGCTTCGCGCCTGACAAAAACGAAGTCGGCATTTTTCAAAGCCTTGGGGACGAAAACTCGTGGAAAAGCGTGATGAACCGGACCCGGGAGCGTGTCTGCTCCCGTGCCAACTAACGGTCCCAGAGCAGAGAGAGGTGGGGGCTCTGGGTGCTCTGGTAAAAACTCGCCTGGCAGCCTCAGAGTTTGTGCGAATACCAGCTCCGCTGGGGAGGCGTCTAAGTCCTCTTTAGGCGCAGAACGCAACCCTAATAAAACCCATGGCAGTTTATTTACCCAATCTGCATCCGTGAGTGACGCTCTGAGTGCTGCCTTCAAAGACCTATGAAAACGCTCGCATAAACCATTAGCCTGAGGGTGGTAAGCCGTAGTGCGGTGAATTTTGGCTCCTAAGCCGTTGGCCATCGCTGACCACAGCTCAGAGATGAATTGAGGTCCTCTATCGGACGTAATGTCCGACGGAACCCCGAAGCGCGCCACCCAAGCCGTTAAAAAAACGCGAGCCACCTCCGCGGCCGTGGTCGTCGCAAGTGGGACCACTTCCGGCCAACGTGTGGTTCGGTCCACCATTGTCAAAAGATGCGTGAACCCCTGCGATGCCGGTAGGGGGCCCACAAGGTCGATGTGCACATGGTCGAACCTTCTGGCCGGAATGCGAAACGGTTCTAACGGGGCTCTTGTGTGCTTGTGAATTTTGGCCCGTTGACAGGAAATGCAGGTTTTTGCCCATTCCTTCACGTGCTTGCGCAGGCACGGCCAAACAAACTTTTCCGCCACCATTTTCACCGACGCGCGCACCCCCGGGTGTGCCAGTGAGTGGACCGAGTCAAAAACACGGCGGCGCCACGTGGCCGGAACCACCGGACGCGGGCGCCCCGTCGACATGTCGCAGATCAGGGGGGGCATACCGGCTTGTAAACACTTGCTCTCCAGCCTTAACCCTGTTGGTCCAGACTGGAGCGCGCGCACATCTGCATCCGCCCCCTGGTCCGCTGCCATGGCTGCGTAATCTATACCCACGTGCACCGGGGCTGCGCGCGCCACCGTGCCGCTCTCCTGCGGCGCGGTCACGGTGGCCCGTTCTGCCTCTGCGCGTGTTGGAGTCGTGAACGCGCGCGAGAGACAATCTGCTACTACATTGAATTTGCTCGCAACGTGCCTAATGTCAGTGGTAAATTCCGAGATTGCGGCCAGCTGCCTCTGCTGCCTGCCGGACCACGGGTCTGAAATTTTGGCCATGGCGTATGTGGTCCACATACGTGGTCCGCTTATGTGGTCCACATAAGCGGTGAAGCACCGTCCTTCCAGCCAGAACTGGAAATGACGAATAGCCAAATGCAGCGCCAACAGTTCTCTGTCGAACATGCTGTATTTTCGTTCAGCCGCGCTTAAAGATTTGCTAAAGAAAGCCAAAGGCTGCCAAACTCTGGCTACCTGTTGCTCAATAACGGCCCCTATGGCTAAATCTGAAGCGTCTGTCGTCAGCGCGATACGTGCTGCAGGGTCTGGGTGGGCCAGGAGCGCAGCGTCAGCCAAGGCTTTTTTAACCTCTGTGAACGCACGCTCCCGCTCCGGGGACCATTCGACCGCCTGGGTCGGTTTTTGTTTTTTGAGCGCGGCATATAACGGTTGCATGATTTGAGCTGCGTGGGGCAGGAATCGGTTATAAAAATTCACCATCCCCAAGAATTCCTGTAGTGATTTGACTGTTTGTGGTCGGGGAAAATCCGCTACCGCGCGTACTTTATCTGGTAACGGAACCGTTCCCTCTGGGGAGACGCGGTGACCCAAAAAATCGATCCGCTCGATGCCGAACTGGCACTTGGCTGGGTTAACTATTAAGCCGTGCTCTCCCAGCCTCCTAAAAACTGCTGTGAGGTGCGTTTCGTGTTCGTCCTCTGAAGTACTCGCGACCAAAATGTCGTCGAGGTACACAAACACGAAAGGGAGATCGCGTAACACGGCATCCATCATCCGCTGAAACGTTTGCGCCGCCCCTTTGAGACCAAACGGCATGCGTAAAAATTCGAAAAGTCCGAACGGGGTCATTACCGCTGTTTTAGGAATGTCCTCCGGTTGGACTGGGACTTGGTGATAGCCGCGAACCAGATCAATCTTTGAAAAAATGCGCGCCCCCGCCAGGTGCACCGAAAAATCCTGAATGTGCGGGATGGGATAACGATCGTGCGCCGTAGCATTGTTTAGCCTGCGGTAATCCCCACACGGTCTCCAGGAACCATCGGCTTTCGGTACCATGTGCAGCGGCGAAGCCCACGGGCTTTTTGACCTACGAACGATGCCTAGCCTCTCTAGGCTGGCAAACTCCTCGCGCGCAATGGCGAGCTTAACTGCATCCAAGCGCCGAGCTTTTGCAAACACGGGAGGACCAGATGTAGGTATAAAGTGTTTCACCCCGTGCTTCGCAACTGTCGCTGAAAAAGTGGGCACAGTGAGCGCTGGAAATTGGGTGAGGAGTGTGTGAAACTTACCACCTGCTGTAGCGACGTGGGTCTGTACTGGTGGCGGGGACACTCGAGCTGAACAGGGGAGAGAGTAAAAAGAGAGTGCATTTACCAGCCGTCTATTAGCAAGATCAACTAACAGATTGTGTGAACACAAAAAATCCGCGCCCAACATGTTGAAACTCACCGCCGCTATTACAAAAGGCCATTCATATGTGCGGCCATGTAAGCATAAAGGCAAGGTTCTTTTCCCGTAGGTGTTGATGCTCGATCCATTTGCCGCCGTAGCTCCGCTACCGCGGGGTCCAGCCACCCGGTCCGCGTATGTTGGGGTGATGAAGCTCACTTGGGCTCCGGTGTCTATGAGGAACTCTCGTCCGGAGCGCGCATCCATGATGTAGAGCAGCTTGTTGCCTTCTCCGAGGGTCGAAGCTGCTAGCGACCCCCGGTCTTGCCGTTTCCCGAACTCCTGAAGTTGCAGGGCGGCACACACCTGCGTGCCTTCTCTGCGAACCTCCGATGGTAAAAGCAGAGATCTTCTCCTCCGCTGTGTCGTGTCCGCGCCTCTGCCACCGGACCATTGGCTCCACCTCGTCGCGGCCGTGCTGCCGCCGTCGTCAGCCAGTCTGGGTCTGCCGCCTCTGGCTCCCCGCTGTCTCGGGTCGCCGCTGTGGTTGCTTGCCCGCCGCAGGCGTCCAGGATCCCATCTGCTTCCTGGGCCAGCTCCCGGAACTCCTCCAGGGTGTGACACTTTCTGCCGGCCAGCGTGCTTCTCGCATGCGTCGGGAGGTTGGAGAGGAAGATGAACTGGAAAAGGAAATCATCGTTGTCCAACCCTCTCAGCTGTATCATCTCCTCCATCAGGGCGCTCGGCCTGTGTCCTCCTTGGTCTAGCAAAGACAGGATCCTCCTCGCCCTCACTTCGGCCGAGGGGGTGAAAAACTTAATGAGGGTGGATTTCAGCTTGTCGTACCTGTCGGTCACGGGTGGCTGCTCCACCAAACTCTGCACACACCGAGCTGTGCTGTTATCCAGTTTAGCGATGACATGGTGGAACTTAGTGTCATCCACCATTACTCCTGCGAGCGCGAACTGCGACTCTGCTTGCAGAAACCACGACCGTGGGTTATCCTGCCAGAAATCCGGCAGCTTGACGGCCACTGCGCTCGCCAGCTCTGAGCGCTGTGAGTCCGGGACCCTGAGACCTTCTCCGGTCATTCTCAATGTCGTCAGTCACCAATGTGGGGAGCCTTGAATAACGAAACCGAATTGCATTTAATTTCAGTTTATTTCAAGTAATCATTCCCACTGTCTGCTCTCATTCCTGAGCAGCGAACAAAGAGGAAGAACACACCAAAGTTCTCCCTTTTAAATATTCTCACATCAAACCATCTCCCTCGCAGGGGAAATCACACATCTCTACCAAAATCCCTTTATTCACATTCATCAACCTTTTATTTACATAACTCCCCCTTCTCTCCTCTCGAGCCTCAGCGGTCAGGAAGTCTTCTGTCCACTGTCCTCCGCAGGGGGTCCAGACTCTGCGGCTCCGCACCGCAGGGGACTGCAGCTCTGTGGCTCTCCTTCATCGTGAGGTTAAATCACATATGCAGTGTCCAACATATACATGTCCAACAACACAGCCATAGGCCAAAGCATTTGCCCTGCAAATGCAGACTGTAAACCGGCTTACTGATGAGGTCCGTGAGGCCAGGCAAGACGGACTCGCCCTACGAAGGGAGGAGATGGCACAAAATGCTGCCTTCCACCAGGCTCTCCTGGCTGTCCTTGGCAACCTCGGCCGGCGTGTGTGACCCAGTCTCCCCATAGTGTCATATAACATGTACACATGAAAAGATATGAGTAGTGTTGCGGAAAATGTTAAATAAACCAGTGACTGTTGACATCATGTGTTGTCTGTTACTACCAATTTTTTCAAGGTCTTTCCACAAAAAAAAGGGTTGGAAAAATATACCAGTGGAGTATGTTATGGAGTCCAATAATTGGTTACACATACATTAAAAGCCAACAGCTCAAGCCCAAGCTTGACAGCTATGTGCAGTAATTAGGACACCATTACACTGTCAGTTCTGTATTAAGAAATGTTCATATGGCTAACCCTGGTAATGTTTTTATGTGCACAAAATATTCACTTTTGCCATTGTAGGTGGGGTTGAATGTGGGGGGTGTACTAAAAAAGAGCTTTTGGTGGAGGGGGGGGTCTCCAAATTTTGTCCTCACCATTTACAATTACACTGTACAGAAAATGTGGAAAGTTTTCATTTTTAATTTATTTGTGTTACATGACTGTCCCAGTATTTTTTAACAGTGATATTAAATATCCACATGTCCAAATTCCTCACAACAAACCACAGAGGCTAATACAGTGGGTCCTAAAGTTTATAACCGCGGCACATCCGGGTAACTGCGTGGTCACGTGGCGCGTAAAAGTGGGTCATGTCATCGCGCAGTGAAAGCAAACCCACGTTGCAGCGTCGGAGGTGTGATAAGTTAGTTAAGGTAGTTAGTTGGATTGGGTCGATTTCTGCGTTAAAATGCCGTCATCGTGCGTGATATACGGCTGCACCAACCACAACATGATGAAAGACAGAAAGTTGAGTTTCTACAGGCTTCCCAGTCGAGACAGAAGCCCTGAGAGGAGAAACAAATGGATAGCATCATGCAAACAACAGAATGATGATGGGAGCAAGTGGTCTCCAGCCAAAAGCAGGGTTGTGTGTTCTGACCACTTTATCACAGGTAAGTCCTTATGGGGCAAAATCTTAGTTTTTTATTTTGTGCGTGTGTGTAATCTGTGAAGAATGCAATCATTGCATTAGCCAGAAATACATCACATTTTAAAGTTGATACCTGGAAGCGTAATATAGATGCATCAATCCTACCCTTTTTTTTACTAATAATATATTCCAGGGAAGCCAGTCAAGAGGGACATGGAGCATCCTGACTACATTCCCTGTATATTGCCATCACAAAAAGGTAGCTATGAGCATGCCAAACAACAACTGCAGAGGTATGCGAGGACACAAAAGAGGAGAAAACTTGAAGATAATACTGGTAAAATCACCTGTTTTTATTTTCCATGTGTGTTCATGGCCTTACCAACTCCCGTATATATAATGTTTTGAAATACTGTTATCATCATGATGTCTGTAGTTTGGCGTTGTAGCGTGATTTCGCCGTAGGATCGAGCGTATTGCTGTACTCGTGCGCCATGGTAGCATGGAAAGCAAGTGGTGATAGCGGACACGTGGGTTTGTTTTCACTGCGGTCTATTTTTGGCAGCAGCCGTCACGTGACTGTGACGTTGCCTCGCGGTTATCAATAGGCTTTGTGAGCAATTTTGGGCCAGCAAAACCCGGTCATGCAGTGTATCCTCACATTGTGGTAACAAAATACTTATACTAATTGGAATTCAAGCAGTACAATGTTTTCATGTTATCTGTATGGTGTGGTGGATACAGAAGGTTCTTTCTTAGCCAAAAATCACTTTTCCCATGCTGGAAAATTGCCAGGAATGCTACGGAGTAAGACGAGGCCATTATAATGGGATAAGGTTACATGTGTGGAAGTGTGTGCTCAAATGACGAGGCTGAGTTTAGTCATAAAACAGCTTTATTTGACAGAACACAACCTCCAGCATTCTCAAAGCAGGAAAGAAAGAATCATATCTCAACACCCTTTTATACGTTTCCAGCATCAGAATTCAAGTCACATGGTGTCTTCAGTAAACATACAGTTACAAAGCATCCCTTTGAAGCTTCACCATTGTCTCTCATTTCCTGATGAACCGGAATACTCTCCGGGGCATCTTCTGTGGGACAAAGAGACAAATCTCACACTTCCTTGTTATCTCCTGCAGATTCGAGTCCTCAGTCCTTGCAGACGTGACACCCCACAATACACATGCAGTCCTGTCTCTGTGGCAGCGTGAGCCCACAATGTGTGTCGGCCACACTACCCCCCCCCCCCCAAACGTCTAGTAAGGCAAAACCTGCATGGCATAACAAAAAAAAAGAAAAACACAAAGCACTCCATACATCGCTAATCAATTCACCAACTGCCTAGGTTTTAACCTTCTGCCGAATCTGCTGCAACCTGGCTTGGCTGCACCTTCAACATCTCTCTGCACCTGTGGATTAAAGCTGTTAGCACCTTTCTGTGAAGACTTTGGAGAATGTCCTCTCGGAGGCCTGCCACGGCGGGGGGGCCTCAC
Source organism: Pholidichthys leucotaenia (assembly GCA_020510985.1). Lineage (NCBI taxonomy): Eukaryota > Metazoa > Chordata > Actinopteri > Cichliformes > Pholidichthyidae > Pholidichthys > Pholidichthys leucotaenia. Next base: position 1,709,748 of record JAJAQF010000046.1, on the reverse strand, counting down.
GAGCTGCACCTCCTCGTCAGCCAGAACAAAAGCGGGTTTGAGCCTGTTTATGCAAATCAGCTCCCTTCTGCCCCCTAAATCTAGCAGAAAATGCTTCTGCCCAGTCTCCAGCACTCGAAACGGTCCGTCGTAAAACGGCCGCAAACTTGGACGCTGAGCGTCATGTGTAACAAAAACAAACTCTGCATTTTTTAAAGCTTTGGGCACAAAAATGTGTGGGAAACTGTGATGGACTGGGCCAGGGAGCGTGTTTGCTCCTGAGCCGCTCTGCCACGGCTGAGCAGGGGGGCCATTAGGTGCGGGATTATCGGGAAGAAATTCACCGGGCAAACGGAGCGGTTGTGCAAAAACTAATTCAGCTGGGGAAGCGTGCAAATCTTCCTTAGGTGCAGAACGCAACCCCAATAAAACCCATGGCAGTTTGTCTACCCAATTTGTATCCGTTAGCGATGCTCTGAGGGCTGCTTTCAATGACCTGTGAAAGCGTTCGCATAAACCATTAGCCTGGGGGTTATACGCGGTGGTGCGATGAATCTTCACCCCCAAGCTGCGGGCCATCGATGACCATAGCTCGGAAATAAATTGGGGACCCCTGTCGGACGTTATGTCCGACGGTACACCAAAACGCGCAACCCACGCTGCTAAAAATGCTCGTGCAACTTCTTCCGCTGTGGTTGATGTCAGAGGAATCGCCTCTGGCCAGCGCGTGGTGCGGTCTACCATCGTCAAAAGATGTGTGTGCCCGTGTGATAACGGAAGCGGGCCGACTAGGTCAATATGCACATGATCAAAACGCTTAGCGGGGATGTGGAAAGGTTCTAACGGGGCCTTAGTGTGTCTGTGTATTTTGGCTCGTTGACACGCTACGCAGGCTGCTGCCCACTCCTTGACCTGTTTGCGCAACCCGGGCCAAACAAATTTCTCCCCCACCAATTTGATCGATGCGCGCACCCGGGGGTGCGCGAGAGAATGGACCAAGTCAAAAACACGGCGACGCCACGCGGCTGGCACCACGGGGCGGGGCCGTCCCGTGGAGACATCGCAGATTAGCGGGGGCATACTGTTTTGTTGCACCCTGTGCTCCAGCCTTAACCCTGTTGGTCCAGACTGGAGCGCGCGCACGTCTGCGTCGTTAACCTGCTCCGCAGCCATGGCTGCATAATCTAACCCAACACAGACCGGGGCTGCGCGCGCTCCCGCATCGCTGCCCGGGCCCGCGGCCATGGCTACAGAGTCTGCCCCTGTGGGGCTTGGCGGTGCTACCGCAGGCGAGAGGCAGTCTGCCACAACATTGTGTTTACCCGCGACATGCTGAATATTAGTAGTGAACTCCGATATTGCGGCTAGTTGCCTTTGTTGCCGGCCTGACCAGGGTTCTGAAATTTTGGCCATCGCAAAAGTTAGCGGTTTATGATCCACAAAAGCGGTGAAACGTCGCCCCTCTAACCAGAACTGAAAATGACGGATGGCCAAGTGTAGGGCCAAAAGCTCCCTGTCAAACGCACTGTATTTCCGTTCACTATTGCGCAAAGTCCTGCTGAAAAACGCGAGGGGTTGCCAGGTACCTGCCACAAACTGTTCAACTACCGCCCCCACCGCAACATCGGAAGCGTCAGTGGTGAGCGCCATGCGGGCCGTTGGAACTGGGTGCGCTAACAAAACTGCGTTTGCCAGGGCTGATTTGACCTGGGCAAAAGAGCGCTCCCGCTCCGGAGACCATTCAACCTTATTTGCAGGCTTTTGTTTTTTTAACACGGTGTACAATGGCTGCATGAGTCGTGCTGCGCTTGGGAGGAATCGGTTGTAAAAATTAACCATCCCTAGAAACTCCTGAAGCGCCTTGACCGTTTGAGGTTGCGGAAAATCCGTTATGGCACGCACTTTATTTGGAAGGGGAACCACTCCCTCTGCCGAAACGCGATGTCCCAAAAAATCAATCTGCGCCACCCCAAAATGGCACTTCGCTGGGTTAACTATTAACCCGTGCTCTGCCAGCCTCTGGAAAACTGCTGTGAGGTGTTTTTCATGTTCGCCTTCGGACGCGCTAGCTACCAAAATATCGTCCAAATAAACGAACACGAAAGGAAGGTCGCGTAAAACTGCATCCATCATGCGTTGGAAAGTCTTCGCGGCCCCCTTGAGGCCAAAAGGCATGCGCAAGAACTCAAAAAGGCCGAAAGGAGTTATGACCGCTGTTTTGGGTACATCCTGCGCGCGCACTGGAACCTGGTGGTAGCCGCGCACCAAGTCTATTTTAGAAAAAATGCGCGCCCCCTCCAAATGAACAGAAAAATCCTGAATGTGCGGAATCGGGTAGCGGTCATGAGCTGAAACGTTGTTCAACCTGCGGAAATCGCCGCAAGGTCGCCACGAGCCGTCAGCCTTTGGGACCATGTGTAACGGCGAAGCCCAAGGGCTCTTGGAGCGTCTTAACAATGCCCAGTTTTTCCAGATTGGTGAACTCCTCATGCGCGATGGCCAGTTTAGCTGGGTCCAAGCGCCGAGCTTTTGCAAAAACGGGAGGGCCTGTGGTTGTTATGAAATGTTCTACCCCATGTTTAGCCACCGTTGCCGAAAACGTGGGGACTGTGAGTGCTGGGAACTGAGCAAGCAAAGTGTGAAACTTACCACCCGCAGCTGAGACGCTGGCATGTGCAGTCGGCGGGGCCACCCGAGCTGTGCAGGGAATAGAATGAAAGGACAGTGCATTAATCAGACGTCTATTAGCAAGGTCAACCAATAAACCATGTGAGCACAAAAAATCAGCCCCTAACATGTTGAAACTGACTGCTGCTACAGTAAATGTCCACTCAAATGAACGGCCCTGTAAGGACAGAAGCATGGTCCTCTCACCAAACGTTTTAATCGTGGAGCCGTTCGCTGCTGACACTGACACCCAGGGGGCTTTAGAAGGCGACAGCCGTTCCGCGTAGGGGGGTGTGACGAAGCTCAGCTGAGAGCCCGTGTCCACGAGGAACTGTTTCCCCGAGCGTGCATCCGTCAGGTAAAGCAGCCTGTTCTCGTTGCCGAGGGTCGCAGCTGCTACCAGCTCTCGTTCTTGGTGTTTCCCTGGCGCTTAAAATTGCATGGTGGGACGCACCTGTGCGCTCTCTCTGCAAAACGGCGGTGGTAGAAGCACGAGCCGTTCTCCGCTCCGCGTCGTCTGGCTCCTGTCGCCGCCGCCGTTGGTGCGTCTGGCGCCGCGGCTGCTGGACCTGCGCTGTCTCCGGACGCCGTTCCTGGACTGGCCGCCGCGGCCGAAACCGCGTTCCGCTTGTGGGCGTCGACCAACCGCTGCGCCTCCTTGCTCAACCCATGGTAGTCTCGCCTGGCCAATCGGGGTGACTCTGCCAGGGCCACTCTCACTGCTGGTGGTAGGGTTCGGAGGAAAAGGTGGGCGAAAATGAATTCGCCATCCTCAGAGGCTTTGAGCTGCAGCATCTTCACCATCAGGTCCGCAGGTCTATCGTTTTCTGCCTCCGTCAGCGCCAGGAGCCCCTCTGCTCGTTGTTGGACTGAGGGGGTGAAATGGCTGATCAACGCGTCCTTCAATGCGCTGTACTTGTCGCTGTCTGGCGGATGGTTAACCAGATCCTCCACTCTCTGGACCGTGTCGCTGTCCAGCTTCGCTACCACGTGGTAGAATCTTGTGTCGTCGTTGGAGATTCTCCGGAGGTTGAACTGCGCTTCGACTGCGCTAAACCATGAGCGCGGGCTGTGCTGCCAGAAATCAGGCAGCCGGATCGTGGAGGCGGCCATCAGGCTGGCTTCCACCGAGCCCCGCTCGGGAGAATTCTGTCTGCTCATTCTCCATCGTAGGTCACCAGTGTGGAAGTGTGTGCTCAAATGACGAGGCTGAGTTTAGTCATAAACCAGCTTTATTTGACAGAACACAACTTCCAGCATTCTCAAAGCAGGAAAGAGAAAAAATCATATCTCAACACCCTTTTATACGTTTCCAGCATCTGAATTCAAGTCACATGGTGTCTTCAGTAAACATACAGTTACAAAGCATCCCTTTGAAGCTTCACCATTGTCTCTCATTTCCTGATGAACCGGAATACTCTCCGGGGCATCTTCTGTGGGACAAAGAGACAAATCTCACACTTCCTTGTTATCTCCTGCAGATTCGAGTCCTCAGTCCTTGCAGACGTGACACCCCACAATACACATGCAGTCCTGTCTCTGTGGCAGCGTGAGCCCACAATGTGTGTCGGCCACACATGGGATGAACAATGCATAATAGCACACACATCACACAAACGGATATGTAATACAGTGGGGCAAAAAAGTATTTAGTCAGCCACCAATTGTGCAAGTTCTCCCACTTAAAAGATGAGAGAGGTCTCCAATTTTCATCATAGGTATACCTCAACTATGAGAGACAAAATGAGGGAAAAAAAAATCCAGAAAATCACAGAAAGATTTTTAATGAATTAATTGGTAAATTCCTCGGTAAAATAAGTATTTGGTCACCTACAAACAAGCAAGATTTCTGGCTCTCACAGACCTGTAACTTCTTCTTTAAGAGGCTCCTCTGTCCTCCACTCGTTACCTGTATTAATGGCACCTGTTTGAACTTGTTATCAGTATAAAAGACACCTGTCCACAACCTCAAACAGTCAGACTCCAAACTCCACTATGGCCAAGACCAAAGAGCTGTCAAAGGACACCAGAAACAAAATTGTAGACCTGCACCAGGCTGGGAAGACTGAATCTGCAATAGGTAAGCAGCTTGGTGTGAAGAAATCAACTGTGGGAGCAATTATTAGAAAATGGAAGACATAGAAGACCACTGATAATCTCCCTCAATCTGGGGTTCCACGCAAGATCTCACCCCGTGGGGTCAAAATGATCACGAGAACGGTGAGCAAAAATCCCAGAACCACACGGGAGGACCTAATGAATGACCTGCAGAGAGCTGGGACCAAAGTAGCAAAGGCTACCATCAGTAGCACACTACGCCGCCAGAGACTCAAATCCTCCAGTGCCTGACGTGTCCCCCTGCTTAAGCCAGTACATGTCCAGGCCCGTCTGAAGTTTGCTAGAGAACATTTGGATGATCCAGAAGAGGATTGGGAGAATGTCATATGGTCAGATGAAACCAAAATAGAACTTTTTGGTAAAAACTCAACTTGTTGTGTTTGGAGGAGAAAGAATGCTGAGTTGCATCCAAAGAACACCATACCTACTGTGAAGCATGGCTGTGGAAACATCATGCTTTGGGGCTGTTTTTCTGCAAAGGGACCAGGATGACTGATCGGTGTAAAGGAAAGAATAAATGGGGCCATGTATCGTGAGATTTTGAGTGAAAACCTCCTTCCATCAACAAGGGCATTGAAGATGAAACGTGGCTGGGTCTTTCCGCATGAGAATGATCACAAACACACCGCCCAGGCAACGAAGGAGTGGCTTCGTAAGAAGCATTTCAAGGTTCTGGAGTGGCCTAGCCAGTCTCCAGATCTCAACCCCATAGAAAATCTTTGGAGGGAGTTGAAAGTCCGTGTTGCCTAGCAACAGCCCCAAAACATCACTGCTCTAGAGGAGATCTGCATGGAGGAATGGGCCAAAATACCAGCAACAGTGTGTGAAAACCTTGTGAAGACTTACAGAAAACGTTTGACCTCTGTCATTGCCAACAAAGGGTATATAACAAAGTATTGAGATGAACTTTTGTGATTGACCAAATACTTATTTTACCGAGGAATTTACCAATTAATTCATTAAAAATCCTTCAATGTGATTTTCTGGATTTTTTTTTTCTCTTTTTGTCTCTCATAGTTGAGGTCTACCTATGATGAAAATTGGAGACCTCTCTCAGCTTTAAAGTGGGAGAACTTGCACAATTGGTGGCTGACTAAATACTTTTTTGCCCCACTGTAGCTGTTGGATTCCTCACTGCCTAGAGTTACATTTTGCTGAAAATTTGGAAAAAAGTTTCGTTTTTAATTTAGTTGCATTAAGTGAATCTCCCAGTATTTGTAACAGTGATATTAAATACCCACATGTCCAAATTCCTCACAAAAAACCATGTTATCAGTATATGCCCTGACACTTGTGTATGATATGACACTTGCATCAGACCAAAAGTGTTAAATGTAACTGCTTGATGACTCGTAGATGGCTTCCCGTATTTTAGGATTTAATCACTCATACCTTCATAATTAACCCAATAATATAAACAACAGAGAAGACGTAGCTGAAAAGGGTACAAAATTTTGTTTACAAAATACAGATGTTTGACATGTGTATGCACATGAATAGGAAGGCAATGACATTTGTAGTTATTATTCCTGCACAAATACTGCATTACAGCATCTCGGACATCCCTTCCCTGCTCCTCTCCACCCTGTGCCGTTGCCCCCCCCCCCGGTTCACATGCTGCAACTGCTGGATCATCCAACATGGGGTCAGAAGTCTCCCTGATTTTCACAAAGACTATGAAGAGCACAACAAGTTAGCACCATAGATTTCACCAGTTCGATGTCACAGTCATTCCTTTTCAGAAGGCAGCACCACCTTCCCTTCAGCCTACCAAAATCATTCTCCACAGCGACCCGTACTCGAGTGATGTTTATGTTGAGCATGTGCTGTTCTTCAGTAAGTCGTCCAGTGTCCTGGAATGGTTTTAAGAGCCAGTTTTGCAGGGGATAAGCTGAGTCTCCCAGGATATAATAGCCCTCACTTACCGCACCAATGTTCCAAATGTGAGGGGGGGGAGAGGTTTCCCCGGCTGGCTAACTCCCACAGTGTGGACAGTCTAAGAACCCTAGCATCATGTATGCTCCCTGGAAGCCCTGCAAACACACTCCAGAACAACCCCTTTCCATCAACAACACCCTGAAGGATTATTAAGTGCCACCCTTTTCGGTTGAAGTAGTATGTGTGGTATTGTTGTGGTGCTATGATGGGGATGTGGGAGCCATCAATAGCACCAACACAGTGTGGGAGCCCCCACCTGTTCTCGATGTAGGCCGACATTTCTCTCAACAGATCGTCACTTCCTTGTGGTAACGTATCGTCACTTCCTGTTTTGCTGTCTGCCTGTGTGGTTTGCTCTCCAGCTCTCGAGCCACTAGCTATGGCTACTAGCTCTCTTTCCTCTCCTCCTCTGGTGTGCTCTCTCTGTCAGATGTTTAGCTACACCTCTGCCTCTTTTAGTGATAACGGTAAATGTAATAAATGTTGTCTTTTTGAGGCGCTCGAGGCGAGGTTGTCTGATTTGGAATCCCGGCTCCGCTGCATTGAAACACCGTCTGCGCCAGTTAATCTCGACGGACGCCCCTTAGCTGCAGCGGAGCTAGCTAGCTTAGGTCCCACTGTCAGCGGTCCCTCGGCTCTCCTCAGCAGCGAGGAGACTGGGTGGGTGACGGTGAGAAGGAAGCCTAGTCGCAAAGCCCCGGTTCACCACCAACCTGTTCACGTTTCTAATCGTTTTTCCCCGCTCAGCGACACACCCGCTGAGGAAAAAACTCTGATCATTGGCGACTCTGTAGTCAGAAACGTGAACCTAGAGACTCCAGCGGCCATAGTCACATGTATTCCTGGGGCCAGAGCAGGCGACATCGAGTCAAATTTGAAAATGCTGGCTAAAAGTAACTGTAAATATTCCACAATTGTTATTCACGCCGGCATTAATGACATCCGTCTCCGGCAGTCGGAAGTCACGAAACTTAATGTAGAATCGGTGTGTGACTTTGCAAAAACGATGTCTGCCACTGTAGTATTCTCTGGGCCCCTCCCCAATCTGACCAGTGATGACATGTTTAGTCGCTCGTCATCCTTGAACCGCTGGCTGTCTGTGTGGTGTCCTAAAAATGACGTGGGCTACATAGACAATTGGAGCTCTTTTTGGGGAAAACCTGGTCTTATGAGACGAGACAGCATTCATCCCACTTTGGATGGTGCTTCTCATTTATCTAACAATCTGGCATCTTTTTTATCCAAATTTCCAAAACCGTGACTACTCAGAGTTGGGACCAGGAAGCAGAGTCTCAGTCTTACACGCCTCTCTGCAGCTCCTCTTCATCCGCCACCGCTCAGCTTAGCCCCTGTCTTCCCCATCAGAGAATCGTTGTCTGCTCCCTCCAAAGTAAATAAAAATATAATGTATAAGCATCCCAAAGTGATAAAGCAAAATATTGGTAAAACTCAAATTAAACATAAAGCCTCTAAATTGAATGATTTGGCCTCTGTTCCTCCTCATAATTTAAAAATTAAATGTGGTTTATTAAATATTAGGTCTCTAACTCCCAAGTCTCTGTTAGTCCATGATCTGTTAATTGATCATCAGATTGATTTAATTTCCCTTACAGAGACTTGGTTAGGGCAAGAGGATTATGTTGGTTTAAATGAATCAACTCCCTCTGGTTATTTAAACTGTCAAAATCCCAGAAGTTCTGGTCGTGGAGGAGGAGTAGCATCAATTTACCATTCCAAATTACTAGTTAATGTAAAGCAAAAAACATGTTATAATTCCTTTGAGGGCCTGGTCCTCAGTATTGGGCACTTTAGCAATTCCAGGTTAAACCCAATTTTATTTGCCATAGTTTATCGTCCCCCATCAACCTATTCAGAATTTTTATCCGAATTTCCTGATTTCTTAGCTGATTTAGTGCTGAAATCTGATAGAATAATTATAGTAGGGGACTTTAATATACATGTGGATGTAGATAGTGACTGCCTTAATGTGGCTTTTAATTCAATATTAGACTCGATTGGGTTTTCTCAGAAAGTAGGAAATTCTACTCATTACCTCCACCATTCATTGGACCTTGTTCTGACATATGGCATAGAAATAGAAAATCTTGTAGTGTCTCCTCATAACCCTGTACTGTCAGACCATTGTCTGTTAACCTTTGATTTTACTATTTCTGACTATTTGGCTCCTAAAGAAAAATATTATCACAGTAGATGCCTCTCAGATGATGCTGTTTCCAAATTTATGCAGATTGTTTCCTCTATGCCATGTGTCAACACAACGGAAATAAGCTATAGACAGCTTGCTCCTTCTGTAATTGATAACATGGTGGATAGTGTTTCAGCTTCTCTGCATCAGACTCTAGACTTGGTGGCCCCCTTAAAAAAGAAAAAGTCTAATCAGAGATTTTTAACTCCTTGGTTCAACACAGAAACTCGTAGCTTAAAACAGAAGACTCGTCAATTAGAAAGAAAATGGCGCTCTACTAATTTAGATGAAATCTATTTAGCTTGGAGAAATCATCTTTTAATTTATAAAAAATCTCTTAGAAAAGCTAGAACGAGTTATTACTCTGCATTAATAGAAGAGAACAAGAATAATCCCAGGTTTCTTTTCAGTACTGTAGCCAGGTTGACAAAGAGTCAGGACTCTGTCAATCCTAGCATCCCCTTAGAGCTTACTAGTCAGGACTTTATGAACTTTTTCAATAATAAAATTTCATCCATCAGAGATAAAATCAATCAGATTCTTCCCACAGTTAACTTAAATACTGTAACTACTACAACTCCTTCTATTGATGTCTGTCTTGATGAGTTTACTCCAATCGACCTTTGTGAGTTAGACAAAATAGTTTCCTCATCCAAACCTTCAACTTGTCTTTTAGACCCTATTCCTACCAGGTTATTTAAAGAAGTCTTCCCACTTATTGGTAGCTTTATTCTTCATATAATCAATTCTTCATTAACTTTAGGCCATGTACCGCAGGCTTTTAAAACGGCTGTAATTAAACCCTTACTCAAAAAGCCAACGCTAGATCCAGGAGCTTTAGCTAACTATAGACCAATCTCTAATCTCCCTTTCATTTCAAAAATCTTAGAAAGAGTTGTTGCTATGCAATTATTTGACCACCTGCAGGGAAATGGTTTATTTGAGGAGTTTCAATCTGGGTTTAGAATCCATCATAGCACTGAAACAGCCTTAGCGAAGGTCACTAACGACCTCCTCATTGCATCTGATAATGGACTAGTTTCTGTACTTGTCCTTTTAGATCTTAGTGCAGCTTTTGATACTATTGATCATAATATTCTACTTGATAGATTAGAACACTATGTTGGACTTAATGGAACTTCGTTGCAGTGGTTTAGATCTTATTTATCTGATAGGTTCCAGTTTGTTCATGTAAATGATGAGTTTTCTCTCAGCTCAAAGCTTAGTCATGGAGTTCCACAGGGATCTGTGCTTGGCCCTACTCTTTTTAGTTTATATATGCTTCCGTTAGGCAACATTATTAGAAAGCACTGTATACATTTTCACTGTTATGCAGATGACACACAATTATACCTGTCAATGAAGCCAGATGATACTAATCAATTAGCCAAGTTAGAAGCCTGTCTTAAGGAAATCAAAGTTTGGATGACTTGTAATTTCCTGCTATTAAATTCAGATAAGACTGAAGTCATTCTTGTTGGTCCAAAAAACCTTAGAAATTCCTTTCCAAATCAAACTTTCAGTTTGGATGCAGTTACTCTTTCTCTTAATAGCTCTGTGAGGAACCTTGGAGTTATTTTTGATCAGGATTTGTCCTTCAATTCACATATTAAATTTGTTTCTAAGACTGCCTTCTATCATTTGCGTAATATTGCCAAGATTAGGAGCATCTTGTCTCAGAGTGATGCTGAGAAGCTGATCCACGCTTTTGTTAGCTCGAGATTAGATTATTGTAATTCTTTATTATCAGGTTGTCCTAAAACATCTTTAAAAAGTCTTCAGCTGATCCAAAATGCTGCAGCAAGAGTTTTAACAGGTACTAGAAAGAGAGATCATATCTCTCCGGTTCTGGCCTCCCTTCATTGGCTTCCCATAGAGTTTAGAATTAAGTTTAAAATCCTTCTTCTTACTTACAAAGCTCTAAACAATCAGGCTCCTTTTTATTTAAAAGATCTGATACTACCGTATCATCCTAACAGAGCACTACGCTCCCAAAATGCAGGTTTACTTGTAATACCTAGAATCTCCAAAAGTACAATGGGAGGCAGAGCCTTCAGTTATCAAGCTCCTCTCCTGTGGAATCAGCTGCCAATCTGGATTCGGGAGTCAGACTCGATCTCTGTTTTTAAGAATAGGGCTAAAACCTACCTTTTTGATATAGCCTACAATTAGGGAGGGATCATGTGTTTTCTGAACCCTCCCTTAGTTATGCTGCTAATAGGTTTAGTCAGCCGGGGGACCTCCAGTAATGCACTGGGCCTCACTCCTTTCCTCACTCTCTATGAAATATTTTTTTTTTGCTGGTCATTAACATTTGTTTGTTCTCTCCCATAGATTGAGTCCCCATCGTGCTGTTTGCTCTCTACATGTCTGTTCTTTTCTTCTTCTCTATCCCCTCACCCCCCAGCCAGTCGCAGCAGATGACTGCCCCTCCCTGAGCCTGGTTCTGCTGGAGGTTTCTTCCTGTTAAAAGGGAGTTTTTCCTCTCCACCGTCGCCAAGTGCTTGCTCATAGGGGATCGCCTGATTGCTGGGGTCTTTCTGCAACTGTGGGGGTCCTCCCTACAGTTGATAGTGCTATGAGATGACTGTTGTTGTGAAATGGCGCTATATAAATAAAGTTGAATTGAATTGAATTGAATTGAACCTCCCTTCGTCAGGAAAACAGAGTTGTTCTGGAACCAGCAATGACTCTGCTGCAGCACAAAAGTCCTGCACATACCTGCACACAGTTGTGATGCTGACCCCAAACAGATGGCCAATAGTGCAGTACTCTGAGCCGGTAGCAAGCTTCCATAGTGCAATAGCCACTCTTATTTACAGGCACACACTGGCGGAATGTTACATCTCGACATTCCATGGCTGGACTCACTTTGTTGCGGAGGAAGGTGAAAGTGCCGGGGGACCTCCAGTAATGCACTGGGCCTCACTCCTTTCCTCACTCTCTATGAAATATTTTTTTTTTGCTGGTCATTAACATTTGTTTGTTCTCTCCCATAGATTGAGTCCCCATCGTGCTGTTTGCTCTCTACATGTCTGTTCTTTTCTTCTTCTCTATCCCCTCACCCCCCAGCCAGTCGCAGCAGATGACTGCCCCTCCCTGAGCCTTGTTCTGCTGGAGGTTTCTTCCTGTTAAAAGGGAGTTTTTCCTCTCCACCGTCGCCAAGTGCTTGCTCACAGGGGATCGCCTGATTGCTGGGGTCTTTCTGCAACTGTGGGGGTCCCCCCTACAGTTGATAGTGCTATGAGATGACTGTTGTTGTGAAATGGCGCTATATAAATAAAGTTGAATTGAATTGAATTGAAAGTGTCCTCCGACATTCTGAAGTTCTCAAACCACAACATGTTTGTGAAGCCAGGAACAATGTCCTCCCACCACTGTGAGGCACGGCCCAATGTCCAGGCCGACGGTCTGCAGCGATTATTTGGCAACAGCAGCCATCTGGAACACACAGACAGCATACACATTTTAATGCCTTATTAGCGATAACCTGTTGCCGCTACAATGTACTACGCAGGAATTATAATGACTGTAGCCAGCATTAGCAATCGTTAGCTTATCCTCATCTTGCTCCTTGTCCTCGTTCATATGCCACCGGATTCAAATGCTGGAGATTCCCCTTCGAACTCTGGTGCATATTGCAGTTCCGCGATAACACACAAAAGTCTCCTGTACTTTTCCTCCGTGTTTTGTCTCACCGCACGCAGCCTTCACTGGTTCTGCTGTTTGGTTTTGACAAAAAGCCACAGAGTGAGCATTACAACCATCCTCTCCTGATCGTCCATCTTGTGTTTTGCTATTGTATTGCACGTGTTGTCCCGGGAAGGTGGCGCCGCCTCCCTGGGAGGGTAGCGTCACCTCCCTCTCCCACCCACGCCAAGTGGGACCTAGTGCAGTGGAAACACAAAGCGGGCCAAACTGTACCATCCTGTCCTGTACCGTACCGTACTGATCCTAGTGGAAAAGGGCCTATAGTTGATAGTGCATGTCAGAGCACAAGCCAAGCATGAAGTCAAAGGAATTGTCTGTAGACCTCCGAGACAGGATTGTCTCGAGACACAAATCTGGGGAAGGGTACAGAAAAACTTCTGCTGCTTTGAAGGTCCCAGTGAGCACAGTGGCCTCCATCATCCATAAATAAAAGAAGTCCAGAACCACCAGGACTATTCCTAGAGCTGGCCAGTCATCTAAACTGAGCGATCGGGGGAGAAGGGTCTTAGTCAGGGAGGTGACCAAGAACCTGATGGTCACTCTCAGAGCTCCAGTGTTCCTCTGAAGAGAGGAGAACCTTTCAGAAGGACAACCATCTCTGCAGCAATCCACCAATCAGGCCTCTATGGTAGAGTGGCCAGAAGGAAGCCATTCCATAGTAAAAGGCACATGGCAACCCACCTGGAGTTTACCAAAAGGCACCTGAAGGACTCTCAGACCATGAGAAACAAAATTCTCTGGTCTGATGAGACAAAGATTGAACTCTTGGGTGTGAATGCCAGGCGTCATGTCTGGAGGAAACAAGTCACCGTTCATAACCATGCCAGTGGTGGTGGCAGCATCATGCTGTGGGGATGTTTTTCAGCGGCAGGAACTGGGAGACTAGTCAGGATGGAGGGAAAGATGAATGCAGCAATGTACAGAGACATTGTTGATGAAAACCTGCTCCAGAGCGCTCTTGACCTCAGACTGGGGCGACGGTTCATCTTTCAGCAGGACAATGACCCTAAGCACACAGCCAAGATATCAAGGGAGTGGCTTCAGGACAACTCTGTGAATGTCCTTGAGTGGCCCAGCCAGAGCCCAGATTTGAATCCAATTCAGCATCTCTGGAGAGATCTGAAATTGGCTGTGCACCAACGCTTCCCATCCAACCTGATGGAGCTTGAGAGGTGCTGCAAAGAGGAATGGGCCAAACTGCCCAAAGATAGGTGTGCCAAGCTTGTGGCATCATATTCAAAAAGACTTGAGGCTGTAATTGCTGCCAAAGGTGCACCAACAAAGTATTGATCAAAGGCTGTGAACACTTATGCACATGTGATTTCTTAGTTTTTTTATTTTTAATAAGTTTGCAAAAATTAAAAAAAACAACTTTTTTCACATTGTCGTTATGAGGTATTGTGTGTAGAATTTTGAGGGAAAAATGAATTTAACCCCTTTTGGAATAAGGCTGTAACATGACAAAATATGGAAAAAGTGAAGCGCTGTGAATACTTTCCGGATGCACTGTATACACAGTGCAGGAGCATTGCAGCTAGATGGTATCAACAGCATTGCAGTTAATTAAATTATCCAGCAGAATATAAATATGGACCCAGACAGTATATTTCACATTTGAATTAACGGTGTTGTTGCCACCCTCAATATTAATTGTAATTGTCTTAGTTGTGTAATGGAGGGGACAATCTCTATTGTGCGAAGTTGTGATGTTTAATACGGCCTCTACAAGCAGCATCGGTTAGATTATAAAGTCTGACAGCTGTAGGTAGGAAGGATCTGCGGAACCTCTCCCTCAAGCACCTAGGATGACACAGCCTACCGCTAATTGAGCTCCTCAGTGCGTTCAGTGTGTCCCGCATGGGGTGGGACTTAGACTCCAGCAGAGATGACAGCTTAGCCACCATCCTCTTCTCTCCTATCTCCTCCACTGGGTCGAGGTGTCGCCCCAGAACAGAGCTGGCTTTTTTGATCAGCCTGTTCAGTCTCTTCCCGTCGACTGCCTTGATGCCGCTGCCTCAGCAGACCACTCCGAATGTGGTGGTTGATGCCACCACCGAATCGTAGAAGGTCTTCAGGAGGGCCCCTTGCACTCCAAAAGACCTGAGTCTCCTCAGGAGGTACAGCCTGCACTGCCCCTTCTTGTAGAGCATGTTGGTGTTGTGTGACCAGTCCAGTTTATTGTTCAGGTGAACACCCAGGTACTTGTAAGATGTCACCATCTCAATGTAAAGGAAGTCCTCTTATTATAAAGACTGGATGGAAAGAGGAATTTTGTCTGTCTTACTCTTATTAGATGATTGTGGTAATTTTATAACATATGATGACTTTAAGCAATATTACACAAGAGTGACTTTGTTATGATGATTATACGAACTCCTGCAGGCCGTGATGCGGCTTGTGCCCTCCACACCCAGCTGGAGTTAGTATATTCATGATACCGTAACCAACTTGAGTGTAATATCGCTTTTATACAACAGTTTCCCAAGCACAATTTATTAAAAGATGCTAATACTGGACAAAATATTATTTTTTTTAACCAGTTATTTTATGCAGCTGAGGAAAAAAGTCCCTTCTGAATGTAGCCACTAGCTGCTGCTAAACATCTCAATCAGCATGAAAATCTATTGTCATTTCACATGCACATGTAAACAAATTAAATATTGTCAAGTGCAAAAGTAAAGCGTTTAAAAAAAAAACCCAACATACCTGTTAAGCCGATACTGAAGAAAATCCTAGCTCAAAACATATCCAATATCGATCGCCAGAAGCTAGTAGTTAGCATGCTAGCAATTTAGGACATGCTAGCTAAAAAGAAACTATATGTTTCAGGAATTTGCCACTAATGATTTGATAAAAATAAGAACTCAATACCTCACTTTTCCACTTCCACGTAAAGTGAAAGAAGTCCACTTAAAATTCTCAGCGAAATACACACGTGGACAAAATTGTTGGTACCCCTTTGTTAATGAAAGAAAAACCCACAGTGGTCACAGAAATAACCTGAATCTGACAAAAGTGGTAATAAAATAAAAGTTCTATGAAAATTAACCAATGAAAATCAGACAATGCTTTTGAATTGTGGTTCAATGGAATTACTTTAAAAAAACAAACTCATGAAAGAGGCCTGGACAAAAATGATGGTACCCCTAGAAAAGACTGAAAATAATGTGACCGTAGGGACATGTTCAACCAAGATGTGTCCTCTAATTAACATCACAGGTGTCTACAAACTTATAATCAGTCAGTCGGCCTATTTAAAGGGTGACAAGTAGTCACTGTGCTGTTTGGTGACATGGTGTGTACCACACTAAACATGGACCAGAGGAAGTAAAGGAGAGAGTTGTCTCAGGAGATTAGAAAGAAAATTATAGACAAGCATGTTAAAGGTAAAGGCTATAAGACCATCTCCAAGCAGCTTGATGTTCCTGTGACTACAGTTGCACATATTATTCAGAAATTTAAGATCCACGGGACTGTAGTCAACCTCCCTGGACGTGCCCGCAGGAGGAGACGGATAATATGAATGGTAACAAAAGAGCCCAGAACAACCTCTAAACACATTCATGGTGAACTCCAAGGTCAAGGTACATCAGTGTCAGATTGCACCATCCGTTGTTGTTTGAGCCAAAGTGGACTTATGGGAGATGACCAAGGAGGACACCACTGTTGAAAAGAAATCATAAAAAAGCCAGACTGGAATTTGCCAAACTGCATGTCGACAAGCCACAAAGCTTCTGGGAGAAAGGACGAGAAATGGAGTAGGAGTAATCTTGAAGGAAGAGTATGTGAACAGTGTTCAGGGGGTAAAGAGGGAGTCGGACAGAATCATGAGTTTGAAGCTAGAAGTCAGAGGTGTGATGTTGAATGCTGTCAGTGTGTGTGTCCCACAAGTTGGATGTCAGGTAGAAAGGAATTCTGGAATAAGTTGGATGAAGTGGAAGAGAGTATTCCCAGGGGAGAGAGAGTGGTGATTAGACCAGACTTGAATGGGCATGTAGGTGAAGGGAACAGAGGTAATGAGGTGGTTCTGGGTAGGTATGGTTTTGAGGAGAGAAATGTGGAAGGACAGATGGTTATGGATTTTGCTAAAAGGATGGAAATGGCTGGGGTGGACATATAGCGTGGATATAGTCTACACACCCCTGTTCAAATGCCAGGTTTTTGTGATGTAAAAAAAATGAGACCAAGATCAATCATTTCAAAACTTTTCACCATTAATGTGACCTATAACCTGTACGACCCAAATGAAAAATAAACTGAAATCTTTAAAGGGGAAAAATAAAAAAATAAAAAGCTTACAATAACCTGGTTGCATAAAAATGAGCATGTCTTATAAGTGGGGATGTGGCTATGTTCAGAATTAACCAATCACATTCAAACTCATGTTAAATGGGAGTCATCATACACCTCAGAATCAGAATCAGATCAGAATCAGAAAAAGATTTATTGCCAAGTACATTAACAGATCACTGATAACATACGAGAGAATTTGACTTGACACAGTAAATGAACCTGCATTTCCGTGCCGCGGCGCATCTGAAACGCGCCTATCAGCAGGAGGGTACAGGTAGCATAAGAATAATACAATAGGAAGGAGCAAAAAAATCATTGATTCAGAATACTGGTTGCATGATCAATCAATATGATGATTACAAGGAAAAAAAAAGCCCTCAATGCACATCAGCGGACCAAGATTTCACGGGACACAAAGAGAGCAGTGTGTGGATCTTTATTTATCAGTTCATGGATCAATATGAGTGCACTGTTGAAGCAAGTGTTGTATCAGAAGAACAACAAGGACACTTTGGCAGGAGATGTTTTGTCTGGCTACTCGCAATCGTCCTTGCGATTATCTGAGCAGCTGCTGTCCAAGGCCTTGTGCTCAATGTTTTGAAAAAACAGACTGCAGACAGCCAGGAGGAATTTTTATAGGGAAATTGAGCCAAATAGAACTGATCACAGAGAAGGAGCTTTATTTTCTTCTGTAGATTCAGTACTTAATCCTTCATTGCGGGGCGTTGAGTCCGTCGTGGATAGACCTGAGCGTAACCATGATGTAATCCACCTTCCGAGACAGTTCTCCATTTGTCGCTATCAGGGTCTTCTCCAATTTTTCAATTTGATGGATGCACCTCGCCTGGCCAGCATTTTGATAGGTTGTATCCATCTTCAGCAATTTGCGGTACACCAGGACAATCCCAGTTCCAATCAGAACGATCCCGATCACCATTATTACGAAGACATACAAATCTTCAATATCTTCGATAGAGAGATTAGTTAGGCACAAGATCTTCCAATTACTTGTGTCCCGTAAATAGCCCGCTGGAGCCGTCCCTGCGGGGCAGACAGCTTCCCCCGGAGCACTTTTCCTTGTTGAAAAAATAGTGTCAATTGTGTTCAAAGCCCAGCTTATTAATTCCATAATTTCTTTCGACGGTCAGCAGTTAGACGCAGACAGACAACAGCAAGCTGGGATCCAGTAGTTGGGGGGGGGGGGGGGGAAGGAAAAAAAAGTCAGAGCAAGAGAGAAGGAGAAAGGCGTCTGCTCTCTTTGGAGGCGGAAGTGAGAAGGGCCACCTGCCACCATTTAAAGTGCCTCTGATTAACCCCAAATAAAGTTCGGCTGTTCTAGGAGTCTTCCTGACATTTTGTTGTCACATCTTACAGCACAAGCCATGGTCTGCAGAAAGCTTCCAAAGCATCAGAGGGATCTCATTGTTCAAAGGTATCACTCAGGAGAAGGGTGCAAAAGAATTTCCAAGACATTAAATATACCATGGAACACAGTGAAGACAGTCATCAAGTGGACAAAATATGGCACAAGAGTGACACTACCAAGAACTGGATATCCCTCCAAAATTGATGAAAAGACGAGAAGAAAACTGGTCAGAAAGGCTGCCGAGAGGCCAACGGCAACATTGAAGTTGCTGCAGAAATTTCCGGCAAGTACTAGCTGTATAGTACATGTGACAACAATCTCCCATCTTCTTCATATGTCTGAGCTATGGGGTAGGGTGGCAAGACGGAAGTCTTATTTTACGAAGAAAAACATCCAAGCCCTGGAAAAAAAAAAAAAAAAAAAAAAAAGCCCGGCTACATTCTGCAAAAACACATTTGAAATCCCCCAAATGCATGTGGTAAAATGTGTTATGGTCCAATTAAATGGTAAATGGCGTTCACTTATATAGCGCTTTTTCTCATCTCTAGATGACCAAAGTGTTTACAGATCCTGCTGTCCACCCTTTCACACACACATTGATACACTGATGGTGGCAGAGCTACCATACACACAGGCACTGGCCTGACCCACCAGGAGCAACTCGGGGTTCAGTGTCTTGCTCAAGGACACTTCGACATGCAGACAATAGACAGAGCAGGAATCGAAGCCCTGACCCTCCGATCAGTAGTGGGCCACACTACACCTGCGCCACAGCCACCCCAAGATGAAACCAAGGTTGAATATTTTGGCCATAATTCCAAAAGGTATATTTGGTGCAAACACAACACTGCTCATCACCAAAAGAACACCATACCTACAGTGAAACACGGTGGTGACAGCATCATGCTTTTGGCTGTTTTTCTTCAGCTGAAACTGGGGCCTTAGTCAGGTGGGGGTAATGATGAACAGTTCCAAATACCAGTCATGTTGGCACACGACCTTCAGGCTTCTGCGAGAAAGCTGAAGATGAAGAGGAACTTCATCTTTCAGCACAACAGTGACCCAAAACACACATCCAGATCAACAAAAGAATGACTTCACCAGAAGGAGATTAAGGTTTTGGAATGGCCCAGCCAGAGTCCAGACCTGAATCCGATCAAACATCTGTGAGGTGATCTGAAGAGGGCTGTGCACAGGAGATGCCTTCATAATCTGACAGATTTGGAGCGTTTTTGCAAAGAAGAGTGGGCAAATATTGCCACATCAAGATGTGCCACACTGATAGACTCCTACCCAAAAAGACTGAGTGCTGTAATAAAGGTCAAATGTGCTGCAACAAAGTATTAGTTTAAGGATGTGCATATTTATGTAACCAGGTTATTGTAAGTTTTGTATTTTTTATTTTTCCTCTTAAAAGATTTCAATTTGTTTTTCAACTGGGGTTTTCAGGTTATAGGTCACATTAATGGTGGAAAAATTTTGAAATGATTTATCTTGGTCTCACTTTTTTACTTCACAAAAACCTGGCATTTGAACAGGGGTGTGTAGACTTTTTATATTCACTGTACTTAAAAGAAGAAAGAGGAACATAGGGTTACTTACAAGAGTGGAGGAAGGTGCACACAGGTGGACTACATCCTATGCAGAATGAGAAATCTGAGAGATAGGAGACTGCAAGGTGGTGGCAAGGGAGAATATAGCTAGGCAGCATCAGATGGTAGTCTGTAGGATAACTTTGGAAAGCAAGAAGAGGGAGAGAGTGAAGGTAGTGCCAACGATTAAGTGGGGGAAGTTACAGAAGGAAGAAGGTCACAGAGTTCAGGAAGGTGGTGATCCAGGCACTAGGTGGTAGGGAAGAATTATAAGATGACTGGGGAAGTACAGCAAAAGTATTGAGGGAAATGGATAGAAAAGTATGTGGTGGATCTAGTGGACAGAGGAAGGAAGACAAGGAGACTTGGTGGTGGAATGAGGAGGTCCATCCATCATCTACAGCTTTTCCGAGGTCTGGGTCACAGAGGCAGCAGTTCAAGCAGAGAAGCCCAAACTTCCCTCTCCCCAGCCGCCGTCACCAGCTCTTCAGCGAGGATACCGACATTCCCAGGCCAGCTGGGAGACATAGTCTCACCAGCGCGTCCTGGATCTGCCCTGGGGTCTCCAGTTGGTCATGCCTGAAACACCTCAAGTGGGAGGTGTCCAGGAGGCATTCTGATCAGATGCCCAAACCCCACCCCAACTGGCTTTTTTCGATATGGAGGGGCAGCAGTTCTACTCTGAGCCTCTCCCAGATGACTGAGCTCCTCACCCTATCTCTAAGGGTGAGTCCAGCAATCCTATGGAGAAAGCTCATTTCACCCGCTTGTATCCGCAATCTCAATGTTTCGGTCATTGGCCAAAGCTCATGACCATAGGTGAGGGTAGGAGCGTAGATTGACCGGTAAATCGAGAGCTTTGCTTTAGAGCTCAGCTCCTTCTTCACCACGACAGACTGGTACAACGTCCTCATCACTGCAGAGGCTGCTCCAATTCATCTGTTAATCTTGCTCCATTCTCCCCTCACTCGTGAATGAGACCCCGAGATACTTACTCCTCTACTTGAGGCAGAGCATGTTTCCAACCTGGAGAGGACAGTCCACATTTTTCCGGCTGAGGACCATGGACTCAGACTTGGAGATGCTGATTCTCATCCCAGCCACTGCTAACCGGTGCTGGGGCTAATGGAAAATGCTCAAACGCGGGCTGAGTGGTGCAGTGTTGGGCTAAGCGGGGCTAGTGGAAAAGGCCCTTTAGTAGCAAACCTTTCCAGCAAGGCGTGGAAGTCATTGCTTGATGAAGCTAACAGGACAGCATCATCCGCAGAGGTGAAATCCTGTGGTCACCGAGCATGACACCCTTCAACCCTTGGCTGCGCCTAGATATCCTGTCCATAAAAATTATGAACAGGATCGGTGACAAAGGGCAGCCCTGGCGGAGTTCAACTCTCATTGGAAATCTGTTTGACTGGGTGTTGGCAATACAAACCAAACTCTTGCAAAGGTCATATAGAGACCGGATAGCTCGTAACAATGAGTCCGATACCCCATGCTCCCGCAGCACACCCCACAAGAGACCACGAAGGACACGGTTGAATGCCTTCTCCAAGTCCACAAAACACATGTGGACTGGTCAGGCAAACTCCCACGAACCCTCGAGGATTCTTGAGAGGGTAAAGAGCTGTTCTTTGCATGTTCTCCCTGTGCTGCATGGGTTTACTCCGGGGGCTCCGGTTTCCTCCCCACAATCCAAAGACATGCATGTTAGGTTAATTGGCTGTTCTAAATTGTCCCTAGATATCTGTTTCCTATAGACCCTTAGAATAGAGGGTTAGTACTAGTGAAAGCGCTTTGAGTGGTCTTTGTGACTAGAAAAGCGCTATATAAGTGCAGGTTAGTTAGTTAGTAGCTAGCTGGTCCGATGTGCCACAGCCAGGACGAAAACTGCATTGCTCTTCCTGAATCCGAGGTTCGACCAGTGATCGGACCATCCTCTCTAGTACCCTGGCATAGACCTTCCCAGGGAGGCTGAGAAATGTGATCCCCCAAATGTTGGAACACACCCTCCGGTCACCCTTTTTAAAAAGTGGAGCCATCACCCTGGTTTGCCATGCCAAAGGCACTGGCCCCAGCTTTCATGCAACATTGCAGAGGCGTGTCAACCATGACAGCCCTACAACATCCAGACCCTTGAAGTACTCGGGGTGAATCTCATCCACCCCCAGGGCCCAGCCACCAAATTATTTTTTTACCCACTTCAGTGACCTCAATCCTGCGATGGGTGAGTCGTCCCCCTCGTCGTCAAGCCCTGTTTTCTCTATGGAAGGCATGTCAGTGGGATTGAGGAGATCCCAGTTTGGGATCAATAAAATCCAACCATCCTTCCATTCATCCATTCATCCATCCATCCATCAACGATATCCCTAGTTGAAGTCAGCAGCGCCCCATCCGCATCATATATAGTGTGGACAGGGAGCTGCTTCCCCCTCCTGAGCTGCCGGACAGTTTGCCAGAATCTCTTTGAGGCTGACCGAAAGTCTTGTTCTTTGGCCTGACCAAACTCCTCCCACATCCGAGTTTTTGCTTCAGCAGCCACCCTAGCTGTACTCCCTCCGCTTGGCCTGCCAGTACACCTCAGCTGCTTCAGGAGTCCCACAAGCCAATCAAGCTCGATAGGACTCCTTCAGCTTGATGAAGGCTGAGAGATACCAGCTAGATATAGTTGGGATCACCTCAACACACAGCTCCGGTTCTGGAACCAGTTTCCTGGAGAGGGGCTGGAGCTTGGTCTACTCTGGAGTTGGCCCGGGTGAAAGGAGACGGGCAGGGGTGCGTATTCTTATATCCCACTGCCTTGCTGCCTTGACACTGGAGTTCTCCTTGGTGGATGAAAGGGTAGTTTCCCTGTGCCTTCGGGTTGGGAAATGGGTCCTGACAATCATTTGTGAATATGCATCAAATGGTGGTGTAGAGTACCCACCCTTTTTGGAGTCTCTGACTGGGGTGCTGGAAAGTGCTCCTTTTGGAGACGCCATCATCCTACTTGGGGACTTCAGTGCACATGTGGGCAATGACAGTGAAACCTGGAGGGGCATGATTGGGATGAACAGCCTGCCCGATCTGAACACGAGTGGTGTTCAGTTATTGGACTTCTGTGCTTACCACAGTTTGTCCATAACGAACACCATGTTCAAGCATAAGGGTGTCCATATGTTCACCTGGCACCAGGACACCCTAGGTTGCAGGTCAGTGATTGATTTTGTTATCGTGTCATCAGAGCTGCGACCATATGTCTTGGACACTTGGGTAAAGAGAAGTGCAGAGCGTTCAACTGATCACCACCTGGTGGTGCGTTGGATCCAATGGCAGGGGTGGATGCCACTCAGACCCAGTAGACCTAAACGTATAGTGAGTGTGTGCTGCGAATGTCTGGCTGAGGCCCCTGTCCGGGAGGTCTTCAACTGCCACCTCCCGACGAACTTCAACTACTTTCTGAGGGAGTCTGGCGACATGGAGTCTGAATGGGCCATGTTCTCCCCCTCCATTGTTGAGTCAGCTGCCCAGAGCTGTGGCTGCAAGGTTGTTGGAATGAGGAGGTACAGGAAAGTATTCAAAGGTTAGCAAAGAAAAGTGGGATAGTCAGGTAGATGAAGAAAGTAGACAGGGGTATATGGAATCTAGACACATGGCAAAGAGAGAGGTGGCAAAGAAAAGGGCATATAGTCAGTTATATAAGAGGCTTAACACTAAGGAAGGGGAAAAGGACTTGTATTGATTGGCTAGACAGAGATGGAGCTGGAAAGGATGTGCAGCAGGTTAGGTTGATTGACCGAAATGTGCATTAAAAACTAACATCATTCTGTAATGGATATTGCCATGTGGGCTCAGGAACACTTCAGAAAACCGTTGTCATTTAGCACAGTTTGTCACTCCACCTACAAGTGCAAGTTAAAACTCTGTTGTGCAAAGCCAAAGCCATATATCAACAATACCCAGAACCGCCGCCAGTTGCTCTGGGCCCAAGCTCATCTGAGATGGACTGATGCAAAAAGGAATAGTGTGCTGTGGTGTGACGAGTCCACATATCATGGACGTCATGTCCTCCGGGCTCAAAAAGAAAACAATCTTCCAGATTGTTATCAGTGTTACATTTAAAAGCCAGTATCTCTGATGGTATTTGGGGGTGTGTTGATGTACATGGCTTGGATAACTTGCACATCTGTGAAGGCACCAATAATGCTGAATAGTCCATACAGGTTTTGGAGCAATATATGCTGCCATCCAAGCAACATCTTTTTCAGGGACGTCCCTGCTTATTTCAGCAAGACAATGCCAAACCATATTCTGCATGTGTTACAACAGTGTGGCTTTGTCGTAAGAGTGCAGGTACTAGACCTGTCTCCCATTTAAAATGTGTTGAACATTATGAAAAACAAAATACAACAATGGAGACCCCGGACTGTTCAGCAACTGAAGTTGTACATCAAACAAGAATGGAAAGAAGCAATTGGTGTCGTCAGTTCCTAAACACTTATTGAGTGTTGTTAATAAGAAAGGTGATGTAACACAGTGGTAAACATGACCCTGTCCCAGCTTTTTTGGAACGTGTTGCAGGCATCAAATTGAAAATGAGTGAATATTTGCAACAAAACAATAAAGTTTATCAGTTTAAACATTGAATATCTTTTTAGTGTACACAATTGAGTATAGGTTGATTTTTAAGGATTTTTAAATCATTGTATTCTCTTATTTACATTTTACACCACATCTTCACTGGAACTGGGGTTTTTGTGTAGTTGTGGGTAAGTGTTTGCGTAGTTGTTTTGTGTAGTGTATTTGTGTAGGTGTCCTACTTGACTGGATTTCAAAACTAGTGAGTAACTTGATGTGCATATTCTTGTAGGGGAGCGAGTCGACGGGAGCCTTCATCCAGACTATGTGCCACATTTAAACATCGCTGACGAGCCTTGGAACTCACAGCGTAAAAAGGCCACAAGTGCTTCAAAGTGTCAGAGGTATGATAGCTTGCTTATCCTGTTCCAATCTGGATTTCTACAGGCAATACACAGCAGTAGATCCAGGTTTTGACAGAAGTCATTGCCATCATACGTACATGTCAAAATGGTTATGAAACAGACACAGATACTGATCAAAAATATCCAATTTTTTAGTGATTTCTTCCACAATGGGGCAGCTTGTAATTCAGAGCATATACAGTTTTCCAGAGTTCTTTGCTATTGTCTACCTTATAATATTGCTGCCTCTATATTGGGAGTTTTCCCTGGTGGACGAAAGGGTTGTTTCCCTGCACCTTCAGGTTGGAAAATGGGTCCTGATCATCATTTGTGCCTATGCACCAAATTCAGTTCAGCGTACCCACTCTTTTTGGAGTCTCTGACTGGGGTGCTGGAGAGTGCTCCTCTTGGAGACTCCATTGTCCTACTGGGGGACTTCAGTGTGCACGTGGGCAACGACAGTGAAACCTGGAAGGGGATGATTGGGAGGAACGGCCTGCCCGATCTGAACCCGAGTGGTGTTCAGTTATTGGACTTCTGTGCTAACCACCGTTTATCCATAACGAACACCATGTTCAAGCATAAGGGTGTCCATATGTGCACTTGGCACCAGGACACCCTAGGTCGCAGGTCAATGATCGATTTTGTTATCGTGTCATCAGACCTGCGACCGTATGTCTTGGACACTCGGGTAAAGAGAGGTGCAGAGCTGTCAACTGATCACCACCTGGTGGTGAGTTGGATCCGATGGCAGGGGAGGACGCCATTCAGACCTGTTAAACCCAAACTTATAGTGAGGGTGTGCTGGGAACGTCTGGCTGAGGCTCCTGTCCGGGAGGTCTTCAACTCCCACCCCCGGAAGAACTTCATCCACATTCCGAGGGAGTCTGGAGACATCGAGTCTGAATGGGCCATGTTCTCCACCTCCATTGTTGAAACAGCGGCCCAGAGCTGCAGCCACAAGGTCGTCAGGGCATCTCATGTTGGCAACCCCCGAACCAAGTGGTGGACACCAGTGGTGAGGGGGGCCATTAAGCTGAAGAAGGAGTCCTATCAAGCTTGGTTGGCTTGTGGGACTCCCGAAGCAGCTGAGGTGTACCGGTAGGCCAAGCGGAGTGCAGCTCGGGTGAGTTGCTGAAGCAAAAACTCGGGTATGGGAGGAGTTCACTGAGGCCATGGAACAAGACTTTCGGTCGGCCTAGAAGAGATTCTGGCAAACTGTCCGACAGCTCAGGAGGGGGAAGCAGCTCCCTGTCCACACTGTGTATGGTGCGGATGGGGCGCTGCTGACTTCGACTGGGGATATCGTCGGGTGGTGAAAGGAATACTTTGAGGATCTCCTCAATCCCACTGACACGCCTTTCACAGAGGAAGCAGGGTTTGTGGATGAGGGGGATGACTCGCCTATCACAGGGGCTGAGGTCGTCAAGGTGATTAAAAATCTCTTTGGTGGCCAGGCCCTGGGGGTGGACGAGATTCGCCCTGAGTACCTCAAGTCCCTGGATGTTGTAGGGCAGTCATGGCTGACACATCTCTGCAAAATTGCGTGGATAGCTCAAGTAGGTTAATTTTGTCTTCTTTTAATTATATACCTTTTGTTCTTTTTAAAGACAAAAATAGAAAGGAGATGTTTTTACCTTCTTTACATGTTTTGACTGTGCACTGCAGCCTTCGTCAGAAGTGTCAGCTGATTGCTGCCAGGTGTCATTTTATCAGCTGATTTTCGTAGGCGGGGCCAGCCCGGCAGACCTGTCAGATCCACCGAGCCAGCCCCGCTTTCCGCCGTCTGATGGTCTCTGGAGAATGTGGTCCCAGTTGTGGAAAAGCATAAAGGCCCCCTCATCCCGGTTCGAGGGATGTGAGAAGGAAACACAAGGACGACTCACAAGATCACAAAAAGAAAAGGCAGAACAAGAAACATTAAAATCAGCAATATCAGATCACTGCAAAAGAAATAATCACATCATGGACTGGGACAACGCAAAAATTATTGGATCGGAGAGCAACAGACACAAACGCTGGATCAAGGAGGCCATAGAAATCAGTAAGCGGGGAAAAGATACCATGAACTGGGATGGGCTGGCCCCGCCTACGAATCTCAGCTGATAAAATGACACCTGGCAGCAATCAGCTGACACTTCTGACAAAGGCTGCAGTGCACAGCCGAAACATGTAAAGAAGGTAAAAACATCTCCTTTCTATTTTTGTCTTTAATAAGAATAAAAGTTAAATAAACATTGTGTGGAGGTTGGGGGCAATGCCTTTGGCATGGCAAACCGGGGTGGTGGTTCCTTTCTTCAAAAAAGGAGACCGGAGGGTGTGCTCCAGCTTTAGAGGGATCACACTTCTCAGCCTCCCTGTGAAGGTCTATGCCAAGGAACTGGAGAGGACTGTCCGGCCATTGGTCAAACCTCGGATTCAGGAGGACCAGTGTGGTTTTCGTCCTGGCCGTGGCACATCAGACCAGCTCTTTACTCTCTCGAGAATCCTCAAGGGTTTGTGGGAGTTTGTCCAACCAGTTTACATGTGTTTTGTGGACTTGGAAAAGGCATTCGACTGCATCCTTCATGGTTTTTTGTGGGGGGGGTGCTTCGGGAGTATGGGGCATCGGGCGATCTGTACGACCGTTGTGAGAGTTTAGTTCGTATTGTCAACACTCGGTCGGACTCATTCCCAGTTAGAGTTGGACTCCGCCAGGGCTGCCCTTTGTCACTGATCTTGTTCACAATTTTTATGGACAGGATTTCTAGGCGCAGCCAGGGAACAGAGGGTGTCATGCTTGGTGACCACAGGATCTCATCTCTGTTGTTTGCGGATGTTGTCCTGCTGGCCTCATCCAGCACTGACCTACAGTTATTACTAGGACAGTTTGCCACTGAGTGTGAAGCGGCTGGGATGAGAATCAGTACCTCCCTGGTCGTCAGGCGGAAAAAGGTGGATTGTCCTCTCCGGGTTGGGGACAGGCTCCTGCCCCATGTGGAGAAGTATCTTGGGGCTTTATTCACGATTGAGGGGAGAATGGAGTGAGAGATTGACAGATAGATTGGAGCAGCATCTGCAGTGATGTGGAAGTTGTACCAGTCTGTTGTGGTGAAGAGGGAGCTGAGCTCTAAGGCAAAGTTGTAGATTTACCAGTCGATCTATGTTCCGTTCCTACCCTCACCTATGGTCACTAACTTTGGGTAATGACCAAAAGAAAGAGATCGCAGATACTAGTGAGTGAAATGAACTTTCTTCGTAGGATCGCTGGACTCACCCTCAGTGATAGGGCGAGGTGCTCAGTCATCCGGGAGAGGCTCAGAGTAGAACCGCCGCTCCTCCACATTGAAAGGAGCCAGTTGAGGTGGTTTGGGCATCTGATCAGGATGCCTCCTGGACACCTCCCACTTGAGATGTGTTGTGCACGTCCCTCTGGGAGGAGACCCCGGGGTAGACCCAGGACTCGCTGGAGAGACTATGTCTCTCAGCTGGTCTGGGAACACCTTGGTATCCTCTCTGAAGAGCTGGAGCAGGCGGCTGGGGAGAGGGAAGTCTGGGCTTCTCTGCTTGAACTGCTACCTCCCCAACCCGGACCTCCAGAAAAGTGGTAGAAGATGGATGGAGGGATGGATGATACAAGGATGGTGATGTTCCAGGACCTCAACATCACAGTGTCGTAGCTTCACTGATTTAAGATGGCTTTCTCAGAAAATAAATATTGTAGATTTTCTTTACATTGCCTGTTACCTTTGTCCCCCCAGATATAAGCAGTCCATCTGTCCACAGAGGAGAAAAGAAACGGTCAGTCGAAAGATGGCAAGCAAGAGTCAACCCCGAAGGAAAAAGGCCTTTGATGCAGCTCCTCTTAGTAAGCAACACATAGGAACATGATCTTAGAAAAGAATGCAAACTTATTACAAGACCTGACCAGTTTGGGGATCTCATCATTAACAAAAGAGAAAGTTCATGAAGGTGTATTCAGAGTCTCTGTTTCTTGTTGGGCTCGCATGATGCGCAGTACCTCCTCCTCATACTGTATATGCAGTGCACAGAGGGGGTGCCGCTCTCATGCTGTGTGAGCTCGGATGGACAGAGAAGCTCTGGTCTGATGTGATTTACTCAAAAGCTTCTAAAGGTGTGTTCAGACCAAACACAAATTTTTTGGGTGGTGCGATTACATGTTAACTCAATGTAGTCTTGTGAATGGACGTGAATTTGTGTCTGCTGCAAGTTACAGAGGGGCAGCGTTGCCTTCTTACCTTCTGCAGCATCTTTACTTGCTGTGGAAATCCCCAAAATGCCATCATGTTTAGGTTTACATTTTCCGGTGGGGCTCACAGCTGGGAGATTGTCACTTCCTCCTGGGATAAACGGTGCCCGGGTGATGGCTGTTTGTTTACACTGCCATCTTGCTAGCCCTCATTAGCACATCCATAGCAGGAATACGTGGGTGGATAAACTCCTAACATTCTGTTTCAGCTCCACAGCTCTGGTTCATCTGTCTGCAGATGAGTGGCAGTCTCATTTTCAAACGGCTTACTCTCCAGTGTTGATACTTTTACTCCGGTGACGACAGGCTCTCGAAGCTAACTACTAGCAAGCACTACCAAATCCCTCAGATGCAAATTTGCATGTTTTCTGCATGTTCACATTAACGTCAGATGTATTTGCAATGCGCTTTCACGTTTGGTGTGAGTGTACCTTATGGCTTGGGAGTACCATAGTATGCCACTCTTTGCAGTGGAACAGTCTTCAGACATGCAGGTCTACTTCAGTCCACAAGAAAAGGTCAGCATACTTAGTTCCAGTAACGTATCTGGGCTAGACCTGATTGAAGTATGCATGTGTCCACTTGAACATGAGATTTCCATCCAGACTGGAGTCACCACACGTCCCCATTTCAACAATGGTGCATCCTTTGAACTTGTATAGACACTTGATCTCAACCAAGCCCTCTCCACAGCAGATGCAGGAGACCTGGTGATCTGGAGAGGTGCCAGTATGACTGGACATCTGAAAGTCTGCATGGTCAGATATGGAGTCGACATACACTTCATGCACTCTGCCCCACACCACTGCTGCAGTGTTGATAGGGCTGGGCTCAGTAATGTTCCTGAGCAGGGATGGAGCCGTGTCGTCTTGGTCAGAGTGCAGGACGCTGTGAGGATACAGTTAAGTAAAACTAAACCAGCTCACAGCACTGTTTATATACAGATGAGTAAACACAAATGTGATCTTGCAGAACTGAAAACGTGTGCTACAGCAAAATAATAAAAAACTCTTCCAGAATAAGTGTCTTAGTTTTCTGCTTATTGCTTATGTTGCGGTTGTTCAAAAAGTGTGTTGTGTGTGTTGTTCATCTGTGTAATCAGATCGTCGTCGGCCTCCGTCGGTCTATGATGACCATGGAAGAGAATCCTAAATGTCTACTCTGCTGGTACAGCACCGCCTGTGGCTGAACAGGCCGATGCGCGAATGACAGTCCCTGTCACACAGGTCACACTTGTGGGTGGTCTCCGTGCTGCTGGGTCTGTGGCGGTTCTTCCTGCGGGTCCTTTTTTCATCTGCTGCAACAGTCAGTCTCTCTTCACCCGCCTTGAGCTGTCTGGTCAGGGTGCCTCTCCATTTGGAGCGGTCCGTTGCAAGGTCCTCCCAGCGCTCTGTGTTGATATCCAGGGCCTTCATGTCTCTCTTGCAGACATCTCTAAAGCGCAGCTGTGGGTGGCCAACGTCTCTCCTGCCAGTTGCCAGTTCTCCATAGAGGACATCTTTGGGGATTCTGCCATCCTCCATACGGTGAACGTGGCCTAGCCAGCGGAGCCTGCACTGCCTGAGTAGAGTGAACATGGATGGAAGGCCGGCGCGGGACAGAACTTCTGTGTTGGGCACTTTGTCCTGCCAGGATATGTCCAGGATGTGGCGAATGCAGCGCAAGTGGAAGGAGTTCAGTCTCTTTTCCCGCCGGGCGTATGTTGTCCACGTCTCACTCCCATAGAGCAGTGTGCTGATGACGCAGGCGTTGTACACTGCCATCTTCGTCTTGACAGAGAGTTTGGGATTCTCCCACACTCGTGTGGTGAGGCGAGCGAGTGTGAAGGCTGATTTTCCAATCCTCTTGTTGATCTCTGTATCAAGGGAGAGGTTGTTGCTGATCGTGGACCCCAGGTACGTGAACTGATGCACGACCTCCAGCTTGTAGTCATCAATGGTGATGGTTGGTGGTGCTTCCGTGCCTTGCGCCAAGACGTTAGTCTTCTTCAGGCTGATGGTAAGCCCGAAGTCCTTGCATGCCTGGGAGAAGCGGTCCATCAGGGTCTTAAGCTCCTGCTGTGTGTGGGTTGCGACTGCAGCATCGTCTGCGAACAGCATGTCTCTGATTAGAGCCTCGTGTACTTTGGTTCTGGCTTTCAGGCGGGCGAGGTTGAAAAGCCTGCCGTCAGATCTTGTGTGCAGGTAGATTCCCTCTGTTGCTGTGCTGAAGGCATGCCTCAGGAGCATAGCAAAGAAAATCCCAAAGAGGGTTGGCGCAAGTACACAGCCCTGTTTCACTCCGCTGCGTATGTTGAATGGCTCTGAGACGTTGCCATCGTGCTGCACTATCCCCTGCATGTTGGTGTGAAACGATTCGATGAGGCTTTGCAACTTTGGTGGGCATCCTATCTTTGGCAGGATCTTGAAAAGGCCCTCTCTGCTGACCAGATCGAACACTTTGGTGAGGTCGATGAAGGCGACGTACAGAGGCATGTTCTGTTCTCTGCATTTCTCCTGGAGTTGGCGGATGGAGAATATCATGTCTACCGTCGATCGCTCAGCGCGGAAGCCACACTGAGACTCGGGGTAGACACGTTCGGCAAGCTTCTGTAGACGAACGAGAACAACTCGTGCGTAGACTTTGCCAACAACGCTGAGGAGGGAAATGCCCCTGTAGTTGTTGCAGTCACTTCTCTCCCCTTTGTTTTTGTAGAGGGTGATGATCTTGGCGTCCCTCATGTCCTGTGGTACGGCACCTTCCTTCCAGCACTGGCAGAGGACGTCATGCAATGGCAGCAGTAGGGCGGTCTTGCAGTGCTTGATCAGGTCAGGGGGTATGCCGTCGTTGCCGGGTGCCTTGCCAGCGGCCAAGCTATCAATGGCCTTACTGAGTTCGTCGATGGTTGGCTCGGCGTCAAGTTCGTCCATGGATGGCAGGCAGTCGATGGCATCAAGGGCTGACGGTGTCACGGTGTTCTGTCTAGAGTAGAGGTCGGAGTAGTGTTCCACCCATCTCTCCATCTGCTTGTTCTTTTCTGTGATCATCTCCCCAGTGGAAGATTTGAGGGGGGCCGTGTTGCTCTGAGCCGGACCAAGTGCTTTCTTGATGCCATCGTACATACCACGGATGTTCCCTGTTATGGCAGCGGTTTGAATGTCTTGGCTGAGCTGAGTCCGGTACTCGTTGGCACAGCGCCGAGCAGTCTGCTGAACTTTGCTTCTCGCAGCCCTGAGAATCTGCAGATTCTTCTCGTTTGGGTACTTCTTGTACTCAGCAAGTGCTGAGCGCTTGGCTTCAATGACTGGGGTCATCTCGGTCAACTTGGCATCAAACCAGTCCTGTGACTTTGAGGTCTTCCTCCCAAAGGTAGCCAAGGCTGTGCGGTAGATGGTGTTTCGCAGCTCTTCCCACTTCTGCTTTGCAGATTCTCCTCCTTGTGGTACACCAAGTTCCTTCTCAAAGGTGGAGGCAAACTGCTCAACAAGTTCTGGTTGGGCCATCTTGCTGGTGTCAATCCGTGCCTTTCCAGGTTGTCTAGCACGATGGAATTTCTTCAGCTGCAGCTTGACCTTGCAACACACCAATGAATGGTCTGTGTCGCAATCTGCACTCTGGAACGAACGGGTGATTAGCACGTTCTTCAGTGAGGTGCGCCTGGTCAGGATCAAGTCTAGCTGGTGCCAGTGCTTTGAGCGCGGATGTCGCCAGGAAACCTTGTGTTGGGGCTTGGTCTTGAAGAACGAGTTTGTGATGCACAGATCGTGATATGTGCAGAACTCGAGCAGCCGCTGTCCGTTGTCGTTCATTCTGCCCACGCCAAAAGGTCCAAGACAGGAGGGCCAGGAGTCGTGGTCAGCACCCACTCTGGCATTGAAGTCTCCAAGGAGAATGAGTTGTTCAGAGTTGGGGATGATCCTGACAGTTGTTGCGAGATTCTCGTAGAACTCGTCTTTTGCCTCTGGTGTGGCTGTCTGTGTTGGGGCATACACACTGACGAGGGTGACTGGGCCTTCAGTGGTGTTCAGGCGGAGGGTGAGGAGTCGTGCAGAGCCAGTGCTGCCCAGTTCCACCATCTTCAGCAAAGTGTTATTCACTGCGAAGCCCACTCCGTGTTCCCTGTGTTCGTCACTGCCCTTTCCCTGCCAGTAGAACGTGTAGTCCTTCTCTCTCAGTGTGCCTGCATCAGCTAACCGTGTTTCCTGGAGAGTGGCGATATCCACTCCCAGTCTCTTCAGCTCATTATTGATGATGGCAGTCTTCCTGGTGTTGTTGATGTCCTTTAGGTTAGCAGCGAGTCCTGTCATCATAGTGCGGACGTTCCAAGTTCCCAGTTTTAGAGTTGGTCTCTTTTGTTTTATTGTCTTGCCTGGTGCGAAGGTTCTCAGCCTGCTGTTTGGATTTCTCCTTATCCCCATGCACCCAATGAGGAAAGCAAGCTGTGGCGGGACAACACCTTATTGGCTGGGGGCTGCCCAGCTTGAGGTGGGCGGTAGCTTTCCAGTGAGATCTGATGATCCCTCCCACCGTCGGGAACAACCCCTGGCGCCACGCTCTACGCCAATTGAGCGGTGGCTTATAACCGGTAACTGTCATTCCCCGTGTTTTGTCTATGCCAAAGGCGAAGCTGGAGTGTCCTCTCCACTGATCCAGTGTTCTACCTTCCAGCGTTGGGCGTTGGTAGGATTCAAGCCTGGGCAGGAAGATATGGAGGACAAGATGTTGCCCATGCAGCATGTCCCCCCTCTCCACGTCACTGATGAATCCAAAGGAACAGCAGGGCTGCTACAGTTTGGCACCAGCGCCGTTGCAGGAGCTGCCAGAACGATGTTGAGCACAACATAGAACTGCCTTAGGGGCTCCGACTCCGGATTTTTCCTCAGGGTTGACTCCCGAAGCCTTTCCCGTGACCGGGTATGCCGCAAGGCAGCAGAGGTTTGAAATCAGGGTTTACCTTCCCCTAGATGGGCTACCT
Organism: Pholidichthys leucotaenia; assembly: GCA_020510985.1. Classification (NCBI taxonomy): domain Eukaryota; kingdom Metazoa; phylum Chordata; class Actinopteri; order Cichliformes; family Pholidichthyidae; genus Pholidichthys; species Pholidichthys leucotaenia. Next base: position 1,675,720 of record JAJAQF010000046.1, on the reverse strand, counting down.
TCCCAGGTTGACGAGCCACCATCTAACCGAAGCATCTGGTTTTAAGGCGCCAGAGATCCGCCCTCGCCCCTTCTCCTATTAGTAAAAGCAGTTCCGCCGGGCTTAGAGACTAAACCACACGGGCAGGCTAGGAGTTGGACTTAGTTGTCAGAGGCTTTTCGAGACGCACGCCATAAGGAGCATTTTATGAGCACTGGGAGCTTAACCCCAGTGCCGCTCCTGGCTATGACAACCTTGGAACCTCAAAAACCTCAAGAACCTCAAAAAGTAGATGGTGTTGAAAAGGAAATCAGACCGTCAATGTTGCAGTAGCTCATTCTGGCCTGACGAAATCACCCTGAGAGTAAATGGTAGATGGCGTTCACTCTTAGCGCTTTTTACTCATCTCCCAAAGCACTTTCCAGATCCTGCTATCCACCTATTCATACACTGATGGCAGCAGAGCTGCCATGCACACAAGCGTTGGCCTGACCCACCAGGAGCATTTGGGGGTTTAGTGTCTTGTTCAAGGACACTTTGAGTTGCTGACTGCGGAGAGAGAGAGAATCGAACCACTTACCCTTCGATCAGTAGTTGGCCACACTACACCTGTGCAACAGCTGCCACTAGTACTCAGATCTCCTGATCGTTGACCTTGACCTGAAGTACAGCCTAGGTTCAGATCCATCTCGGATGTGCTTAAATGTAATGTAATGTACTTTATTTATATAGCCCTTCGAAACAACCTGTAGGTGACCAGAGTGTTTTACAGAAACATTGAACAGAACTAGAAACACACACAGCATAAAAACAGATTACACAAACAAAGGGATAAGCATAGATACCTAAAAATAAAGTCAATGTCCGTGGCCTAGCTCGGAGGTCGGCAGCCTCTACCATGCAAAGAGCCATTTTGAGAGGTTTTTGACCAGCAAAATCCTCATGGAGTGACAAAAATATGAGCCTGAAAACCAAGATAAAACAGCAGTGTTAGCAGTACAAACTGGCCCGACACCAGCAATATTAAGAAGTTTTTCCTTTATAATTTTTTTCCTAAAATTTGTGAGATTTTTGGCACAAATTTTTTTGTTTTCTTTTTTTTTTTAATTTAAGTTTTTGTAAAGGGTATACAGGTCGTTACAGCAATGCATTGTTTACATTTTCATCACATGTTCCCTTATTTTCTGATATCTGACAACATTGGAAGAATAATTCTTACAACACCCCTTTTTTTTTTTTAAAGTGAAAGAAAAAGTGAAATTAAAGAGAAAAAAAAAACAAAAAAAAAACAAACAAAAAACAAACAAACCAGCAAAAAAACAAACAAAAAGAAAAAGTAAGTAAATAAAGGTAAAAGAGCATCTGAGTAGCGTTGGAACAAAGAGCGGAACCATTATTGAAATGGTATTTGTCAAAGATTAGATCTAATGGAAGACACATATGCGATCCAGGGTTGCCAAAAGTTCATGAACCCATCCATGTCCTGTCTCAGTGCGAATGTCAACTTTTCCATCGAGTAAATGTCTTGGATCACGTTAATCCAATCTTCAGGTGTAGGACAGTCCTTCAACATCCATTTTTTAGTTAGAGCTTTTTTGCTTGCCAATATTAAAACATTGAATAAGTATTTTTCTCCTCGTCTTTCCAGTGAGTCCGGTAGTAAACCCAAATACAAAGTTACAAAAGAAAAGGGAACTGTTATTTTGAATATTTTCCCCAATATTGTCTGTACATTGGTCCAATATTGGTGGATAACTGGGCATGACCAAAACACATGAAAATGATTTGCAGTCTTTTCACCACACAAGCGCCAACAGTTCAATCCCTTATGGGTAAATTTGTTTTGTGCAGGTGTTCTGAAAAATCTTACCAAGTTTTTCCATCCAAATTCTCTCCACTGCAGGGATGAGGTACTTTTCCATTGCTGTTTATTTAGCTTTTCCCATATTTCCAGTTGTAAAGTGAAATTCCCCTCTTTTTCCCATCTCTCTTTTATATATGATGTGTTGTCTCCTTTTAAGTCTTGAAGACCTTGGTATATTTTAGAAATGTATCTGATCCCTGGGATCCCTTTATATGCCATTAAGAAGACCTTCAGAACACCTGACTGGGCCCTTTCCAAAACCTCCTTTTTAAGTATATTGTTTATGTGGTGTCTAAGCTGGAAGAACCTGTAAAGGTCTTGATTTATTAGGCCTTGTTTTTTCAAATCTTCAAAACTTCTTAAGATTTGCCCTTTAAAAAAATCGTAATATTTTATCAGCCCTTTCTCCTTCCACTTTTTAAATCTGGTGTCTGTTTTATTAGGAGTAAAGTCCTGATCATAGGCAATCCATTGCAGAAGTTGATAGGGCTCTTTAGTTTGATTCTCTCTGACTATCTTAAACCAAATTTTTAGCGGGGTCTCTATCCACGGGTTAGTGTTATTCAAAAGCTTAGGTAAGGCATTGTTCCCTATTATTGCCTGTAGGGGGATGTCACTTGTTATTTGGCATTCGATCTCCTTCCATTGTGCAGTGTAGACTGGGTTACATATCTCTACTAAAGTTTTAATTTGTGCGGCTTTAAAGTAGTCCCTGATATTTGGCAGCGCGAGCCCACCTTTGTCTTTGTTTAGCTGTAGGGTTCTATATCTGATTCTAGGTCTCTTGCCCTGCCATATGAATCTTGAGATCCTTCTGTCCAGCTCCTGCCATGTTTTTTTGGGAGGTTCTACCGGTATTGTTTGGAAAAGGTATAGAAGACGTGGAAGTATATTCATTTTGACTGCTTCAATTCTTTGTGCAGTACCCAAGAATGGTATCATATTCCATCTTGCTAGGTCAGATTTTATTTTTGTCACCAGTGGATCATAGTTTAGTGATATAATTTTGTTGAGTTGTTTCGGGATATTGACCCCCAGATATTTCATAGATTCCGACTCCCAGTTAGTTTTGAGTTTGCTTAGTGAATAATGATTTGGGTCATAGTTGAATGTTAAAACTTGGGTTTTATGCATGTTTAATTTGTACCCCGATAAATCTCCATACTCTGAAAAAACTGAGGTTAGTTCTGGTAAAGAAGTGTCCGGCTGCCCTAGGTATATTAAAATGTCATCAGCAAAGAGTGCTATTTTATGTTCCTTCTGACCAAGTGTAATACCTTGAATTTTTTGGTTTTGTCTTATCCATTGGCTCAGAGGTTCTATGAAGATTGCAAAGAGCAGTGGAGACAGGGGGCAGCCCTGACGACATCCTCTTTCCAGTTCAAAAGATGATGATAAATTACCGTTAATCCTTATTTTAGCTGTTGGTTTTTTATATAATTCCTGTATAGTTCTAATGAAGTTGTTATGAAAATTGAAACTGGATAAGATTCTATATAGAAAAGACCAGTCAACCGAATCGAATGCTTTTTCAGCATCTAATCCCAATATGACTGCATTTAAGTTATATTTTTTTATATGATGAATTATGTGTAAAGTGCGTCGAATGTTGTCTTGTGTCTGTCTTTGTCTTATAAAACCTGTTTGGTCTAAATGAATTAGGTCTGTCAGTATATTTTCTAACCTTTTGGCAAGGATAATGGTAAAAAGCTTATAGTCCTGATTTAGTACACTGATTGGTCTGTAGTTGGAGCACTCTAGTTTATCCTTTTCAGGTTTAGGTATAACTGCAATGACCCCTTCTCTCCAGGAGGGGGGGATTTCCCCTGTGTGGAGGACATAGTTAAATGTTTTCAGGAGGAGAGGAGATAGTTGCTGTTTAAAGGTTTTGTACCACTCTGCTGTATAGCCATCAGCTCCTGGGGATTTGTTAGCTTTAAGTTTCATAATTGCTTTTTCCAATTCTTTAGGATGTATTTCTGACAGTAGTGTTTTATTTTGTGACTCTGTAAGTTGGGGAAGGTTTAATGTGTTTAGGAATGCCTCGGATGCGTTTTTATGTTTTTTGTGGGAGTATAAGTTCTTATAGTAATTCTCGAAGCTTTTAAGAATATCCTGAATTTTAAATTTTATTTCCTTTGATACTGGGTCTCTGATTTTGTAGATTGCTCTTTCTGTTTGATGTTTCCTCAATTTATAGGCTAGCAATTTTGCCGATTTACTGCCTGCTTCATAGTATTTTTGTTTCAAAAATGTAAGTTTCTTCTGGATTTCTATTGTGTAGATCTCATTTATTTGGTTTTTAATTTCCTTAATCTTGAGCGAGTCAGTAGAATGAGTGTTGCCTTTGTGTTCTTTTTCTAGGTTCCTAAGTTCTGACTCTAATGTGGATAGTTTTTCTTGTCTTAGTTTCTTTTGGGTTGCCAGTTTTGCAATAATCTTTCCTCTTATTACAGCTTTGCATGCATCCCACAGTATTAAAGGGGATACTTCTCCATTATCGTTATCTTCCAAATATCTGAGAATATCTGATTCCAATTCATCTTTCAATGGTCCTTTCAGGACATTTGAATTTAACCTCCAAGAAAATGTATTATTTGTGTATTTTTGGATATTTAAGTCCATGTAGATCGGACTGTGGTCAGAGAGATCCATCAGTCCTATTTTACATGTTTTTACTCTTCCAATGTCTCTATTAAACATAAAAAAAATAGTCAATCCTTGAGTAGGATGAATGTGGAGTTGAGTAAAATGTATAGTCTTTTACACTGGGGTTGAGTTCCCTCCACACGTCACAGATTCCCATTTCTTTTAGTAGCATCCGAGTCTTCCTGTTTTGGGTGTTATTTTGATGTGGAGAATTACCAGAAGCATCCCAGTATGGATTCAGTCTAAGATTGAAGTCCCCACCACATATCACTAAACCTTGAGCTTTAGTTTTCATTAGGTCGAATACATTTTTATAAAATTTCCAGTTAGCCCCTGGGGGAGCATACACATTCAGCAGGGTGATATCTTCTCCCTCTAGCCGCCCAGTTACCAAACTGTATCTCCCTTCTTTATCTTTGTGTTCTGATTTTTTTTCAAATGTAATTTTGGTTGATATCAATGTCGCTACTCCCCTCCTCCTCCCTGACTTATATGAAGATGAAGAGATCATTTTAAACCCTTGTCTACTGAGTTTATTGTGTTCCACGTCTGTTAGGTGGGTTTCTTGTAAAAATATTATTCCTGCTTTGGCTTTTTTCATTTTGCCTAGAATCTTGGATCTTTTAACTGGATTCAGGCCATTGTGTTGTTTTGTTTAGTATAACTGTGTGGTGGCCCTCATTTGTGCTACTCAGAAACTGAAAGAACATTAAAAACAAGAAAAACATTAAGAACATAGTGTATAAAACTTTAAAACAAAAAGCTGTCATAAGAACTTCCTGAGCTGAGGTCTTTTTAAAGACCCTGGAAGAGCCTTGATGGAGTGAAGGCCCTGAGGGAAATTCCTCAAACTCTGTTACGTGTTGAGGGCCCTCTCTTACCCCTGTAAGCTGCCCCATGCTTTTAACGTGAGTTTCAGAACCCAATCCAAACTTGTAATGATTTTTTTTTTTCCTATTATGCCTAAACCCTGTGAAATTGTGTGCACCCTCCCACCCCCATCACATCAAACATTCACACAAAAACAGTATTTGTTAGTATGAGGAGAACATGTGGATTATTGTCACATTTCTATTTTAACAAATTTTTTTTTTTTTTTATTACAAAAACTTATTTGTTTCAAATACTATGACTGTTCCATGAAATGTTTTACCACATGCTGAATACGCATCTCCTTTAATGTTTGTTACCTTGTATGAGGGGGGTTGGATGTGCGGATTGATTCAAGAGAAAAAAAAAAAAAAGGTCGCTATTCCAACCTGAAAACGGATGGTTTATCCGCGACGCTCTGGCGCTGGGTTTCCCGCTGTTGGTCCGTGGATTTTGAAGGTCTTTGTGTTGTCCATGTTTGCGCTTTGATCTTCTCACCCGGGTCTGCTGCGGGTTTAAATACCGTTACCGGGAGCCCTCTTTTCGCCATGTCAGCTGTTGCTTCTTCCGCCGAATTATAGAGACACGTTTCATCGCCGTAGAAGACCCTTAACTTCGCAGGAAATGGAGTCTGAAAGCGCAATTTCTTCTCTCTTAACACCTTTTTCGCGTCATTGTATTCCCTGCGCTTTTTAAGGACCTCCGGGGCGTAATCGTGTTCCACGTAGACTTTTCTCTCCTGGTGCATAAATCCTTTTTTCTGCCAGGCCAGTCTTACAACCTCTTGTTTTATTTTGAAATTTGAAAATCTTACCAACACCGAACGTGGGGGCGCTTCCGCCGCCGGCCTAGCGGCTAATGAACGATGTGCCTTTTCTATCTTCAAGTCGGTGGTTTGTGGAATATCCAATTTCTCTCTTAGTAAGGATTTCACGCATTCTGCCATTGAGTTAAAACCGTTTTCGGCTCCTTCTATCAGACCATGAATTCTTATATTGTCTCTTCTCTCTCTTCCTTCTTGGTTGGCTAGCTTAGCCTCTATAGATGCTTGTCTTTTGCGTAGGTCCAGCACAGAATCTTCGAGCACTTTTATTCATTCCTCTGTTTCCAAGATTCGGTTCTCGGCCTGGTCCACTCTGCTGTTTGTCCTTTTCAATTCTTCTCTGAATTCCCGAAATTCGGCCGTAACTTCTCGGCGAAATCGTCGTAGCTCCTCAAATAGTGATTTCAGGCTAACCTTTTTGTTAGCTATCACCAGTTCCTCGTCTTCTGAACGGAGATCTTCCAGTTCAGATTCTCCGGCCGATACGTGTCCTGGCCTGGAGAATTTCAGTTTCTTCTGTTTTCCTTTAGACATGATGATTTTGTCTTTTGATTTTCACTCCTCCAAAAATCCGTTAAGTTTGATTTTCAAGGTGTTATCCTGGATTGGGTCTGAGAGCTTCAGTGTTAAGCTGCAGTCGCCATGGCGTCCAGACCGGAAGTCCAAATTTTCTTGTTTTCTAATAAATTTGTTGCTTTTTCAGGTAAAATTGCAGCCTCTTTCCACAGAAATTAGTGACATTTTTTCTTTTTAAAAATACCAGTATGTTTCCAGTATGTTTGATTGTTTTCAGAAATGTTGTGATTTTTTTATTGCAAATTTGCAAGAGTGTTTTCATGATAAAATTGCAACTTTTCCCCTAAAGTTCTCATATTTGGGCGGCACGGTGGGGCAGTGGTTAGCACTGTTGCCTTACAGCTAGAAGGTTCCAGGTTCGAATCCCCAGGCTGGCAGGGGTTGGAACCTTTCTGTGTAGAGTTTGCATGTTCTCCCTGTGCTGCGTGGGTTTACTCCGGGGGCTCCGGTTTCCTCCCACAATCCAAAGACATGCATGTTAGGTTAATTGGTTGTTCTAAAATTGTCCCTAGATATGTTTCCTATAGGCCCTTAGAATAGAGGGTTAGTACTAGTGAAAGCGCTTTGAGTGGTCTTTGTGACCAGAAAAGCGCTATGTTAGTTAGTTAGTTAGATATTTCTGGCATCAATTTTCTGCTCTTCTAACAAACTTGTCTATTCTCCCTTGTAAATTTGTTACATTTTCAGGTAAATTTGCAGTCACTAGCTATGGGCAAAAGAGCCACATGTCACTCCAGAGGTGGCAGACCACTGGTCTAGGAGGAGTGGCATTTGTCGTGAAACCATTAATGCCCAGATCTCCTGACCTTTGACGATGACCTTGACCTCAACCTGGATTCAGACCAGAATGAGGGTCATTGTGAGTGAGTTTATAGAGCATTGACGCAAATGCCTTGGAGAAGTAGTGATTTCGGTGAAATGTGGAAGGATGTTGTCATCGCATTGGCTTCTTTTGGCTTTGCTGGAATGAACTAAAAGTATCGCTGACCCTAGTAGAAAAGAACATTAACAGCTGATCTACTGGAACTGTTGACATAAAATCCATTTCTATGTTTTCCTCTCATGTCTGTGGTTATTACGGTTATCAAACATTTTCTCATCTGTTGGTCCTTCCAGAACTCACAGAGAAACATGTCTACCAGGAACAGGACCAGAACTTCTGTGACGAGGAGAATCTACAGTCCCTACAGATCAAAGAGGAACAGGAGGAACTCCATATCGAACCTTTGAACATTAAAGAAGAACAAGAGGAAGTTCATGTAGTACTTGTAGACATTAAAGAGGAGGAGGAGGAGCTCTACCCAGAATCGGGTGACGCTGAAACATGGTCAGAAAGAAAAGGTAGGTAAAACCTAAACTATCGCATAAATAAGTAAATGTGACCTGTGCTGGCAAAATGAGTCGGAATGCGCACTGCATCATTACAAGCTACAGGCGCCAGAAGTCCCGGGAAAATCCCCATGAGTGCCTGGTATCATTGGAAAGCTTAAGGTGCGTTCACACCAAATGCGAAAATTTTTCGTGCAGCACGATTACATTATAAATCAGTGTAAACATGCCAACAGACATGAATAGTGAGATGCAGACAGGCGAAGTTGTCTTTGAAACTTCTGCAGCTGTGTTCAACCTGCTGTGGAAATTCCCAAAATAATGTCATGCTTAGGTTTACATTATCCGACTGGGGGCTCGCCTGAAAATGTCATCTCAAGCCTCCAAAACATCACAGGTGATGGGTGTTTACGTTGCTAGCTTGCTAGGACGTCCATGGCCGGAAACCGCAGGTAAATAACTCCAAAATCCAGATTCAGCTGAAGAGTTCCCGGTCCTCCTGTCTCCCGGTGAGTGAGTTTCATTTTCAAACTAGTTTACTCTGCAGTGGTGATATTTTTAGCTAGCGGACACGAACTCGCGGTGGCGCAAATGTACGCGTACTCGCTTCTTCCCATTCACTTTGTATGGATCTGTGCCACCCGTTCACATTGGGTGTGGACACACCTTTAGAAATCGTACTTTCTAAAAATACATATGCTTTTGTGGAAGATGTAACTCCTGATCGATCGAGCGCGAGTTTTCAACCTAGCCAAAATATAAACAAATTGTGTTTTTTCCAGGTCCATTTTTGCGCACTTCCTACAAATTAAATATCATTTTGAAGGCCTTTCAATACAGAATATGGAAATAACATGACATCAGTTTTGAAAATGTCCTCAAAGTGACTCATTTTGTCAGCACGGGTCACAAATATGTCTGATGTAGGATCCTAAAGAAGACCTAACCTCATCTAGACCTTCACCTGCCTGCTCGCTGCCTGGTAGTACATACAGTAAAGCTGGTTTCACCCCAAAGTTGGCATGTATACAAGACGTGAGGAAGTTCATATGGCATAATATCTTCATATTTTGCATGGTGATATTGCATTGATTCAGTGGCTTCACCATCAGTGTTTTATTAGAAAGTTAGCAAGACATGTTTCAGATTCAATTTCAGTCTTTTGGGTACCAAATGAAAGACTTTTTTCAGTCCACTTCATGGTGCCAAGTTGCCACCCCCACCAGCAACATTCTGGACCAGTTTGCAAGGGATTTATAGACACCTGATTTTACACCCCCGCCCCCCCCCAAGATAAAGGCCATTACAATAATCCAGACAAATGGCAATAAAAACATGAATCAATTCTTCCAAGTCATCCCTTGATAAGATGGATCTGACTCTTGTGGTTTGGTGAAGCAGATAAGATGCTTTTTATTACCAAATCGTTGTGTTTATCAACTTTAAGTAAACTGTCATGTTTAACTCGAACAGCGGGGAAAATAAGTATTGAACTCGTCATTTTTCTCATCAAGCATATTTCTGATGGAACCATTGACCTGAGATTTTCACCAGATATCAGTAACAACCCAAGTAATCCATACATGCAAAGAAATCAAGGCAACTGTGTTCACAAAACAAGTTATATTTAATGAAGTGGAATGACACAGGGAATAAGTATTGAACACATGAAGAAAAAGCAAAATTTCAGCTGGTTAAGTCCTGACCGATAGCCTTTAAAAAGGTCTGTGAACATCAGCTTGTCATACCACAAGGAACTCATGATGGGTAGAAGCAAAGCGCTTTCTCTTGACCTTCACAACCTTATTGTTGCAAAACATGATAATGGCATTGGTTACAAGCGCATTTCTAAACTACTGAATGTTCCAGTGAGCGCTATTGGAGCCATCATTCAGAAGTGGAAAGAACATCATTTTACCATAAACCGGCCATGACCAGGAGCTCCTCGCAAGATTTCTGATGGAGGAGTCAAAAGAATTATCAGAAGAGTTATCCAAGAGCCGAAGACCACTCGTGGAGAGCTCCAGAAAGACCTGGAGTTAGCAGACACTGCTGTTTCAAAGAAAACTATAAGTAATGCACTCAACCCACATGGACTGTATGCCTGCTCACCTCGCAAGACTCCATTGCTGAAGAAAAAGCATGTTGAAGCTCATTTAAAGTTTGTTGCACAACAATTAGGCAAGCCAGTAAAATACTGGGAGAATATAGTCTGGTCAGATGGGACCAAAATCAAACTTTTTGGATGCCACAACTCACAGCATGTTTGGAGGAGAAATGGCACTGCACATCCCATCATGGTGTGGGGGTGTTTTTCAGCACTTGAATACAGGCAGACTTCATATAATTGAAGGGAAGATGAATGGACAAATGTACAGAGACATCCTTGATAAGAACCTGTTGCCATCTGCCAAGATGCTGAAGATGAAACGAGGGTGGACTTCAGCAACACAATGATCCCAAACGCACAGCCAAGGAAACTCTCAACTGGCTCCAGAAAAGGAAAATAAAGCTGCTAGAATGGCCCAGTCACCTGGCCTGAATCCAATTGAAAATCTGTGGAACGAACTGAAGATCAGAGTTCATAGAAGACACCCACAACACCTTCAAGACAGTTTGTGTGGAAGAATGGGCTAAAATCACTCCTGAGCAATGCCTGCACCTAGTTTCTCCATACAGGAGGCGTCTGGAAGCTGTTATTAACAACAAAGGCTTTTCTACTAAAGATTAAATTAATTTCACCAAGCGTGTAACGTGTTTTGTGAACACAGTTTACTTGATTTTTTTCTACATATGGATTACTTGGTTGCTACTGATATCTGGTGAAAATCTCAGGTCAATGGCTCCATCAGAAATGGCAGCGTGGTGGCAGAGTGGTTAGCACTGTGGCAGCACAGCAACTCACCCTTGGCCGGGGGATCCTGGGTTCGATCCCAGCCCCCGACCAACAGTGATCTGTGTGGAGTTTGCATGTTCTCCCCGTGTCTGTTGTGGGTTTACGCCAGGATTTCTCCGGTTTCCTCCCACATGCCAAAAACATGCAAGTTAGGTTAATTGGCCTAAAAAAAAACAAAAACCTGGGGATTCTAAATTGTCCTTAGGTATGACTGTGAGAGTGAATGGTTGTCTGTCTCTCTGTGTTGGCCCTGCGATGGACTGGCAATCTGTCCAGGGTGTACTCTGCCTCTTGCCCAAAAGATGCTGGGATGGGCTCCAGCCCCCCCGCAACCCGAAAAGGATTAAGCGGAAGAAGATGGATGGATGGAGAAAAATGACATGTTCAATACTTATTTTTACCGCAGAAACTGACAGATTCTGGAGTCCTATTCATTTCTCCTATGCACTTCCCCTTTTTTGACATTGTCTAAACAAATTAACTTGAATTTTGAATTGAAATTAATTTATTGCCAAGAGCTAATCATAGCAGTTGGGCTTTTTTGGTTGATTTTGGCTGGTGTGTATTTACTCACTCACTCATGCTGCAAGAAAGCAGACTGAATGGAATTTTAAGATATACGAGGTGTGTCAGAAAAATAACAGGACTGTGTGCTGTGTGAACTATGATTGGGGTAGGGATGAACACATTGCCATGGGGCCAGACGATCAACTGGAATGTTCACGCAGAGATCCTGCAGCATTTGCTTCATTTGGTGTGCAAGAAGAGGCGAGAGTTGTGGCGAAACAACTCATGGCTGCTACACCGTGACAATGCACCAGCTCACAATGTCCTGAGCATCTGGTGGTTTCCTGGCTGAGAAAAACATCAGTTTGCTGGAGCAACTTGACCTGGCTCCATGTGATTTTTTTCTCCTCTTTTCCCCAAGCTCAAAGGGGATTCATCAAGGGGACATGTTTTCCAGATGTGGAAGCCATCAAGAGGGCCATGACTGCAGAGCTGCAGAGAATCCCAGGAGAATCCTTCCAGGAGTGCATGGAGGCTTGGCAGAGAAGGATGGAGAATGTGCATTAGACTGGAGGGGGATTATTTTGAAGGGGAAAATTTGTAGTTTGTAGTTTACATTAGAAATTATTTTTGTGACCCCAGTCCTCGAAAGTTTCTAAAATGTCAATGTTTGTACCTTTACTGGTTTACACTGCTTCTCTCTTTATATTTGTCAAAGACTGTCCCAACACTATGCCCATTTTGACACCTCGTCAGCTGTGTCCAACTCCCCCCCTCCCTCCAGCTCCACAGCCTCCACGATCCCTACTTCATCAAAGGCGCCCCCCCCCCCGCCCTTGTCATCAGTGAGCAGGACGTGCTCAAACAGTTCTCCAGACTGAACCCATGCAAGGCCCCCGGTCCGGACGGCGTGTCTCCCTTCACCCTGAGACACTGTGCGAAAGAGCTGACTCCTGTCTTCACAGACATTTTTAACACCTCCCTTAAGCTATGCCACGTGCCGACCTGCCTCAAATCCTCCACCATCATCCCTGTCCCCAAGAAGCCACGGATCACTGGACTTAACGACTACAGACCTGTAGCGCTCACCTCTGTAGTCATGAAGTCCTTTGAGCGCCTGGTCCTGCCCCACCTCAAGTCCATCACCACTCCCCTCCTGGACCCGCTGCAGTTTGCCTACCGAGCCAACAGGTCTGTAGACGATGCAGTCAACCTGGCCCTCCACTCCATCCTGCAGCACCTGGACTCCCCGGGAACCTACGCCAGGATCCTGTTTGTGGACTTCAGCTCCGCATTCAACACCATCTGCCCCGCTCTGCTCCGGGACAAGCTGTCCCTGCTCAACGTGCCTGACTCCCTCTGCAGGTGGATCACCGACTTCCTGACGGACCGGAGGCAGCATGTGCGGCTGGGAAAGACTGTCTCAGACTCTGCTAGCATCAGCACCGGATCACCCCAGGGCTGTGTACTTTCCCCCCCTACTCTTCTCCCTTTATACCAACTCCTGCACCTCCAGCCACCAGTCTTTCAAGTTGATCAAGTTTGCGGACGACACCACCCTCATCGGGCTCATCTCCAACGGCGACGAGTCCGCCTACAGGAGAGAGGTGGCCCAGCTGGCATCCTGGTGCAACAACAACAACCTGCAGCTGAACGCTCTGAAGACAGTGGAGATGATTGTGGACTTCAGGAAAGTCACAACCCCTCTGCCCCCCCCTCACCCTCACAGGCTCTCTCATCACCACTGCTGATTCCTTCCGCTTCCTAGGCACCACCATCACCAGGGACCTCAAGTGGGAGCCGACCATCAGCTCCTTCATCAAAAAGGCCCAGCAGAGGATGTTCTTCCTGCGGCAGCTGAGGAAGCTCAAGCTACCCACCAAGATGTTAGTGCAGTTCTACACAGCCATCATCGAGTCCATCCTCACCACCTCCATAACTGTGTGGTACGCAGGAGCCACTGCCAGGGACAGACTAAGGCTGCAGCGCGTCATGCGCACTGCTGAGAAGGTGATCGGCTGCAAGCTCCCATCTCTCCAGGATCTGTACATCTCCAGGACCCGGAGGCGTGCTGGCCGGATCATAGCCGATCCTTCACACCCTGGTCACGTACTGTTTGCCCCTCTCCCCTCAGGTAGAAGACTTCGGTCCATCCAGACCAAAACCTCCCGTCACATGAACAGCTTCTTCCCCTCTGCCATCAGACTGCTGAACACTAAGGGACTTATTGACTCTCGTGCACTATGTACAGCAGCTCAACCAGACTCATGTCAATCATCACTGTTTTCTTCCTGCATTAGCGACTGCACTATATGGTTCTCCACATTATCTGCTGCTCGCTAATATATTTAAACTGCTGACCAGTATTACTCACTCTTATTCTACACTTTATTGCATGTATAGTTATTTCTTTTATTTCTTTTATTTTATCATGTTTATTGTTGCAGCATTGCACCGAGACAAATTCCTAGTTTGTGTACTACATGAACAATGGCAATAAATCTGATTCTGATTCTGATATTTCTGTTATCACATCAGTTCTGTTTTTTTCTTGTATCTCTTCTGTCTCCAGAACTCCCTCATCACTATGCCTGTAAGGAGGAGGAGATTCTGTCTGACTATCAGCTCTGTAACCAGGAGAGGAACTCTAGTCTGGACCAGAAAGAACCACATCCCCCACATGTGAAAGAGGAAGAGGATGAAGGCTGCAGCAGCTGGAACACGGAGAACTCTGTGCTGACTAAAGAGGCTGTGTATGAGGAACATAATTACAGTGCATATAAGCAGAACGATGGGCCACTTCTCAGTGACAGCACTACTTTAACTGCGAGTAGTGATGAGGAAGGAAGTAAAACTGAAAATTCAAGCACTTGGTTATCTGAGAACAGCGATGAAGAACAAAGCCACAATGAGAACTCAGAACCTACAACAGACCACAAGGAGATAAGGCCATGCTGTTGTATCATTTGTGGGAAAAGATTTTTATTACGCTTTGACGGTGCTCTACAGGATGAGATGCATTTCTTCTGCTACGCTTGCAAGGAAAAAATTAAAGAGTCAAAAAAAAGTCGAAGAAATTGCCTTTCTTGTGAAACTTGTGGAGTAAAGTTTAGTCAGCATTGGCTTTTGTTGAAACACAAGAGAATTTATTCAGGTGGGAAGCCATTTGATTGTGACATATGTGGGAAAAGATTCCGTGGACGCAATGAACTGCTGCTTCACACCAGAATCCACACAGGTGAGAAGTCGTTTTCTTGTGAGGTTTGTGACAAAAAGATTCAGTAGACGCACAACTTTGGTGGATCACATGAAAATTTCCATGGGTTAAAAGCAATTTTCTTGTGAAACCCGTGGAAAGAGTTTTGGTCAGAGCACCAAATATGTTGTACCACAGTGCAGGTTACATCACGCCAAATCAGTCACAACAAACAAAAGTGTTTAGTCCAGTCCAGCTACTCAACTTTATTTATATAGAACCAAGCCAAAACACCAGTTACCTCGTAACACTTCAAATTGCAGAGAAAAGATTCTACAATGTCAGAAGGAGGCACCAACAACCAGGTGATTTTCAGAGAGCAGGCGCTTG
This sequence comes from Pholidichthys leucotaenia, assembly GCA_020510985.1. Classification (NCBI taxonomy): domain Eukaryota; kingdom Metazoa; phylum Chordata; class Actinopteri; order Cichliformes; family Pholidichthyidae; genus Pholidichthys; species Pholidichthys leucotaenia. Next base: position 1,660,641 of record JAJAQF010000046.1, on the reverse strand, counting down.
GCCATGGTGGAGAGGAAAATTTCGCTTTTATCAGGAAGAAACCTCGGAGCAGTCATTGTCTGGAACTGATTAAGGGTGAGGTGAAGGAGAAGCAGGGTAAACATACAGTCGACCTTTGACATGATTTATTGAAGAATGAAATATTTATATTCCAAAACCTGTATGCATACCTGCTAACTACTCCGGTTTTGCCGTAATGGTTCCGGTTTTCAAGACCCCATTCCGGGTTACGGCTTTATTAATCAAAATTACGGTTTTTCACTAAAAATTCAGTCAAAAATTTTAAATCGTAAAAAAAAAACACAAAAGCAATTCCAAACACGAGATCGCTAGGAATTGTATCTAAATTTAGAACATAGTAGCGTCAGTAGCGTTTCTTTTCGTGGTTCGCTGCTACGCTTTACCTGAAGCGTTTGCTAAGCTAACGCTATCGCTATTGAGGTTTCTATTCTCGCGCGAAATCCCGGAGAGGCGTGCGTACATGGCAAGATGTAAACACGGTGTAAACTGCGGCAGACGTTCGCACGACTGCACTTCAGCGCTGGCAAGTGGACCATGGATTAGACATCTAAAGGGAGAATACATTTTATATAATGCCTAAGATTCTGAAGAACATGTGCTGTGTAATTGCAAGCCTTGTCATGTTTGGTGTATCATGTAAACACATAAAACATCAGAGCGATTTTTGCCGTCTTTTACGCACGTGCCTGTGCCTGCTGATATCTCTAGTCTTCTAGTTACCTCCGCCAAGGAGGTTATGTGATCATCAGCGTTGGTTTGTCTGTTTGTTTGTTAGCAAGATAACTCAAAAAGTTATGGACGGATTTTCATGAAATTTTCACAGATTGTCAGAAATGGGGTATCCTACAGATGATTAGATTTTGGTGGTGATCCGGATCACCGTCTGGATCCAGGAATTTTTTTAAAGGATTCTTTTTTTTTTTTTTTATTTAACATTGCGAGATAGGGCCATTTTCAATATTTTATTTATGATGTTAAACACTGTATGGGGGGAACTGTGGCGCTTGGCGGATGTCTGCACTGTCCGAGTGCTTTTCTAGTATTCATAATACATCACATCTGGCCTATTCAAAGTTCTATGCAGTGTTAAGATAGTCTTTTGAATGCAAATTTAATGAATGAATGAATCTTTATTTCAGATAGATTAAAAAGAAACAGAATAATATAACAAAGGCGAAAAAGTCCAACAAGGTCAAATTAAACAATAACTCCTCTGATTATACAGTTCAACATAAGTTATCTGAAATGGGTGATGGCTGAAGCCACAGCTTATATTGCCCACCCATATTACATCCAAGAATTCAAAAGAAAAACAAAACAAGAGAGATTACAATTCAGAACAAAGCTAAGACAAAATGTGACAAAAAAAAACTAAGTAACAACACAACACAGACTGGATATGACAATCCTTATGTGATTTTACATGTCATCTTGTATATATGTTTGGAGTATTTCTTCCTTTAGTTTTTGTTTAAATTGTCCAAGCGTTGTACATGATTTTAATTCAGGTCCAAAATCGTTCCATAATCTGACTCCTTGCACTGAAACACAGTGTTGCTTGGTGGTAGTTCTCACTGAAGGTTTTTGAAATATACATGAGATGACTGTTGTTGTGAAATGGCACTGTATAAATAAAGTTGAACTGAATTGAAATGTTCCTCTGAAATGATATTGTTTCTCCCTTATTTGGAACAGCTTTTGGATATTTGCGGGCAGTGATAGATTCTTAGCTTTAAACATTATTACTGCAGTTTTAAAGTCAACCAGATCTTTCAACTTGAGAGCTTTTAATTTAAGAAAAAGTGGGTTCGTTGGTTCCCTGTAAGCAGCTTTGTTTATTATTCTAATAGCTCTCTTCTGAAGCATAAAGACTGGATATATGTGTAGGAAACTCGAAATGAAGAGACTGAATGATTTTTCAGTATTGGTTTATTCCATCTCAAGTCCTACAGCTCCTCTCTCAGTCAGGGAATGAAGAGGGGGAGCTGAGATAAACCACATACCTTTATACTGTTACATCAGACACAAATAACATTCACATCAAACACAGAATTCCATTCATAACTAATCCTCCTATTGTCCTCTCGGCTTCTCTGTCTGACCTTAAGAGTCAGACAGCCTCTTCAGGTTCACTCTCAGATCTTCTCACTTCTCCTCTAGTCCGCAGGGGGTCCAGAATCAATGTCTGTTTGAGGCGTGATGTCAATACACACTGCGAGCTCAAAGTTCCCTCATGTCTGGGTCTCTGCCAAGGAATATGTCAGCTACATAATGTTACGCCACATATGTTTGTTTTATATGTATTTCCCCATACTCCAGTACAATATGTCATGCATGGGAGTATTAATGAATGATACAAAGTATATAATGTGGGTTGTTGATTCAGCAAATATTTCGCTCTGTGTAGTATTGCAGTTGATTTAGATATTTTACCTTTAATATCATTAATATGTGACTTCTATGTCAAATGCTAATATTTGTTTGACACTGCGGCCCCTGGACCCCGGCTAGCTACTAAGCTTTTCAGGTTTGAAAGTTGAAGAAATATGAGGTTGTTAGCTACATTCTAACTTGATTTAATGCTAATATTTGTTTGGCGTTGGGGGGCTTCGCCCCCCTGAACCCCTCACCAGGACTTTGTCCTGGACCTACCGGGGCCTACGGCCCCTGTACCCTGGCTAGCTACTAGGCTTTTCAGGTTTGAAAGTTGAAGAAATATGAGGACGTTATCTACATTTAACTAGATTTAATGCTAATATTTGTTTGGCAAATATTAGGATTATTATTATTAGCATTAGCATTATTAGCATTAGCATCGGCCCCTGGACCCCGGCTAGCTACTAGGCTTTTCAGGTTTGAAAAGTTGTCAGGTATGTGTATGTACCGTTTAGCATTAATGGTGCCTATATGGCGCGCATTTAGGGCGCATATACTGTATAGTATGCATGTATGGTATGCATTTTCCCTCACATATATTCAGTAGGCATGACGGTGCATACTCTGGAAACTTCACGTCTAAACGGCCAAGAAGACCTGACCCGGCGGAGACCTCGGGAGGTGTGAAGTGGTTTCTTGAGAGACGGGAAGTCAGAGAGAATGTCCCAGCAGGAGCCCCCGAGGCTGAGGAGTTGAGAGACAATGGAGATGCCAAGGAGCCTCGGAAGCTATATGTTTACTGAAGGACTGTGGGCTGGGAATGTAATATTTGATGTTGGGGGGGGGGTTTGTGTCTCTGGAGAGTATAAGAGCTGTGTTGAATGATTGTTCTTTCTCTTTTGCTGAGATACTTGCTTGATAGAGGATGTAGACTCTCAATAAACCTTTCCTGAGAAATAAACTCGGTCTAGTTTGTGAAGGCATCCTCTACACTGGTGACCTACGACATACCATGGCCGGTGACGGCGAGCTTTCCGCACCGGACTCTTCAGGAGCCAACCAGGTTAACGCAGCTACCACACTACAGCTGCCCGATTTCTGGCAACATAACCCGTGCTCCTGGTTTACCACTGTGGAGGCGCAGTTCCACCTTCGGGGAATCTCAGCGGACGCAATGAGGTTCTACCATGTCGTCGCGAAGCTGGACAGCCTCACAGTGCAGCGGGTGGAGAGCCTGACCAACCACCCGCCCCAAGACGACAAGTATGGCGCACTGAAAGCCGCCCTCATTCGAGCCTTCACTCCCTCGCTGGGAGAGCGAGCAGAGAAGCTCCTGGCGCTGACAGAAGGGGAAGCAGACAGGCCGGCAGATCTGATGGCGAAGATGATGAGCCTGAGAGGCGAGGATGACGACAGCTTTATCTTCGCCCACCTCTTTCTCAGAACGCTACCGCCAGCAGTGAGAGTCACCCTGGCCAGCTCACAGCTACTCAACAACCATGACTACCACGAGCTGGGCCAGGAGGCGCAGCGGCTCGTCGACACCCATAGACGACACGCAGCCACGACGGCAGCAGCAGAGCTGAACGCACCCCCGCGAGACGAGGGGAGACCAGAGGCTGCAGCACCGGACCCACTGACGTCGGCAGCGGCAGAGGCCAGGAGAAGCGGAGCTGACAACATCCTCTGTTTCTACCATCGACGCTTCGCCGAGAGAGCGCGCAGATGCACCCCATCGTGCCGATACCAGCGCCAGAGAAACGCCAAGACCGAGAGCCGGTAGCAGCTGCGACTCTCGGCACGAAGAACAAGCTGCTTTTCGTGACAGACGCAAATTCGGGGAAAGAATTCCTGGTGGACACAGGCTCCCAGCTGAGTTTTGTCAAGCCTGCCTACGCGGACATGCTGACGCCTGCCAGCGGACCCCTGGTGTTAGCGGCGAACGGCTCCACGATCAAAGCCTATGGAGAGAAGATGCTCCTCCTATCCCTCCACGGCCGCACCTTCGAGTGGACCTTCATCGTAGCCGCAGTTAGCAACAACATGCTAGGTGCTGACTTTTTATGCTCAGTTTATTAGTTGATCTTGCTAATAGACGCACTAAATGTAAATGCACTGTCTTTTTACTCTATCTCCTGCACAGCTCGGGTGGCCCTGCCTTCTGCACATCCCAATGTCACAGCTGCGGGTGGTAAGTTTCATGCATTACTCAATCAGTTTCCAACACTCACGGTCCCAACATTTTCAGCGTCAGTTGCCAAACACGGGGTCGAGCATTTCATAACTACTTCTGGCCCCCGTTTTTGCAAAAGCTTGGCGCTTGGACCCAGCTAAACTGGCCATCGCGCGCGAGGAATTCGCCAACTTGGAAAAACTGGGCATTGTTAGACGCTCGAACAGCTCTTGGTCGTCACCCCTGCACATGGTGCCCAAGGCTGACGGCTCGTGGCGCCCTTGCGGTGATTTCCGCAGATTAAATAATGCTTCAGCACACGACCGCTACCCGATTCCGCACATCCAGGATTTTTCGGCACATTTGGCGGGGGCGCACATCTTTTCCAAAATAGATTTGGTGCGCGGTTATCACCAAGTCCCAGTCCGTGCACAAGACATACCCAAAACGGCAGTTATAACCCCTTTCAGGCTCTTCGAGTTTTTGCGCATGCCTTTCGGCTTCAAGGGCGCCGCGCAGACGTTCCAACGCATGATGGATGCAGTGCTGCGCGGCCTCCCTTTCGTGTTCGCTTATTTGGATGATATTTTGGTAGCCAGTACATCCGAAGTCGAACACGAACGCCATCTCACAGCCGTTTTTCAGAGGCTGACAGAACACGGGCGGATCATTAACCCAGCGAAATGCCAGTCCGGGGTAGCGCAAATCGATTTTTTGGGGCACCGCGTGTCTCCAGAGGGCGCGGTCCCGCTGCCTGATAAAGTGCGCGCGATAACGGATTTTCCCCAACCGCAGACAGTTAAGGCACTGCAAGAATTTTTGGGGATGGTCAATTTTTATAACCGTTTCCTCCCCAACGTGGCACGGCTCATGCACCCATTGTACGCGGCACTAAAGAAGCAAAAACCTGCATCTAAGGTCGAGTGGTCCCCGGACCGGGAGCACGCATTCTCACAAGTCAAATCGGCCCTCGCGAACGCTGCGTTATTGGCACACCCGGTGCCAGCAGCTCGCATGGCGCTAACCACGGACGCTTCCAACGTGGCAGTGGGGGCGGTTGTCGAGCAACTGGTAGCAGGGAGCTGGCAACCACTTGCGTTTTTCAGCAAAACCTTGTGCAATAACGAGCGTAAATACAGCGCGTTTGATAGGGAGCTTTTAGCCCTGCATTTGGCCATCCGCCACTTCCAGTTCTGGTTGGAAGGGCGCCGTTTCACCGCGTTTGTAGACCACAAACCATTAACATTTGCAATGGCCAAAATTTCAGAGCCTTGGTCGGGCCGACAACAGAGACAGCTGGCTGCAATTTCGGAATTTACCACCGACATTCAACACGTGGCGGGCAAACACAATGTCGTGGCAGATTGCCTCTCGCGCGCGGTTGCACTGCCAGGCCCCCAGGAGGCAGACTCGGCGGCTGTAGACTCGGGCCAGGCTTGCGGCACGGAAGCGCTCACAGCCCCGGTCTGCGTTGGGTTAGATTATGCAGCCATGGCCGCCGAGCAGGTTAACGATGCGGACGTGCGCGCGCTCCAGTCTGGGCCAACAGGGCTAAGGCTGGAGCACAGGGTGCATCAAAGAGGTATGCCCCCCCTAATCTGCGATATCTCCACGGGGCGCCCCCGCCCCGTGGTCCCAGCTGCATGGCATCACCGCGTTTTTGACTTAATACATTCGCTGGCACATCCGGGCGTTCGCGCGTCGATCAAAATGGTGGGAGAGAAGTTTGTTTGGCCGGGGCTGCGTAAACAGGTCAAAGAATGGGCTGCAGCGTGTCAAAGAGCAAAGGTACACAAGCACACGCGGGCCCCTCTAGAACCTTTTCACATCCCAGCCAAACGCTTCGACCACGTGCATGTCGACTTGGTGGGACCCCTCCCGCTGTCACAGGGGTTCACACACCTTCTAGCTATGGTGGACCGCACTACGCGCTGGCCAGAGGCGATTCCCCTGGTGTCAACCACAGCAGCAGACGTTGCGCGTGCTTTTTTAACGGCTTGGGTCGCGCGCTTTGGAGTCCCGTCAGACATAACGTCTGACAGAGGACCCCAATTTGTTTCCGAGCTCTGGTCATCCATGGCACTCAGCCTGGGGGTGAAAATTCATCGCACCACTGCGTATAACCCCCAGGCCAACGGTTTGTGCGAACGCTTTCACCGGTCATTGAAAGCAGCCCTCAGAGCGGCTCTCACGGACACAAATTGGGTTGATAAGCTTCCCTGGGTTTTATTAGGGTTGCGTTCAGCACCTAAAGAAGATTTGCAAGCCTCTCCGGCCGAGCTAGTCTTCGCCCAACCTCTCCGGTTACCGGGAGAATTCCTTCCTGAGAACCCCGCACCAGATCGCCCCCCCGCTCAGCTGCTGCAGAGCGACGCGGGATCAAACACCCTCCCCGGCCCAGTTCATCACAGTTTTCCACGCGTTTTTGTGCCTAAAGCCTTAAAGAATGCAGAATTCGTCTTTGTTAGACACGACGCACAGAGGTTAGGTTTAAGACCACCTTATGATGGACCGTTCAGAGTGTTAGAAATCGGGGAAAAGCACTTTTTGCTCGATTTGGGAGAGAGGAGGGAATTAGTCTGCATTAACAGACTTGAACCCGCTTTTGTGTTAGCTGATGAACAAGTGCAGGTAGCCAGGGTCCCCTGTCGTGGCAGGCCACCGGGGAGACACTCTGCTAAGCTTTCACGACGATGTGCTAATGACTCTGATCCACAGATGCAAGAGACAGCCACAGGCAGAGCGAGACCTGCTCACAGTAGATATGGCAGGAAGTTGAAGCCCAAGCAGTTGGATGTGTGATATGTTGTGCCAAATTTTTTTTTTTTTCTCGTTCTGTGTGATATATCATGATTCTATGCATCTGGGGTGTAAGTTGTCCTTATTTAGATGTTTGAGGGGGGGTTATATGGCACGCATTTAGGGCGCATATATAGTATGCATGTATGGTATGCATTTTCCCTCACATATATTCAGTAGGCATGACGGTGCATACTCTGGAAACTTCACGTCTAAACGGCCAAGAAGACCTGACCCGGCGGAGACCTCGGGAGGTGTGAAGTGGTTTCTTGAGAGACGGGAAGTCAGAGAGAATGTCCCAGCAGGAGCCCCCGTGGCTGAGGAGTTGAGAGACAATGGAGACGCCAAGGAGCCTCGGAAGCTACACTACTGTTCAAAAGTTTGGGGTCACTTAGAAATTTCCTTATTCTTGAAAGAAAAGCACTTTTTTTCAATGAAGATAACTTTAAACTAATCAGAAATACACTCTATACATTGCTAATGTGGTAAATGACTATTCTAGCTGCAAATGTCTGGTTTTTGGTGCAATATCTACATAGGTGTATAGAGGCCCATTTCCAGCATCTATCACTCCAGTGTTCTAATGGTACAATGTGTTTGCTCATTGCGTCAGAAGGCTAATGGATGATTAGAAAACCCTTGTACAATCATTTTAGGTCTGCAGTGCTGTAATTGCTGCAAATGGAGGATTCTTTGACGAAAGCAAAGTTTGAAGGAAAAAATTATTATTTCAAATACAAATCATTATTTCTAACCTTGTCAATGTCTTGACTATATTTTCTATTCATTTTACAACTCATGGTGGTAAATAAGTGTGACTTTTCATGGAAAACACAAAATAATTGTCTGGGTGACCCCAAACTTTTGAACGGTAGTGTATATGTTTACTGAAGGACTGTGGGCTGGGAATGTAATATTTGATGTTGGGGGGTTTTGTGTCTCTGGAGAGTATAAGAGCTGTGTTGAATGATTGTTCTTTCTCTTTTGCTGAGATACTTGCTTGATAGAGGATGTAGACTCTCAATAAACCTTTCCTGAGAAATAAACTCAGTCTCGTTTGTGAAGGCATCCTCTACACCTTCACAGATGTCCAAGTTCCCCATGCCATTTATATATATTCATAAGAATGTCTATAACTAGCTTAAATGGCTTGCATTTGTTGTTGAAATAAACCAGACAAGTGCAAAATTTTAGAACATAATACATTTATTAACTAGAAAAGCACTCATAGAGCGCATACCTCCACCAAGGCTCCTTCCGTTTGTCATGGATCACCTCCAAAATGTAATGGGTTTGTGTGTAGGCCTATAGGCACTTGTATTGTCCATCAGTTTTGGAGTATTGTTGCTAACACACTGTGAGAAGATAAGAGCCTTGGCTGAGGTATGCATTCTCAGATCATCACCAAAATATAATGGGTTCCTCTCTAGCCCAAGAACCACCTCTGGTGAAAATTTCATCCACATCCATCCAGTAGTTTTTGTGTAATCCTGCTGCACAAATACAAACAAAGCCCTTGGTGGAGGTATGCACTCTCAGATCATCACCAAAATCTAATAATCTGTTCCCCATGCCATTTCACACCTTTCCTGAAAATTTCGTCAAAATCCGTTAATAACTTTTTGAGTTATGTTGTTAACAGTCACAAACCCTGGTAAAAACATTACCTCCTTGGCAGAGGTAATAAGCCCTGATTCTTTACCTCACATCATTTTTCTAGTTTATTATGTGAAAAAAAATCCACTACTCACATAAAGTTAGGGATATTTGGCTTTCTGGAGAAATTCTTGGAAAATGTAAAACGTTCACACTACAGTGATATTATATCATGAAAGTAGGGCATTTTAGTAGAAGCGTGCTGTTTCCTCGTCTCAAACAATTTATTGAAACAAAAGCCAACAACAGTGGTGGGTATATCACAACAAAAATGTCAATGTCTCAGTAACTTGTCATGTTCCCTTGAGCATCAATTACAACTTGACAACGATGTCTCATGCTGTTCACAAGTCGACTTATTGTCTGCTGAGGCATGGCATTCCACTCTTCTTGAAGGGCGACCCTCAGGTCATTGAGGTTGTGGGGTGCAGGGTTACGAGCCTCTACACAGTGACTTGGCTGATCCTATAGGTTTTCTATGGGATTCAGGTCTGCAGAAAGTGAAGGCTACTCCCATTTGTGGTACCCCAGCCTCCAGCAGCCGTTCCCTAATGATGTGACTTCGATGAGCTGAAGCATTGTTGTCCATGACGATGAAATTAGGCCTGTATTCATGCAGGGGCACAATGACTGGATTAATGATGTTATTCAGGTGGTATTGGCTTGTCACTGTATCATTCACAAGGTGTAAGGCAGTTCTGTATTCACTAGACACACCTGCCCAGACTGTAACATGGTGACAACAGTGGCTGATGCGTAGCGCTCTCCTTGATGTCTCCAATATCATTGGCGGCCATCATTTCTGCTCAGTGTGAATTGACTTTCATCAGAGAACAGCATTGACACCCACTGGTCCCTTGTCCAGCATAAATGCTCCCTGGGCCATGCAAACAATGATGCCTGTGCCTGATGGTGTGGTCAGGTACCCTTGCAGGCCATGTAGCATGCAGACCACTCTGATGTAAACCGTTTCGAATGGTCTGACATGACACTTGGGTGCCTCTCACCTCCCTTAAATGTGCCTGGAGTTGAGTGGTGTTTGTCATCTGATTCCGCAGGGCACTGTTCACAATGAAGCAGTCATCAGCATGGGATGTGGCCAAAGGACGTCCACTTCTATGCCTTTCTGTGACTCTTGGTCTCTGCATCTCTGTTGCAACCTGCTGATGACACTCTGTGACACTCTAAGCTCAGTGGCCACTTCCCTGTGACAAACATCCTGTTTGGAGCCTCGCAGTGGCGAGGTACTGTTGATCAATTGGGTTTTTTTTTTTTGTGTGTGTGTTTGTTTTATAATCCTTTATTAGCCTCACAATAGGGAAATTGCAGGGCATCCACCTGGATGATTGAGGCAGACACAGTGCGGCGCCAATTCCATCACCATTCACACACACACACACATTCACACCTCAGGCTACTTTAGAGTCTCCAATTAACCTAACTTGCATGCTTTTGGCCTGTGGGAGGAAACTGGAGTACCCAGAGTAAACCCACGTTGACACGGGGAGAACATGCAAACTTCACACAGGAGGGTCACTGATGGTCAGGAGTGGAATCAGTCCCTGACCTTCTTACTGTGCTGCCACAGTGCTAATCACTGCACCACCGAGCTGCCCCAGGTTAGGTGTCGTCTTAGTCTCATGATGTCAAAATGTGAACAGCATGATGAAGAGGACTGTTTAAATACCAATTCTAATTGAACCAGAAAATTTATTAGTCGATTCACGAATCAAACACGTTCTGAATTTTGCTGTTAAGCACCTTGTGAGAGAACAAGTTATGCAAAAAGTACTGAAACACTCAACAGTTGGACATGTGCATTCAAAAGGTTAGAAAAGGTCAAATTAAGTTCACCTGTAAAGGTTATGGTGCATTTTAGGTGCATCCTGAAATTTCACTGGAAAGCCAAATATCCCTAACTTTTTGCAAATAGTGTATAATACCAATAAGAACACTGTATCACAACATCCTTGGGAAGTGTAATATCGATCCATAATCTACTCTTACACTAGCATCACTTGTGTATTTAGGTCTGATAAGAATGTCAAACTAAATCTTTATAACATGTCAGACATGTGTTTTCATTAGCTAGCATGAATATCAGCAGGGAGAGGTATGTAAGCGCTTCAGAAAAATATAATTTGGTGTACAGACAATTGTTGGAAAACAGTTGTGCATTGTTCAATCGACTGGGTAAATCTTGATACAAGCCCCAGTAACAGTGAAGTTGTGTAAAATGTCGATTAAAAACAGAATACAATGATTTAAAAATCCTTTTCAACTTATATTTAATTGAATACACTACAAAAACAGGATATTTAATGTCCAAACTGATAAAATTTATGGTTTTGTTGCAAATATTCAATCATTTTGTATTTGATTCCTGCAAAATATTCCAAAAAAGCTGGGACAGGTTCATGTTTACCATTGTGTTACATCACCTTTCCTTTTAAACTTTTAGAAACTGAGGACACTAATTGAAACTTTCTAGGTGGAATTCTTTCACATTCTTGCTTGATGTATGACTTCAGGTGCTCAAGAGTCTGGGTTCTCCGTTGTCGTATTTTGCGCTTCATAATGCGCCACACTTTTTCAGTGGGAGACAGGTCTGAACTGTAGGCAAGCCAGTCTAGTATCCGCACTTTTACAATGAAGCCACGCTGTTGTAACGTGCAGAATGTGGCTTGGCATTATCTTGCTGAAACAAGCAGGGACATTCCTGAAAAAGACGTTGCTTGGATGGCAGCACATGTTGCTCCAAAACCTGTTTGGACCATTCAGCATTAATGATGCCTTTACAGATGTGCAAGTTACCCATGCCGTAGGCACTAACACACCCCCATACCATCACAGATGCTGGCTTTTGAACTTAAAACTGTTATCAGTCTTAAAACTGATAACAGTTGTTCTGGTCTGGACGCCATGGTGATGGCAGCTTAACGCTGAAGCTCCCAGACCCAATCCAAGAAAATATCTTGAAAATCGGATTTAACGGATTTTTGGAAGAGTGAAAAGCAAAAGACAAAATCATCATGTCTAAAGGAAAACAGAAGAAACCGAAATTCCCCAGGCCAGGACACGCATCGACCGGAGAATCTGAACCGGAAGATTTCCGTTCAGAAGACGAGGAGCTGAATGTAGCTAACAAGATGGTTAGCTTGAAAACGCTATTTGAAGAACTACGACGATTTCGCCGAGAGGTTTGGGCCGAATTTCGTGAATTCAGAGACGAATTAAAAAGGACAAACAGCAGAGTGGAACAGGCCGAGAACCGAATCTTGGAAGCAGAGGAAAGAATAAAAGTGCTTGAAGATTCCGTGCTGGACCTACGCAAGAGACAGTCAACAATAGAGGCTAAGCTAACCGACCAAGAAGGAAGACAAAGAAGAGACAACATAAGAATTCATGGTCTGAAAGAAGGAGCCAAAGATGGTTTCAACTCAATGGCAGACTGCATGGAATCTTTACTAAGAGAGAAATTGGATATTCCCCAAACCACCGACTTGAAGATAGAAAAGGCCCATCATACGTTAGCCGCTAGGCCAGCGGCGGAAGCGCCCCCACGTTCGGTGTTGGTGAGATTTTCCAATTTCAAAATAAAACAAGAGGTTGTTAAGATTGGCTTGGCAGAAAAAAGGATTTATGCACCAAGAGAGAAAAGTCTTCGTGGACCACGATTACGCCCCGGAGGTCCTTAAAAAGCGCCGGGAATACAATGACGTGAAAAAGGTGCTAAGAGAGAAGAAACTGCGCTTTCAGACGCCATTTCCTGCGAAGTTAAGGGTCTTCTACGGTGAAGAGACATGTCTCTATAACTCAGCGGAAGAAGCTACAATTGACATGGCGAGAAGAGGGCTCCCGGTTACGGTGTTTAAACCCGCAGCAGACCCGAGCGATAGGATCAAGGCTCAAACGTGGACCACACAGAGACCTTCAAAATCCACGGGCCAGCAGCGGGAAACCCACCGCCAGAGCGTCACGGATAAACTGGCCGTCTTCAGATTGGAATAGCAACCTTTTTTTCTTTTTTTTTTTTAGTCAATCTGCACATCCAACCCCCCTCATACAAGGTAACAAGCACTAAAGGAGATGCATATCCAGCATGTGGTAAAACATTTCATGGAGCAGTCATAATATTAGAAACAAATAAGTCTTTTTAATTTAAAAAAAATGTTAAAATAGAAATGTGACAATGATCCACATGTTCTCCCCACACTAACAAATACTGTTTTAGCGTGAATGTTTGCTGTGATGGGGATGGGAGGCTGCACACAATTTCATAGGTTATAGGCATAAAAAAAAAAAAAATCATTACAAGTTCGGATTGGGTTCTGAAATTCACGTTAAAAGCATGGGTCAACTTACAGTGGTAAGAGAGGGCCCTCAACACGTAACAGAGTTTGAGGAATTTCCCTCAGAGCCAACACTCCATCAGGGCTCTTACAGGGTCTTTAAAGAGACCCCAGCTCAGGAAGTTTTTTTGACAGTTTTTTGTTTTAAAGTTTCGTACACTATATTCTTAATGTTTTTTATGTTCTTAATGTTCTTTCAGTTTCTGAGTAGCAAAAAAGAGGGCCACCACACTGTTATACTAAATAAGAAAATACAATGGAGAAACAGGGTGTAACCAAAATAGCCTCATATAATGTAAAAGGGATCCTGAATCCAGTTAAAAGATCCAAGATTCTACGCAAAATGAAAAAAGACAAAGCAGAAATAATATTGTTACAAGAAACCCACCTAACAGACGTGGAACACACTAAACTCAATAGACAAGGGTTTAAAATGATCTGTTCATCTTCATATAAGTCAGGGAGGAGGAGGGGAGTAGCGACACTGATAACAACCAAAATTACATTTGAAAAAAAATCAGAACACAAAGATAAAGAAGGGAGGTACAGTTTGGTAATTGGGCGGCTAGAGGGAGAAGATATCACCCTGCTGAATGTATATGCACCACCAGGGGCTAAATGGAAATTTTATAAAAATGTATTCGACCTAATGATAACTAAAGCCCAAGGTTTAGTGATATGTGGTGGAGACTTCAATCTAAGACTGAATCCATACTGGGATGCAACAGGTAATTCTTCACATCAAAATAACACTCAAAGTAGGAAAACTCGGATGCTATTAAAAGAAATGGGAATCTGTGACGTGTGGAGGGAATTCAACCCCAATGTAAAAGATTATACTTTTTATTCAACGCCACATTCATCTTACTCAAGGATTGATTACTTTTTTATGTTTAATAGAGACATTGGAAGAGTAAAAACATGTAAAATAGGACTGATGGATCTCTCTGACCACAGTCCGATCTATATGGACTTAAACATCCAAAAATACACAAATAATACATTTTCCTGGAGGTTGAATTCAAATGTCCTGAAAGGACCACTGAAAGATGAATTGGAATCAGATATTCTCAGATATTTGGAAGAAAACGATAATGGAGAAGTATCCCCTTTAATACTGTGGGATGCGTGCAAAGCTGTAATAAGGGGAAAAATTATTGCAAAACTGGCAACCCAAAAGAAACTGAGACAAGAAAAACTAATCACATTAGAGTCAGAACTCAAGAACCTAGAAAAAGAACACAAAGGCAACACTCATTCTAATGGCTCGCTCAAGATTAAAGAAATTAAAAATCAAATAAATGAGATCTACACAATAGAAATCCAGAAGAAACTTACATTTCTGAAACAAAAACACTACGAAGCAGGCAGTAAATCGGCAAAATTACTAGCCTATAAATTGAGGAAACATCAAACAGAAAGAGCAACCTACAAAATCAGAGACCCAGCATCAAAGGAAATAAAATTCAGAATTCAGGATATTCTTAAAAGCTTCGAGAATTACTATAAGAACTTATACTCCCACAAAAAACATAAAAACGCATCCGAGACATTCCTAAACACATTAAACCTTCCCCAACTTACGGAATCACAAAATAAAACACTACTGTCAGAAATACAACCTAAAGAATTGGAAAAAGCAATTATGAAACTTAAAGCTAACAAATCCCCAGGAGCAGATGGCTATACAGCAGAATGGTACAAAACCTTTAAACAGCAACTATCTCCTCTCCTCCTGAAAACATTTAACTATGTCCTCCACACAGGGGAAATCCCCCCCTCCTGGAGAGAAGGGGTCATTGCAGTTATACCTAAACCTGAAAAGGATAAACTAGAATGCTCCAACTACAGACCAATCAGTGTATTAAATCAGGACTATAAGCTTTTTACCATTATCCTTGCCAAAATGTTAGAAAACATACTGACAGACTTAATTCACTTAGACCAAACAGGTTTTATAAGACAAAGACAGACACAAGACAACATTCGACGCACTTTACACATAATTCATCATATAAAAAAATATAACTTAAATGCAGTCATATTGGGATTAGATGCTGAAAAAGCATTCGATTCGGTTGACTGGTCTTTCCTATATAGAATCTTATCCAGTTTCAATTTTCATAACAACTTCATTAGAACTATACAGGCATTATATAAAAAACCAACAGCTAAAATAAGGATTAACGGTAATTTATCATCATCTTTTGAGCTGGAAAGAGGATGTCGTCAGGGCTGCCCCCTGTCTCCACTGCTCTTTGCAATCTTCATAGAACCTCTGAGCCAATGGATAAGACAAAACCAAAAAATTCAAGGTATTACACTTGGTCAGAAGGAACATAAAATAGCACTCTTTGCCGATGACATTTTAATATACCTAGGGCAGCCGGACACTTCTTTACCAGAACTAATCTCAGTTTTTTCAGACTATGGAGATTTATCGGGGTACAAATTAAACATGCATAAAACCCAAATTTTAACATTCAACTATGATCCAAATCATTATTCACTAAGTGAACTCAAAACTAACTGGGAGGTGGAATCTATGAAATATCTGGGGGTCAATATCCTGAAACAACTCAACAAAATTATAACACTAAACTATGATCCACTGGTGACAAAAATAAAATCTGACCTAGCAAGATGGAATATGATACCATTCTTAGGTACTGCACAAAGAATTGAAGCAGTCAAAATGAATATACTTCCACGTCTTCTATACCTTTTCCAAACAATACCGGTAGAACCTCCCTAAAAAACATGGCAGGAGCTGGACAGAAGGATCTCAAGATTCATATGGCAGGGCAAAAGACCTAGAATCAAATATAGAACCTTACAGCTAAACAAAGACAAAGGTGGGCTCGCGCTGCCAAATATCAGGGACTATTTTAAAGCCGCACAAATTAAAACTTTAATAGAGATATGTAACCCAGTCTACACTGCACAATGGAAGGAGATGGAATGCCAAATAACAAGTGACATCCCCCTACAGGTGATAATAGGGAACAATGCCTTACCTAAACTCTTGAATAACACTAACCAGTGGATAGAGACCCCGCTAAAAATTTGGTTTAAGATAGTCAGAGAGAATCAAGCTAAAGAGCCCTATCGACTTCTGCAATGGATTGCCTATGATCAAGACTTTACCCCCAATAAAACAGACACTAGATTTAAAGAGTGGAAAGAGAAAGGGCTGATAAAATATTACGATTTTTTTTTAGGGGCAAACTTTAAGAAGTTTTGAAGATTTGAAAAAACAAGGTCTAATAAATCAAGATCTTTACAGGTTCTTTCAGCTTAGACACCACATAAACAAAATACTTAAAAAGGAGGATTTGGAAAGGGCCCAGTCAGGTGTTCTGAAGGTCTTCTTAATGGCATATAAAGGGATCCCAGGGATCAGATACATTTCTAAAATATACCAAGGTCTTCAAGACTTAAAAGGAGACAACACATCATATATAAAAGAGAGATGGGAAAAAGAGGGGAATTTCACTTTACAATTGGAAATATGGGAAAAGCTAAATAAACAGTAATGGAAAAGTACCTCATCCCTGCAGTGGAGAGAATTTGGATGGAAAAATTTGGTAAGATTTTTCAGAACACCTGCACAAAACAAATTTACCCATAAGGGGTTGAACTGTTGGCGCTTGTGTGGTGAAAAGACTGCAAATCATTTTCATGTGTTTTGGTCATGCCCAGTTATCCACCAATGGATAACTGGGCATGGACCAATGTACAGACAATATTGGGGAAAATATTCAAAATAACAGTTCCCTTTTCTTTTGTAACTTTGTATTTGGGTTTACTACCGGACTCACTGGAAAGACGAGGAGATAAATACTTATTCAATGTTTTAATATTGGCAAGTAAAAAAGCCCTAACTAAAAAATGGTTGCTGAAGGACTGTCCTACACCTGAAGATTGGATTAACGTGATTCAAGACATTTACTTGATGGAAAAGTTGACATTCGCACTGAGACAGGACATGGATGGGTTCATGAACTTTTGGCAACCCTGGATCGCATATGTGTCTTCCATTAGATCTAATCTTTGACAAATACCATTTCAATGATGGTTCCACTCTTTGTTCCAACACTACTCAGATGCTCTTTTACTTTTAATTACTTAATTTTCTGTTTGTTTGTTTTTTGCTGTTCTGTTTGTTTGTTTGTTTGTTTTTTTTATTTTATTCACTTTAATTTCACTTTTCTTTCACTTTAAAAAAAAAAGGGGGTGTTGTAATAATTATCCTACCAATGTTGTCAAATAGCAAAAAACAAGGGAACATGTGATGAAAATGTAAACAATGCAATGCTGTAATGACCTGTATACCCTTTACAAAAACTTAAAAAAAAAAAAAAAAATCCTTCAATGTGATTTTCTGGATTTTTTTTTCCTCATTTTGTCTCTCATAGTTGGGGTATACCTATGATGAAAATTGGAGACCTCTCTCATCTTTTAAGTGGGAGAACTTGCACAATTGGTGGCTGACTAAATACTTTTTTGCCCAACCGTAATTCTGTTGAACCCCAATTGAAAAGCATTGTCTGATTTTCATTGGTTAATTTTCATAGAATTTTTATTTATTTCCACTTTTGTCAGATTCAAGTTATTTCTGGGACCATTGTGGGTTTTTCTTTCATTAACAGAGGGGTACCAACAATTTTGTCCACGTGTGTATTTTACTTACCAGGAAAAAAAAATCTGAGAGACCTAATGCTGTACATTGTAGCAGGAATACTCCAACTCTGTTAATACATAAATTATCACATAAAGAACTGACCCTAAATCAGCTACAATAATGCACTTTTTATTATTTAACTTATGAAGTGTTAACAAGTGAACAACTTCAATGCATGAAGCATGTAGACATCCTCTCACTGTATTCCGGTCCCTCCAGGATTTCATGACTGTTTTTTGATTGTTGTGGCCCAAAAAGCCTGAATTTGTGGGAGCTTTTGCAAAAAGTTGCAATAAAATCTGCAACTTTTTTTTTTTTTTTTTTTTTTTTTAGAGTTTTTTTGCAATCAGAGTTGTGAGAAAGTACAAATTTTAAAGTAGCTGCTTTTTCCATAGTTTACAGTGATGCTGTTCTATGCAACACCACAAGAAAAGCACAGGATTGCCAAAAATTTCCTGTTAGTGATTTATTCAGAGTTAGTGGTGTGAAAAAGTATTTGCCTCCTTCCTGATTTCTCATTTTTTTGTATGTTTGTCACACTCAAATGTTTCAGATCATCAAACAAATTTAAATATTAGACAAAGATAACACAAGTAAACACAAAATGCAGTTTTTAAATGAAGGTGTTTATTATTCAGGGGAAAAAATCCAAACCTACATGGCCCTGTGTGAAAAAGTGATTGCCCCTGAAATGTAATAACTGGTTGGGCTACCCTTAGCAGCAACAACTGCAATCAAGCATTTGTGATAACTGGCAATGAGTCTTTTACAGCACTGTGGAGGAATTTTGACCCACTGATCTTTGTAGAATTGCTGTAATTCAGCCACATTGGAGGGTTTTCGTGCTTTGGTCATCAAGAGATGAGAATAAAAGCGCTATACAAGTGAATGCCATTTGCCATGAACCGCCTTCCACAGCATCTCAATGGGATTCAGGTCAGGACTTTGACTAGGCCACTCCAAAGTCTTCATTTTGTTTTTCTTAAGCTATTCAGAGGTGGACTTGCTGGTGTGTTTTGGATCATTGTCCTGCTGCAGAACCCAAGTGCGTTTCAGCTTGAGGTCACAAACAGATAGCCGGACATTCTCCTTCAGGATTTTTTAGTAGACAACAGAATTCATGGTTCCATTTACCACAGTAAGTCTTCCAGGTCCTGAAGCAGCAAAACAGCACCAGACCATCACACGACCACCACCATATTTTACACTTGGTATGATGTTCCTTTTCTGAAATGCTTTTACTTTTACGCTGGATGTAATGGGACACACACCTTCCAAAAAGTTCAACTTTTGTCTCGTCCGTCCACAGAGTGTTTTTCCAAAAGTCTTGGGGATCTTCAAGATGTTTTCTGGCAAAACTGACACGAGCCTTTATGTTCTTTTTGCTCAGCAGTGGTTTTCGTCTTGAAACTCTGCCACGCAGGCCATTTTGCCCAGTCTCTTTCTTATGGTGGAGCCATGAAGACTGACCTTAACTGAGGATAGTGAGGCTTGCAGTTCTTTGGATGTTGTGGTGGGGTCTTTTGTGATATCTTGGATGAGTCGTCGCTGCACTCTTGGGGCAATTTTGGTCGGCTGGCCACTCCTGGGAAGGTTCACCACTGTTCCATGTTTTTGCCATTTGTGGATAATGGCTCTCACTGTGGATCGCTGGAGTCCCAAAGCTTCAGCAATGGCTTTATAACCTTTTCCAGACTGATAGGTCTCAATTACTTTGTTTCTCATTTTTTTCTGAATTTCTTTGGATTGCAGCATGATGTCTAGCTTTTGATGATCTTTTGGTCTGCTTCACTTTGTCAGGCAGGTCCTATTTAAGTGATTTCTTGATCGAGAACAGGTGTGGCAGTAATAAGGGCTGGGTGTGGCTAGAGAAATTGAACTCAGCTTTCCAAAGATGTGATAAACCACAGTTAATTTATGTTTTCCCGGGGGTGGGGGGGGCAATCACTTTTTCACACAGGGCCATGTAGGTGTGGATTTTTTTTTTTTACCCTTAATAATAAACACCTTCATTTAAAAACTGCATTTTGTGTTTACTTATGTTATCTTCACGATTCAAAGGCTTCATTATCATGTGCACAGTTAAAAAATGCTCCATTTCCTGAGCAGTGAAATTCTTTCTTTGCTCTCCGAACGAATGCCAAGGTAATGGGTACCCAACAATGTAATAAGGTAATAACACAATAACTCAATATGAATCAATACTCATATGAATGGATGCTAACAACACACACACACCAACACACAGTTAGGCAATTAGGACACCTTAAGCACACCTTGATACTAAATTAAATTAAATCACCCTTATTGTCATTCAGCCATACAACCAGTCACGTACAGTAGAACGAGATTGTGCTTTACCTATCTACAGTGTCAATCACACACACACCAGTGCAGAATCAGAGGGTCGCTGCCATGCAAGGTGCCGCCACAGATTTCCCTTCTCCATTCCGTTATTGCTGAGCACCAAGCTGGATGGCAGGAAGTTCCACTTTTATATGGTCTTTGGCATGACCCGGCCGGGATTTGAACCCCTGCCTCCCGGGTGTGGGGCGGATACTCTACCAACTGAGCCACCACTCCGGTAAATACTAATGAGTACTAATAACACACACTAGGCAATTTGGACAGTTAAAGCAGTCAAACAAGAGGAATGAAATTGAAAATTCACTGGATGACTATAGTGGATAATGGTATATTGATATCAAAGATGATGTGAACCTGAGATGACATAAGCCTGTGTACAGTGTGCAAATGAGCATTGTGCAAATGAGCAGTATATAAATTACAAATTAGCACCCGGTGTGAGAATTTCTCTGTAACGATAGTACCAGTAGACTGTACATGATAAATAGCAGCAGAGATGATATGGACATCAGATGGGTGAGACTATATACACTGTACAGGTGAGCAATGTGCAAATTTGGCAGCCGGTGTGTGAGTTCCTATATGCAAAGCTGTGTTGAGGAATTTTGGGAGTTTTATTTGTTCAGGAGTCTGATGGCAGTGGGAAAGAAGGAGTTTTTCAGTCTGGTTGTCCTGCATTTCACACTTCTATACCTCGAGCCTGAGGGTAGAAGTGTGAACTATCTGTGCTGGGGGTGGGTGGGGTCCCGGAGGATGGCGTTAGTTCTCCTTTGGACTCTGCGGTGGTAGATACTCTGCAGAGGGGAGTGGAGTCCTGATGATCTTCTTGGCTGTTTTCACCACTCTCTGCAGGCATTTGCGGTCCAGGACAGTGGTGCTGCCATACCACACAGTGATGCAGTTGGTCAGGATGCTCTCGATGATGCAGCTGTAGGAATTGTTGAGGATCTTGGGGGACATGCCAAACTTCTTCAGCCTCCTCAGAAAGTACAGCAACTGTTGAGCTCTCTTAAGCCTCATTTCCACTAGCCCAGCACACCTCGGAACGGCTCGATTCACTTCAACACGGCTCGGAATGCTTCTGTCTC
Source organism: Pholidichthys leucotaenia (assembly GCA_020510985.1). Lineage (NCBI taxonomy): Eukaryota > Metazoa > Chordata > Actinopteri > Cichliformes > Pholidichthyidae > Pholidichthys > Pholidichthys leucotaenia. The sequence continues at coordinate 1,639,125 of JAJAQF010000046.1, read as the reverse complement.
CATTAGCACGGTGTTGTGCTTGGGCTGGGATGGTTGGGATGGTTATAACAGTGAGGCGGTGCCACAGCGAGGCGGCGCCACACTCCCAGCGAGGTGGGGCCACACTCCCGTGATGTAACGCACGCGACCCAAGCAAAACATAACACACAGCTGTACAAGGCCACTCCTCGGTCTGTGGCTTTTTTCACCGTAAACACCAAAAAGGACCGCCAGACAAGGGTACAGGCAGCGAGATGAAAACACTCTGGAATAGTTCTGCAGCTTCTGGGAGAGCCAAAGGCGTGAGGATACAAACTAGGTCGTATATGACAGTAAGCTAATGGTTGCTAATGCTAGTTTGCTATAAGTACGTCGTGCTACACTTTAATGTCTGCAAGTTATTGCTGTTAGGTACTAAAATATGTACGCTGTGTGTGTTTCAGATGGCTCTGTGGTGGGGAAATTACTGCTTCATTCGCTCTGGGCGTGCCTGTCACGGATGTCATCAGCCTGTCACTGATGTCAGCAGCCTGTCACTGATGTCAGCACAGCTTCACAAACGAGCAGTGGTTATAGAGCTTAAGAATGTCTGTAGAAACGTTTTATTTCCTGTACAACAAATTGCTCTGATCTGCTTGAAAATCATGGAGAGACTGTTGAGACATCATGGACTTACCTGCTTCTGCAGCAGAGTCTGAGATGGTGTCATAGAAAAAAATGATCAGCTGACACAACTTGATCGCCAGGTTAATAACTATATTAGCCACAAAATATATATTCAAAAAGTAAACTTTACTGAGTTAGGTATAATAAGATATATTTGACAGTTATCATGCATTTTAGGCAAAAACAAACTTGATCTAGGATTAAAAGCAATTAAAATAATGCAGTCACAAGGTTACATGGAAACATGTACTGTAGAAATATATATTCTCTGCATCAACAATGCACTAGATATGCATTCATGTTGTATTGCACTGGGATTTGCACTGACAATAAACCTCTGAAGTTTTTGCAGATGTCTCTTTTTTTATATGTGAAGGTTACCACCATAAATTAAATACTGAAAGACTGGAAAAGCTAAGAATAATCCAGCAGTTTGAGAAATCACTTTTGGTTTGGTGTAACTCTGTCAACAGAATTATGAACCATAAAACAGTTTGTGTTAAAATGTTAAATCCCATTAAACCTAATCCGGGGGCTTCCAATCATGTGTCATGGGGGGCCAAGACCCTGCAGGTTCTCTCTTCTACCCAGTCTCTTCAGCAGGTGTTGTCACTGATCAGTCAGTGGAAGAAGTTCAGTGGAATCTGCTGTTGAAGACACTGGTTGGAGGTAAAGCCTTCAGGGTCTTGGCCCTCCATGGCACATGATTAGACACAACCCCCCCCCCCCCCCGCCCAAACCCATTATGATGAAGAGCAGATGCTAATATGACCCAGAATTCCTCCATATACTGGTACTGTCACTATTGAGAAACGTGTTATATGTCAATTTAATCCTATCCAACTTTTACTTTCAAAATAAGTGTAAATATTTGCAAAAAGCACACATTATTAGAAATATGTTATATTTCAATTTAATACTATCCCACTTGTACTTACAAAAAAGTGTGAATATTCATAAAAAGCACACACATGCAAAAGGTAGCACCACAAGCAGTGGGTCACAGCAGTTTTGGGCAACAGCAACACAATTGTGTATCCTTTGCCAATCTGTCTGCTGTTATTTAATGTTTAACAGTTAAGGGACGGATGATTATATGCTCCAAAACTGGAGAAACTTTCTGATAAAAAAGCTGCAGCAACACAAGTCACTTTTGGTTTGAATTAACTGCCAAATGACCTAGAAATAATGAGCTGAAACTTGTTTTTATTCGTATTAAATAATGAGACAGTGGCACACTGGCCAACACCAAATTGTATTATTTTTTACATCCTAGGGCATTTTGGATGTACTGAATAAAAAAAATTCATGTTTTTCACCTACAGGTCAACGTTTGAAACAACAGTATTGGTATTTTCCGTTTTGATGATGCTACACTCCTTCTAAAGTATTGTAATTCTCTGAATTTGGAATGCCGATAGAACATTCAATTTACATATACTTACTTTTTTACCTACTTTGACTTGTAAGCTTGATCAGTCTCTCCTGCTGCATTTTAAAGTCCAACTGTGCAACTTCTTATAAGTTAACATAAAAAATGTACCCAAAGTTTAGAACTGGATCATGTGGTGCTAATTTTTTATGATATTTCAATAAAAAGAACAGAAAGCTTACAAAAACATTTGTTTTTTGGTCTAGTTAAAAATTACATTACCTTTACAATGGTTGACCCCTGACAGGATGATCAGCATCATTTTGATCAGACTAGGCAATGGAATTTCTATGTAATTATACTGTTTTATAATTCAGTGTTATAACAGACAAACCACACTTTGATCCAAAAGAATTCCATTTTATTATATACAAAATATTAAAATAAAAAAAAAACTTTGCAACACAACAAGAAGGTTAATCGACATTTTATACACGCCGACCACTGAGTGCCTCTACCAGCTTCCAAAAATGGGTCAGGAAGGCTCGGTTGAATGAAGCCGTCTCTGCCAGCTCCTGCCTTCTCAAGGCAACATTCTGCTCCTGGGCTACCCTCGTGTTTTCTGCAACCTCATTTAAATGTTGCAAATATTTATCATTGAATAGATTTTGCGCCTGGTGGCGGGACAGATTCACATTGGAGAATCCGGGCGGGCTGGCGCGGCGGACGCGTGGGATGATTCTACAAGGAAAATGCACACAATAAAATACATCACGAAAGTGCAAGATATACAGAAAAGACAATAGTTTTTAACAAGATTACATAAGCTTATTTCAGCGCATTGTTCACATGAATACTTGAAAGAAAAGCGTGAGTCCACAGTGTGCTGCGATAAAGCAGAGCGATCATCATCCACAAATGAACAGCTTTTTTATTGCATAAATAAAATGAGCATCTTACCGAATATATTTGCGAAAAAACGCACAATAATAAAAAAAAAAAAAATCACTGTTAAAGGACTCTGGTGTCGAGACCTCCCGGTATATTTTCTCATTCCGGGTGGCTCCGTCTAACTCGCGCTGGATGCGTTCGTCTGACAATGCAGTGAGCAGACACTGCACCTCCTCATTGGTCCATGGAACACCCTTATTACGCGAAGCCATTTTTGATAGAGAATAAATGAAAATAGCACAGCAATACACTGAAAAAATAAACCGGCCACAGTGGTTGCGTGCTGAGTAATGGCGGTCGTGAAGATTCGGCGGTAGAGGTCGCTTTTCGTGACGTTACAACCTGACCAATCAGCGGCGGTTACGAACTGACCAATCAGCGGCGGTTACAACCTGACCAATCAGCGCCGACCAGTCTGTTAACGTCACAACACGGCCCAGTTCAGCACTGCTGTACCCTGCCCTTGAGCGGGGCTGAGAATCACGGCTGTTAAACCGTGTTGGGGCTAGTGGAAAGGCGTACAAAGCGTGCTGAGCCGTCCCGTGTTGTGCTAAAGCGTGCTAGTGGAAAAGGGCCTTTAACCAGCTCTGTGGTGTTGTGTGTCCACATAAGGTCCTTGCTGATGTGGATGCCCAGGTATTTAAAGCTGCTCACCCCTTCCATCTCAAGCTTCTGGATGAACAGCGGCCGATGGGATCTCCTCCTCCCTTTCCTCATGTCCACTATCATCTCCTTTGTCTTGTCCGTGTTGAGGATGAGGTTGTTGTCCTCACACCAGGTTGGCCACCTCCCTCCTGTAAGAGGCTTTGTCATTACCAGTGATGTATCCTATCACTGCTGTGTCATCTGCAAACTTTAGGATGATATTGTCCTTGTGGGAGGCAACACAGTTATGGGTGAAGAGGCTGTAGAGGATGGGGCTGAGAACACAACCCTGTGGGACACCTGTGTTCATGATGATGCTGGCTGAGGTCCTGTTACCCATCGTGACAGGCTGGGGCCTGCCAGTTAGAAAGTCCAGTAGCCAGTTGCAGAGGGTGGGGTGCAGGCCAAGTGAAGACAGTTTGTTGGTGAGTTTGTGGGGGATGACTGTGTTGAAAGCGGTGCTGTAGTCGACAAGGAGCATCCTAATGTAGGAGTCTATATCTTCCAGGTGGGAGAGAGAATAATGGAGTGCCACAGCAATGACATCTGAGGTGGACCTGTTGGGCCGGTAGGCATACTGCAGGGGGTCTAGGGGGTCCGGTATGCTGTCCTGAATGAGGGGAAGCACCACTCTCTTGAAGCACTTCATGATGATTGGAGTGAGTGCTACCAGTCTGTAATCATTCAGACAGGTTGGCGGGCCCTTTCTGGGGGGAGGGGTATGATGGTTGTGGTTTTGAAACAGGAGGGGACTATGTTCTGGTTGAGGGAGAGGTTGAAGATTGATGTGAGAACGTCAGTCAGCTCGGCAGTGCATGCTCTGAGGGCCCGCCCAGGTATGTTGTCTGGTCCTGCTGCCTTGCGAGGGTTGATATTCCTCAGTGCTTTGTTTACCTGGCCTGGTGAGACTTTTAGTGTGTGTGTGTGTGTGGGGGGGGGTGTTATCTTTGTCTAATATTTAAATTTGTTTGATGATCTGAAACATTTAAGTGTGACAAACATAAAAAATTGAGAAATCAGGAAGGGGGCAAGCACTTTTTCACACCACTATAAATGTTAAGTAAAATCTAAGTAAGTAAAACTAAGTAAAATCACCAGCACTGTATTCTTGCTGAGAACTTAAAAAGATAAATAAAAGAGTTAGTCATGACAACAACTAAATTGCATTGAATGCATGTTAGTCTGGAGAAAATTATGGCAGCACCTTCCTGAATTTGAAAACTAAGACCCTGAAAAATTTAAGGTCTTCTTCTGTGCTGAAATCCACGATCAAGCAGGGATGGTTCCTTCACTGACCACCTCTTCCCTTAAGAACATCTCAGTGCAGGATGGAGCTTGGAGTGGAAACCCAGCCTTCACACATCTGAAGGGGAGATGAAAAGGAGAATAGATTTCCAAGTAAATAATCAGATGTTTAGATCCCCACACCATAGTCGGGTTTAATAATTTAGTTTCTTTTGTTTTTTGTTTATATTTTAACTACAAATTAACTTTCAATTTTTGAAAACTAACTAACTAACTAACTAACCTGCACTTATATAGCGCTTTTCTAGTCACAAAGACCACTCAAAGCGCTTTCATTAATACTAACCCTCTATTCTAAGGGCCCATAGGAAACAAAAATATCTAGGGACAATTTAGAACAGCCAATTAACCTAACATGCATGTTTTTGGCATGTGGGAGGAAACCGGAGAAATCCCGGAGTAAACCCACGCAACACGGGGAGAACATGCAAACTCCACACAGATCACTGTTGGTCGGGGGCTGGGATCGAACCCACGATCCCCACAATCCCCCGGCCAAGGGTAAACTGTGCTGCCGCAGTGCTAACCACTGCGCCACCGTGCAGCCCAGGGAAAAGGGTTTCAATTCATTTCTTGGAAGATTTGGTAATATCAGTTTAGTTCTACTGAGTAAAAATGGGTTGTTGTACTGCAGCCTTTATTAATTCTGCCATTTTCATGTTATTGTAATTATTATTATTATCTTCAAATCTCTCACTCAAGTGCTAGAAGTCCAAAATGTCAAAAACGTCATTCAATAGAAACATTACATGAATGCAGCTGCTGCTGCCATGAAGTCCTGACTATAAATAAACCTTTATTCTGCATTTATTTACATCGCTTAACCAATGGGTTACTACTATAACCAGAGTTTGTAAAGAAAACACCACCATGCTGGATGAATCAATTTATGAAACAAATGTTAAAAACTGTGATATTTTACTTAGCCACAGCAGGTACAACAGTCTCCCTCTCTAGTCTGCTGTTGTTCTCCTTGTGTTTTCCATTTGAAAATTGTTGATCAGTCGTCGACTTTTATGTTCCAACATAGCACTGCACATAGTACAAAACTGTTTATCCCCACTTTATGAAAAATATTCGGGAACTGTTGAGCGCAGTCATTAGCCCTGAGTTTTGTTGATAAATTAACGCTGACAAGTCCTCTCTGTGGCTTCCTGCCAAATGTAAACATGGAAGTAATGTGAGCGTGCAGTGCATAGAACTCTCGCATGATTGTTCATCATGCGAGACTTTAGCCAACTGCTTGAGTTTTGTGTTTCACAGACTGTAAAAGCATTATATTAAAAGACTGATCCGTGGATTTTGTGGATCGATGTCAGCTCAGTCAAATGTGGGTTGATTTAAATTGTTGGATCGATCTTTTGAGCCCACCCCATCTCTCTGCTTTGTCTTGACAGAAGAACAAGACCAGTTTTATCATTAAGAAGACAAAATGAGCCTGTTTGAGATGTTAACACAATGAAGTTATCTTCATCATGAACATTTATGCAGTAATTGCATAGTTGTCCACAATTAAGCATCCCACTCAATTTTGTCTCCTTTACAATATTTTAGATGAGGAACCACACACGTCAGACCCCCAACTGAACCGGGTTCTCCGCTCAACAAAATCAAAGGTTGCAGTCCAGCTAAAAAGAGCACCACGTTTGCCCCCAAGGAAGTGCTTTATATGCGGAAGAGGCGAAAAGTATGCAATTCCAAAACACAATAGAAAGACGGTAAAAGAAACCCTTCAACGATGTAAATCACTGAAAACAGGTAAGCTGCTACAGGCAGCAGAAGCAAGAAAGGATGAAAACCTGCTAAGAAGAATCTGGGAATTTGATTCTGTTGCCTCAGAAGTCACGTATCATTCCTCATGCTACAGGAATTACACCAGATTTCTGTACACAAGATAGAGTAGCCACTATCAGATTGGGTACAAGCACGTCTGTACCTCCATAGAATACTGAGGAAAAGAAACGGAAAGAACTGACGTCTCTGCTTAAAAATCTCCCTCCTTAAAGGCCAAACTACAGCAGTCACATCTTTTTTTAAGTTTCAGAAGTCACCAAATATGTTTTTATCTGCAAGGAAGCTCTGACACCTCATGATATGCTCCAAGCTGCTTCATCAGCATCATCTGATGATGACAGTGGTAACACAAGAGCACTTTAAAAGAACATGACACAAGTGAGACAAGTCTCTTGTCCCATGCAGCTATGTCACTAAGAGATGTTCTACTGGACAAGCATAAAATAACACCGAAAATTATACAACTGCTCACGCTGTCAGCTGCATCACACCTGATCCCAAATCAGCTCTTCAGTTTCACTGCCTGGATGACCACAAATACTGTCACTGATGATTAAAGAGTGAAAGTTTGTGAAGATGACACAGACAAGATTGTTTCCATTTCCCAGGATATTGCATGACAACAACAACAGAAGCACCAGGCATTGGCCATGGCTGTTAGACGCATGACAGGATCAGCTCAACTGAGAGGCTTGGTAAGTGGTTTAGGGCACTGCTCCTCTAGTGCTGGAACAGGGCTCAGCCTTGAGGCCTTTACATACTCTGCAAGAACAGAGAAATTGGTTCTTTTTCTTGAGACAGTAAGAACAAAGCTCTTTCTGGCCTGGACATTTCATACTTCACAAGAAACTCAAGTGCAGAACTCCTGGGAAATTCAAATTTTTGACCAATCACACAACAGTTCTCAAACACCACACAAGAAAAAAAGTCCTGCCATGATGATGTGTCAAGAACGAGCTGCAAGAACTCCCAAACCAGGGCTGCAAGAACAACAAGATGTCATTTTGTTCTTGCAGCCCTGGGAGAGAGAACAAATTTCTCTTCTTTGCTAACAACAATGTGAACTATGCTCAATGGCACCCCATCCACCTCAAAGACATGGTTTCTTTGGAGCAAAGTCACCCTGGAATGTTCCACGAATTTCAGCTGGGAAAGTTTGTGGTCCACAAGACTCACAGGGAATTCTCCGGCATAGCCATTGACCAAGCTCATGAGCAGGCCAATGCTGTCGTGAAAGGTGATGGTGGTGCCATTAGAGTTACTGAGGATCCATCTGCACTGAGGCGATGGATGGTTTCTGGACCAGAAGTTAGCCAGTTAGTTAACCAGTATGAGTTGGCTTCACAGGTTAAAGCTGCAAATGAAGATATCAAGCATCATGAGCAGAACAGTCAGTCTCAGAAGTCCTTCACTGACAAGGTCAAGAAGTTTTTTGGTGTGATGAAGGACCTGGGCAATCCTTTCCTGGAGGAATCCAAGGGTCTGCTCACACTGGACACAAAGCTCATCGCACATCCCAGTGCTGCAGAGCTTGTTAGGACTCATTTTGAGAAAGGTGAAGTTGCCTTCAAAGACTTTTTCAATGGTCTGGGTGATGAGGCTTCCTTCTACAAGCCAATCAAAAAGAACAAAACTGACTTCTTTCGGCAACAGGCAGCTGTAGATTCCAGCGACAAAAAGAAGGAGGTACTTAAAAGTGACTGCAATCAGTTCTCGCAGCTTTTCATATCATGTCAAGCTCGAGAGTGTGATCTACTGGAGTTCTTCAGGCACAAGAATCAGTCCTTTCCTGCAGCACTGAGTGACATGGGGAATCTCCATTCTGGAAAGAAGTCTGACCTTGCTGACCGTCTGGAAGATGCCATTTCTCTCCCTGACACTCAACCAGAATGTGATGCTATCATCAGTGATGGTTCTGCTCTTGTTCACTCACTGTCTCCAAAGACATCAAAGACCTTTGAGGAATATGCTGTACGTGATGTAGTACCAAAGATCCAGTTTTACTCGTCAAAGTATGAACACACAGACATAGTTTTTGATGTATACAAAACATCAAGCCTGAAAGCTGAAACAAGGTCAAAGCGAGGAAAGGGAACTCGGCGTAGAGTGACAGACAAAACCAAACTACCACCCATCTGGTCAAGCTTCCTGAGAGACAGTGACAACAAGACTGAGCTCTTTCACTACCTTGCAGACAAGATTATATCCATGTGTCCCAACAATGTTGTAATTGTGACCAAGGATGATCGGGCATTGTCAAACAAGACCTTCAACCTTGATGGCTTAAGTCCTTGCAACCATGAATAAGCTGACTCCAGGATATTCACACATGCTCTTCATGCAGCAAAGCAACAGACGAAGTCTGTCTTGATCAAAGCATGTGACACAGATATTCTGGTTATTGCAGTCAGTGTCTTTTCAACTCTTCAGGATGCAGGCTTGGAAATGGTGTGGGTAGAATTTGGTCAGGGTCAGTCCATAAGATGGTTTCCTATTCACGATCTGGTAGATAAGCTTGGTCCAGAGAAAGCTAGTAGTATGTGCTTCTTTCATGCTTTCACTGGCTGCGACGTGGTGTCAGCCTTTCGAGGTAGAGGCAAGACAACTGCATGGCAAACATGGGGGTTTTGTCCTGAAGTGAGCCCAGTGAGCACTTCACTTCCGCCCTCCAAAGAGAGCAGACGCTCTTCTTCCCCGCTCCGGCTCCCTATCTCTCTCTCCCTCCCTAACTGACTGGATCCCAGCTTGCTATCGTCTGTGTCTGCGTGTCTTACTGCTGATTTATCAAATGAAATTATGGATTTAATAAGCTGGGCTTTGAACGCAATTGACACTGTTTTTTCAACGAGGAAATCGGGCCCGGGGGAGCCTATCTGTCCTGCAGGAACTGCTGCTGCGGGTTATTTAAAGGACACAAGCAATTGGAAACTCTTGTGCCTGTGTGATCTTTCTATTGAAGATATTGAAGATTTATATCTTTTCGGAGCAATGGTCATCGGAATTCTACTGATTGGCTTTGGGATTGTTCTGGTGCACCGCAAATTGAAGAAGATGGACAGAGCTTATCAAAAAGCAGACCCGACGAAGCTTGTGGTGTAATCTAAGGATTACATATGTGGAGCCACTAGGGGGCGACACAGACGGGATGTTGTCAGGTGTACAACAGGACGGATAATAATATGGCGGAGTTCGTGTGTTAATGTGTTCCAGCCAGTCAATAAAGGAGGCTCCGTGTTCACCCAAAGCAGCAGTCTTTATTTATAAAAGAACCCAACACAACATGGTGTCAGAAGTTGGTGCGCTTTGAGGTGAGAAAAGTCAGCTTTGCAACCGACTAACGGCTATGACGGACGAAGTTCAAAGAGCTGCAGCTGCGCCAATTGATCCAGTAATGGCGGCGGCTACTCCAGCGGCAACCTTCACCATTAAACCACCGAAGCCCTTCGACTTTGCGAGACCCCAAGAGTGGGAAAAGTGGATAAGACGTTTTGAGCGTTTTAGACTGGCAAGTAACCTGAATAACTCATCTGAGGCAAACCAAGTTAATACGCTGGTTTATTGCATGGGAGATGAGGCTGACGACGTGCTAAGAGGGCTCGAGCTAACTAGTGTGCAGCGCCAGCAGTACGATGCCATTAAAACAGCCTTTGATAGACATTTCGTTCCCAGAAAGAACGTGATTTATGAACGAGCAAAATTCAACAAGCGAGTGCAACAGCCGGCAGAACCAGTAGACTCGTTCATAACAGCACTCTATGCACTGGCAGAAAACTGTGAGTACGGTGCACTTCATGATGACCTCTTGAGAGACAGGCTTGTAGTGGGTCTGAAAGATTCGTCGCTGTCAGAAAGAATGCAGCTTGACAAAGATCTTACCCTAGCTAAAGCTATAACAATGGCAAGACAATCTGAAGAAATAAAACGACAACAAACTGACCTAAGAGGTGAAACTAGCATTAACAGAACAGCTGTGGATGCGGTACACATCAGAAAAGCCAAGCCAAACAAATTCATAATCAAGGAACAAAAACAGATTAAGTCCTCAAGGCATCAGCAGACAAAACAAGACAGTAAAGTTTGTTCCAAGTGTGGCAAAGCACCAGCACATGCAGCAGTACAGTGCCCAGCTAAAAACGCGGAATGCCATAACTGTAAAAAACGTGGACACTATAGTAGAGTCTGTAGGTCCAACCCAACTGTGAATGAGGTCACTGACAATGCAGACAGACTTTTTCTGGGTGAAGTGGATCTAGGAGAGGATCCATGGCTGGCAGACATAAATGTGAGAGGAAATAAAGTGACTTTCAAGTTAGATTCTGGAGCGGACGTCACAGCGGTTTCTGACCAAACATTTGAAATCTTCAAGAAGAAAAATGAACAGTTGGAAAAGGCACAAAAACCACTCTACGGACCGGGTGGAACTGCACTAACTGTGTTGGGGTCTATGACAGAGACTATTACATACGGTGACAAGAGCGCTACTGAGAAAATCTATATTGTCAAAAATCTGCGCATGGCACTACTGAGTAGAACAGCTTCCGTGAGACTGAAACTAATTGCCCGAATTGACACTATAGACCAAGAGACAGTGAGAAAAGCGTACCCCAAGTTATGCGATGGACTTGGGCTTGTTCAAAAGCCATACACGATTAAACTGAAACCTGATGCTAAGCCCTTTTCGCTCAAGGTGCCAAGGCGTGTGCCACTGCCGCTCATGGCTAAAGTGAAAGAAGAGCTCGAGAGGATGGAAAAGTTGGGAGTCATCAGTCGCGTGGAGCAGCCAACAGATTGGTGCTGTGGCATGGTTGTAGCTCCCAAAAAGGACAAAGAAAAGGTGCGTATCTGTGTGGACATGACACCTTTAAACGAGTCAGTGTGTCGCGAAAGATACATCCTCCCGTCTGTGGACCAAACGCTAGGCATGCTCACAGGTGCTCAGTATTTTTCAAAGCTTGATGCAAATATGGGATTTTGGCAAATACCACTGTCTAAAGAGTCGGCCTTTCTCACCACATTCATTACGCCATTTGGCAGATACCACTTCAACCGTTTGCCATTTGGTATTTCCAGTGCTCCTGAACATTTCCAAAACATGATGGTAACAGAGATTACAGCGGGTCTCGACGGAGTCGTCTGTCACATGGACGATATCCTGGTCTGGGGATCCACGAAGGAGCAGCACGACGCAAGACTGCACGCTGTCTTGAAGCGCGCGGAGAAAGCCGGCGTTACGTTGAATATGTCAAAATGTGAGTTTGGCAAAAGAGAGGTCAAATTTCTTGGGTTTATTGTTTCAGCAGAAGGAATGAGGCCAGATCCAGACAAAACCCAAGCTGTTCAGGACATGAAAGAGCCAAGCAACGTGAGTGAGCTCAGGAGCTTTCTCGGAATGGTGAACCAGCTGGGGAAGTTCATTCCGAACCTTTCTGAAAAGGACAAACCATTGAGAGACTTGCTTTCAACAAAGAACATGTGGTACTGGGGGCATGAACAGCAAAATGCGTTTTGTAATCTCAAACAAGAACTGTCCTCTGCTCCTGTATTGCAGCTCTATGACCCAAACAAACCACAGAAAATATCTGCAGATGCCTCTTCATACGGATTGGGGGCAGTCATGCTACAGAAGGAGAGAGACGTGTGGTCACCAGTTGCTTACACTTCCCGATCATTGACACCTACAGAGCAGCGCTACGCACAGCTGGAAAAAGAAGCGCTGGCTCTCACGTGGGCCTGCGAAAGATTCAATGACTTTATCCTGGGTCTGCACTTTGAACTAGAAATTGATCATAAGCCACTAGTGAGTCTACTGGGAGGACAAGCTTTGGATGCGCTTCCACCGCGTATACAGAGATTTCGTATGCGCCTAATGAGGTACTCATACACTATAAAGCACATCCCGGGCAAAAGTCTAACCACTGCCAACACGCTCTCACGCTTACCGCTCACAAACAGTGTTACTCACACAGACACAGATCTTATGGAGGACACTAACATTTATGTTGACTCTGTGCTAGAGGGACTCCCTACAAGCAGCAAATATCTTGCAGATCTCCAAGAGCAACTGCAGTCCGACAGCGTCTGTTCACAAGTCATGAAATACTGCACAGAAGGCTGGCCGGATCGTAACCAGCTACAGGGAGTGGTGAAGCACTACTGGTCTGAGAGAGCCGTTTTGAGTGTGCATAACGGACTACTACTGAGAGGCACGAGGTTAGTTATCCCTGCTAACATGAGAAATGCAGTTTTGGATAAGATACATGAGGGCCACCAGGGGGTGGTTAAATGCAGAGAGCGCGCCCGTCAGGCTGTATGGTGGCCAGGTTTAAGCAACCAGATCAGTGAAGTTGTACTCAAATGTAGACAGTGCATACAGGAAAGAGTTAATGTGAGAGAGCCTTTAATGCCCACAGATTTACCAGAAAGGCCATGGCAGAAGTTGGGAGCTGATTTGTTCACACTACAAGACAAAAACTATCTGTTATTAGTGGACTACTTCTCTAGGTATATAGAGATTGCCCAGCTCAGCCCAACTCGCTCTGCCAATGTCATTGTGCATTTAAAATCAATGTTTGCACGTCACGGAATACCGGAGATACTGATCACGGATAACGGCCCGCAGTTCGCAAGTCAGGAAATGGAAGACTTTGCAAAGGAGTACTGTTTTGAGCACGTGACCAGTAGTCCCAGGTACCCCCAAAGTAACGGTGAGGCAGAAAGAGCTGTCAGAACAGTCAAAAACCTTATCAAGAAAGCCAGTGATCCATACAGAGCACTGTTAGCCTACAGAACCACAGCATTGGCAAATGGCTACAGCCCAGCACAGCTTCTCATGGGGCGTAGACTTCGTGCCACCCTGCCAATGCTTCCAGAGGCCTTGCAGCCATGCGTGCCAAATCTGCAACAAATTCGTCACGTGGAAAAGGAGAGACGGATGAGACAAACAGAATGTTTCAACAAAAGACACAGAACGAGAGATTTGGATAAACTGTTACCCGGAAACTCTGTTTGGATTACAGATGCAAAAGCACAGGGCACAGTGACATCTGTCCACAAAACTCCACGGTCCTATGTCATCAGTGGACCACAAGGGACAATCAGGAGGAATCGCACTCATCTTGTGCCTATGTCGATACCAGAGACTGAGATGGAACCACAACGGACCCAGTCAAATGGAAAAGACACTCCTACAGAAACTGTTTCTGAGCCCAATGCACAGGAAACACCAGGTGTTGTTAGAACCAGGTCTGGTAGAGAAGTGATAAAACCAAAGAGACTGGATCTGTAGAGTTGCATGTTAATATTTGTGAAAACAGTGTTGAAGAGAAAAAAAAAAGAAATGTTATATTTTGTGTTTTCAGCTAAAAGGGGTCAACTTGGCTTCAGTAAGGGGGATGTGGTGTAATCTAAGGATTACATATGTGGAGCCACTAGGGGGCGACACAGACCGGATGTTGTCAGGTGTACAACAGGACGGATAATAATATGGCGGAGTTCGTGTGTTAATGTGTTCCAGCCAGTCAATAAAGGAGGCTCCGTGTTCACCCAAAGCAGCAGTCTTTATTTATAAAAGAACCCAACACAACAAAGCTCACTCATCAAATTGACCAACTGGGTAGGACTCTGACAGCGGCCAGTGGTGAACTGTACAGGAAAATGGATTACATCACGATCACGCTGAGAGCTGTTCACGAATCGATTTCAATGCCTGGCCATGATGGAATTGGAGCACTGAATCCGTAAGAGAATAGAAAGTTTTTTCTCTGAAGTCAGTGCTATTCGACCTGTTTTTTTTCCGACACCCTCAGCGCTCAGTCCTCCTGATAATCAACAGTATAATTGTTTTTCATAACATTGGCGGGCAGCATCTGACTCTCAGGGACAGCTGTCTGGCTCAACTATTCCATCTGCCGTGCTCAAGGACACATGCCTTTGCTTCAGACTGTAGTCATAACATCTGCTGAGGAAGAGACTATTGTTGTCCACCTAACTGATTTGCCACTGATTGCACCCAACTCACACATACTGATCCATTTATACTGACTGATGAAGACATTCACTCACTGCTCTCTTTGTGTCTTTGTGTCATTGTGTGGATTCTATTGTCTGCTAATTGTGCATTGAGAGTTTTTTTTTTGTAATCATAATATCAGTCATATATGAACTTTATTCTGATCAACAATGCTTTTTTCTCTCTCCTACTGTGTCCACCCTCCCCCTCCCCTCACTGCCTACTGTTCCCCTCCTGCTGACAGGCGCCTCCACGGCTCGCCGCGTCATTGAGAATGTCATTTATGACGTTTTCAGTGTCAAGTCAAATTCCTCGTATATTTACCTGTTATTTACTTGTAAATGTGCTTGACAATAAACTTATTCTGATTCTGATTCTGATTCTGAGTCTTCAAGAAGCTCAGTCAATACCCACCTATCATAGAAGATGCTGACCTCAACATCCTTGAGAAATTTGTTGTCACCATGTACGACAAGCACAGCAACACCACCAAGGTCGATGAGGCAAGACTGCACTTGTTTGCTCGGAAGCAGAGATCTTACGATTCTATTCCACCAACCAGTGCATCTCTCACTCAGCATGTTAGACGTTCTGTCTTCCAGGCAGCCTGTATATGGGGCCAGGCAACATCGTGCAAAATGCAATCTGAAAGCCCTGCCAACTGGAGCTGGCAGAAGAATGGTGAAGTCTGGGCAGTTGTCTGGTCAACCCTGCCACCCATTGCTCAGTCTTGCCAGCAGCTGACAAAATGTCACTGCACGGGTGAATGTCGTGGACCATGTAAATGCTACCGCCGCACCCTGAAATGTACACAGCTGTGTTCTTGCAAATGCAAGGAGTAAAACAGGTGACCAAGAGTCAATTCAAGCTAGCCAGTTCAGTCTATACTACAGCTCCGTATTGAGTGGTAGGAAACATACATCACATCATATCAGTATCTTCACTCAGGTAGTGTTTCTTCATTATATTTTCAATATATCATCATAGTAGTTGATAATTATGATATTTGGAAGGCAAAATTGGATTTCTTGTCTCCAAAAACATATATTTTGATATATAGATCATAAAAGTAGCATGATATCGTCAGAATTTAAGCCAAATACTGCTGTAAACCCATATCAGAGGCGGCCATCTTGAAAAAATGGCAACCATATTGGATTTTCAGCTGGAGAGCGTACTTTTCTTAAAAAGTAGGTCCTGAACTTCATTTGTGCCAATTTTGGTGCTTGTATCACCAAGTGAAAGATTCTTTCACTAATCTGCCCCACTAAGACAAAAAGCTCAGATATGAAGAGGTAACTCTTACATCCCAGAAAACATGCGGACACATCTGCTGGCAGCTCTTGTTTGAGACAGTCATGATCTTGGAGAAGAAACCTTGACTGGGAAGGACACAACTCACAACACCAGTGGCGTTGTACTTCAAAGGATCACAGAACATGATGAAGTGAATGGTTACAGAAAACCAGAAAAAGATCATTCAACTCCCGCTGACCTCCAGACATTCCCTGGAGAACACGTCCGAACTGTAAATCTGATGAGGTGAAGACAGTCCTTGGAGACTACAAAAAGTTCATTACCAGGAAGAAGGCAAAACATTCCAGTTTTGGAGTTCCTACATTTAAAAAAGTGGAGGATCTCCTCTGCTTCAGCAGGCCACATGACATCTTTCCAGCATCTGCAACATGCTTCCATGGTTCTCTGCCTGTGATGAAATAAATTCTAGCCATTATTTGTCTGCATACTGTATTGGCTGGAGATGAATATTCTGAAGGATACTCCTCCAGGAATCCATCCACAGGTGCAGTCAGGTGATTTTTGTCTTCACTTGTGACCAAGTAACAGCGCAGACGAGACCGGCCTGGGTGGCCGACATCTTGGCCATGGCAGTTGTGTAGAGTGATGATATAGCGTGAAGTGATGATATAGAGTAAAGTACGAGGAGACGAAGAAGAGTGATGTCTGAAGATAGAGTTAAGGTTTAATTGGACACAGCAATGATAATAGAAGGACTACAGCTTCTGACCAGATAGAGTGATGATATAGAGTGAAGTATGTGGCTGTAATGCATCTGTAAGCTGGTTGCCAACCGCCAATCAAATCTAAAAGGAGAAGAAGAAGAAGAAGAGCGCACACTATAAACAGAGACTGAAAGACCACAGGTGGGCTAACAGGTTTCTCACTGGACAAAGGTGCAGTCTGGACAGTGGTACACCATGAGCGAGCAGCCATCACAACGGAGATCAAGGAGATGGCCGGCCACAGTGGGACTACAAGGAGAACAGAACTGAATGGAAAACAGTGGGAGCAGGATGAATGAGATGCCAGCTATCAGAAACACGATGAAGCCATTTGATCAAACACTGAAGGACAGTCTTTACCATACCACGTCACAACAGGGCAAGTCTTATCAGAAGTTTGTGGTCTATATTAATCATATATCCCATAACCTACATATGTATAAGCATGTGAGAATGTTTGGTGATTACATATGTAAAACGACTTCACACCTCAGAACAGGACAAAAGGTCTCAACCGCCAGTGAAGATCAAAGAGCATCCGAAGCGCTGCGGTGGAGACCAGATAGGTCGCCCTGACCTCCCAGGGCCAGGTGGAGGGGTACGAAGACAAAAGAGGGGGATTAAGATAATGAGGGATGTCAGCTTTGATATGCATGTCTTTTGTTATGTGTGAGTATAAGTATGTAGAGCCGAATGTGTTCGCTCTCTTACTTCTTCTGCTGCTGCACTAGATGAGACTTGTTAGAGGAGCGAAGCTGATAATAAACTTTGGTTTATAAGTCACATCGCCTCGTTATTCCAAGCTCTTCTACACTGGTGACCCTGACGCGAGGATGGACCAGAGGCGTTCCCCCGCGATCGACTCATCTGTGGCAACCCAGGCAGACGCCGGCGCCCATGCAGACAGGGGAACAGATGGACGACGTTCCCCCACGGCAGAAGTGACAGAGAGGGCTCAACCGAGCACCAGCGCCGCTGCGAGAGCTGAGGGAAGGCACTCTCACCCTGCGGACACATCAGGGACGGCCCACACAAACGCCGTCACCGTCAAGCTGCCAGACTTCTGGCAGGAAGACCCGACCTCATGGTTTCAGCAAGCTGAAGCCCAGTTTGCACTTGCGGGCATAACGGCTGACGATACAAAGTTTTATCACATTGTCGCCAAACTCGACGCCGCCACTTCGAGATGTGCGCTGAGCATAATCCAGCGGCCGCCGGCCCAGGACAAATATAGAGAACTGAAAGCGACCATCGTGGCGAATTTCGTCTCCTCTGCCGAGGAGAGAGCCGAGAGGATCCTGGCGGTCTACGGCCACAGAGGATGCAGACCCAAGGCCCTCATGGAGGACTTGCTGCAGCTCAAAGAAGAGGACAATGACAACTTCCTCTTCCAATTTATATTCCTCAGTACGCTGCCGCCACACATGAGAGGGACGCTTGCCAACATGCGATGCAGCACCCAGCAAGACTTCTGCACGCTGGCTCGCGAAGCGCAGCGACTCGTCAACGCCTGCAGGGAACAGACACCCACAGCAGCATCCGCAGACCTCAATGCCGATGTCCGGAGCCACGGGGAGCCACAAACCACTGTGCAGAATCCGCCCGCCATGGCAGCGACACGGCCAAGACGTAACAGACGGAGCGACGTCTGTTATTACCACCACCGCTTCGCCGAGAAGGCTTACAAATGCTTTCCCCCCTGCAAATTCACGATTTCGGGAAAACGCCAAAGCCGAGAACCGTTAACAGCGGCAGTTCTCGGCGAAAAAAGCAAGCTTCTATATGTGACAGACGGACACACCGGCAAGCAGTTCCTCATTGACACGGGAGCTCAACTGAGTTTTATCATGCCCTCCCAAGCAGACCGGGCCATGGGCCCCCGGGGCAATGGAGCGATGGCAGCCAACGGCTCCATCATCGACACTTATGGCGAAAGGAACCTGCCCCTCCGCATCCATGGCCGCAACTACAGATGGACATTTGTTGTAGCGGCAGTGAGTTTTAACTTGTTGGGCGCAGACTTTTTGTGTGCACATGGGTTATTGGTCGATCTAGCAAACAGACGCTTGGTTAATGCATTGTCCTTTGCTTCTATTCCCTGCTCAGCTCGAGTTTCTCCACCACCCGTGCATGCCAGCGTCACTACAGCAGGAGGTAAGTTTAATCAACTCCTCACCCAATTTCCAGCACTCACAATTCCCAACTTCTCAGCTACAGTGGCTAAGCACGGGGTCGAACACTTGATTCCCACAACGGGCCCACCCGTATTCGCCAAAGCTCGGCGCTTAGACGCGACCAAGCTCGCCATAGCTCGGGACGAGTTTACCACCCTTGAAAAACTAGGCATTATCAGGCGCTCAAAAAGCCCCTGGGCGTCACCGCTTCACATGGTCCCGAAATCCGACGGTTCTTGGAGACCGTGCGGCGATTACCGCAGATTAAACAATGCGACAGCGCATGACCGCTACCCAATTCCTCACATCCAAGATTTTTCATTACATCTGGCGGATGCGTGCATTTTTTCAAAAATAGACCTGGTCCGCGGCTATCACCAAGTCCCCGTTCGAGCGGAAGACATTCCTAAAACAGCTGTAATAACCCCCTTCGGTCTTTTTGAATTTTTGCGGATGCCTTTTGGCCTCAAAGGCACTGCTCAAACCTTTCAGCAGATGATGGACGCGGTATTACGCGACCTCCCCTTCGTGTTCATCTACCTCGACGATATGCTGGTAGCCAGCTCGTCTGAGGAAGAACACAAACAGCATCTCACTATGGTTTTTCGGAGACTAGAAGAGCACGGGTTAATAATCAATCCAGCCAAATGCAAATTCGGCGTGTCACAAATTGATTTTTTGGGACACAGAGTTTCACCGAAGGGGGCAGTCCCACTGCCAGACAAAGTTCGCGCAGTAAAAAGTTTCCCGTGGCCACAAACGGTCAAATCGCTGCAGGAATTTTTGGGAATGGTTAATTTTTACAATCGTTTCCTCCCCCACGCAGCTCAGCTCATGCAGCCCCTGTATGACGCGCTCAGAAAACAAAAACCTTCCAACGTGGTCGAATGGACCCCAGAGCGCGAACGCACCTTCGCGGAAGTAAAAAGTGCCCTAGCTAACGCCACATTGTTGGTTCACCCTGATCCCTCGGCCCGCATTGCGCTAATGACAGACGCTTCAGACCTGGCCATAGGGGCGGTTGTAGAACAACACGTCGGCGGAATCTGGCAACCTTTGGCATTTTTCAGCAAATCGCTAAACCAAACTGAGCGTAAATACAGCACTTTTGACAGGGAGCTGCTAGCGCTTCATTTATCCATCCGCCACTTCCAGTTCTGGTTGGAGGGGCGGCGTTTCACGGCTTTTGTAGACCACAAACCGCTCACCTTCGCGATGGCTAAAATTTCCGAACCGTGGTCAGGCAGGCAACAAAGACAACTAGCTGCAATTTCAGAGTTCACCACAGACATTCGACATGTGGCAGGCAAACTTAACGAGGTAGCAGACTGCCTCTCTCGCGCTGTGACATCGCCAGAGCGCGAGGAGACAGATCACACTACCTCAGCCGCAGAACTCTTCGCCAACACGGACACATATGCAGCCCCAATCCACGTAGGGATAGATTACGCAGCCATGGCGGAGGAGCAAAGTAGTGACGCGGACGTGCGCGCACTCCTGTCTGGACCAACAGGGTTAAGGCTGGAGGAAAGGGGTTTACGCGACGGTGTGTCCCCCCTAATATGCGACATCTCAACCGGCCGACCTCGCCCGGTAGTCCCAGCTGCATGGCGCCGCCGTATTTTTGACTCAATTCACTCCCTCGTGCACCCGGGTGTGCGCGCTTTGGTTAAAATGGTCGCCGAAAAGTTTGTGTGGCCCGGCCTGCGCAAAAACGTAAAGGAATGGGCAAAGACTTGCATTTCTTGTCAGCGCGCCAAAATACACAAACACACAAAAGCCCCTCTAGAGCCTTTTCGAATCCCAGCTAGAAGGTTCGACCACGTTCATGTCGACCTCGTGGGACCACTACCTTCCTCCCAAGGTTTCACACCTGTTAACAATGATAGACCGTACTACGCGCTGGCCTGAGGCGGTCCCTCTGGCGTCAACCACAGCGGAGGAAGTCGCTCGCGTTTTTTTGACAAACTGGGTGGCACGTTTCGGCGTCCCATCGGACATCACGTCTGATAGGGGGCCTCAATTTGTCTCGGAGCTTTGGTCAGCCATGGCCAGCAGCTTAGGAGCGACAATTCACCGCACCACCACTTATCACCCTCAGCCTAATGGGTTATGCGAGCGTTTTCACAGATCTTTAAAGGCCGCCCTCAGAGCCTCACTAACGGATACAAATTGGGTAAATAAACTCCCCTGGGTTTTTATTAGGGTTGCGTGCTGCGCCTAAAGAGGATCTAGATGCCTCCCCAGCAGAATTAGTTTTTGCACAACCTCTGAGGCTCCCAGGTGAATTTTTACCAGAGAACCCAGAGCCAGGGCATCTTCCAGCCCCGAGGTTTTTAGGCAGCAACGGCCCTGACACTCTCCCCGGACCGGCACATCATTCTTTTCCACGAGTTTTTGTTCCCCAAGCTTTAAAAAACGCTGAATTCGTTTTTGTTAGGCATGAAGCTTTAAAACCAACCTTCCGCCCACCATACGATGGCCCATTCAGAGTGCTGGAACCTGGTGATAAGCATTTTGTGCTTGATTTAGGGGACAGAAAAGAAACAGTCAGCATTGACAGACTTAAACCTGCCTTCTTGTTGAGAGACGAGCCTGCACGGTTGGCGAGAGCACCTCGGCGGGGTAGACCCCCCAAGAGAAAAGACTCACCCCCCCCGCAGGGAACGAATAATCACTCTCCTCCCCAAGCTGCAGATTCCTTACAGGAAGGTCCCACCAGGACGCCCAAGCGGACCCACAGCAGATTCGGGAGAAGACTTAAACCCAGACGGCACAGGGACTGATGCAAACTACTCAAAAGTTGTTCACTAATTGTGCTGTAACAAGTTTAAGACTGACTTGTGATATTACTACGCTGTTACGTTTACCACTGAATTCTCTACAGGAGCATAGCTGCTGGGAAGTTTCTTCCTTGTCAAGAGGTGTAGCAGTTAGTATGTCATAATAATTATCTTAAACTGTGAATTTTTCTATTGTCCTTTTCTTAGTCGTTTGGGGGGGGGGGCTGTGGTCTATATTAATCATATATCCCATAACCTACATATGTATAAGCATGTGAGAATGTTTGGTGATTACATATGTAAAGCGACTTCACACCTCAGAACAGGACAAAAGGTCTCAACCGTCAGTGAAGATCAAAGAGCATCCGAGGCGCTGCGGTGGAGACCAGATAGGTCGCCCTGACCTCCCAGGGCCAGGTGGAAGGGTACGAAGACAAAAGAGGGGGATTAAGATAATGAGGGATGTCAGCTTTGATATGCATGTCTTTTGTTATGTGTGAGTATAAGTATGTAGAGCCGAATGTGTTCGCTGTCTTACTTCTTCTGCTGCTGCACTAGATGAGACTTGTTAGAGGAGCGAAGCTGATAATAAACTTTGGTTTATAAGTCACATCGCCTCGTTATTCCAAGCTCTTCTACAAGTTTGTTGATTTCTTTCAGCAATGTCTCAGGCAGCTCTGCTGTAAACTTGCTTTCTTGTTCATTTTTGCCCATCTACATTTATGGATTGAATATTTTCCTATTGAAGTAAAGAGGATCAAGTTATATATTCTTTCATTTTCAGTGTTGCCTTTTTAATAAAAATATCTTTAACCCATTTATTTTAACCACACTTTTTCAGAACGTGACCAACTACTGTGGATCTCAAAATTTTTATTTTCAACTTATTTTTTCAGGAATGACCAGAATTAAATGTTTTTGGGTGGGGTGGACTTAGAAGCATTTCCTTGAGATATTCTGGCATGGTGCTCTGAACTATGGGTAATTCCCTTATGGAAAAAAGGGGGCATAAAGGGCTCGAAAAGTCCACAAGTGAGCCCTGAATCACTTCACTGTTTCATACTGGGACAGCCCTAAACCCTCACTGACGGTAGGGGTGGACATCCATCCATCCATCCATCTTCTACCGCTTTTCCGGAGGTTCGGGTCGCGGAAGCAGCATGTCAAGCAGAGAAGCCCAGACTTCCCTCTCCCCTGCCACCTGCTCCAACTCTTCAGAGAGGATACCAAGGCGTTCCCAGACCAGCTGGGAGACATAGTCTCTCCAGGGAGTCCTGGGTCAGCCCCGGGGTCTCCTCTCATGGGACGTGCCTGAAACACCTCAAGTGAGTGGCGTCCAGGAGGCATCCTAATCAGATGCCCATACCACCTCAACTGACTCCTTTCAGTGTGGAGGAGCAGCGGTTCTACTCTGAGCCTCTCCCGGATGACTGAGCTCCTCACCCTATCTCTGAGAGTGAGTCCAGCAATCCTATGGAGAAAGCTCATTTCAGCCGCTTGTATCCGCGATCTCGTTCTTTCGGTCATTACCCAAAGCTCGTGACCATAGGTGAGAGTAGGAACATAGATTGACTGGTAAATCGACAGCTTTGCCTTAGAACTCAGCTCCCTCTTCACCACAACAGACCGGTACAACGTCCGCATCACTGCAGATGCTGCTCCAGTCCGTCTGTCGATCTCTCGCTCCATTTTCCCCTCACTCGTGAGCAAGACCCCAAGATACTTAAACTCCTCCACTTGGGGCAGGAGCCTGTCCCCAACCCAGAGAGGACAATCCACCTTTTTCCAGCTGAGGACCATGGACTTGGACTTGGAGGTGCTGATTCTCATCCCAGCCGCTTCACACTCAGTGGAAAACCATCCCAGCAAGAGCTGTAGGTCACTGCTGGATGAAACCAACAGGACAACATCATCTGCAAACAACAGAGATGAGATCCTGTGGTCACCAAGCATGATACCCTCCGTTCCCTGGCTGCGCCTAGAAATCCTGTCCATAAAAATTATGAACAGGATCGGTGATAAAGGGCAGTCCTGGCAGAGTCCAACTCTCACTGGGAATGAATCCGACCGAGTGTTGACAATACAAACCAAACTCTCACAACGGTCGTACAGAGACCGAATAGCTCGTAACAGCAAGCCCGATACCCCATACTCCCAAAGCACCCCCCACAAAAAACCACGAGGGACGCAGTCAAATGCCTTCTCCAATTCCACAAAACACATGTAAACTGGTTGGGCAAACTCCCACGAACCCTCGAGAATTCCCTCGGAGCACCATGCTAGAAGGCAGAAAGTACCATTTTTATATGGTCTTTGGTATGACCCGGCCGGGATCATACACCAGAATGGTGGCTCAGTTGGTAGAGCATCCGCCCCACACCCGAAAACCACATTGCTCCTCCTGAATCCGAGGTTCGACCAACGGCCGGACTCTCCTCTCCAGTACCTTGGCATAGACGTTCCCAGGGAGGCTGAGGAGTGTGATCCCTCTAAAGTTGAAGCACACCCTCCGGTCCCCTTTTTTGAAGAGAGGAACCACCACCCCGGTTTGCCATGCCAAAGGCACTGCCCCCGACCTCCACGCAATGCTGCAGAGGCGTGTCAACCATGACAGCCCAACAACATCCAGGGCCTTGAGGTATTCAGGGCGAATCTCGTCCACCCCCAGGGCCCGGCCACCACAGAGATTTTTAACCACCTTGGCGACCTCAGCCCCTGTGATAGGCGAGTCATCCCCCTCGTCCCCAAACCCTGCTTCCTCTGTGGAAGGCGTATCAGTGGGATTGAGGAGATCCTCGAAGTATTCCTTCCACCGCCCGACGATATCCCCAGTCGAAGTCAACAGTGTCCCATCCACACCATACACAGTGTGGACGGGGAGCTGCTTTCCCCTCCTGAGCCACCGGAGAGTTTGCCAGAATCTCTTTGAGGCCAACCAAAAGTCTTGCTCCATGGCCTCACCGAGCTCCTCCCATACCCGGGTTTTTGCTTCAGCAACCACCCGAGCTGCACTCCGCTTGGCCTGCCGGTACACCTCAGCTGCTTCAGGAGTCCCACAAGCCAACCAAGCTTGATAGGACTCCTTCTTCAGCTTAATGGCCCTCCTCACCACTGGTGTTCACCACTTGGCTCAGGGGTTGCCACCACGAGATGCACCGACCACCTTGCGGCCGCAGCTCTGGGCTGCCGCTTCAACAACAGAGGTGGAGAACATGACCCATTCAGACTCCATGTCTCCAGACTCCCTCGGAATGTGATTGAAGTTCTTCTGGAGGTGGGAGTTGAAGACCTCTCGGACAGGGACCTCAGCCAGATGTTCCCAGCACACCCTCACTATACATTTGGGTCTACCAGGTCTGAATGGCTTCCTCCTCTGCCATCGGATCCAACTCACCACCACGTGGTGATCAGTTGACAGCTCTGCACCTCTCTTTACTCGGGTGTCCAAGACATACGGTCGCAGGTCTGATGACACGATAACAAAATCGATCATGGACCTGCGACCTAGGGTGTCCTGGTGCCAGGTGCACATATGGACACCCTTATGCTTGAACATGGTGTTCGTTATGGACAGACTGTGGTTAGCACACAAGTCCAATAACTGAACACCACTCGGGTTCAGATGAGGCAGGCCGTTCCTCCCAATCACCCCTCTCCAGGTTTCACTGTCGTTGCCCACGTGCGCATTGAAGTCCCCAGTAGGACAATGGAGTCTTCAAGAGGAGCACCCTCCAGCACCCCAGTCACAGACTCCAAAGAGGGTGGGTACTCTGAAACATCATTTGGTGCATAGGCACAAATGATGGTCAGGACCCGTTTCCCAACCCGAAGGCGAGAGGAAGCAACCCTTTCGTCCACCAGGGAAAACTCCAATATAGAGGCAGCAAGGTGGGGGGATACAAGAATACCCACCCCTGCTCGTTGCCTCTCGCCCGGGGCAACTCCAGAAAGGGCCAAGCTCCAGCCCCTCTCCAGGAGACTGGTTCCGGAACCAGAGCTGTGTGTTGAGGTGAGGCCGACTATATCTAGCCGGTATCTCTCAACCTCGTACACCAGCTCAGGCTCCTTCCCCACCAGAGAGGTGACATTCCACATACCAAAAGCCAGTTTAGAAAGCTTGGGATCAGTCTGCCAAGGTCTCCGCCTTTGACCGTCACCTAATCCACATAGCACCGGACCCCCATGATCCCTCCTGCAGGTGGTGAGCCCACTGGAGGGCGGACCCATGTAACTCCTTCGGGCTGAGCCCGGCCGGGTCCCATGGGTGGAAACCTGGCCACCAGACCCTAGCCTTCAAGCCCCTTCCCCAGGCCTGGCTCCAAGGTGGCGCCCCGGTAACCCCATACCGGGCGGGGTACACTGAATCCTTGATATACAATTTATCATGAGAGTCTGTTGGATCGTTCTTAGTCTGGCCCTTCACCCAGGACCAGTTTGTCTTGGGTGACCTTATCAGAGGCATATTGCCCCGGACAACATAGCTCCTGGGATCACTGGGGCATGCAAACCCCCCCCCCACCACGATAACGTGACGATCCATGAGAGGGAGGGGTGGACATATTGATAAAATTATAGATAATATCTATACCAGTGCTGTTATCAGTATCACATAAAATTAGCATGACTGTCGATACTTTACCTTCATTCTCCACCCTCTACTTTCACAACACTGCTGCCATTTCATCCATAAGTAGACATGTCCTGATAAACACTGTTTTGTCCGTCCCTCTTCCTCCTTCAGCTGCTGGCTGTCTGTGTGGTGTCCTTCAAACAGTGTGGGCTCCATAGACAACTGGAACTCCTTTTAGGGAAAACCTGGTCTTGTTGGGCGAGACGGCATCCATCCCATCTTGGATGGTGCGTCTCATCCATCTAACAATCTGGCATCATTTTTATCCAAAGTTCCAAAGGCTTGTCTACTACTCAGAGTTGGGACCAGGAAGCAGAGTCACAGTCTTATGTGCCTCTCTGTAGCTTCCCTCCATCTGTCACCCCTCAATTTAGCCCCCGTCTTCCCCATCAGAGAATCACTGTCTGCTCCCTCTAAAGCAGGGGTCTCAAACTCATTCCATGGAGGGCCAAGACCCTGCAGGTTTTACTTCCACCCAGTATCTTCAGCAGGTGTTTTCATTGATCAGCAATCAGTGGGAAGAAATTCAGTGAAATCACCTGTTGAAGACACTGGGTGGAGGTAAAACTTGCAGGGTCTTGGCCCTCCATGGAATGAGTTTAAGACCCCTACTCTAAAGTAAATGAAGATATGATGCATAAACATCTCAAAGGGATTAAACAAAAAGTTGGTAAAATCCAAATTAATGTACAGGCTCTAAATCTAATGACTTGGCTTCTGTTCTTCATAACATAAAAATTAAATGTGGTTTGTTAAATATTGGGTCTCTTAACTCCCAAGTCTCTTAGTCCATGATCTGTCAAATGATCATCAGATTGATTTACTATCCCTTACGGAGACTTGGTTAGGGCAAGAGGATCACATCTGCAATCGAAATTATTCAACCCACACTGCAAATTAGGTTCATTGGCAAAGCGTACAAACTAGCAGCTGTTTGCAATAAACAAATCAAACAAGAACAATTCTAATAGCTCATAAATGAAACAATGAAAGCACCAAGGTGGTGATGCCTTGGTGTCAGAACCTTGGCGGAGATATGCATTCTCGGATCATCACCAAAATGTTATATGGGTTCCTCTCTAGCACAAGGACCACCTTTGGTAAAAAAAAAAAAAAAAATCAGCCAAATTCATCCAGTAGTTTGGAGTACACACATGTGCAGTGAAAGTAATCTGCAGTTCACATGCCCATACTGTCGGCGGCAGCCAAGAGCCACCAAACTGATTTGAACAGCTGCAATCCAAACACATAGAAGAGCACAGTGGCAGACATTTTAAATGGCGGAAACAATGAATGTGTGTGACACTGGTCTGTATAGAGAACACTGGATAGCACACGCCCCATTAGCGAGTACAGAGTTGAGTGAAGCCACTTGGCCGCCATATTGGTACACCCAAAACACTCAGTGAGTCAATGGAGAATGACTGGCTTTAGTAATAAACAGTGCCTCTTTTACCTCAATAACTTCCCAAAGAGGCAGCGCAGTGGCGGAGTGGTTAGCACTGTGGCAGCACAGCAACTCACCCTTGGCCGGGGGATCCTGGGTTCGATCCCAGCCCCCGACCAACAGTGAATTGTGTGGAGTTTGCATGTTCTCCCCATGTCTGCGTGGGTTTACTCCGGTATTTCTCCGGTTTCCTCCCACAGGCCAAAAACATGCAAGTTAGGTTAATTGGCATCAAACTGGGGATTCTAAATTGTCCTTAGGTATGACTGAGAGTGTGACTGGTTGTCTATCTCTGTCTGTTGGCCCTGCAATGGACTGGAGATCTGTGTAGAATGTACCCTGTCTCTCGCCCAAAGATGCTGGGATAGGCTCCAGCCCCCCGCGACCCGAAAAGGATTAAGTGGAAGAAGATGGATGAACTTCCCAAAGAATTAACAGATTTTGAACTTCTTGGTATGGAGACAGAGCAGATAATCTTGTGCAACCAGTGAACTATAGAAATCAAGTTGACATTATGTTTAGCAGCTGTGGGACGGCTGGATAATCAGAAAAGTGAAACCAAGGAGCGTAGTTCTGTGAGTAATCCATGCAATAAGTGTGTTTAGGCATGTGGTCATAATAGTAGTCCTGATGATAGTTCTATATGAGTAAAATAAAATATCATGCAGTGCTTTAATCTTGCTGTTAAGTGCCTAGGCCTAATCTAATTAGCAAAACATGATGACCAACATGCTGAATAAATTAATTCACTCAGCATGCTGGTCATTATACAGTGTAAATATTCAATTCAACTTTATTTTCAATTCAGTTTTATTTATATAGCACCATATCAGAACAACAGTCATTTCATAGCACTTTGAAATGTAGGGAAAACTCCACAATTGCAGAAAGACCCCAGCAATGAGACGATCCCCTGTGAGCAAGCACTTAGCGACGGTGGAGAGGAAAAACTCCCATTTAACAGGAAGAAACCTCTAGCACAGACCTGGGCATTGTACCGCCCTTTGGTTGACTCTGACCAGCCCGCATGAGGTTAATTGTAAATTTCAAAATAAACACATTTTCTAATTTTACCTAAAGCATGGACTAAAGCTGCACTGCTTTTATTTTGAAGTTTTTTTATTCATGTGCATAATGATTCAATACGTAAATCAATACTGCGCATGACTGAATCTACCTTGTCACAACCAGATGACTTTAGCCCTCAAAATTGCCCGCGCATGCTAAAAAAAGAAAGGTAGATGCTGAATGCAGGGTTTTCAACAAAACATGGACTGCTAAGTATTTACTTGGCTATGGACAAGAGTTGTGATGTCTGTGACACAGCCCAGTTACTCGTATTTGTCCGTAGGATAACGGACTTCAAAATTACGGAGGAGCTGGAAGCAATGCGGTCAATGAAAGGGATAACGGCAGGGAGCGATCTGTTCAAAGAGGTAAATGAACACATGGACACGCTGGGGCTGAAATGGGACAGACTGGCTGGTGTCACAACGGACGTTTTTTTCCAAATCTGACAGGGAAAAATGTCAGGCTTTTGAAACGTATGCAAGATAAAGTGACGCAGATCAGAAATTGGTATTTTTGCATTGTATTATACATCAGCATGTGTTGTGCAAGTCAGTGCTAAAAATTAACCATGTTGTTGATGTTGTAACTAAAATAGTTAACTTCATCAGGGCACGAGTATTGAATCACAGACAGTTTGTTGCACTTTTGGAGGAGCATGAGACTGAACATAGTGACATCGGCTACCACACAGCTGTCAGATGGCTCAGCCTGGGCAAAGTGCTGAAAAGAGTTTGGGACCTGAAAGCATTTCCTCTTCCTTTACCTGCAGTGTGGTTAATGCACCCAGTGATGTTCAGCTGGAACTAATTGACCTGCAGTCTGATGCGATACTGGCAGAGCACTTTAAGTCAGGATCACTGCTGGAGTTTTACTCTTCTCTCAAGGAAGAGAACTTTCAAAACATGAGGAGACATGCTCAGAAGATGTTGGTTCTCTTTGGCTCTACCTACATACAGACGTGGACAAAATTGTTGGTACCCCTCTGTTAATGAAAGAAAAGCCCACAATGGTCACAGAAATAACTTGAATCTGACAAAAGTGGTTATAAATAAAAATTCTATGAAAATTAACCAATGAAAATCAGACAATGCTTTTGAATTGTGGTTCAACAGAATTATTTTAAAAAAACAAACTCATGAAACAGGCCTGGACAAAAATGATGGTACCCCTAGAAAAGATTGAAAATAATGTGACCATAGGGACATGTTCAACAGAGACGTGTCCTCTAATTAACATCACAGGTGTCTACAAACTTGTAATCAGTCAGTCAGCCTATTTAAAGGGTGACAGGTAGTTACTGTGCTGTTTGGTGACATGGTGTATACAACACTAAACATGGACCAGAGGAAGCAAAGGAGAGCGTTGTCTCAGGAGATTAGAAAGAAAATTATAGACAAGCATGGGCAGCGCGATGGTGGAGTGGTTAGCACTGTGGCAGCACAGCAACTCACCCTTGGCCGGGGGATCGTGGGTTCGATCCCAGCCCCTGACCAACAGTGATCTGTGTGGAGTTTGCATGTTCTCCCCGTGTCTGCGTGGGTTTACACCGGGATTTCTCCGGTTTCCTCCCACATGCCAAAAACATGCACGTTAGGTTAATTGGCATCAAACTGGGGATTCTAAATTGTCCTTAGGTATGACTGTGAGAGTGAATGGTTGTCTGTCTCTCTGTGTTGGCTCTGCGATGGACTGGCGATCTGTCCAGGGTGTGCCCTGCCTCTCGCCCAAAGATGCTGGGATAGGCTCCAGCCCCCCCCGCGACCCGAAAAGGATTAAGCGGAAGAAGATGGATGGATGGATGGATGGAAGCATGTTAAAGGTAAAGGCTATAAGACCATCTCCAAGCAGCTTGATGTTCCTGTGACTACAGTTGCACACATTATTCAGAAATTTAAGATCCATGGGACTGTAGCCAACCTCCCTGGACGTGGCCGCAGGAGGAAACCTGATGAAGAATGGTAACAAAAGAGCGCAGAACAACCTCTAAACACATTCATGGTGAACTCCAAGGTCAAGGTACATCATTGTCAGATCGCACCATCCGTCGTCGTTTGAGCCAAAGTGGACTTCATGGGAGACGACCAAGGAGGACACCACTGTTGAAAACAAATCATAAAAAAGCCAGACTGGAATTTGCCAAACTGCATGTTGACAAGCCACAAAGCTTCTGGGAGAGTGCTGTTGGTCGTGTTTGCTGGGATCACCTTAGAGGGCCCTTCTCGTCTCAGTTGATCCCACCTTCATAGACTCATTTACCTGGCTGATTCTTCACAGCTGCATCTGCATCTCTTATTTCCAATTACAGCTTTTATCTGTTGAAACATAGCGTTATATATTTGCATTAGATGGTGCACATAATGTATTAGTTCTCTTTCACACTGTTCAAGCAGTGGTCCTTCATACGGCCCACTAAAATAGGGGACCGGCATCGGTCTCCCCATGAGTATTTCAAGCGGTGTTAGATGAGTTAGTCTGTTTGTGATCTCATAGCCATTAGTAGCAGTAGTAGCGCATCCACCCACTTAAGTTTGTTCTGACTGTCTGCTTTAATCTTTGCTAGTTTTGACTTTTATGTACCATTCACCCATTCCACTGTTCCTTGAGACTGGATAATACACACATCCAAACTTCTGCTTGATCCCAAACATTTTTAAAGCTACTCACATTGTTTCAGCCACAAATGCAGATCCATTATCTGAACTGATTGTATCTGGTAATACACAAGAATTTAGTCGTTGAGCTACAATCTGGGCCTTTTTGTTGGAACCTCTTCTACCTGCTAAATCTGTCGATCATCACTAAAATATATATGGTGGAATAGGTGTGTTTTGCACTGAAAAATACTTTTCTTACGTTATAATGCACAGGCATGCTTCTTGTAGTATTTTATCTACTGAGCTCACTAAAAAATGGGGTCTACCCCATCTCCCCGCCCCCGCACATGTGAATGAATGAATTTATGAATGAATTTATTTTTCGGATAGTACATTACAGGTTAAAAGAAACTGTATAATATAACAACAAGGTCAAATTAGACAAAAACTCCTTCTACTATACAATTCCACGTGAGTTATCCGAAATGGGTGATGGCTGAAGCCGCAGCTTATATTGCCATGTGCAATTCGACATTGCCATGTCGAAGCCATGTGCAAAATAGCAACTTTAACAATGAGCTTGGTATGAGGAAGTGGCCATGTGCACTTCACCCTAGTCCTTGTTTTGGTCCAACTAAATTATTTTTTAATAGTCCCCCTTTGTAATTATACTGATTGCTCGTACGGACCAGCTTGTTGAGTTAATCTTAGAGGTGCCAATTTGTAAGGGGCTCACTACCTTCTGTCACTAATGAGGCCTTTACACTAATATTCAGTCTTCTTACTGTTTCATGAGGTAGATTATCTCTTGAATACAGCATGTTTAGATAATGACTAATGCTATGGGAAAATGGTTTATAATACTGCAATAGGCTCCCCAAGTGTTGCTGCTAGGAGTCCTTTTTGCTTCCAAATAAATGCCATGTTTGTTGTAATCTACATCTACGTATATAAACTCTTAGCGTTGCTGTGACTTTATTAAGTCTTAATTTCTGCAACTGTGATTTCAGCTTCAACGGTGTTACTAAATCACAGTTGTACAATTACATCATTTTTGGTTACCTTTTATCTCTAGAGCAGGAGCCACTTATAGCAATGTAAGCTCTGCTGCTATACATTGATTATGTAGATCCTGAACACAGTCATGTGGTGATCCTTCTACAAGTGTCACTATTGCTGGATTAACAGTGGTATAACATTGGGCCCTTAGAGGACCGTCCACTAAACTTGGATTAATAAAAGTCTAATAACAAGCCTAAAAGCCCCTTTCACATCAGCTGTCAATTCAGTTCAATTCAACTTTATTTATATAGCGCCATTTTACAACAACAGTCATCTCATAGCACTTTCAACTGTAGGGGAAACCCCCACAATTGCAGAAAGACCCCTGCAATCAGGCGATTCCCTGTGAGCAAGCACTTGGTGACGGTGGAGAGGAAAAACTCCCTTTCAACAGGAAGAAACCTCCAGCAGAACCAGGCTCAGGGAGGGGCAGTCATCTGCTGTGACTGGCTAGGGGGTGAGGGGTAGAGAAGAAGAAAAGAACAGACATGTAGAGAGCAAACAGCACGATGGGGACTCAATCTATGGGAGAGAACAAAGAGATGTTAATGACCAGCAAAAATATTTCATTGAGAGTGAAGAAAGGAGTGAAGCCCAGTGCATTGTTGGAGGTCCCATGGCTGTCTAAACCTGTTAGCAGCATAACTAAGGGAGGGTTCAGGGGCACATGATCCCTCCCTAGTTATAGGCTATATCAAAAAGGAAGGTTTTAACCCTATTCTTAAAAACAGAGATTGAGTCTGACTCGGCAGCTGGTTCCACAGGAGAGGAGCTTGATAACTGAAGGCTCTGCCTCCCATTGTCTTTTGAAGATTCTAGGTAGTACAAGTGATCCTGCATTTTGGGAGCGTAGTGCTCTGTCAGGATAATAGGGTAGTATGAGATCTTTTAACCGGAGTAGTGGCTTAGTTGGTAGAGCATTTGTCCCACAACCAGGGGCCGGAGTTCAAATCCCAGCCAGATCATACCAAAGACCATATAAAAATGGCACTTTTCACCTTCTAGCTTGGTGCTCAGCATAATGGAATGGGGAAGGAAAGTTAACGCACAGAGTTACCAGAGGACTGACCCCCCACTGTAGCTTTCACTGCTCACAGTAGCTGTGTGGCCTAGGGTCAGTAAAATGGAGAAAGGCGCTGCCCCATACACCACAGGTGTGGAAGGGATTAAGAGAGAGAGATTAGATCTTTTAAATAAAAAGAGGCCTGATTATTTAGAGCTTTGTAAGTAAAAAGAAGGATTTTAAACTTAATTCTAAACTCTATGGGAAGCCAATGAAGGGAGGTCAAAACTGGAGAGATATGACCTCTCTGTCTAGTACCTGTTAAAACTCTTGCTGCAGCATTTTGGATCAGCTGAAGACTTTTTAAAGATGTTTTAGGACCACCTGTTAATAAAGAGTTACAATAATCTAATCTAGAGCTAACAAAAGCATGGATGAGTTTCTCAGCATCTTTCACTTCCGCCTTCCAAAGAGAGCAGACGCTTTTTTCCTTCTCTCCAGCTCTGACTCTTTATCTCTTTCCTCCCCTAACTGACTGGATCCCAGCTTGCTATCGTCTGTCTGCGTGTCTCTACTGCTGATTATCGAACGAAATTATGGATTTAATAAGCTGGGCTTTGAACGCAATTGACACTATTTTTTCAACGAGGAAAAGTGCCCCGGGGGAGGTAGTTTGCCCCGCAGGAACAGCGGCTGCGGGCTATTTGAAGGACACAAGTAATTGGAAACTCTTGTGCCTGTGTGATCTCTCTATCGAAGATGTTGAAGATTTATACATCTTCGTAGCAATGGTCATCGGAATCTTTCTGATTGGATCTGGGATTGTTCTGGTGTACCGTAAATTGATGAAGATGGATGGAGCCTATCAAAATGCTGGCCAGGCGAGGCTTAACCATCAAATTGAACAATTGGGCAGGACTCTGACAGCGGCTAATGGAGAACTGTCTAGGAAAATGGATTACATCATGATCACGCTGAGAGCCGTCCATGAAGAATTCAACGTCCAGCACTGAAGGATTAAAGTACTGAATCTGTAAGAGAATATAAAGTTTTTTTCTCTGGGAACAGTACTATTCGACTTATCTGACCTGCCCTTGCAATCAAGTCCTCCAGATTATCTGCAGTTTTTTGTTTTCAAAACATTTGAGCTGCATTGACTCTTATGGACAGCCAGCTGCCTGGCACAAGGACAAAGCGCCAGACGCTAGACAAAACATCTCCTGCTGAAGAGACTTTGTTGTTCTTAACTGATATAAACACCTTCACTCAACACTACACCCACACTGACTCAATAAACTGATGAGAAGATCATTCATTCACTGCTCTCTTTGTGTCCTTGTATACATTCTATTGTCTGCTAATTGTGCATTGAGGGCTTTTTTTCTTGTAATCATAATATTGATCATTTATGACTGGTATTCTGACAATCAATGCTTTTTTGCTCTCTCCTATTGTCCATCCATCCATCCATCTTCTACCGCTTTTCCGGAGGTCCGGGTCGTGGAGGCAGCAGTTCAAGCAGAGAAGCCCAGACTTCCCTCTCCCCAGCCACCTGCTCCAGCTCTTCAGAGGGGATACCAAGGCGTTCCCAGACTAGCTGGGAGACATAGTCTCTCCACCGAGTCCTGGGTCTGCCCCGGGGTCTCCTCCCAGTGGGACGTGCCTGAAACACCTCAAGTGGGAGACGTCCAGGAGGCATCCTAATCAGATGCCCATACCACCTCAACTGACTCCTTTCAATGTGGAGGAGCAGCGGTTCTACTCTGAGCCTCTCCCGGATGACTGAGCTCCTCACCCTATCTCTGAGGGTGAGTCCAGCAATCCTACGGAGAAAGCTCATTTCAGCCGCTTGTATCCGCGATCTCGTTCTTTCGGTCATTACCCAAAGCTCGTGACCATAGGTGAGAGTAGGAACGTAGATTGACTGGTAAATCGACAGCTTTGCCTTAGAACTAAGCTCCCTCTTCACCACAACAGACCGGTACAACGTCCACATCACTGCAGATGCTGCTCCAATCCGTCTGTCGATCTCTCGCTCCATTTTCCCCTCACTCGTGAACAAGACCCCAAGATACTTAAACTCCTCCACTTGGGGCAGGAGCCTGTCCCCAACCCGGAGAGGACAATCCACCTTTTTCCGGCTGAGGACCATGGACTCGGACTTGGAGGTGCTGATTCTCATCCCAGCCGCTTCACACTCAGCGGCAAACCGTCCCAGCAAGAGCTGTAGGTCATTGCTGGATGAAGCCAACAGGACAACATCATCTGCAAACAACAGAGATGAGATCCTGTGGTCACCAAGCATGACACCCTCCATTCCCTGGCTGCGCCTAGAAATCCTGTCCATAAAAATTATGAACAGGACCGGTGACAAAGGGCAGCCCTGGCGGAGTCCAACTCTCACTGGGAATGACTCCGACCGAGTGTTGGCAATACGAACTAAACTCTCACAACGGTCGTACAGAGACCGAATAGCTCGTAACAACAAGCCCGATACCCCATACTCCCGAAGCACCCCCCACAAAAATCCACGAGGGACGCGGTCAAATGCCTTCTCCAAGTCCACAAAACACATGTAAACTGGTTGGGCAAACTCCCACGAACCCTCAAGAATTCTCGAGAGGGTAAAGAGCTGGTCCGATGTGCCACGGCCAGGACGAAAACCACATTGCTCCTCCTGAATCCGAGGTTCGACCAACGGCCGGACTCTCCTCTCCAGTACCTTGGCATAGACCTTCCCAGGGAGGCTGAGGAGTGTGATCCCTCTAAAGTTGGAGCACACCCTCCGGTCCCCTTTTTTGAAGAGAGGAACCACCACCCCGGTTTGCCATGCCAAAGGCACTGCCCCCGACCTCCACGCAATGTTGCAGAGGCGTGTGACATGTGACATGTGACATGACAACCCAACAACATCCAGGGCCTTGAGGTACTCGGGGCGAATCTCGTCCACCCCCGGGGCCCGGCCACCAAGGAGATTTTTAACCACCTTGGCGACCTCAGCTCCTGTGATAGGCGAGTCATCCCCCTTGTCCCCAAACCCTGCTTCCTCTGTGGAAGGCGTATCAGTGGGATTGAGGAGATCCTCGAAGTATTCCTTCCACCGCCCGACGATATCCCCAGTTGAAGTCAACAGTGTCCCATCCGCACCATACACAGTGTGGACGGGGAGCTGCTTTCCCCTCCTGAGCCGCCGAACAGTTTGCCAGAATCTCTTTGAAGCCGACCGAAAGTCTTGTTCCATGGCCTCACCGAACTCCTCCCATACCCGGGTTTTTGCTTCAGCAACCACCCGAGCTGCACTCCGCTTGGCCTGCCGGTACACCTCAGCTGCTTCGGGAGTCCCACAAGCCAACCAAGCTTGATAGGACTCCTTCTTCAGCTTAATGGCCCCCCTCACCACTGGTGTCCACCACTTGGTTCGGGGGTTGCCACCACAAGATGCACCGACCACCTTGCGGCCGCAGCTCTGGGCCGCCGCTTCAACAACAGAGGTGGAGAACATGGCCCATTCAGACTCCATGTCTCCAGACTCCCTCGGAATGTGGTTGAAGTTCTTCCGGAGGTGGGAGTTGAAGACCTCCCGGACAGGGGCCTCAGCCAGACGCTCCCAGCACACCCTCACTATACGTTTGGGTCTACCAGGTCTGAATGGCTTCCTCCCCTGCCATCGGATCCAACTCACCACCAGGTGGTGATCAGTTGACAGCTCTGCACCTCTCTTTACTCGGGTGTCCAAGACATACGGTCGCAGGTCTGATGATACGATAACAAAATCGATCATCGACCTGCGGCCTAGGGTGTCCTGGTGCCAGGTGCACATATGGACACCCTTATGCTTGAACATGGTGTTCGTTATGGACAGACTGTGGTTAGCACAGAAGTCCAATAACTGAACACCACTCGGGTTCAGATCGGCTCTCCTATTGTGTTTATCCTTTTCTTCCCTATGCTTCCTGTTCCTAGTCTGCTGACAGGCGCGTTATCGACGCTGCCGCATCACCGGAAATGCATGTCGTTTTCAGTGTCAAGTCAAATCCCTCGTATGTTATCAGTTGTTTACTGTTAATGTACTTGGCAATAAATCCTTTTCTGAGTTTCTGAGTTCTGAGACAAGATGCTGCTAATCTTGGCAATATTACGCAAATGATAGAAGGCAGGCTTAGAAACAAGTTAAATATGTGAATTAAAAAACAGATCTTGATCAAAAATAACTCCAAGGTTCCTCACAGAACTATTAAGAGGAAGAGTAACTGTATCCAAGCTAAGAGTTTGATTTGGAAAGGTATTTCTAAGGTTTTTTGGACCAACTAGAATGACTTCAGTCTTATCTGAATTTAATAGCAGGAAATTACAAGTCATCCAGGCTTTGATTTCCTTAAGACAGGCTTCTAATTTGGCTGATTGATTACTATCATCTGGCTTCATTGACAGGTATAATTGTGTTTCATCTGCATAACAATGAAAATGTAAACAGTGCTTTCTAATAATGTTGCCTAACGGAAGCATATACACTACCGTTCAAAAGTTTGGGGTCACCCAGACAATTATTTTGTGTTTTCCATGAAAAGTCACACTTATTTACCACCATGAGTTGTAAAATGAATAGAAAATATTGTCAAGACATTGACAAGGTTAGAAATAATGATTTGTATTTGAAATAATAATTTTTTCCTTCAAACTTTGCTTTCGTCAAAGAATCCTCCATTTGCAGCAATTACAGCACTGCAGACCTAAAATGATTGCACAAGGGTTTTCTAATCATCCATTAGCCTTCTGACGCAATGAGCAAACACATTGTACCATTAGAACACTGGAGTGATAGATGCTGGAAATGGGCCTCTATACACCTATGTAGATATTGCACCAAAAACCAGACATTTGCAGCTAGAATAGTCATTTACCACATTAGCAATGTATAGAGTGTATTTCTGATTAGTTTAAAGTTATCTTCATTGAAAAAAAGTGCTTTTCTTTCAAAAATAAAGAAATTTCTAAGTGACCCCAAACTTTTGAACAGTAGTGTATAAACTAAAAAGAATAGGACCTAACACATATCCCTGTGGAACTCCGTGACTGAGCTTTGAGTTGGAAGAAAACTCATTACTTACATGAACAAACTGGAGCCTATCAGAAAAATAAGATCTAAACCACTGCAACAAAGTTCCATTAAGTCCAGCATGGTGTTCTGATCTGTCAAGTAGAATATTATGATCGATAGTATTAAAAGCTGCACTAAGGTCTAAAAGGACAAGCACAGAAACAAGTCCATTATCAGATGCAATAAGGAGGTCATTAGTGACCTTCACTAAAGCTGTTTCAGTACTATGATGGATTCTAAACCCAGATTGAAACTCTTCAAATAAGCCATTTCCCTGCAAGTGGTCAAATAATTGCGTAGCAACAACTCTTTCTAAGATTTTTGAAATGAAAGGCAGATTATTCTACGCAAACACTAAGGAGGCGTACACCTCATCACAACTCCCCCCACTCAGGAGATCGGATCACAACTTGGTTCATCTCCGGCCGGTGTACAAACCCCTAGTGCACAGACAACCTCCGGCCATGCGCACAGTGAAGTTATGGTCTGAGGAGGCAATGGACACTCTAAAGGGCTGTTTTGAAGCCACCGACTGGAAGCAGCTCTGTGATCCACATGGTGAGGACATCGATGGCCTCACTCACACCTTCACGGGCTACCTCAGCTTCTGTGTGGACAAATCCTTTCCCACCAAGACCATACGGTGTTGCTCAAACAACAAACCCTGGATCAACCCCGAGATAAAAACACTTCTGAGAGAGAAGAAGAGGATCTTCAGGTCGGGGAACAGGGAGATGCTGAAGTCTTTTGCATTCAAAAACTATTAGGTTGTTACGTCTTTGTTGCTATTTCTGCGAGCAGCCCTGCTTAGGTTGTACAGTCTGACAGCCGTTGGTAGGAAGGACCTGCGAAACCTCTCGGTTGTGCACCTGGGATGATGTAGTCTGCTGCTAAATGAGCTCCTCAGTGCATTCAGTATGTCCTGCATAGGGTGGAACTCGGACTCCAGCAGGGATGACAGTTTAGCCACCGTCCTTCTCTCTCCTATCTCATCCACCGGGTCAAGGCGTTTCCCCAGGACAGAGCTAGCTTTCTTGATCAGTTTGTTCAGTCTCTTCCTATCGGCTGCAGTAATGCCACTGCCCCAGCAGACCACTCCAAAAGTGATGGCTGATGCCACCACCGTGTCATAGAATGTCTTCAGCAGCGCCCCTTGTACACCAAAAGACCTGAGTCTCCTCAGTAGGAACAGCCTGCGCTGTCCCTTCTTGTAGAGTGCGTCAGTATTGTGTGACCAGTCTAGTTTATTGTTCAGATGAATACCCAGGTACTTGTAGGATGTCACCATCTCAATGTTTGTTCCCTGTATATTTACTGGTCCTGTGAGGGGTTGTCCATGCCTGTGGCAGTCCACCACCAGCTCCTTAGTTTTCCTCGCGTTGATCTGGAGGTATCTAATTTAGTGGAGCACCATTTTCTTTCTAATTGACAAGTCTTCTGTTTTAAGCGACAAGTTTCTGTGTTGAACCAAGGAGTTAGAAATCTCTGATTAGACTTTTTCTTTTTTAAGGGGACCACCGTGTCTAGAGTCTGATGCAGAGAAGCTGTAACGCTATCTACCATGCTATCAATTACAGAAGGAGCAAGTTCTCCATAGCTTATCTCTGCTGTGTTGACACATGGCATAGAGAAAACAATCTACATAAATTTGGTTTCAACATCAACTGAGAGGCATCTACTGTAGTGTGGAAGATGTGTTCAATGACGAGGCATGAGTGTATTTCTCAGGTTCGGCTTTATTCCAGAACACATTCATCCAGCATTCTCAAAAGCAAGAAGAGGCAGAATAATGTTACAGCTCACTCTTATACCTCTGGGGGATTAAGAACTCAAGTCACATGGTGCTTCTGCAAACATTCAATCACAATGCAATTCTCTGAAGATTCACCATTGTCTCTTATTCTCTGGTGTACCGGGAAACCCCCCAGGTCCTCTTCTCCGAGACAAGGGCCTGACTTCACACCTCCTCGCCATCTCCTGTCTTGTTCCTCCAGACGTGAAGCCCCAATCCACATAAGCCATACAATCCACATAAGCCATACATTTGTGGGAGATATGAACCAGACATATGTGCCACACTCTTGTGGGGAAATATGAACCAAACATATGTGCCACATGACTCCCCCCAAACGTCTGCATGGGACAAACACTCATAAATGCATACATAAAAAACATTACCACATAACCAACAATCAATCCCCCAATCTCTTAGGTCTGAGCTTCCTGCCGAATCTGCTGTAGGCTGGCTTCGCTGCGTCTGCAGCGTCTCCTCGCACCTGGGGATTAAATTTGTTAGCACATCTCTGTGGGAGCTCTGGAGCACGCCTTCTCGGCGGCCTGCCCCGGCGGGGGGCTTTCGCCAACTGCACTCGTTCATCAGCCAGGACAAAAGCAGGGTTGAGTCTGTTTATGCAAATTAGCTCCCTTCTGCCCCCCAAATCTAGCAAAAAATGCTTCTCATTTTTTTCCAGCACCCTGAACGGTCCATCATAAGGCGGTCTCAGCCCTGGGCGTTGTGCATCATGTCTAACAAAAACAAACTCTGCGTTTTTCAAAGCCTCTGGCACAAAAACGTGTGGAAAACTGTGATGCACTGGGCCAGGCAGCGTGTTTGATCCTGTGCCGCTCTGCAGCAGCTGAGCGGGGGGGGGGGGCAATTGGGCGCAGGATTTTCCGGGAGAAATTCCCCAGGCAAACGGAGAGGTTGTGCGAACACCAACTCCGCTGGGGAGGCTTGTAAATCCTCCTTCGGTGCAGAACGCAACCCCAATAAAACCCATGGCAGTTTGTCCACCCAATTTGTATCCGTGAGCAATGCTCTGAGGGCTGCTTTCAATGACCTATGAAAATGTTCACATAAACCGTTGGCCTGCGGGTTATACGCAGTAGTGCGGTGTACCTTCACCCCTAAGCTGCGGGCCATAGACGACCACAGTTCGGAAACAAATTGAGGGCCTCTGTCTGACGTTATGTCTGACGGAACTCCAAAACGCGCGACCCAAGCTGTTAAAAACGCACGTGCAACCTCTTCCGCCATTGTTGACGCCAGAGGTACCGCTACTGGCCAACGTGTGGTGCGGTCCACCATCGTCAAAAGGTGTGTGTGTCCTTGAGACGAGGGAAGCGGGCCCACCAGATCAACATGCACATGATCAAACCGCTTAGCCGGGATGTGAAAAGGCTCCAAAGGGGCCCTCGTGTGCTTGTGTATCTTAGCCCTCTGGCACGCTACACAAGCCGCTGCCCATTCCTTGACCTGTTTGCGCAACCCCGGCCAGACAAATTTCTCCCCCACCATCTTGACCGATGCGCGCACCCCTGGGTGCGCCAGCGAATGGACCGAGTCAAAAACACGGCGGCGCCACGCGGCTGGCACCACTGGACGAGGCCGACCCGTGGAGACATCACATATTAAGGGGGGCATACCTATTTGCTGCACCCTGTGCTCCAGCCTTAACCCTGTTGGTCCAGACTGGAGCGCGCGCACATCCGCGTCACCAACCTGCTCCGCAGCCATGTCTGCATAATCCAAACCTACGTGGACCGGGGCTGCGCGAGCTCCCGCGTCGCTGCCCTGGCCCACCGCCACCGAGTCTGCCCCCACGTGGCCTGGCGTTGCCACAGCACGTGAGAGACAGTCCGCCACTACATTGTGTTTGCCTGCGACATGCTGGATATCGGTGGTGAACTCCGATATTGCGGCTAGCTGTCTTTGTTGTCGGCCTGACCAAGGTTCTGAGATTTTGGCCATCGCAAAAGTTAACGGTTTGTGGTCTACAAAAGTGGTGAAACGGCACCCTTCCAGCCAGAACTGGAAATGGCGGATGGCCAAGTGTAGGGCTAAAAGCTCCCTGTCAAACGCGCTGTATTTACGCTCGTTATCGTGCAAGGATTTGCTAAAGAAAGCGAGAGGCTGCCAGGTCCCTGCCACACACTGTTCAATGACTGCCCCCACCGCTAGGTCCGAAGCGTCGGTGGTGAGCGCCAAACGGGCTGTTGGAACCAGGTGCGCTAACAAAACGGCGCTTGCAAGGGCTGATTTAACCTGGGAGAAAGCGCGCTCCCGCTCCGGAGACCATTCGACCTTATTCGTGGGTTTTTGTTTTTTCAGTGCCGCGTACAGTGGCTGCATAAGCCGCGCTGCGCTTGGAAGAAACCGGTTGTAAAAATTAACCATTCTTAGAAACTCCTGCAGCACTTTTATTGTTTGAGGCCGGGGGAAATCTGTTATCGCGCGCACTTTCTCAGGAAGGGGAACCGCTCCCTGTGGTGAAACGCGGTGCCCCAAAAAATCGATTTGCGCCACCCCGAACTGGCACTTCGCTGGGTTAATTATCAACCCGTGCTCTGCCAGTCTCCGAAAAACCGCTGTGAGGTGGGTTTCATGTTCGTCCTCGGACGTGCTGGCTACCAATATGTCGTCTAAATAGACGAACACGAAAGGCAGGTCGCATAAAACTACATCCATCATGCGTTGGAAAGTTTGCGCGGCGCCCTTTAACCCAAACGGCATGCGCAAAAACTCAAAAAGCCCAAACGGAGTTATTACCGCGGTTTTGGGAATATCCTGCGCGCGCACGGGGACTTGGTGGTAGCCGCGCACCAAGTCTATTTTAGAAAAAATGCGCGCCCCCGCCAAATGAACTGAGAAATCCTGGATGTGCGGAATCGGGTAGCGGTCGTGTGCTGAGACGTTGTTCAACCTGCGGAAATCGCCACAAGGTCGCCACGAGCCATCAGTCTTTGGGACCATGTGTAACGGTGAAGCCCAGGGGCTGTTCGAGCATCTAATTATGCCCAGTTTTTCCAGATTGGCAAATTCCTCACGCGCTATTGCCAGTTTAGCTGAGTCCAAGAGCCGGGCTTTTGCAAAAACGGGCGGCCCAGTGGTGGTGATAAAATGTTCCACCCCGTGTTTGGCCACTGTCGCCGAAAACTTTGGAACTGTGAGTGCTGGAAAGTGAGTGAGCAAAGCATGAAACTTACCACCTGCAGCTGTGACGTTGGCGTGTGCAGTCGGCGGGGCCACCCGAGCTGTGCAGGGGATAGAATGAAAAGACAGTGCATTAACCAGGCGTCTATTAGCAAGATCAACCAATAAACCATGTGAGCACAAAAAATCAGCCCCTAACATGTTGAAACTGACTGCTGCTACAATAAAGGTCCACTCGAATGAACAGCCCTGTAAGGACAGACGCATGGTCCTCTCACCGAATGTCTTAATCGCTGAGCCATTCGCTGCTGATACTGACACCCAGGGAGCTTTGGACGGCATCAGCCGTTCCGCGTAGGTAGGCGTGACGAAACTCAGCTGGGAGCCCGTGTCCACGAGGAATTGTTTCCCCGAGTGTGCATCTGTCAGGTAAAGCAGCTTATTTTCTTCTCCGAGGGATGCAGCTGCTACCAGCCCCCCGGTCTTGGCGTTTCCCTGACGCTTGAAGCGGCACGGTGGGAGACATCTGTGCGCCCTCTCTGCAAAACGGCGGTGGTAGAAACACAGGCCGACCTCAGCTCCGCGTCGCCTGACGCCTGTCGCCGCCGTCGTCGGTTCGTCTGGCGCCGCCACCTCTGGCTCCAAACCATCTTCGGGCGCCATCCTCTGCTCAGCTGCCGTGGCCGAAACCGCGCTCCGCTTGTGGGCG
Organism: Pholidichthys leucotaenia; assembly: GCA_020510985.1. Lineage (NCBI taxonomy): Eukaryota > Metazoa > Chordata > Actinopteri > Cichliformes > Pholidichthyidae > Pholidichthys > Pholidichthys leucotaenia. The sequence goes on along the minus strand of JAJAQF010000046.1, from coordinate 1,594,880 downwards.
TCGACGAGTCGCTGCGCCTCCTTGCCGAGGCCATGGTAGTCCCGCTTGGCCAAGCGGGGTGAGTCTGCCAGGGTCACTCTCACTGCTGGTGGCAGAGTCCGGAGGAAAAGGTGGGCGAAGATAAATTCGCCATCCTCGGAGTCTTTCAGTCTCAGCATCTTCACCATCAGGTCTGCCGGTCTGTTGTTCTCCGACTCCCGTCAACTCTAGGAGCCCCTCTGCTCGCTGTTGCACCGAGGGGGTGAAATGGCTGATCAGCGCCTCCTTCAATGCGCCGTACTTGTCGGTGTCCGGTGGGTGGTTAACCAGATCTTCCACCCTCTGGACCGTGTGACTGTCCAGCTTCGCCACCACATGGTAGAACCTCGTTTCATCCTTTGAGATTCTCCGGAGGTTGAACTGCGCCTCGACCGCGCTAAACCAGGAGCGCGGACTGTGCTGCCAGAAATCAGGCAGCTGGAGCGTGGAGGCAGCCATCAGGCTGGCCTCTGATGAGCTCCGCTCGGGAGAATTCTCCCTGTTCATTCTTTGTCGTGGGTCACCAGTGTGGAAGATGTGTTCAATGACGAGGCATGAGTGTATTTCTCAGGTTCGGCTTTATTCCAGAACACATTCATCCAGCATTCTCAAAAGCAAGAAGAGGCAGAATAATGTTACAGCTCACTCTTATACCTCCGGGGGATTAAGAACTCAAGTCACATGGTGCTTTTGCAAACATTCAATCACAATGCAAGTCTCTGAAGATTCACCATTGTCTCTTATTCTCTGGTGTACCGGGAAACCCCCCAGGTCCTCTTCTCCAAGACGAGGGCCCGACTTCACACCTCCTCGCCATCTCCTGTCTTGTTCCTCCAGACGTGAAGCCCCAATCCACATAAGCCATACAATCCACATAAGCCATACATTTGTGGGAGATATGAACCAGACATATGTGCCACACTCTTGTGGGGAAATATGAACCAAACATATGTGCCACAGTAGTAATATTTTTCTTTTGGAGCCACATAGTCAGAAATAGTAAAATCAAAGGTTAAGGGACAATGATCTGACAGTACAGGGTTATGAGGAGACACTACCAGATTTTCTATTTCTTTGCCATATGTCAGAACAAGGTCCAACGTATGGTGGAGATCATGGGTAGAATTTCCTACTTTCTGAGAACACCCCATCAAGTCTTAATATTGAATTAAATGCCATATTAAGGCAATCACTATCTACATCTGCATGTATATTAAAGTCCCCTGCTATAATTATTCTATCTGATTTCAGCACTAAATCAGCTAAGAATTCAGCAAATTTGGATAAAAACTCTGTGTAGGCTGAGGGAGGACGATAAACTATGGCAAATTAAATTGAGTTTAACCTAAAATTGCTGACATGCCTAATATTGAGGACCAGGCCCTCAAAGGAATTATAACATATTTTTTGCTTTACATTAACTAGTAATTTGGAATGGCAAATTGTTGCTACTCCTCCTCCACGACTAGAACTTCTGGGATTTTGACAGTTTAAATAACCAGAGGGAGTTGATTCATTTAAACCAACATAATCCTCTTGCCCTAACCAAGTCTCTGTAAGGGATATTAAATCAGTCTGATGATCAATTAACAGATCATGGACTAGCAGAGACTTGGGAGTTAGAGACCTAATATGGTCTGAAACTACCTGAAACTGGGGAGGGTACCACAGCTGTGGAAAACATCTTGTGTGGTACCTGTACCAAAAACTTCCCACCCCAAAGACCTGAACAGCTACAGACCGGTGGCCTTGACGTCCCACTTGATGAAGACCCTGGAGAGACTGCTCCTTGCTCACCTCCGCCCCCTGGTGGAACCAGCGATGGATCCACTCCAGTTCGCCTACCAGCATGGCATTGGGGTGGAGGATGCGGTGATCTTCCTCCTTCACCGTTCTCTGTCCCACCTGGAGAAGCCCGGGAATATGGTGAGGATCATGTTCTTTGACTTCTCCAGTGCTTTCAACACCATCCAACCGATGATCCTGAAGGACAAGCTGCTGCGCGCAGGGGTGGACCAGCACCTGTCATCATGGATCCTGGACTACCTCACGAACCGGCCTCAGTTTGTGAGAACCCGGGACTGTGTGTCCGACACGATCATCAGTAGCACGGGGGCCCCCCAGGGAACGGTGCTGGCTCCCTTCCTGTTCACTCTTTATACTGCGGACTTCTCACACAACACAACACACTGCCATCTACAGAAGTTCTCTGATGACTCTGCGATCGTTGGCCTCATCTCCAATGGAGATGAAGCTGAGTACAGAGGGCTTATCCAGGACTTCGTGGACTGGTGCCATCGGAACTGCCTCCAGATCAACGCGAGGAAAACTAAGGAGCTGGTGGTGGACTGCCGCAGGCATGGGCAGCCCCTCACAGTACCAGTAAATATACAGGGAACAGACATCGAGATGGTGACATCCTATAAGTACCTGGGTATTCATCTGAACAATAAACTAGACTGGTCACACAATACTGATGCACTCTACAAGAAGGGACAGCGCAGGCTGTTCCTGCTGAGGAGACTCAGGTCTTTTGGTGTACAAGGGGCGCTGCTGAAGTCATTCTATGACACGGTGGTGGCATCAGCCATCACTTTTGGAGTGGTCTGCTGGGGCAGTGGCATTACTGCAGCCGACAGGAAGAGACTGAACAAACTGATTAAGAAAGCTAGCTCTGTCCTGGGGCAGCGCCTTGATCCGATGGAGGAGATAGGAGAGAGAAGGATGGTGGCTAAACTGTCATCTCTGCTGGAGTCCGAGTTCCACCCTATGCAGGACATACTGAATGCACTGAGGAGCTCATTTAGCAGCAGACTACATCATCCCAGGTGCACAACCGAGAGGTTTCGTAGGTCCTTCCTACCAACGGCTGTCAGACTGTACAACCTAAGCAGGGCTGCTCGCAGAGATAGCAAAAAGACGTAACAAACTAATAGTTTTTTGAATGCAAAAGATGCAATAGACTTACACAATGGTCCCCTCCGGCATACAACTAGGAACATACCGGTCGCTATGGAGGGTGAGAATATGTATGGGCACATAATCATACCATGTAGGATAACTAAGTAGACGGTTATGCTGTTTCATTCCATCTAGCAACAATGCTCTGCACTGTGTGTGTTTATATATTTGCATATTTATTCCATCTAGCTACAATGCTCAGCACTGGGTGTGTTTATATATTTATATATCTACATATTATTCCATCTAGCTACATTGCTCCGCACTGTGTGTGTTTATATACTTGCATATTTATTCCACCTAGCTGCAATGCTCCGTACTGTGGGTGTTTATATATTTACATATTTATTCCATCTAGCTACAATGCTCTGCACTGTGTGTTCATATATTCATATATTTATTCCATCCAGCTACAATGCTCTGCACTGTGTGTCTGTGTGTGTGTGTATATATATATATTTTATAGTAATACGTACATATGTTTATTAGCTGCTCTTGCTTGCTTGTTTTTTTTCTTGCCTTCTGATTGTTGCTCTGAGTGTTGCTATCCCTGTGCTGTTGCAATCCTGGAATTTCCCCGTTGTGGGACTAATAAAGGCTTATCTTATCTTATCTTATCTTATATTTAACAAACCACATTTAATTTGGCTTATCGGCAAATTTATGTTTTATGGCTGTGTTGTGGTACATTTATATGTTGGACACTGCATATGTGATTTAACCTCACGATGAAGGAGCCTATAGGTGTGAACAGAAGACTTCCTGACATCTGAGGCTCGAGAGGAGAGAGGGGGGAGTAATGTAAATAAAAGGTTGATTAATGTGAACAAAAGGTTTATGGTGGAGATGTGTGACTTCCCCTGCGAGGGAGTTTCTTTGATGTGAGAATGTTTAAAGGTGAGCACTTTGCTGTGTTCCAGTCTCTTGTTTTCTCTGCTCAGGGAAGAGAGCAGACTGTGGGAATGTTGCTTGAAATAAACTTGGATTAAATGCAACTCAGTTTCGTTATTCAAGGCTCCCCACATGTTTAAGCTTTTTCTTTACTAATGGACAATTTTTTTTCATAAAGAGTGGCTACAATGTTTATAAATGTGTCATAGGCTTCATTTACATCTGATACATAGACTTCTGTCCAGTCTTGCTTCAGCAAGTCCTCTTTAAAAGAACTGATTGCATTTTGTGATTTGTATCTGAACGATTTTAAAATTTTTTCTGTATTGGCCCCCGTGTGGCCATGGATAAGTGCAAAGGTTGGCAAGTGGTCACTTATATCATTTGTCAATAATCCACTTTCTATTTTCTTATCAATAATATTAACAAACAGGTTGTCAATAAGTATAGCAGTGTGAACTGTGATTCTACTGGGATGTGTTATTGTGGGATATAGACTCATGCTGTACATAGAGTTCATGAACTCTGTAATTACATTTTGTTGATATGGATTTAGTAGATCAATATTGAAATCTCCACAAATTACTACCATTTTCTTACTAGTAATATTATTGTACAGCTCGACTAATTTATCTCTGAATGTCTCAATGCAAGTTCCCGGCGTTCTATATTACCGGAGTGGTGGCTTAGTTGGTAGAGCATCCGCCCCACACCCGGGAGGCAGGGGTTCAAATCTCGGCCGGGTCATGCCAAAGACCATATAAAAGTGGAACTTCCTGCCGTCCAGCTTGGTGCTCAGCAATAAATGGAATGGAGGAGGGAACTCTGTGGTGGCGCCTTGCATGGCAGCAGCCCTCTGATTCTGCACTTGGGGTGTGTGTGATTTACACTGTAGATAGGTAAAGCACAATCTCGTTCTGCTGTACATCATTGGTTGTACGGTTGAATGACAATAAGGGTGATTAGATATATACAACTTATAATTAGATTTTTTGTTTTATCTTGGTCAATCTCAACAGTAACACATTCCAAAATCCCTGGTAGTGCAAAGGACATTCCATTTACAAGCTTACACCTATACAGGTCATCAATATACAGTGCAACACCACCACCCTTTTTTTGAGATCTGTTAATATGAAGCATCTGATATCCCTCTATTGCCATCAGGGGAGCCTGCTCTTCATTAAGCCAAGTTTCAGAGACTGCGAGCGAATTTAATAACTTTTTTGTTAACATTGGTCCTAATTTGGCTTGAGAAATACCCATTACGGCGCCTACAGGTGATACAATAAGCAAAAACACTGCTATAAAAGACTCCCTTTTCATAAAGAACACAGACGAGAGAGAGGTCATTGAAATTGTTAAATCGTTTAAAAGTAAAACATCTATGGACTGTGATGGTATTGACATGCTCTTAGTCAAAACTATTATTGAATGATTAGTGAAACCACTGACATATATCTGTAACCTGTCTCTCCAAACAGGTATATTTCCCAATGCAATGAAAATAGCTAAAGTAATTCCGATATACAAGATGGGTGACAGAGGGGAATTCTCAAACTATAGACCAATTTCACTATTGCCACAATTTTCCAAGATACTTGAAAAAATATTCTATGAGAGAATTGACAACTTCATACTGAAGAATAATTTATTGTGTGAACAGCAATATGGGTTCAGACACAAGAGGACAACTGCATTTGCTCTTATGGAATTTATAGAAAAAATATCAACTGCCATTGAAAATAAAGAGTATTCAGTTGGGGTATTCCTGGATCTTAAAAAAAGCATTTGATACAGTGGATCATAATTTATTATTAAAGAAACTACAAAATTGTGGTATTAGAGGGGTAGCACTGTCCTGGTTATGTAGTTACTTAAAGAATAGATATCAGTGTGTATGTGTTGGTAACAAAAACTCACAGTTACTGAAGGTTACTTGTGGAGTCCCACAGGGTTCAGTTTTGGGGCCATTGTTATTCAATATGTATATAAATGATATATGTAAAGTTTCAGAAAAAATGGACTTAATATTGTTTGCCGATGACACTAATCTATTATGCAGTGGAAGCAATTTGGAACAACTTTTGGATACACTCGGAAAGGAATTAGGAAAGCTTAAACTGTGGTTTGATTCAAACAAATTAACGCTCAATTTAAGTAAGACAAAATTTATAGTCTTTAACAACCATCACAACAACTCAGTATCTAAACTCAGTGTAAATGGTGTAGAGATTGAAAGGGTATCTGAAACTAAATTTCTTGGAGTAATAATTGATAATAAACTGTGTTGGAAGTCACATATTAATTATATTAAAGGTAAAATATCCAAATCAATTGCAATACTACACAGAGTGAAATATTTGCTGAATCAACCCACACTATATACCTTGTATCATTCATTAATACTCACATACATGACATATTGTACTGAAGTATGGGGAAATACATATAAAACAAACATATATCCAGTCTTTATGCTTCAGAAGAGAGCTATTAGAATAATAAACAAAGCAGCTTACAGGGAACCAACAAACCCACTTTTTCTTAAATTAAAAGCTCTCAAGTTGAAAGATGTGGTTGACTTTAAAACTGCAGTAATAATGTTTAAAGTGAAAAATCTATCACTGCCCGCAAATATCCAAAAGTTGTTCCAAATAAGGGAGAAACAATATCATTTCAGAGGAACATGTATATTTCAAAAACCTTCAGTGAGAACTACCACCAAACAACACTGTGTTTCAGTGCAAGGAGTCAGATTATGGAACGATTTTGAACCTGAATTAAAATCATGTACAACGCTTGTACAATTTAAACAAAAACTAAAGGAAGAAATACTCCAAACATATATACAAGATGACATGTAAAATCACATAAGGATTGTCATATCCAGTCTGTGTTGTGTTGTTGCTTAGTTTTTTGTCACATTTTGTCTTAGCTTTGTTCTGAATTGTAATCGCTCTTGTTTTGTTTTTCTTTTGAATTCTTGGATGGAATATGGGTGGACAATATAAGCTGCGGCTTCAGCCATCACCCATTTCGGATAACTTATGTTGAACTGTATAATCAGAGGAGTTATTATCTAATTTGACCTTGTTGGATTTTCTTTCCCCCTTTGTTATATTATTCAGTTTCTTTTAACCTGTACTTTTAATCTATCCGAAATAAAGATTCATTCATTCATTCATTCATTCATTCATTCATTCAATTATTAGGAGGAACAGAAGCCAGATCATTAAATTTAGAGGCTTCATTTTTAATTTGAGTTTTACCAACTTTTTGTTTAATCACTTTGGGATGCTTATACATTATATTTTTATTTACTTTGGAAGGAGCAGACAATGATTTTCTGATGGGGAAGACAGGGGCTAAGATGAGGGGTGGCGGATGAAGAGGAGCTGCAGAGAGGCATGTAAGACTGCAACTCTGCTTCCTGGTCAAACTCTGAGTTGTCAAGGTTGATAAAAATCAACATTTTATAATAACAATGCATCAGATTTACTCAAAGATGCTTTTTACAGATACATTATTCATTCACTCCAGACAGACAATGGTAGTGGCAAGCTACTACTGTAGCCACAGCTGCCCTGGGGCAGGCTGACAGAAACATGGCTGCCAATCCACGCCAACGGCCTCTCCAGCCACCACTGAACATTTATACACATTCATTCCCAGTGTTATGGACACTGGAAGCAAAGTGGGAAAGTGTCTTGCCCAGGGACACAATGGCAGGATATCTGGGGAGAGTGGGATTCAAACTGCCAACCATCTGGTTATTGGACGACCCGCTCTACCTCCTGAGCTACTGCCGTTTATCCAAGTTATCCATTTTTATCCAAGTTGTCAATTTGGATAAAAATGATGCCAGATTGTTAGATAAATGATAAGATAAGATAAGATAAGATAAGCCTTTATTAGTCCCACAACGGGGAAATTCCAGGATTGCAACAGCACAGGGATAGCAACACTCAGAGCAACAATCAGAAGGCAAGAAAAAACAAGCAAGCAAGAGCAGCTAATATACATATGTACATATTACTATAAAATATATATATACACACACACACACACACAGACACACAGTGCAGAGCATTGTAGCTGGATGGAATAAATATATGAATATATGAACACACAGTGCAGAGCATTGTAGCTAGTTGGAATAAATATGTAAATATATAAACACCCACAGTATGGAGCATTGCAGCTAGGTGGAATAAATATGCAAGTATATAAACACACACAGTGCGGAGCAATGTAGCTAGATGGAATAATATGTAGATATATAAAAAACACAGTGCGGAGCATTGTAGCTAGATGGAATAAATATATAGATATATAAATATAAACACACCCAGTGCAGAGCATTGTAGCTAGATGGAATAAATATGTAAATATATAAACACACACAGTGCAGAGCATTGTAGCTAGATGGAATAAATATGTAAATATATAAACACCCACAGTATGGAGCATTGCAGCTAGGTGGAATAAATATGCAAGTATATAAACACACACAGTGCGGAGCAATGTAGCTAGATGGAATAATATGTAGATATATAAAAAACACAGTGCGGAGCATTGTAGCTAGATGGAATAAATATATAGATATATAAATATAAACACACCCAGTGCAGAGCATTGTAGCTAGATGGAATAAATATGTAAATATATAAACACACACAGTGCAGAGCATTGTTGCTAGGTGGGATGAAACAGCATAACCGTCTATTTAGTTATCCTACATGGTATGATTATGTGCCCATACATATTCTCACCCTCCATAGCGACCGGTATGTTCCTAGTTGTATGCCGGAGAGGACCATTGTGTAAGTCTATTGCATCTTTTGCATTCAAAAAAAAAAAAAAAAAAACTATTAGTTTGTTACGTCTTTTTGCTATCTCTGCGAGCAGCCCTGCTTAGGTTGTACAGTCTGACAGCCGTTGGTAGGAAGGACCTACGAAACCTCTCGGTTGTGCACCTGGGATGATGTAGTCTGCTGCTAAATGAGCTCCTCAGTGCATCCAGTATGTCCTGCATAGGGTGGAACTCGGACTCCAGCAGAGATGACAGTTTAGCCACCGTCCTTCTCTCTCCTATCTCCTCCATCGGATCAAGGCGTTGCCCCAGGACAGAGGTAGCTTTCTTAATCAGTTTGTTCAGTCTCTTCCTATCGGCTGCAGTAATGCCACTGCCCCAGCAGACCACTCCAAAAGTGATGGCTGATGCCACCACCGTGTCATAGAATGACTTCAGCAGCGCCCCTTGTACACCAAAAGACCTGAGTCTCCTCAGCAGGAACAGCCTGCGCTGTCCCTTCTTGTAGAGTGCGTCAGTATTGTGTGACCAGTCTAGTTTATTGTTCAGATGAATACCCAGGTACTTGTAGGATGTCACCATCTCGATGTCTGTTCCCTGTATATTTACTGGTGCTGTGAGGGGCTGCCCATGCCTGCGGCAGTCCACCACCAGCTCTTTAGTTTTCCTCGCGTTGATCTGGAGGCAGTTCCGATGGCACCAGTCCACAAAGTCCTGGATAAGCCCTCTGTACTCAGCTTCATCTCCGCTGGAGATGAGACCAACGATCGCAGAGTCATCAGAGAACTTCTGTAGATGGCAATGTGTTGTGTTGTGTGAGAAGTCCGCAGTATAAAGAGTGAACAGGAAGGGAGCCAGCACCGTTCCCTGGGGGGCCCCCGTGCTACTGATGATCGTGTCGGAAACACAGTCCCGGGTTCTCACAAACTGAGGCCGGTTCGTGAGGTAGTCCAGGATCCATGATGACAGGTGCTGGTCCACCCCTGCGCGCAGCAGCTTGTCCTTCAGGATCATCGGTTGGATGGTGTTGAAAGCACTGGAGAAGTCAAAGAACATGATCCTCACCATATTCCCGGGCTTCTCCAGGTGGGACAGAGAACGGTGAAGGAGGAAGATCACCGCATCCTCCACCCCAATGCCATGCTGGTAGGCGAACTGGAGTGGATCCATCGCTGGTTCCACCAGGGGGCGGAGATGAGCAAGGAGCAGTCTCTCCAGGGTCTTCATCAAGTGGGACGTCAAGGCCACCGGTCTGAAGCTGTTCAGGTCTTTGGGGTGGGAAGTTTTTGGTACAGGTACCACACAAGATGTTTTCCACAGCTGTGGTACCCTCCCCAGTTTCAGGCTCATGTTGAAGATATACGTCACAATCCCACACAGCTGGTCTGCACAGGACTTGAGGAGCTTTGCGCTGATGCCGTCCGGTCCCGACGCCTTCCTCGCCTTGATCTTCCTCAGCTCCGTCCTCACCTGGGTCTTGGTCAGGGTCAGGATGGGGGGCTGTGTGTTGGGAGTGGGGGGGGTGTCGGTGGAGTGGGGAGTGGGTAGCAGGACTTGATTTCTTAGAGGCAGCAGTGGTTGTTGTGCAGACAGGGGGGAGGGCGGTTGGTCAAATCTATTGAAAAACAGATTCAGGTTGTTCGCCCACTCCCTGCCCCCCGTGGCCTGGGGGGAGGTATTCTGGAGCCCCGAGATGGTTTTGAGGTTTCTCCAGACCCCGCTGATGTCGCTCTGTTGCAGCTTGTCCTCCATCTTCTTCCTGAAGCTGTCCTTGCCTTCTCTGATCTTTCTCCTCAGCTCCCTCTGTACGGACTTCAGCATCTCCCTGTTCCCCGACCTGAAGATCCTCTTCTTCTCTCTCAGAAGTGTTTTTATCTCAGGGTTGATCCAGGGTTTGTTGTTTGAGTGACGCCGTATGGTCTTGGTGGGAACGGATTTGTCCACACAGAAGCTGAGGTAGCCCGTGAAGGTGTGAATGAGGCCATCGATGTCCTCACCATGTGGATCGCAGAGCTGCTTCCAGGCAGTGGCTTCAAAACAGTCCTTTAGAGTGTCCATTGTCTCCTCAGACCATAACTCCACAGTGTGCATGGCCGGAGGTTGTCTGTGCACTAGGGGTTTGTACACCGGTCGGAGATGAACCAAGTTGTGATCCGATCTCCCAAGTGGGGGGAGTTGTGATGAGGTGTACGCCTCCTTAGTGTTTGCGTAGAACAAATCCAGTGTTTTATTGTCTCTAGTGTGGCATGTGACATACTGGGTGAAAGTGGGCAGAATGGGAGACAGTGAAACTTGGTTGAAATCGCCTGAGATGAGGAGAAGAGCATCTGGGTGTTCTGTCTGCAGCCTGCTGGTTACTGAATGGATGACGTCACGCGCTGTCCCAGCGTTCGCCGTCGGATTTGCATAAACAACAATGCAGATCACGTGTGAGTGTTCTCTCGGGAGATATGTAGGCCTCATGCTAACAGCTAGCAACTCAATGTCTTTGCTGCAGTGTCGTTGTTTAACAGTGATATGTCCCGGTCTGCACCAGTTGTTGTTAACATACATGATCACTCCACCGCCCCTAGTTTTGCCACTCTCTGGTGTTCGGTCAGCTCGTATCGTGTGAAAACCCTCCAGCTCAATGTTAGCATCTGCTGCTAGTTCAGTTAGCCACGTCTCAGTAAACAAAAGGAGAGAGCACTCCCGGTAAGTGCTATCATAACGGGAGATAGCCGCTAGCTCATCTAACTTTCCCAGTATCGACCGTACATTTCCCATGACAACAGATGGAAGGGAGGGTCTGTACCTTATATTTTTTGTCCTCCGCCTTACTCCAGCCCGGCAGCCGCGGCGTTTTCGCCTCAGTTCTCTCGGTATGTCGAGTTTTTCCAGTGGGACCGGGTGGCAGTTAAATGCTAGCAGCTCTTCCCTGTTATATCGTATCCTGCTATAAACAGTGGCTCCGTCCACCGGCTCAGGAGACATTTGGGATGATCTGTGTGTCCGTGATATAAGTGGGGTGAAAAAAAAAAGTGATCAAAAGAGAGAGGAAGGGAAAAAAAACTCGGAATCGAGCCGCTGTTGCAAAAGGCAGCCGACTGGTGTGGCGCCGAGAGGAGAAAAAGCCTCTTGAGACGCATCATCCAAAGTGGGATGGATGCCATCTTGTCTAGTAAGACCAGATTTTCCCCAAAATGAGTTCCAGTTGTCTATGTAGCCCATGTTGTTTGTAGGACACCACACAGACAGCCAGCGGTTGAAGGATGGCACATGGTTAGACATGTCATCACTAGTCAGATTGGGGAGGGGCCCAGAGAATACTACAGAGACACAGTGAAAAAGACAAATCTAGTAAATAGATTCCATTAAACTAATTTCTCCGATGTATAAGCTAATTTGACTTAAATAAGTGAAATCTACACTCTCAACTGAGGGTGCCCTAACTAACTGATCAATCAGTTTCTCATTTATATTTCTTAAACAAGCTTGGCCTCTGTCAAACAACAAATTTGATGCAAATGTCTGCCACTCTTTGAAGTTGAGGAGAGCTTCAACCTGTTCAGGCCCTTTTCAGTGGAGGAGGAGTTGCAGTGGCCGTGAAGAGCTCCAGCTCCCCCTAGTGGTAGGGGAGGTACAGGATGGCATGCCGCAATAGTCATGCGTCAGAGTCTCTCCCTGTTTTCGTTGCTGCTATCCCAGGCAACCGGGACTCGCATAGTCACAACTCATTGTCCTCTTTGCCCACCGCAGGCTGGATAATTGTTCACATAGATTTTACTGCAAACCAGTCAACTGTCCTCTCTCTCCAGGCATTGTCAGTCTCTCACCGATCCTCGGAGGCCCAAGTTGCTCTCAGCAGGCCCAAGGTGACCAGGCAGCACATTTCACATTCAAATTCATTGTCACAGGGCTTCATTTTCCTATTCTCTCTGTCCTTTCTAAAAGATTAATCCTCAGTCTGGAGTATAGAGAGCCCCAAAATACCTGGTCTGCTTCCATTCTAAGAATGCAAATGCAAAAAGAGGCATGTATCAGAACGTTTGTATCTGATTTTTCTTATTTACTGTATGTCTTCCATGTTCAGAAATCTATATAATACTCAAAAGTAATATATTTTGTCTTTAACTTCTAACATACTTATTCAACAAACCGTTGAATTTGTTAATTCTACTTTTTAAGGTAAATTATAGTGCTTCAGCATTCTCATCATCTTACTTTCTAATCCATTTCTGTACACTTATTGTTAAAATATTTTCATATATTTTCCTCAAGATTACACAAACCTAAAACAAGCATTCAAAAAGGACGTATTCCTCTGGAAATAAGAGCCATTGCCTTTTGTAGATATCTCTGAAAAACTGGTTGATGAGACACTCATGTCCTTTTTTCCACTTTAAAACTTACTAAGAGGAGAAAAAAAGAAGGAAAAAAAATCAAATTGACTCATTAATTCATATGTTTTCCTCTTGTCCTAACTCAGACAAACATCTGTATTTATCCCGTGTGTGTATAGCTAATGTAATGTGTTGTCTGTTAATTGTGTGCTCAGAAAGGTGTGGGTTTTTTTTTTTTTTTTTTTCGGGCTGTGCACTTATCCTTCAGTCCCTCCAGAATTTCGCTCTATATTTTTGATTGTTGCGGTCGAAAACGTTGAATCCGTGGGAGCTTCTGTTTACCTTTCTTTTTCACGCTATAAATTGTGGGAAGAACATAAGTTTTCAAGCGTATGATTTTTCTCTTTCACAGTTTACTGCAATGATATTTTATGTAACGCCACAAGAAAAGCGCAGGCTTATCAAAAATTCCTATTAAACTGATTCACAAATCAATCTGTATCGTCTAATAGAATCTGTGTTCTTCTGAAAAAAAAAAATCATGGAATATTCTGTCTCCCTCCTCCCACACACAGCTGCACACACACACCCCAGCCCCCCTCACGGGGACAAGGCGTTCGCTGGGGGCGCTTGTCAGTCCCTGTCTTTAGAGTTTTTTTAATGTCCAGAGTTTCTCACCCCACCCTTCTGGGAACAATCTGCCAACTTCTGAGTAATCTGATGCTCATTTTTCTTCTTCTCAATGCCTTCCGCATATACCTAGGTGCGTCCTTCAAGCCAGAAATGTGCTCTCATGCCTCAGTGTTCGCCTCTCTCCTTTTTTCTTTATTTTCTTGACGTGATCAAAGGTTAATTTTTCGCTTTTGTTCATATTCTACTTCCATTCATTCCTTGTCCTCTTATCATTACTATTATTAATGTTCTTACTCATATATTATTATAATTATTTATTATTATCATTATTATGATTATGACCCGAGCTACTGACAACTCATCATTATTGTTTGCAATAGTTTTTGTATTTATGTTTATTCATTAACTTATCTGCTTATTATTTGTCAGCTCCTATCATTATCCGTATGTCACTGCAATACTGACCACGTGCAATCATATCTGTCACTATCTGCACCTACACTACCACACTGAAATGCAACTACGGGTATTCATCTCTAGCTGTCTGTATACAGGATTGCTGGTTTAGTATCGCTTATCGTTTACCTCTATGGAGGTCAGGGTCCTTCTGGCTGCCATTGGCACCAGGGGTTGCATCACTATAGACTTCACATAGACTGCTGCTGTTGCTGTTTGTTTTTCCTTTTTTCCAGCCTTATTCCTTTTCTTTTTATAAAATGCACACCAGTGAAGAGAGAGAGAAACGCCATTTTAATTCTCCTGTATGTCCTGCACGTATAATGGTATTGACAATAAAATCTTTGAATCTTGAGCCTTGAATCTGTCTGCAGGTGAGTCTCATTTTCAAATTGTTTACTCTCCAGTGTTCGTACTTTTACTCCAGTGACGACAGACTCTCGAGGCTGACTACTGGCTAGCGCTACCAAATCCACTGGATGCAAATGCACATAATTTGCACGTTTTCCACATGTTTACATTAACTTCACATGTATTTTCACCACACTTTCACGTTTGGTGTGGGCGCACCTTATGGCTTGGGGTACCGTGGTCTGCCACTCTCTGCAGTGGAAGACTTCCTGTCCAGCAGCATATGGCAATGGACACATTGAGCATGGCTGGCTAAAACAAAATCCAAGCCATCCAGCGGTTTACCTCAGCCCAGGTAGGGTGAAACTGTCATAATGATGAAATAATCCCTCATAGCCAATTATCTACCTGATATTTTGTGGATTGTTTGAGAGATGATGATATTTTTGAAGTTTGTTGAAGTGTGACTAGACCATGTGACTGTCAGTAATAATCCATGCCTATGTAACTTTTCACCTAGTCTCCATGCATGTGCAAAAAACTGTAATAGTTGTGAAAAGGTAATTTTTGAAGCTTCATTTTGTGAATAGGGATGTATTTTTGACTTGAAGTAAATGCAGTATTATTCAGGTCGATCACTGCTGCAATTCCCGGCCTGCATGGCCTTGGTAGTTCATAGAAGTGCAAATCTGGCAATCCTTATTTACTGGATGCCTAGTTCTAGTCAATTTTATTGTTATGTTTTTGAATTGACATCTTGACTTTAAATTAGCTGAAATACCAATTTACAAGGTATTTATTCCGGGCTATTAATTGCAGACAAAATGTGAGAGCCTGCAAGGAATTTCTGCCCTCGGAAGGCTGCAACCCGGCAAAGTGGTTAGTGAAATGTTTAACTCTGTTGAAGTTTAATGATGGTTGTTTGAATATGCACATGTCCAAAGAATAGAAACTTTTTGTGTGTGTTTCTAATATGAAAATCTGATGTGCACAAACCATACAATTTTAAATGTGGATTTGATAATCTGTTGTATTTGTTTACAGTAAATGCTGCATAATTTTTGCTGGTAGCTTTCTTGCAACAACTCAGTAAACCTAAAAAATCTACCAATTGAGATCATAAATGTTTACATTTGTGTGTATGCAGTATGATTTAATTTCTGTAATACTAGAATTTTGTGTCCACAGCTAAAATAATGTTTCTTGTGTTTGATATGTTTCAGTCTTTACGGTGTTTGATGCATTAAAGTCAAAAGCAAGGACATTAAAGATGTGTCAAACATCAGTTATTGCACACCAAAATGCAGCTCATAACCCGGGGCCGGAACAGTAAAGACACTACCTCATACTCGTCTGTACCAAGTCATCGTGGACGAGCGTGGGTGTGCAAGCAAAGAACGCTGCAGATTCAAGAGGTTGGGTCGTGCCGTGTCATCGAGATAGTGATGGTGACATCCTGTCGGTACCACTCACCAGTGTGCTAGTATATGACAATTAAGTAAGAGACATTCACTTTTCTGCTACAGCCTGTAAGTGAAGGACATGTATCCAGTGATTGAACCTTGAGGACACATTTTAAGTCAAGTCAAGTCAAGTCAAGTTTGTGTTTCTCAAGTGCAAAGTCAAGTTTATTAGTCACTGAATACTGTGTTTATTTTGTGCTGATGTTGAGAGAAGTGTTTGCATTATTCTGTTTTCATTGTACATGTACTGCTTGTGCACATCCTGTTGCTAGCGTATTTCAATCAGTATTTTTGAACATCAATTTAAATCAGGCTAGTAAGATTAAATAAGATCAAGGGCTGAGGTAAGGGCTGGTTGAACTTCAATCCAATGATATAAGTATATTTCAAGATTCCTCAAATTTAATTCAGTTTTGAATTAATCAAATCAAGTACAAGCTTAAAGTATTTAGGGAATCATATACCCCAAAGATAAGAATTCCCTAATTCAAGTATAGTTTCCATTCAGTTATTTTGAGTGGAAATTTCGAGGTAAACATAAAAAACACATTGTGTTTCAGGTTTGCATAATATTTTTTATCTCCAGGTTTTCACTCAAGAAATCTGGTTGGTGAAAATCCCAATTACCAAGTCTGGCTAGCATTGTCTGTCAGACCGTCCAGATTTACTAAACATTTTTTTTTTTTACGGTCATTAGATTGCCAAACGACTGTCGGGTGGCATATGCTGTCACAAAGAGTTCACCAACTCACTGAAACAGTTGACAGTGTATGTAATACTGCCGGCAATCGAAACTCACTTTATTCAAAGAGGTAATATAAATTACCATTTCATTTTTTGTCCCATTTCCTCACTATTTTCCATAAACACTGTACTGCAACAAAATGGCTGCAGCTGCCAAAAATGCAACCGAGCAAGAATTGCGAGAGCAGATCACAGCTGCCAAAGAGCAATTACAAACCGTAAATGCTGACTTGGCAGTTGAAACCTTGTCTGAGGAAGAGCGAGCTCAACTCAACACTGATGCAGAAACAGTACATGATGCAATAGAAACTCTTGAAATGGAGTTGGCTACAGTCAGTGAACAAGAAAAGAATAATGGTGACAAGAAGCAACCAGAAGAAGAGAATGCGGTGGCTGGAATCCAAGAAAAAGAAGATGCAAGTGATCCAGAAGATGGCGCCACTGGCAAGACTAACCAGAACACTGCACAAACAAAACTCAGGCATGTCCCACTTCATGAGCTGGAGCAAAGACGAGAGACATGCATGAAGAGACTGAAAGAAGTCAGGCGGTTAGTGAAAACAAGGGGAGAGGATAAGTCTGTCTCACCAGAGATTTCTGCTGAATACGACAGCCTCAATGACAAAGTTGCGACTTTAGATGCTGTCATCAGTAAAAAGGAAGAACAAGAAGCACAGGTAGACAGAGCAAACAAAAGGTTTATGTGAACATACAGTAAAGTAAAGAAGGCTGTGTTCGCTCTTTTTTATGCATACAAAGATGAGGTCTTGGACACAACTGAAGATGACTTGGAAGACCTGATTCGCCTGGACAAAGAAATGACAGCTACATATGAAGCCTGTCGAGATTTGTGCCCGCCAGACAAAGAGATGTGGCGCAGAGTCGACAGCGCTAAGCAAATGTGCTCAGACATGGCGAAAGCCTTGAAACAAATTGAAGAGAATCCAATGATGGCAGACAAGGAGAGAAAAAGCCTTCTCAAGACTACTTGGGGAATGAATTATTCCAGGTCTCTCTTTGGAAGCAAGTTAGACTATGAGTCTGATATTTCTGCCAAGTCTAGTCTCCATTCAGTCAAAGGTATCTGTAAGTGCACAGATTCCAGAATCTTCAACAGGCTCTTCAACAGGATCAAGTAATGCCTCAGAAAAGGCCAGGAAGCTGGCTGAATTGAGCGCTAAGCGAAAGTGTGCAGAGCTTCACCGTCGCCAAGTGCTTGCTCACAGGGGATCGCCTGATTGCTGGGGTCTTTCTGCAACTGTGGGGGTTCCCCCCTACAGTTGATAGTGCTATGAGATGACTGTTGTTGTGAAATGGCGCTATATAAATAAAGTTGAATTGAATTGAATTGAATTCACGCAAAGATAAGGAAATACAAAGTGGCCTTGGAAAGTTGTCATGAACAATTAGAAATAGCAGAAGAAGAGGAAAGAGTCCAAAGGTCAGATGACATCTCTTATTGCAGTGACAAGCCTAGTAAAGGTTATCTGAATCCAGAGGCACCTGCTTTTTCTCCTGAGGCCAGATCACCAAAAGCTGAAGATTGCGCGAGCCAAGTAGAGTCACAGTTGGCCTTCATCGCCCAAACATTCGCAGATAGCGTCAGCAAATCAAGGCTGCCTGTCCCCACACCTCCTGTGTTTGATGGTGACCCACTCAAGTTCATCAACTTTCGCAAAAGTTTTGTGACACTTGTTGAGAACAAGGGAATTCCACCATCAGACAAGCTGTATTATCTGCAGCAGTACCTTGCAGGAGAAGCCAGAGCGGCAGTAGAAGGTTGTTTTTTCGGAAGTGATGAAGCTGCCTACAACCGTGCATGGACCACGTTGGAAGAGCGTTTCGGACACCCCTTCACCATTCAACTCTCCTTGAGAAACAAGTTGAGAGACTGGCCCAAAGTAACAGGCAAAGATAAGAAAGGTCTTCAAGATTTCAGCGATTTCCTGAGCACCCTCAAAGAAGCTATCCCCTACGTGAAAGGTCTTGAAGTTTTGAACGATTGTGTCCAAATCCAGGAAACAGCAACCAAGCTACCCGAGTATTATAACACTAGGTGGACACGGCGTGTTACAGAAGACATAGATGTTGGAAAGGGCTACCCTTCGTTTCAAGAATTTGTCGACTTCGTAGCCAGAGAAGACAGAGTGGCTAACAACCCTATATGCGTGGTCGCTCAAAACCAAGACAAGTTGCCAACCGCGAATAGAGGAAACGAGTCTAGGGCAAAGACAAAACGAGCACCTGGCATTACTCATGCCATCAACACCAACACCAGTGCTGAAAAAGAAACCCCTAAAAGTGGAGCCAAAAATTCTCCAGTTTGCACCTACTGCGACAAAGATCACCTCATCTACAAGTGCAATGCTTTCAAAGAGTTGCCTTATGATGACAAAATACAAGGCATTCGAAGCAAGGCCCTTTGCTTCAAATGTCTCAGACGTGGCCACACATCAAAGAAGTGTCTAGTTAAAGTGTCCTGCAACACGTGCAAAGGCAAACACCAAACTCTGCTGCACTTAGACAAGAAGAAAGCAGACACAAAGCTTACAGAGTCAGAAGCCGACAAAGATGAAAACACATTTGAATCTATTTCAAACAAAACCAACCAAGATTACATGAAGAGTTATACTTCAATGATCGTACCTGTTTGGGTCAAGACAGGCCAAGCTGGCTCACAAGAAGTATTGGTTTATGCACTGATTGATTCCCAAAGCGACAGCTCCTATATCACAGAGGATCTGGCAGCCAAGCTGTGCATGCCACATGAAATAACAAGAATGAAGATAACAACTATGACATCTTCATCGGTGGTCTATTGTAAGAAGTTCTCAGACATCAAACTGAGAGGATACGACTCGACTGTCGAAGTCCGAGTCAAGTCATGCTACACGAGAGACCACATCCCTCACAACAGGGAGCACATTCCTTCAAAGGTAGCGGCAAGTATGATGCCTCATTTGGCTCGAATAGCCCCCTTCATTCCTCCTATTCAAGACTGTGAAGTGGGACTGCTCATTGGATACTCCTGCCCACAAGCACTCAGACCGGTGGAGATAGTCTCCGGAAATCCCGAAGAAGCCTTTGCTGTGAAAACAGACTTGGGATGGAGCATTATTGGAGGCCCTTGTTATGAACAAGGCAACAATGGTGTATGCCATAGGATTGTCGCCAAAGAATTGATAGTGCCACCACCCTGTGAGATCCTGAAGGTTCTCGACCAAGATTTCAGCGACACCAAAGATGAAGCGAAGGAGCTAATCTGCCAGGCCACTGAAATATGCAAAAAGGGCAAAGTTAGACTCCATAAGTTCCTGTCAAACAGCATAGACGTCCTGGAATCTATACCACCTTCAGAAAGAGCCACTACCATCTCTGAAACAAACTTGGAACTGGAACCTCTCCCGGTTGAGCGCACACTTGGAACAAGATGGGATGTTCAAAATGACTGCTTCAGGTTCAAGATAACACTACAGGATAAACCCAACACAAGAAGAGGCATCCTCTCTACAGTCATGTTAGTCTATGACCCAAATGGATTTGTTAGCCCTGTGGTGTTGCAAGGGAAAAAGATCCTGCAAGAACTGTGCAAGCAAAAGAAATCCTGGGACGAACCCGTCGAGCCTGTCATAATTGAACGGTGGGAGAACTGGAAAGACCAGTGCAAAAGGTTGTGCTCTTGCTGCCGGTTAAAGATTAGGTGACATTGTGAAAATCTTTATGTTGGCATGACTTTATAGTCTTCCATCATAAAGATTTTGGTGGGAGTGTAACGGCAGCAGCTGTGTTTGTTTGATCCATGTGAGAAACATGGCAATTCTTGTGACTGTTGTAATTTCCCTGCTATATATGTCAACAGTGACATCCTTTCTAGTATTTGCCCTTTGGTTGTACAGCAATGCCTCCCAAAGATTTGTTTTGGCAGGTATATATACTCACAGCCTGGCTCTGTGTGCCAGTCGAGGGTTGTTTGCTTTGTGTCTGGGGGAACCCCCAACCCGGAAATGACCTTTGACCTCTGGGGAATCCCTTGGGAACTCCCTGCCTTTTATTTATTTATTCCCTCCATATTTTCTTTTAAAACCCAGGTTTGGAAATTTGTCCTTTGAGATTTAAGAATTATTGAAATAATTTGCCATCAAAAATGCATGAAGTGTAAGTATTATTCACAACAGGAAGTAGACGATTTGAGACTTCCTGTCCAGCAGCATATGGCAACGGACACATTGAGCATGGCTGGCTAAAACAAAATCCAAGCCATCCAGCGGTTTACCTCAGCCCAGGTAGGGTGAAACTGTCATAATGATGAAATAATCCCTCATAGCCAATTATCTACCCGATATTTTGTGGATTGTTTGAGAGATGATGATATTTTTGAAGTTTGTTGAAGTGTGACTAGACCATGTGACTGTCAGTAATAATCCATGCCTATGTAACTTTTCACCTAGTCTCCATGCATGTGCAATAAACTGTAATAGTTGTGAAAAGGTAATTTTTGAAGCTTCATTTTGTGAATAGGGATGTATTTTTGACTTGAAGTAAATGCAGTATTATTCAGGTCGATCACTGCTGCAATTCCCGGCCTGCATGGCCTTGGTAGTTCATAGAAGTGCAAATCTGGCAATCCTTATTTTTTTTTTTTTCCACAATATCTTTATTGAACCTTTTTTTTTTTAACAAACATGATACAAACAATCAAACACTAACACTAAAGTACTACAAAAAAAAAAAAAAAAGATGCACGAAAAACACCAACAACCACCAGCAAAATCAAATCTTCAACAATGCTCCTCTGTTTAGTCTAGACAATCCAATACATAAGTATACATATTATGTTCACCAGTTTGGAATTTACAAGGTCCACACACATCATTCACCTTCTTCTTCAAGAGTTATGTTTAAATTTTTTACATAATCAATAAAAGGTCTCCATATATTCTCAAACACAATTTCCTTTGATTTCAGTATATATGTTATTCTTTCTAATGGAAGGTTTGTTAACATCTGTCTTAACCACTGAGTCACATCTGGTCTATGAGTCTTTTTCCATAATAGTGCAATACATTTTTTGGCATTAAGCAAACTGAGGTCTATGAATGTTCTTTCACTTTTATTAAAATTATGCTTTTCTGGGTACAGACCCAACAAAAACAGTTTAGGATTCAATATGATTTGTTTTGAGATTATTTTTTCAATTGTTACCCTCACCTCTTCCCAAAACATTCTTATTAATCTACATCCCCATACACAATGAAATAGAGTTCCTTTACTTTCCATGCATTTTGTGCATGTATCTGGTATATTTTTGTTATATTTATTTAACTCCTCCGGTGTAACATACATCCGCATTAACCATTTGAAATGTATCAATTTAAGGCGTACATTTATTGATTTGGTTTGAGCTTCTGTACAAGCCAATTCCCATTGTTCCTCCGAAATTTCAGTTTGCAGATCTTCTTTCCAGTAGTTTAATCTTTTCAGTGAATTTTCACTTGAAGATAGTGTCAATGAGTTATAAAACTCTGAAATAATACCCTTTCTTTTACTATCTTTCATCATCATTTTTTCCAAGGATGAATAAATAGGTCGAGTGAGAGCTTTATTTTGATTTGATCGAATAAAGTTTCTAAGTTGAAGATATTTAAAAAAATGTGTTCTATTGAGATTAAATTTGATCCTCAGCTCTTCAAAAGACATTATGTTATCTGCACATGGCAAATATAAATCCTGAATCTTTTGTATCCCTTTTAAATTCCATACTTTAAATACTGCGTCCGCTCTCCCTGGTTTAAAATATTGATTACCCCATATTGGACTAAATTGTGACAATAACTGTGGTTCTTTTAAATAGTTTTTAGCTTCACACCATATTTTGATCATATGCTTTACAAATGGATTTTTAACTTGTTTTTGTAATTTTTTTGCCGAATCTGAGTATATGAATATGGGAAGAGGTAAAGGTAAATTGTATGATTCCATTTCAGTCCAGTGAGGGAGATCATTTGATGAAAAATAATATGTCATAGACCTCAGTTGTGCCGACCAATAATACAACATAAAATTTGGACATTTCAGACCTCCACGATCAAATGGTAAATATAATAAAGACAGACGTAATCTAGCCCTCCTGTTGTTCCATATAAATTCCACTAACTTTTTTTTTATTCTTGAGAATAAATCTAAAGGTGGTGATAAGGGAATGTATTGAAATAAATAAAGTATTTTAGGTAAAATATTACTTTTAAGTATATTGATTCTCCCGATCATCGACATTGGTAGTGACATCCATCTCTGAGTTAACTCATTGATATCTGACATTAAGGCTTCATAGTTGACACTGGCGACTGATTCTAGCTTAGGCACAATTTGGATTCCTAAATATTTAAACTGATTTACAACGTTGAATTGATTTACCTCAGGGGCTGGGTAATTTCTCTGGGTCTCATTTAGCATTAATATTGAAGATTTAGTTTTATTTATTTTATATCCTGATATTTCCCCAAAATTCTTTATTAAATTCAACAAGGTTGGAATTGATTTTTTTAGATTCGACATAAACAAAATTATATCATCGGCGTACAGGGAGATTTTATGTTCTGTTGGTCCAACTTTAATTCCATATATTTGTGAATGTAAACGTATCGCTATCGCTAAAGGTTCAATTGCCATAGTAAACAGTAAAGGTGAAAGTGGACAGCCTTGTCGACATCCTCTATAGATTTTTATTGGTTTTGAAATATTGTTATTTGTTAGGATTTCTGCTGTAGCATTATTGTATATTATTTGAACCCATTTTATGAAATTATTTCCAAGTCCAAACCTTTGTAGGACTTCAAAAAGAAAGGGCCATTCAACTCTATCAAAGGCCTTTTCGGCGTCCAGTGATAGGAGAGCTGTATCCGGTGCTTCTTTATTAAAATAAATAATATTAAATAGTCTTCTTACATTATGGAAGCCTTGTCTTCCCTTTATAAAGCCATTCTGATCTCGATTAATAATATTTGGTAAAATTTCTTGTATTCGTCTTGCTAAAATTTTACAGATTATCTTAAGGTCGGCGTTTAATAGGCTTATTGGTCTCATATTTTCACATTTATTAGAGGGCTTACCTGGTTTTGGCAGCAGTATAATTAAGGCATTATTTATGTATGATGGTAAATTATTATTTTGAAATGCTTCTAAAACCATTTCCAAAAAAGGTTTTATTAATTTATTCTTAAATTTTTTATAAAGGTCAACTGGAAGACCATCTGGTCCTGCACTTTTTCCTGATTTCATATTATCAATGGCTAGCCCAACTTCTTCTTGACTAATTTTAGACTCCAATATCTCCCTGTTTTCATTTGGAATACACGGTATAGATAGTTCGTTCAAAAACCCATTTAGTTTTGTTAAATCAAATTCATTTTTAGTATCATATAATTTTTCATAGTAATCTCTAAAGGCTCTGTTAATTTCTAAAGGATCTATAACTACCTGTCCATTACTTATAATACTAGTAATTGGTGTTTTAATTTCTAATTGTTTAATCTGCCATGCCAATAATTTTCCTGATTTTTCACCTTGTTCATAAAAAGATTGTTTCAATCTTAGAAGACTCGAGGCAGCTCTATTCGCTGATTTTTTGTCGTATTCAGCTCTCAAAATCAGTAATTCATTCTCCAACCTTGGATCACTTCCTGCATACACTTTTTCCTGAAGACTTTTCATTTTATGTTCCAATTTAGCTCTCTCCTCTCGAGTCTTCTTAGATTTTGATCCTGTATAACTAATAATATGTCCCCTAATAAAAGCTTTGAAAGCCTCCCACTTTACACATGCTGATGTTTGTGTAGTATTGATGTCAAAGTACTCGTCTATCTGTTTTTCTATATACTTGACAAATTCCTCATCCTGAAGCCATTTATGCTGAAATTGCCATCTACCTGATTCCTTTGTCAATTTTTTATCTACATATATTAGACAACAGGGTGCATGATCAGAGATCACGATGTTATCATAAAAGCAGTTTTGAATCTTAGATCTTAATTCTGTGGAAATCAAAAAATAATCAATACGTGAGAATGTCTTGTAGGTACTGGAATAACAAGAATAGGCTTTAACTTGTGGTTTCATTTCTCTCCATATATCTAACAATCTCAATTCTTTCATAAAATGATTAATAGTCATCCTACATCCATTGTGCGTACAATCCAGTCCTGTTGATCTATCTATACCTGGATTCAATGTACAATTAAAATCCCCTGCTATTATATGTTGCCCTGTAAGTGATGATAAAATAAGAAATAAATTAGCAAAGAACTTTTGATCATCTATATTGGGACCATATAAGTTCACAAGATTTATATTTTCTAATAGCAAAGAACCTTGAATGATTACATATCTTCCAAGTTTGTCTCCAATTACATTTTTCACTTGAAAAGGGACTGATTTATGTATGAGAGTCATAACTCCCCTGGCCCGGGATGAGAATGATGAGGTGAATACACTTCCTTGCCATCTACTCCTAATTCTTTTTATATCCTCCTCTATTAAATGAGTTTCTTGTAAAAACACAATTTTTGAACCCATGTCTTTTATTTTATTCATAACTTGTTTAAGTTT
Source organism: Pholidichthys leucotaenia (assembly GCA_020510985.1). Taxonomy (NCBI): domain Eukaryota; kingdom Metazoa; phylum Chordata; class Actinopteri; order Cichliformes; family Pholidichthyidae; genus Pholidichthys; species Pholidichthys leucotaenia. The sequence goes on along the minus strand of JAJAQF010000046.1, from coordinate 1,569,621 downwards.
TTTTAAATTTTGTAGGCCTCTGCAATTCCATGAAGTTAAATTAAGATTCACACTTTGGTTTATGATCAATAGAGAGTTTGGGATTACCTTGCAGTGTAAACATGCTCATACAGAGAAGCAAAAACATGAGTGGTTGAACATTCATCCTACAAACTACACACAAACAAATTCCCCCTTCCCACACTTGTGGCGAACCCCCCAAAATCAAAAGAAAAATTCCGTCTCCCGATATAGCCATCGACCGCTCCACACCCACGGGGAACAGCCTAAGCCACTCCTTCTTCATCCTCCCAATCACCCTAACTCTACTGCTTTTAATGACGTAACATTAACTCTCCTCTGTAGTTTTCCAACTTAACTCCAAAATTTTTAACAACTTTGTACATCATAGTTTTTTTTTGTTTGTTTTTTTTTTTTTTTTTTTTTTAATATATAATACAATCTATATTTTGTAAACTTGCTATTTACTTCAAGTCAATCAGATGCCTGTGCAAATGCTTAATTATTCTACCTTATATTTTGTTCATGCTTAGCTCCCACCAGTCTCTTCTTCTTCTTTGATCTTCTTGATGAACTCCTGCGCCTCCTCTGGGGTCTTGAAGATGTGGGTTCTGCCCTCATACGTGGTCAGCAGTCTCGCAGGATAGATTACACCATAACGAATCCCAAGGTTGCGCAGCTCCTTACGTATGGGATCAAACTGCTTCCTCAATTGTTGGATTCCTGTGGCCAAATCTGGGTAGAACCGCACCTGCTGATCCTGGTGTTTAATCTCTCCTTTAGCTCGTGCAGCGTTGAAGATCTTCATCCTGTCTCTGTTGCTAAGAAACTTCATAATTAAGGTCCTCGGCGGTCCCTTATCTCTCCGTGGGCCAATACGATGTGCTTTTTCCAGAACCACTGCTGATTGCAACTCCTCGCTGCCCAGCACCTCCGGAATCCACTTTTCCAGAAAGGAATATACGTCCCGACCTTCTGATTCCTCTGGAAGACCCACCAGCCTCAAGTTATTCTGTCTCGACCGAGATTCCAAATCCAAAATATTATCTTCTAGACATTTATTTTTTTTTTCCAAAGTGCGCACCTTTAATTGAAGACGGGTGACGTCATCTTCAGCACTAGCGAGACGGAGCTCCATCTGCGCCGTTCGTTCTACACAGTCACCCAATTCCTTTCTTATTCCTTCCAACGCTGTCATAATCCCATCAAATCTAGAGGAAAAGTCCGCTCTCATTGAACTCATGGCAGCCATCAGCGCATCTGCGCCGCTCCCCGCAGATATCGCACCGTTGCCAGCCTCCTCCGCCATATATGGAGTTTTGTTTGCTGCGTCACAGACCTGAAAGTCCGTTAATTTGGACTGTTTCGGCGGCTCGCTTTTTCCTTTACCTGATTTTCCAGCCTTAGGCTTCGCCGACATATCCTCGCCCAAACGCTGGGATATGTTCTGTCCCAAATGAGAGAGTTATTTGCCGATTTTTTTCTCCAGGAGCAGAGCAGAGTGAGACACGTCCGTCTTACGTGGCAGCCATAACCGGAAGGCAATCCTTATTTACTGGATGCCTAGTTCTAGTCAATTTTATTGTTATGTTTTTGAATTGACATCTTGACTTTAAATTAGCTGAAATACCAATTTACAAGGTATTTATTCCGGGCTATTAATTGCAGACAAAATGTGAGAGCCTGCAAGGAATTTCTGCCCTCGGAAGGCTGCAACCCGGCAAAGTGGTTAGTGAAATGTTTAACTCTGTTGAAGTTTAATGATGGTTGTTTGAATATGCACATGTTCAAAGAATAGAAACTTTTTGTGTGTTTCTAATATGAAAATCTGATGTGCACAAACCATACAATTTTAAATGTGGATTTGATAATCTGTTGTATTTGTTTACAGTAAATGCTGCATAATTTTTGCTGGTAGCTTTCTTGCAACAACTCAGTAAACCTAAAAAATCTACCAATTGAGATCATAAATGTTTACATTTGTGTGTATGCAGTATGATTTAATTTCTGTAATACTAGAATTTTGTGTCCACAGCTAAAATAATGTTTCTTGTGTTTGATATGTTTCAGTCTTTACGGTGTTTGATGCATTAAAGTCAAAAGCAAGGACATTAAAGATGTGTCAAACATCAGTTATTGCACACCAAAATGCAGCTCATAACCCGGGGCCGGAACACAAGGATTGTGCAGCTTTCATAGTGAAAGATGGCATACTCACAAAATCTGAAAAGTACGTGCACACAGAAATTTTCACATATATACCTGTGAGCACGCCCGATTCTCCGCTCCTTTTCTTGAAACATCCCACCTCACTGTGAGAACCAGCACACGTGCACAATCTCTTTACTCCGCCTCGGTTCTTCCCACTAATGACTGTAGAGGATTAAAAACGCCCCTCCTATCAAACTATGATCATCAATTCTGTGGGAAAACACAACATAAGAAATAATAACTTCACAGTGTGATGCTGAGGTGTTGATAATGGAGGTGGAGGACAGAAAAAATATTTTGTTCTGACCCTCCGGAATCAACAGTAAACCTAACTTTACAGAGTGGACCGTGTTACAATGACAGTTAATGTAGACAGCTCAGACTGAAATGAAATAAAATAAAATGGTCTGGCATTAAAGTTAAAGTCAATAGACGGATCACTACTCAATGACAGTGTTGCTGGGGTGATGGCGGGGGGGGGGGGGGGGCTGCCAACACACGGGAAAAAAAATGGTGTGAAAGAAAGCCTTCGGTAATCCGCACAGACAGTCATGATGTTACTGAGTAAAATAAACAGATAAATAAAGACTGTAGATGCTGGGTTAATCATCTCAGACTGGATGCAGAGGGTAAACAGAGAAGGACAACAGGTATGGAGATGAGAGAGATTATGGTGAGGTAGCAGGAAGAAGGAGTTGGGGGAGAAGGGATGAATGTATTGTGATGTGAGATGTCATGCAGATGTGAGATGGGTGGTTGATATAAAAGGAGAGGCCCTGATGTATTGGGATATGCTTTTTCTGTGTATGACTGATGCGAGAGTGAATAAAGTCGTCTGCTGCATAAATCTGCCTCCGTTATTTACACTCTCCACAAGACCACTGAATACCACTCCAGTCTTACAGCTGAATTTATACAAGTTACAAACCAAATCTGTGTCAAAATCCAAATTACGCACGACAGCCAGGAGGAACACACGGAACTGCGCAATAAAAAGGCCTTTTATTTCCAAACGACAATCTCCAAGGTAGAGCACGTATTTTGCTGGGGATCCTCCTGTTGTCTTCAGGTCAAAATGACTCTAAGACAACAACAGGTGTTATAACGGTTTCCCCCAACCCACTTCCTGAGGTCTGAGGAGGCCAAAATGTCAGAGGGCGAAACCGTTAAGGGTCCCTGGAAATCCGGGTAAATTGCAGCCTGGAACTCCCCATGGTCTAACTTTAATTCATCGTTAACCCAGAGGATCTCTCCTTTTTTCTTTGGGTCAAAATGACACATTTACAGAACAAGGATCCAGTTAACAGCAGTGCTGGTTGGTCCATGAGTGAGTCGGATCAGTTCAGTGAGGTTTCACTGCGCTCAGTGAGCCGAGTTATGGAGATAAATCACGTAATAATAGTCATGTTTTTTACAGACTAATTCCTAGACAAAGCATTGTAACTGAAGTGGAAATGTTTAACATATTCTGTGAGTTTCAGCTGTTTTATAGTTTAACAGATCCACCTGATGGAGCCAAACAGAATTTTGTGGACAGCCACAACTTCTCACAGCAGGTGGAAACTTTGCAGCTCGGCCCACAGATTCTCACGTCACGTTTGTTTTTATACATCCCATTGTGTGCGTGAAAATCAGTATACACTGCATTTTTTTGTGTGCGCACCATTTATACATGAGGCCCCCGGTGATCTGGAGAGGTGCCAGTATGACTGTGGACATCTGAAAGTCTGCATGGTCAGACATGGAGTCAGCATACACTTCATGCTCTCTGCCCCACACCGCTGCTGCGGTGTTGATGGGACTGGGCTCAGTAATGTTCCTGAGCAGGGATGGAGCTGTGTCGTCTTGGTCAGAGTGCAGGACGCTGTGAGGATACAGTGAAGCCAAGCTAGACCGGCCCACAGCAACTGTTTTATATATCCAGATGAGTAAACACAAGCGTGACCTTGCAGGAACTGAAAACACCTGCTACAGCAAAATAACAGAAAACTCTTCCAGAATAAAAGTGTCTGTTCTCTTTATTTCTTGTATTGCACTTGTACAAAACTGAGTGTTATTAAGCAAAAGGGCAGCAGACGTCAGTGATGGAGTAGCTCATTCCAGCCTGGCGTAATCACCCTGAGAGTACTCGGATCTCCTCATCGTTGGCCTTCACCTGAAGTACAGCCTAGATCCAAACTCATCTAGGATGTGCTTAAAGTCAAGGTCCGTGGCCTAGCTCAAAGGTCGGTAACCTCTACCATGCAGAAAGCCATTTTGAGAGATTTTTGACCAGCAAAATCTTCATGGAGTGACAAAAATATCTGAAAACTGACAAAAAGCAGCAGCATTAGCAGTACAAACTGGCCTGACACCAGCAATGTTAAGAGATTTTTCCTTTGTAATTTTATAAGTTTTTTTCTCGTGAGAATTTTTGGCATAAATTTACAGCTTTTCTTATAAATTCCTTTTTTTTCCTAGCAGATGTACAGTTTATTTCTTCACAAATCTGTCCTCTTTTTACTGATTTTTTTTTTTTTTTTTTTTTTGTCAGGGAGTCACTAGGTACAGGCAGAAGAACCACATGTCGCTCCAGAGGTGGCAGACCCATGGCCTAGGAAGAGTAGCGTTTTTTGTGAAACCATTAATGCCCAGATCTCTTGACCTTTGACGATGACCTTGAACTCAACCTGATTCAGACCAGAGTGAGGGTCATTGCGAGTGAGTTTAGAGCATAGACGCAAATGTCTTGGAGAAGTAATGATTTTGGTGAAATGTGGAAGGATGTTGTGTTATCGCATTAGCTTCTTTTGGCTTTGTCAGAATGAGGTACAACAGGAACTGTTGACATAAAATCTGTTTCTATGTTTTCCTCTCATGTCTGTGATTATTATAGTTACAAAACATTTTCTCGTCTGTTGGTCCTTCCAGAACTCACAGAGAAACATGTCTGCCAGGAACAGGACCAGAACTTCTGTGACCAGGAGAATCTACAGTCCCTACAGATCAAAGAGGAACAGGAGGAACTCCATATTGAACCTTTGAACATTAAAGAAGAACAAGAGGAAGTTCATGTAGTACTTGTAGACATTAAAGAGGAAGAGGAGGAACTCTACCTAGAATCGGGTGACGTTGAAACACGGTCAGAAAGAAAAGGTAGGTAAAACCTGAACTATCACATAAATAAGTAAATATGTCTGATGTAGGATCCTAAAGGAGGCCTAACCTCATTTACCTAGACCAGGGGTCTCCAACCTGGGGCTCCTGGAACATTCAGATTTCTGTGGGAAATTTTCTTATTTGGCTTTTTAATTGGTCCAAAGATTTGCAAATTGCTGCTGTTGTGCAAGGGTGCCTACAGAACACATGCATAACAATGACAAATTATTTGAAAATCTTTGGACCAATTAAGACGTGAAATTAGAAAATTTCCCACAGAAACCTGAACATTCCAGGAGCCCTAGGTTGGAGACCCCTGACCTGGTTCCTGGTGGTACATACAATAAAACTGGTTTCACCCCAAAGTTAGCATGTATACAGGACGTGAGAAAATTGATATGGCGTAATATCTTCATATTTTGCATGTTGATATCGCATTGATTCAGTGGCTTCACCATCAATGTTTTATTAGAAATTTAGCAATACATGTTTCAGATTCAATTTCAATCCTTAGGGTACCAAATCAAAGACTTTTCAGTCCACTTCATGGTGATAAGTTGTTACCGCCACCAGCAACATTCTGGACCAATCTGCAAAAGATTTATGGAACCCTGATTTACCCCCCAGATAAAGGGCATTACAATAATCCAGACAAATGGCAATAAAAACATGAATCAATTCTTCCAAGTCATCCCTTGGTAAGATGGATCTGACTCTGGTGATCTGGTGAAGCAGATAAGATGCTTTTTATTACCGAATAGATGTGTTTATCAACTTTAAACAAACTGTCATGTTTAACCCCTTGCACTCCGGTCAATTTCCCTAAAAACGCCAAAAAAATAATGTGCCCAAATTAAATCCAAAGCTGTTCTTCAACCCTTTGCAGCATCTTCATGGGGTTGGTCTCATTTAAAAGAAAACACTTTGAATTTTTTGGCAAAACAGTCATAATCTCTCTAAGTGCTCCGGCCACTGAGTTAAAGTCATCTAAACATAGTGAACTTGAAGAAAATAAATTTGGCCTGGGTGTTTTTTTGGATACAAATGCTTGCAAATAACACACAGCTTCAGATCCGGGCTGGAAAATGCAACAGAAATGTAGAACCAAGTGTTATCCAGCTGAGGTCCAAATTTTGTAACAATACCACAAAAAATGAATATACTACACAGCTTTTTCCTCAGGTAGTTCCCAGGCGTTTTGGAACTGTGCCAAATTGTGCCAAATGGCACAGTTTGGAAAAACGTCTGTAACTTTTGAATGATTCAATATAGAAGCTTCATCTTGGGCTCTAATGAAAGGTGACACTCAGGGCTGTGTCTGTGTGTGTGTGTGGGGGGGGGTTGTCCCCCCCCTCGCTACAGAGGACGGACATCGGCCATCGCTACATGACGGATTAGCCTCATGTGGCGATGTGGTGACAGCGGCGCAGTCACCGCGGCTCCCCCCCCCCCCCGCTACAGAAGAATAGCGGGGGGGGGCGGCGTTCACGGTCTGGACACGGCGAACGACCCGTGTACCGTGGCGCACGAACTTCAGACTTCGTGCGCCGCACAGTTGTAATTTACCGATCGGTCAAAAGTCATTTTTGATTACAATTTTCAGGGATAAGGAATAATTTAGCTTATAACACCTTACCTCTTCACAGCAGTGTCCTGGCGAACTTCTCTTCCTCATTGTCAGACGAACTCGACGCTGGTCTGCTCGTGGTTCTGGTCTCGCGATCCGATCAAAACATAATTCCATTATTGCGGTTTTGTGCTTCTATGATTGCGGTTTTTGGCGAACGATTTTTCAAAATAAATAACAGTAGTAATTAAAAAATGACTGGCGAACGCGTGTGTGTCACTCAGCCTTCGTCGTCGGCCTCCGTTGGTCTATGGCCATGGAAGGAAATCATAACGTCTACTCTGCTGGAACAAAAACAAAATAAGCACCGCCTGTGGCCGAACATGCCGATGCGTGAATGGCAGTCGCTGTCACACAGGTTGCACTTATGGGTGGTCTCCGTGTTGCTGGGTCTGTGACGGTTCTTCCTGCGGGTCCTTTTTTTATCTGCTGCAGCAGTCTGTCTTCACCCAGCCTTAAAAAAAACAGCTCGCGAACTTCTCTGCTTCAATTGGCTCACTGCATTCACAGCATTGGTAGGCAGGTCCTTCTTGCTAGGTTTTCAGTCATTGGTTCTTCAAGGTTTCAGAAACCCAATTCAAGGCTCTTATTAGTCGAATGAGAGGTCAATCAGATGATCTAATCTGTTCGCGGCTGTGTCTGCAGCTTTTATTTTCAGTGCGCGCTTGGACGCATCTCCATCATGCGTCCTAGAGCGCACGAGGGTGCACGAGAGCGCCCTCGTGCGCTCTGGGACGCAGAGACTTGCCCGCCCGCGGTACAACGGAGCGCAAGAGGTTAACTGTTAAGCATTCTTGGGTGCACCGTCGTGCCCGTCAGCCTCACCCCCCTCTGGTGGTCAAGGTTTTTTTCAAGAAAATATTCAGTTCAGATATTAGAAATTCCAAAGGCTGTAACTTGAAAGCGGTAAGAGATAATGGCTTACTGTCAATTAGAATTATTACGTACATATGTATATTAGCTGCTCTTGCTTGCTTGTTTTTTTTGTTTTTTTTTTGTTTTTTTTTTTTTCTTGCCTTCTGATTGTTGCTCTGAGTGTTGCTATCCCTGTGCTGTTGCAATCCTGGAATTTCCCCGTTGTGGGACTAATAAAGGCTTATCTTATCTTATCTTATCTTATCTTATCTTATCTTAGAAAGATGTAGAATATGATTCAGAGTTCGAGATAGGAGTAAATTTACGCATCTAATTTGCATAATGTGACGGCAGCCATATTGAATTACATGTTTTGGTCAAAAGTGGACTTTGGACGTATTAACACAAAGGATGGGTTTATTTTTTTGTCACCATTTTTGTTTTTTGTTATCTTCAAAGTATATGAACCAGAAAATCAGTAGAATGTACACAAACTGATGAAAAACTGTCAGACCTACCTCTCGTCGTGTGTCTTGTCCTCTCCCGTCACGTGGAGCTCCATCGCTGGCAGACAAAAATTAACTTGCTTCGGCCATCCTCTGTTATTACAGAAGGTAGATATTTCCCTTCAGAAGCTAAATAATCTCTTTTTAGAATCATAGTTGGCAAAATTTGTAGTAAATGTCTCCTTTGTGTGTATATACAGTGATGTGAAAAAGTGTTTGCCCCCTTCCTGATTTCTCATTTTTTTGTATGTTTGTCACACTTAAATGTTTCAGATCATCAAACAGATTTAAATATTAGACAAAGATAACACAAGTAAACACAAAATGCAGTTTTCAATTGAAGGTGTTTATTATTAAGGGTCAAAAAAATCCAAACCTGCATGGCCCTGTGTGAAGAAGTGATCCCCCCCCCGCCCCCCCATTAAAACATAAATTAACTGTGGTTTATCACATCTTTGGAAAGATGAGTTCAATTTTCTAGTCATTTCTAAAGCTTTGGGACTCCAGCTAACTACAGTGAGAGCCATTATCCACAAATGGTGAAAACATGAAACAGTGGTGAACCTTCCCAGAAGTGGCCGGTTGACCAAAACTACCCCAAGAGCACAGCGATGACTCATCCAAGAGGTCACAAAAGCCCCCACAACAACATTCAAAGAACTGCAGGCCTCACTTGCCTCAGTTAAGGTCAGTGTTCATGACTCCACCATAAGAAAGAGACTGGGCAAAAATGGCTTACTTGGCAGAGTTCCAAAATGAAAACCACTGCTGAGCAAAAAGAATATAAAGGCTCATCTCATTGTTGCCAGAAAGCATCTTGATGATCCCCAAGACTTTTGGGAACTCTGTAGGCTGATGAGACAAAAGTTGAACTTTTTGGAAGGTGTGTCTCCCATTACATCCGGCGTAAAATTAACACTGCATTTCAGAAAAGGAACATCATACCAGCACTAAAATAAGGTGTGGTAGTGTGATGATCAGGGGCTGTTTTGCTGCTTCAGGACCCAGAAGGCTTGCTGTGGTAAATGGAACCATGAGTTCTGCGGTCTACCAAAAAATCCTGAATGAGAATGTCCGGCCATCTGTTTGTGACCTCAAGCTGAAGTGCACTTGGGTTCTGCAGCAGGACAATGGTCGAAAAGAAACCAGCAAGTCCACCTCTGAATGGCTTGAGAAAAACAAAATGAAGACTTTGGAGTGGTCTAATCAAAGTCCTGGCCTGAATCTGATTGAAATGCTGTGGAGCATTTCAATGCTCTGGAGCATGACCCACCTTAAAAAAGTGGTTCATGCTCGAAAACCCTCCAATGTGGCTGAATTACAACAATTCAGCAAAGATAAGTGGGCCAGAATTCCTCCACAGCGCTGTAAGGGACTCATTGCCAGTTATCGCAAACACTTGATTGCAGTTGTTGCTGCTAAGGGTGGCCCAACCAGTTATTTGGTTTAGGGGACAATCACTTTTTCACACAGGGCCATGTAGGTTTGGACTTTTTTTCCCTTAACCATAAACACCTTCATTTAAAAACTGCATTTTGTGTTTACTTGTGTTATTTTTGTCTTTTAAATTTGTTTGATGATCTGAAACAATTAAGTGTGACAAACATACAAAAAAATGAGAAATCAGGAAATGGGCAAACACTTTTTCACACCACTGTATATGTTGCAAAGGGAGTCTTTGTTTACATTCTCTTGATCATGATCCGGAAGTGATGTTTTGAGATGGTTCGTTCTGGTGACAACGTTTCTCCAGTGAAGACCAGTGAGCTATACATGTCTGCCATATTGTGATGTGGAATGCTTGGTACAACTGGGACTTTTTTATGCTTTCTGGACACATCACGTGACACGCGCGGACACGCGACTTAGGCAGCAGGTGACACATATGTATTACAGGTACATCTCAAAAAATTAGAATATCATGAAAAAGTTCAATATTTTTTGTCACTCATTTCAGAAAGTGAAACCCATATATTATATAGATTCATTACACAGAGAGTGAAATATTTCAAGTGTTTATTTATTTTAATTTTGATGATTATGGCTTACTGGCCGGGTTTCTACCCATGGGACCCGGCTGGGCTCAGCCCGAAGGAGTTACATGGGTCCGTCCTCCAGTGGGCTCACCACCTGCAGGAGGGATCATGGGGGTCCAGTGCTATGTGGATTAGGTGGGGGTCAAAGGTGGAGACCTTGGCGGACTGATCCCAAGCTTTCTAAACTGGTTTTTGGTACGTGGAATGTCACCTCTCTGGTGGGGAAGGAGCCTGAGCTGGTGTACGAGGTTGAGAGATACCGGCTAGATATAGTCGGCCTCACCTCAACACACAGCTCCGGTTCCGGAACCAGTCTCCTGGAGAGGGGCTGGAGCTTGGCCTTTTCTGGAGTTGCCCCAGGTGAGAGGCGATGAGCAGGGGTGGGTATTCTTGTATCCCCCCACCTTGCTGCCTCTATATTGGAGTTTTCCCCGGTGGACGAAAGGGTTGCTTCTCTGCGCCTTCGGGTTGGGAAACAGGTCCTGACCATCATTTGTGCCTGTGCACCAAATAATGTTTCAGAGTACCCACCCTTTTTGGAGTCTGTGACTGGGGTGCTAGAGGGTGCTCCTCTTGGAGACTCCATTGTCCTACTGGGGGACTTCAATGCGCATGTAGGCAACGACAGTGAAACCTGGAGGGGGGTGATTGGGAGGAACGGCCTGCCCGATCTGAACCCGAGTGGTGTTCAGTTATTGGACTTGTGTGCTAACCACAGTCTGTCCATAATGAACACCATGTTCAAGCATAAGGGTGTCCATATGTGCACCTGGCACCAGGACACCCTAGGTTGCAGTTCAATGATCGATTTTGTTATTGTGTCATCAGACCTGCGACCGTATGTCTTGGACACCCGGCTAAAGAGAGGTGCAGAGCTGTCAACTGATCACCACGTGGTGGTGAGTTGGATCCGATGGTAGGGGAGGAAGCCATTCAGACCTGGTAGACCCAAACGTATAGTGAGGGTGTGCTGGGAACGTCTGGCTGAGGCCCCTGTCCGGGAGGTCTTCAACTCCCACCTCCGGAAGAACTTCAACTACATTCCGAGGGAGTCTGGAGACATGGGGTCTGAATGGGCCATGTTCTCCACCTCTGTTGTTGAAGCGGCGGCCCAGAGCTGCGGCCGCAAGGTGGTCGGTGCATCTCGTGGTGGCAACCCCCGAACCAAGTGGTGGACACCAGTGGTGAGGGGGGCCACTAAGCTGAAGAAGGAGTCCTATCAAGCTTGGTTGGCTTGTGGGACTCCCGAAGCAGCTGAGGTGTACCGGCAGGCCAAGCGGAGTGCGGCTCGGGTGGTTGCTGAAGCAAAAACCTGGGTATGGGAGAAGTTCGGTGAGGCCATGGAACAAGACTTTCGGTCGGCCTCGAAGAGATTCTGGCAAACTGTCCGGCGGCTCAGGAGGGGAAAACAGCTCCCTGTCCACACTGTGTATGGTGCGGATGGGACACTGTTGACTTCGACTGGGGATATCATTGGGCGGTGGAAGGAATACTTCAAGGATCTCCTCAATCCCACTGATACGCCTTCCACAGAGGAAGCAGGATTTGGGGACGAGGGGGATGACTCGCCTATCACAGGGGCTGAGGTCGCCAAGATGATTAAAAATCTCCTTGGTGGCCGGGCCCCGGGGGTGGATGAGATTGGCCCTGAGTACCTCAAGGCCCTGGATGTTGTTGGGCTGTCATGGTTGACACGCCTGTGCAACATTGCGTGGAGGTCGGGGGCAATGCCTTTGGCATGGCAAACTGGGGTGGTGATTCCTCTCTTCAAAAAAGGGGACCGAAAGGTGTGCTCCAACTTTAGAGGGATCACACTCCTCAGCCTCCCTGGGAAGGTCTATGCCAAGGTACTGGAGAGGAGAGTTCGGCCGTTGGTCGAACCTCGGATTCAGGAGGAGCAATGTGGTTTTCGTCCTGGCCGTGGTACATCAGACCAGCTCTTTACCCTCTCGAGAATTCTTGAGGGTTTGTGGGAGTTTGCCCAACCAGTTTACATGTGTTTTGTGGACTTGGAGAAGGCATTTGACCGCGTCCCTCGTGGTTTTTTGTGGGGGGGGTGCTTTGGGAGTATGGGGTATCGGGCTTGTTGTTACGAGCTATTCGGTCTCTGTACGACCGTTGTGAGAGTTTGGTTTGTATTGCCAACACTCGGTCGGACTCATTCCCAGTGAGAGTTGGACTCCACCAGGGCTGCCCTTTGTCACTGATCCTGTTCATGATTTTTATGGACAGGATTTCTAGGCGCAGCCAGGGAATGGAGGGTGTCATGCTTGGTGACCACAAAATCTCATCTCTGTTGTTTGTAGATGATGTTGTCCTGTTGGCTTCATCCAGCAATGACCTACAGCTCTTGCTGGGACGGTTTGCCGCTGAGTGTGAAGCGGCTGGGATGAGAATCAGCACCTCCAAGTCCAAGTCCATAGTCCTCATCCGTAAAAAGGTGGATTGTCCTCTCTGTGTTGGGGACAGGCTCCTGCCCCAAGTGGAGGAGTTTAAGTATTTTGGGGTCTTGTTCACGGGTGAGGGGAAAATGGAGCGAGAGATTGACTGACGGATTGGAGCAGCATCTGCAGTGATGCGGACGTTGTACTGGTTTGTTGTGGTAAAGAGGGAGCTAAGGCAAAGCTGTCGATTTACCAGTCAATCTATGTTCCTACTCTCACCTATGGTCACGAGCTTTGGGTAATGACCGAAAGAACAAGATCGCGGATACAAGTGGCGGAAATGAGCTTTCTCCATAGGATTGCTGGACTCATCCTCAGACATAGGGTGAGGAGCTTAGTCATCTGGGAAAGACTCAGAGTAGAACCGCTGCTCCTCCGCATTGAAAGGAGTCAGTTGAGGTGGTATGGGCATCTGATTAGGATGCCTCCTGGACGCCTCCCACTTGAGGTGTTTCAGGCACGTCCCACTGGGAACTAAGTTTGCAATTAAAATTTAGAGTCGGAAAAATATTTAGTGTATCATCATATAAATAAAATCATGGGTGATTATATTTTGACTGTTACAACTCTTCCCATTATAATCACATAAAATCCCAATAAATGACATTTACTTTTTGACACCACATCAGTGCTTTTTGATTCCCCACAATGGAAGCCGAACCAATAAATCCTGGAGAATGATTACACATGGAGCAGGCAGAGATATATATATAGCATGCAGAAAGTAGAAAGACTCTGAAAATTTCACGAAAAAAACTCTATTACACGGACCAAGAAAATGTTTTTTCAAACAGCAAAAAAAAAATTTAAAAAAATCAGCATGTCCAACAGCTGTTGTTTCCAAGGCAACCAGTAGTCTATAGTACTGACAAAAGACACGTTTGTGCAACAGCACAGCCTAGTGGTAGAAAAATAACACTGCAAAGACAAAGCCCCAAACCACCCACCAGACCACACCCATCACCTGGAGCAAACAAACCCACAAACAATTCAAAACTAATCAAATGCCTGTTATATATCCCGTAGATTAAAAAAAAAAACATGTCATACACACCATGTTATCACCAAACAAATACTCTACATTGTCCTCTTACATATATATTTTCTTTTTTTAATTTCCCCTTCTCTGCATTTCTCTTTCATTCCTGCATGTCTGAACTGAGTTTCGATCTAAAAACACCTGTTTTCACCAGCATTTCAGTCAACGTTTGCCAGTGGAGCTTAACTTAGGCTAACTTAGGCTGACTAAGGCGAACTCTGCATAACTTAGCCCAGCGCTCAGGAATTTTGACAAACTGAGCACAGCTTTCACCAGCGTTTATTTCCAAATGTCACCTTTCGCCAGCATTTGCCGACAAACACCAACCATCATTAATTTTTATCAGCTTTTGCCAGCAGAGCCAGACGTTTGCCAAAACATCAGTAAAAGTTTGTTCAAACGTTGTAGTGTGAATCCAACCAAAAAAGCAGGTCCAGGATGGCAGGAAGCTTCCATAAATGCTGACCTTTATATGAGCGTCGCTTGACACTGACGTCAGCTGGCCTGCGCTGAGCATTCATTTGCTTAAATAACCCAAGTTGGCAACAGCTACACATACACTAGCCTAAGTTGGCAAAAGTTTGCCAGCGCTGAATGCAGCACGGGCAAATACTAGCAAAAGTTCGTAAAAGTTTATAAAAGTTGGTGTGTGCTGGATATAAAAAAATAACCTGCTCACAAATATAATTTCACCAACACTTGGACTACTTTCTCTGATTTTTCAAAATGTCTGTAAAAGTTGGTCCAAGTGCTACAGTGTGAACCCAGCTTTAATGCCATTCATGTTGTGATGTCAGTGTTTTTCGGACGTGAAAACCACCAAGAGGGCTGCGACAACAAAACTGCGGAGAATCCTTCCAGGCGTGCCTGGAGGCATAGCGGAGAAGGATAGCAAAGTGCATTAGACTGGAGAGGGACTATTTTGAAGGGGAAAACTTGTAGTTTGTAGTTTACATTTGAAATTATTTTTTGTGACCGCAGTCCTATTACTTTTCTGACATGCCTCATAAGTTTCTAAAATGTCAGTGTTTGTGTGTTGACTGGTTTACACTGCTTCTCTCTTTATATTTCTGTTATCACATCAGTTCTGTTTTCTTCTTGTATCTCTTCTCTTCCAGAACTCCCTCAACACTATGTCTGTAAGGAGGAGGACATTCTGTCTGACCAGCAGCTCTGTAACCAGGAGAGGAACTCCAGTCTGGACCAGGAGGAACCACATCCCCCACAGGTTAAAGAGGAAGAGGATGAAGGCTGCGGCAGTTGGAACACGGAGAACTTTGCGCTGACTAAAGAGGCTGTGTATGAGGAACATAGTTACAGTGCACATAATCAGGATGATGGGCCACTTCTTACTGACAGCACTACTGTATCTGCGAGCAGGGATGAGGAAGGAAGTGAAACTGAAAACTCAAGCACTTCTCTGTCTAAGAACAGTGATGAAGAACAAAGTCACAATAAAAACTCAAAACCTACTACAGACCACACAGAGATAATGCCATACTGCTGCATCATTTGTGGGGAAAAATTTATATGCCACTATGACAATTCTCCACAGGGCAGGTCACATTTCTTCTGCTGCCCTTGCAAGGAAAAAATTAAAGCATCAGAAAAAAGTCAAAAAAATTACATTTCTTGTGAAATTTGTGGAACAAAGTTTAGTCAGCATTGGCTTCTGTTGAGACACACGAGAATTCACAGACGTGAGAACCCATTTCGTTGTGAGTTATGTGGAAAGAGTTTTAGTCGAAGCTTGCCATTGTTGAGACACAAGAGAGGTCACACAGATGAGAAGCCATTTTCTTGTGATGTATGTGGGAAAAGAGTCACTGGACACAATGAACTGCTGCTTCATACCAGAACCCACACAGGTGAGAAGCAGTTTTCTTGTGAAACATGTGGAAATAGCTTCACAGAATGTAGTCATTGGTTGAATCACATGAGAATTCACACAAGTGAGAGGCTTTTTGATTGTGACGTGTGTGACAAACTATTCAGTAGCCAAATAACTTATGTGGATCACTTGAAAACTCACATGGAGATGCCATTTTCTTGTGAAATTCATGGGAAGAGTTTTGGTTGGCGCATTGAAATGTCATACCACAGTGCAGGTCATGTCACGCCAAATCAGTCACAACAAACAAAAATTAAGTCCAGTCCAAGTCATCATCATCATCATCCAGCCAGCATCATCCAGCCAGCCTCAAGTCCAGGTACTCTCAACTTTATTTATGTAGAACCAAGTCAAAACACCAGTTACCTTGTAACACTTCAAATTCCAGGCAAAAGATCCCACAGTGTCATTATACACCAACAACCAGGTGATCCCCAGTGAGCAGGCACTTGGCCATGGTGGAGAGGAAAATTTCCCTTTTATCAGGAAGAAACTTCGGCACAGTCATCGGCTGGAACTGGTTAAGGGTGAGGGGAAGGAGAAGCAAAATTAAACAGCAGACATGTAGCATAATGCTAGGTTAATGTTAATGGACTGAAAAAAGTCTTAGTGTTGCAGGGTGAAAAGGAAGTTAAAGACATTAATTCAGTAGAGGTCCTCCAGCTGTCAGAGCTGCATAAATGATCAGCTCTGACTATAAACGCCATCAAAAAGGAAAGTCTTGATCCTATTCCTAAAAACAGATTGAGTCTGTCTGTCATTCTAGAGGAGCCTGATAACTTAAGCTCTGCCTCCCATTGCACTTTGAAATTCAGGTTATTACAGGTAATCCTGCATTTCCGGAGCACACTGTTCTATAGGGACAATAAAGTACTAAAAGATAACCATGATAATGGGATGTCTGAGCGTTTACAATTTTATGAAAGATTATATTCTCAGGGATGACAATTTTCCGCCGATCCACGGATTTCCGCCAATTTATTTTCAAATTGATCATTTCTGTGAATCGTCTAAATCCATTGTGAAAATTTTAGGGGGGGTAAGGTACCTTATTGTTACCGATTTTAGCGAAAATCAACACGATTACATAAGCGCTCGGCGCTTCCCCGGGCCAAGTCTCCCGCGATAACCCGGATGTTTTGTACTCAAGCTACTGCTGTATTGTAAACAGCCCTGCGATTGGATAGTTGCAAACGATTGGACCAATCAAATGGCTCGTTGTATGCTTTGTCAAAAATTCATGGCGGCGTGTTCGTGCTGGAATTCTGAGCTTTCGGTATCGTTTTCAGCGGAATTATGAGCTTTTTATCGAAGGATCAGGAGTCATCAGTGCTAGAAATAGACAAAAGTGTCAAAAATAAGTTCCGATGGAATTGGCTTGAGAGAAAAGTGACGGTAAAGGTGAAAATTGGCTCAAAGTTCGACGAGGTAACAGAAACACTCGGACAATTTCTAAAGAAACCAGACGTGGCCGGAAAAGCTTTTTGTGTGTATTGTAAAGACTTGATTAACTATGGATCGCGTGGATGTGTGGCGCTGTCAGACCACGCATCAAAAGTGAAGAAACATGCCGACTACCTTACAAGTGACTTGGTGACCAGTGTAAATAGTGTAATAAACTCTTATAGAACTGTTAAATATGTTGGACTAAAGACAGTGAGACAACATTGAAGAAAAAGTAAGTTAACTTTTCATTAAATTTAATGATTTATCTGTCTAGTATTTCATTTTTTTTATCTTTTTTTTTTTTCAGTTTAAATTACTTCTGTTTTACTGAAAACCTCTCAGCTTCAGGGGGGCTGTGCCCCCCTGGCCCCCCCATAAGTCAATCGACCAAATTAGATTTCAGCTGAAATCAGAATTTCCTGTTGCCATCCCTATATTCTAGATTCTATAGGACCCAATGAAAATCTGGTTTTATATTTTTTGAATAAGCAGTTAAACTTCATAAGGTTGTAATGTTCTTTTATTAGTGTTCTTGGATTAGTTGATAATCATCACTGAAGTAGTTTTTTCATTTTTAAATTTGATTTTCTGAATCTTTGGTAAAAATTGTTTCCTTTGTTTTCTGTTTTAGTAAGAAAGAATAAAAGTTAAATCAGTGGCTTGTTTGTTTTTTGTTCTTTCACAGATTTTGTTAGCAGAGGTTGGTAGAGTAGCCAGAACTCCTACTCAGGAAAAATAGTGTTGCCTCATGATTTTAAATATTCAAGTATGAGGAGGCACCAGAAAATTGAGTAAGAAAGTATCTACTTTATAGTATTTTTATAAATTTTTGTGATAATTTTATAACATTTTATGTTAAATTTGTGACTTTTTTCCTGCAAAATTTTCCTTACAAATTTGCAATTTTTGTTTAGTACCTCCGAGTCCATGGTCCTCAGAGGGGAAAAAGGTGGATTATCCTGTCCGGGTTGGGGACAAGCGCCTGTCCCAAATGGAGGAGTTTAAGTATCTTGGGGTCTTAATCACGAGTGAGGGGAGAATGGAGCGAGATTGACAGACGGACCGGAGCAGCATCTGCAGTGATGTGGACATTGTACCGGTCTGTTGTGAAGAGGGAGCTAAGCTCTAAGGCAAAGCTGTCGATTTCCGAGTCAATCTATGTTCCTACCCTCACCTATGGTCATGAGCTTTGGATAAAGACCGAAAGAACAAGATCACGGATACAAGCGGCTGAAATAAACTTTCGCCATAGGATTGCTGGACTCACCCTCAGAGATGGGGTGAGGAGCTCAGTCATCCAGGAGAGGCTCAGAGTAGAACCGCTGCTTTGAAAGGAGCCAGTTGAGGTGGTTTGGGCATCTGATCAGGATGCCTCCTGGACGCCTCCCACTTGAGGTGTTTTGGGCACATCCCACTGGGAGGAGACCCTGGGGCAGACCCAGGACTCCCTGGAGAGACTATGTCTCCCAGCTTTTCTGGAAATTCATTGGAATACTCTGTGAAGAGCTGGAGTAGGTGGCTGGGGAGAGGGAAGTCTGGGCTTCTCTGCTTGAACTGCTGCCTCCGCGACACAGACCTCTGGAAAAGTGGTAGAAGATGGATGGATGGATGGATGTCTTGTAAATTTTAAGTAGTTTTTCCTCACAAGTTTAAAAATGTTCTCTAATTTTTTTCAATAGAAAATTTGGAATTCAAGGTTTCTTTTAGATGTTTTAGACACAAATATAAGCAGTCACCTGTGCCCCCAAATAAAAATACAAATCGCATTTAGAAGCAGAAATTTGTTGGTTGGTGCTCCTGTCTATACACGAAATGTATTTGTTAACCAGTGGAATTTAAACAGTTTTTTTGTAATATGGCATTTTTATATATTCAGTAGGTTCCATATACACTACTCATAAAAAGTTAGGGATATTCAGCTTTCGGGTGAAATATCAGGATGCACCTAAAATGCACTACAACCTGTACAGGGGAACTTAACTTGACCTTCTCTAACCTTTTGAATGCACATGTTCAACTGTTTGAGTTTGTTTATTTGAAAGGGACATTACATACTAATGAACATTTATACAACTGCAAAACTGCAATAAAACTGTACAAAGTGGTTATGGAAAAGTGCAAGAGTTATGGTGTTGCAAAACATTCAAATGTCACACGAGTGAAGTGCTGTATATGCGTACACACATGCACCCAAGCACCTCACAGCAACAACAAACGAGGCGGGGCATATGTGTGTGACGCATGGGCATATACATATGCGCATGCCGCATATGTATATGCTGCAAACTTCAATTTTTAGGTGCTTTTTGCATAATTTGCTGTTCTCTAACAAGGTGCTTAATGGCAAAATTCACAACAGGTGTTTGATCCATAAATCGACTAATAAATTTTCTGGTTCAATTAGAAATGGTATTTCAACAGTCCTCTTCATCATGCTGTTCACATTTTGACATTATAAGACCAAGACAATGCCTAACAACTGATCAACAGTACTTCACTGTTGCAAGGCTTCAAACAGGATGTTCTCAGAGAAAAGTGGCCCCTGAGTTTAGAGTGTCACAGAGTGTCATCAGCAGGTTGCAACAGAGAGACTGGAAGAGTCACAGAAAGGCATAGAAGTGGACGTCCTTTGGCCATATCCCACGCTGATGACCACTTCATTGTGAACAGTGCCCTGCGGAACCAGACGATGAATGCTACTCCACTCCAGACACATTTAAGGGAGGTGAGAGACACCCAAGTGTCACGTTAGACCATTTGAAACCGTTTACATTAGTGTGGTCTGCATGCTAAACGACCTGCAAGGGTACCCGACCACACCGCCAGACACAGGCGACATTGTCTTGCATGGGCCAGGAAGCGTTTATGCTGGGCATGGGACCAGTGGGCCTCAGTGCTGTTCTCTGATGAAAGTTGATTCATGTTGAGCAGAAATGATGGCAACTAATGATGTTGGAGATGCCAAAGAGAGCGCTATGCATCAACCACTGCTGTCACCAGATGAGCCTTTGGTGGTGGTGGTGGTGTTACAGTCTGGGTAGGTGTGTCTAGTCAATACAGAACTGCCCTACACCTTATGAATGGTACAGTGACAAGCTGATACTACCTGAATAACATCATTAATCCAGTCATTGTGCCCCTGCATGAACAACACAGGCCTAATTTCATCTTCATGGATGACAATGTTCCAGCTCATTGAGGTCTCATCAATGGAGAACGGCCGCTGGAGGCTGGGGTACCTCAAATGGAGCGGCCTACACTTTCTCCAGACCTGAATCACATAAAAAAACCTAAGGGATCAGCTGAGTCGCCGTGTAGAGACTCGCAACCCTGCACCTTACAACCTCAATGACCTGAGGGCCGCCCGTCAAGAAGAGTGGAATGCCATGCCTCAGCAGGCAATAAGTCAACTTGTGAACAGCTTGAGACGTTGTTGTCAAGCTGTAACTGATGCTCAAGGGCACATGACAAGTTATTGAGACATTGACATTCTTTGTTGTGGTATACCCACCATTGTTGTTGGCTTTTGTTTCAATAAATTGAGATGAGGAAATCACCATTGCATGCTTCTACTTAAATGCCCTACATTTGTGATATAATATCACTGTAGCGTGAACTTTTTACATCTTCCATAAATTTCACCTGAAAGCCAAATATCCCTGACTTTTTGTGAGTAGTGTATTTTTGGACACAGATATGTTATTGATGAGTATCGTGTCATTTTCTGTTTACAGTCACATTAGGACTGTAAGTGTCCATGACAATGGTTTTTTATGACTGTGAATAGATGTTTGATGGTGGTCGCAGAGGCTGTTGGTTTGGATTGGCAGCCACGTTTCCATGTCTTCTCCAGGGCAGCTGTGGCTACAGAAGTAGCTTACCACTGCCATTGTGGAGTGAATGAATAATGGACTCACTCTGAAGCATCTTTGGGTGTCATGAAAAGCCCTATATAAATGCAATCCATTATTTAAACACTCACATTTACCTAGTGTTTGTTAGTATATTGTATAGTCCGATAAGTGAAGCTAAAGGCTAACATTAGCATGAAACATGGGTGCCGTTGGGCTTTTTTGGGGGGTGCTGTAGCACCCTTAAATTTAAAACTCACCACCCACTAAAAATTGGAGTGAGAAAAGCTGATTTACAAATTTTAGTTTGTCTTTGACAAGCTGAAATAACATCCAAAACATATTCAGTAGTTTGTCATTTAAACTTTTTAAAAATGAAAATGAACCCCCCCCCCCCTCCCATGACGCAAATGGTATAGTCCCTCCTCTCACACACGTTCTCTCTCCTGTACCTGCACTTGCTGCTCTGGAGCCCTGGCACGCACGCTCTCTCTCTCTCTCTCTCTCTCACACACACACACACACACACACACACACACACACACACACACACACACACACAGAGGTCCCTCCTATCCCAACTGCAGGAGGCTGCTGCAGCTTTTCTACAGGTAACACACTCACAATGATGTATGACGCCGGCCTCAGCTGGAATATTCTGCAACATTATGAATAGTTTTTGGGTCTGTCTGAATTTATTCAGTAAGAGTATGATGCATAACTGTAAACATTTAGGTTTCAAAGTATGTGAGGTTTTCACTTGGGGTGGGGGTTGGAAAATGGGCTATAATATAACAGAAAATACTGCATCTTTGACTTTTTTATTTTTAATTTATGAGGAAAACCTCACAAATTTATGAGCGTAAAGTCTCAAATGTCCAAGAAAAAAGTCCTAAATTAGCACTAAACACAAATTATGAGGAAAATCAAATGAAAATCAAATCAAAAAGTCAAATTTACAAGGAAAAGATAAAACTGCCATAAATTCAGGAGAAAAACCTCAAACTGTCCAGACTAAAGTCACATCTCAGCAACTTCTTAACTATTTTGGGGTAACTACTCATGTATATTTGCCTGATAATATACAGAGATAACCTACGTTTACTTGTGTACAGTTTCAGGCTACTCTACCACCTAAATTAGAGATTTTTTTTAAATTGAAAATGTGGAAAATTTTATGTGAATTTGGAGAGTTCTCATAAATTACCTACGTTTTCTTATAATTGTTTTTATTCTTTTTTAATTATAGACTTTTTAAGAAATTTCATGAAATTCGAAACTTTGTGAAAAATGTTTTGCTGATGGTATGGTGCATATTTAAGGCACATATATGGCATGCTTGTATGGTACGCATTCTCCCCCACATGCTTCCAGTAGGCATGACGGTGCAGACCCTACAGATCAAACGTCCAAAGGAACAATGCCCCAGCAGGGACCTCGGCTAGGAGGTGGGTGCTGGGGGAAGAGGGAGGTCAGAGACAATGTCCCAACAGGAGCCCCGAGGTGGAGAAGGGAACAGAGGCACCAGCAAGTCTCGGGGACTGTGGGTTCATGTGTTTACTAAACTTCTGTGGGGTGAAGGTGTGAGATACTTGATGTGGGGGTTTTGTATCTCTGGGTTATAAAAGCTGTGGGGAAAGTTGGTTCTGTCTCTTTTCTGCTGAGAACTTTGATGATAGAAGATGTGACTTCCAATAAAGCTTTCCTGAGAAAATACACTCAGTCTCGTTTGTAAGGCATCTTCTACACTGGTGACCTACGACTACCTATGGCCGGTGACGGCGAGATTTCCGCACCGGACTCTTCAGGAGCCAACCGGGTTAACGCGGCTACCACGCTACAGCTGCCCGACTTCTGGCAACATAACCCGCACTCCTGGTTTACCACTGTGGAGGCGCAATTCCACCTTCGGGGAATCTCAGCGGATGCAACGAGGTTCTACCATGTCGTCGCGAAGCTGGACAGCCTCACAGTGCAACGGGTGGAGAGCCTGACCAACCACCCGCCCCAAGACAACAAGTATAGCACATTGAAAGATGCCCTCATCCGAGCCTTCACTCCCTCGCTGGAAGAGCGGGCAGAGAAGCTCCTGGCGCTGACAGAGGGAGAAGCAGGCAGGCCAGTGGATCTGATGGCGAAGATGATGAGCCTGAGAGGCAAGGATGACGACAGTTTTATCTTCGCTCACCTCTTCCTCAGAACGCTCCCGCCAGCAGTGAGAGTCACCCTGACCAGCTCTCAGCCGCTCGTCAACCGTAACTACCATGAGCTGGGACAGGTGGCGCAACGGCTCGTCGACTCCCATAGACGGCGCGCAGCCACGACGGCAGCAGCAGAGATGACCGCCCCTTCGCGAGAAGGAGGGAGACCAGAGGCTGCGGCACCGGATCCACTGACGGCAGCAGCGGCGGAGACCAGGAGAAGCGGAGCTGACAACGCCCTCTGCTTCTACCATCGACGTTTCGCCGAGAAAGCCCACAGATGCGTCCCATCGTGCCGGTACCAGCGCCAGGGAAACGCCAAGACCGGGAGCCGGTAGCAGCTGTGACTCTCGGCACGAAGAATAGGCTGCTTTTCGTGACGGACGCGAATTCTGGGAAAGAATTTCTGGTGGACACGGGCTCCCAGCTGAGTTTTGTCAAGCCTACCTACGCGGACACACTGGCGCCGGCCAGCGGCCCCCTGGTGTTAGCGGCGAACGGATCCACGATCAAAACCTATGGGGAGAAGACACTCCGCCTGTCCCTTCACGGGCGCAACTTCGAGTGGACCTTCGTTGTCGCTGCAGTTAACAACAACATGCTAGGTGCTGACTTTTTGTGCTCAAACAGTTTGTTAGTTGATCTTGCTAATAGACGTATTGTAAATGCACTGTCTTTCTACTCTATCTCCTGCACAGCTCGGGTGGCCCTGCCTTCTGCACATTCCAATGTCACAGCTGCGGGTGGTAAGTTTCATGCATTACTCAACCAGTTTCCAGCACTCACGGTCCCTACATTTTCAGCGTCAGTTGCCAAACACGGGGTCGAACATTTCATAAGTACTTCGGGCCCCCCTGTTTTTGCAAAAGCTCGGCGGTTGGACCCAGCTAAACTGGCCATCGCGCGCGAGGAATTTGCCAACTTGGAAAAGCTGGGCATAGTCCGGCGTTCGAACAGCGCCTGGTCGTCACCCCTGCACATGGTACCCAAAGCTGACGGCTCGTGGCGCCCTTGCGGCGATTTCCGCAGATTAAATAATGCTTCAGCCTACGACCGCTATCCGATTCCGCACATCCAGGATTTTTCGGCGCATTTAGCGGGGGCGCGCATCTTTTCCAAAATAGATTTGGTGCGTGGTTATCACCAAGTTCCAGTCCGTGCGCAGGACATACCCAAAACGGCAGTTATAACCCCTTTCGGGCTTTTCGAGTTTTTGCGCATGCCTTTCGGCCTCAAGGGCGCCGCGCAGATGTTCCAACGCATGATGGATGCAGTGCTGCGCGACCTCCCTTTCGTGTTTGCTTATTTGGATGATATTTTGGTAGCCAGCGCGTCCGAAGCCGAGCACGAACGCCACCTCACAGCCGTTTTTCAGAGGCTCACAGAACACGGGCTAATCATTAATCCAGCGAAGTGCCAATTCGAGGTAGCGAAAATCGATTTTTTGGGACACCGCGTGTCGCCAGAAGGCGCGGTCCCGCTGCCTGATAAAGTGCGCGCGATAACGGATTTCCCCCAACCGCAGACGGTTAAGGCGCTGCAAGAATTTTTGGGGATGGTCAATTTTTATAACCGTTTCCTCCCAAACGCGGCACGGCTCATGCACCCATTGTACGCGGCATTAAAGAAGCAAAAACCTGCATCTAAGGTCGAGTGGTCCCCGGATCGGGAGCGCGCTTTTTCACAGGTCAAATCAGCCCTCGCGAACGCTGCGTTATTGGCACACCCGGTGCCGGCAGCTCGCATGGCGCTAACCACAGACGCCTCCGACGTGGCAGTGGGAGCGGTTGTCGAGCAACTGGTGGCAGGATGCTGGCAACCACTTGCGTTTTTCAGCAAAACATTGCGCGATAGCGAGCGTAAATACAGCGCGTTTGACAGGGAGCTTTTGGCCCTACATTTGGCCATCCGCCACTTCCAGTTCTGGTTGGAAGGGCGCCATTTTACCACGTTCGTGGACCATAAACCCTTAACTTTTGCAATGGCTAAGGTTTCAGAGCCTTGGTCGGGCCGACAACAGAGGCAGCTGGCTGCAATTTCGGAGTTTACCACTGACATTCAACACGTGGCGGGTAAACACAATGTAGTGGCAGATTGCCTCTCGCGTGCAGTTGCAGCGACAGGCCCCCAGGGGGCAGATTCGGCGGCAGCAGACCTAGGCCAGGCTTGCGGCGCGGAAGCGCTCACAGCTCCGGTCTGCGTCGGGTTAGATTATGCAGCCATGGCCGCTGAACAGGTTGGCGACGCGGACGTGCGCGCGCTCCAGTCTGGGCCAACAGGGCTAAGGCTGGAGCACAGGGTGCTTCACAGAGGCATGCCCCCCCTAATCTGCGATACCTCCACGGGGCGTCCCCGTCCCGTAGTCCCGGCTGCGTGGCGTCGCTGTGTTTTTGACTTAATACATTCACTGGCACACCCGGGCGTCCGCGCGTCTATCAAAATGGTAGGAGAGAAGTTTGTTTGGCCGGGGCTGCGTAAACAAGTCAAAGAGTGGGCTGCAGCCTGCGCTGCATGTCAAAGAGCAAAGGTGCACAAACACACACGAGCCCCTCTAGAACCTTTTCACATCCCAGCCAAACGCTTTGATCATGTGCATATCGACTTAGTAGGACCTCTTCCGCTGTCCCAGGGTTTCACACACCTTTTAACCATGGTAGACCGCACCACGCGCTGGCCAGAGGCGGTTCCTCTGGCGGCAACCACAGCGGCAGATGTCGCACGTGCCTTTTTAACAGCTTGGGTCGCACGTTTTGGTATCCCGTCAGACATAACGTCTGACAGAGGACCCCAGTTTGTTTCCGAGCTCTGGTCGTCCATGGCACTCAGCCTGGGGGTGAAAATTCATCGCACGACCGCGTATAACCCCCAGGCCAACGGTTTGTGCGAGTGCTTCCATCGGTCATTGAAAGCAGCCCTCAGAGCGGCTCTCACGGACACAAATTGGGTTGATAAACTCCCATGGGTTTTATTAGGGTTGCGTTCAGCACCTAAAGAGGATTTGCAAGCCTCTCCGGCCGAACTCGTCTTTGCCCAACTCCTCCGGTTACCGGGAGATTTCCTCCCTGAGAACCCTGCTCCGGAGCACCTCCCCGCTCAGCTGCTGCAGAGCGAAGCGGGGTCACACACCCTCCCCGGTCCCGTTCATCACAGTTTTCCACGTGTTTTTGTGCCCAAAGCCTTAAAGAATGCAGAATTTGTCTTCGTTAGACACGACGCACAGAGGTTAGGTTTAAGGCCACCTTACGATGGACCGTTCAGAGTGTTAGAAACCGGGGGAAAGCATTTTTTTGCTCGATTTGGGAGACAGGAGGGACTTAGTCTGCATTAACAGACTCAAACCCGCTTTTGTGTTAGCTGACGACCCAGTACAGTTGGCCAGAGCCCTCCGCCGCGGCAGGCCACCCGGGAGACGCTCTGCTAAGCTTTCACGACGATGTGTTAATGATTCTACTTCACAGATGCAGCAGACAGCCACAGGCAGAGCGAGACCTGCTCACAGCAGATATGGCAGAGAGTTGAAGCCCAAGCAGTGGGATATGTGATCTGTTGTGCCAAGTTTTTTTTTTTTTTTTTCTCGCTTGTTCTGTGTGGGGTGTCATGATTCTATGCATTTGAAATGTAACTTGTCTTTATTTGAACGTTTGGGGGGGGTTATATGGTGCATATTTAAGGCACATATATGGCATGCTTGTATGGTACGCATTCTCCCCCACATGCTTCCAGTAGGCATGACGGTGCAGACCCTACAGATCAAACGTCCAAAGGAACAATGCCCTAGCAGGGACCTCGGCTAGGAGGTGGGTGCTGGGGGAAGACGGAGGTCAGAGACAATGTCCCAACAGGAGCCCCGAGGTGGAGAAGGAGACAGAGGCTCCAGCAAGTCTCGGGGACTGTAGGTTCATGTGTTTACTAAACTTCTGTGGGGTGAAGGTGTGAGATACTTGATGTGGGGGTTTTGTATCTCTGGGTTATAAAAGCTGTGGGGAAAGTTGGTTCTGTCTCTTTTCTGCTGAGAACTTTGATGATAGAAGATGTGACTTCCAATAAAGCTTTCCTGAGAAAATACACACAGTCTCGTTTGTAAGGCATCTTCTACAATGGATTGATATTTTTTTCTTGAATTGTGACTTTTGCATCATCAACTGGAATCTTTTTTTCTTCCATCTTTGTATTTTTGCCTCAAAAATTTTAGGTCATCTTTCCATTGATTTTTCTCCTTAATTTTTTTTATTATTGCAAATGAGCACCATTTCCTTTGTGATTTTCTGACCTTTGTCTCAACAATTTATTAATTTTGTTTTTCTTAATTTATTAAATCTCTTCAAAAACTTCCTGTTTCCATTCTCAATGACTAATTGTACATATGTGAATTTTTTCCTCATAATTTTGCAACTTTTGACATTTTGGAACTTTTATCTTTTAAATTCAAGCTTGTTTTTCTTGTAATTTTGCATTTTTCTCTCATGAGTTTAGTACATATTTTAAATAAATGGGCATTTGTCCCTATAAATGTATTCAATTCAATTCAATTTTATTTATATAGCGCCAAATCACAACACAGGTCGTCTCAAGGCACTTTACAGAAAAGAGTGGGTTAAGGCCACACGCTCAAATTTATAGAATCCAGCAGAGACCCCTAAGAGCGAGCACTGCGGCGACACAGGCGAAGAAAAACTTCCCTTTTACGGGCAGAAACCTCAAGCGGAACCATAGCTCATAGAGGACTGCCATTCGCCTCGACTGGCTTTATTTTTATGTTATTCTAGTAAATTTGAAGCTTTTATTGTATATATGTTTGTGATGGGTTTTTTTTTCCTTGTAATTGTATAGCTTTTTCTCAAAGTTTTGCACCTTTGGAAAATTTTGAGACTTTAAAATTATGACAAAATATTTATGCAAAATAGATAATAAAGTTTCTTTCTTTCTTTCTTTCTTTCTTTCTTTCTTTCTTTCTTTCTTTCTTCAGAACCACAGGGATTCACTTGTTAAGGGCAAAAATGGGATAATTCTGGCCTCTGTTAGACCATTAAGTATGATGGTTGAATGTTGCTACTTAACTAATTGGACCAAAATGCCAGGGCTGATTTGTTTTGTCCCAGTCCTGTCCCGGCTAAGGCAGCTAGTAGCAGATGTCTTTTTTTAATGGTTGCATTGTCAATCAACCACTGTGCACTGTTTGAATTTGAAAGAAGCTGTTGTCGTTTTGGTTTAAGCAAAATATTAAATCCAAGCTGTCACTGCTGAACTGCTGGCTGTCAGTATGAGACCTTATTATATGCTGCGAGAAATGAAGTGCGCTTTAATTGTTATCGTCTACGTCCCTCCGTCAGCTGACGCAGCGGTGGCCTGTGATGTCATCAGCTCCACTGCGGCCACATTACTGGAGAAGCACCCGGATGCATTCATGGCCATCACAGGTGATTTTAACCATGTCTCAGTGGGAAAAACTTTACCCAACTTTCACCAGTTTGTTGACTGTCCCACCAGAGAGAACAAAACACTGGATTTATTGTATGCCAATGTCAGAGATGCATATAGTGCCACAGCTCTCCCCCCCATTGGTAAATCAGATCACTGCATGGTCATGTTAACACCCAAGTACGTCCCCCTTGTGCAAAGGCAGTCTGCTTATACACAGACTGTGAGGAGGTGGACACAGGAGGCTGCTGATGCACTGCAGGACTGCTTCAAGATGACGGACTGGAGCATACTCTGTGAACCACATGGGGTGGACATAGACAATATGACCAAATGCATCACAGAATACATTAGATTCTGTGAAGACATGACCATGCCAGCTCAGACTGTACACTGCTTCTCCAACAACAGACCATGGGTCACCAGTGACCTGAAAACACTTCTGAACAAAAAGAAGAGAGCTTTTAGGGCTGGAGACAAGGAGAAGCTGAGGGGAGTGCAGCATGAGCTGAGAGAGATGCTGAGGAGGTGCAAAGACAATTATAGGAGGAAGCTGGGAGAGAAACTCAGGCAAAATAACACTAAAGATGTGTGGGAGGGAATGAAACAAATCACTGGGTACAAGGGGAGAGTCAGGCAGCCATCTGGGAGCCAGGAGAGAGCTGAGGAACTGAATCTGTTTTTTAATAGGTTCAACTCACAGTCTGTCACCTGAGCAACACAACCAGACCCCCACACACCCCTCCCTACCCACGCTTCCATGCAGAACCTCTCTCCATCTCTCTCCTCCTCCTCCTCAGGGGGCACCAGGACCCCCCCTCACTTCACGGTGACTACAGATCAGGTGAAGAAACAGCTGAAGAGACTCCGTCAGATCACAAAAAAAATCACAAAATCACAAAAAAAGAATGAGAAACAGAGAGAATAAGAGGAATTTACCAATTAATTCATTAAAAATCCTTCAATGTGATTTTCTGGATTTTTTTTTTCTTATTTTGTCTCTCATAGTTGAGGTATACCTATGAGGAAAATTGGAGACCTCTCTCACCTTTTAAGTGGGAGAACTTGCACAATTGGTGGCTGACTAAATACTTTTTTACCCCACTGTACATAGTCAGATAGATAGATGTGATCCCAAAATGCAGGATTACTTGTAATACCTAAAATCTCCAAAAGACAATGGGAGGCAGAGCCTTCAGTTATCAAGCTCCTCTCCTGTGGAACCAGCTGCCAATCTGGATTCGAGAGTCAGACTCGATCTCTGTTTTTAAGAATAGGGTTAAAACCTTCCTTTTTGATATAGCCTATAATTAGGGAGGGATCATGTGGCCCTGAACCCTCCCTTAGTTATGCTGCTAATAGGTTTAGACAGCCGGGTACCTCCAACAATGCACTGGGCTTCACTCCTTTCTTCACTCTGAAGTATTTTTGCTGATCACCTGATTGCTGGGGTATTTCTGCAATTGTGGGGGTTTGAAAGTGCTATGAGATCACTGTTATTGTGAAATGGCGCTATATAAATAAAGTTGAATTGAACTGAATTTGTGTCAACTGAGGGCCTAGTTAATGCTAGTGAGGGTTGTATACATGCTGTAATGTGGTACTGCCTTGGCCTCAAGGAACAGCAGGTGTTGAAGGCACTGGGCCCTGCGGAGACCTTCAGCAAATGTGCC
Source organism: Pholidichthys leucotaenia (assembly GCA_020510985.1). Lineage (NCBI taxonomy): Eukaryota > Metazoa > Chordata > Actinopteri > Cichliformes > Pholidichthyidae > Pholidichthys > Pholidichthys leucotaenia. The sequence continues at coordinate 1,539,285 of JAJAQF010000046.1, read as the reverse complement.
GCCTTGATGGCCGAACATTTGGTGAATGACAACCCGGCGTACTTCCCATCGCCAACAACAGCGACACATCACCGTGACCACAGCCAGCACCAGAAAGAGAGAGGGCAGAAGCCAAATTCATCCTGCATCCTTGCTGAGTATCACCCTCAGGGAAACAAGAGCAGCGAGTATGCATATGTACATATAAATATATATATAAATATATATATATGTTTTACCGAGGAATTTATCAATTAATTCATTAAAAATCCTTCAATGTGATTTTCTGGATTTTTTTTTTTCATTTTGTCTCTCATAGTTCAGGTATACCTATGATGAAAATTGGAGACCTCTCTCATCTTTTAAGTGGGAGAACTTGCACAATTGGTTGCTGACTAAATACTTATTTACCCCACTGTATATATATATATAAACAGTGCGGAGCATTGTAGCTAGATGGAATAATATGTAGATGTATAAACACACAGTGCGGAGCATTGTAGCTAGATGGAATAATATGTAGATATATAAACACACACAGCGTGGAGCATTGTTGCTAGATGGAATAAATATATAAATATATAAACACACACAGCCGAGTGCAGCCAAACCGATCACTGCACACACTACTTGATTGGGTTTTGGTCCAGCGATCCAACCACCTTGACCCACAGATGGTTCTGTCATTGCGGATGAGAATCGCTGCACGAAAGAGGCCAGCTGCTATCCAGATGGCTGATGGTTTGAGATGGCATGCCAGCCATCTGCGGAAGGTAAGAGCAATTGCCTCAGATCAATGCAGCGTGGGAGCCGACCCAGCTGGTATGGGACCCGGGCTGGGACATTGCTGACGAGTGAGCCATGACTCCAGCGAGATGGCACCCAGGTCTGCTGTAGCTGATGCCTCTGGCGGGCGCACCCACCGCGGGCTCGACTGAGACCCCTGAAGGTGAAATGCTGAAAATGACTCTGCTTTGCACTGTTTAGACTGAGCACGACTAATTCTGTAGTGGCAGAATAATCCACACAACTGTGCACGGTTAACCGGCAATCTACCCGGTGGCCCAGGTTCTGTTTCTCTCCCTGTTGTAAAAAAAACAGATACTGTGTTGGCCCACTAGGAGGCTCCACGCACACCCAGTGACTTGGGGAGAAGGGTGGAGAGACAGGGAACATTTATGTGTGTACACTGGTGCCAAGTGTCATTCATGTTTTGGCTGGAGTTGAATAAAATTCTGAACTAGCAGCTCTCGTGTCACTTCATTCCTCCACACTGGGGACCTATGACGTTGATAATGCTCAAAATGGAAGACGAAGCAAGCTCCTCTTCAGGAACACCCACGTTAAAGTTTCCCTCCAAGACCCCGGCCTCATTCACTGTGGCGGTCAAGTTCACAGACTTCTGGCTCCATGAACCCGTTGCCTGATTCATTTATGTTGAGGCTCAGTTTGCCCTCCGTGGGATTTCTGCAGACGACACGAGATACTATTATGTGGTGGCTTTGCTCCACCTGTGCTCCACTCAGCACGCCATGAGCCTGCTCCGAGAGCCCCCACCCCAGGGGAAATACGATGCTCTCAAACAGCTGCTGTTATAGCGTTACACCCTCTCCAACAGGGAGAGAGTGGAGAAGCTCCTCTCCCACTCTGAGTTAGGTGGCAGCTCGGCTGTAGAGTGAATGCAAAGTATGCTGGCTTTGCTGGGCACAGATAACAGATCTTTTCTCTTTGCCCATCTCTTCCTCAGGAAACTGCCGTTTTTGGTGCAGACAATTTTGGCCAACTCACCGCTGCTGGCTGCCAGAGACTACCGCGCGCTGGCGGAGGAAGCGGACCGCATTATCCTGGTGAATAGGAGTTTTGGTGTCCAGGCGGTAACACCGGGACCTTCAGCGGAGTCCACGGAGGCTGTGGAGATGACAGTTATGGGTGGGATAGCCTCTCGGAGGCGCTGGAACAGGACTGTGTGCTTCTACCATCAGCGTTTTGGCACCAGCGCACAGTGTTGCCTACCATCATGCCGTTTCAAGATGGCGGGAAATGGACCAGGCAGCAGTCAGTAGCAGCTGCGACTGCTGGCAACAAGGAGAAGCTGCTTTTCCTCGAGGACACACGTTCCAGGCACACGGGGCGCATGCACACACTAGTGACTGGCAGTGGGTGAAAAAGTTCAGAGTCTTAGTCTCTGTTTTTATGCACTTTAATGTGTTTTAACGTAATTCTCTGTGCCGTTTTTGTCCTTGTGTGGAAGATGTGTTCAATGACGAGACATGAGTGTATTCCTCAGGTTCGGCTTTATTGCAGAACACAATCATCCAACATTCTCAAAAGCAAGAAGAGGCAGAATAATGTTACAGCACACTCTTATACCTCCGGGGGATTAAGAACTCAAGTCACATGGTGCTTCTGCAAACATTCAATCACAATGCAAGTCTCTGAAGATTCACCATTGTCTCTTATTCTCTGGTGTTCCGGGAACCCCCCCCCAGGGCCTCCTCTCTGAGACAAGGGCCCGACATCACACCTCCTCGCCATCTCCTGTCGGCCCCCGTCGATCCAGACTCTTGTTCCTCCAGACGTGAAGCCCCAATCCACATAAGCCATACATTTGTGGGAGATCTGAACCAAACATATGTGCCACACTCTTGTGGGAAATATGAACCAAACATATGTGCCACAAAAAGTTCAGTCTTAGTCTCTGTTTTTATGCACTTTAATGTGTTTTTATTCACTTTAATGTGTTTTTCTCTGTGCCGTTTTTGTCCTTGAATGTTTGTGGACGATATAACGAAGAGCTCTTTGGTTCCATCAGTATGGATTTTCTTCTTGTTTTTGTACTGTGGCTTCTTTCTTGCCGGCTCTTTGTCTGGGACGTCAGCGCGGTCACGCCGGTGAGAATGCAGTACTCCAGAGACATATTACTGCAGCTAAACATGGATAATCCAGCGTTTATGGTTGAGTCTGTGCCACAACTGCCGGACTTTATTTTAAGAGACTTTCATGGACACAGCGATGAAAAGAGAGACAAGAGGAGGAAACGTGGAAAGCATGGAGGCGTAAGATTAAACCCGAGGAAGCGTCAGCTTAACCGCATTCCTCTTTCTTCCATTATCATGGGGAACGTACAATCCCTGAGAAATAAAGTGGATGAAATTCAAGGAAATGTCCGATATCAGAAGGATTTCAAGAACTGCTGTGTCATGGCTTACATGGAGACGTGGCTTACGGATTGTGACCGGGACCCGGACCTTTGTATTGACAGTTTTGGAGCCCCACTTTGCTTGGATCGGCAGGAAGAGGTAACGGGGAAACGTCAGGGAGGCGGCCTATGTTTGTATATTAATAAACAGTACTGTACATCTGTTACGGTCAGAGAGCGCATCTGTACACCCGATGTGGAGCTTCTGTCCGTATCGCTACGCCCCTTTTATCTGTCTCGCGAGTTCCCCCAACTTTTCATAACAACTGTGTACATTCACCCGAGAGCGGATGCTGACTCCGCCTCCAGCACCGTCTTTGATGTGGTACAGCGGTTGCAGTCGATTTCCCCAGAGGCTCCAAATTTTATCCTTGGGGATTTTAATCATGTGTCTCTAAAGAAGACACTTAAAAACTTTTATCAGTACGTCTCCTGCCCAACCAGGCGAGAAAAGACATTGGATCTATGCTATGGATCTATAGAGGCGGCCTTTAAATCACTTCCCCTTCCTCCTTTAGGATCCTCAGATCACAACTGTGTACATTTGCTGGCCACATATAAAAATGCTCTCAGAAGAGAAAAGACAAAGACCAGGGACATAATGGTCTGGACAGATGATTCAGTGCTCTGCCTCCAGGAATGTTTTAACTGTACGGACTGGAAGGTGTTCACATTGTCCTGTGGAGATGATTTGGACTCTTTGGTGGACGTGACATGCTCATACATGGCTTTCTATAGGGATATGATCGTTCCACATAAACGTGTCAAAATATATCCCAACAACAAGCCATGGGTTACTAAATCAGTTAAATCCTGCTTACAGAGGAAAGTACTTGCTTTTAAACAGGGGGTTGTTTCTGAGCTGCAGGTTGCCACAAAAGAGCTGAAGGCCGAAATTTTAAGAGCAAAACAGAATTATAAATCAGAGTTGGAAAGCAAGATGGCAGCAAGCAACTTGGTTCAGCCTGGGCTAGTATGAAAACTATTGCAGGCCTTCAGAGCACAGAGCGCAGTAATCATGTGGTTTTAGATGGTTTTAATTCAGACTCAGAGCTGGCTAATGCTCTTAATTATTTTTATGGTCATTTTGATTCCTTTGATTTTAGCACAGAAACCCAAGAGTTGAAACAGAAACTCAAAGAAAATCAGCACTTTAATATTGAGGTGCAGGATGTTAAAAGGGTGTTCTGTGCTGTAAAAGTGAACAAAAGTTAGGGCCCTGATAATATATGTTGACACTTGGTAAAGTCCTGTGCACATGAACTGAGTCCTGTGTTTCACTACATTTTTAATAAGTCCTTACAGACACAACATTCAACTTTATTTATTTATTTATATAGCGCAATTTCACAACAACAGTCATCTCATAGCATTATCAACTGTAGGGGGAACCCCCACAGTTGCAGAAAGACCCCAGCAATCAGGCGATCCCCTGTGAGCAAGCACTTGGCGACGGTGGAGAGGAAAAACTCCCTTTTAACAGGAAGAAACCTTCAGCAGAACCAGGCTCAGGGAGGGGCAGTCATCTGCTGCGACTGGCTGGGAGGGTGAGGGGATAGAAAAGATGAAAAGAACAGACATGTAGAGAGCAAACAGCACGATGGGGACTCAATCTATGGGAGAGAACAAACAGATGTTAATGACCAGCAAAAAAAAAAAAAAAAAAAAAAAAAAAAAAAATTTCATTGAGAGTGAAGAAAGGAGTGAGGCCCAGTGCATTACTGGAGGTCCCCCGGCTGACTAAACCTATTAGCAGCATAACTAAGGGAGGGTTCAGAAACACATGATCCCTCCCTAAATGTAGGCTATATCAAAAAGGTAGGTTTTAGCCCTATTCTTAAAAACAGAGATCGAGTCTGCCTAAGATTTGGAAAGATGCCGTGGTTGTCCCTGTTCCAAAATCCAGCTGTCCTAAAATGGTAAATGATTTTAGACCAGTTGCCTTGACTTCAATTTTAATGAAATTTTTTGAAAAACTGGTCAGATGTGAGGTCCTAAAGCAGACTGAGCATGCATTGGATCCTCTGCAGTTTGCCTATAGGCCTCACAGAGGAGTGGAGGATGCCACTGTCACTCTGTTTAACAGGCTTTTTAAACATCTGGATTTTAATGGGACACACGCCAGGCTTTTATTTGTGGACTTTTCTTCTGCTTTCAATACAATCCAACCTCATATTTTAGTTGAAAGGCTCCTGCAACAATTTGATTTGAGTAATAATCTGGTGAGTTGGATTCTGGATTTTTTAACCAACAGGACACAGAGAGTAAGGGTCAATGGTACATTGTCTGGCCAAAAGTGTTCTTCTACTGGCTCTCCTCAGGGGTGTGTGTTGTCACCACTACTCTTCATCCTGTACACAAACATGTGTCGGAGCAGACATGACAACAGACACATTATAAAGTATGCTGATGATTCAGTTATTGTCAGTCTCTTTCAGGATGGTGAGAGTGGCCACGGCCCAGTAGTTGATGATTTTGTTCACTGGTGTGAGGATTCCTACCTGCAGCTGAATACGACAAAAACTAAAGATATGATTATTGACTTTAGGAGGAAAACTCCCAGGCACGAAGTTACTGTACTAAAAGGCCAGACCATTGAATGTGTGCAATCTTATCGTATCTCTACTGACACTAATTTAAACTTTGAAGAGAACTGTGAAAGGGTGTGCAAAAAGGGTCAGCAACATTTGTATTGTTTAAGGAAGCTCGCACACTTCCAAATTGACCGAACCATAATGACAATGTTTTATCAGGCTTTTATTGAATCTGTTTTATCCTTTTCTTTAGTGTCATGGTTTGGTCAGACAAAACTGAAACAGAGAAAATCCTTGGATCAGGTTGTTAGATGGTCCAGTCGTTTGCTTGGTGAGTCACAGCTGAGCCTGACATCGCTGTACACCAGACAGGTACAGAGGATTGCTACCTCCATTTTAAATGATGACTCCCACCCTTTGCACTGCAACTTTCAGCTTCTTCCCTCCAGATGGAGCTTTGTTGTCCCAAAATGTAAAACCCAGCGCTACAAAAACAGCTTTGTTCCTGCGGCTGTTGAAGAGTTGAACAAGATGTAGCAATATATTGCACATAATTTAGTTACCTATTTATTAATTTTATTTTATATTTGTTTATTTTTGTAGGTTTTTTTATTTGGGTTTTAAATCTTTTATTGGATTTTAGACTTTTATTGAGTTTTTAATCTCTTTGACTTAGTTTTTAACTTTTTTAATATGACCCTTCTCTCTTATCTCTTTGTTTTATGTCCTGATTGGTGGAGCCTTGAGTACTTTCATTGTGTTTATAGTCAGCTTTAATTGTGCCTGTGTTTGTGTTCATGTTGAATGTAATTGTGGTTTGTAAATATATGTCTAAAAGGATGTAATCTGACTGCAAAACAAATCTACCTACGGGTACAAATAAAGGAACCTGAACCAGGAGATGTTTTTTGGTTGACTCTGGTTCACAGAAGAGTCTTATTTTGCCGACTGGTGCTGATAGACCGGCGGAAGGCTGTGGCCCGTCGTTAACCGCCACTTATTGCTCCCCTGTCAAGACGTTTGGAGGAAGGTCAGTGACTGTATGTTTTCATGGACGCAACTACAAGTGTGGTAGCTACCTGCTTGGTTCCTATCATAGATGCTGACTTTCTGTGTGCTTATGGTCTCCTTGTAGATGTTGCTAATAGACGTTTAGTTGATGCTTGTGGGGAGACTTGAATAACGAAACCGAATTGCCTTTAATTTCAGTTTATTTCAAGTAACCATTCCACTGTCTGCTCTCATTCCTGAGCAGCGAACAAAGAGAGTGAACACACCAAAGTTCTCTCATTTAAACATTCTCACATCAAACCATTTCCCTCGCGGGGGAAATCACACATCTATCTCAAAATCTCTTTATTCACATTCATTAGCCTTTTATTTACATAACTCCCCCTTCTCTCCTCTCGAGCCTCAGTGGTCAGGAAGTCTTCTGTCCCCTGTCCTCCGCAGGGGGTCCAGGCTCTGTGGCTCCGCACCGCAGGGGGCTGGCTCTCCTTCATCGTGGTTAAATCACATATGCAGTGTCCAACATATACATGTCTCACAACACAGCCATATAACCCCCCCCAAACGATGAAGAACAGACTAATTCCTAAAATTTAATAGCACCTTACTCACTACTGAATAATCAACACCAACATTCAGTCTGTGCGCCGCTTGGGCTTCAGCCGTCTGCCGAATCTGCTGTGAGTTGGCCCCGCCTTGCCTGCGGTGCTTTTCTGCTTCGGCTCTGTTGACTGAGGAAGAGAGTGATTAATTGCCCCCTGCGGGGGCCTGCCTCGTCGAGGCGCCACTGCGACCGGTACAGACACGTCCTTCATGACAAAAGCAGGTTTTTTCTCTTTTCTGTCTCCAAAATCTAGCACAAATTGCTTATCACCTGCCTCCAGCACTCGAAATGGCCCTTCGTAAGGTGGTTTGAGCGTTGCTTTAAGGGCTTCGCGCCTGACAAAAACGAAATCAGCATTTTTCAAAGCCTTGGGGACGAAAACTCGTGGAAAAGCGTGATGAACCGGACCCGGGAGCGTGTCTGCCCCCGTGCCGACTAACGGTCCCAGAGCCGAGAGAGGTGGGGGCTCTGGGTGCTCTGGTAAAAACTCGCCCGGCAGCCTCAGAGTTTGTGCGAATACCAGCTCCGCTGGGGAGGCGTCTAAGTCCTCTTTAGGCGCAGAACGCAACCCTAATAAAACCCATGGAAGTTTATTTACCCAATCTGCATCCGTGAGCGACGCTCTGAGTGCTGCCTTCAAAGACCTATGAAAACGCTCGCATAAACCATTGGCCTGAGGGTGGTAAGCCGTAGTGCGGTGAATTTTGGCTCCTAAGCCGTTGGCCATCGCTGACCACAGCTCAGAGATGAATTGCGGTCCTCTATCGGACGTAATGTCCGACGGAACCCCGAAGCGCGCCACCCAAGCCGTTAAAAAAACGCGAGCCACCTCCGCGGCCGTGGTCGTCGCAAGTGGGACCACTTCCGGCCAACGTGTGGTGCGGTCCACCATTGTCAAAAGATACGTGAACCCCTGTGATGCCGGTAGGGGGCTCACAAGGTCGACGTGCACATGGTCGAACCTTCTGGCCGGAATGCGGAACGGTTCTAACGGGGCTCTTGTGTGCCTGTGAATTTTGGCCCGTTGACAGGAAATGCAGGTTTTTGCCCATTCCTTCACGTGCTTGCGCAGGCACGGCCAAACAAACTTTTCCGCCACTAGTTTCACCGACGCGCGCACCCCCGGGTGCGCCAGTGAGTGGACCGAGTCAAAAACACGGCGGCGCCACATGGCCGGAACCACCGGACGCGGGCGCCCCGTCGACATGTCGCAGATCAGGGGGGGCATACCGGTTTGTAAACACTTGCTCTCCAGCCTCAACCCTGTTGGTCCAGACTGGAGCGCGCGCACGTCTGCGTCCGCCCCCTGGTCCGCTGCCATGGCTGCGTAATCTATACCCACGTGCACCGGGGCTGCGCGCGCCACCGTGCCGCTCTCCTGCGGCGCGGTCACGGTGGCCCGTTCTGCCTCTGCGCGTGTTGGGGTCGTGAACGCGCGTGAGAGACAATCCGCTACTACATTGAATTTGCCCGCGACGTGCCTAATGTCAGTGGTAAATTCCGAGATTGCGGCCAGCTGCCTCTGCTGCCTGCCGGACCACGGATCTGAAATTTTGGCCATGGCGTATGTGAGCGGCTTGTGGTCCACATAAGCGGTGAAGCACCGTCCTTCCAGCCAGAACTGGAAATGACGAATAGCCAAATGCAGCGCCAACAGTTCTCTGTCAAACGCGCTGTATTTTCGTTCAGCCGCGCTTAAAGATTTGCTAAAGAAAGCCAAAGGCTGCCAAACTCCGGCTACCTGTTGCTCAGTAACGGCCCCTATGGCTAAATCTGAAGTGTCTGTCGTCAGCGCGATACGTGCTGCAGGGTCTGGGTGGGCCAGGAGCGTAGCGTCAGCCAAGGCTTTTTTAACCTCTGTGAACGCGCGCTCCCGCTCCGGGGACCATTCGACCGCCTGGGTCGGTTTTTGTTTTTTGAGCGCGGCATATAACGGTTGCATGATTTGAGCTGCGTGGGGCAGGAATCGGTTATAAAAATTCACCATCCCCAAGAATTCCTGTAGTGATTTGACCGTTTGTGGACGGGGAAAATCCGCTATCGCGCGTACTTTCTCTGGTAACGGAACCGCTCCCTCCGGGGAGACGCGGTGACCCCAAAAATCGATCCGCTCGACGCCGAACTGGCACTTGGCTGGGTTAACTATTAAGCCGTGCTCTCCCAGCCTCCTAAAAACTGCTGTGAGGTGCGTTTCGTGTTCGTCCTCTGAAGTACTCGCGACCAAAATGTCGTCGAGGTACACAAACACGAAAGGGAGATCGCGTAACACGGCATCCATCATCCGCTGAAATGTTTGCGCCGCCCCTTTGAGACCAAACGGCATGCGTAAAAATTCGAAAAGTCCGAACGGGGTTATTACCGCTGTTTTAGGAATGTCCTCCGGTTGGACTGGGACTTGGTGATAGCCGCGAACTAGATCAATCTTTGAAAAAATGCGCGCCCCCGCCAGGTGCACCGAAAAATCCTGAATGTGCGGGATGGGATAACGATCGTGCGCCGTAGCGTTGTTTAGCCTGCGGTAATCCCCGCACGGTCTCCAGGAGCCATCGGCTTTCGGTACCATGTGCAGCGGCGAAGCCCACGGGCTCTTCGACCTACGATCGATGCCCAGCCTCTCCAGGCTGGCGAACTCCTCGCGCGCAATGGCGAGCTTAACTGCATCCAAGCGCCGAGCTTTTGCAAACACGGGAGGACCAGACGTGGGGATAAAGTGTTTCACCCTGTGCTTCGCGACCGTCGCTGAAAAAGTGGGCACAGTGAGCGCTGGAAATTGGGTGAGGAGTGTGTGAAACTTACCACCTGCTGTAGCGACGTGGGTCTGTACTGGTGGCGGGGACACTCGAGCTGAACAGGGGAGAGAGTAAAAAGAGAGTGCATTTACCAGCCGTCTATTAGCAAGATCAACTAACAGATTGTGTGAACACAAAAAATCCGCGTCCAACATGTTGAAACTCACCGCCGCTATTACAAAAGTCCATTCATATGTGCGGCCATGTAAGCACAAAGGCAAGGTCCTTCTCCCGTAGGTGTTGATGTTCGAGCCATTTGCCGCTGTAGCTCCGCTACCGTGGGGTCCAGCCACCCGGTCCGCGTATGTTGGGGTGATGAAGCTCACTTGTGCTCCGGTGTCGATGAGGAATTCTCGTCCGGAGCGCGCATCCGTGATGTAGAGCAGCTTGTTGCGTTCTCCGAGGGTCGAAGCTGCTAGCGACCCCCGGTCTTGCCGTTTCCCGAACTCCTGAAGATGCAGGGCGGCACACACCTGCGTGCCTTCTCTGCGAACCTCCGATGGTAAAAGCAGAGATCTTCTCCTCCGCTGTGTCGTGCCCGCGCCTCTGCCGCCGGGCTATTGGCTCCACCTCGTCGCGGCCGTGTTGCCGCCGTCGTCGGCCAGTCTGGTTCTGCCGCCTCTGGCTCCCCGCTGTCTCAGGTCGCCGCTGTGGTTGCTTGCCCGCCGCAGGCGTCCAGGATCCCATCTGCCTCCTGGGCCAGCTCCCGGAACTCCTCCAGGGTGTGACACTTTTTGCCGGCCAGCGTGCTTCTCGCATGCGCCGGGAGGTTGGAGAGGAAGATGAACTGAAAAATGAAATCATCGTTGTCCAACCCTCTCAGCTGTATCATCTCCTCCATCAGGGCGCTCGGCCTGTGTCCACCTTGGTCTAGCAAAGACAGGATCCTCCTCGCCCTCACTTCAGCCGAGGGGGTGAAAAACTTGATGAGGGTGGATTTCAGCTTGCCATACCTGTCGGTCGCGGGTGGCTGCTCCACCAAGCTTTGCACGCACCGAGCTGTGCTGTTGTCCAGTTTAGCGATGACATGGTGGAACTTAGTGTCATCCACCGTTACTCCTGCGAGCGCGAACTGCGACTCTGCTTGCAGAAACCACGACCGTGGGTTATCCTGCCAGAAATCAGGCAGCTTAACGGCCACTGCGCTCGCCAGCTCTGAGCGCTGTGAGTCCGGGACCCTGAGAATTTCTTCGTTCATTCTCAACGTCGTCAGTCACCAATGTGGGGAGACTTGAATAACGAAACCGAATTGCCTTTAATTTCAGTTTATTTCAAGTAACCATTCCACTGTCTGCTCTCATTCCTGAGCAGCGAACAAAGAGAGTGAACACACCAAAGTTCTCTCATTTAAACATTCTCACATCAAACCATTTCCCTCGCGGGGGAAATCACACATCTATCTCAAAATCTCTTTATTCACATTCATTAGCCTTTTATTTACATAACTCCCCCTTCTCTCCTCTCGAGCCTCAGTGGTCAGGAAGTCTTCTGTCCCCTGTCCTCCGCAGGGGGTCCAGGCTCTGTGGCTCCGCACCGCAGGGGGCTGGCTCTCCTTCATCGTGGTTAAATCACATATGCAGTGTCCAACATATACATGTCTCACAACACAGCCATAATGCTGTTTCTTTTTCTTCACTGCCTTGTATAACTCCGAGCTGGGCCACTAACATGCTAATTTTTTAGCCTCAGGGGACATGTACCAGTGCTTGCTTTCTGATTTTCCCACGCTCACAGTGCCTACTTTTTCTGCTACTGTGACCAAACATGGGGTTGAGCATTTTACCACCACAAAGGGCCTTCCGGTTTTCGCACGCCTGTGCCGCCCGATGCAGCTAAGCTAGCCATCATGCGGGAAGAGTTTGCTAACTTGGAACATTTAAGGATCGTTAGGCGCTCCAATAGCCCTTGGGCGTCCCCGCTGCACATGGTGCCCAAGTCCAATGGTTTGTGGTGGCCGTGTGGTGATTTCCATCGCTTGAACAACATCACGGAGCACGACTGTTATCCCATCCCTCACATTCAGGATTTTTCGGTGCACCTGGCTGGAATGTCCATTTTTTTCTAAGGTGGATCTTGTCCACGGCTACCACTGTGTCCCGGTGCACACTGATGATGTCTCAGAAACGGCGGTAATAACACCCTTCACCCTTTTTGAGTTTCTTTGCATGCCATTCTGGCTTAAGGGCGCGGCTCAGACTTTTCAGAGGATGATGGAGGCGGTGCTCCGTGATCTGCCGCTCGTGTTCGTCTACCTGGATGACGTTGTGGTGCCTAGCACATCTGAGGAGGAGCACCTTTCTCATCTGAAGCAAGTTTCCGTTGGCTGGAGGCACATGGACTGATAGTTAATCCAGCAAAATGTCAGTTCAAGTTGCCAGAAATCAATTTCTTGGGCCATCGCATCTCATCAGTGGGTGCGATTCCGCTGCCGGATAAAGTGCGGGCGGTGTTGGATTTCCTGTGTCCACAGACCGTGAGGGCACTGCAGGAATTTTTGGGGATGGTTAACATCCCATTCTGAAACCACAACTGCATCGATCCCATCAACCCCCAACTTCCTACACGTTAAACTGCTTTTTTACTTTTGTTTCTGAACTCACTGTTCAGTGTTTGATAACAGTAGTGGGGACAGAGAAGGAGGCGCAATGTTTTCACGGGATCTATTCTGCTTCAGTTTTTCATTTCCACTGAGAGAGATGAAGTACACTGGTGAACTATATCAGACCCCGATATAATTTAAAGACAGAAAAAAGAAAGAGGGCTATTTAATTTAACTAAAGTCATATTTGATAAACTTCTCAAGTGTTAAAAAAGTAAGAGAATAAACAAAATCTATAACTGTTTTAAAAGAACAGTATGCTAGCTGAGCAAACAAGATGAGTACCGGTGTCCGTATGGTGGCACCCAGGTATTCAGCACAGTCACATCAGGACCAGCAGAGGCAGCACACACTAAGCTGTTCTGAAATAAATTAACTACTGTATTATTTGCACTACTTACCACTGTCTTGCTTTATTTTCCACTCTTCCTCTTTTTGCTTCCTTCTTTTGTCACTGTCAGATGGATAACCTCGCTTCATTTTGATAGATCCACTCTCAGTTGTTTGTTGACAGAAGACTCGTTCAGTTATCAGGTTCCTCTTTTATTGAACCAGTTACCAGCGTGGGTCCGTGACGCTGACACGCTCTGCTTTTAAGATCAAACTGAAAATCTGACAAAGCTTTGGAGTAAACTTTCTATATCTTGTGTTTCTTTAAATGTCTTCTTTTCTCTCCCTTTGCTTATAAGGATCAGTTGAGTGTTGGGACTTAGTTGTATTATTTAATATGTGATTTGTGCATTTAATGCCATGAGGTGATCTCTGTTGTGATTTTGCTGCATACAAAGGAAGCTGAACATCCATCCATCCATCTATCTTCTACCGCTTAATCCTTTTCGGGTTGCGGGGGGGCTGGAGCCTATCCCAGAACTGAATTATGTCTCCTCTTATGTCTCCTCTTATGTCTCCTCTTATGTCAGGGTTATGTCTCCTCATAACCCTGTACTGTCAGACCATTGTCTGTTAACCTTTGATTTTACTATTTCTGACTATTTGGCTCCTTTGGCTCCTGTGAAAAATATTATCACAGTAGATGCCTCTCAGATGATGCTGTTTCCAAATTTATGCAGATTGTTTCCTCTATGCCATGTGTCAACACAACGGAAATAAGCTATAGACAGCTTGCTCCTTCTGTAATTGATAACATGGTGGATAGTGTTTCAGCTTCTCTGCATCAGGCTCTAGACTTGGTGGCCCCCTTAAAAAAGAAAAAGTCTAATCAGAGATTTTTAACTCCTTGGTTCAACACAGAAACTCGTAGCTTAAAACAGAAGACTCGTCAATTAGAAAGAAAATGGCGCTCTACTAATTTAGATGAAATCTATTTAGCTTGGAGAAATCATCTTTTAATTTATAAAAAATCTCTTAGAAAAGCTAGAACGAGTTATTACTCTGCATTAATAGAAGAGAACAAGAATAATCCCAGGTTTCTTTTCAGTACTGTAGCCAGGTTGACAAAGAGTCAGGACTCTGTCAATCCTAGCATCCCCTTAGAGCTTACTAGTCAGGACTTTATGAACTTTTTCAATAATAAAATTTCATCCATCAGAGATAAAATCAATCAGATTCTTCCCACAGTTAACTTAAATACTGTAACTACTACAACTCCTTCTATTGATGTCTGTCTTGATGAGTTTACTCCAATTGACCTTTGTGAGTTAGACAAAATAGTTTCCTCATCCAAACCTTCAACTTGTCTTTTAGACCCTATTCCTACCAGGTTATTTAAAGAAGTCTTCCCACTTATTGGTAGCTTTATTCTTCATATAATCAATTCTTCATTAACTTTAGGCCATGTACCGCAGGCTTTTAAAACGGCTGTAATTAAACCCTTACTCAAAAAGCCAACGCTAGATCCAGGAGCTTTAGCTAACTATAGACCAATCTCTAATCTCCCTTTCATTTCAAAAATCTTAGAAAGAGTTGTTGCTATGCAATTATTTGACCACCTGCAGGGAAATGGTTTACTTGAGGAGTTTCAATCTGGGTTTAGAATCCATCATAGTACTGAAACAGCCTTAGCGAAGGTCACTAACGACCTCCTCATTGCATCTGATAATGGACTAGTTTCTGTACTTGTCCTTTTAGATCTTAGTGCAGCTTTTGATACTTACAAAGCTCTAAACAATCAGGCTCCTTTTTATTTAAAAGATCTGATACTACCGTATTATCCTAACAGAGCACTACGCTCCCAAAATGCAGGATTACTTGTAATACCTAGAATCTCCAAAAGTACAATGGGAGGCAGAGCCTTCAGTTATCAAGCTCCTCTCCTGTGGAATCAGCTGCCAATCTGGATTCGGGAGTCAGACTCGATCTCTGTTTTTAAGAATAGGGCTAAAACCTACCTTTTTGATATAGCCTACAATTAGGGAGGGATCATGTGTTTCTGAACCCTCCCTTAGTTATGCTGCCAATAGGTTTAGTCAGCCGGGGGACCTCCAGTAATGCACTGGGCCTCACTCCTTTCCTCACTCTCTATGAAATATTTTTTTTTTTTGCTGGTCATTAACATTTGTTTGTTCTCTCCCATAGATTGAGTCCCCATCGTGCTGTTTGCTCTCTACATGTCTGTTCTTTTCTTCTTCTCTATCCCCTCACCCCCCAGCCAGTCGCAGCAGATGACTGCCCCTCCCTGAGCCTGGTTCTGCTGGAGGTTTCTTCCGGTTAAAAGGGAGTTTTTCCTCTCCACCGTCGCCAAGTGCTTGCTCACAGGGGATCGCCTGATTGCTAGGGTCTTTCTGCAACTGTGGGGTCCCCCCTACAGTTGATAGTGCTATGAGATGACTGTTGTTGTGAAATGGCGCTATATAAATAAAGTTGAATTGAATTGAATTGAATTGAATTAAACTGAACTTATATTTACATTGAATGATGCTAAACTACACAATGAACAACAGATGGCGACAAAACACCAGCAATATCAGTGTCTCGTTTCTGCCACAACCATTCATTTCAACCCCTTAAATTCTTGGTCTTGGTCTGGACGATAACACTTGTGCTGATTTCAAGTAAAATGATGGTTAAACATAAGAAGACTAACAATAAATTAGGGTAATATTTTTCTCAAGGGCCTCATAGGACTGCATATTTAATAGCCATAATCAGACATGAAGTAAATTGTCTTTGACTTCTTTCTCTCTTCTCTCCAACTTCCTTGCCCATCCTTTTATTTACTCTTCATTTCCTTCTTCCTTGCCTGGCCTCCCATTGCCCCTTCAATCCCTCCTCTCCATGCTTTCTGTCTTCTCTGCATCTCTCTTTGCTCCTACTGCCTTTGTTATTATCCTAGATGTGGTGTATGTGAAACGGCACAATGCACTATGCTGTGGTAGCATGTACACACATGTGACATCACAATGCCACAAGGTATATGATACGGCTGTCCAGGGGCAGCCACTCTCTTGGCGCCCTACTTGCTACCATCCACCCATTGTTTTGTACCATCCTGCTACGCTAACCTTCAATAAAGCTAATCTCAACACATGGACTCATCTGCCTTTATTTCCAGACATAACATTTGGCGTCAAAGGCGCCACTACCGGAGTGTCATCTGGTGTGTCACTTAGTGGAGGGGAGGATTGACAGAGTAGGCTTTACCTTCTTTTGGGTCCTGCGTGACTGTGGACTGGAACTCCTGCGATGAGGTGGCAGCTCAAGGACGCTCGTGCTGTGTGAGGACCAGCACTGGGTCCTGTGCGGATGTGGTCTGGAGCTCCTGTGGGAGCTCTGGGTCCTGCGTGAATGGAAGAGCAATGACAAAAGCACCTCACACAGCACGAGCCTCTTCGAGCTGCCGCATCACTGCAGGAGTTGCAAGCTGTAGCTGAACAGGACCAGCCACGTCCTTAATCAGATGACACTCCAGTGATGGCTCTCTCCCCTAACAAAAGCGTGGCAGAGCGACAACAACACTTCATGAAGAAGGAACGCTGAGTGGAGCGCCCTCCACTCAAGGTGCTCGATTTGGTCCGGGTACGTTAATACAATCGCTCATACAAACTGCAGTTATTCTGACCGGTTCGCAGCTCCAGCGGGGCACCCTCTGGAACGATCTGAGTCAGCGCACCCTGTGCCCCGTTTGGCATGAGTCCGATGGAGGCTTCTTCATCTTGAGGACTATGTTACTGACTTTAAATACATTGGTAGTCAGTGCAGGATCTGTTCAGTGGCAGAATAACACACATGACCATGCAGGCACAGAGGCAGTCTGCCCGGTTTCCCAGTCAGAAATGTTATGGTTGAAATGTACTTTGAGTGGTTCTTTATATCAGCCCATTTGGCCAAGTCAGGTATGTGTTCTGTTTTACATTAGCTAAACGCTCATCTTTATACCGGCCTGTTTGGCCCAGTCATATGAATGTTTTTCAGCTGTACATTAGCCTGATAAACAACAAGTGTGTTCTTGTGTTGGCTTGTACTTGCTAAGTTAACTAAATTAGCTAAGTGAGCCAAAGTTCTAAGCTTCTCAAGGGGGGAGTAAATGTGGTGTATGTGAAATGGAACAACGCACTACTCTGTGGTAGCACATACGCACATGTGACGTCACAACATCGCAGGGTGTATTAATTCAGTTCAATTCAACTTTATTTATATAGCGCCATTTCACATCAACAGTCATGTCATAGCACTTTCAACTGTAGGGGAACCCCCACAATTGCAGAAAGACCCCAGCAATCAGGCGATCCCCTGTGAGCAAGCACTTGGCGACCGTGGAGAGGAAAAACTCCCTTTTAACAGAAAGAAACTTCCAGCAGAACCAGGCTCAGGAGGGGCAGTCATCTATTGCGACTGGCTGGGGGTGAGGGGAAAGAGAAGAAGAAAAGAACAGACATGTAGAGAGCAAACAGCACAATGATCTGCTGATCTTTTAAATAAAAAAGGGGCTTGATTGTTTAGAGCTTTGAAAGTGAGAATGTCATGGTTCGAGCGCCGATCTAGTCCACGCTCGGGCCATACTGCATTTTCCTCCCAGTTGATGTGTGTGTTCCCTGTGGTTCTCCGAGCTTTTATTATGACAACGCTCGGAGGGGCTTCCGGCTGCCAGAGCTGAGGCCCTGACAGCTGAGTTGCATTTCGCCTCATCAGCTGTTCCCTACTTAAGAGGGCAGCTGAGGGCGAAATATGCGGCAGTCTTGTCAGATTTCTCATCAAATTACCCCTCGTCTGACAGCGTCGAGCGTTCCTCGCCGTGTTTCCGTGGTCAGACGTTTACTACCTTTCATCCGTTATTGTAAGTGTATTCCTTTATGAGTCTGTTCCTCCTCATCATAGCCTGTGTTATCGTTGTAGTGTGTTTTAGCCCCTCGTGGCTCGTTATTTTGTCATCTTCCTTTTTCCTTTAATAAACTGTGCAAACTCACCGGTGGATATGTGGCGTCTTTTGATGGCTCGTGAGGGCCATCCATGACTCTAGACTGCCGCCAGACTGAGATGCCTGTCACCGTGAGTTTTGCCTGAATTGGACTTGTTTTTCCCTCTCTGGGTACCTGTGTGCTGGGAGGTCATGTCGTCATTCAGGGGCCACACTCGGAGCCTGGGCTACGAGCTGGCGGAGGCCCTGGACTACGTTGATGGAACTCTCATCACTGCTAGCCTCTACGACTCTCCCATCAATGTACGCCGGCACCTGGATCTCGCTGAGGACATCATTAATCGCCTTCCTCGCTACTCCAACCACCCTGAAGTCATTGCAAGGAAGACAGACATCGCTGCGCAACGGGAGATACTCCGTGGGCTGGAGGGAAACTCTGGCAGGAAGCCGAAGAGGAGGCATCCTCGCTCCTCGCTTCGGGATCCCATTCCTGTCCCCACTCCAGGCCAGGAGGTTGCACTGCCCAGGGGTGATCCCCAAAGGAGTGACACATCAGTTGGAATTCCTTCGGAGAAACTACAACAGTCAGCTGTTTCCATCTGGGACCGAGTGGCGGCAGCTCACTCCGCTGTCCACCCCACGCAGATTATTAAGCATGTGATGGTGGCAGTCAGGCTGGTGGGGAGGAATCCGGCATTAACTGATTATCCAGAGTACGCCGACCTGCTCACCTCTGTTTCTGCGCAGGAGCGGCGCTTCCTGAACCTTTCCTTCGCCTCGCCCTCTGCCGATAACCGTCGTCACACAGCCTACACTAAGACTCAGCGAGAACCCCATCCGGATCCTGTTCCGGGTCGTCGTCGGAACTCTACCTCCCAGTCAGCTGCCTCTTCGGCGTTTCGTCAGGAGGGAATCCCTGCAGCCTCTCCCCCCGGGTCATCTTTCCTTGCTGTCCCGTCAGCTCCTTGTGCCCGGATTGCCTCGGCTGTCGTCCCCTCCTTCTCGACGTCTTCCCCGGCTGCTGTGAGTGCCACAAGTCCTGCTCCGGCGAAGCCCGTTATCGGACCATCACGAGCGGCTCCTCCTCGTCTTCCCAGGGGGCCCTCCGTCACCATCCAGCGGGGAAAGGGAGGAACAATGTCCACTACAGCAGGCACTATCGGCCCTCCGGGAAACAGGCAAGTGCAAGTTCATTCTTCTCCTCGTTGTTGTGATTTGCCTTGTCTGACTCCTGGGGGTGGAGTTCGGGGTTTGCAGTCCCCCGAGCTCCCACCACCTGCTGTAGCTTCTGACATTGAACCTGCTGCCTCTGTGTCTCCTTCCGCTGAGCGTTCTGCAATGCCAGGCCTACGTCGCCAGACGGGGAGGTGGCCTGCGGTCCTGGAGAGCCTGGTTCCAGCCCCACAGCCGTGTCACGGGCAGAGGAGGAGAGCGGACGGCAGTGTGGAGCCTGCACCGACAATGAAACGTCCCCGGGTCTCCACGATGAGCGGTTTGATCCGGCAGGTCGAGGATCCCCTGTCACCACGCCATGCGGGTCATCGACGTGGTCGTCAGCGTTGGAGGGTCCTCAGACTGCGGAAGACATCATGCCAGCTGCATGATGTCTTCCGCATGATGTCTTCCCTCTTCTTCCCTCCAAGCCTTCTCCACCAGGTGCCGTTGGCGCTCCTCATTGTCGGCCCGGCTCTCCCTTGCTGTTCCCCTCTACAGGGAAGCCGTTGTCATTTTCTCCCCTGCGGTCCTGGTGGCTGAGCGATGCGGGTCGGCCGCCTGAAGGACTGCCTCGCCCGTTTGGCGTTCTGGGTCAACCACCCGACCAACTGGACTGTCTGCTTGGCGACCTGGTCCAGCCGCCAGAGATCCTGTTTTCCCGGGCCTGGGACTGGGGTAGGCCGCCCGAATGCTCCCTTTTTCCCCTATCAGTTATCTGGACATTGGACGCAGGCAGAACGCCTGAACTTGTTGTTTTTCCTCTCATCGGATTTTGCCTGCCGTCATCCTCGTGTGTTCTTATTTCTATAAATATAAAAGTCACTTTGATGTATTGTCATTTGCCCTATTTTTGATCCATGTATTCACTGCTGTTTAGCATGTCTTTTTTTTTCTCTCCCCTCTCCAGTCTGAGGGATGTTTTGTATCTGCCACATTATGTCTTATGGGCCGGTGTGTTTTAGTTATAGGCCTCCTTCTGTTGTTGCATTTTTTGGGTCCTGTCTATGAATCATCCGCACTTTATGGAGTATTGTGGTTTTTTCCCCCTACCATACTCTGTAATTGCTTTGTTTGTTCCCTGTCATTGTCTTGGTGTTTTTTGTCTTTTTTGGGTGTCATACAGCGTCCGGAGTTTGCCGCCTTGGGGGGAGGTACTGTCGTGGTTCGAGCGCCGATCTCGTCCGCGCTCGGGCCATGCAGCATTTTCCTCCCAGCTGATGTGTGTGTTCCCTATGGCTCTCCGAGCTTTTATTGTGACAGCGCTCGGAGGGGCTTCCGGCTGTCAGAGCTGAGGCCCTGACAGCTGAGTTGCATTTCACCTCATCAGCTGTTCCCTACTCAAATTACCCCTCGTCTGACAGCGTCAAGCGTTCCTCGCCGTGTTTCCCTGGTCAGACGTTTACTACCTTTCATCTGTTATTGTAAGTGTATTTCATTGTGAGTCTGTTCCTCCTCGTCATAGCCTGTGTTATCGTTGTAGTGTGTTTTAGCCCCATGTGGCTCGTTATTTTGTCATCTTCCTTTTTCCTTTAATAAACTGTGCAAACTCACCGGTGGATATGTGACATCTTTTGATGGCTCGTGAGGGCCATCCATGACAGAGAAGAAGGATTTTAAACTTAATTCTAAACTCTATGGGAAGTCAATGAAGGGAGGCCAGAACCGGAGAGATATGATCTCTCTTTCTAGTACCTGTTAAAACTCTTGCTGCAGCATTTTGGATCAACTGAAGACTTTTTAAAGATGTTTTAGGACAACCTGATAATAAAGAGTTACAATAATCTAATCTAGAGCTAACAAAAGCGTGGATCAGTTCCTCAGCATCACTCTGAGACAAGATGCTCCTAATCTTGGTAATATTATGCAAATGATAGAAGGCAGTCTTAGAAACGAATTTAATATGTAAATTGAAAAACAGATCTTGATCAAAAATAACTCCAAGGTTCCTCACAGAACTATTAAGAGGAAGAGTAACTGTATCCAAGCTAAGAGTTTGATTTGGAAAGGTATTTCTAAGGTTTTTTGGACCAACAAGAATGACTTCAGTCTTATCTGAATTTAATAGCAGGAAATTACAAGTCATCCAAGCTTTGATTTCCTTAAGACAGGCTTCTAACTTGGCTAATTGATTACTATCATGTGGCTTCATTGACAAGTATAATTGTGTGTCATCTGCATAACAATGAAAATGTATACAGTGCTTGAGATTAGATTATTGTAATTCTTTATTATCAGGCTGTCCTAAAACATCTTTAAAAAGTCTTCAGCTGATCCAAAATGCTGCAGCAAGAGTTTTAACAGGTACCAGAAAGAGAGATCATATCTCTCCAGTTCTGGCCTCCCTTCAGTGGCTTCCCATAGAGTTTAGAATTAAGTTTAAAATCCTTCTTCTTACTTACAAAGCTCTAAACAATCAGGCTCCTTTTTATTTAAAAGATCTGATACTACCGTATTATCCTAACAGAGCACTACGCTCCCAAAATGCAGGATTACTTGTAATACCTAGAATCTCCAAAAGTACAATGGGAGGCAGAGCCTTCAGTTATCAAGCTCCTCTCCTGTGGAACCAGCTGCCAATCTGGATTCGGGAGTCAGACTCGATCTCTGTTTTTAAGAATAGGGCTAAAACCTACCTTTTTGATATAGCCTACAATTAGGGAGGGATCATGTGTTTCTGAACCCTCCCTTAGTTATGCTGCTAATAGGTTTAGTCAGCCGGGGGACCTCCAATAATGCACTGGGCCTCACTCCTTTCTTCACTCTCAATGAAATATTTTTTTTTTTTTGCTGGTCATTAACATCTGTTTGTTCTCTCCCTTAGATTGAGTCCCCATCGTGCTGTTTGCTCTCTACATGTCTGTTCTTTTCATCTTCTCTGTCCCCTCACCCCCCAGCCAGTCGCAGCAGATGACTACCCCTCCCTGAGCCTGGTTCTGCTGGAGGTTTCTTCCTGTTAAAAGGGAGTTTTTCCTCTCCACCGTCGCCAAGTGCTTGCTCACAGGGGATCGCCTGATTGCTGGGGTCTTTCTGCAACTGTGGGGGTTCCCCCTACAGTTGATAGTGCTATGAGATGACTGTTGTTGTGAAATGGCGTTATATAAAAAAAAAGTTGTATTGAATTGAATTGCTTCCTAATAATATTGCCTAATGGAAGCATATATAAACTAAAAAGAGCAGGGCCTAGCACAGATCCCTGTGGAACTCCATGACTGAGCTTTGAGTTGGAAGAAAACTCATTATTGACATGAACAAACTGGAGCCTATCAGATAAATAAGACCTAAACCACTGCAACAAAGTTCCATTAAGTCCAACATAGTGTTCTAATCTATCAAGTAGAATATTATGATCGATAGTATCAAAAGGTCTAAAAGGCCAAGTACAGAAACAAGTCCATTATCAGATGTTCTAAAGAGGTCATTAGTGACCTTCACTAAGGCTGTTTCAGTATTATGATGGATTCTAAACCCAGAGTGAAACTCTTCAAATAAACCATTTCCCTGCAAGTGGTCAAATAATTGCGTAGCAACAACTCTTTCTAAGATTAGACATTGGTCTAAAGTTAGCTGAAACTCCTGGATCCAGCGTTGGCTTTTTGAGTAAGGGTTTAATTACAGCAGTTTTAAAAGCCTGCAGTACATGGCCTAATGTTAATGAAGAATTGATTATTTGAAGAATAAAGCTACCAATAAATGGGAAGACCCTCTTTAAATAACCTGGTAGGAATAGGGTCTAAAAGGCAAGTTGAAGGCTTGGATGAGAAAATTATTTTGTCAAACTCTAAAAGGTCAACTGTAGTAAACTCATCCAAACAGATATCAATTGAAGGAGTTGTAGTAGTTACTGTATTTAAGTTAACGGTGGGAAGAATCTGACTTTTTTTTTTTTTTAATTACTTATTTTGTACCCGTAGGTAGATTTGTTTTGCAGTCTGGTGACAAGCCACCAGCTGCCGGTCGCTGCGTGCGCAAGCGCCCCATATCCCTAACCTGCATGTTTTTATCTCTGATAGATGACATTTTATTATTGAAAAAGTTCATAAAGTCCTAACTAGTAAGCTCTAAGGGAATGCTAGGATTGACAGAGTACTGACTCTTTTTTTTTTTTTTTTTGTACTTATTTTGTACCCGTAGGTAGATTTGTTTTGCAGTCTGGTGACAAGCCACCAGCTGCCGGTCGCTGCGTGTGCAAGCGCCCCATATCCCTAACCTGCATGTTTTTGGCATGTGGGAGGAAACCGGAGAAATCCCGGAGTAAACCCACGGAGCACGGGGAGAACATGCAAACTCCACACAGATCACTGTTGGTCGGGGGCAGGGATCGAACCCACGATCCCCGCAATCCCCCGGCCGAGGGTAAACTTTGCTGCCACAGTGCTAACCACTGCGCCACCGTGCAGCCCGTGCGCCACTCTTTGTCAGCCTGGTTACAGTACTGAAAAGAAACCTGGGATTATTCTTGTTCTCTTCTATTAATGCAGAATAATAACTTGTTCTAGCTTTTCTAAGAGATTTTTTATAAACACATGTAAACTGGTTGGACAAACTCCTACGAACCCTCGAGAATTCTCGAGAGGGTAAAGAGCTGGTCCGATGTGCCATGGCCAGGACGAAAATCACATTGTTCCTCCTGAATCCAAAGTTCGACCAGCGGTCGGACTCTCCTCTCCAGTACCTTGGCATAGACCATCCCAGGGAGGCTGAGGAGTGTGATCCTTCTAAAGTTGGAGCACACCCTCCGGTCCCCTTTTTTGAAGAGAGGAACCACCACCCCGGTTTGCCATGCCAAAGGCACTGCCCCCGACCTCCACGCAATGTTACAGAGGCGTGTCAACCATGACGGCCCTACAACATCCAGGGCCTTGAGGTACTCAGGGCGAATCTCATTCACCCCCGGGGCCCAAAGAGATTTTTAACCACCTTGGCGACCTCGGCCCCTGTGATAGGCGAGTCATCCCCCTCATCCACAAGCTCTGCTTCCTTTGTGGAAGGCGTATCAGTGGGATTGAGGAGATCCTCGAAGTATTCCCTCCACCACCTGACGATATCCCCAGTCGAAGTCAACAGCGCTCCATCCCCACCATACACAGTGTGGACAGGGAGCGGCTTCCCCCTCCTGAGCCGCCGGACAGTTTGCCAGAATCTCTTTGAGGCCGACCGAAAGTCTTCACCGAACTCCTCCCATACCCGAGCAACCACCCGAGCTGCACTCCACTTGGCCTGCCGGTACACCTCAGCTGCTTTGGGAGTCCCACAAGACAACCAAGGCTGACAGGACTCCTTCTTCAGCTTAATAGCCCCCCTCACCACTGGTGTCCACCACTTGGTTCGGGGGTTGCCACCACGAGATGCCCCAACGACCTTGCAGCCGCAGCTCTGTGCCACTGCTTCAATAATAGAGGTGGAGAACATGGCCCATTCAGACTCCATGTCTCCAGACTCTTTCGGAATGTGGTCGAGGTTCTTCTGGAGGTGGGAGTTGAAGACCTCTTGGACAGGGGCCTTCCAGACGTTCCCAGCACACCCTCAGTATAGGTTTAGGTCTACCAGGTCTGAATGGCATCCTCACCTCCCATCGGATCCAACTCACCACCAGGTGGTGATCAGTTGACAGCTCTGCATCTCTCTTTACCTGAGTGTCCAAGACATACTGTCGCAGGTCTGATGACACAATAACAAAATTGATCATCGACCTGCAACCTAGGGTGTCTTGGTGCCAGGTGCACATATGGACACCCTTATGCTTGAACATGGTGTTTGTTATGGACAAACTGTGGTTAGCACAGAAGTCCAATAACTGAACACCACTCGGGTTCAGATCAGGCAGGCCGTTCCCCCCAATCACCCCCCTCCAGGTTTCACTGTCGTTGCCCAAGTGCGCATTGAAGTCCCCCAGTAGGATAATGGAGTCTCCAAGACGAGCAACCTCCAGCACTCCAGTCAGAGATTCCAAGAAGGAGTACCCACCCCCCTTTTAATGTTCAAATTGCTAAAGCTTATTGTTTTGTTTCAAATATTCACTGAATTTGATTCCTGCAACATGTTCCAAAAAAGCATTGACAGGGGCAACAAAAGACTGAGATAGTTGAGGAGTGCTCAGAGAACACCTTTCTGAAGCATTCCACAGGTGAACGGTTTAACTGGAAAGAGTTGAGTGTCATGATTGGGTATAAAAGGAGGATCCCCAAACGGCTCATTAGTGCACAAGCAAGTATGGGGTGAGGCTCCCTACTTTTTGAACAACTGCGTGTGCAAATAATCCAACAGTTTAAGAATGTTTTAATGTACAATTGAAAGAAATTTAGGGATTTCATCATCTGCAGTCCATAATATCAAAAGATTCAGAGAATATGGAGGAATTTCTGTACGTAAGTGGCAAAGCTGAAAACCAGCATTTAATGCCTGTGTCCTTTGATCTTTCAGGTGACACTGCGTTAAAAAACTGACATCATTATGGAAATGATATCACCACATGGGATCGGGAACACTTTGGAATGCTATTGTCAGTTAACACAGTTCATCGCTACATCTACAGGTACATCTCAAAAAAATAGAATATCATGAAAAAGTTCAATATTTTTTGTCACTCATTTCAGAAAGTGAAACCCATATATTATATAGATTCATTACACAGAGACTGATATATTTCAAGTGTTTATTTATTTTAATTTTGATGATTATGGCTTACAGCCCATGAAAACCTCAAATTCAGTTTCTCAAAAAATTAGAATATTACATAAAATTAATTTTAAAAAATTGTTTTTTAATAGAAATGTTGGCGGACCTGAAAAGTATGTCCATATACACACTCAATACTTGGTCGGGGCAGATTTTGGATTAATTACTTTATCATTGTGGCGTGGCATGGAGGTGATCATCCTGTGGAACTGCTGAGGTGTTATGAAGGTCCAGGTTGCTTTGATAGTGACCTTCAGCTCGTCTGCATTGTTGGGTCTGGTGTCTCTCATCTTCCTCTTGACAATCCTCCATAGATTCTTTATGGGGTTTAGGTCAGGAGAGTTTGCTGATCAATCAAACACCATGATGCCATGGCCATTAAACCAGGTTTTGATACTTTTGGCAGTGTGTAGGGGGTGCCAAGTCCTGCTAGAAAGTGAAATCAGCTTCTCCATAAACCTTGTCAGCAGAGGGAAGCATAAAGTGCTCTAAAATTTCCTGGTAGACGACTGCGCTGACTTTCATCTTGATAAAACACAGTGGACCAATACCAGCATATGACATGGTTCCTCAAATCATCACTGCCTGTTTAAACGTCACACTAAACCTCAAGCAACTTAGATTCTGTGCCTCTCCACTCTTTCTCCAGACTCTGGGACTTTGATTTCCAAAGGAAATGCAAAATGTACACTACCGTTCAAAAGTTTGGGGTCACTTAGAAATTTCCTTATTTTTGAAAGAAAAGCACTTTTTTCAATGAAGATAACTTTAAACTAATCAGAAATACACTCTATACATTGCTAATGTGGTAAATGACTATTCTAGCTGCAAATGTCTGGTTTTTGGTGCAATATCTAGATAGGTGTATAGAGGCCCATTTCCAGCAACTATCACTCCAGTGTTCTAATGGTACGATGTGTTTGCTCATTGCGTCTGAAGGCTAATGAATGATTAGAAAACCCTTGTGCAATCATGTTAGGTCTGCAATGCTATAATTGCTGCAAATGGAGGATTCTTTGACAAAAGCAAAGTTTGAAGGAAAAAATTATTATTTCAAATACAAATCATTATTTGTAACCTTGTCAATGTCTTGACTATATTTTCTATTCATTTTACAACTCATGGTGGTAAATAAGTGTGACTTTTCATGGAAAACACAAAATAATTGTCTGGGTGACCCCAAACTTTTGAACGGCAGTGTACTTTTATCTGAACAGAGGCCATCTGCTGGTGTTGGTCCACTGTGTTTTATCATGATCAAAGTCAGCGCAGTCGTCTATCAGGAAATTTTAGAGCACTTCATGCTTCCCTCTGCTGACAAGCTTTATGGAGAAGCTGATTTCACTTTCTAGCAGGACTTGACCCCCCCCCCCCCCACACACACACACACACTCCCAAAAGTATCAAAATCTGGTTTAATGACCATAGCATCACTGTGTTTGATTGGCTAGCAAACTCTCCTGACCTAAAACCCATAGAGAATCTATGGAGGATTGTCAAGAGGAAGATGAGAGACACCAGACCCAACAATGCAGACGAGCTGAAGGTCACTATCAAAGCAACCTGGACCTTCATAACACCTCAGCAGTGCCACAGGCTGATCACCTCCATGCCACGCTACATTGATACAGTAATTAATCCAAAATTTCCCCCAATCAAGTATTGAGTGTGTACATGGACATACTTTTAAGTCGGCCAACATTTCTATTAAAAAAAAAAACTAGTTTTTTTTAAATAATTCTATGTAATATTCTATTTTTTTGAGAAACTGAATTTGGGGTTTTCATGGGCTGTAAGCCATACATCAAAATTAAAATAAACACTTGAAATATTTCACTCTCTGTGTAATGAATCTATATAATATATGGGTTTCACTTTCTGAAATGAGTGACAAAAAATATTGAACTTTTTCCTGATATTCTAATTTTTTTGAGATATATCTGTACAAGTGCAAGTTAAAACTCTGCCATGCAAAGCCAAAGCCATATATCAATAACACCCAGAAACACCACTGGTTGCTCTGGGCCTTGCGTCAGCTCATCTGAGATGGACTGATGCAAAGTGAAAAAGTTTGCTGTAGTCTGACGAGTCCACATTTCAAATTGTTTTTGGAAATCATGGATGTTGTGTCGTCCAGGCTAAAGAGGAAAAGGACCATCCAGATTGTTATTATCACAAGGTTCAAAAGCCAGCATGTGTGATGTATGGGGGTGTGTTAGTGCCCATGGCATGGGTAACTTGCACATCTGTGAAGGCAACATTAATGCTGAAAAGTACATACAGGTTTTGGAGCAACACATGCTGCCATCCAAGAAACATATTTTTCAGGAATGTCCCTGCTTATTTAAGCAAGTCGATACCAGACGACATTCTGCACGTGTTACAACAGTGCAGCTTTGTAGTGAAACAGTGTAGGTACTAGACTGGCCTGCTTGTAGTCTACACCTTTCTCCCATTGAAAATGTGTGGCACATTATGATGCGCAAACTGTGCCAATGGAGACCCCAGACTAATGAACAACTGAAATCGTACATCAAGCAAGAATGGGAAAGAATTTCACCTATAAACCTCCCTCAGATCCTAAATGCTTATTGAATATTTATAAAAAGGAAAGGTGATGTAACACAGTGGTAAACATGCTGCTGGAATGAAATATTGTGAAGTTGTTTACAGGTTAACAAATGAATATGACCTGTAACTAAAACTGATGGTGTTCAGGTTCAGTTGTCAGGCTGGCCAAGGCAAGTGCCTGCTTTCAGAATGTGCTTGGACGAGCAATAAAAAAAAAATGAAGATGTGACTTCAAAGAGCTGCAGTACTTCTTCATAACAGTTTCAGAAACCTCAGTATGTCTGTCAGACTTTTCCTTCAACTACCTCTCCAAAAAAAAGATTTCAACATTTAGCCCACACAGTTGACTGCGCTGATATACAGTGGTGTGAAAAAGTGTTTGCCCCCTTCCTGATTTCTCTTTTTTTTTTTTGTATGTTTGTCACACTTAAATGTTTCAGATCATCAAACAAATTTAAATATTAGACAAAGATAACACAAGTAAACACAAAATGCAGCTTTTTAATGAAGGTGTTTATTATTAAGGAGAAAAAAAAATCCAAACCTACATGGCCCTGTGCGAAAAAGTGATTGCCCCCTAAACGTAATAACTGGTTGGGCCACCCTTAGCAGCAACAACTGCAATCAAGCATTTGCGATAACTGGCAATGAATCTTTTACAGCGCTGTGGAGGAATTTTGACCCACTGATCTTTGCAGAATTGTTGTAATTCAGCCACACTGGAGGGTTTTCGAGCATGGAGAGTCTGGAGAAGGCACCCTTCAAACCTGAGACAAGTGGAGCAGTTTGCTCATGAGGAGTGGGCCAAAATACCTGCTGAGAAGTGCAGAAGTCTCATTGACAGTTACAGAAATTGTTTGATTGCAATGATTGCCTCAAAAGGTTGTGCAACAAAATATTAAGTTAAGGGTACCAGCATTTTTGTCCACTCCTGTTTCATGAGTTTGTTTTTTAAAATAATTCTGTTGAACCACAATTCAAAAGCATTGTCTGATTGTCATTGGTTAATTTTCATAGAATTTTTATTTATTACCACTTTTGTCAGATTCAAGTTATTTCTGTGACCATTGTGGGTTTTTCTTTCATTAACAGAGGGGTACCAACAATTTTGTCCACAGCTGTGTATTTCAAAAACCTTCAGTGAGATCTACCACCAAGCAACACTGTGTCTCAGTTCAAGGAGTCAGACTGTGGAACGCTTTTGGACCTGAATTAAAATCATGTACAATGCTTGGACAATTTAAACAAAAACTAAAGGAAGAAATACTCCAAACATGTATACAAGATGACATGTAAAATCACATAAGAATTATCATATTCAGTCTGTGCTGTGTTGTTGCGAAGTTGTTGTTTTTTTTGTCACGTTTTGTCTTAGTTTTGTTCTGAATTGTAATCGCTTTTGTTTTGTTTTTCTTTTGAATTCTTGGATGGAATATGGGTGGGCAATATAAGCTGCGGCTTCAGCCATCACCCATTTTCGCATAACTTACGTTGAACTGTATAATCAGAGGAGTTATTGTTTAATTTGACCTTGTAAGATTTTTTCCCTTTGTTATATTATTCTGTTCCTTTCTTTTAATCTTTACTTTTAATCTAACCGAAATAAAAATTCATTCATTCATTCATTCATTCATTCATTCAAATTGCAGCCTGTACAAGCTTCTACCTGTTGTTCTACGTAATAACGCAGGCGGTAGGGCACATGGCCTGCAATGCCAGTGGGTTGCAAATTCTTTGTTTCTGTTAGACCAGAAAAAATATTACATTCCCCAGGGCTTTTGCTTTTATTTCCAAATCCTACAATGCACTGCCTCTTATTCCAGACAACCAGAAATGGGAATTTGGGATTAGGGCTAACCCCTTCACCTTATACCACTCTTCATGTCTTAAAATGGGATATAAGAGGATAACCACCTACACATTTTTATCCCCACAAAATTCACAAAGACAAGGCAATGTCAACATACACAATATGGACAATATCTGCAGAAGTGTTTGTGTGATTTATGTCTTTTCCTGCCGCTGTTGGTCTGAATCACTTTTTCTTTAACCTAAACCAGTTTAACTATATGTAGAGGGTCCTTACATAAACCCACGTCCAGTTATTTATACCAGAGGGACCTTATCATATAGATTAATCCATCCATCCATCCATCCATCTTCTACCGCTTTTCCGGAGGTCCGGGTCGCGGAGGCAGCAGTTCAAGCAGAGAAGCCCAGACTTCCCTCTCCCCAGCCACCTGCTCCAGCTCTTCAGAGGGGATACCAAGGCGTTCCCAGACTAGCTGGGAGACATAGTCTCTCCACCGAGTCCTGGGTCTGCCCCGGGGTCTCCTCCCAGTGGGACGTGCCTGAAACACCTCAAGTGGGAGACGTCCAGGAGGCATCCTAATCAGATGCCCATACCACCTCAACTGACTCCTTTCAATGTGGAGGAGCAGCGGTTCTACTCTGAGCCTCTCCCGGATGACTGAGCTCCTCACCCTATCTCTGAGGGTGAGTCCAGCAATCCTACGGAGAAAGCTCATTTCAGCCGCTTGTATCCGCGATCTCGTTCTTTCAGTCATTACCCAAAGCTCGTGACCATAGGTGAGAGTAGGAACGTAGATTGACTGGTAAATCGACAGCTTTGCCTTAGAACTAAGCTCCCTCTTCACCACAACAGACCGGTACAACGTCCGCATCACTGCAGATGCTGCTCCAATCCGTCTGTCGATCTCTCGCTCCATTTTCCCCTCACTCGTGAACAAGACCCCAAGATACTTAAACTCCTCCACTTGGGGCAGGAGCCTGTCCCCAACCCGGAGAGGACAATCCACCTTTTTCCGGCTGAGGACCATGGACTCGGACTTGGAGGTGCTGATTCTCATCCCAGCCGCTTCACACTCAGCGGCAAACCGTCCCAGCAAGAGCTGTAGGTCATTGCTGGATGAAGCCAACAGGACAACATCATCTGCAAACAACAGAGATGAGATCCTGTGGTCACCAAGCATGACACCCTCCATTCCCTGGCTGCGCCTAGAAATCCTGTCCATAAAAATTATGAACAGGACCGGTGACAAAGGGCAGCCCTGGCGGAGTCCAACTCTCACTGGGAATGACTCCGACCGAGTGTTGGCAATACGAACTAAACTCTCACAACGGTCGTACAGAGACCGAATAGCTCGTAACAACAAGCCCGATACCCCATACTCCCGAAGCACCCCCCACAAAAATCCACGAGGGACGCGGTCAAATGCCTTCTCCAAGTCCACAAAACACATGTAAACTGGTTGGGCAAACTCCCACGAACCCTCAAGAATTCTCGAGAGGGTAAAGAGCTGGTCCGATGTGCCACGGCCAGGACGAAAACCACATTGCTCCTCCTGAATCCGAGGTTCGACCAACGGCCGGACTCTCCTCTCCAGTACCTTGGCATAGACCTTCCCAGGGAGGCTGAGGAGTGTGATCCCTCTAAAGTTGGAGCACACCCTCCGGTCCCCTTTTTTGAAGAGAGGAACCACCACCCCGGTTTGCCATGCCAAAGGCACTGCCCCCGACCTCCACGCAATGTTGCAGAGGCGTGTCAACCATGACAACCCAACAACATCCAGGGCCTTGAGGTACTCGGGGCGAATCTCGTCCACCCCCGGGGCCCGGCCACCAAGGAGATTTTTAACCACCTTGGCGACCTCAGCCCCTGTGATAGGCGAGTCATCCCCCTTGTCCCCAAACCCTGCTTCCTCTGTGGAAGGCGTATCAGTGGGATTGAGGAGATCCTCGAAGTATTCCTTCCACCGCCCGACGATATCCCCAGTTGAAGTCAACAGTGTCCCATCCGCACCATACACAGTATGGACGGGGAGCTGCTTTCCCCTCCTGAGCCGCCGAACAGTTTGCCAGAATCTCTTTGAAGCCGACCGAAAGTCTTGTTCCATGGCCTCACCGAACTCCTCCCATACCCGGGTTTTTGCTTCAGCAACCACCCGAGCTGCACTCCGCTTGGCCTGCCGGTACACCTCAGCTGCTTCGGGAGTCCCACAAGCCAACCAAGCTTGATAGGACTCCTTCTTCAGCTTAATGGCCCCCCTCACCACTGGTGTCCACCACTTGGTTCGGGGGTTGCCACCACGAGATGCACCAACCACCTTGCGGCCGCAGCTCGCCCCCGCCCGGTATGGGGTTACCGGGGCCCCACCCTGGAGCCAGGCCTGGGGGAGGGGCTCGAAGGCTAGCGTCTGGTGGCCAGGTTTCCACCCATGGGACCCGGCCGGGCTCAGCCCGAAGGAGTTACATGGGTCCGCCCTCCAGTAGGTTCACCACCTGCAGGAGGGATCATGGAAGTCCGGTGCTATGTGGATTAGGTGGCAGTCAAAGGCGGAGACCTTGGCGGACTGATCCCAAGCTTTCTTTCATATAGATTAATCCCAGATTAATTTTAACAAACTGGCGATACAGTTATTCACTATTTGTTATTTTAGAGTCTCATACCGTTTCTGTTTATTTTCATTATTCTTGTAATTATTCTTATATTACTCACTCAGTGATGGAATTTGAGAGTCTTGTAATCATTAGAGTTCCTTATTTCCATTAATTCTCTTTTTTTTTCCTGTAAAAGGCGACTTATTAATCTGACCCTAAAATTACCAGTGACTAGGCAGTTACTCACAGTTCAGTAATATTATCCCAAAATATAAATGATTAAAATATTCTCTGCATGTTCTTGATTGTTCAAAAAATGACATTCAGTTTCCAAATTTCTGTTAAAAATTATAATTATCAAATTCTTAATTTATGATAAAATTATAATTATTACAAAAAGACTTACTTTGACTGAATACTACAGACAATTCTACAGGAATTTAGAATAGGCTTCCTGCTTACCTTGTGGGATCAGGGGCCCCGAATTGTCTGTAGCAGATCAGGCAAAAACTTTTTGTCCGGTTACCTCCGATGCCTCAATGCAGTGGGCCAACTCGGCCAATCACGTCGGACGGTCACCAAGTTGTAAAAATCCTTTTTTCTTCTCTCTGTAAAAATGTGTTCAAGAATTGTTCAGTCAGCACAAAACCACTTTAAATGCATCAGAGATTTAGGAATCACAAGAAAGATGCTATTCCACACTTATCTGATTTATTATTCTTGAATCATACAGAGAATATCACAGCTGTGGACTGTTTCAGCACGACCTGCCAACAGCACAGAAAAACAATAAATTTGAGTACATATATCTGCTAGTCTGGGGCATTCCCCAGACCCCGACAATGGTTCCCTTCTTCAGGATTGCTGACTCCATCAGATATCTTCTCCAAACAATGGCTCTCTTCTCCTCTCCAAGGTCACCGGGCCAAGTGCATCCTACTGACGTGCCTATCTCTTATCGCAACACTGAACACAAGCTAACCTCCCCTCTACTATGTGTGAGCAAAAGCAGCCCATTGTTTGCCAAGCGTTAAGGGATGTGTGTGTGCGTAACTAACCCACATCTTTTATGTTCAGCGTGAAACAGTGCAGAGACTTCAAACAGCAAAAGTGCAGCGGATGATAAAATAAAGACGTTGTTGGTGTTGGTTTTAAGTAGAGTTTATTGAATCATACCGCCGTCACGAGCTCTGCTCCCGGCGCCGTGCATGCGCGCCGGGAGCAAGCCCAAGCGGCTCTCAGGGAAGAGGAGACACACGGTGTGTGTGTCCAGCAGTAGCAGTTGCAGAATCAGAATGAGAGAATGAACATGAAAATCAGACAGCTTATATACTCAGCTCAGACAATACATCAAAGACATTCACAGCAGTCAATCTGGGCATTTGCATATCAGAGGTACAGACAGGATGCATGAACACAATGCATGGATGACACTTTAACCTCACAGCTGTAAACGCAGCATGCAGCGGAAAAAACCCAGGAGTATGAGCTGACTGTCTCTGTGTGTTGTGGGGGGGTTGAATTAACCCGCTACACTGCTCCCCCCCAGAGGGCACGGCAGGCGGCCAAGACCTCGATGTTGCAGTTTGGGCAGCGAGCAGGGAAAAGCTCTGTGCAGGTGGAGGGGGAGGTGGGAGGTGGGTAGTAAGTGCTGACCAGGCGCGGTGAAATCGTTCGGGCCGCGCCAAAAATTGTTTGCTGCTCCGTGATGTCGAGGGGCTGTCCCGTTGAACTTGCAGAGATCACCAGAAGAAAAATTAGTCTCTGACTTCTCTCGTGGCCATGAAGAAAACAGGAGCGGCGAGGTTGCATAAACAAAAGCAGAGGAACTTGGCGTGTTGACTTTAGGTGCGTGCGCAGCCTTAAAGTCCTCGGGAAAAGCAGACGGCTGAATCCTTTGTGCGCCGTGGCTGAAACCATCAGTGAATCCTGTGAGCGCGTTGCGCGCGTGCTTGCTTCAGGTGAGCGTGCAGCCCTGAAGGTTCTGCGTGCAGCTGCGCAGGACGATGGTGGTCTCTGGAGCCATTCTTGTTCCGTGCGTGTTGCGCCGTCCTCGTCACCCCCGGTGCGTGTGCCGGGGCTCCTTGCGTGGGTGGGCCTGCTGGCGAGGAACCAGGGTCGGAAACTTGGTGGAGATCGGCGCAGTCGGCGCCGAAAAACATCTATGATGAGCCGTGGCTGCAGATTAGTCAGGGTGCGTTGGAGCGATGAGGGGAGATAGACGATCTTTGTCCCTCAGGCTGTCCCGCATGGACGCCCCGATCTCGGCGAGGGTCGCGCCATGACGTTTACTGCCGTTTATCCGGTCTTGGGCGATGTCCGGAGAGTAGCTCGCCTGCCGTGAGCTCTGCATTGAGACCTCCCTGAAGCAGCAGGGAGGACAGATCAGCCAGGCTGCTGCGTTCACTCGTCGGCAGAGCATCACTGCCGGGTGCTGCGTTCGCTGGCAGCTCGTTTTCTTCAGCGTCGGGTCGCCAGCGTGGCTGTCCAGACCAGAAGGTTGCATTTGCACAAAACGTGTGCGTTCTTGGGGTCACCAGTAAAGCGGCATGGCGCGACCCTCGCCGAAATCGGGGCGGGGTCACCAGTGCGGCGGATGATAAAATAAAGGCATTGTTGGTGTTGGTTTTAAGTAGAGTTTATTGAATCATACCGCCGTCACGAGCTCCGCTCCCAGCGCCGTGCATACGCGCCGGGAGCGAGCCCAAGCGGCTCTCAGAGAAGAGGAGACACACGGTGTGTGTGTCCAGCAGTAGCAGTTGCAGAATCAGAATGAGAGAATGAACATGAAAATCAGACAGCTCATATACTCAGCTCAGACAATACATCAAAGACATTCACAGCAGTCAATCTGGGCATTTGCATATCAGAGGTACAGACAGGATGCATGAACACAATGCATGGATGACACTTTAACCTCACAGCTGTAAATGCAGCATGCGGCGGAAACCCAGGAGTGCGAGCTGACTGTCTCTGTGTGTTGTGGGGGGGTTGAATTCAACCCGCTACAAAAAGCACATTTATGTAAACAATATTTAATATCCTAGCTTATCTAAACATTTCTAACACAAAAACAAATCGCTTTGCTGAAATATTAAATATAAATACCTTAAAGTAGTTTATGTTGTGATGTGAAGCTTTTCTCTCACTGCTCCGTTGGCTGCACATTCACTATGTAGTACACTATATGGGGAAGGAGTGAGCATTTCGAACACAGCACCTGCTTACTGTGAGTGATTTCCCTTGCAGTTTTTTTTTCTTCATTTCTGTTTCATTTCATGTCAAATATGGATAATTTTGATGAATGAATGAATGAATCTTTATTTCGGATAGATTAGATTAAAAGATTACAAGA
This sequence comes from Pholidichthys leucotaenia, assembly GCA_020510985.1. Classification (NCBI taxonomy): domain Eukaryota; kingdom Metazoa; phylum Chordata; class Actinopteri; order Cichliformes; family Pholidichthyidae; genus Pholidichthys; species Pholidichthys leucotaenia. The sequence goes on along the minus strand of JAJAQF010000046.1, from coordinate 1,503,042 downwards.
AAGGAACAGAACAATATATCGGGGGAAAAAATCCAACAAGGTCGAAGCAGATGAACCAGTGATGTGTTCACCAGTATGGTGCAAACGAGGTCGGAACAGCGAACAATATTCAGAATTGTTGCTACTATTATCTTCTATTAACAGAATTCTTGCTACTTTGCTGCTGAATGTCTCTGCACATTAACATTAACCGCAACCATTTGCACAAATGCCATATCTGCTGCCGTCTGTCTGTCTGTTACTGCAATACTGATCATGTGCAGTCCTATCTGTTACTATTTGCACCTACACTACCACATTGAACTGCAACTACAGGTATTACAGCTCTAGTTGTCTGTATATAGGATTGCTGGGTTTTATCATCGTTAATCGTTTATCTCAATTTTGCACAGTGGGAGGTCTGGGTCTTTCTTGTCGCCATTTGCACCATGGGTTGCATTACTGTACATATTGTATATTAGACCGCTGTTGTTTTCTTTTTTCCAGCCTTATTCCTTTTCTTTTTATACTGTGCACACCAATGAAGAGAGAGAGAAATGCCATTTCAGTTCTCTTGTATGTCCTGTACGTATAGTAGTATTGACAATAAAATCTTTGAATCTTGAATTATAGCTTTATTGTAGCTATATTTTACCATTTTACTGAGCGGATAGGCCTAAATCAGTGTGTCAGCCATACTACATTGATGCTTATAGACATTCAAGTATGTTCCAGACAAACTAGCATGGTTTTCTGGACTTGTCTGTTTTTGCAAAAAAAAAAAAAAAGGTACCAATAAATTGCCAAAAAGTAACTATGAGTTGTTGTTTGATTTTTTTGCTTTATCATGTCTGAGATACTCATATTTCAAGTGACCATGTCTTAGAAGCTGAATTGGAAATACTAACACCTATAAACTAACAGATGAAAATGTTCCATCCATCCATCCATCTTCTACCGCTTTTCCGGAGGTCCGGGTCGCGGAGGCAGCAGTTCAAGCAGAGAAGCCCAGACTTCCCTCTCCCCAGCCACCTGTTCCAGCTCTTCAGAGGGGATACCAAGGCAGATGAAAATGTTGTTTTTCTCAATATTAAACCAATTGGACTTATCTGTTTTTGCAAAAGAACTCTTCAATTGTAACTGACCCACTCAAAAAATCTACCCATTCAGATTATGATCTCATTAAAATTAAAGAGCAGACAGAGAGTACTTTACAGACACAGAAATTGTTGAGATTCTTTAAAGCATAAATATATGAAGCCTTTGTATATATGTATATATTAAAATTTCTAGTCGCGATTAATCTTTTGGAGCATTGAGTTAATCACGATTAATAACACGTTAATCGCGTGTTTTTCCATTCAGGTACAGTGTATCTTAATATACTGTATATGTATATGTTGATAGTGATAGCCTTCATATGACATTTAATTCATATGAAGGCATACATATCACCGAGGACTTTCCAACTCCATATGTGTTCACAATTGGTGAATTCAACGCTAATACAGCACGTTCAAGTTGTTTTGGAGACGAACTGGTGTCTTTCTGTGAGAGTTACTCCTTACACATCTCAGACAGGATTATCTTACCAGATGATACCTTTACTCATGTTAGCCTGGCTCATGGCTCTACATCATGGCTTGATCACTGTGTGACTACATCCTCAGGCCATGACAACGTGTCCAATATCAAAGTTCTGTTTGACTATGTGAGTTCCGATCATGTACCTTTATCTATAGATATTGAGGTATCTAGTGCTGTAAGTGACCCCCGGGAAGCTCCCTCAGCCACAACGGGCAGTAAAACATACAAATGGCGTGATGCCACAGTGTCAGACCTGTCCAGATATAAGAAACTTACTCGTAGGAAACTCCGTAACATCCGTGCTCCTATGGACGCCATCAGGTGTCACGACAGTAATTGTGCAGCACACAGGGACGATATCGACAGGTTCTACAGTGATATTGTTGATGCCTTAAATTACTGTGTGAGTGAATGCATTCCTAGTCACAGTGCGACCACCCAATATAACGTCCCAGGCTGGAATGATGTTGTTAGCGAGGCTCACACAGCTGCTCGGGATGCCTTTTTGTGGTGGAGGAGTAATAGCAAACCACGCTCTGGTCCAATATTTGAAAACATGAAAAATTGCAGGGCTAGGTTCAAATATGCTCTACGAGCATGCAGGCGCAATGAAGAAAGTATCAAATGTGACCAGCTAGCTAATCACATGAGTGAACTGAACATGGTAGAATTCTGGAAACAAATGAAGGCTATGAGCTCCCACCAGTCTGTCAGATCAAACACTATTGATGGTGTGACTGGTGACGTTAATATTGCTGAAAAGTGGAAATGTCATTATGAAGCTATTTTCAACTCAGTCAAGAATGTTTCAATGAAGGATTCTGTTATGCATGATATTCGTCTGTATAACGACATGTTTGATGCCTCTGATATCTCTGCTGTTACTCCTGTTGAAGTTGATTCACTGATCAAAGTTCTCAAGAAAGGCAAATCTGCTGGCCCTGACTGTCTCACCAGTGAATGCCTCATCAATGCTGATTTCAATTTGTGTATTCTGTTGTCATTGTGTTTTAACTGTATGCTTGTTCATGGTTACATGCCAGATATGTTGATGGACTCTGTTATTATTCCTCTAGTGAAAAACAAGTGTGCCAGTCTTTCTGATATGAACAACTACAGACCTATAGCTATTGCAAATGTTATATCTAAACTGTTAGAGGGTTTATTCCTGAACAGAATTGAGGATTATCTGTGGACAAACGACAATCAGTTTGGTTTCAAATCAGCTCTTTCAACTGACAAGGCTGTTTACCTACTCCATGAATTTGTTGACTACTTCAGAAGCCACTCCACTAGTGTCTATGCTACGTTCCTGGATGCTAGCAAAGCTTTTGACAGGATTAACCACTGGTGTTTGTTCAGAAAACTGATCGATCGAGGTACTCCTATTTACATTGTTAGCATCCTGCTATACTGGTACAGAAGGCAGTCTATGGTTGTTAGATGGGGCAATGTCACCTCATCCAAATTTCAGGTGACCAACGGTGTTAAACAAGGTGGTATACTGTCACCCTTGTTGTTTAATGTCTATGTTGATGATCTCAGTGTACTGTTGAACAATACTAATGTGGGCGGCTCCTTTAACGGTGCACTGTTAAATCACATTTTCTACGCTGATGACCTCTGTTTGTTAAGTTTGTCTACTGCAGCGATGCAACATCTCCTTTCGGTTTGTGAAAAATTTGGTGAAAAAAATGACATCCTGTTCAACTGCACTAAATCTATGTGTATGGCTTTCAAACCAAAGGGTGTCAATACGTCGAATCCTGTTATGCCACTCTGTGGTAATAGCTTGAACTTTGTTGAAAAAGTCAAATACCTAGGTGTGTGGATTGAATCTGATAAGACCAATGTTGATTGTAACAGGCATCTCAGGAAACTACGCTCAAACAAATTTACTGTTGCGAAATTTCCATAGATGTTCTCCTGATGTCAAATGTATGTTGTTCAAGACCTTCTGTACCTCAATGTACTGCTCGCCTTTATGGTTTAATAGCAATGTTGCTGTTAGGAACAAAATCCGCATTGCATATAATAACTCCCTAAGAAGATTGTTAGATGTACCACGAAGGTCGAGTGCAAGCAAGATGTTTGTGTCTGTGAACATTCCGTCTTTTGGCGAATTGATACGTAAGAATGTTTACAGTTTTTTGAGAAGGTTGCTGGCATGTAACAATCATCTTATATCAGCAATTGTCAATTCGTCACTCACACTTCATTCCAGCATTTGGAAGTGGTGGCGTTCCATTTTATACTGAGCCCATTATTGTATGTCATTGTTGTTACAAGAGCGCCGAGTGTCTGCTGATCTGTATATACTTTATTTATTTATTTGTTTATCTATTTTCTACTCGTTTTTGTTTTGCTCATAATATGAACCCTGAGTTTGAAATAAACGATTGAATTGAATTGAATTAATTCCACATTAGACTCGATCAATTTTTCTCAGAAAGTAGGAACTCCTACCCATTATCTCCACCACACATTATACCTTGTGCTGACATATGGCATAGAAATTGAAAAGTTGGCAATGCCTCCTCATAACCGTGTACTGTCAGACCATTATCTATTAACTTTGGATTTTACCATTTCCGACTATTTGGCTCCTAAAAAATATTACTACAGCAGATGCCTCTCAGATGATGCAGTTACCAAATTTAAGCAAATGGTGTCCTCAATGCCATGTGTCAGCATAATGGAGATAAGTTATGAAGATTTTACTCCTTCTGTAATTGATAACATGGTAGACAGTGTTAGAGCCTCTCCGCATCAGACTCTCAACATGGTGGCGCCTTTAAAAATTAAAGTCTAATCAGAGATTTCTGACTCCTTGGTTCAACAGAACCTCACAGCTTAAAACAGAAGACTTGTGGCACATATGTTGGGTACATATTTTCCACAAATGTATTGCTGTATGCTTATTGTGTGCTTCACGTCTCGAGGGACAAAAGGACTGAGTCTGCAGGAGATATCGAGAGGGTGTGAGATTTGGCCTTTGTCTCAGAGAGAAGCCCTGGAGGGATTTCCGGACCATCGAAGGCTGAGAGACAATGGTGGAGGATCAAAAGGGTTACAGTGTGACTGTATGTTTGCTAAGACACCATGTGACTTGAGTTTCGATGTTCCGGAGTATAAAAGAGCGATGTGATGTTGATCTGTCTCTTTTTCTTGCTTGGAGATTGTTAGAGTATGTGTTCTGTTAATAAAGCTGAACCTGAGAAATAAACTCAGCCTCATCCTTGAGCACATCCTCTACAGACTCGTCAATTAGAAAGAAAATGGTGCTCTAGTAAATTAGATAAACTTTAGTTAGCTTGGGCAAACCAACTTCTTGTTTATAAAAAATCCCTTAGGAAAGTCAGAACAACTTATTATTCTGCATTAATAGTAGGGGTGGACAAAAGATCAATTCAGTGATGAACGCGATACTTGACACTAACAACAATGCAACAATCCCTAAACGCATGGATCAACCTTTTATTAATTTGTAAATGTTGCATCCTCTCTTCAACCAATTGCATTTTCAGTCCACTAGATGGTGCAAAGCAAGCACTGTCACATCACAGCCAATATTTTTAATGAATCTTTGACCATGTTTACATGAGTAAACTGATTACTGGAGTAAACCAATAAAGGTAAAAAACAGCTTATGGTGTTTGCATGTACTGAGTAAACAGTTTACTGGGCAAATAAACTAAGTGTTGTTTAGTGATGGAGCTAAGGGTAATATTGAATTTCTTCTGTGTATCGTCAATAAACTCATGCAGTACTATAACAGGACATGCTTATAAATATTTGAGACCCATTGTAGAGCATCATTTTATATTTTAGCAATGTTTTGTTATTAAAAGGTTTTTAAAACTGTAATCAATCGAATTAACTACAAAACACCTACCATTTTTATACACAGCAGAAGGACCTGCTTGACTGCAATCGTTGCATCAGTGCTGCCCATTTGTCAGTAAATATTTAACAAAAAATTATTCATTTCCTTATTTGGGCATTTTTGTGTCCTTGGTTGTTACACAATCATGGCGGTATTATTATTCCATTCATTCCATCCATCTTCTTCTGCTTAATCCTTTTTGGGTTGCGGGGGGGCTGGAGCCTATCCCAGCATCTTTGGGCATGAGGCAGGGTCCACCTCGGACAGATCGCCAGTCCATCGCAGGGCCAACACAGAGAGACAGACAACTATTCGCTCTCACAGTCATACCTAAGGACAATTTAGAATCCCCAGTTGATGCCAATTAACCTAACTTGCATGTTTTTGGCATGTGAGAGGATACCGGAGAAATTCCAGAGTAAACCCACACAGACATGGGGAGAACATGCAAACTCCACACAGATCACTGTTGGTCGGAGGCTGGGATCAAACCCGGGATCCCCCGGCCAAGGGTGAGTTGATGTGCAGCTGCAGTGCTAACCACTCTGCCACCGCACTGCCTGTATTATTATTAAGTTTTTAATCTTTTGATACTCCTGCGGGGGTGGGGGGGTGGAGGGGAGCTTGTGGTCCTGCAAAGGACAGTGGTACCACACAAGTGAAGCAGCAGCAGGGACTCCGACCTACCACTGACCAGGCAGGCTGGGCTTGCCTCCCCGCAAAGGACTGTGGTCCACCCAGTCGGGCCACTGCTTCTCCCGGCATGCCCTGTGTTGGATACACCATTGTTCTTTGTCAGACCCGAGTCCCCACTGATGCGCCTCCCAGTCTGCTCGAGCGCCTCGTGTTCTCCAGATATGCCGAATTGTCCTTTAGACCTATGCAATCATGTCAGCTTTACGGTATACTTTTTTAGGCATTAAATCTTCAGTATTATCTTTTACTAGTCAAATTTGTCACTTTTCACTTCCTTGTTTTGCTCACTGAGCACTATGGTGACTGGCTGTGATGCCGGGTATTATCCAATCAGTATGGAGTCGATACAAAACCCTGCCCACACTTCTAGAAGCCTGGGTATGAGACGTAGTGGTGGCTAAACTTTTATTGATAAAAATGACATATTTTGACTGAATAACTCCATACTTGGAGATGCACACCCTCGTAACCACAACAAAAAACATATAAAATCTTAGGTCAGTCTAACAAACGGTTCAAAAGATATGAGGAACACACACAGACACACAAAACACACACACACACACACATTTTGTGCATTTATAGATAGTATAGCAGAAGTAGTTATCAATATAGCATTTAATAATTATAGTGTAATTAGAGTGTATATATTTAGTGTTTTTCTTGAATGTTTGCTTGTTTCATTTTTTAAAAATGTATTGTGTTTTTTTGCAGCCATCATGCAATTTTTATTTTTATTTCTATATTTTATTATATTGTGGGGGCATGGTGTTGGGACTTCTCCATCCAGGGGAAAATGGACTGAAGGAGGAGGTGTCACCGGGGAATATCAGAGGGGCCAGTAAAGACTATGCGCCCCCCAGGGAGAGGAGTAAATGCCGGAGAGAAGAAGGGTGTTGGAGCAGAGCCAGTGTTATATTATGTTAATGTGCCACACAATTCTTTGTTCAGACAACAATGGTTATTGTCATGAGCCCAACTAGGGATTCTCCCGAGTTCAGCTTCATGGCTGTTTCCTGTTTCCATATTATCTGTGTTTTGCATTACCTTTTGCGTTCCATATGGTTTCTCTGTGCCTCCTTTCTGCAGGTAGCCACTCCCCCCTCTCCTGTCAGTTTCTGATAGGTGATTCCAATCTGTCATTGCCTGTTCCTCTCCCTGCTCAGGTTCACGCACCCACACTCACGCACACACATACAGTACATACATACTTCACACATGCACACCCTCACCCACACCTGTGCTCACTCTAGCACAACACACACCAACACATTCCTACACACACACTCACTCACACCTGCAATCACTCTACTCTTGATGTCTGGTATTATCTAAGCTCTGTCTGTGCACTTGTGTGTTGCCGGATTATTGCATTGTGATCTGTATTGTCATTCCGGATCGTCCGCTGGGATTATCGCCTCGGACTGCTCTGTTCCCAGCCCTGTAAGTACCATTTGTTCCCCTGCTTGCCAGTTACATCTGGAAGTGCATTGGGTTTTCTCTTCTGCTCCCCCCACTGATCAGTCTTGTCTGTAGTGCCTTGGGTTTCCTCTGTTTGCACTCACCTGTGAGCTGAGGAGCATCCTGCGTGTAATCCCAGTGAATCCTCATTGTACTATGTTCGCCTGTTTGTTTGCTTGGGCTGTAATATCACCTTTTTGTTCAATAAACACAGTTAACATCTCCTGCATTTGGGTTTCTGTCTTCCCTGCCTCAGAAAGGCAGGAATTCATGACAATTATGGTCGGAAGTGCGGGTCTTGATGCATTGGAATAAAGGTATAAACGAAGGATGCACAGAGACTCAAGAGATTCTTTTGCTGTAAAAAATGTTGGAGGAAGAATAAGATAACTGTGTTGTCCTGCTCATTGTCTCACCTGCCTCCTTTCTCCACACTGGTGACCCCAAGTCTGTCCATGGAAAGTGAGCCGAGCACTGCCCCAGAGATTGCCTAGAGGGAGAGCACCAGCGCCGCATGCATGGTGCGTGGTCCCAATCGAGCTCCCAGGTTTCTGGCTTCACAACCCGACCACGTGGTTTTTGCACATAGAAGCCCATTTCACACTCAGCGGGACAACAACAGATGATAGCAGGTATTACTACGTGGTCGCTGCGCTGGATGACCGCGCCATGCAACAGGTGATGGACCTGCTCCAGGAGCCGCCGGCCCAATGAAAAATATGAGTGTCATGTGCGTGTGCTTTTACGCAGCGCAAGGATAAGGAGACGAGCCCAAATGCAGGATAGATGTGTGTTTATTTAACAGGAAGGCAATGGTACAAAAGTGTCCAGCTGCAGACAAATAGACAACACCGCAGGGGAAAACAGGATGAAGTCCATATCACACTTTCGGACCAACTGGGCCGCCGAAGGGAACACAAAACATGAACTTGGAAAAGAGGAAAAGAGGAGAGAGTCCACGTCATGCCTCCTGGGTCAGACTAGATCACAGGAGGGAGAATACAAAATGTGCACTGGGAGAGGCGAAGAGACTTACTTGGTGAGAAACTGAGCGAGGCTGGCTCCGGGAAATCAACAACACAATAAAGTCTTGAGGAGAAGTGACGAGTCAAAGGAAAGACTTCCAGTCACAGGAAAAAGCGATTAGAAATAGGGTGCAGACTACGTGCAGGAACCGACTAATGCCGTGACAGTGAGTGAGTGCAAAAACAGGGAATAAATACACAGTGGACTAATGGCACAAGTGAATACAGGTGTGCGGCTGAGCAGGTCCATCCATCCATCCCTCCATCTTCTACCGCTTTTCCAGAGGTCCGGGTCGCGGAGGCAGCAGTTCAAGCAGAGAAGCCCAGACTTCCCTCTCCCCAGCCAACTGCTCCAGCTCTCCAGAGAGGATACCAAGGCGTTCCCAGACCAGCTGGGAGACATAGTCTCTCCACCGAGTCCTGGGTCTGCCCCGGGGTCTCCTCCCAGTGGGACGTGCCTGAAACACCTCAAGTGGGAGGCGTCCAGGAGGCATCCTAATCAGATGCCCATACCACCTCAATTGGCTCCTTTCAATGTGGAGGAGCAGTGGTTCTACTCTGAGTCTCTCCCGGATGACTGAGCTCCTCACCCTATCTCTGAGGGTGAGTCCAGCAATCCTACGGAGAAAGCTCATTTCAGCCGCTTGTATCCGCAATCTTGTTCTTTCGGTCATTACCCAAAGCTCGTGACCATAGGTGAGAGTAGGAACGTAGACTGACTGGTAAATCGACAGCCTTGCCTTAGAGCTCAGCTCCCTCTTCACCACAACAGACCGGTACAACGTCCGCATCACTGCAGTTGCTGCTCCAATCTGTCAGTCAATCTCTCGCTCCATTTTCCCCTCACTCGTGAACAAGACCCCAAGATACTTAAACTCCTCCACTTGGGGCAGGAGCCTGTCCCCAACCCAGAGAGGACAATCCACCTTTTTCCGGCTGAGGACCATGGACTCAGACTTGGAGGTGCTGATTCTCATCCCAGCCGCTTCACACTCAGCAGCAAACCGTCCCAGCACCTGCTCAGCCAAAAACGGACGGTTTTGGCTGAGCAGGTGCGTGAGTGAATGTCTGAGTGAGTGAGTGGGAATGAAAATGTTTGTGTGTGCATGTATGAAAGAGTGTGCATGAGAGTGAGAATGAAGGTGTGCATGTACAATGGGGCAAAAAAGTATTTAGTCAGCCACCAATTGTGCAAGTTCTCCCACTTAAAAGATGAGAGAGGTCTCCAATTTTCATCATAGGTATACCTCAACTATGAGAGACAAAATGAGAAAAAAAAATCCAGAAAATCACATTGAAGGATTTTTAATGAATTAATTGGTAAATTCCTTGGTAAAATAAGTATTTGGTCACCTACAAACAAGCAAGATTTCTGGCTCTCACAGACCTGTAACTTCTTCTTTAAGAGGCTCCTCTGTCCTCCACTCGTTACCTGTATTAATGGCACCTGTTTGAACTCGTTATCAGTATAAAAGACACCTGTCCACAACCTCAAACAGTCAGACGCCAAATTCCACTATGGCCAAGACCAAAGAGCTGTCAAAGGACACCAGAAACAAAATTGTAGACCTGCACCAGGCTGGGAAGAGTGAATCTGCAATAGGTAAGCAGCTTGGTGTGAAGAAATCAACTATGGGAGCAATTATTAAAAAAGGGAAGACATACAAGACCACTGATAATCTCCCTCGATCTGGGGCTCCATGCAAGATCTCACCCCGTGAGGTCAAAATGATCACGAGAATGGTGAGCAAAAATCCCAGAACCACATGGGGGGACCTAGTGAATGACCTGCAGAGAGCTGGGACCAAAGTAACAAAGGCTACCATCAGTAACACACTACGCCGCCAGGGACTCAAATCCTGCAGTGCCAGACGTGTCCCCCTGCTTAAGCCAGTACATGTCCAGGCCCGTCTGAAGTTTGCTAGAGAGCATTTGGATGATCCAGAAGAGGATTGGGAGAATGTCATATGGTCAGATGAAACCAAAATAGAACTTTTTGGTAAAAACTCAACTTGTGTTTGGAGGAGAAAGAACACCATACCTACTGTGAAGCATGGGGGTGAGAACATTATACTTTGGGGCTGTTTTTCTGCAAAGGGACCAGGACGACTGATCCGTGTAAAGGAAAGAATGAATGGGGCCATGTATCGTGAGATTTTGAGTGAAAACCTCCTTCCATCAGCAAGGGCATTGAAGATGAAAGATGGCTGGGTCTTTCAGCATGACAATGATCCCAAACACACCGACCGGGCAACGAAGAAGTGGCTTCATAAGAAGCATTTCAAGGTCCTGGAGTGGCCTAGCCAGTCTCCAGATCTCAACCCCATAGAAAATCTTTGGAGGGAGTTGAAAGTCTGTGTTGCCCAGCAACAGCCCCAAAACATCACTGCTCTAGAGGAGATCTGCATGGAGGAATGGACCAAAATACCAGCAACAGTGAGTGAAAACCTTGTGAAGACTTACAGAAAACGTTTGACCTCTGTCATTGCCAACAAAGGGTATATAACAAAGTATTGAGATGAACGTTTGTTATTGACCAAATACTTATTTTACCGAGGAATTTACCAATTAATTCATTAAAAATCCTTCAATGTGATTTTCTGGATTTTTTTTCTCATTTTGTTTCTCATAGTTGAGGTATACCTATGATGAAAATTGGAGACCTCTCTCATCTTTTAAGTGGGAGAACTTGCACAATTGGTGGCTGACTAAATACTTTTTTCCCCCACTGTAGGTGTGTGTGCATGTGTGAGTGAACATAGGAGTGGACAAATGATAATGACAATCAGCTGGTGGGTGCCAGTAGGGAGAGGGGGGCATGGCTGTAGGCTGGAGGGGAGTCCAGGACTCAGAGGCTTCAAAAGAGCTGCCAGCTGAAAATCAAGGAAACAACGTTCAGGGAAAATACAGCCACAAATCATGGAACAGGGTTGGAGAAGTCCAACCCAGTCCATGACAATGAGGCACTCAAGAGGATGCTTCTCCAGCGCTATACCCTTTATGACAGTGAAAGGGCAGAGGGGCTCCTAATGCATTCAGAGTTAAGATAAGATAAGATAAGATAAGATAAGATAAGATAAGATAAGCCTTTATTAGTCCCACAACGGGGAAATTCCAGGATTGCAACAGCACAGGGATAGCAACACTCAGAGCAACAATCAGAAGGCAAGAAAAAACAAGCAAGCAAGAGCAGCTAATATACATATGTACATATTACTATAAAATATATATATACACACACACACACACACACAGACACACAGTGCAGAGCATTGTAGCTGGATGGAATAAATATATGAATATATGAACACACAGTGCAGAGCATTGTAGCTAGATGGAATAAATATGTAAATATATAAACACCCACAGTATGGAGCATTGCAGCTAGGTGGAATAAATATGCAAGTATATAAACACACACAGTGCGGAGCAATGTAGCTAGATGGAATAATATGTAGATATATAAAAACACAGTGCGGAGCATTGTAGCTAGATGGAATAAATATATAGATATATAAATATAAACACACCCAGTGCAGAGCATTGTAGCTAGATGGAATAAATATGTAAATATATAAACACACACAGTGCAGAGCATTGTTGCTAGGTGGGATGAAACAGCATAACCGTCTATTTAGTTATCCTACATGGTATGATTATGTGCCCATACATATTCTCACCCTCCATAGCGACCGGTATGTTCCTAGTTGTATGCCGGAGAGGACCATTGTGTAAGTCTATTGCATCTTTTGCATTCAAAAAAAACTATTAGTTTGTTACGTCTTTTTGCTATCTCTGCGAGCAGCCCTGCTTAGGTTGTACAGTCTGACAGCCGTTGGTAGGAAGGACCTACGAAACCTCTCGGTTGTGCACCTGGGATGATGTAGTCTGCTGCTAAATGAGCTCCTCAGTGCATCCAGTATGTCCTGCATAGGGTGGAACTCGGACTCCAGCAGAGATGACAGTTTAGCCACCGTCCTTCTCTCTCCTATCTCCTCCATCGGATCAAGGCGTTGCCCCAGGACAGAGCTAGCTTTCTTAATCAGTTTGTTCAGTCTCTTCCTATCGGCTGCAGTAATGCCACTGCCCCAGCAGACCACTCCAAAAGTGATGGCTGATGCCACCACCGTGTCATAGAATGACTTCAGCAGCGCCCCTTGTACACCAAAAGACCTGAGTCTCCTCAGCAGGAACAGCCTGCGCTGTCCCTTCTTGTAGAGTGCGTCAGTATTGTGTGACCAGTCTAGTTTATTGTTCAGATGAATACCCAGGTACTTGTAGGATGTCACCATCTCGATGTCTGTTCCCTGTATATTTACTGGTGCTGTGAGGGGCTGCCCATGCCTGCGGCAGTCCACCACCAGCTCCTTAGTTTTCCTCGCGTTGATCTGGAGGCAGTTCCGATGGCACCAGTCCACAAAGTCCTGGATAAGCCCTCTGTACTCAGCTTCATCTCCGCTGGAGATGAGACCAACGATCGCAGAGTCATCAGAGAACTTCTGTAGATGGCAATGTGTTGTGTTGTGTGAGAAGTCCGCAGTATAAAGAGTGAACAAGAAGGGAGCCAGCACCGTTCCCTGGGGGGCCCCCGTGCTACTGATGATCGTGTCGGAAACACAGTCCTGGGTTCTCACAAACTGAGGCCGGTTCGTGAGGTAGTCCAGGATCCATGATGACAGGTGCTGGTCCACCCCTGCGCGCAGCAGCTTGTCCTTCAGGATCATCGGTTGGATGGTGTTGAAAGCACTGGAGAAGTCAAAGAACATGATCCTCACCATATTCCCGGGCTTCTCCAGGTGGGACAGAGAACGGTGAAGGAGGAAGATCACCGCATCCTCCACCCCAATGCCATGCTGGTAGGCGAACTGGAGTGGATCCATCGCTGGTTCCACCAGGGGGCGGAGATGAGCAAGGAGCAGTCTCTCCAGGGTCTTCATCAAGTGGGACGTCAAGGCCACCGGTCTGAAGCTGTTCAGGTCTTTGGGGTGGGAAGTTTTTGGTACAGGTACCACACAAGATGTTTTCCACAGCTGTGGTACCCTCCCCAGTTTCAGGCTCATGTTGAAGATATACGTCACAATCCCACACAGCTGGTCTGCACAGGACTTGAGGAGCTTTGCGCTGATGCCGTCCGGTCCCGACGCCTTCCTCGCCTTGATCTTCCTCAGCTCCGTCCTCACCTGGGTCTTGGTCAGGGTCAGGATGGGGGGCTGTGTGTTGGGAGTGGGGGGGGGTGTCGGTGGAGTGGGGAGTGGGTAGCAGGACTTGATTTCTTAGAGGCAGCAGTGGTTGTTGTGCAGACAGGGGGGAGGGCGGTTGGTCAAATCTATTGAAAAACAGATTCAGGTTGTTCGCCCACTCCCTGCCCCCCGTGGCCTGGGGGGAGGTATTCTGGAGCCCCGAGATGGTTTTGAGGTTTCTCCAGACCCCGCTGATGTCGCTCTGTTGCAGCTTGTCCTCCATCTTCTTCCTGAAGCTGTCCTTGCCTTCTCTGATCTTTCTCCTCAGCTCCCTCTGTACGGACTTCAGCATCTCCCTGTTCCCCGACCTGAAGATCCTCTTCTTCTCTCTCAGAAGTGTTTTTAGTTTTGTTTAGTTAGGGGACAAATCAGCAGTGGAGCTGATTCAATTCAACTTTATTCATATTGTGCCATTTCACAACAGCAGTCACCTCATAGCCCTTTCAACTGTAGGGGGAATGCCCACAATTGCAGAAAGACACCAGCAATCAGGCGATCCCCTGTGAGCAAGCACTTGGTGACGGTGGAGAGGAAAAACTCCCTTTTAACAGGAAGAAACCTCCATTAGATCCAGGCTCAGAGAGGGGCAGTCATCTGCTGTGACTGGCTGGGGGGTGAGGGGATAGAGAAGAAGAAGAAAAGAACAGACATAATGCATGCTCCAACATGCTCTCTGATGGAGAGCATGTTGGCACTGAGGGGGAAGGACGATGAATCTTTCTTGTTCACCCACTTGTTCCTCAGGAACCTGCTGGCTACAGTGAGGGCAATCCTGGCCAACTCACCGTGGCTGGCTGCTCAGGACTACTGCACCCTGGCGCAGGAAGCAGACCACATCATTTCAGTGACCAGAACTCTTAGCATGCAGACAGTGACACCAGCATCCATGAAGGACTCCAGCGAGGTTGAGGAGCCATTCGTGGTAGCCAGGACGGACACCAGAAGATGAAGGAATGGGGCAATCTGTTGTTATCATCGCCATTTCACCTCGAATGCCCAACGTTGCCTGGCACCATGCCAATTCAAAAAGCCGGGTCGACGGCACTCTTGGAAGTCCGTGGCAGCTGCAATCAATGGCGACAGGAACAGACTGCTTTATGCCATGGACACATGTTTGGGGAGACGGTTTTTGGTAGACTCTGGCTCCCAGAAGAGCCTCATCCTGCCAGTCAATGCAGACAGGGTGGCAGGACGCAGCGGTCCCGAGCTCACGGTCGCCAACGGATCCACCATCAGGACATTTGGCGAGCGGACACTGACGATATGCTTACACGGACGCAACTTTCAGTGGGACTTTGTGATAGCTGCATGTTCCGGACCCATTTTAGGAGCAGATTTTCTATGCGCTTATGGATTGTTAGTCGATATTGCTAATAGGAGATTAGTGGACGCTGTCTCTTTCACCTCACTGCCCTGCACAGCTCGGGGAGCTGGGTTGGCAACACTGGCTAACATTATAGCTCCAGGGGGTAAGTACCAACATTTGCTTGCACAGTTCCCAGCACTCACCGTCCCAACTTTTTCTGCTATGGTAACAAAACATGGGGTTGAGCACTTTATAATGACAAAAGGCCTGCCGGTGTTCACGTGTCCTCTACGTTTAGATGCAGCTAAACTGGCCAGCGCACAAGAGGAGTTTGCCAACTTAGAGCAGTTGGGCATCGTCAAGCTCTCCAACAGCCCGTGGGCATCCCCACTACACATGGTGCCTAAAGCCAACAGGTCGTGGCGATCGTGTGGCGATTTCTGGCGCTTGAACAACACTACAGAACACGATCGCTATCCTATTCCACACATCCAGGATTTTTCCATGCACCTGGCCAGGGCGCGTGTTGTGCATGTTGACGTGGCTTGTCAACATGTAGTTTGGCAAATAATTCAGCATATGTGAAGAACCTGAGGCTCGAGTACAAAGGAAGGAGATCCAGTGGGGACTCAGGTTGTGGCAAAGAACACCAATGTATCCAACACAGAACACACCAGGAGAAACAGGAGCCGAACCGGCTGACTGAGGTCCTTCGTTGGAAGGCAACCTCAGCCTGCCCAGGGGCTTAGCCGTTTGTTCACTTTGTTGTTCATTTACTTAGTCATTCAGTCGGTTAGACGTTCAGTCATTTAATTGTTCAGTCATTTAGTTTGGTTGCTTTGTTTTGCTGTTCGGTCTGTTAGTCTTTTGGATTTTCTAGTTGTTCGTTCGCTTAGACATTTAGTTTCTTGTACAGGAGCCGGACCGTCCGACTGCAGTCCTTTGTGGGAAGGCAACCTCAGCCTGCATTCAGGCTTAGTTGTTTGTTCAGTTAGTTGTTAATTCGCTTCGTTGTTCAGTCATTTAGTAGTTCGGTCATTTTGCTGTTCGGTCGGTTAGTTGTTTGGTTACTTAGTGTTTTGGTCAATTAGTCATTCAGTTTCTTAGTTGTTCAGTCGCTTAGTTATTCCATCAATAGTTGTTCGGTCACTTAGTCGTTTGGTCGTGGAGTCATTCAGTTACTTAGTTTATGGAATTTTTTCCGCTTTTCACTTCCTTGCTTTGTTCATGGAGATCTGTGGTGGCTGGTTGTGATGCTGCATATTATCCAGTCAGCACAGAGTCGATCTGAAATCCCACCCACATGTCTAGAAACCTGGGCCTTCGGAGACGTACCGTAAACTTTTATTGATAATAATTATATATTTTGTCTGAACATCTCCATACTCAGGGATGCACACCTTCATCCCCTCAGCAAAACACTTTAGAAACATATCGCATATCGCATATCTCTCATTTAAGAGATATGCGAGGAACAGACACACAGATCGATATGCAATGGTGGCCCATATTCCGAGGGCCTCCGCCTTGCTCAGGCTCAGACGAGGAAAAGACACAAAGACGCAACAACACTAATGTAGAAGCATGCTCAAATAACGAGGCTGAGTTTTAGTCATAAACCAGCTTTATTTGACAGAACACAGCTTCTAGCATTCTCAAAGCAGGAAAGAGAAAGAATCATATCTCAACACCCCTTTTATACATTTCCAGCATCAGGATTCAAGTCACATGGTGTCTTCAGTAAACATACAGTTACAAAGCATCCCTTTGAAGCTTCACCTATTGTCTCTCATTTCCTGATGAACCGGAATACTCTCCGGGGCATCTTCTGTGGGACAAAGAGACAAATCTCACACTTCCTTGTTATCTTCTGCAGATTCGAGTCCTCTTGTCCTTGCAGACGTGACACCCCACAATACACATGCAGTCCTGTCTCTGTGGCAACGTGAGCCCACAATGTGTGTCGGCCACACTACCCCCCCCAAAGGTCTAGTAAGGCAGAACCTGCATGGCATAACAGAAAAAAAGAAAAACACAAAGCACTCCATACATCGCTAATCAATCCACCAACTGCCTAGGTTTTAACCTTCTGCCGAATCTGCTGCAACCTGGCTTGGCTGCACCTGCAACATCTCTCTGCACCTGTGGATTAAAGCTGTTAACACCTTTCTGTGAAGACTTTGGAGAATGTCCTCTCGGCGGCCTGCCACGGCGGGGGGGCCTCGCGAGCTGCACCTCCTCGTCAGCCAGAACAAAAGCGGGTTTGAGCCTGTTTATGCAAATCAGCTCCCTTCTGCCCCCTAAATCTAGCAGAAAATGCTTCTGCCCGGTCTCCAGCACTCGAAACGGTCCGTCGTAAAACGGCCGTAAACTTGGACGCTGAGCATCATGTTTAACAAAAACAAACTCTGCATTTTTTAAAGCCTTTGGCACAAAAACATGTGGGAAACTGTGATGGACTGGGCCAGGGAGCGTGTTTGCTCCTGAGCCGCTCTGCCACGGCTGAGCAGGGGGGCCATTAGGTGCGGGATTATCGGGAAGAAATTCCCCCGGCAAACGGAACGGTTGTGCAAAAACTAATTCAGCCGGGGAAGCATGCAAATCTTCCTTAGGTGCAGAACGCAACCCTAATAAAACCCATGGAAGTTTGTCTACCCAATTTGTATCCGTTAGCGACGCTCTGAGGGCTGCTTTCAATGACCTGTGAAAGCGTTTGCATAAACCATTAGCCTGGGGGTTACACGCGGTGGTGCGATGAATCTTCACCCCCAAGCTGCGGGCCATCGATGACCATAGCTCGGAAATAAATTGGGGACCCCTGTCGGACGTTATGTCCGACGGTACACCGAAACGCGCGACCCACGCTGCTAAAAATGCTCGCGCAACTTCTTCCACTGTGGTTGATGTCAGAGGAATCACCTCTGGCCAGCACGTGGTGCGGTCTACCATCGTCAAAAGATGTGTGTGCCCGTGTGATAACGGAAGCGGGCCGACCAGGTCAATGTGCACATGATCAAAACGCTTAGCAGGGATGTGAAAAGGTTCTAACGGGGCCTTAGTGTGTCTGTGTATTTTGGCTCGCTGACACGCTACGCAGGCTGCTGCCCATTCATTGACCTGTTTGCGCAACCCGGGCCAAACAAATTTCTCCCCCACCAATTTGATCGATGCGCGCACCCCCGGGTGTGCGAGAGAATGGACCAAGTCAAAAACGTGGCAACGCCACGCGGCTGGCACCATGGGGCGGGGCCGCCCCATGGAGACATCGCAGATTAGTGGGGGTAAACCGTTTTGTTGCACCCTGTGCTCCAGCCTTAACCCTGTTGGTCCAGACTGGAGCGCGCGCACGTCCGCGTCGTTAACCTGCTCCGCAGCCATGGCTGCATAATCTAACCCAACACAGACCGGGGCTACGCGCGCTCCCGCGTCGCTGCCCGGGCCCGCGACCATGGCTACAGAGTCTGCCCCTATGAGGCTTGGCGGTGCTACTGCACGCGAGAGGCAGTCTGCTACAACATTGTGTTTACCCGCGACATGCTGAATATCGGTAGTGAACTCCGATATTGCGGCTAGTTGCCTTTGTTGCCGGCCTGACCAGGGTTCTGAAATTTTGGCCATCGCAAACGTTAGCGGTTTATGATCCACAAAAGCGGTGAAACGTCGCCCCTCTAACCAGAACTGAAAATGACGAATGGCCAAGTGCAGGGCCAAAAGCTCCCTGTCAAACGCGCTGTATTTCCGTTCACTATCGCGCAAAGTCCTGCTGAAAAACGCGAGGGGTTGCCAGGTACCTGCCACAAACTGTTCAATTACCGCCCCCACCGCTACATCGGAAGCGTCAGTGGTGAGCGCCATGCGGGCCGTTGGAACTGGGTGCGCTAACAAAACTGCGTTTGCCAGGGCTGATTTGACCTGGGCAAAAGCACGCTCCCGCTCCGAAGACCATTCAACTTTATTTGCGGGCTTTTGTTTTTTTAACGCGGTGTACAATGGCTGCATGAGTCGTGCTGCGCTTGGGAGGAATCGGTTGTAAAAATTAACCATCCCTAGAAACTCCTGAAGCGCCTTGACCGTTTGAGGTTGCGGAAAACCCGTTATGGCACGCACTTTATTTGGAAGGGGAACTGCTCCCTCTGCCGAAACGCAATGTCCCAAAAAATCAATCTGCGCCACCCCAAACTGGCACTTCGCTGGGTTAACTATTAACCCGTGCTCTGCCAACCTCTGGAAAACTGCTGTGAGGTGTTTTTCATGTTCGCCTTCGGACGTTCTGGCTACCAAAATATCGTCCAAATAAACGAACATGAAAGGCAGGTCGCGTAAAACTGCATCCATCATGCGTTGGAAAGTCTGCGCGGCCCCCTTGAGGCCAAAAGGCATGCGCAAGAACTCAAAAAGGCCGAAAGGAGTTATGACCGCTGTTTTGGGTACATCCTGCGCGCGCACTGGAACCTGGTGATAGCCGCGCACCAAGTCTATTTTAGAAAAAATGCGCGCCCCCGCCAAATGAACAGAAAAATCCTGAATGTGCGGAATCGGGTAGCGGTCATGAGCTGAAACGTTGTTCAACCTGCGGAAATCGCCGCAAGGTCGCCACGAGCCGTCAGCCTTTGGGACCATGTGTAACGGCGAAGCCCAAGCGCTCTTGGAGCGTCTAACAATGCCCAGTTTTTCCAGATTAGTGAACTCCTCGCGCGCGATGGCCAGTTTAGCTGGGTCCAAGCGCCGAGCCTTTGCAAAAACGGGAGGGCCTGTGGTTGTTATGAAATGTTCTACCCCATGTTTGGCCACCGTTGCTGAAAACGTGGGGACTGTGAGTGCTGGAAACTGAGCAAGCAGAGTGTGAAACTTACCACCCGCAGCTGAGACGCTGGCATGTGCAGTTGGCGGGGCCACCCGAGCTGTGCAGGGAATAGAATGAAAGGACAGTGCATTAATCAGACGTCTATTAGCAAGGTCAACCAATAAACCATGTGAGCACAAAAAATCAGCCCCTAACATGTTGAAACTGACTGCTGCTACAATAAATGTCCACTCAAATGAACGGCCCTGTAAGGACAGAAGCATGGTCCTCTCACCAAACGTTTTAATCGTGGAGCCGTTCACTGCTGACACTGACACCCAGGGGGCTTTAGAAGGCGACAGCCGTTCCGCGTAGGTGGGTGTGACGAAGCTCAGCTGAGAGCCCGTATCCACGAGGAACTGTTTCCCCGAGCGTGCATCGGTCAGGTAAAGCAGCCAGTTCTTGTTGCCGAGGGTCGCAGCTGCTACCGGCCCTCGGTCTTGGCGTTTCCCTGGCGCTTAAAATTGCACGGTGGGACGCACCTGTGCGCTCTCTCTGCAAAACGGCGGTGGTAGAAGCACGAGCCGTTCTCCGCTCCGCGTCGTCTGGCTCCTGTCGCCGCCGTTGTTGGTGCGTCTGGAGCCGCGGCCGCTGGACCCGCGCTGTCTCCGGGCGCCGTTCCTGGACTGGCCGCCACGGCCGAAACCACGTTCCGCTTGTGGGCGTCGACCAACTTCTGCGCCTCCTTGCTCAACCCATGGTAGTCTCGCTTGGCCAATCGGGGTGACTCTGCCAGGGCCACTCTCACTGCTGGTGGTAGGGTTAGAAGGAAAAGGTGGGCGAAAATGAATTCGCCATCCTCAGAGGCTTTCAGCTGCAGCATCTTCACCATCAGGTCCGCAGGTCTATCGTTTTCTGCCTCCGTCAGCGCCAGGAGCCCCTCTGCTCGTTGTTGGACTGAGGGGGTGAAATGGCTGATCAGCGCGTCCTTCAATGCGCTGTACTTGTCGCTGTCTGGTGGATGATTAACCAGATCCTCCACTCTCTGGACCGTGTCGCTGTCCAGCTTCGCTACCACGTGGTAGAATCTTGTGTCGTCGTTGAAGATTCTCCGGAGGTTGAACTGCGCCTCGATTGCGCTAAACCATGAGCGCGGGCTGTGCTGCCAGAAATCGGGCAGCCGGATCGTGGAGGCGGCCATCAGGCCGGCTTCCACCGAGCCCCGCTCGGGAGAATTCTGTCTGCTCATTTTCCGTCGTAGGTCACCAGTGTAGAAGCATGCTCAAATAACGAGGCTGAGTTTTAGTCATAAACCAGCTTTATTTGACAGAACACAGCTTCTAGCATTCTCAAAGCAGGAAAGAGAAAGAATCATATCTCAACACCCCTTTTATACATTTCCAGCATCAGGATTCAAGTCACATGGTGTCTTCAGTAAACATACAGTTACAAAGCATCCCTTTGAAGCTTCACCTATTGTCTCTCATTTCCTGATGAACCGGAATACTCTCCGGGGCATCTTCTGTGGGACAAAGAGACAAATCTCACACTTCCTTGTTATCTTCTGCAGATTCGAGTCCTCTTGTCCTTGCAGACGTGACACCCCACAATACACATGCAGTCCTGTCTCTGTGGCAACGTGAGCCCACAATGTGTGTCGGCCACACTAAGACCATAAGCTGTGTAATAATGGATGCAGAACGGGCAATCCTGGGTCCTGGTTTGGTGGGCTATTTGTCCTGATGTTTCTGCACTCAGTCCAGGACACTCAGTGCACACAGCCAGTATCTCTCTCAAACTGTTTGTCAGACTGACCTAAGATTTTCTACGTGTGTTTTGCTGAGGTTATGAGGGTATGCACCCCTGAGTATAGAGCTGTTTAGACATAATATGTAATTATTTTCAGTAAAAGTTTAGCCATCACTCTGTCGACTGAAGAAACGGAGATAGGCGTCGCCCCATAGATCACATGGTGTGGAAGGGATTAACTAACTAACTCTACTCTCTCCTCATGCCCAGGCTTCGAGCAGTGTAGGTGGGGTTTATGATTGACTTTGTGCTAATTGGATAATAGCCGGCACCATGACCAGTCACCACAGTGCTCTGTGAACAAAACAAGAAAGTGAAATGTGGAAATTTTGACCAAAAAAGCTAATGGTGAAGATTTAATTCTTCCAAAATTATCATATAATGTTGCCTTGATTGCATAGCGTGTAAGCGATTATTCAGCATATGTAGAGAACCCGAGGCGCCAGTACACTGGAAGGAGATCCAGTGGGGAATCAGGTTGTGGCAAAGAACACCTATGTATCGAACACAGAACACACCAGGGGAAACAGGAGCCGGACCAGCTGACTGAGGTCCTTTGTGGGAAGGCAACTTCAGCCTGCCCAGTGGCTTAGCTGTTTGTTCACTTTGTTGTTCATTTACTTAGTCATTCAGTCATTTAGTTGTTCGATCATTTAGTTGTTCGGTCATTTAGTTTGGTCACTTTGTTTTTTTGCGGTTTGTTCGGTTAGTCTTTTGTTTTTTAGTTGTTCGTTCGCTTAGACATTCAGTTTCTTATACAGGAGTTGGACCTTCCGACCGCGGTCCTTTGTGGGAAGGCAACCTCAGCCTACCCTCAAGCTTAGTTGTTTGTTCATTTAGTTGTTAATTCGCTTAGTCATTCACTCATTTAGTTGTTCGGTCGTTTTTCTGTTATGTTGGTTAGTCTTTTGTTTTTTTAGTTGTTTGTTTGCTTAGATATTTAGTTTCTTATACAGGAGCTGGACCGTCCGACTGCGGTCCTTTATGGGAAGGCAACCTCAGCCTGCCCTCAAACTTAGTTGTTTGTTCAGTTAGTTGATGATTTGCTCAGTCGTTCAGTCATTTAGTTGTTCGGTCATTTTTCTGTTCGGTCAGTTAGTCTTTTGTTTTTTTAGTTGTTTGTTCGCTTAGACATTTAGTTTCTTATACAGGAGCCGGACCGTCCGACCGCAGTCCTTTGTGGCAAGGCAACCTCAGCCTTCCCTCAAGCAACTTCAGCCGTCGGTCAAGCTTAGTTGTTTGATTGGTTAGTTGTTGATTCGCTTTGTCGTTCAGTCATTTAGTTGTTCAGTCGTTTTGCTGTTCGGTTGGTTAGTCATTTGGTTACTTAGTTGTTCCGTCAATTAGTCATTCAGTTTCTTAGTTGTTCAGTCGCTTCGTTATTCCATCCATAGTGTTTTGGTCACTTAGATGTTCGGTCAGTTGTTAAGTTTTTTTGGTCACTTAGTTGTTTGGTTGTGTAATCATTCAGTCACTTAGTTTTTGGAAATTTTTCTGCTTTTCACTTCCTAGCTTGGTTCATGGAGACCTGTGGTGGCTGGTCGTGATGCTGCATATTATCCAGTTAGCACGGAGTCAATCCGAAATCCCACCCACACTTCTAGAAACCTGGTTCTTAGGAGACATAGCAATAGGTATACTTTTATTGATAATAATTACATATTTTGTCTGAACATCTCCATACTCAGGGATGCACACCCTCATACCCTCAGCAAAACACTTTAGAAACTCTTAGGTCAAATGCAATGGTGGTCCAGATTCCAAGGGCCTCCGCCTGGCTCAGGCTCAGATGAGGAAAAGACACAAAGATGCAACAACAGTAAGACCATAAGCTGTGTAATAATGGACGCAGAACGGGCAATACTTGGTCCTAGTTTGGCAGGTTATTTGTCCTGATGTTTCTGCACTCAGTCCACGGCACTCAGTGCACACAGCCAGTACACTCTGTGGAGAGAGGAGAACCTTCCAGAAGGACAACCATCTTTGCAGCAATCCACCAATCAGGACTTCATGGTAGAGTGGCCAGATGGAAGCCATTCCTTCATCATGTCATGTTTGGAGGAAACCATACACCGCTCATCACCAGGCCAGTACCATCCCTACAGTGAAGCATGGTGGTGGCAGCATCATTCTGTGGGTATGCTTTTCAGTGGCAGGAACTGGGAGACTATTCAGCATAGAGGGAAAGATGAAAGCAGCAATGTACATAGACATCCTGGATGAAAACCTGCTCCAGAGTGCACTTGACCTCAGACTGGGGCGATGGTTCATTTTTCAGCATGACAATGACCCCTAAGCTCACAGCCAGGATGTCAAAGGAGTGGCTTCAGGATAACTCTGTGAATGTCCTTGAGTGGCCCAGCCAGAGCCCAGACTTGAATCCAATTGAACATCTCTGGAGAGATCTGAAAATGGCTGTGCACTGCTTCCCATCCAACCTAATGGAGCTTGAGAGGTGCTGCAAAGAGGAATGGGCCAAACTGCCCAAAGATAGGTGTGCCAAGCTTGTGGTATCAGATTCAAAAAGACTTGAGGCTGTAATTGCTGCCAAAGGTGTGTCAACAAAGTACTGAGCAAAGGCTGTGAATACTTATGTACATGTGATTTCTTATTGTTTTATTTTTAATAAATTTGCAAAACTCTAAAAAAAAACTTCTTTCATGTTGTCATTATGGGGTATTGTGTGTAGAATTTTGAGGAAAAATGAATTTATTCCATTTTGGAATAAGGTTGTAAAAACAAAATGTGGAAAAAGTGAAGCGCTGTGAATATTTTCTGGATGCACTGTAGCTCATTCTGACCTGATGAAATCTCCCCAAGACTGCTCAGGTTTCCTGACCTTTGACAAAGGATGAGTGTATCGATACTCTAGTACTGATACTTCGATACGAGCTGGTTGATATTTTGGAGTTGATACTTTTTTAAATATCCCGATACCACTGTGTTAATACAAAACGTGCATTTGTTTTCATTTCTGAGAGTTTTAGGCATTAAATTTATGAGTGAAAACCACTGAAAAACCAGCCCAGGTTAGAGATGCTCTGCTGTGTCACATGATTATGACAGCCTATCAGATGTGGAAGGCAGCAGAAGTATTACTTCTGAAATGTTACACCATTCATCCAAATTCTATGGTGATACCAAACAGCATAATTTTAAAAATTAAACAAACTAAGCACTACTTAAGTGTAAAATAATAATGTAAAATTAAAATAAATAAACAAATAATAAAATAAAATAAAAAACATTGCATTGTGAACAAAAATTACAAATATACATTTCAGAAGTAAAAAATACTTGAATTCAGTTGACTTGACTGAGCTTTCATCCAGCATACTTACCTACCTGGATGACTGACAATCT
Organism: Pholidichthys leucotaenia; assembly: GCA_020510985.1. Lineage (NCBI taxonomy): Eukaryota > Metazoa > Chordata > Actinopteri > Cichliformes > Pholidichthyidae > Pholidichthys > Pholidichthys leucotaenia. Next base: position 1,477,907 of record JAJAQF010000046.1, on the reverse strand, counting down.
TTACCAATTAAGAAACTGAATTAATTTTGCATTCATTTTAAGTGTTAATTATTTTTTATTACAATTAAAAAAAACATTTTATTTTTATTTACTTTGCTCATTGTTCTGTTTTATTATCATTTTAAAAGCATTTCTTTCAAATATTTATGTTCATGAGTTTTATTTATATTTCATATTGCTCTTGCAATAAAGTTGTTAATGAAACTGCAATCATGCGATTTTCCTTTAAGGGGCAAAAAGTATTGGTATCGGTATTGAAGAAAAACTCCCATAAATTAATGGTATTGTGTTGAAAGGAAAAATGCTGGCATGGCCCATCCCTACCTTTGGCCTCGACCACAGCCTACTGTAGATGCAGACCCACTTGAGGATCACTGTGCACGAGTCTGCTGAACATTGGAGCAACTGCGGAGGAGGAATAAAGTTAGTCAGATATCGCTCTTCCTCGATGAGCGCACAGAGCCGGCCATGCCAATATCAGCCAAGTTATGAATCGCTTTATGCCACTGATGTACTGATGTAATGACAATAAATCATGTACATCCTTCAACAGAGTTTTGAACTTTTACTTCTCAACAGTAATCAACACCGTTCCTATTCATAGGTGTAAATCAAGGGAGGGACAGGCATGCCCCCCCCCCAAAAAAAAGAGAATTGTCCCCTATTATCATCATAAACCTTTCTATTTCATGTTACAGAGCTGAATAAAATGATTTTCTAAGCAGAAATAAATTTTTACATTTGCAATGCTTTTCTTTTATTTGCAACTTTTTTCTCATAAATTTGTGATTTTTTTTCTCTTGTATATCTGCAGCTCTTTCTTGAAAATTTTCAGTTTGTGAATTTTCAAAATTTTTCCTGTTAATTTTCAACTTTTCTGTCACGATGCTGAGCACGGGTGGAGAGCTGTGCCCAGACTTTCAGTTCTTTCTGATTATTTTCTGTTCCTTATCGGAGTTTATTATTGTATGTGGGTATGGTTGTTGTATTTTGTTATCCCAGTTTGTCCTTGGGTTCTGTTTTGAGTTTTCCTGTTATCATATTTTAGTTTGGTTCTTAGTCATGTGTATTTTATGTTTTCTGTATTATCTTATATTTCAATTTATCCTCTTGTCTTTATATTTGAGCCTACTCCATCCTTGCCTTCAGTTCTCCTTTTTGTACCTCGATATTCATTAGTATTGTATTATGAGCACTTCCTGGTTTTTGCATTTCTTCCTGACCTCACCTTGGCAGTTATTATTTTCTCTTTGTGTATTTTGGTCTGTTCCCGTTTTGGAATCATTTCATACACTACCGTTCAAAAGTTTGGGGTCACCCAGACAATTATTTTGTGTTTTCCATGAAAAGTCACACTTATTTACCACCATGAGTTGTAAAATTAATAGAAAATATAGTCAAGACATTGACAAGGTTAGAAATAATGATTTGTATTTGAAATAATAATTTTTTCCTTCAAACTTTGCTTTCGTCAAAGAATCCTCCATTTGCAGCAGTTACAGCATTGAAGACCTAACATGATTGCACAAGGGTTTTCTAATCATCCATTAGCCTTCTGACGCAATGAGCAAACACATTGTACCATTAGAACACTGGAGTGATAGTTGCTGGAAATGGGCCTCTATACACCTATGTAGATATTGCACCAAAAACCAGACATTTGCAGCTAGAATAGTCATTTACCACATTAGCAATGTATAGAGTGTATTTCTGATTAGTTTAAAGTTATCTTCATTGAAAAAAAGTGTTTCTTTCAAAAATAAGGAAATTTCTACGTGACCCCAAACTTTTGAACGGTAGTGTATGTATAGTCAGTTACCTTTTTGTCTCTCCTGTGCTTTTACTTTGACAGTTATCTTTGTTAGTTCTGTTCGCGGGCTGTCACTAGTTTGTATTTGATTATCCTCACTCTTGTACCCACACCTATTCTCATTTTATTTTCCTGTAGCTCTATTCAAGGACTGCTGCACTGCTACTCGGCACAGCGTCGTTCTCACTTCCCCGTCTTATTTCCCTTTTCTCCCAGACGTGAACCCCACGTCTGAGTAAATCTAGTTCTCCGGCGTTTCCACTCACCTTTGCCTCCATGCAATTCAGCCTTTTGTACTCAACCTGTGAGTTATCCTGTTTTGTTAATTTTGTGTTTTTGTTATTAAACCTTGCAAACTCACAGTTAGCGCTTGGGTCTTTGTTCCTGCCCTGAGGGGCGATAATGACATTTTCTCTTTGAGATTTGCAACTTTTTTCTCATAAGTTTGCAACTTTTTCTGATACATTTTAAACGTTTTTTTTCTTACAAATTTGTAACTTCTTACATTTTTTGAACTTTATTCCTGTAAATGTTGAACTTTTTTTCCCATAAATTTGCAACCCTTTCCTGTAAATTTTCAGCCTTTTTCTTGTAAATTTTGGACTTTTTTTCTCAATGCTCAACTTTTTTTTTGCAACATTCATCTGGATGCTGATTAAATTTTTAATCTATGTAATTAAATTGTAATTTGCAACTTTTTAAATTTAGCAATTTTCATCATTTTTTTAAACCTTTATTCTTGTAAATTTATACCTAATTCACATTCACAAATTTGTACCTTATGCTGAATTTGTGGGGAAAAAACTATCCCCCCTGTTAAAAAAAAAAAACAAATCACCACCTGTACAGAAAGAGTAATTACATAATCATAATTATTATAATCATCCCTCACCATCTGATGTCCATTTAAAAGTTGGTTTATTGTCAATATTGGAAATCGCCACAGAAATGATGCAAAAGAATACAGATACAAAATCAAATGTTTTGACATTTTGAGATAGAACAAGATAAAAGACAAAACTGTAGCCACAAGTGGTGATCATCGGGTTCCAAGCAGATGTAGACTTCAAACTCTTGTATGGTTTAGCAACAGCATTTAAAACCTAAGGTGTGCTACACACTGGTTGTTAAAGCAGCACTATGTAACATTTTTGTTCTTTGTAGGAACATTGAAAATGCAACGACCACAACCTCAGTCCCAAACAGCCAACCACAGGGTGCTTTGCTATTGGTGGCTAAAGTCATGCCCTGTGATTGGCTGCTATGACCGAGGCCACAGCCTCCACAGCTGCTGTCCCACCAGTGATCCCACAAAAAAAGAGCTGTTGTAGGCAATATGTGCCCACTCAGGCTATGGACGCAGTGACATTCACAAGGTTGAGCATTAATGTACCATGAAAATTTTAAAAACATTATTTTAAAGTCAAAATCTCACAGTGTTGCTTTAAAATGCTGAGGACAGGCATGCTCAACCTCAGAAGGAGAAGACTTACCTGCCAAGATTTGAACCTGGGACCTCTAGCATACAAAGCCCTTAACCACAACACCACACAACTGCTTCAGCTCATGCTCTAACTTTGCCCAATGATAAATGTTGGGTGGAAAGGTTTTCTAAGCAGCAGAAGTACAGCATTTAAAAGGTAAGGTGTGCTACACCTTCCTTTCATATGCACAGGAGAGGCATGTTGTACTTCAGAAGAATGACACATTGCTAGTAGGATTTGAACCTCTTAGTCTTTTAACCCCTACACCATATGACTGCTTTATACCAAGGACTGACTCTCACACACTAACAAAATGTTCCATTGACAAGACAAAGGCTAACACACTTTTCACAAACATGATTTTTGGAACCTGTCTGAATTGCGTGAAATTAGATGTTTTGCTGAAGAATGCTGTTGTGATTGTGCGAAGTTTCATCAAGTTTGGATCATGATGACCTTGAGCACAACCTGGATGCAGAACCACCTGAGGATCTTTGTGAGTGAGTTTGGCAACTATCAAGGGATTTTTAGGACGAGTAGCGATTTCTCATGAATGTCACGAGTACCCAGATCTCCCGACCTTTTACCTTGACCACAAATTTGGATGCAGACCTACCTGTAATAGGTGCATCATCAGTGTATATAAAATCCTTCTAGCGAGTCTAGCAGGATTTTTTTGCCCAGAGGCCTGGGAGGTCTTCGCCCGGCCAGGGATTGGGAAAAAAAAAAAAAAAAAGTCAAAACAACTAAACATTGCTATCACTTTCCAAGACAACATATTCTGGACTTTGAAGATCTGCCAAAGACCTAATAAAGTCTGACTGCAATTGCTTTTATTTAACCTCTGTTTCCCAGGATAGAAGATGCGTTCAAATGATGAGTTCAGAGGAAAAGAGCCAGTGGACTGATGTCAGAGTGGCGTGATGTAAAGTCACAATATCTCATCCACTGGTAAACTCTGACTCACTTTATTCTATTTGAATTCTCTCCCTCTCAGACACCTTGCTGTTGTTGTTCATCCATTGTTCTCGATGATAACCAAGAACATCACAGGGAAGAGGATTGGGTGCGGTGTGTCCGGCTGTGGCTGATCAGTCTGATGCGGGTATGGAAGGCTCTGCCACAGGTCAGGCATAGATGGTCTGCGCAGGAAGAAGACACAGGGGTGGCTCTGGTCTTGTGATGCTGATGTTTTCTCTGGTCCTTGGCAATCCTGTTCAGCTCAAAGGAGGCAGCACCTTTGCTGGTACAGCTATGCCAGTCTGGTTGGTCTAGCGCTAGGGTCTCCCAGGTGTCAGGACTTATTTATCTTTTGTTCATATAAAAGACAAAAAATAAAATAGAAAGGACAGCCTTCGTCAGAAGGCTGCAGTGTATAGTCGAAACATGTTAAGAAGGTAAAGACATCTCCTTTCTATTTCATTTTTGGTCTTTTATATGAACAAAAGATAAATAATTAAAAGAAGACAAAATGAACCTATTTTACCTATTAGGTGTCAGGACTGATGTCAAAGCTCTCCAGGAAGGCCTTAAGAGCGTCTTTGTAGTGCTTCTTCTGACCACCTTGTGGGCGCTTGCACTCTGCTAGTTCACTGTAGAACAGTCTCTTTGGAAGGCAATAGTCAGGCATACGAACAAGGTGGCCAGCCCACCTAATCTGGGCTCTCTTGAGCAGGGTGTGGATACTAAGCAGCTCAGCTCTGTGTCAGGGATTTTGTTCTGCCAAGTGATCTTCGGGAGCTTTCTCAGGCAGTTCAGGTGGAAGCAGTTTAGCTTTCTGGCATGACGTTCGTAGACTGTCCAGGTTTCACAGGCATACAGTAGGGAAGGTAGGACAACTGCCTTGTACACCTTCAGTTTTGTGGTCAGCCTGATGCCTCTCCTTTCCCACATTGTTGCACGTAGCTGTCTGAATGCTGAGCTTGCCTTGGCAATGCGCGAATCGACCTCATCATCGATGTTGACAGACCTGGAGAATGTGCTGCCAAGGTACGTGAACCTGTCGACAGCCTTGAGGGTCTCCCCATTGACAGTGATGGCTGGTTCCATGCAAGTCTTCTGCGGTGCTAGTTGGTGCATGTACACCATGTACACCGTACATGGTCTTAAGGGCATCGTAGAAGTGTTTGGAGTTGTTGCTGTCAGCATACTGCTGTATTTCATCTGCCTTTTTCCTGAGCCAGAAGTTCTGCATCTCTTCGAGCTTTGCCTGCACCTTTCCTTTGATGGAGTTGAAAGTTGCCTTCTTAGAGGCAGATCTGCTGTCTTGCTGGTACGCTCTGTGGGCTTTACGCTTCTCGTCAAGCAGCTTTTGGATGTCCTCATCGTTTTCATCGAAGCAGTCTTGGTGTTTGTGCATGTTCTGGCCCAGATGAGTGAGTAAGGTGTCGTACACCATGTCTCTGAAAGCTGCCCAGTCTTCTTCTGTTCCGTACGCCCCGAGGTCGAGCTGACTAAGCTTGCTGTCCAGGTCCTCACTGAGGTTCTGTCGCACAGAGTGCTGTTCCAGGTTGCTGACATTGAGTCGCTTGTTTGCCTTTTTCCCTTGTGGACACCGTTTGGGCTGGATGTGCATGTTGAGCTTTGAGAGAATGAGTCTGTGATCTGTCCAGCAGTCCGTGCCACACATCACCTTCATCACTCTAACATCCTGCCTGTCTCTTCCTATCACAATGATGTAATCGATCAGATGCCAATGCTTGTTATGTGGATGCATCCAGGAGGTCTTGTTGCGATTTGGCAAGCGGTAGACAGTATTAGTGATTAGAAGGTCATGAGAGGTGCACGTCTTCAACAGGAGAAGACCGTTGCTGTTGCACTTTCCAACTCCATTTCTCCCAAGGACTCCCTCCCATGTCTGGTAGTCTGTACCAACTCTGGCATTAAAGTCTCCAAGAACAATGAGTTTGTCCTCCTTCGGTACGCCTTCAATGAGAGTCTCTAAGTCCTCATAAAATTTGTCTTTGATTTCATCTGGGTTTGTCATGGTTGGGGCACATGCACTGATGAATGTGGCATGGCGTTTTCCTCGGAGGGGGAGCTGCAGGGTCATAAAGCAGTCATTGGTTCCTTTGGGGAGGCTGGTAAGCATGCTGATCAGATCGGATCTGATCGCGAAACACACTCCTGCTTCATGGCATTCTTCGCTGCCTCGGCCACCCCAGAAAAAGGTGTAGCTGGCTTTGACTTCTGTCAGCTGACCTTTGTCTGTAAACTTGGTCTTGCTCAGAGCTGCAATGTGGATGTTGTACCTGCTGAGTTCTCTTGCGACAAGTGCTGTCCATCTCTCAGGTTTGACCGCTTTGCAGCTGTCCATGAGCATTCGCACATTCCAAGTGCCAATGGTGAGTGATGTCACCTTAGTTGATTTCTTCTGAGAATTTTGACTGCTAGGGTGGGATCCTTGCCAGCCACGGCTTGCTGGCCAGGGTGTAGCGAAGCAGGCTATGTTTAGGGCACCTTTTCTAGCCCCTTACTCAGGCCATGGAAGTGAGCAGAGCGAATCCTAAAGAGGGCTGCTCAGACACCCAGGGGGCTGCCGAACTCCACTGCTGCTTCAGTTCAGTAGAGAGTGACCCTATGCCCTGGGCCACCTGTGTGTGGGATTGTGACTACAGCTTCCAGTGTATCCGCACCTGCTGCTTCGTCACTTGCCCATCGTCACAGGACTTGGAGGGAGGGGGTGAGAAGGGAATTTGGGGGTGGGGGGTGGGGGCGATATCTTGACTTGCATGTGAATTTGATTTAAGTGAGGGAGAGTTGTGCAGGGTTGTCAGCCTCACTCTCTCGTCCTAGCCTATCTGGATCCAGTGGCAAGACATAGTCAAGATGGCTGGAGATAGGTTAGGATGCAGTGGATGGCCAGCAGTGTCCTACGTGTCTCACTGTGCCCTAGTTGCACTTCACAACGCTTTGCTGGGTCTGCCTTCCTGCCCATTGAGCCAATCTGGTGGTTTCCTCTGTGCAGTCCAGGTCCATTCTATGCACGCGTAGGTAGACAAGCCCTACCTCACCGAGGGTTTCAAACCCGTCAACTACCGTCACCTGGTTTCACCCGCCATTCGAAGCAGTTTACTGGGGTGTGGCCACTGTTGCATGCAAACAGCTACTTGGAGCCACAGGTGAGAGCTGAGTGCCAAGTGGGAACCAAAGTGGACTGACCACCTGGAGGTGCGACTGTTGCCCTGTCAGAGGTACTACCCCTCCCTGGCACTCCATAAACCCCCTTGGACATCTACCACACCTGCCTCACCCGCAGAGCCATCAACCCTGCAGGTGACACCTCCCATCCCTCACACTCCCTCTTCAGCCTCCTGCCCTCAGAGAGAAGGTATCGGAGCCTCTAGGCCCACTCTACAAGACTGCTAAATAGCTTTGGCCATTTTTCAAAATAGTCTTCCCTTTGGTCCACACACTTCTGCCATCAGTGTTGCAGTGCTTGGATCCCTGCAGTTGAAAAATAAACCACATTTGGTCAAATTTGACCACTATGAACTTTTCTGCCCCCGCCACCCGGTATATGGTCAGGTGACGATAGTTGAACAAAGATTCCAAGGGGGGTTAGAATTTATAGAAAATAAACTATCAAAACTGGCCAGGTGGACTGTCCCACCTCCTAACAAAGCTAATGCTAATGGATAGATGTAACATCACAAGTGAGTGTTTTTAAGAGAAGTTCTTTTGATATGTCAAAATCAAGTGATCAATAGATAACATTCCAGAGGGTTAAAATCTACAAAGCACAATTTTTTATTCATTTACCTCTTTAAACTACTCAAACTGACTGAAATGTTTACAATGTTCTATTAGGAAATGATGTCTAACCTGTGTGAATTCTCAAGTGCCTTGACAAATTACTCTTTTGACTGTAACATTTCCCACATGTTTCACAAGAATATGGCTTCTCACCTGTGTGTGTTCTTATATGGTTTAGCAAACCATCCTTTTGACTGAAACATTTCATACAGGTTTCACATGAAAATGCTTTCTCATGTGTGTGATTTTTCATGTGGTGGTACAAATTACTACTGTCGCTAAAACTCTTCCCACAGCTTTTACAACAAAATGGCTTCTCACCTGTGTGAGTTCTCATGTGGCGTGAAAAACTGCTACTGTTGCTCCAACTCTTTCCACAGATTTCACAAGAAAATGGCTTCTCACCAGTGTGAATTCTTACATGTTTCAACAAATCACCCCTTTGGTTGAAGCTTTTTCCACAGGTTTCACAAGAATACGGCTTCTCACCTGTGTGAGTTCGCATGTGTTTTAACAAAACACTCCTTTGACTGAAGCTTTTTTCACAGGTTTCACAGACATATGGCTTCTCTCCAGTATGAGTTCTCATGTGTCTTAACAAAACACCCCTTTGACTGAAGCTTTTACCACACGTTTTGCAAGAATATGGCTTTTCTCCTGTGTGAGTTTTCATATGAACTGATAAATACGTTTTATGTTGGAAACTTTTTCCACATGTTTTACAGGAAAATGGCTTCTCACCCATGTGAATTTTCAAATGGATGGACAAACCACCCCTCTGACTGAAGCTTTTTCCACAAGTTTCACAAGAATATGGCTTCTCACCCGTGTGAGTTCTCACATGTTTAACCAAATTACCCCTTTGACTGAAGCTTTTCCCACAGATTTCACAAGAAAATGGTTTCTCCACTGAAGTCACTTGTAACTTTTCAGTTCCACTTTGGTCATCATCACTGCTCTCAGATAAGGAAGTGCTGTCAGTGAGAAACCGCTCATCTTCTGGATTTTGTGCACTGTAATTATGTTCTTCACATATAGCCACAGCCTCTTCAATCAGTATAAAATTCTCTGTGTTCCAGCTGCTGCAGCCTTCATTCTCTTCCTCTTTAACCTGTGGGGAATGTGGTTGCACCTGGTCCAGACTGGAGCTGCTCTCCTGGTTCCAGAGCTGCTGGTCAGAGAGAATCTCCTTCTCCTTATAGACATGGTGATGAGGGAGTTCTGGAGAGGGAAAAGAAAAGAAAAATAGAACTGATATGATAGAAAAAATACACAGAAGCAGCATAAACCAGTTACAACACAGACGCTGATGTTTTAGAAACTTAAATTGAATTATACCTTACAATTCAGTTTTAGTCCATTTTCTTGTATTTTATACAGACTGTTTAAGGCTGATTGAGTCAGCTGAAATATGCACAGCAATATTATAGTCATCTACAGATTTATCAAGAGTTATTGGTCAAACATTTATATTTTGATAAAATTCAAACAATAACTTGTGTTATTGTATTCACTACTTAGTCTAAGATTGAGACTTTTACAGTAAATACAACAACAATTTCATGTAAGAAGTTAGCCCCATTTCACTAAGAAATTAATTCTTTTATGGCATTTATTTTGAAACATGCTGTGACTTTTTGCACAATGACTGCTACATTTAAAGGGGTCATTGACTGCACTTTTTACACATTTTAACAGTTCACTCATGTCTTAATGAAGTGCTTGTGACATACAGTATTTTGTTCACATTTTCTTCTGCTTTTTGTTTTTCTTGGCTTTTCTTCAAACGCTCTCATTCAAAGCCTGTCACTTTAAGAAACAAACTTCAGCTGTTCAACTCCACCCTCCCTTTTACATCAGTTAGCAGTCCAACTTGGGCAATGTCTCGCTTCGCGGTACTCTGCTCCTCTCCCACAGTGAAGCGGAGGAATGCCCCGTCACGAAGCGGCTCTGCTGAGAATAGCAAGATTACAAGAAAAGCTGTAAATTTATGAAAAAGGTACAAATTTACATGAAAAAAATCTTTACACCAAAACCGTTAAATCTGAATGTAATGATAAATGTTGTAAAATAAATTGAAATAGCCTCATGTTGTAAAAAAAAAAAAGCCTGGAATTTCCCCATTGTGGGACTAATAAAGGCTTATCTTAGCTTCCTTGCAATGCACTTGATTTATAATATCACATTATTTTGTATACTTAGTTCTTTTATGGAAAATAAAATTTGACCCAAAGGACACCCAAGCTGGGGCTCAAACTCACAGACTCTTCTATCAGAGTCTGGCACTCTACTCATGTCACTAATTCTGTGCTACTTATGAAGGCATGTGCCTGCATCTTCGGGCTGAAGCGACGTGAGGCACATTATGGACCGCAGACTGGTGAACCAGGAGGTAAAAGGGATGGTTATTAGGGTGACTAAGATCTGAAGAAATTATTATAAACCGCGCTCGATTCGAGCTTCCTGTTACTAGTGTTAGCTTTGGGGCTAATAACTCACTTTCATATACAGTGGTGTGAAAAAGTGTTTGCCTGATTTCTCTTTTTTTTTTTAATATATGTTACACTTAAATGTTTCAGATCATCAAACAAATTTAAATATTAAAGACAGGACAAGTAAACACAAAATGCAGTTTTTAAATGAAGGTGTTTATTATTAAGGGTTAAAAAAAAATCCAAACCTACATGCCGTGTGTGAAAAAGTGAGCCCCTCCCCGTTAAAACATAAATTAACTGTGGTTTATCACATCTTTGGAAAGCTGAGTTCAATTTCTCTAGCCACACCCAGGGCTGATAACTGGCACACCTGTTCTCAATCAAGAAATCACTTAACCCTAGAACACTAATGTCAGGTGATTTTCGCCCGATGTTAGTAACCTGATAGTGTTGCAAACTTTAACGTTAGTGTTGTAGGGTTTAATATGACCTGCCTGACAAAGTGAAGTAAACCAAAAGATCCTCAAAAGCTAGAAATCATGCTGCAATCCAAAGAAATTCAGATCTATCAGTCTGGAAAAGGTTATAAAGCCATTTCTGAAGCTTTGGGACTCCAGCAAACCACAGTGAGAGCCATTATCCACAAATGGCGAAAACATTGAACAGTGGTGAACCTTCCCAGGAGTGGCCGGCCGACCAAAATTACCCCAAGAGCACAGCAACGACTCATCCAAGAGGACACAAAAGACCCCACAATAACATCCAAAGAACTGCAGGCCTCACCTGCCTCAGTTAAGGTCAGTGTTCATGACTCCACTATAAGAAAGAGACTGGGCAAAAATGGCCTGCATGGCAGAGTTCCAAGACGAAAATCACTGCTGAGCAAAAAGAACATAAAGGCTTGTCTCAGTTTTGCCAGAAAACATCTTGATGATCCCCAAGACTTTTGGGAAAATAATCTGTGGACTGGCAAGACAAAAGTTGAACTTTCTGAAAGGTGTGTGTCCCTTTACATCCTGGCGTAAAAGTAACACAGCATTCCAGAAAAGGAACATCATACCAACATTAAAATATGGTGGTAGTAGTTTGATGGTCTGGGGCTGTTTTGCTGCTTCAGGACCTGGAAGATTTACTGTGGTAAATGGAACCATGAATTCTGCGGTTTACCAAAAAATCTTGAAGGAGAATGTCCGGCCATCTGTTTGTGACCTCAAGCTGAAGAGCACTTGGGTTCTGCAGCAGGACAATGATCCAAAACACACCAGCAAGTTCACCTCTGAATGACTTAAGAAAAACAAAATGAAGACTTTGGAGTGGCCTAGTCAAAGTCCTGACCTGAATCCCACTGAGACGCTGTGGCATGACCTTAAAAAGGCGGTTCAAGCTGGAAAACCCTCCAGTGTGGCTGAATTACGACAATTCTGCAAAGATGAGTGGGCCAAAATTCCTCCACAGTGCTGTAAAAGACTCATTGCCAGCTATCGCAAGTGCATGAATGCAGTTGTTGCTGCTAAGGGTGGCCCAACCAGTTATTAGGTTTAGCAGGCAATCACTTTTTCTACACAGGACCATGTATGATGATGATCCACTACCTTCACCAGATGGTGATTTTGAGGTTGGTGCATTATGTCATTCTAGACACTGTGACAAGTAGCATACATAGGTTTTCAGCTAATGCAAAACTTGCCTCAGATTTTACTTGCCTTGACCCTAAAAACTTTGCCAAATAAGGACAAATAGGCTTCCCAGTTTAGCATTTAATGAGATGAGCAAACGTCTGTTGAAGTTTGAGGACAGAGCTACTGTTGGCACATTACACGCTTCCGCCCTCCCAAGAGAGTAGACGCTTTTTTCTTCTCTCCTGCTGACTTTTTCCTCCCCTCCTACTACTGGATCCCAGCTTGCTGTTGTCTGTCTGCGTCTAACTGCGACCGCCGAAAAGAAATTATGGAGTTAATAAGCTGGGCTTTGAACACAATTGACACTATTTTTTCAACAAGGAAAAGTGCTCCGGGGGAAGCTGTCTGCCCCGCTGGAACGGCTCCAGTGGGCTATTTATGTGACACAGGTAATTGGAAAATGCTGTGTCTCTCTAATCTCTCTATCGAAGATATTGAAGATTTGTTTATCTTCGTAATCTTGGTGATTGGGATAATTCTGATTGGGACGGGAATTGTCTTGGTTTACCGCAAATTGCTGAAGATGGATTCAACCTATCAAAATGCTGGCCAGGCGAGGTGCATCCAACAAATTGAAAAACTGGAGAAGACCCTGATAGCGACTACTGGAGAACTGTCTCGTAAGGTGGATTACATCATGGGTTCGCTCAGGTCTTTCCACGACGAATTCAAAGCTGCGCAATGAAGGATTAATGTACTGAATCTACAGAAGAAATACAAGTCTTCTCTGTGATCAGTCCTATTTGGCATTATTATTCCCCATGAAAATTCCTCCTGGCTGTCTGCAGACTGTGTTTTTTTTCAAAATCATGAGCACAAGGCCTTGGACAGCCAGCTGCAGCGCCAGATAAGACTGGGCGCCAGACAGACAAAACATCTTCTGCCAAGGGTCCTTGGGTCTCTCTTATTATCATCAACACTGCTCAACACCGCACACACATTGATTCATGAACTGAATAAAGATATACTGTACACTGCTCTCTTGTGTCTTGTGAAATTCTGAGTGTAGCGAATGTATGTGCATTGTGAGCTTTTTTTTTCCTTGAACTCTTAATATTGATTAAGTATGTAACCAGTATTTTGAATCAATGATTTTTTTGCTCCTTCCCATTGTATTATCTTTATGCTTCCTGTATCCTCCTGCTGATAGGCGCGTTTCAGATGCGCCGCGGCACGGAAATGCAGGTCATTACTGTGTCAAGTCAAATTCTCTCGTATGTTATCAGTGTTCTGTTAATGTACTTGGCAATAAATCCTTTTCTGATTCTGATTCTGATTCTGATTCTGAGTTGTCAAGTCTGGCATCCCAGTGGGAGCGACTGAAGAAGTCTCCTCTGGAGGGTTACAATGTCAGAACAAGGATTGAGATGCCACGAAGAGATGAAGAGGATAGAGATGAGCCATGGGATATGGAACCAGAGGTAGAATTGGCGAGCAGGATCTGTTCTTTCTGCAAAACTGTACCATCTGTGTCCATCTCATCCTTTCAGAAGATAACTTGCTGATTGATGCCTACCATGTAATTGGACTGACATACAAGTTTTTGTTGACAATGTCAATTACTCAAGTTACATGTGAGTGAAGCATTTCTCCTGTGAAGTTTGTGAAGAACAGGCTGAGAAGCTCACTGACTCAGGAGCATTTAGAGGCTTTCTTGCTTATGAAGACCAAAAAAGAAATTCTCATGTCTATAGATGATGAGACAGTGATCAACAAAGTAGCAGAAAGCAGTTCACTGCTTAGCCCACAGCTGATTCTGTAGGCCTTACAGTAGCTCCTAAGCAGTGCAACAACATCAACAAAGCACCCCGTTATTGGCTGTTATGACTGAGATGATAGTTGCCATAGCTGTTTTTTCAGGGTTCCTACTGAGTGCAGAGTTGTTCCAAGCATTGTGGCCACTCAGGCTGTGGGGAAGTCCCATTCACCCAATCAAATGTTGATGCAACATCACAATAATTTTGGAGACATTATTTTAAGGTAAAAAAAAAAAAAAATACATAGCATTGCTTTAACCATTTTCAGTGCAGAGTGAAGGGGGATTTTGTTTTTTCAGTTTGTCAATTTTCTTCCAATTTGTCTTTATTGAGTTATAATGAAGAGAAATGTTTAAGTTCTATATAGTTCTATAATAATAATAATAATAATAATAATAATAATAATAATAATAATAATAATAATAAAAAGCTACAGGAGAGAAATTGAACTTTATTATCACACCCCCTCCAAAAAAAAAAAGAAAAAAAAAAGGTGGGCCAGTCTTGGGCATGAAACTGCCAGACTGAAAATTGGTCCCACTCCAGCCCTGGTCTGACATATTTTTACTTTTACTAACCTTTCTTTTCTAACCATGTTTCAAAGGCCCCTGATTCTGGATAGGGTTGCTCCTCCTCCTCCTCTTGAAAGTCTACAAGTACTACATGGAGTTCCTGCCATTCCTCTTTGATCTGTAGGGACTGTAGGTTCTCCTGGTCACAGAGCTTCTGGTCCTGTTCCTGGCAGACGTGTTCCTCTGTGAGTTCTGAAAGGGCCAACAGATGAGAAAATGTTTCAAAATAATAATCACAGAGACGAGAGGAAAACATTGGAACAGATTTGATGTCAACAGCTCCAGTAGATCAGCTGTTACTGTTCTTTTCTCCTTTACTCTGTCACAGCTTGATGGGTTGGTGTCGTGAATCAACGCTCTGCTCGGATTCTATGAGGACCGATGATATTTTTGTTCCTTTTGTTTAACAACACTCAGTTTTGTAAACTTTTATTCTGGAACAGTAATCAGGCTGAATCACAGAGGTAAAAATAACCATATATTCCCACACACAGACAGTAGTTTGGTGGGCGCCCAGGTCTATCAACAATTTATTTTTCTGTAGCAGATGTTTTCAGTTCCTGCAAGGTCACACTCATATTTACTTATCTCGATGTATAAAATACTGCCAGTCCTAAAAAGCATGTGAACCTTTTGGAATGGCCTCATTTTCTGCATTAAATGGTCTTCAGAGTGTACATCTAAGTTCCAAGTATAGACAAACACAATGTGCTTAACCTCATACTACACAAACAATTAGAATATTTCATGTCTTTATTGAGGTTTTGCAGTCACGTGACCTCCGGCAGTGATCCGTGTGTTATGTATGGAAATACCTGGGTGATGAATGAGGCAAGATGAAGTTGGCGAACACAGCTTTATTGATGTAACTGGACAGTAGCGGTTACATGGCAGGCACCTGGCGTGGGCGCCAGTCAAAGAGACCGTAAGATGGTGGCCCGCCCACTATATAGAGCAGTGGGGTGACGTGACAGGAAGTCCACGTCACCACACTGCACTTCAAAATAAAGTGCCACATTTCCCAAAACCACATTTCCCCGTCTCCCTTAGAAAAGTCCAAAATCACACCCAAATCACGCTCTAAAATAATGAAAACTAATGTGCTAAACTGGCCTAACACACTCACTCAAAACAACCTAGAGTAGGGCTGGTGGGTGGACTGCTGCACAGCCCGCACGGCATGGTGGATTATTCTGGATTATTCAGCCATGTGGCCCGTACGGATGAACTCAACAGTCTGCCAGAACCGTTGGACTTCAGCTGGATCCCCAAAGTACCTGTCCACACAACAGGTATGTAAACCATAATAAACTTCACCTTTAAAACTCATGAAAATTCTTCATTAGATTTCATGAGAGTTGGAGCTAACATTAAGCTAATGCCACCCACCCACAAACCAGTTATTACTGTCTATTACCAAATTTGTGGCTTTTTTTTTTTTTAGCATTAATCAATATTTTTCATGATGTGGCTGCAACAGATAATGGAGTCAGTTTGTCTTGGCCTGTCCTTGCCACTGATAATACCTCTATCTGCCAAGAATGTGTCGCTAGTCCAGCAAAAGCTAGCGGTACTCAAATACCGCTATGTTCATGTAAATAATGAGTTTTCTTTCAACTCAAAGCTTAGTTATGGAGTTCCACAGGGATCTGTGCTAGGTCCTACTCTTTTTAGTTTATATATGCTTCCGTTAGGCAACATTATTAGAAAGCACTGTATACATTTTCATTGTTATGCGGATGACACACAATTATACCTGTCAATGAAGCCAGATGATAGTAATCAATTAGCCAAGTTAGAAGCCTGTCTTAAGGAAATCAAAGCTTGGATGACTTGTAATTTCCTGCTATTAAATTCAGATAAGACTGAAGTCATTCTTGTTGGTCCAAAAAACCTTAGAAATTCCTTTCCAAATCAAACTTTCAGTTTGGATGTGGTTACTCTTTCTCTTAATAGCTCTGTGAGGAACCTTGGAATTATTTTTGATCAGGATTTGTCCTTCAATTCACATATTAAATTTGTTTCTAAGACTGCCTTCTATCATTTGCGTAATACTGCCAAGATTAGGAGCATCTTGTCTCAGAGTGATGCTGAGAAACTGATCCACGCTTTTGTTAGCTCGAGATTAGATTATTGTAATTCTTTATTATCAGGCTGTCCTAAAACATCTTTAAAAAGTCTTCAGCTGATCCAAAATGCTGCAGCAAGAGTTTTAACAGGTACTAGAAAGAGAGATCATATCTCTCCGGTTCTGGCCTCCCTTCATTGGCTTCCCATAGAGTTTAGAATTAAGTTTAAAATCCTTCTTCTCACTTACAAAGCTCTAAACAATCAGGCTCCTTTTTATTTAAAAGATCTGATACTACCGTATTATCCTAACAGAGCACTATGCTCCCAAAATGCAGGATTACTTGTAATACCTAGAATCTCCAAAAGTACAATGGGAGGCAGAGCCTTCAGTTATCAAGCTCCTCTCCTGTGGAACCAGCTGCCAATCTGGATTCGGGAGTCAGACTCGATCTCTGTTTTTAAGAATAGGACTAAAACCTACCTTTTTGATATAGCCTACAATTAGGGAGGTATCATGTGTTTCTGAACCCTCCCTTAGTTATGCTGCTAATAGGTTTAGTCAGCTGGGGGACCTCCAGTAATGCACTGGGCCTCACTCCTTTCCTCACTCTCAATGAAATATTTTTTTTGCTGGTCAGGACTCTGTCAATCCTAGCATTCCTTTAGAGCTTACTAGTCAGGACTTTATGAACTTTTTCAATAATAAAATTTCATCCATCAGAGATAAAATCAATCAGATTCTTCCCACAGTTAACTTAAATACTGTAACTACTACAACTCCTTCTATTGATGTCTGTCTTGATGAGTTTACTCCAATCGACCTTTGTGAGTTAGACAAAATAGTTTCCTCATCCAAACCTTCAACTTGTCTTTTAGACCCTATTCCTACCAGGTTATTTAAAGAAGTCTTCCCACTTATTGGTAGCCTTATTCTTCATATAATCAATTCTTCATTAACTTTAGGCCATGTACCGCAGGCTTTTAAAACGGCTGTAATTAAACCCTTACTCAAAAAGCCAACGCTAGATCCAGGAGCTTTAGTTAACTATAGACCAATCTCTAATCTCCCTTTCATTTCAAAAATCTTAGAAAGAGTTGTTGCTACGCAATTATTTGACCACCTTCAGGGAAATGGTTTACTTGAAGAGTTTCAGTCTGGGTTTAGAATCCATCATAGTACTGAAACAGCCTTAGCGAAGGTCACTAACGACCTCCTCATTGCATCTGATAATGGACTAGTTTCTGTACTTGTCCTTTTAGACCTTAGTGCAGCTTTTGATACTATCGATCATAATATTCTACTTGATAGATTAGAACACTATGTTGGACTTAATGGAACTTCGTTGCAGTGGTTTAGATCTTATTTATCTGATAGGTTCCAGTTTGTTCATGTAAATAATGAGTTTTCTTTCAACTCAAAGCTCAGTCATGGAGTTCCACAGGGATCTGTGCTAGGCCCTACTCTTTTTAGTTTATATATGCTTCCGTTAGGCAACATTATTAGAAAGCACTGTATACATTTTCATTGTTATGCGGATGACACACAATTATACCTGTCAATGAAGCCAGATGATAGTAATCAATTAGCCAAGTTAGAAGCCTGTCTTAAGGAAATCAAAGCTTGGATGACTTGTAATTTCCTGCTATTAAATTCAGATAAGACTGAAGTCATTCTTGTTGGTCCAAAAAACCTTAGAAATTCCTTTCCAAATCAAACTTTCAGTTTGGATGCGGTTACTCTTTCTCTTAATAGCTCTGTGAGGAACCTTGGAGTTATTTTTGATCAGGATTTGTCCTTCAATTCACATATTAAATTTGTTTCTAAGACTGCCTTCTATCATTTGCGTAATATTGCCAAGATTAGGAGCATCTTGTCTCAGAGTGATGCTGAGAAACTGATCCACGCTTTTGTTAGCTCGAGATTAGATTATTGTAATTCTTTATTATCAGGCTGTCCTAAAACATCTTTAAAAAGTCTTCAGCTGATCCAAAATGCTGCAGCAAGAGTTTTAACAGGTACTAGAAAGAGAGATCATATCTCTCCGGTTCTGGCCTCCCTTCATTGGCTTCCCATAGAGTTTAGAATTAAGTTTAAAATCCTTCTTCTTACTTACAAAGCTCTAAACAATCAGGCTCCTTTTTATTTAAAAGATCTGATACTACCGTATTGTCCTAACAGAGCACTACGCTCCCAAAATGCAGGATTACTTGTAATACCTAGAATCTCCAAAAGTACAATGGGAGGCAGAGCCTTCAGTTATCAAGCTCCTCTCCTGTGGAATCAGCTGCCAATCTGGATTCGGGAGTCAGACTCGATCTCTGTTTTTAAGAATAGGGCTAAAACCTACCTTTTTGATATAGCCTACAATTAGGGAGGGATCATGTGTTTCTGAACCCTCCCTTAGTTATGCTGCTAATAGGTTTAGTCAGCCGGGGGACCTCCAGTAATACACTGGGCCTCACTCCTTTCCTCACTCTCAATGAAATATTTTTTTTGCTGGTCATTAACATTTGTTTGTTCTCTCCCATAGATTGAGTCCCCATTGTGCTGTTTGCTCTCTACATGTCTGTTCTTTTCTTCTTCTCTATCCCCTCACCCCCCAGCCAGTCGCAGCAGATGACTGCCCCTCCCTGAGCCTGGTTCTGCTGGAGGTTTCTTCCTGTTAAAAGGGAGTTTTTCCTCTCCACCGTCGCCAAGTGCTTGCTCACAGGGGATCGCCTGATTGCTGGGGTCTTTCTGCAACTGTGGGGGTTCCCCCTACAGTTGATAGTGCTATGAGATGACTGTTGTTGTGAAATGGCGCTATATAAATAAAGTTGAATTGAATTGAATTGAAATACTTTGCAAGCAGTTTCATGAAATGGTCAGTCAGAGAGCAACTCATATCGGCTCAGACGTCGCTCGGGTTAACAAGGTCAGGAGTTCCTGGCAGTGGAAGGCGAATTACAGAGCTGATCAGACCTAAGTGAAACAGTCATTGTCACCCCCGACAGACTGCTATGATGATGATAATGATGATGATGATGAAATAACTAAAAAGTCATTTATTAACTAAAATCACAGCCGTGCTCCTAAACTAAAATACAAAGACATAAATAACCCTGTACCAAAACATGCATAACACACAGAACTATAAACATTTCTCTACAGCACAGTCACTTGGGTGGGAGAGGTAGAACTGGCATGGGGGGGGCCCAGGACAGCCCCCCAGCAAGCGTGTCCCCGGAAGCAGCAAGCCCCTGGGACGATGGCTAATCTTCTGGAGTAGGTCTGACCCTGATGATCTGAGGGCTCTGGGTAGTTCATAATGGACTAGCAGATCTGAAATGTATTTTGGCCCTAAACCATTCAGAGCTTTAAAAGCCAACAGCAGTATTTTGAAATCTATTCTTTGACAGGAAGCCAATGTACAGCTCTGAGGACTGGAGTTATATGATCCACTTTCTTGGTCTTAGTGAGGACTCGAGCTGCAGCATTCTGAACCAACTGCAGCTGTCTGATGGACTTTTTAGGGAGACCTGTGAGGACAGCATTACAGTAGTCCAGCTTACTGAAGATAAATGCATGGACAAGTTTTTCGAGATCCTGCTGAGACATCGGACCGTTAATCCTCGCTATGTTCTTTAAGTGATACTAGACTGACTTTACTACTGTCTTAATGTGGCTGTTAAAATTCAGGTCTGAGTCCAGAATCACACCCAGATTTCTGGCTTGGCTGTTGGTTTTTAGCATCATTGACTGAAGCTGAGTACTAACTCTCAGTCTTTCTCTTTTGGCTCCAAAAACTATTATTTTTGTTTTGTCGTCATTTAACTGAAGAAAATTCAGACACACCCTCTCTTTAATTTGACTAACGCATTTGATCAGGGTTTTAATTGGACCATAGTCTCCTGGTGAGACGGTTATGTAGATTTGGGTATCATCTGCATAATTTGGGTATCATCTGCATAATTATGGTAATATATGTTTGTTGTTTTTTTTATGATTTGAGCTAGTGGGAGCATATCATCATCGTAGCAGTCTGTCATGGGCGACAATGACTGTTTCATTTAGGTCTGATCAGATTCCTCCACACAGCTCTGTCCTTAGCCTTCTGCTGCCAGGAACTCCTGTCTATGTCCAACTTCTTCAAGTTTCTTTTTACAGTGTCTTTAAATCTGAGCCTTGGTCTACCCTGATTGTGTTTGTCCTCGCATAACTGTGAGTAGAGTAACTGCGGAGGGAGACGCTCGTGGTCCATCCTCTCAACATGTCCGAGCCATCTCAGGTTCATCTGTATTAGCATGTCCTCCATTGATGGTAGACCAGCTTGTTTCAACACTTCTATGTTGGTTATCTTGTCTTTCCATGAGATGTTCATTATGGCTCGAAGGTGTCTCATCATGTACGCGTGGAGTTTCTTCACCTGCACTCTGTAGACAGTCCAAGTTTCAGCACCGTACAATAGAGTAGCCAGTACTATCGCTCTGTACACTTTGCATTTCACATGGATAGACACGTCAATTGTTCTACAGTCTCTCCCTCAAGTTTCCAAACACAGCACTCGCTCTTCCCATTCTGAAAGATAGTTCATCCTCCAGCCTAGCATTCTCTGAAACAGTACTCCCTAGATACTTGAAAGTCTTGCACTTGACTAGTGGCTCTGTACCAATGCTGATCTCTTCTGGTAGTGATGTTGATAATTGGAACTTTGGTGGTTGATAAAGGCACTCTGTCTTCTTGATGTTGATTTGGAGGCTGAATTGGCTAGCTGCTCTTGCAAATTTCTCCACTAAGGATTGCATATCTTCCACACTGTGTGCAACTAGAGCACTGTCGTCGGCAAAGAGCATTTCTCTTACTACCTTTATCAATGTCTTACTCTTGGCTTTAAACTGTGCCACACTGAATAGGTCTGCTTCTTTCCTTGTTTGAATGTATACTCCTTCTGAAGTGTCTTTGAAGCCCACCTCAAGCATGGCTGCCAGATATAGTGAGAAGAGTGTAGGTGCCAGCACACACCCTTGTTTCACCCCGTTGCTTACTGAAAAGTCTTTAGATACTGAACCACTCATTGCCATGTTTGCTTGCATACCTGTATGGAGTGCCTCGATCAGGCTGACAAACTTCTCTGTACAGCCATATTCCTTGAGTACCTGCCAAAATCCTTGTCGCGAAACAGTATTGAAGGCTTTACTGAAGTCTATGAAGGCTACATAAAGCGGCATGTTCTATTCGATACACTTTTCTTGAACCTGTTTCAAGCAGAAAATCGTGTCCATTGTGTTTCTTCCACTTCTAAAGCTGCACTGGGTTTCCGGTAGAACATTCTGAGAGATGTGTTCATTGAGTCTGTTCAGTAGTACACGTGAGAGAATCTTACCAACAGTGGCTAGCAGTGATACACCTCAGTAATTTCCACAATCTTTCCTGTCACCTTTCTTGAACAAAGGCAAAATACTTGCATCCTTCCAGTCTTGAGGAACTTTCTGGGCATCCCATATATCTTGGATGAGCTTGTGCAGGCAGTTGGTCAGCTGAACACCACCAAATTTCCATACTTCTGCTGGAATTCCATCCCTTCCTGGAGCTTTACTGTCCTGTGTTGTCCTGATAGCTGCCATTAGTTCATCAAAATTTGGTGGTTCATCCAGACTTGATACAGCTGGCCGCTGCACTAGAGCTTCTTTAGCTTCCAATGAGATCTCCAGGGTTGTTTAGTAGTTGGTCAAAGTCTACAAATCTGTCCAGGATCTTGTTTTTCTCTTGCAAAACCATTTCACCATCCATAGCCTTTAGTTTTTTTTTGTTTTTTTTTTGTTTTTTTTTGTTTTGTTTTTTTTTTGTTACTTATTTGTACCCGTAGGTAGACTTGGTTTGCAGTCTGGTGATAAGCCACCGCTGCTGGTCGCTGCGTGCGCGAGCACCCTAAACCTACATGTTTTTGGTATGCGGGAGGAAACCGGAGAAATCCCGGAGTAAACCCGCGCAACACGGGGAGAACATGCAAACTCCACACAGCTCACTGTTGGTCGGGGGCTGGGATCGAACCCACGATCTCATGATCCCCGCGGTCCCCCGGCCGAGGGTAAAACTGTGCTGCCACAGTGCTAAACCACTGCGCCACCGTGCAGCCTTTAGTTGGATCAATCCTCATGGTTTAGGGCCGTAGATTTCTCTCAAACCTGTGAAGAATGTTTTCATGCCCTTCCTGTCTGCTGCAGTTTGAAGTTCCTCCGCTTTTTCATCCCACCAGTTGGACTTCATCTCTCTGGTGTACTTCTGTAGCTCACTCTGAGCCTTTGAGTATTTCTTCTTCTTCAACCTTATGTTACACTGTAGGTTTTCCTGCCTAGGTATTATCAGTGGCAAGGACAAGCCAAGACAAACTGACTCCAGTATCTGTTGCAGAGACTGACCAGATGATAGGTTTGTTTATCTCTGCTCTTTGTGTAGCACATGTCACAATGCACTGACTGGCACAGTCCACCACAGACTTTGCGACAGATGTGTTTATTTGCCAGGATGTCCAGTCTCACCTCGTGTAACTGGGAGTGGTCCACCACAGGCCTGTGGCAGACATTGTTTTTAGTTCTGCCAGGATGCCCTGTTTCACCCTCCACGCCCTCGGAAGGGTGGGGATGCCGGTTGAGTCACCGACGCCCCGACCCATGAGACAGGTAGTACCGGTTTTCATGGTTATCTGGTAGCAAGCAAGCCAATGCCTAACCTGACAAAAAAAAAAAAAGGAGGGGGGGGAAGTAAGTCTCAGTTAAAAGCTGCCAATTTCTGAGCAAAAAAAGTGGAATTTTATGGGTAAGAAGCTGCAACTTTAGCAAAAAGACAAAAAAGGTGTAAATTTCCAACTGTTTACAACCTAAAACGCTGCAAATATAAGATTAAGGCCAAAAACATGCAGGTTAGGTTAATTGGAGACTCTAAAAGTGGCCCTAGATGTGAATGTGTGTGTGAATGGTAAAGGGACAGCACTGTACTGTCGCTGCTTCATCCATCCAGGTGGATGCCCTCAATTTTCCCTCTGGGGATCAATAAAGTATACAAAAAAAAAAAAAAATTGAGTAGAATGCTGCAAGTTTAAGCTTTTTTTAAAACTACAAATTCAAGAGTAAGAAAAGTTCTAAATTCATGAGGAAAAAGCTGCAAAATTATGAATAATAAAAATCTGCAAATTTTCAAGTAAGAAGCTGCACATTTCTGAGTAAAATGGCCCTAACTCTGCAGAAAAATCCTGCAAATTAATGAGAAAAATCCTCACAGTTACAAAAGAATGTTTCTAATTTACATGAAAAAGGATGCAATAAATTGGCATGTGTTGGGCATTTTTTTAAATGACAGCCGTGAGGAGGAACTAAGCGGTGGTGTTCGGAGGTGTTAAATCCTGCAGATCTGCACTCATCAGTAGGGAAAAGGAGAAGAGTGGAAGCATATAGATGTTGAAAAGCAAAAGTCCCAAAATGGAACCTTGGGGAATTCCACAGGTTGTTTTTGTTCGCTCAGATTTATAGTTACCTTTTGACACAAAATAGTCCCTGTCTTTTTAATAGGACTCAAACCAGCTAAGTGCTGTACCAGAAAGTCCCACCCATTTTTTCAGCTGGTCTAGTAAGATGTTATGGTCGGCCATGTCGAATGCAGCACTGAGGTCCAGGAGGACCAAGACTGAAATGTTGCCACTATCTGTATTGGAGTGGATGTCATTAAGGACCTTAACTGGAGCTGTCTCAGTGCTGTGGTGTAGCTGAAAACCTGACTGGAAGACATCAAAACAGTTATTTAATGACAGGAAGTTGTACAATTGCTGAAAAACACATTTTTCTATTATTTTACTAAGAAAAGGGGAGGTTTGATATGGACCTATAGCTGTTAATGAGTGAGGTGTCTAGGTTGCTCTTTTTCAGAAGTGGCTTGATAACAGCTGTTTTTAAGCACTGAGAGGAGACACCTGAAGACACCTTGTAGAGACATATTTATGATCTATAGTAGATCTGAGGCCATACAATATGAAACGTTTTTTAAAAACCCTGTTGGGAGAGTATCAAGGCAGCAGGTAGTGGCTTTCAGGTGGCGTATGATGTCATCCAAGTTTTTATGATTAATTAGAAAAAAAATTTCTATGGTGTTTATGTCTGTAGTCATGAAGTGTTTTGAGCGGCTGGTGTCCCAGGACATCAGGGGCCGTCTTCCCACCTCCTTCAACCCCCACCAGTTTGCCTACAGGGAGAACTGGTCTATGGAAGATGCCATCGCCACCACACTCCACAGAGTGCTGAGCCAACTGGAGAACCCAAGGAGCTATGTGAGGATGCTCTTTGTGGACTACAGCTCAGCTTTCAACACCATCATCCAAGACATCCTGATCAATATTCTGCACCTCCTCCAGATCCCTCCCTACCTGCTCCTGGATAAAATACTTTCTCACCAACCACCCACAAACAGTCAGACTTGGTCCCCATCACTCCTCCACACTGTCTCTCAGCACTGGCTCTCCCCAGGGCTGCATGCTAAGCCCACTGCTGTACTCCCTGTACATCACTGACTGTATTCCAACCCACCCAACCACCGTCACTGGGAAGTATGCGGACAACACCACCATGGTTGGGCTCATCACCGATGACGATGAGATGGCATACAGGGCGGAGGTAGAGAATCTGTTGCTGTGGTGCCAAGCAAACAACTTGAAACTGAAAGTCCAAAAGAACCAAAGAACTCATACTGGACTTCAGGAAGAACAGACAGGACCCCCCCCCCCGCCTTCCCCCTCATAAATGGTGACCGCATGGAAACTGTCCCCACCTTCAGGTTCCTGGGCACCCACATCTCCTCTGACCTCTCCTGGACTGTCAACATCAAGGCCCTGGTGAAGAAAGCCCGGCAGTGGCTGCACTTCCTCTGTGTCCTGAAGAAGAACAACCTGGACCAGAAGCTGCTGCTGGCCTTCTACCACTGCTCAGTGGACAGCGTGCTCACCTACTGTCTGGTTGTGTGGTACGCCGGCGCCACGGCCAAGAACAGGAAGGCTGTGCAGAAGGTCATCAACACCGCCCAAAAAATCATCGGCGGCCCTCTGCCGTCCCTGGAGGACATCTCCATATCCTCCTGTCTCAGAAATCAAGGCCATCACAGGAAACCCCTCACATCCTGCCCACCACCTGTTTGACCTGTTTCCCTCTGGATGACAGTTCAGATCGATCAGGTCCCACACCTCCAGACTGACAAACAGTTTCTTCCCCTGGGCCATCTGGACTGCAAACAGTCAGAGGCCCCACCCCCTCTCTCTGAACGCTCACATGCACACAACTAAGGACCTTTTTAATTATCATAACACACCTGTCTTTTCACTCCGTACTTTCATGTACATTGACCCATCTGTGAAACCACTACCATTCCTGTGTATATTTTCCATAATCCTTAGGCTATTTTATTCAATCGTGTGTTCTGCACTCTGCACTCTTATGTACATAGCCCCATCTGTGAAGCTACTACCATACCTGTGTATATACCTGTGGGCTATTTTTATTTCTATTTCAGTTGTATGTTTAATCGTGTATTCTGTAACTGTGTTTTATCAAATCCTTCTCTCTTACTTTATTGTGCAGTAGCCTGGTGGAGCACCCACAATTTTGTTGTATTGTACAACTGTACAATGACAATAAAGTCTATTCTATTTTATTCTAAATCCAGATTTTATTCTTTATGATTTTATGTATAGAGCTCGCCAGTGTGATGTGTTTACCAAAGTGACCAAGTGCATTGTGGGAAAAGTAGCCCGATGGTAGTTCGCTGAGATTACTTCTACACCTAGCATCACAACAAAGCAGACATGGGAAAGTATTGCTGTGTTGTAAACTGCAACAGTCGTTCCCACAACCACTGTGGGAAAAAGATAAATGACGGAATAGACTTTTATCGTTTTCCAACATGGAAGAAAAAAAAGCACAGCCCACATTTCGGATATAGCCAACAGGTGACGCTTACCCTGGATTGCAGCCATGAGAAGACCCAACAACTTTCAACCACATTCCTTTATCAATGGTGGTATGTTCAAAGCATTTTCATAAAGGTAAGTTACGATTTACTGTATATAACTCTGTTGTTGCTGAGTGGTTAAAACTTGCTTAGTCATAACATTTTGCCTACATTAGCAGTGTTATGCTAAACAAAGACTCCGATATCAGAGAAGCTAGAAAAAGTACATCACGACACACTTCCTAATGTGTAAGTGGCTGAATTTGTTCTACACCTAGTAAGTATTTTCTTCCTGTTGTCTTTGCTGTTACAGGTAGACCAGCTTATGAAATGCTAGAGTGTGATTTTGGCTGGGCACCTTCTCTAAACTTCGGGCATGCAGAGGTTCAAGCTACCACTCAACAGGTTGAACTGCTTATGCAAAATGTAGACACTGACATGTTTTTGGTATGGTTTACCCCTTCAGACATAATGTCTAACTGCTTTGTAACAATTTGAAAATAAAGTACACAGTGGCTTACAAACTCCAGCTCTTTATTAATAAGGTGCAAAATTCTGAGCATAATTTAAGTTGTGGAAAACACTGTACAAAATATGTGCAAAGCGCAGTCAAAAAATGGGTCTTTTTTGGCTGTAATACTTTTCAAAAGTTTTGTAAAATGTGGAACACTTTCAAGTCACAAAGAAAGCCTATAATAAAAAAGAATATATAAAATGACATGCATCAATGTTTTTATGCATCTGCTGTTTTTATTGCTGTTGTGGTGTTTATTGTTTCCCTGATACCCCTACCCCTCCTTATTTTATATGGCCCCGCTTGTGTGCCTGAAATAAAGATTAATTATTATATTATTTATGTCTTTCACACACCAATGCTATACTATATAACCAGACTCATGCTATAGTATTATTCTAGTGTGCACATGACGGCTGCTGTGGGGCTGCTGCTTGACTGAGTCCACATCCTAGATGGAACCACTGGATTGCACAGTTCTGGTTATCCCAGGCAACCATGTCATCCAGGTCTTCTGGCAGCCTGAAGTACACCACACTTCTGCACGTTCATGTTCCTGTCTTTTTGGATTGTGTGTGGTACCTGGCTGTAATGTCATTAGACGTCATTTTTGGGGCTTCTGGGTGGG
This sequence comes from Pholidichthys leucotaenia, assembly GCA_020510985.1. Taxonomy (NCBI): domain Eukaryota; kingdom Metazoa; phylum Chordata; class Actinopteri; order Cichliformes; family Pholidichthyidae; genus Pholidichthys; species Pholidichthys leucotaenia. Next base: position 1,450,236 of record JAJAQF010000046.1, on the reverse strand, counting down.
TTTATCCACTGCAGCTTCCCTCCTTTGTGTAGTGGGGTCAGGGTCAATCCAATTGCCTGTGACATTTGTTGGTGTGACATTCCCCCCCAAACGTACAGCTGTATCAATTTTGTACAACAGTGCTGCAACACGTTCACACTTCTCTGTAACCCAAGCCATACAGGTGCAATGAGCACTCTCCACTTCTCCACTGGATTTTAGGATAACCCATGGCTGAAGAGGCTTTTGGCTCAGCCGCATGGAGTGATTAACCTAGAAATAATTAATAAAACTCATTTTTGCAATATTAAAGAAAACGTATTAAAACATTGCAAGCGGACTTCCGGTTATGGCGGCCACGTAGGAAGACGTGTTTCACTCTGGTCTGCTCCTAAAAATAAAAAGTTGGCTAATAACTCTCTCAATTGGAACAAAAACCTATCCCAGCGTTTGGGCGCGGATATGGTAAAGCCTAAGGCTGGGAAATTAGGCGGAGGAAAAAGTGATTCGTCGAAACAGTCCAAGCTAACAGACTTCCACGCTCGTGACGAAGCAGAAAAATCTCCAGAGACTATGGCGGAGGAAGCTAGCGGTGGAGTGGTGACTGCTGGGGAGGGCACGAGTGCGGTGCTCGCTGCCATTAACTCCATGAGAGCAGACTTTTCCTCTAAATTTGATGGGATTATAGCAGCGATAGAAGGAATGAGAAAGGAAATAAGCGACTGTATGGAACGAGTATCGCAGGCGGAGCTCCGAATTTCCAGCACTGAGGATGACGTCACCAGCCTACAATTAAAGGTGCGCACATTGGAATTAAAAAATAAATGTCTGGAAGATAGTGTCCTGGACATAGAACCCCGGTCGCGATGAAACAATCTGAGGCTGGTGGGCCTCCCGGAGGGAACGGAGGGACGGGACGGGACAAAGGAGAAATTAAATACCAGGATCAACAGGTGTGGCTCTACCCAGATTTGGCCACAGGAATTCAACAATTAAGGAAACAGTTTCACCCCGCCCATAAAGAGCTGCGCAACCTCGAGATTCGTCATGGAGTGATTCCTCCGGCAAGACTGCTGGTCACATATAAAGGGAGAACCCATATCTTCAAGACCCCTCAGGAGGCGCAGGAGCTTATCAAGCAGATCCAAGGAGAGACTGGTGGGAGCTAAGCATGAAGCATGAACAAGATATAAAGGTAGAATATTTAAGCATTTGCACAGGCATCTGACTGATCTGAAACATATAGCAAGTTTACAAAATATAGATTGTATTATATATAGATATAAAAAAATAAACCTATGATGTACAAAGTTGCTATAAAATTTTGGAGTTAAGTTGAAAATACTACAGAAGAGAGTTAATGTTATGTCATTAAAAGCAGTAGGGTCAGGGTGATTGATTGTTTTTGCTTCTCTGTATGAGCATATTTATACAGTTAGGCCCAGAAATATTTGGACAGTGACACAAGTTTTGTTATTTTAGCTGTTTACGAAAACATATTCAGGATACAATTATACAATCAATATGGGCTTAAAGTGCAGACTCTCAGCTGTAATTTGAGAGTATTCACATCCAAATTGGAGCAAGGGTTTAGGAATTACAGCTCTTTAATACGTAGCCGCCTCTTTTTCAAGGGACCAAAAGTAATTGGACAATTGACTCAGAAGGCTGCAAAAAAAAAAAAAAAAAAAAAACAAGGCTGCATGGGCTCTTCCCTTGTTAACCTGTCATCAATTAAGCAGCAGGTCTGGAGTTGATTCCAGGTGTGGCGTTTTGCATTTGAGAGCGGTTGCTGTGAACACACAACATGCGGTCAAAGAGAGCTCTCAATGGAGGTGAAACAGACCATCCTGAGGCTGAAAAAAAAAAAAAGAAGAAATCCATCAGAGAGATAGCAGAAATGTTAGGAGTGCCAAATCAACAGTTTGGTACATTCTGAGAAAAAAAAAAAGAGTGCACTGGTGAGCTTGGAACTCAAAAAGGCCTGGACGTCCACGGAAGACAACAGTGGTGGATGATCACAGAATCCTTTCCTTGGTGAAGAACAACCCCTTCACAACATTCCACTCAAGTGAAGAACACCTCTCCAGGAAGTAGGTGTATCATTATCTAAGTCTACCATAAAGAGAAGACTTCAGAGAGTAATACAAAGGATTCACCACAAGGTGCAAACCATGAATCAGCCTCAAAATAGAAAGGCCAGAATTGGCTTTGCCCAAAAACACCTGAAGAAGCCAGCCCAGTTCTGGAACAGCATTCTTTGGACAGATGAGGACTAAGATCAACCTGTACCAGAATGATGGAAGAAGAAAGTTTGGAGAAGAATTTGGAACAGCTCATGATCCAAAGCACTACATCTTCTGTAAAAACATGGTGGAGGGCAGTGTGATGGCATGGGCATGCATGGTTTCCAATGGCACTGGGTCACTTGTGTTTATTGTTGGATGTGACAAAAGACAGAAGCAGCCGGATGAATTCTGAAGTGTATAGGGATATACTTTCTGCTCCAGTGATCAGCCAAATGCAAGCAAAGTTGATTGGACGGCGCTTCAGCATCACCAATGATCCAAAACATACTTGGCAAAAGCAACCCAGGAGTTTTTTTAATGCAACGCTAAGTGGAATATTCTGCAATTGGCCGAGTCAATCACCAGATTCTCAACCCAATCGAGCATGAATTTCACTTGCTCGAGACAAAACTTATGCAGAAGAAGACCCACAACAGGCAACAACTGAAGACAGCTGCAGTAAAGGCCTGGCAAAGCATCACAAAGGAGGAAACCCAGCGTTTGGTGATGTCCATGGGTTCCAGACTTCAGGCAGTCAATGCCTGCAAAGGATTCTCAACAAAATACTGAAAAGTAACATTTTACTTAGGGTTATGTTTATTTGTCCAATTACTTTTGAGCCCCTGAAATGAGGAGCGTTTGTATAAAAATAGCTACAATTCTTACATGTTTAATCATATATTTTTGTTCAACCCCTTGAATTAAACCTTAAAGTCTGCACTTCAATTCCGTTGTAGTTGTTTCATTTCAAATCCAATGTGGTGGCATGCAGAGCCCAAATCATGAAGATTGTGTCACTGTCCAAATATTTCTGGGCCTAACTGTATTGTGAGGTAATCTCAAACTCCTTATTGATCATAGACCAAAGCGTTAATCTTAATTTAACTTCATGGAATTGCAGAGGTCTACAAAATTTAAAAAAAGCTTAAACAAGTTATGAATAAAATAAAAGACATTGGTTCGAAAATTGTGTTTTTACAAGAAACTCATCTAATAGAGGAGGATGTAAATAGAATTAGGAGAAGATGGCAGGGAAATGTGTTCACCTCATCATTTTCATCCCGAGCTAGGGGAGTTATGACTCTCATACATAAATCAGTCCCATTTCAAGTGAAAAATGTAATTGGAGACAAATTAGGAAGATATCTAATCATCCATGGATCTTTGTTACGAGAAAATATAAATCTGGTGAACTTATATGGTCCCAATATAGATGATCAAAACTTCTTTGCTAATTTATTTCTTATTTTATCATCACTTACAGGGCAACATATAATAGCAGGGGATTTTAATTGTACATTGAATCCCAGTATAGATAGATCAACAGGACTGGACTGTACGCACAATGGATGCAGGATGACCATTAATCATTTTATGAAAGAATTGAGATTGCTAGATATATGGAGAGAAATGAAACCACAAGTCAAAGCCTACTCTTGTTATTCTAATACCTACAAGACATTCTCACGTATTGACTATTTTTTGATCTCCACAGAATTAAGGTCCAAGATTCAAAACTGTTTCTATGATAACATCGTGATCTCTGATCATGCACCCTGCTGTCTAATATATGTAGATAAGAAATTGACAAAGGATCCAGGTAGGTGGCAATTTCAGCATAAATGGCTTCAGGATGAGGAATTTGTTAAGTACATAGAAAAACAGATAGATGAGTTCTTTGATATCAATACTACACAAACATCAGCATGTATAAAGTGGGAGGCTTTCAAAGCTTTTATTAGGGGGCATATTATTAGTTATACAGGTTCAAAATCTAAGAAGACTCGAGAGGAGAGAGTCCAATTGGAACATAAAATAAAAATTCTTCAAGAAAAAGTGTATGCAGGAAGTAATCCACAGTTAGAGAACAAATTACTGATTCTGAGAGCTGAATATGACAAAAAATCAGCGAACAGAGCTGCCTCGAGTCTTCTAAGATTGAACCAATCTTTTTATGAACAAGGTGAAAAATCAGGGAAATTATTGGCATGGCAGATTAAACAATTAGAATTTAAAACACCAATTACCAGTATTATAAGTAACGGACAGGCAGTTGTAGATCCTTTAGAAATTAACAGTGCCTTTAGAGATTATTATGAAAAACTATATGATACAAAAAATGAAACTGACTTAAAACTAAATGGGTTTTTGGACGGATTATCTATACCGTGTATTCCAAATGAAAACAGGGAGATACTGGAGTCTAAAATTAGTCAAGAAGAAGTTGGGCTAGCCATTGATAATATGAAATCAGGAAACAGAGCAGGACCAGATGGTCTTCCAGTTGACCTCTATAAAATATTTAAGAATAAATTAATAAAACCATTTTTGGAAATGGTTTTAGAAGCATTTCAAAATAGTATTTTACCACTATACATGAATAATGCCTTAATTATACTGTTGCCAAAACCAGGTAAACCCTCTAATAAATGTGAAAACATGAGACCAATAAGCCTATTAAATGCTGACCTTAAGATAATCTGTAAAATTTTAGCAAGACGACTACAAGGAAATATTACCAATATTATTAACCGAGATCAGAATGGCTTTATATTGGGAAGGACAAGGCTTCCATAATGTAAGAAGACTATTTTAATATATTTATTCTAATAAAAAAGCACCGGATACAGCTCTCCTTTCTTGGACGCCAAAAAGGCCTTTGATAGGTCGAATGGCCCGTTCTTTTTGAAGTCCTACAAAGGTTTGGGACTTGGATATAATTTCATAAAATGGGTTCAGGATAATATGGCAATAATGCTACAGCAGAACTTCTAACAAAGGCCAATACAGTGATCCCTCGCTACGTTCGCGTTTCACCTTTCGCGCCCTCAGTGGCATCGCGGATTTTTTCAAAAAATTTCATCAAAAATTCAAAATTGAGAAAAAATGGCACGAAAGTTGCCCGGGCGCTAGCAGAAGGCAGGGAGACTACATTAGAACATCAGGTATCAACACGGAGAGCCCGCACAACTCAAAATCCACCTCTCTGACCACCGCTCCACTCCTCTCCGTCCACCTCTTCACCGCTCGGGAATCTCGCAAGCTGATTGGCCGAGACGTTTTACCTCGCAAGCTGATTGGCCGAGACGTTTTACCCAGCTTCTCTCCCTGCCGAGCGCCCATACCCAGCGAAGGAAGACCGCATTCATTGTTTTTTATCGCTCGTGTTGCTTAGTGGCACTTTTCGCTGTTCTCTTGTGCCTTTTTGTGCAAAATAGTGCTTGTGACACCCTTGGGGGGGGTGGTGACGCTACTTCGCGGTTTTTCACTTTTCGCGGTCGGTTCTGGTCCCCATTAAACGCGATAAGTGAGGGATCACTGTATCTCAAAATCAATAAACATCAATAGAGAATGTCGACAAGGCTGTCCACTTTCACCTTTACCGTTTACTATGGCAATTGAACCTTTAGCGATGGCAGTACGTTTACATCCACAAATATATGGAATTAAAGTAGGACCAACAGAACATAAAATCTCCCTGTATGCCGATGACATAATTTTGTTTATGTCGAATCTTAAAAAATCAATTCCGACCTTGTTAAATTTAATAAAGAATTTTGGGGAAATATCAGGATATAAAATAAATAAAACGTAAACTTCAATGATTAATGCTAAATGAGACCCCAGAGAAATCACCCAGCTCCTGAGGTAAATCAGTTCAATGTTGTAAATCAGTTTAAATATTTAGGAATTCAAATTGTGCCTAAGCTAGAATCAGTCGCCAGTGCCAACTATGAAGCCTTAATGACAGACATTAACGAGTTACTTCAGAGATGGATGTCACTACCAATGTCGATGATCGGGAGAATTAATATACTTAAAAGTAATATCTTACCCAAAATACTTTATTTATTTCAATACATTCCTTTACCACCACCTTCAGATCTATTCTCAAGAATTAAAAAAAGTTAGTGGAATTTATATGGAACAATAGGAAGGCTAGATTACGTCTGTCCTTACTATTTTACCATTCATCGTGGAGGTCTGAAATGTCCAGACTTTATGTTGTATTACTGGTCAGCACAACTGAGGTCTATGACATATTATTTTTTCATCAAATGATCTCCCTCACTGGACTGAAATGGAATCATACAATTTACCTTTACCTCTTCCCATATTCATATACTCAGACTCGGCTAAAAATTACAGAAACAAGTAAAAATCCCATTTGTAAAGCATATGATCAAAATATGGTGTGAAACCACAAAATATTTAAAAGAACCACACTTATTGTCACAATTTAGCCCAATATGGGGTAATCAATATTTTAAACCAGGGAGAGCGGATGCTGTATTTAAAGTATGGAATTTAAAAGGGATTCAAAAGATTCAAGACTTATATTTGTCATGTTCAGATAACATAATGTCTTTTGAAGAACTAAGGATCAAATTTAATCTTAATAGAACACATTTTTTAAATATCTTCAGCTTAGGAACTTTATTCGATCAAATCCAAAAATAATGCTCTACCCGACCTACTTATTCATCCTTGGAAAAAATTTTGATGAAAGATAGTAAGAGAAAGGGGTATTATTTCAGAGTTTTATAACTCATTGACACTATTCTCAAGTGAAAACTCACAGAAAAGGTCAATTATTGGAAAGAAGACCTGGCAAACTGAAATTTCAGAGGAATAATGGGAATTGGGCTTGTACAGAAGCTCAAACCAAATCAATAAATGTACGTCTTAAATTGATACATTTTAAATGGTTAATGTGGATGTATGTTACACCGGTGGAATTAAACAGATATAACAAAAACATACAGATACGTGCACAAAATGTATGGAAGTAAAGGAACCCTATTTCATTGTTTATGGGAATGTAGAAAAATTAGAATGTTTTGGGAAGAGGTGAGGGTAACAATTGAAAAAATAATTTCAAAACAAATCATATTGAATCCTAAATTGTTTTTTTGGGGGTCTGTATCCAGAAAAACATAACTTTAATAAGAGTGAAAGAGCATTCATAGACCTCAGTTTGCTTAACGCCAAAAAAATGTATTGCACTACTGTGGAAAAAGACTCATAGACCAGATGTGACTCAGTGGTTAAGACAGATGTTAACAAACCTTCCACTAGAAAGAATAACATACATACTGAAATCAAAGGAAATTGTGTTTGAGAATATATGGAGACCTTTCATTGATTATGTAAAGAATTTAAACATAACTTTTGAAGAAGGAAGGTGAATGATGTGTGTTGGACCTTGTAAATTCCAAACTGGTGAATGTATAATATGTATACTTATGTAATAGATTGCCTAGACTAAACAGAGGAGCATTGTTGAAGACTTGCTTTTGTTAGTGGTTGTTGGTGTTCTTAGTACATTTTTTTTCTTTTTTTAAAAAAATTATTTTAGTGTTAGTGTTTGATTTTTTGTGTTATGTTTGTAAAAATAAAAAAGGTTCAATAAAAAATATTGTGAAAAAAAAACAACATTGCAAGCATTGACAGCAGTAAACAATAGCAACGTTCGATGCTACATGTAGTACATTCAGTAAAGCACGCTTTAACGTGCACTTTTTGTGCATAATTTATATTATTATGACATGGACATATTTATTTAGTTAATTTTCAACAAACGATATGAACTGAAAGCGTGTATCCTGAAGCTAAAGCTTCTATAATGCCTACCCCTGATACAAACAATCAACAGCTAAAGAAAATTTACCAAAACATTCAGAATTACAACAGATTAAGCAGAGAGGTAAAATCATAACAAGCAAATCGGTATAATCAAGACAAAGTAAACAATTTGATAAATGTTTCATTAGATTTAAAACAACGAATGACAACTTCACACTACATTTTTTTCCACAGTACTTGAAAATGATACAATTTCTGTATGCTTTAAAAAAAATATTTTCAGTGTGCTGCAAATTTTAATTTCATCTGGTTGTACAGGGAAACAACAATGCTTAGCATATCAAGACAGGAAATAATAATAATAAAAAACATACCTTTGTGCACACAACTGTCTTCAGGTCTGCTTTGTACATCTCCAAGTCATGACCATCCACCTGTGAACTGCAGTTGGGCTTCAACGATTCAAAGATTTTTATTTGTTAATATGTCTACACATACAGGAGAATTGAAATGCTATTTCTCTCTCTCTTAGTGGTGTGTTCAATATATAAGAAAAGAAGGAATAAGGATGAAAACAACATGGGCAGTCTATGTACAGTAATGCTACCCATAGTGCAAATAAAGATAAACGATAAAACCCAGCAATCCTATATACAGAAAAAGTAGAACTATAATACCCGTAATTGCAAGTTCAGTGCAGCAGTGGAGGTGTAGACAGTGACGATTGGACTGTACATGATCAATATTACAATAACAGACAGCAGCAGGTATTGGCACTTGTGCAAATGGTTGCAGTTAAGGTGCAGAGACATACAGCAGCAGATGTATTACTGTTGGTGTGCCAAGCCTTTCTGTGCAAACAGTTGAGGTAGTTATTGTGTGGGTGGGTGTGCTACGGTCCAGAGATGGGGAAAGGGGGGAAACGGGCAGAGTTCAGGGTCCTGACGGCTTGGGGTCTCGGGTATAAATGGCGCACACGCACAAAAATACGGCGTATGCTGATTTTCAAACACACAGTGGGTTGTATAAAAACAAATGTGACGTGAGAATCTGTGGGTTGAGCCACAAAGTTTCCACCTGCTGTGAGAAGTTGCAGGTTCTCTGCAAAATTCTGTTTGACTCTATCAGGTGGGTCTGTTAAACTACAAAACAGCTGAAACTCACAGAATGTGTTAAAATAAAGTTTCTACTTCAGTTAAAATGATTTGTCTACAAATTAGTGGTTGAAAAACATTCATTCATTCATTCATCTTCTTCCGCTTAATCCTTTTCGGGTCGTGGGGGGGCTGGAGCCTATCCCAGCATCGTTGGGCGGGAGGCAGGGTACACCCTGGACAGATCGCCAGTCCATCGCAGGGCCAACACAGAGAGACAGACAACCATTCACCCTCACATTCACATCTAAGGACAATTAGAACATCCCCAGGTGTGATGCGCAATTCACCTAACTGTGCATTGTTTTAGGCATGTGGAGGAAAACCGGAGAAATCCCCGGAGTAAACCCATGCAGGACAACGGGGAGAACATGCAATATCTCCACACAGATCTCTGTTGGTACGGGGGGCTGGGATCGAACCCAGGATTCCCCGGCCACGGTGAGTTGCTGCGCTGCCACAGTGCTACCACTAGCCGCCACCGCGCTGCCCTGGTTGAAAAACATGATTAGCATTATGTTCCACAACTTGCTTACTGAGCAAAGTGAAACCCCCAATGAATAACTAATTTCCCTCTCAGATATAACCCAACCTCATACAAAGACCCTAAACCAGCACGCACTGAAAAACGAGATCTAGTTCTTGGTGTAAAGTGTGACAAGAGATACTATAAATTATGGCTCTCCTGCATATTTCTTGCAAAGTGTGGTTAGTCAGAGTAAATAACTGCATATATTTCCTGTATATATTTGCATCCATTTATAGTAACGTGGACAGACTGTATTTACTGTACATACTCTGGTTGTCATTGAATCCTTATTTAAATCCTTCACCTGAACAACGAGAGCAAGTTTTTAGCCAAAGTCAAATTCCTTGTATGTGTTGTGCATACTTGGCCAATAAAGCTGATTCTGATTCTGATTCTGATTCTGATATAATTTACCAGACTATACAGTTGAATCAAGAGGCAACACACACAAATCCATCTCTCCTGGGAGGAATTCTGTTCAGCAAAATGCCCTCTAATCAAGCCCCAGCTCCAGTACAAGATGTGCCGAGGCAGCGAGAAGTCTCTGACTGCAGACTACTTGGAGGCAGCTGGATTGTGGATCCCTGCAGGTGAACTCCGGTAGCTGCAGTGGTGACTGTCATGAATCTGGGTTCTGACTTATTATTGTGGTGCCCTATTTTCTAGTTGGCACGTCAGGCAGCTGTTTGGGTCCTTCGCTCCCTGACAGCTCGGGCACGCCCCATCCTCCTGTCAAGTGCCGTCAGCTGTGCTTCATCTTGGGTGTTCTCACACACATACACTCACACTCCGTTCATTCCCATTCACACGCTCATACACGCACTCCTACACAGCTGGTTCAATCATGTTCAGCTCACGCTTCCTCACACCGGCAATCTCTTTCCTCATTTGCATCAGGATAATAAATACGCTGCGTTTGGGAAAAGAGATTGTCGGAGCATTCACCCTCATTCGTGGCAGTGTGTACCTCCATGAATGTTGTATGACTTCCTTCATGTTTTCAGCCTAATATTTCAAGACAGAGGATTCCTTAATGTTAGTGTCTGACTCTGCCTTTATTTCCCTCTCACCAGACGACACGGACAGCCTCAGATCTTCACAGCCATAAGTACATGTGCCTTCTTCTGTGTGCTCAGCATACGTCAGCACTAGGCATCTCCCCAGGCTGTGGGACATCCGGGTGGCTTCCCTGTTTGTCTGGTGGCCATTATTCCATCATTACAACTGTCTGCATTGGTGTGGTTACTGGACTTGTTAATTTGTTACAGTTTACGTTAATAAATGGTACAATCTACTCCAGCACTTGAGTTTTTCATTCCCTCCCTCGTGCGCCGCGTGATGGCGCACGAAAGATCATGATAGAATGCTCCAACTCTACAGAAAAAACTCAGTGGAGTAGACGTGCACTTTTTCTTTTTTCTCATTCATACTTTTTTCCCCGAGTCACAACATGGTGATCTGAACGGATGAGGAGCTGGAAGCCCAGGAATTGCTGGAGGAAGCAATCTTCGCCTTTCAGTGGCATTCCAAGGACCAGGAGTGGGCACGACTCATCGCGGAGGATGTCAAGTGGCGCCATCCTAACCTCCGGGTCATTCATAGGGTGGACGCCATCCTCTCTGCCATCCTTTCTGTTCCTGACGCAGAGCCGGAGGATGCCTCTCCGCGATCTGAGCCGGCCCCTCGTCAGAAGAAACGCTCCCATCAGAGGAGAACTTCCTCCCTCCTTGGATCTTCATCATCTCCTGGGTCAGTGCCCATCCAATCTTCGGACAAGAGGACGGAGGTGGAGCACTGCGAGGAAGAGACACGAGGACACGCTTCTCCGGCAGAGAGGGTTCCCGCCCCCATGTCTTCCCAATCCACGGACACGACAGAGGAGGAGTGGCAGGCCTTGATCGCATTGGTAAACCACCGGGTGGAGGAGGAACGCCGGATGAAGGAGGGGTGGAGACTGGCCCAGCTCAGTTGCCAAATGGAGGAGGATCTGGATGAGGATCTCTCAGCGCTCGAACTCTCCGTGGCCATGCTGCCTCCCTCTCCGGAGAGGACGGAGTCCCTCTGCGTGGGTGACCTGCTACCCAGCATGGTGCTCCGCGTCGCGGATTACCTCATCCCCGTGTCACTCAAGCGGAGGAGAGGGAGGAAGCCCCACAGTAAGAAGCGTCCAGTCCCGCATACTGCAGCCTTGCCTTCCTGCTCCAGGCTATGCTCCACCCCGTCACGGGAGGAGATGGAGGAACGTAGGTGGGCTCTCCTGGCTGAAACGGACCTCATCTTGGAGGTAACCCTGTCATGAATCCATTCATCCCCTCATGGATCGTCACCTTATCGTGGGGTGGGGGTGGGGGGTTTGCGTGCCCCATTGATCCCAGAAGCCATCTTGTCCAGGGCAATTTGCCTCTGATAGTGTCACCCAAGACAAACTGGTCCTGGGTGAAGGGCCAGACTAAGAACGATTCAACAGACTCTCATGATAAATTCTAGATCAAGGATTCAGTGTACCCAGCCCGGTATGGGGATAACGGGGCCCCACCCTGGAGCCAGGCCTGGGGGAGGGGCTCGATGGCTAGCGTCTGGTGGCCAGGTTTCCACCCATGGGACCTGGCCAGGCTCAGCCCGAAGGAGTTACATGGGTCCGCCCTCCAGTGGGCTCACCACCTGCAGGAGGGATCATGGGGGTCCGGTGCTATGTGGATTAGGTGGCGGTCAAAGGCAGAGACCTTGGCGAACCGATCCCAAGCTTTTCTAAAAATTTCATCTATCAGAGATAAATTAGTCAGATTCTTCCCACCGTTAACTTAAATACAGTAACTACTACAACTCCGTCAGTTGATATCTGTTTGGATGAGTTTACTCCAATTGACCTTTTAGAGTTAGATAAAATAATTTCCTCATCCAAGCCTTCAACTTGTCTACTAGACCCCATTCTTACCAGGTTAGTTAAAGAAGTCTTCCCATTTATTGGTAGCTCTATCTTTCAAATAATCAATTCTTCATTAACATTAGACCATGTACTGCAGGCTTTTAAAACTGCTGTAATTAAACCCTTACTCAAAAAGCCAATGCTGGATCCAGGAGTTTTAGCTAACTATAGACCAGTCTCTAATCTGCCTTTCATTTTCAAAAATCTTGAGTTGTTGCTGCGCAATTATTTGACCACTTGCAGGGAAATGGTTTATTTGAAGAGTTTCAATCTGGATTTAGAATCCATTATAGTACTGAAACAGCCTTAGTGAAGGTCACTAATGACCTCCTTATTGCATCTGATGATGGACTTGTTTCTGTACTTGTCCTTTTGGACCTTAGTGCAGCTTTTGATACGAGCGATCATGATATTTTACTTGATAGATTAGAACACCTTGTTGGACTTAATGGAATTTCGCTGCCGTGGTTTAGATCTTATTTATCCGATAGGTTCCAGTTTGTTCATGTCAATAATGAGTTTTCTTCCAACTCAAAGCTCAGTCACAAAGTTCCACAGAGATCTGTGCTAGGCCCTACTCTTTTTAATTTATATATGCTTCCGCTAGGCAACATTATTAGAAAGCACTGTATACATTTTCATTGTTATGCCGACGACACACAATTATACTTGTCAGTGAAGCCAGATGGCAGTAATCAATTAGTCGAATTACAGGCTTATCTTAAGGAAATCAAAGCTTGGATGGCTTGTAATTTCCTGCTACTAAATTCAGATCAGACTGAAATCATTCTAGTTGGTCCAAAACACCTTAGCAATACTTTTCCAAATCAAACTCAGAATCAGAATCAGAATCAGATTTATTGCCATTGTTCATGTGATACACAAACTAGGAATTTGTCTCGGTGCCATGCTGCAACATTAAAAACATAATGAGAAAAAGGGATAAACTAAAAAACTAAAGGACTAGAAACGTGCAATAAGTGTAGAAAAATAAGTAATAATAATAATAATAGTAATAATGAGTAGTACTAGTCAAGGCAGTTTTAAAAAATTAGCATGTAGCAGATAATGTGAAGTACCACATAGTGCAGTCAATAATGCAACAGAAAAACAGTGATGATTGACATGAGTCTGGTTGAGCTGCTGTACATAGTGCACGAGAGTCAAAAGTCACTTAGTGTTCAGCAGTCTGATGGCAGAGGGGAAGAAGCTGTTCATGTGCCGGGAGGTTTTAGTCCGAATGGACCGAAGCCTTCTACCTGAGGGGAGGGGGGCAAACAGCACGTGACCAGGATGTGAAGGATCGGCTATGATCCGGCCAGCACGCCTCCGGGTCCTGGAGATGTACAGGTCCTGGAGAGATGGGAGCTTGCAGCCTATCACCTTCTCAGCAGTGCGCACGACGCGCTGCAGCCTTAGTCTGTCCCTGGCAGTGGCTCCTGCGTACCACACAGTTATGGAGGAGGTGAGGATGGACTCGATGATGGCCGTGTAGAACTGCACTAACATCTTGGTGGGTAGCTTGAGCTTCCTCAGCTGCCGCAGAAAGAACATCCTCTGCTGGGCCTTTTTGATGAGGGAGCTGATGGTTGGCTCCCATTTGAGGTCACGGGTGATGGTGGTGCCCAAGAAGTGGAAGGAATCTGCAAAGCCTGTGATGGTGAGGGGGGGCAGGGGGGATGTGACTTTCCTGAAGTCCACAATCATCTCCGCTGTCTTCAGAGCATTCAGCTGCAGGTTGTTGTGGCTGCAGCAGGACACCAGCTGGGCCACCTCTTCCCTGTAGGCGGACTCGTCGCCGTTGGAGATGAGCCCGATGAGGGTGGTGTCGTCTGCAAACTTAATCAGCTTAACAGACTGGTGGGAGGAGGTGCAGGAGTTGGTATAAAGGGAGAAGAGTAGGGGGGAAAGTACACAGCCCTGGGGTGATCCAATGCTGATGCTAACAGAGTCTGAGACAGACTTCCCCAGCCGCACATGCTGTCTCCGGTCCGTCAGGAAGTCGGTGATCCACCTGCAGAGGGAGTCAGGCACGTTGAGCAGGGACAGCTTGTCCTGGAGCAGATCGGGGCGGATGGTGTTGAATGCGGAGCTGAAGTCCACAAACAGAATCCTGGCGTAGGTTCCCAGGGAGTCCAGGTGCTGCAGGATGGAGTGGAGGGCCAGGTTGACTGCGTCGTCCACAGACCTGTTAGCACGGTAGGCAAACTGCAGCGGGTCTAGGAGGGGTGTGGTGATGGACTTGAGGTGAGACAGGACCAGGCGCTCAAAGGACTTCATGACTACAGAGGTGAGCGCTACAGGTCTGTAGTCGTTAAGTCCAGTAATCCGTGGCTTCTTGGGGACAGGGATGATGGTGGAGGATTTGAGGCAGGTCGGCACGTGATATTGCTTAAGGGAGGTGTTAAAAATGTCTGTGAAGACAGGAGCCAGCTCTTTCGCACAGTGTCTCAGGGTGGAGGGAGACACACCGTCCGGCCCGGGGGCCTTGCCAAACTCTTGGCTTGGATGCAGTTACTCTTTCTCTTAATAGTTCTGTGAGGAACCTTGGAGTTATTTTTGATCAAGATCTGTTTTTCAATTCACATATTAAATTTGTTTCTAAGACTGCCTTCTATCATTTCCGTAATATTGTCAAGATTAGGAGCATCTCGTCTCAGAGTGATGATGAGAAACTAATCCATGCTTTTGTTAGCTCTAGATTAGATTACTGTAACTCTTTATTGTCAGGCTGTCCTAAAACATCTTTAAAAAGTCGTCAGGTGATCCAAAATGCTACAGCAAGAGTTTTAACAGGTACTAGAAAGAAAGATCATATCTCTCCGGTTCTGGCCTCCCTTCATCGGCTTCCCATAGAATCTAGAATTAAGTTTAAAATCCTTCTTCTCACTTAAAAAGCTCAAAATAATCAGGCACCTTTTTATTTAAAAGATCTGATACTACCCTATTATCCTAACAGAGCACTACGCTCCCAAAATGCAGGATTACTTGTAATACCTAGAATCTCCAAAAGTACAATGGGAGGCAGAGCCTTCAATTATCAAGCTCCTCTCCTGTGGAACCAGCTGCCAATCTGGATTTAGGAGTCAGACTATCTCTGTTTTTAAGAACAGGGTTAAAACCTTCCTTTTTGATATAGTCGGTAGTTATAGTGGAATCATGTGCCCCTGAACCCTCCCTTAGTTATGCTGCTAATAGGTGTAGACAGCCGGAGGACCTCCAGCAATGCACTGGGCTTCACTCCTCTCTTCACTCTCAATGAAATATTTTTGCTGGTCATTAACATCTGTTTGTTCTCTCCCATAGATTGAGTCCCCGTCATGCTGTTTGCTCTCTACATGTCTGTTGTTTTCTTCTTCTTCTTCTTCTCTATCCCCTCACCCCCCAGCCAGTCGCAGCAGATGACTGCCCCTCCCTAAGCCTGGTTCTGCTGGAGGTTTCTTCCTGTTAAAAGGGAGTTTTTCCTCTCCACCGTCACCAAGTGCTTGCTCACAGGGGATCGCCTGATTGCTGGGGTCTTTCTGCAGTTGTGGGGGTTTCCCCTACAGTTGAAAGTGGTATGAGATGACTGCTGTTGTGAAATGGCGCTATATAAATAAAGATGAATTGAATTCACGTTTGCAGCTGTGAGTGAAGAGATGTTTCCATAGTCTAAAATATCTGTTTGGAGATTACAATCTGGAAATAAAAGGCATTCCCCTGGCTGTCGTGCGCAATTTGAATTCTGACACAGATTTGGTTTGTAACTAGTATAAATTCAGCTGTAAGATTGGAGTGGTATTCAGTGGTGATTATTTACTTTTTTTTTTTTTTTTACTTATTTTACTTAGTAACATACATAGATATATGTACTTTATTGATCCCAAACTGGGAAATTACAGTGTAACAGCAGCACAACAGCAGACAACACCACATCTCCCTATGCGGATTACCAAGGGCTTTCTTTCACAGCTTTTTTCCCCCGTGTGTCAGCAACCCCCCGCCCCCGTCACACTGTCCTAGTGATCTGTCTGTAGACTTTAATGCCATTTTATTTGATTTCAGTCTGAGCCAAGTGTTGCTTCTGCCTACACCCTTTCTGTCCGAAATATGCTGTCTTTTGTCTTTTCCTCTTTCATTTTCTTTTTGTCATTATGATCCAATAGAAATTTAAAATAAATAAATAAATAAAAAAATGAATGAATGAATGGTCATTGTAACAAGGGCCACTCAGTGAACTTAGGTTTATTATTGATTTCGGAGAGTCACAACAAAAAAGAAAAATTTTTCTGTCCTCCACCTCCATTATCAACAATTCAGTGTCACACTGTTATTTTTTTTTAATGTTGTGCTTTCCAGCAGGATTGATAGATAGATTAGTTTATTTGACAGGGACAGTGCAATAAACATAGACAATTAATCGATGACAATCAATCTGATGTGTTGCACATAGAGTGTATAGCTATTAGCTAATTTGCAACTCTTGTCCCTGGATGGGCTTTAGAAAAGAGAATCAAGTAAAAAAAAAAAAAAAAAAGAATACACAATAACCACATACATCAATGCAAAAAAGATTATAAATACACAATTATAAATATTATAAATATTATAAATACACAAATATAACAACCTGACTCACATTTGCCTATTTCAGGCCTCCCTCCCTTCGTCACTCACTATGAACAAACACATTCATTCCTTCCCTTCATTCACTCTCACCTTGCAGACAATTCATACATGAGTACATTCTTGTTTATTTTTCAGCCAGTTTTTAACCTTTTTAGTGAATGTTTTAAAGTCCGTTATTATTTTAATTACATTTGGCATTGTGTTCCAGATGTGACTGCCCTTTATAGAGAAAGCTGTTTGTCCAAATGTGGTTCTGCGGTGGAATATTTTACAGTTATTGTTAACAGAACTCCTGGTGGCTCTGCTGATTCTAGTTTGACAGAACAGTGACAGAAGGGGCGATTTTCTGCATTTACAGTCATTAGTGGGAGGAACCGAGGCACAATAAAGAGATCATGCACGTGTGCTGGTTTTCACGTGAGGTGGGATATACAAAGAAAAGGAGCAGAGAATCGGGCGTGTGCACAGTTTTACAAATCTGAACATTTTTGTCCACACATACTTTTCAAATTTTGTGAGTACGCCATCTTTCAGTATGAAAGCTGTGCAATCCTTTATACATGAAGCCCCCTGGTGAACAAAGCTGTTTAGCAGTTTTGCGGCAAAGAGCTAAAGTTACTGAAAACTTTGTGTGTATATGGACTTATAGTTAAAATCATACATGTTTACATCCAAACAACATTGTATATTGGTAAGGATCCAGCCCGTTAACCCCTGTAAGCTTCACTAAATAGTATGCCTTTGCCATCCCGTTTAGTTTGGTGTAGTATCATCCCTCTAAATTTTCCTTCGAACGATCCATTTTATGATTTTTTTTTTTGTCATTCATTCATAACAAATGCAGACACACTGTCTATTCTTGCGGTTTGTTTACAACCATTTGGACTACTCATCCCTGGATGCATTGTGTGTTTGTGATGTGGGCTGGTGAGCTCTATTGCAAGAGTCGCCAAAACAATTGAGACCAAACAGAAAAATGAAGACAGTAGTGAGGAGAAATATCAGCAGAACTGGAATGTTTTTCACCGTTTAATTTATGAGCTTTTTGATCCACAACATGAAACTACAGAGCTGCCTACCTGCAACCAAGAATATCATTATTATTACTACTACACACTTATCCATTTTTCCTCCAGCTATTCTATCATCGTCATGTTGAAATAGGAGGAGGAAGGATGACAAGATGGCCGGAGTGGCTGTGATTGAACTTTTGCAGGCTCTGGACAATGTTATCCTGATTTTTGTCCTAAAACTGCATTTTTCTGAGAAAAGCAAGAAGCCAAACTATGTAAGTTCTGCTTGAACTGCTGCCTCCGCGACCCGGAACACCTTGGTCTAGGAACACCTTGGTGTCCCTAGGACCAAACTGGGAGGGAGATGTCGTCTCTCTAGCAAGTCCTGGGTCTGCCCCGGGGTCTCCTCCCAGTGGGACATGCCCGAAACACCTCAAGTGGGGAGGCATCCAGGAGGCATCCTGATCAGATGCCCCAAACCACCTCAACTGGCTCCTTTCAATGTGGAGGAGCAGCTGGTTCTACTCCTGAGCTTCTCCCGGATGACTGAGCTCCTCACCCCATCGCTAAGGGTGAGTCCCAGCCAATCCTACCAAAAAAGCTCATTTCAGCCGCGTGCATCAGCGAATCTCATTCTTGCGGTCATTACACAAAGGCTCAGAGCCATAGGTGAGGGTAGGAACATAGATTGACCGGTAAATCGATAGATTTGCCTTTAAAGCTTAGCTCCCTCTTCACCACAACAGACCGGTACAACAACCGCATCACTGCAGATGCTGCCTCTGATCCGTCTGTCAGTTTCTCGCTCCATTCTTCCTCACTCGTGAATAAGACCCCAAGATACTTAAATTCCTCCCACTTGGGGCAGGAGCCTGTCCCCAACCCGGAGAGGACAATCCTGTAGCGGTTTGATTTAACCCCCACAACACAGCGACAGAACATAGAGACAGTCAGCTCGTTACTCCTGGGTTTTTTCCGCTGCATGCTGCGTTTAAGCTGTGAGGTTAAAGTGTCATCCATGCATTGTGTTCATGCATCCTGTCTGTACCTCTGATATGCAAATGCCCAGATTGACTGCTGTGAATGTCTTTGATGTATTGTTTGAGTTGAGTATATATGCTGCACTGAGCTGTAAATCTGCCTCTCTTTCTGATCCTGCAACTGGTAGACACACACACGTGTCCCCTCTTTGAGAGCTGGAAGAATTCGGCTTCAGCTACTCACACTATGGGCTGGAGCCGGGTTCTGATGAAGGCGGGTGATAATAAAGCTATTTAAAAATCCAACGCTGCCTTTATTTTATCATCCTCTTCACTGGTGACCCCGGAATGCAAACGTTTTGTGCAAACGCAACCTTCTGATCTGAACAGCCACGCTGGCGACCCGAGACTGAAGAAAACGAGCGGCCAGCGAACGCAGCACCCGGGCACGAAAGCTCCGTCACAGCGGCCTGACTGGTCTGCCCGCCTCGATGCAGAGCCCACAGCTGCTCTCAGGACGTCAACCAAGACCGGGTAAGCGGCAGAGAACGTCATGGCGCGCCCTCGCCGAGATCGGCACATCCTCGCGGGACCGGCCGCGCAGCTCCTCCAACATCAGAGCACATGCGGGCGACCTCCCATGGCCGACAGAGCCACACGTGGACCTGAACGCACCATGACTAATCTGCAGCCACGGCTCGTCAGAGATGTTTTTCGGCGCGGACTGCGCCGATCTCCAAGTTTCCGACCCTGATTTCCTCTCCAGCGGGCCCACCCACGCACGGAGCCCCGGCACGCGCACCGGGGGGTGACGAGGACGGCGCACCACGCACGGGACAAATACGGCTTTTCCGACCGCCTTCCTTCTGCTGCACACTGGCCCTTCAGGCTTGCTGGTACAACTGAGGCCCGCAGCTTGCTCATGGGATTTTATGGTCTTAGCCATGGCACACAAGGGGAATTCAGCTGTCTGCGGTTCCCGAGGCTGTAGGGTTACGTCTGCCCTAAAGTCAACACGCCAGTCCCTCTGCTTTTATTTTTTTCTTGCCGCCGCTCCTGCTTTTCTTCATGGCCACGAGAAGAGTCAGAGACTAATTTTTTTTTTTCTTTCTTCTTCTGATCTCCGCATGTTCAGATGGGGACATCGCGGAGCAGCAAAACACTTTTGGCGCGACTCGAACGATTTTCCCACGCCCGGTCAGCATTTGCTACCCCCCCTCCCCCTCCTCTGCACAGAGCTTTTCCTTGCTCGCTGCCCAAACTGCAACATCGAGGGTCACGGTCCCCTACCGTTCCCTCTGGGGGGGGGAGCAGTGTAGCGGTTTGATTTAACCCCACAACACAGAGACAGAACACAGAGACAGTCAGCTCGTTACTCCTGGGTTTTTTTCCGCTGCATGCTGCGTTTACAGCTGTGAGGTTAAAGTGTCATCCGAGGCATTGTGTTCATGCACCCCTGTCTGTACCTCTGATATGCAAATGCCCAGACTGACTGCTGTGATGTCTTTGATGTATTGTTTGAGTTGAGTATATATGCTGCACTGAGCTGTAAATCTGCCTCTCTTTCTGATCCTGCAACTGGTAGACACACACACGTGTCCCCTCTTTGAGAGCTGGAGGAATTCGGCTTCAGCCTACTCACACTATGGGCTGGAGCCGGGTTCTGATGAAGGCGGGTGATAATAAAGCTATTTAAAAATCCAACGCTGCCTTTATTTTATCATCCTCTTCAAATCCACCTTTTTCCTGCTGAGGACCATGGACTCAGACTTGGAGGTGCTGATTCTCATCCCAGCTGTTTCACATTCAGCAGAAAACCGTCCCAGTAACACCTGTAGGTCATTGCTGGATGAAGCTAGCAGGACAACATCATCTGCAAACAACAGAGATGAGATCCTGTGGTCACCAAGCATGACACCCTCCGTTCCCTGGCTGTGCCTAGAAATCCTGTCCATAAAAATTATAAACAGGATCAGTGATAAAGGGCAGCCCTGGCGGAGTCCAACACTCACTGGGAATGAGTCCGACCGAGTGTTGGCAATACGAACCAAACTCTCACAACGGTCGTATAGAGACCAGATAGCTCGTAACAACAAGCCCGATACCCCATACTCTCGAAGCACCCCCCACAAAAAGCCATGAGGGACACGGTGGACTTGCCTTCTCCAAGTCCACAAAACGCATGTAAACTGGTTAGGCAAACTCCCACGAACCCAGCCAGGATGAAAACCACATTGCTCCTCCTAAATCAAAGGTTCAACCAACAGCCGGACCAAAACCTACAAGTTTTTTGTTTTTTTTTTTTCATTTTTTTCCCCCTTGTCCTTTCAGGCAGCTAGGCAAGCAGAACAGGGATCTGTCACCCTTATTGTGCCAAAACAGATTTACTTTGCCAAGAGGAGCTTATATAGTACTTAACTGTGTATTGTATATTGTTGTAAACTCCTCCTGTAATAACGTTTAATACTTTATTTTAATTAATTTACCCATGGAAGACCCGACAGGATGGGGAAGAGGGAAAAGAAGCGTGTGGAGGGGGAAAGAAAAGGGAGGGGAACAGACAAAAAAACAAACAAGCCAGCAACTAAAACAAACAAAAGACAAACTGCTTCTTCCACCGAAGATGTCTCAACACGAGTCTGGATTCCGCACCTGTTAAAGGAGAGACACTTGTGCGTGTACGTCTGCGTGCAAATATATGACAGCGCGCGCGCAAAGTAAGTGTGTGCATGTGAGTGGTTTGTCAGGAAACATATGACGCGGAGGGCCGGTCGCAGCAGCCGCCCCCCCCCCCCGGGAACCCTGAGCAGGCAAGGCAGTGCCACCAACCCCCACAGGGCACAAACGTCTGAGGTCAGCAAGCCCCAGGAAAGCCAGGCATCTGCCCCCGGAGGGACGATCGAGGGAGGCCAGGTCGTTCGGCGGCCGGCGCAGCAAACACACACCCCCGGACCTGCCAGACCCCTACCCCACCAATGGGGCCAACGCCCACCCCCAGGCCCCAGGAGGCCAGCGACCCCACCCCCCAGGCCAGAGACCGGCCCATGCCCCCCGGCGCAAGCCCCCCCAGGCACCCCCACAGTGGGCCCGCCCCAGCGCCACCGCCGCACACCCCAGGGACCCCCATGTCCAAAGAAGTCCCCCTGCCCAGGGGAGCCCACAATGCCGAGAGGCACTACTCCCCTTAATCTAGCACCTCCCGACTCACAGACACACCTCTTCCCACACCTTCACACCCACATGCTCCCATGCGCACCCATATGCATTAACTCCCTCTCACTCACCTGGACCAACCCATTCTCTTTCACTCCTGTACCCATTGAAACTCACCCCTCATTCACCCTTGTTTCATAAGGCAGCTGCGAAGCAGATGCAGCGAGCCTGAACGCGCACCAGTGCCACAGAAGCAGACCCCCACCCCCGGCGCCCACCCGAGCGACTGATCAGCAGACTGCCACATGCGCTCCGAGATGCCACCCTACATGCAAAGTGCCGCATAAAACCAACCCACCATCACCACCTCCATTCATCACCTCCTCACTCTTGGGGGTGGGGGGGAGCCCCACCTTACGCTCATATTCAGTCCCTCTCTCACTCCCTTCGTTGTATCTATACATTCAGTAGCACCCAGGGATTTTGACAACATGATGGGTCCCAGGCTCCCCACCGGCAGGAGGAGGGCAACGGGGGTGGGGGAAGACCCTCCCCCCGCACAAAACATGGTGGGAGTATGTCGGTTATATGATGTAATTGTGCATAAATGTGTGGACTACCAAAGTGCAATTAAAATTGGGGGATAGTGATTGAACACTGCTAGCCACTGCAATGGCAGGGGGGCCCCCATCCCCCCCCAAGCCCTCAGTGTCTAAAATGCAATTAAAATGAGGTGAGTGCAGCCCCACCATGCAGCAAAGGTATCCCCTTCGCTGACACAGTGCGGGCACACCCCCATCCAAAGGTATCCAAGAAGTATGTATAATTCCACCCATAGTCAAGGAGGGGGAGGGCGGGATATAAGACTGGGAGGGAGGCGGTCTAAAAGCAAGGCCATCCCCCCCAGAAGCAAGCTTGCAAACTGGTTCATGAGGCCACCCAATGCCCCCAAATCCCAACCCAGGGCGAGGGCTGCCAGTGCAAGCAGCCCAGGAATCACCAGCATTGCGCCCCAGCGCTCCTAGCACCACAAACATGATGGGGACAGCCATACCAATTCCCACTCCATCTTACACACACAAACATGGACAACAATAGTCACAATAGTGAACAAGGGGCCGGACCCACACGGTGCCCCACATACCAAGTGCACCCCCGAGCGTCCACACACGCCCAACGACCACCCCCCCCAGACGCACACAGACAGCGGCAGGCCGCCCTGCAGCCACAGCCACCCTGGAGCAACCCGATGGAAACATGTCAACTAATCCGCACCAACAGTCCCCCCCCAACCACCCCCGAGCACCAACACACACCCGCCGCCAATGACACCAGGGGCAATGCAACAAGTGCCCCACCCCGTGACACAACAGCAGGGCGGCCGGGACAAGCCTGTTTTTTTTTTTTTCATTTCTACTTCAAATTGGAGGTTCAAAGTCATTCTATTCAGTTTTGTTGATGGGGGGGGGGATTTTCTCTTTTTTCACGGTCGGGGGGGCCTGACCCCCTCGAGTTACACTCTGTGAATGGGGATGGCAGGGTTAACAACGGGAGTAGCAGCAGCGCCCCCCTTCCTAATCACCTGCTGGGAGTAAATAATTGTCTCCATTTCCACCACACAGAGGGAGGACTGATTCATTCAACACTGACTTCTCAGCTCACATCAACACACCAAAGACAGTGTAGATCTAGATGTAGACCTTAACTCATACCTGCCAACTTTTCAAACCTGAAAAAGCCTAGTAGCTAGCCGGGGTCCAGGGGGCCGATGCTAATGCTAATAATGCTAATGCTAATAATAATAATGCTAATATTTGCCAAACAAATATTAGCATTAAATCAAGTTAGAATGTAGCTAACAACCTCATATTTCTTCAACTATTCAAACCTGGAAAAGCCTAGTAGCTAGCCGGGTCCAGGGGCCGCAGGTGTCAACAAATATTAGCATTTGACATAGAAGTCACATATTAATTATATTAAAGGTAAAATATCTAAATCAACTGCAATACTACACAGAGCGAAACATTTGCTGAATCAACAACCAACATTATATACTTTGTATCATTCATTAATACTCCCATACATGACATATTGTACTGAAGTATGGGGAAATACATATAAAACAAACATATATCCAGTCTTTATGCTTCAGAAGAGAGCTATTAGAATAATAAACAAAGCTGCTTACAGGGAACCAACAAACCCACTTTTTCTTAAATTAAAAGCTCTCAAGTTAAAAGATCTGGTTGACTTTAAAACTGCAGTAATAATGTTTAAAGTGAAGAATCTATCACTGCCCGCAAATATCCAAAAGCTATTCCAAATAAGGGAGAAACAATATCATTTCAGAGGAACATTTCAATTCAATTCAACTTTATTTATATAGCGCCATTTCACAACAACAGTCATCTCATGCATATTTCAAAAACCTTCAGTGAAACTACCACCAAGCAACACTGTGTTTCAGTGCAAGGAGTCAGATTATGGAACGATTTTGGACCTGAATTAAAATCATGTACAACGCTTGGACAATTTAAACAAAAACTAAAGGAGGAAATACTCCAAACATATATACAAGTATGACATGTAAAATCACATAATGATTGTCATATCCAGTCTGTGTTGTGTCTGTTACTTAGGTTTTTTTTGCATATTTTTGGTCTTAGCTTGTTCTGAAGTTGTTAATCGGCTGTTGTTTTGTTTTTCTTGTTGAATTCTTGGATGGAATATGGGGTGGGCCAATATAAGCTGCGGCTTCAGCCATCACCAATTTCAGATTACTTATGTTGCATAATCAGAGGAGTTATTGTTTAATTTGACCTTGTTGATTTTTGCCTTTGTTATATTATTCTGTTTCTTTTTAATCATTTACTTTTAATCTAGCCGAAATAAAAGATTCATTCATTCATTAAATTCATTCAAAAGACTAGCTTAACACTGCATAGAACTTTGAATAGGCCAGATGTGATGTATTATGAATACTAGAAACGCACTCGAGAGCGCAGACCTCCGCCAAGCGCCACAGTTCCCCCCATACAGTTATACATCATAAATAAAATATTGAAAATGCCCTATCTCGCAATGTTAAATATAAAAAAAAAAGAATCCTTTAAAAAATTCCTGGATCCAGACGGTGATCCGGATCACCACCAAAATCTAATCATCTGTAGGATACCCCATTTCTGACAATCTGTGAAAATTTCATGAAAATCCATCCATAACTTTTTGAGCTATCTTGCTAACAAACAGACAAACCAACGCTGATGATCACATAACGTCCTTGGCGGAGGTAACTAGAAGACGAGAAATATCAGCAGGCACAGGCATGTGCGTAAACGACGGTAAAATCGCTCTGATATTTTATGTGTTTACATGATACACCAAGCATGACAAGGCTTGCAATTACACAGCACATGTTCTTCAGAATCTTAGGCATTATATAAAATGTATTCTCCCTTTAGATGTCGAATCCATGGTCCATTTGCCAGGGCTGAAGTGCAGTCGTGAGAACGTCTGCAGCAGTTTACGTCGTATTTAGATCTCGCCATGAACGCACGCCTCTCCGGGATTTCGCGCGAGAATAGAAACCTCAATACCCTCAATAGCGATAGCGTTAGCTTAGCAAACGCTTCAGGTAAAGCGTAGCAGCGAACCACGAAAAGAAACGCTACTGACGCTACTATGTTCTAAATTTAGATACGATTCCTAGCGATCTCGTGTTTGGAATTGCTTTCGTGTTTTTTTTACGATTTAAAATTTTTGACTTAATTTTTAGTAAAAAACCGTAATTTTGATTAATAAAGCCGTAACCCGGAATGGGGTCTTGAAAACCGGAACCATTATGGCAAAACCGGAGTAGTTGGCAGGTATGTTAACTTCTGATAATAAACACTCAAGCATTCAGGAGATTTATAAAAAAAAACAAAAAAACAAAAAAAAAAAAACTACAAATATCTAGAAATATAACAGAAATGACTGCATCTTTGTCATTTAAGTTAATTTATTTCATTAAATATAATTTTATTAATATTTTGTCTTTGAAATCAGAGTTAAATTATTGTTCTGTTCTGGCTCTGCAAAATTATGGTCAAAAATGTAAATTGTTATAAGGAAAAAGCAAAAAAAAAATTATCACAGTCCGTTTCAAATTTAAAAAAAAAAAGCCATTTTTTTTTAGAAAAGACAAAAAAATAGCCATAAAATAATCACAAATGTATAATAAAGTCTCAAATGTACAAGAAAAGTCAATTTTACCAGAGGAAAGTACAAATTTAAGGAAAATGGTTTCAAATTTAGATAAATTTACAGAGAAGAGTAGAAAACTAAGAAAATTGTTGTAAGTTTTGGAGAAAAATCTCAGACCTTCAAGACTGAAGTTGTACTGTTATCCCTACGTGTTATATACACAGGGTATGTTAACGCAGATCAACAGCAAGCCAAACTCGTTTTTAACGAGCCAGGAAACCGAGCGTCCTGCTCCTTTATTTCAGTCTCCTTAGACAGCTTACAGTACCTTACAACTGTGGCTCGAAGCTCATTGAAAAGCCCGAGTGAAACTGAAAAGAAATAAAAACAAAAAATAAATACATACAATTAAGCTAGCGGGCCCCCGGGATAGGACTAATTCCTGGAACAAACGGAAAACACAATACACTTGACAAGCTAGCGGGGCCCTGGGATAAGACTAATTTCTGAAACAATTACACTCTAAAAACGATATCAAATTCACGTATAACAAAAACTTATAAACTGACAAAAATACTAATTGAACTTACAGCCATTGCTTTCGATGGTGTAGAAAAAGGGTTAAACACACAGGAGGAACGTTTCAGACATTTGCAGGCAGGTTATATTCTTCCGCCTTTTTTTTTTTTTTCTTCCCACAAACCACAGCGGCAACTGGCTGTGCTTTCAACATAAAATACAAAAATAAATTACCGCTAACTGTACAAAGTTACTCTTACGTCAAACAGGTTCATTTTGTCTTCTTTCAATTATTTATCCTTTTTTTTTTTTTTTTTTTTCCTTTGAAAGACAAAAGTAAAATAGAAAGATGTCTTTACCTTCTTTACATGTTTCAACTGCACTGCAGCCTTCATCAGAAGAGTCAGCTGATTGCTGCCAGGTGACATTTATCAGCTGATTTTCGTAGGCGGGGCCAGCTCAGCAGATCTGTCAGATCCGCCGAGCCAGCCCCGCCTCCCGCCGTCAGATGGTCTCTGGAGAAGGATTTGCAATGGGAGACCCACTATCAGCCATCATGAGCAGTTTTTTTATGGAGGATCTGGAAAATAAAGCCATCAACACAGCACCCACAATATGCAAACCCACCCTTTGGAAGAGATACGTAGATGACATTCTGGAAAAAATAAGGAAAGGACATACACAAGAACTCACTGACCATCTGAACAGTACAGACAGTACGGGGAACATAAAATTCACACACGAAGAGGAGGAAAATGGCACCATAGCCTTTCTGGACATGAAAATCCACCACAACGAGGATGGCAGCATAAAAATCACAGTCTACAGGAAACCAACCCACACAGATCAATACCTACTTTGGACATCGGAACACCCCACAGCACACAAGCTATCAGTCGTCAGGACATTATATGAACGAGCCACCATCATCACGGAACAAGAAGACAGACAGGAAGAGGAAAACCACATAAAACATGCACTTATACGCTGCCAATATCCAGTATGGGCCATAAACAAAGGGAAACAGCAAGTCAAAAACAAAGAAAATAAACAGGACACAAGACACAGAACAAAAGCTGAAATCAAAAACAAGGAAACCATAACTATACCATACATACGAGGGATCACGGAACCAATTCAAAGGATCATGAAAAAATACAAAATAAACACAGCAGTCAAACCACACAAAAAATTAAGACAGTTATTAGTACACCCCAAGGACAGAATAGAACAAGACAATAAATGCAATGTATTATATGAAATATCATGCAGATCATGTAACAAAACCTACATTGGAGAAACCGGAAGATTATTCACCACAAGAAAAAAAGAACACCAAAAGGAATGTGAGAAGGAAACGCAAGGACGACTCACAAGATCACAAAAAGAAAAAGCAGAACAAGAAACATTAAAATCAGCTATATCGGACCACTGCAAAAGAAATAATCACATCATGGACTGGGACAACACAAAAATTATTGGATCGGAGAGCAACAGACACAAACGTTGGATCAAGGAGGCAATAGAGATCAGAAAGCGGGGAAAAGACACCATGAACCGAGATGAGGGGGCCTTTATGCTTTCTCACACCTGGGACCACATTCTCCAGAGACCATCTGACGGCGGGAGGCGGGGCCGGCTCGGCGGATCTGACAGATCTGCTGAGCTGGCCCCGCCTACGAAAATCAGCTGATAAATGTCACCTGGCAGCAATCAGCTGACTCTTCTGATGAAGGCTGCAGTGCAGTTGAAACATGTAAAGAAGGTAAAGACATCTTTCTATTTTACTTTTGTCTTTCAAAGGAAAAAAAAAAAAAAAAAAAAAAAAAGGATAAATAAAGTTACTCTTAACCTAATAACTATTTTTTAACATGAATTATTGCAAATAAATTACGATATATTTTAATATGAACTTATGAACTATATTTTTTAACTCTATGAAACATACACTACTGAGGGCAGAACACTCCCCGCCTGGCATTACTAATGCCACTACTTCCTCTTATCTATCATTTCGCTCTCTAAGAGCACTACAATGTCTGAGACAGGACGTAGGTAAGTTTTTGAAGCACCCTGGGATGATGTCCTCACTTCGACCTTTCTGACCTTCCCGTCGCTGCTTGGAAAGGTGGATGTGATGATGGCCATTGTCCACTCGTTTCTGGGTGCTTGGTCCTATTTCAGCAGCACTATGTCACCTGTCTGTGGGTTGCGGTGTGTTGTATGCCATTTGCGCCTTGATTGGAGGGTGTTGAGATATTCATTTCTCCAGCGGCTCCAAAATTTGTTGGCGAGTGCTTGCACTTGTTTCCACTGGTTTTTGAGCAGGTCCTTTCCACAAAAGTCTCCTGGTGGAGGGGGAACATGCTGCTTTTGGGTCAAGATCATTGCGGGACAAAGTAGGAATGGTGAGGAAGGGTCTGTTGAGATGGGGACTAAGGGCCTTGCGTTGATTATAGACGTCACCTCAGCCATTAAAGTACAAAGCACTTCATGCGTCAAACGAGTGTGTTTGTTTTGCAAAAGCATGGAATCCAGTATTCTGCGAGTGACCCCAATCAGTCTTTCCCAGACGCCTCCCATGTGAGAGGCATGCGGGGGGTTGATCTCCCATGTGCAACCGTTGCATGAAGATAGTTGACGATGTTGGGAGGGTTCTTGTTTGGTTGTGCCATGCCTAACTCCACGCTCGCTGTAATGAAGTTAGTGCTTCTGTCAGATCGCATTTGCTTTGCTGGGCCTCGTATTGCGAAGAATCTGCATATTGCATTTATGCAGCTGCAAGCGTCCATAGACTCAATGACTTCAATATGCACGCCTCTTGTGGTCATACACGTGAAGAGTATTGCCCACCTTTTTCCTTGTGCAGCTCCACCTCGTGTGTGTCGAGTGACTACTGACCATGGGCCGAATACATCCAACCCGACATATGAAAATGGAGGGCATGTTTTGAGTCTCTCAGGTGGGAGATCTGCCATTTTCTGGGTCTCTAGTTTTCTCCCCCGAGTCTCCTGCA
Organism: Pholidichthys leucotaenia; assembly: GCA_020510985.1. Lineage (NCBI taxonomy): Eukaryota > Metazoa > Chordata > Actinopteri > Cichliformes > Pholidichthyidae > Pholidichthys > Pholidichthys leucotaenia. The sequence goes on along the minus strand of JAJAQF010000046.1, from coordinate 1,420,300 downwards.
CGTTACACAATGGTGGATAATGGACGAGACCAGTCTTTTGCAACCTGCAATCCACAGTCCGGCTTGCCTAATTGCGCTTTCCGTGAACTGCCTTCCTTGATGCACGACTTTGTCATGATAGTGACGGACAAGCAGTTGAGTTACGTGATGCTTGTTTGGGAGAATGGTTGGATTCTTGGATGCTGTGTTCAATGAAGCATGTTTGAGGTGACCTCCAACCTTGATGAGGCTTTCATTCATATAGGGATCAAGAGCCACGATGGGACTTGAACTGCGGACGGTTTGGTTGGCATGGAGAGCAGCATACTCGTCGGGAAAAGCGTCTTTTTGAACAGACTGGAGGATGAGGTTACTGGCAGCATCCAGCTCCTCTGGAGTGCGTGGCTTGCTACATCAATGCCAGCCCCTGCATGAATGATCTGACAGGTTGCTTGATGAGTGAGAACGAGCTTGGTGAATTAGGAATGCAATGGCATGTACTAATGAGTTCCAACTTGAAAAGCGCTGGACGCATTCTGGTGAGAGCCCGTTCTTCTGAATGTGAGTAGAAAAGGTAGCGACTTTTCTGATTTCAGAGTCTACTTCAGGCTCGATTAACTCAAAGGATTCAGGTGTCCCGGATTCAGGTAGTTTGTAAAGGAAGTCTGGTCCCTTAAACCACATAGTGTCCATAAGCTGTGATGCAGGTATTGACCTGGTTGCTAGATCAGCTGGGTTTTGCTCTGATGTGACGTAGTGCCACTGTTCAGGGGATGTGGACTGATGTATACGATGAACGCGGTTATGCACATAGACATAGAAGCGCTTTGAATCGTTGCAAATGTACCCAAGAACCACCTTGCTATCACAGTAGAATTTGACAACGTTTGGTTTGTGATCAAGTTCGTCCAGAATGAGCTCCGCCATCTCAACCACTAGAACTGCTCCACAAAGTTCAAGGCGAGGTGTCGTGGGCTCTGGTTGTGGTGAAAGTTTTGCCTTCCCAAGCACAAATCCGACTTTGCATTGTCCTTCTGCATTGACTGTCTTCAAGTATGCCACTGCCGCAATATCCCAGCTTGAAACGTCGGAGAAGATACACAGTTCGGTGTAAGTGGACTTTGAGAGGGAAGCTGGTACATAGCAGCGTGGCACTTTGAGGCTGCTAAGATCTTGGAGGGACATTTTCCATGTTTCCCATGTGTCCTGAGGGAGAGGAGCATCCCAACCTTGGACACCATTCAACAGTTCACGTAACAAGAGTCTGCCTCTGATCGTCACTGGTGACGCTAGTCCCAAGGGGTCGAAGATGCTGTTAATTGTTGACAGAACCCCACGGCGGGTGTAGGGTTTGTCATCGACGGCAACCTTGAAAGTGAAAGAGTCAGTGTTTATGTCCCAGCACAGGCCTAGACTTCTCTGAGCTGGTAGAGTGTCATCGCCGAGACTCAAGTCTTTGATACCGGTGGCCAGGTCTTCTGGCTTGAAGGCTTGCATGACTGAGACACTATTTGAGGCGATTTTGTGGAGCTTGAGGTTGGACTCGGCCAAGGATGCACATGTGCGCTTGAGCAAGTCTACGGCTGCAGATTCAGTGGGAAGCGAAATCAACCTGTCATCTACATAAAAGTGTCTCTCAACAAAGTGTCTTGTGTCTGCTCCAAACTTTGGTTCGCCTTTCTGGATAGCCCTGTGTAGGCAATAGATAGCTACCGCTGGCGACGGGCTGTTTCCAAAAACGTGCACCCGCATGTGGTACTCCTGCACCTCTTTTGACAAGTCGTTTCCCTCGTGCCACAAGAACCTCAAATAGTCTCTATGGTCTGGTCTGACTAAGAACCCATAGAACATTTGCTGGATATCGGCAGTGACTGCGATGAGCTCCTTCCCAAACCAAATCAGCACGCCGAGGAGGGTATTATTAAGATCTGGACCTGTTAACAGAACTGAGTTGAGTGACATACCAAATTGCTCGGCACTTGAATCAAAGACAGCCCGTATCTGATCGGGCTTCTGGGGATGATATACCCCGAAAATGGGCAGGTACCAGCATTCAGTGTTATCGGTGATGGGTGGAGCGATCTCTGCATGATTGTTCTCGAACAGCTTGTCCATAAACTCTGAGAACTGTTCTTTCATTTGAGGGTTTTTTGTTAAGTTGCGTCTTAGTGAGCCAAGTCTAGACAATGCTTGGTCCCTGTTATTTGGGAGTGGCAAGCGAGGAAACTTGAATGGCAGAGGAGCGATCCAGTTGTTGTTTCCATCCTGGTGGACTTCTTCCTCCATTATCTTTAGGAAGGTCTCATCTTCGAAGGGCACGGCACACTTGTTATCGTTCTCTGTGCACTCAAAAACTTTGTCCCCAAGATTTTCTTCCACTGCATTGGGTTTTGAGCTGCGTTTAGAGAGGCCGTCCTTGTGCTCCCCGCCGTAGCATGGTTTCTCTTTGATGTTGATGCTGTTGGGACAAGGAGTGAAGAGAGATGGGCGTCCGTTGGAGAGCATGTACGTTTTATAAACGTTGACGGTTGGCTTATGAGCGTTAAGGCACACCTCCCCCACAATTACCCAGCCTAGGTCCAGGCGTTGAGCAAAGGGAGCATTGTGGGGTCCGCTGACATGTTGCCTTACCTTATGGACTTGTAGGACGTCTCTGCCCAGTAAAATTGCCATCTGAGCATCTGGGTCATACTTGGGGATGAGAGGAGCGAGGTGTTTTAAGTGGGCATGAGCAAGAGCGACTTCGGGTGTAGGTATTTCATCCCTACTGAACATTATCTCATCGCATTCAAGGAGAGGAGGGAGGTCTAAGCGTGGGCCTCTACCTACTGGCTCGATTTGGAACCTCACTGCTTCCCTGCCAAGCCTTTCAGTTAAACCAGCACATGTTCTCATGAGGTATGTCAGAGGGCTACCCTTGATCCCAAACAGCTCAAAGAATTCGGGACAGGCCAGCGATTTATTACTCTGATCGTCAAGGATTGCATACATCTTAACGGAGCTTTCTGGTTGGCCTTTAGGGAAAACTCGAACTAGACATACCTTTGAGCAAGAACGTGGGGGATTACCTTCGCCGCAGATCTCAGTGCACCGTGACGTTACCTCAGGTGGTGTGTTGTCTCGGGGCTGAGGCTCTGGTTCAGGTGTGTTTCCTGGCTGGGGTTGCTGACTTGAATCAGGATGCATGGCAGAGCAATGCCTCTCACTTTGGCACTCCTCGCACTTGAGTTTTATGTCACAGTTCTTTATCGCGTGCGTGGGAGAGCAGCAGCGAAAACATCGTTTGTGTTCTTTGAGTATGCTTCGCCTCTCTTGTAGCGGTTTATTCTGAAAAGCTCTACATTTGGCTAGAGGATGCATTTTCTTATGGACTGGACAGTAGCGTGTCAAATCGTCCTCTTTATTACTAGCGGGAGCAGTTGCGTCGACTTCTGTTTTGTTTACAGTTAGAGGCGTTCTGTAGCTAGTTTGTTTGAATGGTGGCCTCTCGCCTTTGCTGAAGGGTTGGCTGCTGCATGTCGTAAAACTTGGGTCATTTCTTGCTTTAGCCTCGTCTTGGACAAACTTTACAAAATATGAGAAGGGAGGGAAGGTTACATCATATTTTTGTTTGTATTTTGAGCCCGCGTGCAGCCATTTATCTTGTAAATTTGGAGGCAACTTTTCAACTATGGGTTTAACCCCACGGGGTGTGTCGAGGTAGGCGAGGCCTGGGAGATAAGCTTCATCTTTAGCAACCCGCAGCTCTAAGAGTAAATCTCCAAGTTCCCTGAGTTTTACATTGTCTCTGTTTGTAAGGCGAGGGAAGTTATCTAATTTTTTGAACAAGGCGTTTTCTACTACTTCTGCCGTAGCATAACATTCTTCCAACCTGTCCCATGACAATTGGAGAGCAGCTTTGGGGTTAGTGGCATAGACAGCTCTGATTCTTTTAACGTGCTCTGAGGACTCTTTACCAAGCCACTTGACTAGGAGATCTAACTCCTGGCTATATGTGAGACCAACGTCTTCAGTTGCATTTATAAATGACGACTGCCATGCTCTAAAGTTTTCGGGGGTGTCGTCAAACTTAAAGAGTCCGGTTGTGATTAGCTCTCTATGCGCGAGGAACCTAGCAAAGTCTGCCATAGGTGGGTCACCATTGTGGGAAGCATGGTAGCTGTTTGGCCTGACATAGTCTCTCGGTATGTCAATGGATTCATTTTTCACGTACATTTTCTTGAATGTTGGTGGAGAGAGAGTTTGTTCGGGTCTCCTCGGAGTGAATGATTGCGCCCTTTGTGCGGGTTCGACTTGAGGTGTTTCTTCTTCAGCTGGTCGCGCCTGTGACTTTAGCTGGATTTGGTGGTGCACATACTCCATAGTTCTCTGTCTGACAGCTTGTAATGGAATTGTGCTCCTTACACTCTCTCCTTCGTCTGGCTCGGCAGCTGCAGCAGCTTCTAGAACTTCTGCTTTTGCTGTGGCGGCCGCTGTTTCCTTCTCTATCTCCAGCATCTCTAGATCCAGTTCTAGCTTTGCTTGTTCTAGCTTTGCTTGTTGCTTTGCTTGTTCTAGCTTTGCTTGTTGCTCTGCTTGTTCTAGCTTTGCTTGTTGCTTTTTAATTTCTAATTGTTTCTTACTGTACGAGGCTCTAGCATTCGCAGCTTCAGCAGAGGCTCGTGCCATAATGGCTGCTTCCATTACATTGGACCTCGAGGACAACCTGGAGCTAGAAGGTCTGGAGCTGGAGCTAGCGTTGTGTGATGATTTGGCTTCGGAGTTCGCCTTTTCTCCTGCCCTCTTCTCTTGAGTGTCGCCCATCGCTGTGTTGTGAACCTTATCTTCACCAACAGCTGACTTGGCTTTTCACTCTTGAGTGTCATCCCTCGCTGTGTCGTGGACCTTATCTTCACCAACTGCTGACTTGGCTTTTCACTCTTGAGTGTCGTCCCTCGCTGTGTCGTGGACCTCATCTTCACCAACCGCTGACTTGGCATTTCACTCTTGAGTGTCGTCCCTCGCTGTGTCGTGGACCTTATCTTCACCAACTGCTGACCTGGCTTTTCACTGTACTGTTATCCCTACATGTTATATACACAGGGTATGTTAACGCAGATCAACAGCAAGCCAAACTCATTTTTAACGAGCCAGGAAACCGAGCGTCCTGCTTCTTTATTTCAGTCTCCTTAGACAGCTTACAGTACCTTACAACTGTGGCTCAAAGCTCGTTGAAAAGCCCGAGTGAAACTGAAAAGAAATTAAAACAAAAAATAAATACATACAATTAAGCTAGCGGGCCCCCGGGATAGGACTAATTCCTGGAACAAACGGAAAACACAATACACTTGACAAGCTAGCGGGGCCCTGGGATAAGACTAATTTCTGAAACAATTACACTCTAAAAACGATATCAAATTCACGTATAACAAAAACTTATAAACTGACAAAAATACTAATTGAACTTACAGCCATTGCTTTCGATGGTGTAGAAAAAGGGTTAAACACAGGAGGAACGTTTCAGACATTTGCAGGCAGGTTATATTCTTCCGCCTTCCCCCCCCCCCCTTTCTCCCTGACTAACGTTCGTTTCCTCTTCCCACAAACCACAGCGGCAACTGGCTGCGCTTTCAACATAAAATACAAAAATAAATTACCGCTAACTGTACAAAGTTACTCTTAACCTAATAACTATTTTTTAACATGAATTATTGCAAATAAATTACGATATACTTTAATATGAACTTATGAACTATATTTTTTAACTCTATGAAACATACACTACTGAGGGCAGAACAGAAGTCGTTACTCAAGTTTTTAAGTGGCTGCTCTTTGTACCCTTAACTAGAAATTTTTGGTTGTCTACTTTCAATTAACTAACTAACTAACTAACTAACTAACTAACTAACTAACTAACTAACTAACTAACTAACTAACCTGCACTTATATAGCGCTTTTCTAGTCACAAAGACCACTCAAAGCGCTTTCATTAATACTAACCCTCTATTCTAAGGGCCTATAGGAAACAGATATCTAGGGACAATTTAGAACAGCCAATTAACCTAACATGCATGTCTTTGGCATGTGGGAGGAAACCGGAGAAATCCCGGAGTAAACCCACGCAACACGGGGAGAACATGCAAACTCCACACAGATCACTGTTGGTCGGGGACTGGGATCGAACCCACGATCCCACGATCCCCACAATCCCCCGGCCAAGGGTAAACTGTGCTGCCGCAGTGCTAACCACTGCGCCACCGTGCAAGTATCATTAACATGATACTTGATATTTTCTGACTCATTTGTGTACCACCATAGACAGAGAGAGAACCTGAACTAGACAGGGCTCAGAGAGGGCAAGATGAGACAGAAGAGAGGAGCCAAGGAGCCAAGGAGAGGAAAGTGTTCAGGCAGAGGAAGGAGAGGATGACACCAGTAAGAAGTCCAAATACAGGATGTCTGTCTGGGACCCCAACTGGCCCAATATTCCAACATTCAAGTCTCGGTTGTACAATACTTCAAATGGTAAGTTCCATATGCAAAGTTACTGTGCAAAATTTAAAAAAAAGAAATGGTATAAAATTAACATTTTGCAGTTACAATAGTGCCACGTGTTTTGGTGGAGAAACTGTTATCATGGCCAGTAACTAAAATTAATATTGGATGGAATGATGATAGCTATAGCAGAGATGAAAAAGGACACAGAGGACTGTGATGGAGTCCCAACAGAACAAACTGAGATTGCAACAACATTGATAACAACATAAAAACAACCTTTATTGTATAATAAACATCAAACCAATACTCGGGATTTCCTTCAACAATGTCAAATAAATCCACAAATCATACAAATTTTGTAGTAAACGGCAAAGGAAATAATTTCCACCATCTATAACCCCACATGCAATTATAACAAGAAACTCCCTCTAATTCAGTTACTGTCATGTTATTACAGAATATAAACAAAAAAGTTAATACCATAGTTTACTCCTTTCTCCAAATACATAAACACATGTAAAAAACAAGGTACTGGAGGAGAGTCCGGCCGTTGGTCGAACCTCGGATTCAGGAGGAACAATGTGGTTTTCGTCCTGGCCGTGGCACATCGGACCAGCTCTTTACCCTCTCGAGAATTCTCGAGGGTTCGTGGGAGTTTGCCCAACCAGTTTACATGTGTTTTGTGGACTTGGAGAAGGCATTTGACCGCGTCCCTCGTGGATTTTTGTGGGGGGTGCTTCGGGAGTATGGGGTATCGGGCTTGTTGTTACGAGCTATTCGGTCTCTGTACGACCGTTGTGAGAATTTGGCTCGTATTGCCAACACTCGGTCGGAGTCATTCCCAGTGAGAGTTGGACTCCGCCAGGGCTGCCCTTTGTCACCGATCCTGTTCATAATTTTTATGGACAGGATTTCTAGGCGCAGCCAGGGAATGGAGGGTGTCATGCTTGGTGACCACAGGATCTCATCTCTGTTGTTTGCAGATGATGTTGTCCTGTTGGCTTCATCCAGCAATGACCTACAGCTCTTGCTGGGACGGTTTGCCGCTGAGTGTGAAGCGGCTGGGATGAGAATCAGCACCTCCAAGTCCGAGTCCATGGTCCTCAGCCGGAAAAAGGTGGATTGTCCTCTCCAGGTTGGGGACAGGCTCCTGCCCCAAGTGGAGGAGTTTAAGTATCTTGGGGTCTTGTTCACGAGTGGGCAAGACCCTGGGCTGCACGGTGGCGCAGTGGTTAACACTGCGGCAGCACAGTTTACCCTTGGCCGGGGGATTGTGGGGATCGTGGGATCGTGGGTTCGATCCCAGCCCCCGACCAACAGTGATCTGTGTGGAGTTTGCATGTTCTCCCCGTGTTGCGTGGGTTTACTCCGGGATTTCTCCGGTTTCCTCCCACATGCCAAAAACATGCATGTTAGGTTAATTGGCTGTTCTAAATTGTCCCTAGATATCTGTTTCCTATAGGCCCTTAGAATAGAGGGTTAGTATTAATGAAAGCGCTTTGAGTGGTCTTTGTGACTAGAAAAGCGCTATATAAGTGCAGGTTAGTTAGTTAGTTAGAGTGATGGGAGAATGGAGCGAGAGATCGACAGATGGATTGGAGCAGCATCTGCAGTGATGCGGACGTTGTACCGGTCTGTTGTGGTGAAGAGGGAGCTTAGTTCTAAGGCAAAGCTGTTGATTTACCAGTCAATCTACATTCCTACTCTCACCTATGGTCACGAGCTTTGGGTAATGACCGAAAGAACGAGATCGCGGATATAAGCGGCTGAAATGAGCTTTCTCCGTAGGATTGCTGGACTCACCCTCAGAGATAGGGTGAGGAGCTCAGTCATCCGGGAGAGGCTCAGAGTAGAACCGCTGCTCCTCCACATTGAAAGGAGTCAGTTGAGGTGGTACGGGCATCTGATTAGGATGCCTCCTGGACGCCTCCCACTTGAGATGTTTCAGGCACGTCCCACTGGGAGGAGACCCCGGGGCAGACCCAGGACTCGGTGGAGAGACTATGTCTCCCAGCTGGTCTGGAAACGCCTTGGTATCCCCTCTGAAGAGCTGGAGCAGGTGGCTGGGGAGAGGGAAGTCTGGGCTTCTCTGCTTGAACTGCTGCCTCCGCGACCCGGACCTCCGGAAAAGCGGTAGAAGATGGATGGATGGATGGATGGATGTAAAAAACAAAAAAACCCCAAAAAAACTAAACTAAGGCTCGTCTCCAAAATTAAACTTTCTTTTAGTCTTAGAATGTGTGCAGAATTATTGAGTTATTGATGTTACGTCACATGTCACAGAGTGTGTATGTTGATTATTCAGGATTCAAACAGTCAAGAACAACTAAACTTTGCTGTCATGTCCCACAGGACAGATGATGTGTTGAAATAGGGCTGGGCGATTAACAGAAATGGAACCAAAACCGACTGTCAGGGCATAAAACCGACGTAATCTTGTACACATTTTTTTTGGCTCCCCCAGCGGAAGTCAAGAGGCATACATGAACACAGACTTTTTTTTTTAATGTAAAATACTTTATTTCTATAAATGATTATTAATCAAATTCCTGCTTTTTTCCTGGGGAAAAAAAAACCAAAAACAGGAAGTCAAGGTTGCAGCGACCCCGCCCACTCTTCAGTCTCCACAGTCCCTGTCCAATCAGGACGCTCTGCAGTGACTGTGCCATATGATGCAGGTATATACTGGCTGAGCACAGCAGTGTCAGAAAACATCTTCAGTCATCAGTAATAAATACAAAAACTTATTTAACATTGTTAACCTCTGCACTTTAATTAGTATAATTAACATCTGCTCACATCTACAATAACAAGGACCGTCTTCTGATCTAGTCTAGTCTTCTACCTCACCACACTCATCAAATTCTCATATGAAGTTGGGTTCCTCCCAATCCACTCTGACACAGCCTTGTATCATCAGGTCTGATGTGAAATCAGAGGGGGTGCCGCTGTAGGAACGATTATGGGCGGAGCTTCCGGTTTCGGCTGACCTCGTGTTAAATCAGTCAGTAAGAGTGGAGCAGCAGGGGCATTTAAAATAGCATTTTTAAAAGTTTTTCAAATTAATTTTAATGTATAGTCCACATACGCGTTTTGCACTCAAGTGGCAGCTAATTTCAGCTCTTCTAGTTTTTGTATTTTTTGAATGTTTTGGCATAGTTCTGGTACTTGCTGGTGTTTGTGGTAGACCCATTAGACTGGATAAATAGAGGCTTCTCACCACACGGTGACAGACGACATCCAAGCATGGTGTTGTGGCATACGTCTGCTCTAAGGTAAATATGATTATGTCCAACATATTTTAACAAAATGCAGCCGACTTTATTGCAGTGGAGAGACATGTTGGTTGGAATGCCCACCGCATCATTATGAGTACAGGCAACGAGAAGTCATAAATCATGACTCTCTTTGTTTGGGAGGGGAAGTCCTGGCAAAACCCTATGAGTGCCTGGTATTACTAGAAAGCTTAGAAATTGTACTTTCTAAAAATACGTATGTTTATGCAGAAGATGCAACTCCCAACTGATCGAACGCGAGTTTTCAACCTAGCTAAAACAAAACAAATCATCTTTTTCTGGGTCAGTTTTTGCACACAACCTACAAATTAAATATCATTTTGAAGGTCTTTCAATTCAGAATATGGAAATAACGTTACATCAGTTTGAAAATGTCCTCAAAGTGACTCATTTTGCCAGCATGGTTCATTTGTTTACACCGTTAGCATCTTAGCAGCGGCACAAACTAACAGAGCTACTGTGTACGAGGCCACATTTTAAGGTCATCTTTCCATCCCTCGATAGTCGTGGGAAGTGGTATGATTATGTTACTGTTTTGAGGTGTATGAGGCCGTGTTCCCGCATTTCTGATGCCGAAGTCATTGTTTTTTAACAAGGAAAAGTATCCCATTTCAGTGACAACTATATATTCTAAACAAGTACCGCAAGTTGCTACCATAATTCAGGCATCATGGGGCCTAGGAATAAGGTGGATAAATGCTGTAGTTCTGAGACTGGTAGAGGCGCTACTTCCTGTTGGCCACATCACTGCTGATGATAGTGCTGATGTACTCGATCACCATGGTGCACTGTTCTATATCTCTGGCATCATACAGATTCAGGCTCTGGATCCTGGACTGGTCCAGGTGCATGTTGCTCTTCTACTCGGCCTTTATCCGTCAATACTGGGACGACTTGAAGAGGTGGCCCTGGTGGGAACCTCCTACCACGGACTCACAGGGAGGGGACAGGGAGATGACCCTGAGGAACACACCCACGCTGGAGCCCACTGAGCCCTGACAGTGGGGCACCACACTAGTCAGCAGGAACGGACTCTTGGACCGACAGGCTTTGGGCTCTGACCAAGCTGACACAGAAGAGTTGAAGGCCAGGAGTCACCATTTCTGCCCCGTTGCAGTGTTTAGTTTGGCTGCATGTGCGTGGGGTGACAATGAGTCTCTTCTTTAATAAATTATACTCATTTACGGATGAATCACTGTACGGATATATTAATTTATGTTGCACTTTTGTGGCTTAATTACATCTTGTTAGTGAACTATAGGGAAAAGGAAGGTGGGGGAAAAAACCTGACAAAAACCAAAATCGGCTTGAAAGCCTCAATTAATCATGATTCTGATTTAAGGTCAAACCACCCAACCCTAGTTCAAATGATGAGTTCAGAGGAAAAACAGCCAGTGGACTGGTGTTAAGGGTGACATGAAGTCATAATATCACATCCACATTTACACTCTGATACGCTTATATTGTCTATGAATTCTCTTAAGATTTTTTTTTTTTTTTTAGGTTTGGTTTTCTAGACTAATATTTACAAAAAATATAAACTGAAAATTTTTTGCCTGTAAACTTCTCAAACTTTACCATTTTTCATTAGATCAACTCGACCCTTCATGAATTTTCAAGTGGCTTAACAAATTACTCCTTCGAGTGAAACATTTCCCACAGGTTTCACAAGGAAATGGCTTTTCACCTGTATGACTTCTCATGTGACCTAATAAGTGACTACTCTGTCTGAAACTCTTTCCACATGTTTTACAACAAAATGGTTTATCGCTTGTATGCGTTCTCATATGTCTTAACATGCTGTCCCTGTGACTGAAACATTTCCCACATGTTTCACATGGAAATGGCTTTTCACCTGTGTGAATTCTTATGTGGTTCACTAAACTTCTTTGGCTCCTGAAACTTTTTCCACATGTTCCACAAGAATGTGACTTCTCACTTGTATCAGTTCTTGTGTGCTGCCATAATTCACGTTGACTGAAAATCTTTCCAGATTTCTCACAAGTAAACAGCTTCTCACGTGTGTGTCGTCTCACATGTTTTGTCATATTACCCTTGATAGAGAAATCCTTCCCACATACTTTACAAGAAAATGGCTTTTCACCTATGTGAATTCTAACGTGACATTTTAACTGACGACCATGTATGAAACTCTTTCCACATGTATCACAAGAAAATGGCTTCTCACCTGTGTGCGTTCTCAAGTGATAAAACAAATCACTCCTGTGACGGAAACCTTTACCACATGTTTCACAAGGAAATGGCCTCTCGCATGAGTGAGTTCTCATATGGTCCTGCAGAACACCCTTCTGATTGAAATGTTTTCCGCACGTTTCACAAGAGAATGGCTTCTCACCATGTTGAATCATTTTATGTTTTTTCAGACCTGATAAATCTTTAAAATTTCCTTCACAAGTGTTGCAGGTAAAAACTGGCCTCTCCACCTGGTGAGTTCTCATGTGACGCAACAGATGACTCTTCTCCTTGAAACGTTTGCTACATGTTTCACAAGAAAACGGCCTTTCACCAGTGTGAATTCTCATGTGGTGCAACAAGGTATTCTTTCGAGTGAAACTTTTGCCACACGTTTCACAAGAAAATGGCTTTTCACCCGTGTGAGTTTTTATGTGGTGTAACAATGTACTCTTCCAAGTGAAACTTTTTCTACATGTCTCACAAGAAAATGGCCGTTCACCAGTGTGAGTTCCCATGTGATGCAACAATGTACGCTTTCGAATAAAACTTTTTCCACATGTTTCACAAGAAAACTGCCTTTCACCAGTGTGAGTTCTCATGTGGTCCAACAAAACATTCTTCCATACAAAACTTTTTCCACATGTTTCACAAGAAAACCGCTTTTTACCATTGTGAGTTTTCATGTGTTGATTCAAATTCATCTTTTTAAAGAACCTTTTGCAACACATTTTACAAGAATACGCCTTTTCACCAGAGTGAGTTTTAACATGGAGTGACAAATATCTGTTTTCCTTATATCTTTTACCACAAATGCTGCAAACATATGGCCTTTCCAAGCTGTAGTTCATCGTAGAGTCAGAGTTTATGATTTTGTTTCCTTCCTGACTGCTGCTCTCAGATGTAGCTAAAGAAGTGTTGCTCGTGAGAAACAGGTCATCCTTTGTTTTTTGTGCCCCATGGTTATGCTTCTTATCTGTAGTCCCTATGGTCAAGGTCTCAGTCTCTTTAATCAGAAGAAGCTTCTCTGTTTTCCAGCTGCTGCAGCCTTCATCCTCTTCCTCTTTGATCTGTGGGGGATGTGGTTCTTCCTGGTCCAGACTGGAGTTCCTGTCTTGGTTCCAGAGCTGCTGGTCAGACAGAATCTCCTCTTCCTTACAGTCATAGTGATGAGGGAGTTCTGGAGAGGGAAGAGAAGGAAAAGAGAACTGTTGTGATAATAAAAATAAACAGAGAGTAAGAGTCACATGATGCAAAGCTAGCAGAGGCATTTGAGCAGAGCGTGCAGACTAGCCGTGCTTCGTAGGTTTTGGTAGTGCTATATTTTTCAGTGGTACGCAGCAATTATTCTATCTATGATTTTTAGTGACCAAAGTGAAAACAAGTATATTTGTTTTCATTTACCATATTTTTATTGCACAAAGGTTTTCATTTTTGCTCTATAAAACACCCCATTAATTAAAAAATGTTTTACAATGCATAAACAAAAACATCCCTGCAAAATTAAATCTGTCAACATCACAAAGCAAATGTACGTATTTTAATGAATCTATGCACATACAAATGCTTGCATGTTACAAATATTGAGAAAAACTTTTTTCTACAGGTGGGCGATATGGCCTAAAAGCATTATCACGATAACGATATTCTTCACGATATCGTGAAACATTTTTTTTTCCTTTTTCATTTACACAGGACAGTTGTTTACCTTCAACATAATCAATATAAAAAACAAAAACAACACTCCTGTTTATAAACAGCAACTCAGATTCAGTTTCAATTTTTTTTTTTTTTTAAATTCCGTATCAAATGCAACAAGAAAATAGAATAAACCTCCACATCCTTAGTGCATTTAGATGTCGAGGTTTTATGCCGAGTCAGTTTACCTGCATTAGAAGTCTCCGTTGCACAGACACCTCCGGAGGGCTTTGGCTCTCGTTGCAATGAACAGATGTCCCCCTTCCCAAATAAAATCAAGTTGAAGTAGCCAAAACAGAACACCGGACACTTCGGACATCACATCACACTGGGGTCTCTATGGTAATGTATAGCTCCCATCAGCAGTGTAACATCAACATGCAACAAAAACTGGTAGTCTCTCCTCATAACCCTGTAGCCTACTGTCAGACCATTATCTGTTAACCTTTGATTTTACCATTTTTTACTATTTCTATCTCTCAGATGATGCCATTACCAAATTTAAGCAGATTGTTTCCTCAATGCCATGTGTCAATACAACGGAGATAAGCTATAGAGAGCTTGCTCCTTCTGTAACTGATAGCATGGTAGACAGTGTTACAGCTTCTCTGCATCTGACTCTAGACATGGTGGCCACTTTAAAAAAGAAAAAAAAAGTCTAATCAGAGATTTCTAACTCCTTGGTTCAACACAGAACCTTGTAGCTTAACCTCTTGCACTCCGGTGTACTGCAGACGGGCACGTCTCTGAGTCCCAGAGCACACGAGGGCGCACGAGAGCGCCCTCGTGCGCTCTAGGACGTACGAGGGTGCTGCATCCAAGCGCGCACTGAAAAAAAAAAGCTCAATTTCCGTTCTTCCACTACAGACACAGCCGCGAACAGATCAGATATGATTGACCTCTCATTCGACTAATAAGAGCCTTGAATTGGGTTTCTGAAACCTTGAAGAACCAATGACTGAAAACCTAGTAAGAAGGACCCACCTACCAACGCTGTGAATGCAGTGAGCCAATTGAAGCACAGAAGTTTGCGAGCTGTTCTGTGTAAGGCTGACTGCTGCAGCAGATGAAAAAAAGGACCCGCAGGAAGAACCTGCCACAGACCCAGCAGCACGGAGACCACCCACAAGTGCAACTTGTGTGACAGGGACTGCCATTCGCGCATCGGCCTGTTCAGCCGGTGCCTTTTTTTTTTTTTTTTAATTCCCGCAGAATAGACGTTTAGGATTCTCTTCCATGGTCATCATAGACCGACGGAGGCCGACGACGAAGGTCATAAATCATTTGCCAAAACCGCAATCATGGAAGCGCAAAACCGCAATAATGGAATTATAATATAATGGAACCGGGTCGCGAGACCAGAACCACGAGTCCGTAACAAGGGACCAACGTCGCGTTCGTCTGACATTAAGGAAGAGAAGTTTGCCAGGACGCTGCTGTGAAGAGGTAAGTGTTATAAGCTAAATTATTCTTTATCCCTGAAAATTGTAATCAAAAATTACTTTTGACCAATCGGTAAATTACAACTGTGCGGCGCACAAAGTCCGAAGTCCGTGCGCCGCGGTACACGGTTCGTTCGCCACGTCCGGACTATGAATGCCCCCTCCCCCTGCTACTCTTCTGTAGCGAGGGGGAGGGGAAGCCGCGGTGACTGCGCCACGGTCGCCACATGACTATTCCGTCATGTAGCGATGGCCGATGTCCATCCTCTGTAGCGGGGGGGGGGGGGGACAACACCCCCCCCCCACACACACACACACAGCCCTGAGTGTCACCTTTCATTAGAGCCCAAGATGAAGCTTCTATATTGAATCATTCAAAAGTTACAGACGTTTTTCCAAACTGTGCCATTTGGCACAGTTCAAAAACGCCTGGGAACTACCTGAGGACAAAGCTGTGTAATACACTACCGTTCAAAAGTTTGGGGTCACTTAGAAATTTCCTTATTTTTGAAAGAAAAGCACTGTTTTTTTCAATGAAGATAACTTTAATCAGAAATACACTCTAATATCTAATATACATTGCTAATGTGGTAAATGACTATTCTAGCTGCAAATGTCTGGTTTTTGGTGCAATATCTACATAGGTGTATAGAGGCCCATTTCCAGCAACTATCACTCCAGTGTTCTAATGGTACAATGTGTTTGCTCATTGTGTCAGAAGGCTAATGGATGATTAGAAAACCCTTGTGCAACCATGTTAGCACAGCTGAAAACAGTTTAGCTGGTTAAAGAAGCTATAAAACTGACCTTCCTTTGAGCAGGTTGAGTATCTGGAAAAAATTATTATTTCAAATACAAATCATTATTTCTAACCTTGTCAATGTCTTGACTATATTTTCTATTCATTTTACAACTCATGGTGGTAAATAAGTGTGACTTTTCATGGAAAACACAAAATAATTGTCTGGGTGACCCCAAACTTTTGAACGGTAGTGTATATTCATTTTTTGTGGTATTGTTACAAAATTTTGACCTCAGCTGGATAACACTTAGTTCTACATTTCTGTTGCATTTTCCAGCCCGGATCTGAAGCTGTGTGTTATTTGCAAGCATTTGTATCCAAAAAACCACCCAGGCGAAATTTATTTTCTTCAAGTTCAGGATGTTTAGATGACTGTAACTCAGTGGCCGGAGCACTTAGAGAGATTATGTTGGGATTATGTCTGTTTTGCCAAAAAATTCAAAGTGTTTTCTTTTAAATGAGACCAACCCCATGAAGATGCTGCAAAGGGTTGAAGAACAGCTTTCGATTTACTTTGGGCATGTTATTTTTTGGCGTTTTTAGGGAAATTGACCGGAGTGCAAGGGGTTAAAACAGAAGACTCGTCAATTAGAAAGAAAGTGGTGTTCCACTAAATAAGATGAAATGTATTTAGCTCGGAGAAATCAATTTCAAATTTATAAAAAAAAAAATCTCTTAGGAAAGCTAGAACAAGTTATTATTCTGCATTAATAGAAGAGAACAAGAATAATCCCAGGCTTCTTTTCAGCACTGTAGCCAGGCTGAAAAAGAGTAAGGTCTCTGTCAAACCTAGCATTCCCTTAGAACTTACTAGTCAGGATTTTATGAACTTCTTTAATAATAAAATTTCATCTATCAGAGATAAAATCAGTCAGATCCTTCCCACCATTAACTTAAATACTGTAACAACTACAACTCCTTCAGTTGATATCTGTTTGGATGAGTTTACTCCAACTGACCTTTTACAGTTAGATAAAATAATTTCCTCATCCAAGCCTTCAACTTGTCTACTAGACCCCATTCTTACCAGGTTAGTTAAAGAAGTCTTCCCATTTATTGGTAGCTCTATCTTTCAAATACTCAATTCTTCATTAACATTAGGCCATGTACCGTAGGCTTTTAAAACTGCTGTAATTAAACCCTTACTTAAAAAGCCAAAGTTGGATCCAGGAATTTTAGCTAACTATAGAGCAATCTCTAATCTACCTTTCATTTCAAAAATCTTAGAATTGTTGCTACGCAGTTATTTGACCACTTGCAGGGAAATGGTTTATTTGAAGAGTTTCAATCTTGGTTTTGAATCCATCATAATACTGAAACAGCTTTAGTGATGGTCACTAATGACCTTCTTATCGCATCTGATAATGGACTTGTTTCTGTACTTGTCCTTTTAGACCTTAGTGCAGCTTTTGATACCATCGATCATAATATTTTACTTGATAGACTAGAACACCTTGTTGGACTTAATGGAACTTCATTGCAGTGGTTTAGATCTTATTTATCTGATACCATGTTTTCTCTGGCTTAAAGACCTTGGCGCGGTAGTAACATTTTTCGGGGGGGGGGACACGTGACACGATTGTAACTGGAATATGTTAAGTTTACACTATTTTTTTTTTTTAAATTTTGCACAGTAACTTTGCATTGCATAATGGAACTTACCATATGAAGTATTGTACAACCAAGGCTTGAATGTTGGCATATTGGGCCAGTTGGGGTCCCACCCAGATGTCTTGTGTTTGGACATTTTACTGGTGTCATCCTTCTCTCCTCCCTCTGCTCTCACCTCTCCTGGACCCTCTGCCTGAACACTTTCCTCTCCTTGACTCGTCTTTCCCTCTCTGAGCCCTGTCTAATTCAGGTTCTCACTCTGTCTATGGTGGTATACAAACAGGTTAGAAAATATCAAGCGTCATGTTTTGTCCTGCAGGATTTTTTTCTTGGTTTGCATAAATATCCAAAATGTGTATTTTTTGTATTCTTATTCTAGTGTTTCTTTTTTCCATTGACAAAGTGTCGGAAAGGAAAGGGAAAAAAATTCATAATCGTAATTTACTCATTCATACTTAAATTATATGTTCAGAGGTGGGTACAGCAGACAGAAATTCCACACATGTAAAAGCATTCATTCATTCATTCATCTTCTACCGCTTAATCCTTTTCGGGTCGCGGCGGGGCTGGAGCCTATCCCAGCATCTTTGGGCGAGAGGCAGGGTCCACCCTGGACAGATCGCCAGTCCATCGCAGGGCCAACACAGAGAGACAGACAACCATTCACTCTCACAGTCATACCTAAGGACAATTTAGAATCCCCAGTTTGATGCCAATTAACCTAACTTGCATGTTTTTGGCATGTGGGAGGAAACTGGAGAAATCCTGGAGTAAACCCGTGCAGACACGGGGAGAACATTCAAACTCTACACAGATCACTGTTGGTCGGGGGCTGGGATCGAATCCAGAATCCCCCGGCCAAGGGTGAGTTGCTGTGCTGCCGCAGTGCTAACCACTCCACCACCGCTATGAAATTAATAATTAAAAGTAGACAACCAAAAATTTCTAGAGTTAAGGGTACAAAGAGCACCTACTTAAAAACTTGAGTAATGACCTCAGTCTTGAAGGTTTGAGGTTTTTCTCCAAAATTTATAACAATTTTCTTATAGTTTTCCATTTTTCTCTGTAAATGTATTTAAATTTGCAACCATTTTCCTCAAATTTGTAATTTTCTCTTGTAAAATTATGACTTTTCTTGTAAATTTGAGACTATTATAAATTTGTCGATTATTTTATGGCTAATGTTTATCTTTTTTAATCCAATCCAACTTTATTTATAAAGCTCTTTAAAAACGACAGTTGACACAAAGTGCTGTACATCAACGATAAATAAAATATAAAAACAAGAAAACACAGTAAAAGTACAAAACAACACAAACAAAACAATAGTCATACAATAGAGACAATAACAAATAAAACCAATATCTCAAACTGGGTCAAAAGCCAGAGAATAAAAATGGGTTTTAAGAGGAGTTTTAAAGGGCCTATATCATGCAAAATCGACTTTTTTGAGCTTTTAAGCATGTTATAATGTTAATTCCTCACCAAAAACACCCCCAAAGTGGTATTTTGCTCCATTCACGCATCTCTGAGTATTCCTCCTCAACCCTGCTCTCTGAGCTGCTGCTCCGCCCTGTCCCTGATAATGACTGGGTCCCCACGTTCATACGTATGAACGTGTGTGAGCCACCCACTCCAGGAAGTGCCTGTGCTGCCAGCACCGCCCCCAGGCTAACGCACACACCCACTTTCTCCGCACAGCTAATGGAGCGGTGATCGGCAAAACTCTTTCATTTTAGCATTGCGGCGGCAGTGGCTCAGGAGGTAGAGCAGGTCATCCAATAACCACATGGTTGGCAGTTCGAATCCCGCTCTCCACCTGCCAGTGGATCTCCAGCTTTCTGACTGACAGGTGGCAACAGGTGAAGCTAGGGAGATTTACATCCAGCTCCCGAAAAATTAGTACTGGCGCCCCCCAAGGATGTGTCCTTTCCCCACTGCTCTTCTCCCTCTACTCCAACGACTGCACCTCAGAGGACCCTTCGGTGAAGCTCCTGAAGTTTGCGGACGACACCACAGTCATCGGTTTGATCCGGGATGATGATGAGTCTGCATACAGGCGGGAGGTGGAGCAGCTGATCCTCTGGTGCAGCCAGAACCATCTTGAACTTAACCCAGCCAAAACAGTGGAGATGACTGTGGATTTCAGGCGACACCCCCCTTCATTCCCCCCACTCACCATCCTCAACAGCACAGTGTCCACTGTGGACTCCTTCAAGTTTCTGGGTACCACAATCTCCCGGAACCTGAAGTGGTCCTCCCATATTGACACTGTCCGGAAAAAGGCCCAGCAGAGGTTGTTTTTTCTGCGTCAGCTCAAGAAGTTTGATTTGCCTCAGGAGCTGCTGGTTGTCTTCTACACCGCCATCATCCAATCTGTCCTCTGCTTTTCCATCACTGTCTGGTTTGGATCTGCCACTAAACAGGACAAGACCAGACTGCAGCGGATCATTAAGTCTGCGGAGAGGATCATTGGTACTGACCTACCCTCCATTGAGAACTTATATCGGTCCATAACCAGGAAACGGGCGGGAAACATCTGTGCTGACCCATCACACCCCGGCCACAAACTGTTTGAACTTCTATCTTCTGGTCGTCGTTACAGATCACTGAAGGTCAAAACCACCCGTCACAGGAACAGTTTCTTTCCTCAAGCCATCACTCTGATGAACTCCTAACATTCACCTAGTCCTACCTGTTGCTGTACTCATGACTTTTCATCCATTATTACATTGCACATAACTCTCACATTGCTTTTTACTTCATTCACATTATATCACTGAATCTGAGTCCACATTGAAATACTGTGTGATTGTATATTTTTTCATATATTTCTGCAAAGTGTGGTTAGTCTGAGTAAATAACTGCATATATTCCTGTATATATTTGCATCCTTTTATAGAAACGTGGACAGACTGTAATTTACTGTACATACTCTGGTTGTCATTGAATCCTTATTTAAATCCTTCACCTGAACAACGAGAGCAAGTTTTTAGCCAAAGTCAAATTTCTTGTATGTGTTGTGCATACTTGGCCAATAAAGCTGATTCTGATTCTGATTCTGATTCTGATATCCTGCCGTTGTGTCCCTGGGCAAGACACTTCACCCCCAATTGCTCCTGGTGGGTCTGGAAGCGCCATGTTAGGCAGCATGCCACCATCAGTGTGTGAATGGGTGGATAGCAGGATCTGTAAAGCGCTTTGGTCATCAAGAGATGAGAATAAAAGCGCTATATAAGTGAATGCCATTTACCATTTATGCTGTGAAGAAGTAGTTCCTCTGGCACCTAATCTGCTCAGTGACAACAACTGTTTGCTTTTTTACGTAAGACATCGTCTTCCAAGTTTTCGTGGGCGGAACCCAGCGACACGCTGCAGCAGCCGGCTCAGGGGTCATGTCATGAAATGGGCGGCGGCCACAAGGAGACGTGGAGCCTCAGAGATCGAGGCATCTTACTTCCGGGTTGGAAAAGTAGCTCGCGAAAATAACTCATATTTCATAAGAAATTCATTCTCCAGTATACCAAAGGTAATATACTATCACATACATGCATATAGTTTACTCTGAAAGGCTTAAAATAGCATGATATAGGCCCTTTAAAACTGGACAGTGAAGAGGCCTGTGTGATGGACAAAGGCAAATTATTATAAATTAACTGTTTTTCAAAATAAATTTGAAACAGAATGTAGCAAAAACTTTTTTTTACTTTTTTCCCCTCATACAGTTTAAACTTTTGACCATAATTTTGTAGAGCCACAACAGAACAATAACTAATTCTGAATTCTAAGTAAATACAATTTTAACAATTATATTTAAAGAAATAAATTAACTAAAATGACCAAATATGCAGATATTTCTGTTATCCATCCATCCATCTTCTTCCGCTTAATCCTTTTCGGTTCGCAGGGGGGCTGGAGCCTATCTCAGCATCTTTGGGCGAGAGGCAGGGTACATCCTGGACAGATCGCCAGTCTATCACAGGGCCTATTAATATTTCTAAATATTTATAGTTTTTTTTTTTTAGAAATCTCCTCACCAACCAGACAGCAGGAAAAACCTCCCTCATTTTGAAATCCAAATGTTGGCACGTTTCGTTTCTCTGAAGGCTGCTGACAAATTAAAGTCATTAACATCGTGAATTCTGGTCATCTTAACTTGCCAGGTACATAATAATGAACATCAATCACTGAAGATTTACTTTACCAGCTACTACAATATTAACTAATAATTTATCAGTCACTCTTGCCTTTCCCTGCAATGAAGCCTAACCAGACCTGTTAGCTAAGCGACTCCTCATCGTTGTTCCATTTACCAGCAGGGTAAAACCACCATAAATGGCTCCACTGCTTATATACCTCTTGTACTTTATTCTGTGTTTAAAGTACTTTAATAAACTCATGCTTCTCTCGGACAGCAACGCTAGAGAGACACTTTGTGCCTGCAGAAACAGTCATGCGGGCGCCGGGGCGCTTCCACACGGATGACGGTCACGCGAGTTGTTCGTGTGTGTGCTTGTGGAACATTTCTTTCATATTTAACTTTTCTTAAATTAATATATCATAGTCGCGGTGGCATACTTCCTTAAAGGTGACGGACAGACGAAAAATCAATATAAATAAATCATATCTCAAATATTTGTCTGAGATGAGTTAATTTGAACCACACATGTTTTTTTCTCAACGAACTTCGCATAAGGTGCCAATTCGCTGTTGTGAACGCTGTTGTGGAGATCTGGCTGACCCAGCCAAATTATCACAGCCTAAAATGGCCACTGTCTGTGTGACGTCCTTTCGGTGAGACAGACGCACACGGTCGCGGCCATTATTGTGAATGTTTACTTTTAAACTCGGCGATTACGGATATTTATCAGAATACTAGTGGATTACAAATAGATTATTTAGCAACATTAGGATTTCAGGAATCAAATTAATTATGGTTCGTCGTTGTGTTGTGTACGGGTGCGACGGTATACCAGCGGAGCATGCTGTGAGTGTTTTTGAATTTCCACTCCCTGGTAAAATCAGAACTGCCTGGGTGAAATTCGTCAAGAAAACGCGAAAAAATTGGACAGATGTTGGTAAAACCGTACATGTGCAGTAGACATTTCTTGGACAGCGATTTTAAGAATAAGATGCAAGTTGAAATGAAATTTGCAAAAAGATTGCTGATTAAAAAAACGGCTGTTCCAACTATATATCCGTCCATTTCCAAGTCTGACTCTGAGACAGGAGTCAGTGACAGTGGCGTGAAAAGCAAGGGTGATGTACCTATGCGATCAGCTTTCAGAAAAAGAGAAGTAAACCGGGTAAGTTTTTTATTTTTAATATTCACTGCAAATGTTTACTAAACTTTTTAAAGGCCTCGGACAGTGAAATTTTTTTATTGAACCAATCAACTGATTGTATGAAAATATTCCATTCTGCCCATTCCCCTGATTTAATATGTGTCACCAGCCTCCATAAATGAATGCCTCACCAACTTATCAAATATTAGCATATTATGGTATTCCTAATAATCAAATATGAAATATTCAGTGCTGTATAGAGAGGTGGTTGTGCCTGTTTGATCAATTTATATTTCTATGTATGTAATAAAATTTCAGACCTCTGGGATAAAATTATGATGATCTACTTTTTTTTCAGATTTTATCAACTTTCATTCAACCGTCAAATAGTGTTGATGTTTCTGACCAAGCAGAGGAAGCTGATGACCCGGACTTAGGTGTAAATCCAATGTCTGATCCACTAGACCAACATGTCCAACCTACAATAATTCCAGCCCAGCCAATACCAGATCCTCTTCTGCAAACCCCCAATCCACATCTCAAAGCCGAACCATCACAGCAGCCCAAGTACAAAGATGTGAGCACAACATACGATCCCCCAACTCCTGAGAGACTGCAACCTACCACAAAAAACAGTTCGACACAAACCAGGAAGTTTATTGTCCGAACAGAAAAAAAAATGGTAAAACGTGAGTATCATTGATTTTAAATTAACAATTTTTGGACAATTATTATTCCTGGTAACTATCAAAATACCTAGTTCACCCTAATACATGGTTTCACTTATTGATCTCCAGGGTCACACTCTCAGACCGATCCGAAGATCACAGAATGGGACCCAAGTCAACCGAGCAGATGTGATACGTACCGTAGATCAATGCCAACCACAGGGCCTCGCACATCGACACCAAGGAAGGCAAAGAGGAAGTTTGAGGAGGTTGACACGGATGATATTGAATCTCTTTCGTCTTACGCCTCTAAAAATGACCCACATGATGTTACATACCATCCAAGTTTTATGGATGTATCAGACGAAAGGTATGATTCAAAGTAATGAAAAATTTCATGTAATAAAATAAAATTGGAATATTCTAATGTTTTATAATACTAAAATTGAAGTGAATCATGTAATCATGCTATGGAATTCTATTCAATTTAAAATCTATATACACTGATTTTTTCAAACTTTGCAGTTTCGACAAAACGGAGTCCCACAACCACCACGAGGAGGAAAAATACATAGTTTACAAAAGTTGCCTCTGGAAATTATTCAACAATTGTCCTCATTGCAGTCATCCATGTGAGGTAACAAGTCACACTAAAGGCTCTCTGTTGGTGATCAAACAACATTGTCCACATTGTGTTGAGGATCGATCCTGGCACAGCCAGCCGATGATCAGGGACATGCCAGCTGGTAACATACAGCTTTCATCCGCCATTCTCTTCACTGGGGCATCATATGTCAAGGTCCTCAGAGTGCTAAATGCAGCCGGTATCGTTGGAATTTCTCCGAGCACTTACAAGGTGCACAAACAGCTGTATCTGGAGCCAACAATCTGGGGTGTATGGTCAGACCGCAGGATGGACCTCTTTAGACAGCTGCTGTCCATGCCAGGTGGCCTTGTTTTGGGAGGAGACGGACGTGCAGATAGTCCTGGGCATAGCGCCAAATATGGTTCCTATACAACTATGGAATTACGTCTAAACAAAGTGATTGACATCCAACTGGTTCAGGTAGTTGCTTACTCATTTGTGGTTACTCAAGTATTTGTTTGAAATATTTTGTGATATTTCAGATAATCTTCTAAGTTCAAAAATATTACAAATTAAAATATTCTCCAATCCCAAAATTAATGACCAATTCAACTTCATAATATTTTATATGGAGTGAATATTAAACTGATGTGCCACATATTACAGTTTTCTTATGTCATTATACAGAGCAACAAGGTAGGAAGCAGTAACGCTATGGAGAAAGAGGGCTTCATCCGCAGCATGGTCCTATTAGCGGAGCATGGTTTGGCAGTTGATTCTATCATCACTGATCGGCATCCGCAGATACAGAAGTATATGAGAGAAAACATGCCGGATGTCACACACTACTATGATGTGTGGCATGTTGCAAAGGGTCTGTATAATTATATTGTGCATTTCAATCTGATTAATTATCTTGTGCTTTTCAATCACTGCACAAATATTATATTAACCTAAAAATATATCGAATGATTAATAATTATGGCTTCTAAACGATTAATCTTATTAATCTTTGCCTCTTACATAGGCTTCATCAGAAGTATTGAAAAAGTGTCAAAGGAATGTCCTGAAGTCAAGCCATGGTTGAAATCTATCTCCAACCACATGTATTGGTGTGCGGCCTCAAGCCATGGTCAATCTCCAGATGTGATTGTTGCCAAGTGGCAATCACTTGGAAACCACATCCAGAACAAGCACAGCAATCATGGCCCTCTATTCCCTGCTTGCCTCCATGACGACCCTGGAACGCAAACAAAACCCAAGAAGTGGCTCAAACCCAGTGAGTGTGGTTATGTATTATTTCAAATAACTATGTATCGATCTGTAGTGCATGTATTATATATATACAAATTATCCCATTGATTTTCATCCTTTTTGGTGACATATGTCACACCTAAAATTTATTTATTCCAGGCACAAAGGGCTGTGAAAAAGTTGTTGATATGATCAACAAAACACGGGTCCTCAGGGATGTGCGAAAGCTGAGTCCAGGGCAGCAAACTTCGAATGTGGAGGCTTTCCACAGTCTGATTATTCGGTTTGCACCAAAGAGTGTACACTTCTCATTCCTTGGAATGTTGACAAGGTGAGGCGATGCAATATATCACCAAAAATATGAAATGCAAATAGAATAACAATGCCATTTACATAGAGTTTCTGCTGATAGATCACTTATATGTCCAAAAATGAATCATTGTGACAATATTCTAATTACAGACTTTGTTTAGCTGCAATGCACTACAATGAAAATGCAGGCCGCAAGCAGGCCAAGAATCGTGACGGTGAGCTGGTATTCATCATCAGGTACCCAAAATTCAAGAACGGCGAATATACACTGCAAGAAAAGAAAGTTCATCCAACTTTCGGTGAGTATACGAAATATTAGAATTATTTTCTAGGCTTGTATACATTTACAGTGGGTGGAGGGTTGGTCTTCACTTTCACATTTAATCTCTTTTCTCAAACTTTGTTAATTTGGGGCAAATTTTTATTTCATACTCTAGTCAAATGGATGTCTAATTTTTTATTGAATTTTTTTGTTTTTTCAGAATATGTGGATGATCTGATGAATACTCTGTTCCAAAAAACCTTGGTTGATCCAACTCACTTACGTGAGGAGTGGAAAGATGTACAAGCCAGAGTTCCCGCCACATTGAGTTCCACTTTTCAGCGTCCCATCAAAGCTGATGCTGTTGAGCAACATCTATCTAGGTTTTTAAAATCAAAAATGTAAAAGTAGAATACCTTTCCAATTACAAATGAAATTTCAGCTTTCAATTTTTAGAGAAGCAACATATTTTCTAAGAAAAACAAATATAATCCAAACATTTTAAGATAAATGTGCTTTAAAAAAGTGGAACCCTAATTTTATACCATATAATGGTAGAAAAATTACTCAAATGTATATGACGTGAATTAGATGAATACTGAAATATGAGAATTATAACATTGACATGAATATTAATAAACTCAATACATGATTTTAGAAAACTTTATTTTAATATAATTGTTCACAAATCTAATCTGGGTAGGCAAAATCCCTTGTATTGATCCGATGGGAATGTTGCTCTGATGAGGGTCACAGCACAGGCAGGCAACATCACCCTCATTTCTTTCCCAAGAAATCCCCAGCACCACCGGACCAGCTGCCTGTATGCCATGAATCTGTATCGCCTGAAAAATATGGGGTCGGCATTGATTATTCCGTTTGCATTGATTACTGCATTTATTGAATGATTTTTTCATAATTCATCTTGAAAATGAAATCACATGAATAAATATTGTTTAAAAACTCACTCGTGTTGACTTGCGTCATGATCTCCATATTGCTGTCTGTAGGCCAGATAAGCTGTCTGTAAAACCCAGATGTCCAGACAGACAGAACCAAAACCGGGGTGAGCAGTGATACACTTTGGTAGATTGTCATCGGTGTATCCACAGCCCCTCAGTTCTTCTATTTTCTCCTTGACCTTCATTATCTCCTGGCAGCACCGACATTCACTTGAGGTTGGCATAGCCTGACATTTCTCACAAGTGCACCTGTGCAAAATAAAGGTATAATTAGATCCATAGAATAAACTAATGACTCGTTAGAGTGCTACATAAAATGGTCTATGAAGTTTGATTAGAAAACATTAAAAACATGTAAAAAAATTTCAACCGAAAGAAAATTTATAGTAAAACATTAATGTGAATTTCAGATCCCAATCCGAATTTGTAATGATTTTTTTTTTTTTTTTTTTGGTTATGCCTATAACCTATGAGATTGTGTGCACCCTCCCACCCCCAAAACAGCAAACATTCACTTTAATACAGTATTTGTTAGTGTGGGGAGAACATGTGGGTCATTGTTACATTTCTATTTTAACAAGATTTTTTTTTTCCTTTAATGAATCACTATAATTCTTAAACATGACCCATCAATCTCTTGGTATTGAGTATTAAGTTGCTTTTGAGACAAGTATTAACATGATGATGATTAACAACATGTCATGACAAAAGTGTTTTTCAACCAGTGTGCCCTGGGACGTTCAGGTTTTTGTGGGAAATTATCTAATTTCACTTCTTAATTGGTACAAGAAATGCAAATACTTTGCCATTGTTGTGCATGTGTTCAGTAGATTAGATAATTTCCCACAAAAACCTGAACGTACCAGGGCACACTGGTTGAAAAAAAATCACATAGATTATCCATTTATTTCGGATGAAAATGATTCTAAATGTTTGTAATGTTTCTAAGTCGCCAAATCGGGCAGAGAGTGACTAATTGGTAATTTTAGTTTGAAAATTAAGTGTGTGACCATGCATGTCGCCAAAAAAAAATATTTCTAAGCGTAGTTTACCAAGACAAATCTTGAAGCCGATCCTGGTCAACGTGGTCTGTTCCCAGCGCCGTTTCTTCTTCATCCTCTCCCTCTGGCTCGAACAAATAAGGCTGAATACCCCTCTCAGCACCACCCAAAACTACTTCATCTTCAGATTCTTCGTTGTCAATGTCATCATTTATATTGTGGTCGTCAAAGTCGAGAAAGTAATCGCTGTCGGAATCACTTTGCTCTTATTCAGACATTTTCTCGGCCAAACCGAAATGACGTCACGACTGCCCGCACCTATCGGGAGATGGCGGTACTGCAGCATCACTGAGTGAAAAATGGGCTATGACCAAATATTGTCATTTATGGAGGATGGTGACACATATTAAATCAGGGGAATGGGCTGAATGTAATATTTTCATACAATCATTTGATTTGTTCAATAAAAAAATGTCACTGTCCGTCACCTTTAAGGCGACGGGCCGCAACACAGAAATGTTACCAGAGGAAACCCTGTGATAGGTTCCAGTTTGTTCATGCCAATAATGAGTTTTCTTCCAACTCAAAGCTCAGTCACGGAGTTCCACAGGGATCTGTGCTACGCCCTATTCTTTTTAGTTTATATATGCTTCCGCTAGGCTACATTATTAGAAAGCACTGCATACATTTTCATTGTTATGTAGATAACACACAATTATACTTGTCACTGAAGCCAGATGACAGCAATCATATAGCCAAATTAGAGGCTTGTCTTAAGGAAATCAAAACCTGGATGACATGTAATTTCTTGCTATTAAATTCAGATAAGACTGAAGCCATTCTAGTTGGTCCAAAAAAACCTTAGAAATAGCTTTCCAAATATAACTCTTGTAACTCTTTGTATGCGGTTACTCTTTCTCTTAATAGTTCTGTGAGGAACCTTGGAGTTGTTTTTGATCAAGATCTGTTCTTTAATTCACATACAGTGGTGTGAAAAAGTGTTTGCCCTCTTCCTGATTTCTCATTTTTTTGTATATTTGTCACACTTAAATGTTTCAGATCATCAAAAAAATTTAAATATTAGACAAAGATAACACAAGTAAACACAAAATGCAGTTTTTAAATGAAGGTGTATATTATGAAGGAAAAAAAAATCCAAACCTACATGGCCCTGTGTGAAAAAGGGATTGCCCCCTAAACCTAATAACTGGTTGGGCCACCCTTAGCAGCAACAACTGCAATCAAGCGTTTATGACAACTGGCAATGAGTCTTTTACAGCGCTGTGGAGGAATTTTTGCCCACTCATCTTTGCAGAATTGTTGTAATTCAGCCACATTGCAGGGTTTTTGAGCATGAACCGTCTTTTAAGGTCATGCCACATCATCCCAATCAGATTCTGGTCAAGACTTTGACTAGGCCACTCCAAAGTCTTTATTTTGTATTTCTTAAGCCATTCAGAGGTGGACTTGCTGGTGTGTTTTGGATCATTGTCCTGCTGCAGAACCCAAGTGTGCTTCAGCTTGAAGTCACCAACAGATGGCTGGACATTCTCCTTCAGGATTTTTTGGTAGACAGCAGAATTCATGGTTCCATTTACCACAGTAAGTCTTCCAGGTCCTGAAGCAGCAAAACAGCCCCAGACCATCACACTACCACCACCATATTTTTCTGTTGGTATGATGTTCCTTTTCTGAAATGCTGTGTTACTTTTGTGCCAGGATGTAATGGGACACACACCTTCCAGAAAGTTCAACTTTTGCCTCGTCAGTCCACAGATTATTTTCCCCAAAGTCTTGGGGATCATCAAGATGTTTTCTGGCAAAACTGAGCCTTTATGTTCTTTTTGCTCAGCAGTGGTTTTTGTCTTGGAACTCTGCCATGCAGGCCATTTTTGCCCAGTCTCTTTCTTATGGTGGAGTCCTTAACACTGACCTTAACTGAGGCAAGTGAGGCCTGCAGTTCTTTGGATGTTGTTGTGGGGTCTTTTGTGTCCTCTTGGATGAGTCGTTGCTGTGCTCTTGGGGTAATTTTGTTTGGCCAGCCACTCCTGGGAAGGTTCACCACTGTTCCATGTTTTCGCCATTTGTGGATAACGGCTCTTCACTGTGGTTTGCTGGAGTCCCAAAGCTTCAGAAATGGCTTTATAATCTTTTCCAGACTGATAGATCTCAATTACTTTGTTTCACATTA
This sequence comes from Pholidichthys leucotaenia, assembly GCA_020510985.1. Lineage (NCBI taxonomy): Eukaryota > Metazoa > Chordata > Actinopteri > Cichliformes > Pholidichthyidae > Pholidichthys > Pholidichthys leucotaenia. Next base: position 1,390,281 of record JAJAQF010000046.1, on the reverse strand, counting down.
GTTCCTGAATTTCTTTGGATCACAGCATGATGTCTAGCCTTTGAGGATCTTTTGGTCTACTTCACTTTGTCAGGCAGGTCCTGTTTAAGTGATATCTTGATTGAGAACAGGTGTGGCAGTAATCAGGCCTGGGTGTGGCTAGAGAAATTTAGCTCAGCTTTCCAAAGATGTGATAAACCACAGTTAATTTATGTCTTAACGGGGGGGGGGGGGGGCAATCACTTTTTCCACACAGGGCCATGTAGGTTTGGATTTTTTTTTACCCTTAATAATAAGCACCTTCATTTAAAAAGTGCATTTTGTATTTACTTGTATCATCTTTGTCTAATATTTAAATTTGTTCGATAATCTGAAACATTTAAGTGTGACAAACATACAAAAAATGAGAAATCAGGAAGGGGGCAAACATTTTCACACCACTGTATTAAACTTGTTTCTAAGACTGCCTTCTATCACTTGTGTAATTTTGCCAAGATTAGGAGCATCTTGTCTCAGAGTGATGCTGAGAAACTAATCCACGCTTTTGTTAGCTTAGATTAATTATTGTAACTCTTTATTATCAGGTTGTCCTGAAACATCTTTAAAAAGTCTTCAGATGATCCAAAATGCTGCAGCAAGAGTTTTAACAGGTACTAGAAAGAGAGATCACATCTCTCCAGTTCTGGCCTCCATTCATTGGCTTCCCATAGAATTTAGACTTAAGTTTAAAACCCTTCTCATCACTTACAAAGCTCTAATAATCAGGCACCTTTTTATTTAAAAGATCTGATTCTACCCTATCATCCTAACAGAGCACTACACTCCCAAAATGCAGGATTACTTGTAATACCTAGAATCTCCAAAAGTACAATGGGAGGCAGAGCCTTCAGTTATCAAGCTCCTCTCCTTTGGAACCAGCTGCCAATCTGGATTCGGGAGTCACACTCAATCTTTGTTTTTAAGAATAGGGTTAAAACCTTCCTTTTTGATATAGCCTATGGTTAGGGTGGGATCAGGTGGCCTTGAACCCTCCCTTAGTTAAGTTGCTAATAGGTTTAGAAAGCCGAGGAACCTCCAACAATGCACTGGGCTTCACTGGGCTTTCTTCACTCTCAATGAAATATTTTTGCTGGTCATTAACATCTGTTTGTTCTCTCCAATAGACTGAGTCCCCATCATACTGTTTGCTCTCTACATGTCTGTTCTTTTCTTCTTCTTCTTCTCTATCCCCTCACCCCCCCCAGCCAGTCACAGCAGATGACTGCCCCTCCCTGAGCCTGGTTCTGCTGGAGGTTTCTTCCTGTTAAAAGGGAGTTTTTCCTCTCCACCGTCGCCAAGTGCTTGCTCACAGGGGATCACCTGATTGCTGGGGTCTTTCTGCAATTGTGGGGGTTTCCCCTACAGTTGAAAGTGCTATGAGATGACTGTTGTTGTGAAATGGCGCTATATAAATAAAGTTGAATTGAACTGAACAGACTACAAATACTGCAAAATTCATTTTTATATTGGTATTATGAACGAAACGGCACACCACTATTTTTTCCTCGTTTTGTTAAATGGGCCAACTGTACCGCACGCCAGGTCACAAAAACGGAGAGATGCACAACCAGCCAAAACAACAAAAGTTAATCATGCACTGACGGATACAACCCCAGTTTTGTCCTGCGACACCAGTCACATAACCCTCTTACCGTGCCGATGCTTGTGATATATGGTTGCACACTTTGAATATGCTGTATAATTGACCCTGCTGGTCCTCTCTGCAATCATGGCAGCATTAGTTTTTTAAGTCTTTGGCAATAGAGCTTTGCTACAATTTTTTTTTCTTTTGGCTTTTAGGCATTTCCTGTAGGGTTTCTGTAAAAGGGATATGTCAACCTAGAAAATGTAAGAAAATATTAAGCCTTCTCCAAGAAAAACCCCCAAAAGGTTTTACACAAGAAACTCATTTAGCAAATAAAGATATGAAACACAAGCATGACTGGGGAGGCCAGACTTATTACTGATGATATACCTCTAATTGAGGTCTTGCAGTTGTCGTCACCGTATACGTCATGAGCAGGGTGTGGCTTCACTGGAATGAAAGCAGCAGGAAGACACATCACGCTATGCTGTAGAAAACATATTTCAGTAATGTTTCTGGGAGAATAAGGCTTAACTGGAAGCTAGCACTGGATTTATTTACAACTGCAATCCTCAACTGTGTATCTGTAGGCTTGCAGGAGAAAGAATGAGAGCCATCATTTACAGGTTTCCTGCCGATACCAATCCAACAGAGAAATGGATCTCAGCACTGAAAAGAGCTGCCCTCTTCAACAAACAAAAAGCAGCAAAAAAACAAAAACAAAAAAAAACAGTTGAACAGACTATGAACATTTTGTGAAGGATGTTTCTATTATCCAACATGTCATCGTATTCCAGTTCTAGCTTGAAATTAGCACTAGCCTAAAAGTTAACATATTTCTGCTAAAAGTTTTTTGGTTTTTTTTTAACAATGTTATATACTGTATAAAATAGGGATGTAAGTTATTGATTAACTCATTAATTGTTATCGATCGATAAGGTGAATCAATTAACGATTAATTGAAAAACAGCAATTTTCCCAAGAATCTGAATTTCCCTTGGTATAATATGGTCTTTCTATCTAACATATAAAAAGTCAATTATTGTTTTTGATATACTGAATAAAACATAATCATCATATTCCTCTATGGTTTATTGTACCATTTAAATTTTTTAATGCAGACAATGGTATTTTTTCTAGTTTAACAAATTTTGTACTGCATAGTGTGTACTTACTGTATGTGCTGGTGTATCTCAGGAAATTACAAATGTCATGATTTTTTATTTATTTTAAAAACTATTACCAATATCATAAAATTTATCTTTTTTAGTTATATTACCAAAAAAAAAAAAACCCCAACAAACCCCTAACTTTGATGTTCTAATTTACTGAGATGCACTAGTAGACTGTTTTAACAGGAAAAGCAATTGTGAGCTGCTTCATCTGTTGCATGTTAAACATGATCACAGTACCTCCGGCAATCCAGGCAAACCCAGTATGATCTGGGCTGTGAGTGATAGGTTATACGTGCTAGTTAACCCCGCAAGCAATGTGGGTCCTTGGTCACCTCATTTCAGCGGACATTTGAATAGGAAACACGGATAAACATGCAATGAAGAAGGTGTCACCCTCACCGCGTCACGGCACAGAGAGTGGAATCAGAGGGTTGTCTATCATTATTCTGACAGATTATATTCATTTCGAAGTTGCAGCAGATAACTGTGTCTGCAACAATGACACAAATATCACAGAAGCTCACAGTGAGAGTGAGCTGCTGTCTGACTGTTTCTAGCTGCTGTGAAGCCAATGCCAGCCTGTCCTGTTGGTGCAAACTCGGCCCCTCTGTTGCTGTATTGAAATGCTACTTCAGTAACTTGGCTCTGGTCTACTTTATCATCTAGCGGGGGGGGGGGGGAGGGGGTAAAGGCAGTGGGGATGGGTTTTTGTTAGGGCTGTGAATCTTTAGAAGTCACACGATTCAATTCAATTCCAATTTTTGGGGTCACGATTCGATTCAGAATCGATTTTTAAATCAAACAATTTCGCATTTGGCTCTCGGTTCAGTACTGTAGCATCATCTTGCTTTGGCTCATCAATAAAGTTGTTCTTCATCTTAAAGACATTGTTTCACCCAGAAAAAAGGTCAGTCAAGAACTGCTTTTTCATCCCAGGACCACAGTTGAACCAACATTCCTTTGTTAAGCAAACCTAAGGAATGCTTCCAATGGATTAACTTGCATCATAAATAAACTGGGAACTTCCTCAACTAAGACAGGTTTATATTCAACAGGCATACCATAAACTTTAAAGGCATTCCCTAAGGCCTTGGATTGGCCACAGCTCGACACAGCTCAACACTACCCCTGGTGGACATCTCTGGAGTAGATGCTCACTTATGACTTACACTGATTAACTGAAATTAACTTTTCAAGTTTCATTTCTCAGGACAATTCTAAGGATGCATTTGTTGAAGATCACTGCCTCTGTGGGACTTTGATATCCTGTGGACAATCAATAATGGGTTTGAAAGAATATATTAACCCTTGATTTTAAATATGTGCATGTTAAAATGTTTAAATGAATGTTTTATTTGCGCATGTTAATTTAAAAGCACTAGTTATAAAGTTGCATGAATCACTGAAGTAGGTTTGATTTTATACATAAGTATATTGATGAATCTTCAGTATTAGAATGTGTGTGTCATTCTGTGAGGACCGGTATCAGCCAATCACCACCCAGCATAATGCTGAGTTTTAGCTCTTTCATTCCATTGGTTCCTTACAGGCAAAAGACTGTTTGTTCATTGGACTAAAGTTCATAAAACCTGCCCACGAAGGAAGACTATTGGCTTGGGCTTATGTCAATCACCCGAACGGTGGGAAACTCGTCTGCAGTTATAAAGAGGGAGATGCCCTCCTGCAAAAAAAGTTTCAGAGGACTGCTAAAAAGCTGCAGACTACAGACTGCAGACCAGAACACTTCAGAGCAGAGAACATGGAATATTGTGTTTGTGTAAACTTCTGTGTATTTTAATGTTTTTCTTTAAACGTCTGGGAATTAATTCTTTCTTTCCTGAGCTCAAATCTTGATATGGAGTGAAACTCCATGCTTCACAGATGTTTCTGTTTTTCTAACTTTTTATATTGTTAAACTTTCTTTAAATCCACCGTGTGTTTTTCAAGGACTGACCATCTCCATACTGGAAGCTATTTCCAACTCCACAAAGTCAGAAAATTACCTTTTAATTTTGCTATTGGGATCAGATTTCGTAATTACTCTTGAATTCCCTGTGGAAGCCGCTTGCCAGTGAAGAAAGAGAAGAAGAGGCCTCACGTCGCCATTACGCTGCCCGAAGGAAACCAACATTGCCATTACGCTTGACCTAAGCTCCAACTACTATTGCAGTCAAAATTTCATCTTGTGACTGTAGACCTTGGAAGCTGCTGTACCTTGTCCGAATATCTGCTGGCAAGATATTCTGGTTTTGGGTGCCATCTATAACTAAAGCTTCAGGAGAAGCTGCCGAAAGAACTTCAACGCAAGGAGTCACGTGAGCCAATTCTCTTTTCATCCGCTGAATGACTTGTCCAAAGCTTGGAAATAATTCAATATCTGATCAGATACAAAATTAAAAGAGAAATAATATAATTTTTCTTATTAAAATTCCATTTTTACTTTCTTAAGAGTAATCCAGAATTTTCCATATAAATTAGTTTAATTTTACCCATAAATTTGCATTCAGTTTTTCATAATCCGTCAACTTCAAACTGATCTAAATTCAGCTTACATCTTGACCCTGGTTCTCTAAATGCTCACATTGTTACTCTATCCTCAGTTACAAGTTTAATGTGATGGTTAATACAAATCATTTCAATGTCCTTTAATCATCATTTCATTTAAATAAATCTGTAAAAATGAGAGAAGTTGTTGGGAATTTATTCCATTCTGAGTCTGGTTTCGAAGCCCCAGTATCAAATTCACTAATATTTTGAGACTGATTATTAATTAATTTATTGAGTGATTGAACAGGTACAAAGTGAAATTAATGAATGAATTGTTCACCGAGAAAGAGGTGAGCTGGTGCCCCTACGAGTGTTTACTATCAACGTTTTCTGTGTGCAGAACCGGAATAAATCTCAGGTCCCGATACATTAATACAAATTAAATAATCTTTATACCTGATCATAATTATAAATCAAATATCGCTACAGTACAAAAACCCACTAATCTCTGGGGAAAAAAAAGTCCACTGCAGTGCAAAAAAGGCTGAGGTAAGCTTGAAAACACAGTACAGTGTGTTGATGTTTTGGGGGTTATATTTTTTAAAAAATTACATCAATAAAATACTGTTAAATGAAAAAAGTAGGCAAAGGTTAGTAACTGCTTTTTGATTTCTTGAAAACTTGTGAATTTAAAAATGAAATTGTACACAAGTGAAATAAATTTCAAGATGTTCCTTTTCAGCATATCACAATTCCTAACAGCTTTTCCACAGTGTGTAGGTTTGGTCACCCTCCAGCATTCTAGAAATATAGGCTATTCATTAAAATACACAAGTAAATTCTATCACAAATACTTTCAACATCCATTTAAATAGTAGTGCTACCTGACTGTATGCAGTCAATGTACAGTTACCTATACAGTAACTTAATGCAATGAACAAATTCAATAAGAACTGAATGCAATTGATGCATAATTAGCATTAATGTTAAACTTGCACAAATATAAACTCAAGTATCTAAATTCTTTGGAGACTTAAAAAAAAATAAAGTTATAAAACAAAATAAAGTGCAGCCACAAGTGTTTGCAATTTTTTTTTTGCCCGTTCAGAATTTGCTGGAAGCTTGTTACAGTGGTGCAGTGTGCGTTGTTCAGCAGGAGGACTTACAACTTTTTCCACTACTTTCAACTCTGGGTGATTATCTGGTCATGGTCTTTTGCCTGGTGAAGCTTCTCCAGTAAAAGCTAAAGGAAATGTAATAATTTAAAACAAACAAACTTCCATCCAGTGTTAATTTCATCAACTAAAACTATATCTATCTTTTCATCAATTAATGTTAGAAATTAAACTAAAATTACCATTTTCTTGACAGCTAATTTGAGTCCAGATTTAATATGATGATTTTATTTTCATAGTTTTATATTAGTCTGTTCATTATTATATTTTTGTCTACTTTTAGTCAATAAGATTTGGTTTTTGAATGAAAAGAACATTGCTTCCATCACTAGCAAAAAATGTTAGAAAAAAAAAACAACAACTGTGGCTGTCAGGGCTGCTGGGCAATGGGGTAGCACGTGGTCACGCAAACAAACATCATCCAAAGACTAGAACATAAACTTTTTTTGCCGTCTATGGACTAAACTCTCATTTTTAGATTCTTTTACATTCATCCTTCGAAATGTGTGGCCACCGTCGGCCCGTCTATAAGGCTAAAGCACCTGAATTTGTGTATGATCAGTCCAGTACTGCTCAGCCATATTTGCATATTTGTCAGCTACGGCCAACCATTTTGTGGAATGAGGTAATGTGGGGCTGTAACTAGTTGAAGGGATGTAACTTGAAGGCGTCTGTGAGCTGCAGATGGCCCTGTCTCAAATTTCTAGCTGCTCCATTTTTTATTTTTTCTTTACTGACTGTTTTCATCCGGCTGCTAGCTAGTAAGCTACTCTGCATGGTTCCCCTTCGTCAGCAGTGTCAATGTGTAATTGCGTATCACGAAGCAGCAATATGTATCACATGACGGGACCCCGGCACCACCACAAAAAATATAATAATAAATCGACTCTTAATTTTTGTGAATCGGTTCTGGATCATGTAAAATGAGAATCTAGATTCTTATGTGAATCGATTTTTTTCCCCAACACCCTTAGTTTTGTGCTCGTGTAGTTTTTTCCTTGCCTCAGTCTATTTTCCTGCCCTGCTGATTTGAAGCATGTGGCTCTCCGACGTAACCCAGAAGGGTGAGTTTTTTCGTTCTGCATAGTGCATGCGTTCTGGGGGCTTGGCATCTTCTGCTTTTTTGTCAGTTTCGGTTAAAAGGCTGCAGTGGTTGACCCACATGCGCCCCCGCCTAAACGGCGATGTCACTCCATTTCATAGAATAAGCTCCCACTGAAAAGGACTGCTGCGTTATCAATTATACCACGTTCCAAATTATTATGCAAATAGGATTTTAGTGCCATAAACATTCAATTTTTTGTTTTTCAATTAAACTCATGGATGGTATTGTGCCTCAGGGCTCTTTGGATCACTGATATCAATCTCAGACACCTGTCATAATTAGTTTGCCAGGTGAGCCCAATTAAAGGAAAACTATTTAAGAAGGATGTTCCACATTATTAAGCATACCACAGGTTTCAAGCAATATGTCCAAGGCATTGCACTATTTGATGCTTTTCGGCAGCAGAGAGATCCTTTTTCTTTCCCATATTGCTTGAAATAGTATAATTTTTTACTAGCTCATATTATTTCAGTTAATTTATTTTTATGTGTTTTAATTTTTTTCAGATTCTTGTTATTAATTTAATACAATTTTTACAGAGATAATTTTTCTTTTTATAAGCATTCTGTAGCCCCCTGGTTAACCATGGGCAATTTGTGTATTTAATTTTTTTATTAATTTCTTTAATTGGACAGTTTTTATTATATAATGATTTAAATATAGAAGCCTGGGATCAGTCCGCCAAAGTCGCTGCCTTTGATCGCCACCTAATCCACATAGCACCGGACCCCATGATCCCTCCTGCAGGTGGTGAGCCCACTGGAGGGAGGACCCATGTAACTCCTTTGGGCTGAGCCCGGCCAAGTCCCATGGGTGGAAACCCGGCCACCAGACGCTAGCCATCGAGCCCCTCCCCCAAGCCTGGCTCCAGGGTGGGGCCCCGGTAACCCCATACCAGGCAGGGTACACTGAATCCTTGATCTAGAATTTATCATGAGAGTCTGTTGGATCGTTCTTAGTCTGGCCCTTCACCCAGGAGCAGTTTGTCTTGGGTGACCCTATCAGAGGCAAATTGCCCCGGACAACATAGCTCCTGGGATCACTGGGGCACGCAAACCCCCCACCACGATAAGGGGACGATCCATGAGGGGGTGGGAGGAGACCCCAGGGCAGACCCAAGACTCTGTGGAGAGACTGTGTCTCCCAGCTGGTCTGGGAACGCCTCAGTATCCTCTCTGAAGAGCTGGAGTAGGTGGCTGGGGAGAGGGAAGTCTGGGCTTCTCTGCTTGAACTGCTGCCTCCGTGACCCGGACCTCCGGAAAAGCGGTAGAAGATGGATGGATGGATGGATTTAAATATATCAATAAATTAATCATATGTCATGTCCACTTTTTTCTCTCTATAAACATCCCATTTCTGCAACATTAAGTCATCTTTTAAAGCACTGATTGTATCTTCCGTATTCTTTTTGCATGGTTTATTATTATTCTTACTCTCATTAACCCCATAATTAACATCTAAAGAAATGAATTCAGGCAAGTGGCCACTAATGTCATTTATTAGTATGCCACTCACCATATTATATTCAATAACATTGGTAAAAATGTTGTCTATCAAGGTAGCACAGTGTGTCGTTACTCTTGTAGGTTTTGTAATCTTTGGAAATAAGGTTAACCATTGTATCTAAGAAATCTTCAGTTTTATGCTGTTTTGTTTTCATTAAATCTATATTAAAGTCACCACAAATAAAGATATCTTTTTGTCTTATTTTTGTATACATCTTTTCCATACCACTTCTAAATTTTTCCATATCAGATCCTGAAAAAATAAAAACTGAGAAATCACATGTATATAAGTATTCACAGGCTTTGCTCAATACTTTGTTGATGCACCTTTGGCAGCAATTACAGCCTCAAGTATTTTTGAATATGATGCCACAAGCTTGGCACACCTATCTTTGGGCAGTTTCACCCATTCCTCTTTGCAGTACCTCTCAAGCTCCATCAGGTTGGATGGGAAGCGCCGGTGCAAAGCCATTTTCAGATCTCTCCAAAGATGTTCAATTGGATTCAAGTCTGGGCTCTGGCTGGGCCACTCAAGGACACAGAGTTGTCCTGAAGCCACTCCTCTGATATCTTGGCTGTATGCTTAGGGTCATTGTCCTGCTGAAAGATGAACAATCACCCCAGTCTGAGGCCAAGAGCGCTCTGGAGCAGGTTTTCATCCAGGATGTCTCTGTACATTGCTGCATTCATCTTTCCCCCTATCTTGACTAATCTCCCAGCTCCTGCCGCGGAAGAACATCCCCACAGCATGAGCTGCCACCACCATACTTCACTGTAGGGATGGTATTGGCCTGGTGATGAGCGGTGCCTGGTTTCCTCCAAATATGACGCCTGGCATTCACGCCAAAGAGTTCAATCTATGTCTCACCAGACCAGAGAATTTTGTTTTTCATGGTCTGAGAGTGCTTCAGGTGCCTTTTGGCAAACTCCAGGCAGGCTACCATGTGCCTTTTATTAAGGAGTGCCTTCCATCTGGCCACTCTACCATACAGGTCTGATTGGTGGATTCCTGCAGAGATGGTTGTCCTTCTGGGAGGTTCTCCTCTCTCCACAGAGGAACGCTGGAACTCTGACAGAGTGCGTATCGTGTTCTTGGTCACCTCCCTGACTAAGGCCCTTCTCCCCCGATTGCTCAGTTTAGACAGCCAGCCAGCTCTAGAAAGAGTCCTGGTGGTTCCAAACTTCTTCCATTTATGGCCGATGGAAGCTATTGTGCTCATTGGGACCTTCAAAGCAGCAGAAATTTTTCTGTACCCTTCCCTAGATTTGTACAATCCTGTCTTGGAGGTCTCCAGACAATTCCTTTGACTTCATGCTTGGTTTGTGCTCTGGCATGCACTGTCAACTGTGGGACCTTATATAGACAGGTGTGTGTCTTTCCAGTGTCCAAATATGTTAAAACAAAAACAAAAAAACAGGCTTATACAGGGTGTCCTAATTTTTTCACATGACTGTATATGGGATTGTGATACTCTATTATCATGATTATCGTTGAATCGTGATAGGATCGCATCGCGACGAGGTCCCTCGCGAATACCACTCCTAGTTTGTATGCAACTATTTTTGTATGCAACTTTTGCAGTAATTCATGCAAAAGGAGGCCCAACCAAGTATTGAGTGCATAGGAATGAACATACTTTTGAGAAGCCTGACATCCATCCATCAATCCATCTTCTTCCGCTTAATCCTTTTCGGGTCACGGGGGGGCTGGAGCCTATCCCAGCATCTTTGGGCGAGAGGCAGGGTACACCCTGGACAGATTGCCAGTTCATTGCAGGGCCAACACAGAGAGACAGACAATCATTCACTCTCACAGTCATACCTTAGGACAATTTAGAATCCCCAGTTTGATGCCAATTAACCTAACGTGCATGCTTTTGGCATGTGGGAGGAAATCGGAGAAATCCCGGAGTAAACCCATGCAGACACGGGGAGAACATGCAAACTCCACACAGATCACTGTTGGTCGGGGGCTGGGATCGAACCAAGGATCCCTCGGCCAAGGGTAAGTTGCTGTGCTGCCGCAGTGCTAACCACTCTACCACCACACTGCCCAAGCCTGACATTTCTGTTTAAAATATTCTTTTTTCTATGTAGTGTTCTGGTTTTCTGAGACAGTGAGCTTTGGGTTTTCATTGTCTGTGGGCCGTGGTCATCGGGATTTCAGGAGGTAAGGGCTTAAGGTGTTTCGCTGTGTGTGGTGAATCTATGTGGTGGATGGGTTTCGCTTTCTGAAATGAGTGGCAAATGGTACTGAGCTTTTTCATGATATTCTAGTTTTTTGAGATGTACCTGTATGTACACGTAAGATGACAACTCAGTTGACCCGGAGAAGGTTCTGGCTCTGTTTCTGCTTTCAAAAGATTTTTCTTGTCCATGGCTGCTGCCCCAGATGAAAATCCACAGAACAGGAATGTGGGACCAGAACCGAGTCCCTCCAGGATGGTTTATGTTTGTTGTGACCCAAAAAGCCTGAATTCACAGGAGCTTTTTAAAAAAAAAAAAAAAAAGCTACGATAACAGTTGCGATGTTTTGAGTGTTTTTTTTTTCACTAAAAGATGTGGGAAGATTTACAAATTTTAAAGCAGATGGTTTTTCCCAGTTTACTGCAGTGATATTCTATATAACAATACAAGAAAAGCACAGGACTGTTAAAAATTTCCTATTACAGTGAGTTGTAAATTAAGCAGAAACTTCTACTATACAGAAAAACTCTTTTGTGCAACAGCAAATAGAGACTTTAACACAATATCCATTACAACAGCTAAACTGCACTGAATGCATGTTAAAGAGTAGAGATTTGGAAATTATTGGCAGCACCTTCATTTGAAAACTCCCTACGGTCCCCAACTACTCGGTACTGAGCAAAGAGGAAAAAAGAAATAATTTATTCTGTTAGTCTGTATTGTCTATTGGAGTCTGTTTTTCTGAAAAAAAAAAAGGAAAAAAAAGAAAAGAAAAAATACACAGTATTCCTTCTCTTTCCATGCCTAACTCCTACCTGTCTGTCTGCTGCGCGTCTTGATACACACTTGTCTCTTCAGGCACACATCTCTCATTTATGTGTGTATGTGTCAACGTTTCCCTGCTGATTAGTGCAGATCTGCAGGATTTAACACCACCGAACACCAGCGTTTAGTTCCTCCTCATGGCTGTCATTTAAAAAAACAGCCAACACACGCCAACTTATCACATCCTTTTTCATGTAAATTACAAACATTCTTTTGTAAATGTGAGGATTTTTCTCATAAATTTGCAGGATTTTCCTGCAGAGTTACAGCCATTTTACTCAGAAATGTGCAGTTTAAAAAAAAAAGAAGCTTAAACTTGCAGCATTTTACTCAAATCTTGTATTTGCAGTGTTTTAGGATGTAAACAGTTGGAAATTTACACCTTTTTTGTCTTTTTGCTAAAGTTGCAGCTTCTTACCCATAAAATTCCACTTTTTTTGGTCAGAAATTGGCAGCTTTTAACTGAGACTTACATCCCCCCCTTTTTTTTGTCAGGTCAGGCATTGGCTTGCTTGCTACCGGGTAACCATGAAAACTGGTACTACCTGTCTCATGGGTCGGGCCGTTGGCAACTCAACTGGCATCCCCACCCTTCCGAGGGCATGGAGGGTGAAACAGGGCATCCTGGCAGAACTAAAAACAATATCTGCCACTGGTCTGTGGTGGACCACTCCCAGTTACACGGGGTGAGACTGGACATCCTGGCAGATAAACACATCTATCGCAAGGTCTGTGGTGGACTGTGCCAGTCGGTGCATCGTGACATGCACTACGCAAAGAGCAGAGATAAACAAACCCATCATCTGGTCAGTCACTGCAACAGATACTGGAGTCAGTTTGTCTTGGCTTGTCCTTGCCACTGATAATACCTTTATCTGCCAAGAATGTGCTGCTAGTCCAGCAAAAGCTAGCAGTACTCAAATACTTTGCAAGCAGTTTCATGAAATGGTCAATCAGAAAGCAACTCATACCGGCTCGGATGTTGCCCGGGCGAACAAGGTCCGTGCTGATCTGTTCACACTCCGACAGGCTGCAAAAAGTAAGCTAGGAGTAGGAAGACAAAAGAAGAGGAAAACAGCAGCCTTGTGTGTAGTGGAATGGAATGTACGCACTCTGTTGGACAGAACAACATCACAGTGCCCAGAAAGACTGACCGCGCTTGTGGCCCTGGAAATGAACAGGTACAATGTAGACATAGCTGCACTTAGTGAAACAAGATTGCCTGGATATGACAGCTTGGAAGACCATGGGTACATCTTCTTTTGAAGTGGGAGATCAACTCAAGAAAGGAGAGAAGCAGGAGTGGGCTTTGCAGTTAGAAAGGAGATAGCAGTAATGCTTGATGAGGAACCGGTGTCAATCAATGACAGGATAATGACTATGAGACTCCCACTACAGCGGAAGATGTATGCCACACTCATCAGTGTATATGCCCCAACAATGACCAACACAGAGGAGGTGAAGAAAGAGTTCTACAGTGATTTACCTGAGACTATCAGGCGTGTAACGACTGATGACAGGCTGATACTCAGAGATTTTAATGCCAGAGTTGGTTCGGACACTGAGAAATGGAAAGGAGTGCTAGGCAGTCATGGAGTAGGCAAATGCAATGCTAATGGAGAACTTCTACTTGCACTATGTTCACAGTACAACCTTGTGATAACCAACACTCTATTTAAGCACAAGGACACACACAAGAAGACATGGATGCACCCAAGATCCAAGTACTGGCACTTATTAAGACTACATCATAGTCAGGCAGAGAGACATAAGGGATGTATTGGACATCAGAGCAATGAGAGGCGCAGACTGTGGTACTGATCATGTTATGCTGAGATCTAGATTAAGGATTTGGAGATGAAAACAGCACTGCAGGAAGGGTGCGAAGCCACCACGGAAGCTAAACACTAGTGCACTGAAAGGCCAAAAGAAGCAGGAAGAACTTACACAGGAAACGGATGAAAACTTGAAAGATTGGGGCAGCAACAACTCAGAGAATGACATAGAACAGAAATGGGCAACACTGAAGGATACGGTGTATCAGACTGCGAGTAATGTATTAGGCCACCCTGAGAGGAAACATCAAGATTGGTTTGATGAGCATGATGAACACTTGAAGAAATGACTAGAAGCGAGGAATACAGCTATGCAGGAAAACCTACAGTGTAACACAAGGTCGAAGAAGAAGAAATACTCAAAGGCCCAGAGTGAGCTACAGAAGTACACCAGAGAGATGAAGTCCAACTGGTGGGATGAAAAAGCGGAGGAACTTCAAACTGCAGCAGACAGGAAGGACATGAAAACATTCTTCACAGGTTTGAGAGAAATCTACGGCCCTAAACCAAGAGGAATGATCCAACTAAAGGCTATGGATGGTGAAACAGTTTTGCAGGAGAAAGACAAGATCCTGGACAGATTTGCAGACCTCTTTGACCAACTACTAAACAACCCTGGAGATCTCACTGAAGAGGCTAAAGAAGCTCTAGTGCAGCGACCAGCTGTATCAAGTCTGAATGAACCACCAAATTTTGATGAACTAATGGCAACTATCAGGACAACACAGGATGGTAAAGCTCCAGGAAGGGTTGGAATTCCAGCAGAAGTGTGGAAATTTGGTGGTGTTCAGCTGACTAACTGCCTGCACAAGCTCATCCAATAGATATAGGATGCCCAGAAAGTACCTCAAGACTGGAAGGATGCAAGTATTGTGCCTTTGTTCAAGAAAGGTGACAGCAAAGATTGTGGAAATTACCGAGGTGTATCACTGCTAGCCACTGTTGGTAAGATTCTCTCACGTGTACTACTGAACAGACTCAATGAACACATCTCGTAGAATGTACTACCGGAAACCCAGTGCAGCTTTAGAAGTAGAAGAAGCACAATGAACATGATTTCCTGCTCGAAACGGGTTCAAGAAAAGTGTATCAAACAGAACATGCCGCTTTATGTAGTCTTCATAGACTTCAGTAAAGCCTTCGATACCATTTCGCGACAAGGACTTTGGCAGGTACTCAAGAAATATGGCTGTACAGAGAAATTTGTCAGCCTGATCGAGGCACTCCATACAGGTATGCAAGCAAACGTGGCAATGAGTGGTTCAGTATCTAAAGACTTTTCAGTAAGCAATGGGGTGAAACAAGGGTGTGTGCTGGCACCTACACCCTTCTCGCTATATCTGGCAGCCATGCTTGAGGTGGGCTTCAAAGACACTTCAGAAGGAGTATACATTCAAACAAGGAAAGAAGCAGACTTGTTCAATGTGGCACAGTTTAAAGCCAAGAGTAAGACAATGTATATATATTTATTCCATCTAGCTACAATGCGCCGCACTGTGAGTTTATATATTTATATATTTATATGTACATATGTATATTCGCTGCTCTTGTTTTTCTTGCCTTCTTGATTGTTGCTCTGAGTGTTGCTATCCCTGTGCTGTTGCAATCCTGGAATTTCCCCATTGTGGGACTAATAAAGGCTTATCTTATCTTATCTTATAAAGGTAGTAAGAGAAATGCTCTTTGCCGACGACAGTGCTCTAGTTGCACACAGTGTGGAAGATATGCAATTTATAGTGGAGAAATTTGCAAGAGCAGCTAGCCAATTCAGCCTCCAAATCAACATCAAGAAGACAGAGTGCCTTTATCAACCACCAAAGTTCCAATTATCAACATCACTACCAGAAGAGATCAGCATTGGTACAGAGCCACTAGTCAAGTGCAAGACTTTCAAGTACCTTGGGAGTATTGTTTCAAAGAATGCTAGGCTGGAGGATGAACTATCTCTCAGAATGGGAAGAGCGAGCGCTGTGTTTGGAAACTTGAGGGAGAGACTGTAGAACAACCGACATGTTCACACGGATAGACATCCGTGTGAAATGCAAAGTGTACAGAGCAACAGTACTGGCTACTCTATTGTACGGTGCTGAAACTTGGACTGTCTACAGAGTGCAGGTGAAGAAACTCCACGCGTACATGATGAGACACCTTCGAGCCATAATGAACATCTCATGGAAAAACAAGATAACCAATGTAGAAGTGTTGAAACGAGCTGGTCTACCATCAATGGAGGACATGCTAATACAGATGAACCTGAGATGGCTCGGACATGTTGAGAGGATGGACCACCAGCATCTCCCTCGGCAGTTACTCTACTCACAGTTATGCGAGGGCAAATGCAATCAAGGTAGACCAAGGCTCAGATTTAAAGACACTGTAAAAAGAAACTTGAAGAAGTTGGACATAGACAGGAGTTCCTGGCAGTGGAAGGCTCAGGACAGAGCTGTGTGGAGGAATCTGATCAGACCTAAATGAAACAGTCATCGTCACCCATGACAGACTGCTATGATGTGCCCTTCCAAATCATGTATGATCAACTGAATTTACCACAGGTGGACTCCAATTAAGCTGTAGAAACATCTCAAGGATGATCAGTGGAAACAGGATGCACCTGAGCTCAATTTTAAGCTTCATGGCATAGGCTGATTTCTGAGTTTTTTATTTTTAATAAATTTGCGAAAATCTCAAAAACTTTTTTCACATTGTCATTATTATTGTGTGTAGAATTTTGAGGAAAAAATGAATTTAATCCATTTTGCAATAAGGTTGTAACATAACAAAATGTGGAAAAAGTGAAGTGCTGTCAAGACTTTCTGGATGGAAAAGCACAGCATACCGTTGAAAAACGAGACAATGCAATGAAAATGGTTGTGCCCTGTTGGAGCAACAACATGCCCCAGAATACACAGGAAGATGATACCGCTGACAAAAAAAAAAAAACAAAAAACAAGAAAATGTCCAAGGACTTCCAAAGTGTGGAAATATTTCCAACATAAATTAAGCAATTTGGTTGTCTGTTCATTATGCAAGATGGAGTTAGCCTACGATCATAGCACCAACAGCGTGCTATGATCGTAGTGTGAGCGTCTATCTATCTATCGATCAATCAATCGATCGATACTTTATTTTGAACAAAAAAGTATAACAAAAACAAATGACAAATGCAATAAAGTAACAGTATACAGTGTTCGAAAGGGAGAAGGAAGAAGTGAACACTTATTAATTCCATCTCCTCTTTTCCATAAATACACCCATGTGAATTATATAAAAATTACCACCTTTAAGACCCCAAGTAAACAATTTACTGTATTTTTTACATATCAACATTAACACCCATCCATCCTAACATACATTGATGTCCATACATCAAAACAAGCCTCAAACAACACAGATATACACAGTGCTGTCCCACGCACCATTCCATAGTGTCCCATAATGTCCCAGAGTGAGCATAGTGAATCGTACATATAAATACTACCCTTCTAACATATATCCTTTCAGCAAATAATGTTTGTACCTCTTTTTGAATTGATTTCTGTTTGTACACAGTTTCAGTTCTGGCTCCAGACTGTTCCACAAATCCACCCCACAGACAGATATGCACATACTTTTCTTGGTTGTTCGTATCTTGGGTTTTGTAAAGTTTAAGTCTCTATGAACCAACATCCGAAACGGAGGCATCCTAGTGTGCTGCGCGAAGGTGAAGGTAGGTGGCAAGGCGGAGAATCCTAAGTTCTGTTCTTATAACATTGCTTTCCATCACTAATGTTGTATATTAATTAGATTAACGATGTTGGCAGCACCAGTCACTGTCGCTAATGTTGACTTTTAAACGTTAGCACTAGCAGCATTATCACTGTCAAAGAAAGAGATGACAAGCACACTAATGAATGATGATTAAGGCGAGACACTGTAGGCCAGGGGTGTCCAGTCATGTGCCATGGACGGCCAAGACCCTGCAGGTTTTCTCTTCTACCCAGTCTTTTCAGCAGGTGCTTTCACTGATCAGCAATCAGTGGGAAGAAATTCCCACTTATTTATTCAGAGATAAAAATATTTCCTAATTAATGCACATAAGTCAACAAGTCTTAAAAACCTTATTAGTAAGTTATACCGCAGCTTAATGACACTTAAAACAGACTCAACAACATATATAAAGCAAAAGTGGGAAATGGAAATGAACATTGTAATAACTGATGATATGTGGTCAAGGGTTTGGGAGGTGCAATCCTCATCCACCAACTCCGGCACCTGGAGGGACTTTTGCTGGAAGACTCTTATTCGTTTTTTCATAACACCCAATCAGAAATCCAAGTACAGTGGAGTTCCTGCACACTGCTGGAGAGAATGTGGGGAAACAACAGCGGACCATGGGCACGTTTTCTGGTCTTGCCTACACATTCAGCCTTTTTGGATAGATGTAGCAAATGTCATTTCTAAGGCACTGGACTTTAATATCAGCTGCTCTTTTATTTTGTTATTCCTTGGATGTTTCCCTGACAAGCTGACTGCAGATGATATTTATCTCCTGAAAATCTTTTTGGCATCGGCCAAAAAGGCTATAACAAAGTGCTGGTTACAAAAACAGCCCCCCACGCTGAACCTTTTCACCTCTATAATAGACAATATAAGGTCCATGGAACGCATGACCTATACCCTGCGACTCCAAGAGGAGCTAGGAAAAAGACGTTGGAAAAAATGGTTGGACTTCATAGGATGTGACAGTACTTATTAATATGCGGATTCGGAATTGTATATTTTTATTGTATCTGATTTGTACCATATTAATCATCCCATGACCTCATATGTTTGTGGTTTTATAATGTGACTTTGCAAAAACGATGTCTGCCACTGTAGTATTCTCTGGGCCCCTCCCCAATCTGACCAGTGATGACATGTTTAGCCGCTCGTCATCCCTGAACCGCTGGCTGTCTGTGTGGTGTCCTAAAAATGACGTGGGCTACATTGACAATTGGAGCTCTTTTTGGGGAAAACCTGGTCTTATGAGACGAGACAGCATTCATCCCACTTTGGATGGTGCTTCTCATTTATCTAACAATCTGGCATCTTTTTTATCCAAATTTCCAAAACCATGACTACTCAGAGTTGGGACCAGGAAGCAGAGTCGCAGTCTTACACGCCTCTCTGCAGCTCCTCTTCATCCGCCACCCCTCAGTTTAGCCCCTGTCTTCCCCATCAGAGAATCGTTGTCTGCTCCCTCCAAAGTGAATAAAAATATAATGTATAAGCATCCCAAAGTGATAAAGCAAAATATTGGTAAAACTCAAATTAAACATAAAGCCTCTAAATTGAATGATTTGGCCTCTGTTCCTCCTCATAATTTAAAAATTAAATGTGGTTTATTAAATATTAGGTCTCTAACTCCCAAGTCTCTGTTAGTCCATGATCTGTTAATTGATCATCAGATTGATTTAATTTCCCTTACAGAGACTTGGTTAGGGCAAGAGGATTATGTTGGTTTAAATGAATCAACTCCCTCTGGTTATTTAAACTGTCAAAATCCCAGAAGTTCTGGTCGTGGAGGAGGAGTAGCAACAATTTACCATTCCAAATTACTAGTTAATGTAAAGCAAAAAACATGTTATAATTCCTTTGAGGGCCTGGTCCTCAGTATTGGGCACTTTAGCAATTTTAGGTTAAACCCAATTTTATTTGCCATAGTTTATCGTCCCCCATCAACCTACTCAGAATTTTTATCCGAATTTGCTGATTTCTTAGCTGATTTAGTGCTGAAATCTGATAGAATAATTATAGTAGGGGACTTTAATATACATGTGGATGTAGATAGTGACTGCCTTAATGTGGCTTTTAATTCAATATTAGACTCGATTGGGTTTTCTCAGAAAGTAGGAAATTCTACTCATTACCTCCACCATACATTGGACCTTGTTCTGACATATGGCATAGAAATAGAAAATCTTGTAGTGTCTCGTCATAACCCTGTACTGTCAGACCATTGTCTGTTAACCTTTGATTTTACTATTTGTGACTATTTGGCTCCTAAAGAAAAATATTATTACAGTAGATGCCTCTCAGATGATGCTGTTTCCAAATTTATGCAGATTGTTTCTTCTATGCCATGTGTCAACACAACGGAAATAAGCTATAGACAGCTTGCTCCTTCTGTAATTGATAACATGGTGGATAGTGTTTCAGCTTCTCTGCATCAGGCTCTAGACTTGGTGGCCCCCTTAAATAAGAAAAAGTCTAATCAGAGATTTCTAACTCCTTGGTTCAACACAGAAACTCGTAGCTTAAAACAGAAGACTCGTCAATTAGAAAGAAAATGGCGCTCTACTAATTTAGATGAAATCTATTTAGCTTGGAGAAATCATCTTTTAATTTATAAAAAATCTCTTAGAAAAGCTAGAACAAGTTATTACTCTGCATTAATAGAAGAGAACAAGAATAATCCCAGGTTTCTTTTCAGTACTGTAGCCAGGTTGACAAAGAGTCAGGACTCTGTCAATCCTAGCATTCCCTTAGAGCTTACTAGTCAGGACTTTATGAACTTTTTCAATAATAAAATTTCATCCATCAGAGACAAAATCAATCAGATTCTTCCCACAGTTAACTTAAATACTGTAACTACTACAACTCCTTCTTTTGATGTCTGTCTTGATGAGTTTACTCCAATCGACCTTTGTGAGTTAGACAAAATAGTTTCCTCATCCAAACCTTCAACTTGTCTTTTAGACCCTATTCCTACTAGGTTATTTAAAGAAGTCTTCCCACTTATTGGTAGCTTTATTCTTCATATAATTAATTCTTCATTAACTTTAGGCCATGTACCGCAGGCTTTTAAAACGGCTGTAATTAAACCCTTACTCAAAAAGCCAACGCTAGATCCAGGAGCTTTAGCTAACTATAGACCAATCTCTAATCTCCCTTTCATTTCAAAAATCTTAGAAAGAGTTGTTGCTACGCAATTATTTGACCACCTGCAGGGAAATGGTTTACTTGAAGAGTTTCAATCTGGGTTTAGAATCCATCATAGTACTGAAACAGCCTTAGCGAAGGTCACTAACGACCTCCTCATTGCATCTGATAATGGACTAGTTTCTGTACTTGTCCTTTTAGACCTTAGTGCAGCTTTTGATACTATCGATCATAATATTCTACTTGATAGATTAGAACACTATGTTGGACTTAATGGGACTTCGTTGCAGTGGTTTAGATCTTATTTATCTGATAGGTTCCAGTTTGTTCATGTAAATAATGAGTTTTCTTTCAACTCAAAGCTTAGTCATGGAGTTCCACAGGGATCTGTGCTAGGCCCTACTCTTTTTAGTTTATATATGCTTCAGTTAGGCAACATTATTAGAAAGCACTGTATACATTTTCATTGTTATGCAGATGACACACAATTATACCTGTCAGTGAAGCCAGATGATAGTAATCAATTAGCCAAGTTAGAAGCCTGTCTTAAGGAAATCAAAGCTTGGATGACTTGTAATTTCCTGCTATTAAATTCAGATAAGACTGAAGTCATTCTTGTTGGTCCAAAAAACCTTAGAAATTCCTTTCCAAATCAAACTTTCAGTTTGGATGCAGTTACTCTTTCTCTTAATAGCTCTGTGAGGAACCTTGGAGTTATTTTTGATCAGGATTTGTCCTTCAATTCACATATTAAATCTGTTTCTAAGACTGCCTTCTATCATTTGCGTAATATTGCCAAGATTAGGAGCATCTTGTCTCAGAGTGATGCCGAGAAGCTGATCCACGCTTTTGTTAGCTCGAGATTAGATTATTGTAATTCTTTATTATCAGGCTGTCCTAAAACATCTTTAAAAAGTCTTCAGCTGATCCAAAATGCTGCAGCAAGAGTTTTAACAGGTACTAGAAAGAGAGATCATATCTCTCCGGTTCTGGCCTCCCTTCATTGGCTTCCCATAGAGTTTAGAATTAAGTTTAAAATCCTTCTTCTTACTTACAAAGCTCTAAACAATCAGGCTCCTTTTTATTTAAAAGATCTGATACTACCGTATTATCCTAACAGAGCACTACGCTCCCAAAATGCAGGATTACTTGTAATACCTAGAATCTCCAAAAGTACAATGGGAGGCAGAGCCTTCAGTTATCAAGCTCCTCTCCTGTGGAATCAGCTGCCAATCTGGATTCGGGAGTCAGACTCGATCTCTGTTTTTAAGAATAGGGCTAAAACCTACCTTTTTGATATAGCCTACAATTAGGGAGGGCTCATGTGTTTCTGAACCCTCCCTTAGTTATGCTGCTAATAGGTTTAGTCAGCCAGGGGACCTCCAGTAATGCACTGGGCCTCACTCTTTTCCTCACTCTCTATGAAATATTTTTTTTTTTTGCTGGTCATTAACATTTGTTTGTTCTCTCCCATAGATTGAGTCCCCATCGTGCTGTTTGCTCTCTACATGTCTGTTCTTTTCTTCTTCTCTATCCCCTCACCCCCCAGCCAGTCGCATCAGATGACTGCCCCTCCCTGAGCCTGGTTCTGCTGGAGGTTTCTTCCTGTTAAAAGGGAGTTTTTCCTCTCCACCGTCGCCAAGTGCTTGCTCACAGGGGATCGCTTGATTGCTGGGGTCTTTCTGCAACTGTGGGGGTTCCCCCCTATAGTTGATAGTGCTATGAGATGACTGTTGTTGTGAAATGGCGCTATATAAATAAAGTTGAATTGAATTGAATTGAATTGAATAATTGAAAAACGTTTTCATAAATAAAAAGTTTAAAAAAAAAATAATTCCTAAATAAATCAGTCATGATATGCAAAATAAATGAGAGACATAGCATGTTCTTCTGGAGAGCACAAGGTCCCCCGCCCCATCCCCATCATGTGCTCATTACTACCGGGCACCATTGACAGCATCCTCACCAGTTGCACCATGGCATGATACAGAAGCTGCACCGCTATCCGAGGCATCCCCCCAGAGGGGGCCTACACCTTGTGAATGGTACAGTGACAAGCTGATACTACCTGAATAACATCATTAATCCAGTCATTGTGCCCCTGCATGAAGAGCACAGGCCTACTTTCGTCTTCATGGACGACAGTGCTCCAGCTCACCAAGGCTACATCATTAGGGAGCGGCTGCTGGAGGATGAGGTACCTCAAATGGAGTGGCCTGCACTTTCTCCAGACCTGAATCCTATAGAAAACCTATGGGATCAGCTGAGTCGCCGTGTAGTCTTGTAACCCTGCACCCCACAACTTCAATGACCTGAGGGCCACCCTTCAAGAAAAGTGGAATGCCATGTCACAGCAGACAATAAGTCGACTTGCGAACAGCATGAGATGCTGTTGTCAAGCTGTAAATTGATGCTCAAGGGCACATGACAAATTATTGAGACATTGACATTTTTTGTTGTGGTATACCCCCCACTGTTGTTGTCTTTTGTTTTAATAAATTGTTTGAGATGAGGAAATCACTGTTGCGTGCTTCTACTTAAATGCCCTACTTTCATGATATAATATCACTGTAGCATGAACTTTTTACATTTTCCATAAATTTCACCCAAAAGCCAAATATCCCTAACTTTCTGTGAGTAGTGTGTGTGTGTGTGTGTGTGTGTGTGTGTGTGTGTACAGTATCTCACAAAAGTGAGTACACCCCTCACATTTTTGTAAATATTTTATTAGATCTTTTCAATGGATAACACTAAAGATACGACACTTTGATACAATATAGTCAGTGTACAGCTTGTACAACAGTGTAAATTTGCTGTCCCCTCAAAATAACTCAACACACAGCCATTAATGTCTAAACTGCTGGCAACAAAAGTGAGTACACCCCTAAGTGAAAATGGCCAAATTGTGCCCACAATGTCAATATTTTGTGTGGCCACCATTATTTTCCAGCACTGCCTTAACTCTATTGGGCATGGAGTTCACTAGAGCTTCACAGGTTGCCACTGGAATCCTCTTCCACTCCTCCATGACGACATCACGGAGCTGGTGGATGTTAGAGACCTTGTGCTCCTCCACCTTCCAGCCGCCCCCTTATATCGCCCCTGTTTATATCGTGATTTAAAATGCACATACTCCTGTTTCTTGAACAAAGCGCCTCACCCACTACCTGTCAGCTCTCCATCTCTCCTCCGCAGTGTGTGCAGTGGAACAGGTGTGTGGTGGGTGACTAGGCTTCAGTCCAGTGAGTTGCTAGCTTCAAACTACCGGTTTGGTCAAATAGCTGCTACTCCTGTTTGCCAGGGATGTGGGACTGTTTTCCATCATACTGCATCAGGGGATAGTCCACTAACCTTGTTTTAATAGGAGATAAGGAATGTTAACACCATGTCTAACTATAAAACAGCAAATGCTAAATGACAATGCTAAGTTGTGCTAATTGGAAACATTATAGTGTATCAGACCATTGTTTCTTTGGTTTAAATTACTGCTGACTTTCTTAGTTTTGTCTGAAAAAATGATTAAAGCTGCAAAAGTGCATGATGGTGGCGCATGCACACAAAAAAATTAAAATGGGTTGGAGGATCAAGTTGGCTCTTAATGTAATTTATTTGATTTCTAATCATTTTAATTAGTCAAATAGCAATAATGAATAAAGTTAAAGTCATCAGATGTATTTTATTACATTACCTTTTGTGTCTTTGATTTTCAGATCAAGACTAATCTGAAATATTTTTATTAAGAAGCAAACCGGTTAAAACAGGCCAGAATGGCATTTTCAGGCTGTTGCTCCACACTTAAATTTTCATTGATTTAAACTAACAGCTAATTTATATCTGTAGATGGCAGTGATGGGTAATTTTCTCATGTTCAAACATTTTTTTATATTATGTGGGGTTTTTTTCACTATTCTCCTCTGGCTCAGGAAATATTTAACTTATTGATGTTTACTTTTTATTTATTTGATATGAGTTTGAAGTAAAACCTCAAATTTATGAGAATCAAGTCTCAAGTGCAGATTAAAAACTAACAACACTGCAAAATTATGAGGGGAAAAGGCGTATGTAAAAAAAAGATGGTTCTTTTTATGTGATTTAATAAACTGCAGAATTTACAGAAAATGTATATCCTGATAGACATCGTTAACGTGATATATTACTTACAGTGGGGTAAAAAAGTATTTAGTCAGCCACCAATTGTGCAAGTTCTCCCACTTAAAAGATGAGAGAGGTCTCCAATTTTCATGATAGGTATACCTCAACTATGAGAGACAAAATAAGAAAAAAAAAAATCCAGAAAATCACATTGAAGGATTTTTAATGAATTAATTGGTAAATTCCTCGGTAAAATAAGTATTTGGTCAATAACAAAAGTTCATCTCAATACTTTGTTATATACCCTTTGTTGGCAATGACAGAGGTCAAACGTTTTCTGTAAGTTTTCACAAGGTTTTCACACACTGTTGCTGGTATTTTGGCCCATTCCTCCATGCAGATCTCCTCTAGAGCAGTGATGTTTTGGGGCTGTCACTGGGCAACACGGACTTTCAACTCCCTCCAAAGATTTTCTATGGGGTTGAGATCTGAAAACTGGCTAGGCCACTCCAGGACCTTGAAATGCTTCTTACGAAGCCACTCCTTTGTTGCCCGGGCGGTGTGTTTGGGATCATTGTCATGCTGAAAGACCCAGCCATCTTTCATCTTCAATGCCCTTGCTGGTGGAAGGAGGTTTTCACTCAAAATCTCACGATACATGGCCCCATTCATTCTTTCCTTTACACAGATCAGTCGTCCTGGTCCCTTTGCAGAAAAACAGCCCCAAAGTATGATGTTTCCACCCCCATGCTTCACAGTAGGTATGGTGTTCTTTCTCCTCCAAACACGACAAGTTGAGTTTTTACAATAAAGTTCTATTTTGGTTTCATCTGACCATATGACATTCTCCCAGTCCTCTTCTGGATCATCCAAATGCTCTCTAGCAAACTTCAGATGGGCCTGGACATGTACTGGCTTAAGCAGGGGGACACGTCTGGCACTGCAGGATTTGAGTCCCTGGCGGCGTAGTGTGTTACTGATGGTAGCCTTTGTTACTTTGGTCCCAGCTCTCTGCAGGTCATTCGTTAGGTCTCCCCATGTGGTTCTGGGATTTTTGCTCACCGTTCTCGTGATCATTTTGACCCCACGGGGTGAGATCTTGCGTGGAGCCCCAGATCGAGGGAGATTATCAGTGGTCTTGTATGTCTTCCATTTTCTAATAATTGCTCCCACAGTTGATTTCTTCACACCAAGCTGCTTACCTATTGCAGATCAAGTCTTCCCAGTCTGGTGCAGGTCTACAATTTTGTTTCTGGTGTCCTTTGACAGCTCTTTGGTCTTGGCCATAGTGGAATTTGGAGTCTGACTGTTTGAGGTTGTGGACAGGTGTCTTTTATACTGATAATGAGTTCAAACAGGTGCCATTAATACAGGTAACGAGTGGAGGACAGAGGAGCCTCTTAAAGAAGAAGTTACAGATCTGTGAGAGCCAGAAATCTTGCTTGTTTGTAGGTGACCAAATACTTATTTTACTGAGGAATTTACCAATTAATTCATTAAAAATCCTTCAATGTGATTTTCTGGATTTTTTATCCGCGATCTCGTTCTTTCGGTCATTACCCAAAGCTCGTGACCATAGGTGAGAGTAGGAACGTAGATTGACTGGTAAATCGACAGCTTTGCCCTAGAACTAAGCTCCCTCTTCACCACAACAGACCGGTACAACGTCCGCATCACTGCAGATGCTGCTCCAATCTGTCTGTCCATCTCTCGCTCCATTTTCCCCTCACTCGTGAACAAGACCCCAAGATACTTAAACTCCTCCACTTGGGGCAGGAGCCTGTCCCCATCCCGGAGAGGACAATCCACCTTTTTCCGGCTGAGGACCATGGACTCGGACTTGGAGGTGCTAATTCTCATCCCAGCCGCTTCACACTCAGCGGCAAACCGTCCCAGCAAGAGCTGTAGGTCATTGCTGGATGAAGCCAACAGGACAACATCATCTGCAAACAACAGAGATGAGATCCTGTGGTCACCAAGCATGACACCCTCCATTCCCTGGCTGCGCCTAGAAATCCTGTCCATAAAAATTATGAACAGGATCCGTGACAAAGGGCAGCCCTGGCGGAGTCCAACTCTCATTGGGAATGACTCCGACCGAGTGTTGGCAATACGAACTAAACTCTCACAACGGTCGTACAGAGACCGAATAGCTCGTAACAACAAGCCCGATACCCCATACTCCCGAAGCACCCCCCACAAAAATCCACGAGGGACGCGGTCAAATGCCTTCTCCAAGTCCACAAAACACATGTAAACTGGTTGGGCAAACTCCCACGAACCCTCAAGAATTCTCGAGAGAGTAAAGAGCTGGTTTGATGTGCCACGGCCAGGACGAAAACCACATTGCTCCTCCTGAATCCGAGGTACGACCAACGGCTGGACTCTCCTCTCCAGTACCTTGGCATAGACCTTCCCAGGGAGGCTGAGGAGTGTGATCCCTCTAAAGTTGGAGCACACCCTCCGGTCCCCTTTTTTGAAGAGAGGAACCACCACCCCGGTTTGCCATGCCAAAGGCACTGCCCCCGACCTCCACGCAATGTTGCAGAGGCGTGTCAACCATGACAACCCAACAACATCCAGGGCCTTGAGGTACTCAGGGCGAATCTCGTCCACCCCCGGGGCCCGGCCACCAAGGAGATTTTTAACCACCTTGGCGACCTCAGCCCCTGTGATAGGCGAGCCATCCCCCTCGTCCCCAAACCCTGCTTCCTCTGTGGAAGGCGTATCAGTGGGATTAAGGAGATCCTCGAAGTATTCCTTCCACCGCCCGACGATATCCCCAGTTGAAGTCAACAGTGTCCCATCCGCACCATACACAGTGTGGACGGGGAGCTGCTTTCCCCTCCTGAGCCGCCGAACAGTTTGCCAGAATCTCTTTGAAGCCGAACGAAAGTCTTGTTCCATGGCCTCACCGAACTCCTCCCATACCCGCGTTTTTGCTTCAGCAACCACCCGAGCTGCACTCCGCTTGGCCTGCCGATACACCTCAGCTGCTTCGGGAGTCCCACAAGCCAACCAAGCTTGATAGGACTCCTTCTTCAGCTTAATGGCCCTCCTCACCACTGGTGTCCACCACTTGGTTCGGGGGTTGCCACCACGAGATGCACCGACCACCTTGCGGCCGCAGCTCTGGGCCGCCGCTTCAACAATAGAGGTGGAGAACATGGCCCATTAAGACTCCATGTCTCCAGACTCCCTCGGAATGTGGTTGAAGTTCTTCCGGAGGTGGGAGTTGAAGACCTCCCGGACAGGGGCCTCAGCCAGACGCTCCCAGCACACCCTCACTATACGTTTGGGTCTACCAGGTCTGAATGGCTTCCTCCCCTGCCATCGGATCCAACTCACCACCAGGTGGTGATCAGTTGACAGCTCTGCACCTCTCTTTACTCGGGTGTCCAAGACATACGGTCGCAGGTCTGATGATACAACAACAAAATCGATCATCGACCTGCGACCTAGGGTGGTGAGTGGTGTTCAGTTATTGGACTTCTGTGCTAACCACAGTCTGTCCATAACGAACACCATGTTCAAGCATAAGGGTGTCCATATGTGCACCTGGCACCAGGACACCCTACGGTCCCAATATAGACGATCAAAAGTTCTTTGCTAATTTATTTCTTATTTTATCATCACTTACAGGGCAACATATAATAGCAGGGGATTTTAATTGTACATTGAATCCCGGTATAGATAGATCAACAGGACTGGACTGTACGCACAATGGATGCAGGATGATCATTAAGCATTTTATGAAAGAATTGAGATTGCTAGATATATGGAGAGAAATGAAACCACAAGTTAAAGCCTACTCTTGTTATTCTAATACCTACAAGACATTCGCACGTATTGACTATTTTTTGATCTCCACAGAATTAAGGTCCAAGATTCAAAACTGCTTTGGTGATAATATTGTGATCTCTGATCATGCACCCTGTTGTCTCATATATGTAGATAAGAAATTGACAAAGGAACCAGGTAGGTGGCAATTTCAGCATAAATGGCTTCAGGATGAGGAATTTGTTAAGTACATAGAAAAACAGATAGATGAGTTCTTTGATATCAATACTACACAAACATCAGCATATTATTAGTTATACAGGTTCAAAATCTAAGAAGACTCGAGAGGAGAGAGTCCAATTGGAACATAAAATAAAAATTCTTCAAGAAAAAGTGTATGCAGGAAGTGACCCAAAGTTAGAGAACGAATTACTGATTCTGAGAGCTGAATATGACAAAAAAATCAGCGAATAGAGCTGCCTCGAGTCTTCTAAGATTGAAGCAATCTTTTTATGAACAAGGTGAAAAATCAGGAAAATTATTGGCATGGCAGATTAAACAATTAAAATTTAAAACACCAATTACCAGTATTATAAGTAACGGACAGGTAGTTGTAGATCCTTTAGAAATTAATAGAGCCTTTAGAGATTACTATGAAAAATTATATGATACAAAAAATGAAACTGACTTAACAAAACTAAATGGGTTTTTGGACGGATTATCTATACCGTGTATTCCAAATGAAAACAGGGAGATACTGGAGTCTAAAATTAGTCAAGAAGAAGTTGGGCAAGCCATTGATAATATGAAATCAGGAAAAAGTGCAGGACCACATGGTCTTCCAGTTGACCTTTATAAAAAATTTAAGAATAAATTAATAAAACCTTTTTTGGAAATGGTTTTAGAAGCATTTCAAAATAGTAATTTACCACCATACATGAATAATGCCTTAATTATACTGTTGCCAAAACCAGGTAAACCCTCTAATAAATGTGAAATATGAGACCAATAAGCCTATTAAATGCTGACCTTAAGATAATCTGTAAAATTTTAGCAAGACGAATACAAGAAATATTACCAAATATTATTAACCGAGATCAGAATGGCTTTATAAAGGGAAGACAAGGCTTCCATAATGTAAGAAGACTATTTAATATTATTTATTCTAATAAAGAAGCACCGGATACAGCTCTTCTATCATTGGACGCCGAAAAGGCCTTTGATAGGGTCGAATGGCCCTTTCTTTTTGAAGTCTTACAAAGGTTTGGACTTGGAAATAATTTCATAAAATGGGTTCAGATAATATATAATAATGCTACAGCAGAAATCCTAACAAACAACAATATCTCAAAATCAATCAACATCAATAGAGGATGTCGACAAGGCTGTCCACTTTCACCTTTACTGTTTACTATGGCAATTGAACCTTTAGCGATGGCAGTACGTTTACATCCACAAATATATGGAATTAAAGTTGGACCAACAGAACATAAAATCTCCCTGTATGCCGATGACATAATTTTGTTTATGTCGAATCTTCAAAAATCAATTCCGACTTTGTTGAATTTAATAAAGAATTTTGGGGAAATATCAGGATATAAAATAAATAAAACTAAATCTTCAATATTAATGCTAAATGAGACCCAGAGAAATCACCCAGCTCCTGAGGTAAATCAATTCAATGTTGTAAATCAGTTTAAATATTTAGGAATTCAAATTGTGCCTAAGCTAGAATTAGTCGCCAGTGCCAACTATGAAGCCTTAATGACAGACATTAATGAGTTACTTCAGAGATGGATGTCACTACCAATGTCGATGATAGGGAGAATCAATATACTTAAAAGTAATGTCTTACCTAAAATACTTTATTTATTTCAATACATTCCTTTACCACCACCTTCAGATCTATCCTCAAGAATTTAAAAAAAAGTTAGTGGAATTTATATGGAACAATAGGAAGGCTAGATTACGTCTGTCCTTACTATATTTACCATTTGATCGTGGAGGTCTGAAATGTCCAAACTTTATGTTGTATTACTGGTCAGCACAACTGAGGTCTATGACATATTTTTCATCAAATGATCTCCCTCACTGGACTGAAATGGAATCATACAATTTACCTTTACCTCTTCCCATATTCATATACTCAGACTCGGCAAAAAAATTACAGAAACAAGTTAAAAATCCATTTGTAAAGCATATGATCAAAATATGGTGTGAAACTAAAAAATATTTAAAAGAACCACACATATTGTCACAATTTAGCCCAATATGGGGTAATCAATATTTTAAACCAGGGAGAGCGGATGCTGTATTTCAAGTATGGAATTTAAAAGGGATTCAAAAGATTCAAGATTTATATCTGTCATGTTCAGATAACATATTGTCTTTTGAAGAGCTGAGGATCAAATTTAATCTTAATTGAACACATTTTTTTAAATATCTTCAGCTTAGGAACTTTATTCGATCAAATCAAAATAATGCTCTCACTCGACCTATTTATTCATCCTTGGAAAAAATTTTGATGAAAGATAGTAAGAGAAAGGGTATTATTTCAGAGTTTTATAACTCATTGACACTATCCTCAAGTGAAATCTCACAGAAAAGATTGAATTATTGGAAAGAAGACCTGCAAACTGAAATTTCAGAGGAACAATGGGAATTGGCTTGTACAGAAGCTCAAACCAATTCAATAAATGTACGTCTTAAATTGATACATTTTAAATGGTTAATGCGGATGTATGTTACACCGGTGGAATTAAATAGATATAACAAAAACATACCAGATACGTGCACAAAATGTATGGAAAGTAAAGGAACCTTATTTCATTGTGTATGGGAATGTAGAAAAATTAGAATGTTTTGGGAAGAGGTGAGGGTAACAATTGAAAAAATAATTTCAAAACAAATCATATTGAATCCTAAATTGTTTTTGTTGGGTCTGCATCCAGAAAAGCATAACTTTAATAAAAGTGAAAGAGCATTCATAGACCTCAGTTTGCTTAACGCCAAAAAATGTATTGCACTATTGTGAAAAAAGACTCATAGACCAGATGTGACTCAGTGGTTAAAACAGATGTTAACAAACCTTCCACTAGAAAGAATAACATACATACTGAAATCAAAGGAAATTGTGTTTGAGAATATATGGAGACCTTTCATTGATTATGTAAAGAATTTAAACATAACTTTTGAAGAAGAAGGTGAATGATGTGTGTGGACCTTGTAAATTCCAAACTGGTGAATGTATAATATGTATACTTATGTAATGGATTGCCTAGACTAAACAGAGGAGCATTGTTGAAGACCTGTTCTTGTTAGTGGTTGTCGATGTTTTTAGTACATTTTTTTTATTACTTTAGTGTTAGTGTTTGATTGTTTGTGTTATGTTTTTTAAAAAAGGTTCAATAAAAAATATTGTGAAAAAAAAATAATTGCTGATGATACTAATATATTTTATTCTGGAAATAATTTTAATCAACTAATCCATACTCTAAATAATGAATTAAATAAGCTTAAAAAATGGATGGACTGCAATACTAAATTATCACTAAATATAGATAAAACTAAGGTAATGATATTTGGTAATTGTAAAAATAAAGAAGATATACATATTCACATAGATAATGTGATTATTGAAAAAGTTAAGGAGATCAAGTTTTTGGGTGTAATACTAGATGATAAAATTAGTTGGAAACCACACGTCAGATACATACAAAACAAAGCTGCAAAAAATATTGCAATTATAAATAAAATTAAGTAGGTCCTAGATTACAAATCACTTCATATCTTGTATTGCTCATTAGTACTTCCATACTTGACCTATTGTATAGAGGTCTGGGGTAACAATTATAAAAGTACACTTAATTCATTGCTAATATTACAAAAAAGGGCAGTCCGTGTTATACACAAAGTCGGGTATCTTGAGCATACTAATTTATTGTTTTTACATTCAAAGTTATTGAAATTACGGGATCTGGTTCATTATTATACAGCACAATTAATGTTTAAAGTCAGTAAAAACCTTTTGCCACACAGTATACAAAATCTTTTCAGTGAGAGAGAAGGGAAATATAATTTACAAGGGAACACAAAATTTAAAATGCACTTAGTAAGATCTACTAGGAAGGGTTTTTGGGTGTCTGTGTGTGGGGTAAAATTGTGGAATGGGTTGGGGGGGAACACAGGCAATGTCCAAACATCCATATATTTAAATCAACATATAAAGAAATGATTTTTGAGCAATATAAAAATAAAGGGCAGTAATATTGCAATGTGTCTTCAGTGAAAAAAGGTTGTTATTGTGTGTGTTATTGTGTTATGGTGATTGTGATGGTGATGGTGTTGTCTGTCTTTGTGTTGAACATATTTATTATTGTTACAATTATTGTTGGATGTTGGTATTGTTGTCAATATGGACTGTCGTTGTTGTGTCATTTCTGTTGCATAATTTGACTATGGGGCGTATTATGGTGAATGTGGTTGTGGGATGAATGATGACTAAAAGTGATGTTGTAATTTGTTGGGTATGGAAAAGGGGTGGGACTATATAAGCATTGGGTTCTTCCCACTCCTTTTGAACATTTTATTTTTGGCTTGATTTTTGTTTTTAATTCTTTTTTCTTTTGTTGGAATGTTCAAGTAAATAAAATCAATCAATCAACTGTGGATAGACTTACTGCCTTTTCGGCCTCCCGGCTCCATTCCATACAGTTAGACCCAGAAATGTTTGGACAGTGACACAAGTTTTGTTATTTTAGCTGTTTACGAAAACATATTCAGGATACAATTATATAATCAACATGGGCTTAAAGTGCAGACTCTCAGCTGTAATTTGAGAGTATTCATATCCAAATTGGAGCAAGGGTTTAGGAATTACAGTTCTTCAATACGTAGCCGCCTCTTTTTCAAGGGACCAAAAGTAATTGGACAATTGACTCAGAAGGCTGCAAAAAAAAAAATAACAAGGCTGCATGGGCTCTTCCCTCGTTAACCTGTCATCAGTTAAGCAGTTAAAAGGTCTGGAGTTGATTCCAGGTGTGGCGTTTGCATTTGGAAGCTGTTGCTGTGAACACACAACATGCGGTCAAAGGAGCTCTCAATGGAGGTGAAACAGACCATCCTGAGAATGAAAAAAAAAAAGAAGAAATCCATCAGAGAGATAGCAGAAATGTTAGGAGTGGCCAAATCAACAGTTTGGTACATTCTGAGAAAAAAACAGTGCACTGGTGAGCTTGGGAACTCAAAAAGGCCTGGATGTCCACGGAAGACA
Source organism: Pholidichthys leucotaenia (assembly GCA_020510985.1). Classification (NCBI taxonomy): domain Eukaryota; kingdom Metazoa; phylum Chordata; class Actinopteri; order Cichliformes; family Pholidichthyidae; genus Pholidichthys; species Pholidichthys leucotaenia. The sequence goes on along the minus strand of JAJAQF010000046.1, from coordinate 1,356,340 downwards.
ACAGTGGTGGATGATCGCAGAATCCTTTCCATGGTGAAGAACAACCCCTTCACAACATTCACTCAAGTGAAGAACACTCTCCAGGAAGTAGGTGCATCAGTATCTAAGTCTACCATAAAGAGAAGACTTCATGAGAGTAAATACAGAGGATTCACCGCAAGGTGCAAACCATTAATCAGACTCAAAAATAGAAAGGCCAGAATTGAATTGCCAAAAAACACCTGAAGAAGTCAGCCCAGTTCTGGAACAGCATTCTTTGGACAGATGAGACTAAGATCAACCTGTACCAGAATGATGGGAAGAAGAAAGTTTGGAGAAGAATTGGAACAGCTCATGATCCAAAGCACACCACATCTTCTGTAAAACATGGTGGAGGCAGTGATGGCATGGGCATGCATGGCTTCCAATGGCACTGGGTCACTTGTGTTTATTGTTGATGTGACAAAAGACAGAAGCAGCCGGATGAATTCTGAAGTGTATAGGGATATCTTTCTGCTCAGATTCAGCCAAATGCAGCAAAGTTGATTGGACGGCGCTTCACAGTACAGATGGACAATGATCCAAAACATAGTGCAAAAGCAACCCAGGAGTTTTTTTAAAGCAAAGAAGTGGAATATTCTGCAATGGCCGAGTCAATCACCAGATCTCAACCCAATCGAGCATGCATTTCACTTGCTCAAGACAAAACTTAAGGCAGAAAGACCCACAGACAAGCAACAACTGAAGACAGCTGCACCAGCGTTTGGTGATGTCCATGGGTTCCAGACTTCAGGCAGTCATTGCCTGCAAAGGATTCTCAACAAAATATTGAAACGTAACATTTTACTTAGGGTTATGTTTATTTGTCCAATTACTTGTGAGCCCCTGAAATGAGGAGCATTTGTATAAAAATAGCTACAATTCCTACATGATTAATCATATATTTTTGTTCAACCCCTTGAATAAAACCTTAAAGTCTGCATTTCAATTCCGTTGTAGTTGTTTAATTTCAAATCCAATGTGGTGGCATGCAGAGCCCAAATCATGAAGATTGTGTCACTGTCCAAATATTTCTGGGCCTAACTGTACATCACTCTCAGATTATAAAAAAAAAAAAAACACAAGGCAGACCCTCCAGGATTTCGCGGGATGTTTTTATGATTGTTGCGGCCCAAAAAGCCTGAATTCATAGGAGCTTTTTTAAAAAGTTGAGACAAAAGTTGCCATGTTTGGAGAGTGTTTTCTTGCACTAAAAGTTGTGGGAAGAATTACAAATTTTAAAGCAGATGGTTTTTTTTTTTTCTTATTTACTGCAGTGAAATGCTATATAACAATACAAATAATTTATTCTGTTGTTCTGTATTGTCTATAGGAGTCTGTGTTTTTCTGAAAAAAATTAGACATATTCTGTCTCTTTCCGTGCCTAACTCCTACCTGTCTGTCTGCTGCACGTCGGTCTTGACACCTTGACACACACACATATCTTTCATTTACGAAGGGACGGCAGGGGGCGGGGGGGGGGCGTTTGTCCATCCACACCAGAGATCCACAGCTCTAAAGCTCATTGACCAAATGTAGTAATGATTTTACATCTTAAGATGTATAAAATGTTCAAACACTGGCGGTAGTGTTAGATTTGCTTGCTGTGTTCGGTGTCTCTCCTCACGCATGCTCCCGCGACGGGGTGCTTTTGGGGCAGGCGGATCTTTTTCAACACAAACCCAGTGTTTCGTACATGCGGTCAGGACAGAGACGTGGCGAGATGTCCAGCGGCAGGCAGGGGGAGACGGAGGAAGGGACGGTGTTGGAAACCTTGCAGGTGAATGTTTTTTTGTTTTGTTTTTTTTTTAAATCACACACTGTTTGCTGATGTGTTTTGTTAATACTCAATGCAAACACGGAAGTGAACATGGTGCAGCAATGCATTTGATTGGTTAGACTTAGCGTTTCAGCACCAGTCAGAGACAAATCTGATTGGTGAAAGTGGCGGAAGTTGAGGATTGGCCAAAATTGCAGGAAAGTTGCGGTGATTGGACAAAGTTGCAAGGTCACGCAATAGTTGTGCTGATTGGCTGATTTTGCATGAATTGATGCAATCGCAACATCGCGAAATCCTGGAGGGACTGACAAGGCTTTAGTAGCACATGGACAGACTCCTGTAAAGGGGATCGTCTGCTCATCAATTGATACACATTCTGATCAAGCCTGAAGCAACCAGCCTTTGAGAATGCAAACCATGAACGGACTTGTCTTCCAGAATCTGTCAGATTTCCTCATGTCTTCATTAACAACTACTGTCAGATTTTTCCTCAGTTTGAAAAATCTGTCACATCAGATTTTGTCACAAATGACAGGGATTCATAAGGCACTGGACCAGTACATCCTCACTTGTGGGAAAGACACACAAGACATCAAAATTGATGCTCCAAAAAAAATGAAAAACCTCATCAACTGAAGTGTTGAGATAGATACCTCTGCTAGCTAGTGACATAGCATCTCTGCAGTCAGCAACGTACTAAACCTCTCTGTGTCAATGCACTGCTCCATATAGTCAAGTTGCCGCCAATGCTCTCACTTACAAAACACTTCATCTTCAGCCTCACACTGAACTAATTCTGGAGAAAATGCAGCAGACTTCCAGTGCTCTCCACATCCACCTTTTCTGCTCAAGTTTAGATGCACAGGAGTTGAAGGAGTTGTGTCCCACTGTCAATATCGTCACTGCTCCGCTCATGAGATTCTGGTGATGAATCGTGAGGAATATAATCTTCATCCACAACAGGATCACCAGCATCACAATCAGACAAATCCTCTACCTCAGCGATATCTCCTGCTACTGCACTCAGCAACAGTTCTGCTTTTGACAGAGAAAACATGCCCTGGAAATGTATCAAATAAATAACAAAAAAAAAAACATTCAAAAACTACATTTTATGTTCTTGTGGTGTGTGTGTGATACACAGGGCAGTGGGATGTGCAAGTGCTGTAGCACAGTATAGTGTAGACTGGTGTTTTGCCTCTCACTTTCAGCTGCAGTCACTGGCTAGGCCGGAAGGCTGAAAAGAGGGCCGAATGTGCAAGTCCCTCCTGCCAGTACATAACCTCTCCTCTGTCAAGACTACTGCTTTTCCTCTTCGTGGTCCACAGATACTGGGTACCTTGTGGTCCGAGGGAGAGGTGCAGGGGATCTCAGAGCAGGTTGGAGCCCCAGAGGTGCAGTGTGGACACACCCTGGCACTCACCAATCCAACCCCCAGCTATGGGTCTAAATAGTGAAACCACGGCAGCAGGCGGTGGATTCTCCTCCCTGGTGTCTTCGATGTTTCGGAGTAGTGACAGGAGGATTTTTGGCCAGGTGTCTTTGACATTTCGAAGTAGCAGCTGGGCGAGATTATCATCATGAGTCTGACACTGTGGGGCAGTCATGTTGTTAGCAAGTCGTCTGGTTCTTTTTCCTGCCACTTCATTCCCCTACCACATGACCCAGAGGGTGCGAGAGTACCTGCACAATGCTCTCCTTACCTAATTTTTGTACAGGCTACTTCAGCAACCTAAGTTGCAAAGCGACAGGTCTCTTGTGGTGCCTGCAGGTCTGAGAAGCTGGAAATCGGTAGCAGGGACTTGCATTTGTGCAGCCCAGCAGTGATGGTCGCACATCTCCTGATGGGTGACAGTGCTGTGAGGTCCTCCCTGGGTGACCAGGCAGCCCTTTTTTAGGGATGTCCCGCCTACCTCAATACGAGGATGCCTCTAGAATGTTGTTGCAAACTGTTATTTCATTCCAAATAATCCCAAACTACATTTCCTTACTTTTACAACTTCACTTTGCATGAATCACAACAAAGTCCCAAATGTCCTCAAACGAGTACTTCGTAATCAGCAGCATCCTATCCTAGCTTGTTAAAATTGTAAACATTTGTCAAATGTGCATACCATATCAAACTACAAGACTTATTAAGCACAAATGAACAAGTTTCAACCATAAAAATCTGATGCCGTCTTGTACCTTGTCCACTGTAGAATACCATCCGTCAGCTAATAAACATTATGAGGTGCATCTTCATTTGCATTTTATTCAGTGACTAACCTTTTCTGTGTAACCTTGTTTCAGGGTTCCAAGCGACATCCAGCTGATGTTTGGGTTCATCCTCCAAAAATATTCCTTCACATTCGGACTTAATAATCGAGGATCTATCGGACTCATGATTCAGTACAAACTGCTGTCCATCTGGACTAGAGCAGGGGTCATCCTGTTCCTCTTTAATGTTTAAAGGTTCTGGATGGAGTTCCACCTGAACCACTTTAATATCTAAAAGCTCTGGATGAATTTCGTCTTCTTCCTCTTTGATGGTTGAAGTTTCTGGATTTAGTTCCTTGTGTTCCTCTTTAAAGTAGGAAGTTTCAGGATGGAGTTCCACCTGTTCCTCTTTGATTTGTGGGGGCTGTAGGTTCTCCTGGTCACAGAGTTTCTGGTTCTGTCTTTGGTAGACATGTTCCTCTGTGAGGTCTGAAAGGACCAAGAGACAAGAAAATGTTTCATAACAGTAATAATCAGAGGAAAACAGAGAAACAGATTTTATGTTCCTGATATCAGTCCAGCTCAGCTGACAGTTCCAGTAGATCAACTGTTATTAATATTCTTAGTTAATTCCCTTCCACAGCGTGTGGGACACCATGTGGTGTACAGGGGTGGTGCCTCTCTCTGTTTCTCTGACCCTAGGCCACACAGCTACTGTAAGTAGTGAACGCTACAGTGGGAGGTCAGTTTTCTGGTAGCTCTGTGCATTATTAATGTTCTAGTTTCCTTTAATAGTCAGGGGGCCAATTTTGAAAAGTGCTTCCGTGAACACTTTTGTGGACGTGTTTGAGTACAAGCCGACAACCTATTTTTTTTTAGTTAGAAGGGACCCGTACGTGAAGTTCTAAGGTGGTTGTCAAGTTTAGAAATTCTTTTTGTGATTTTTATAAGCAATCTTGGGTCAGTTTTTAGGTTTTCTACTTAACATGATGTGTGCCCAATAAATGTTGAATATCTCTACAACCACAAGGGCCATATACATAAAAATGGTATCAAATGAAAGCTAATGACTCTGGGCTGTCTACAGAAGTGTCAGAAACAAATTATATCTTACAGTATAGGAGGAAATGAGAGGTAGAACATGGGGGAAAAAAAAATCAATCGCCTTAAGAAAACCACTATTCAAAGTGCACATCAGCTTGAAAAGACAAGACAGTGGCCCTAAACCTCTGTCAATTAGAGCCCCAATGTAGGGCATGAGTCAAAACCAAGTTACATGCTTGTAGTGTGAGACAGTGCAACACAGAACAAGTTTTAGTACTTTAATGTCCAGGCGGAAATCTAGAGTTCCAGATGGATACCTTCAGTGCTATTTGACTCTCAGTGTACCATATTATGAAAGAAATGATATTTAACATATCAGTACATTATATAATAACAACACAATTACAGTATCTTCAACTGACACTTTTGTTAATTTCCATTTCAAACACAAACATTTTTAAGTTATTAGAATTTGCTTTTTCCCCATCCAAGCTGGCATACTGACAAGCAGTGTTGGGAGTAACGGCACTACTTTCAATTCAATTCAATTCAATTCAATTTTATTTATATAGCGCCATTTCACAACAACAGTCATCTCATAGCACTATCAACTGTAGGGGGGAACCCCCACAGTTGCAGAAAGACCCCAGCAATCAGGTGATCCCCTGTGAGCAAGCACTTGGCGACGGTGGAGAGGAAAAACTCCCTTTTAACAGGAAGAAACCTCCAGCAGAACCAGGCTCAGGGAGGGGCAGTCATCTGCTGCGACTGGCTGGGGGGTGAGGGGACAGAGAAGATGAAAAGAACAGACATGTAGAGAGCAAACAGCACGATGGGGACTCAATCTATGGGAGAGAACAAACAAATGTTAATGACCAGCAAAAAAAAATATTTCATAGAGAGTGAGGAAAGGAGTGAGGCCCAGTGCATTACTGGAGGTCCCCCGGCTGACTAAACCTATTAGCAGCATAACTAAGGGAGGGTTCAGAAACACATGATCCCTCCCTAATTGTAGGCTATATCAAAAAGGTAGGTTTTAACCCTAATCTTAAAAACAGAGATCGAGTCTGACTCCCGAATCCAGATTGGCAGCTGATTCCACAGGAGAGGAGCTTGATAACTGAAGGCTCTGCCTCCCATTGTACTTTTGGAGATTCTAGGTATTACAAGTAGTCCTGCATTTTGGGAGCGTAGTGCTCTGTTAGGATAATACGGTAGTATCAGATCTTTTAAATAAAGAGGAGCCTGATTGTTTAGAGCTTTGTAAGTAAGAAGAAGGATTTTAAACTTAATTCTAAACTCTATGGGAAGCCAATGAAGGGAGGCCAGAACCGGAGAGATATGATCTCTCTTTCTAGTACCTGTTAAAACTCTTGCTGCAGCATTTTGGATCAGCTGAAGACTTTTTAAAGATGTTTTAGGACAACCTGATAATAAAGAATTACAATAATCTAATCTCGAGCTAACAAAAGCGTGGATCAGTTTCTCAGCATCACTCTGAGACAAGATGCTCCTAATCTTGGCAATATTACGCAAATGATAGAAGGCAGTCTTAGAAACAAATTTAATATGTGAATTGAAGGACAAATCCTGATCAAAAATAACTCCAAGGTTCCTCACAGAGCTATTAAGAGAAAGAGTAACCGCATCCAAACTGAAAGTTTGATTTGGAAAGGAATTTCTAAGGTTTTTTGGACCAACAAGAATGACTTCAGTCTTATCTGAATTTAATAGCAGGAAATTACAAGTCATCCAAGCTTTGATTTCCTTAAGACAGGCTTCTAACTTGGCTAATTGATTACTATCATCTGGCTTCATTGACAGGTATAATTGTGTGTCATCTGCATAACAATGAAAATGTATACAGTGCTTTCTAATAATGTTGCCTAACGGAAGCATATATAAACTAAAAAGAGTAGGGCCTAGCACAGATCCCTGTGGAACTCCATGACTAAGCTTTGAGTTGAAAGAAAACTCATTATTTACATGAACAAACTGGAACCTATCAGATAAATAAGATCTAAACCACTGCAACGAAGTTCCATTAAGTCCAACATAGTGTTCTAATCTATCAAGTAGAATATTATGATCGATAGTATCAAAAGCTGCACTAAGGGCTAAAAGGACAAGTACAGAAACTAGTCCATTATCAGATGCAATGAGGAGGTCGTTAGTGACCTTCGCTAAGGCTGTTTCAGTACTATGATGGATTCTAAACCCGGATTGAAACTCTTCAAGTAAACCATTTCCCTGCAGGTGGTCGAATAATTGCGTAGCAACAACTCTTTCTAAGATTTTTGAAATGAAAGGGAGATTAGAGATTGGTCTATAGTTAGCTAAAGCTCCTGGATCTAGCGTTGGCTTTTTGAGTAAGGGTTTAATTACAGCTGTTTTAAAAGCCTGCGGTACATGGCCTAAAGTTAATGAAGAATTGATTATATGAAGAATAAAGCTACCAATAAGTGGGAAGACTTCTTTAAATAACCTAGTAGGAATAGGGTCTAAAAGACAAGTTGAAGGTTTGGATGAGGAAACTATTTTGTCTAACTCACAAAGGTCGATTGGAGTAAACTCATCAAGACAGACATCAAAAGAAGGAGTTGTAGTAGTTACAGTATTTAAGTTAACTGTGGGAAGAATCTGATTGATTTTATCTCTGATAGATGAAATTTTATTATTGAAAAAGTTCATAAAGTCCTGACTAGTAAGCTCTAAGGGAATGCTAGGATTGACAAGAGTCCTGACTCTTTGTCAACCTGGCTACAGTACTGAAAAGAAACCTGGGATTATTCTTGTTCTCTTCTATTAATGCAGAGTAATAACTTGTTCTAGCTTTTCTAAGAGATTTTTTATAAATTAAAAGATGATTTCTCCAAGCTAAATAGATTTCATCTAAATTAGTAGAGCGCCATTTTCTTTCTAATTGACGAGTCTTCTGTTTTAAGCTACGAGTTTCTGTGTTGAACCAAGGAGTTAGAAATCTCTGATTAGACTTTTTCTTTTTTAAGGGGGCCACCAAGTCTAGAGCCTGATGCAGAGAAGCTGAAACACTATCCACCATGTTATCAATTACAGAAGGAGCAAGCTGTCTATAGCTTATTTCCGTTGTGTTGACACATGGCATAGAGGAAACAATCTGCATAAATTTGGAAACAGCATCATCTGAGAGGCATCTACTGTAATAATATTTTTCTTTAGGAGCCAAATAGTCAGAAATGGTAAAATCAAAGGTTAACAGACAATGGTCTGACAGTACAGGGTTATGAGGAGACACTACAAGATTTTCTATTTCTATGCCATATGTCAGAACAAGGTCCAATGTATGGTGGAGGTAATGAGTAGAATTTCCTACTTTCTGAGAAAACCCAATCGAGTCTAATATTGAATTAAATGCCACATTAAGGCAGTCACTATCTACATCCACATGTATATTAAAGTCCCCTACTATAATTATTCTATCAGATTTCAGCACTAAATCAGCTAAGAAATCAGCACATTCGGATAAAAATTCTGAGTAGGTTGATGGGGGACGATAAACTATGGCAAATAAAATTGGGTTTAACCTAAAATTGCTAAAGTGCCCAATACTGAGGACCAGGCCCTCAAAGGAATTATAACATGTTTTTTGCTTTACATTAACTAGTAATTTGGAATGGTAAATTGTTGCTACTCCTCCTCCACGACCAGAACTTCTGGGATTTTGACAGTTTAAATAACCAGAGGGAGTTGATTCATTTAAACCAACATAATCCTCTTGCCCTAACCAAGTCTCTGTAAGGGAAATTAAATCAATCTGATGATCAATTAACAGATCATGGACTAACAGAGACTTGGGAGTTAGAGACCTAATATTTAGTAAACCACATTTAATTTTTAAATTATGAGGAGGAACAGAGGCCAAATCATTCAATTTAGAGGCTTTATGTTTAATTTGAGTTTTACCAATGTTTTGCTTTATCACTTTGGGATGCTTATACATTATATTTTTATTTACTTTGGAGGGAGCAGACAACGATTCTCTGATGGGGAAGACAGGGGCTAAGCTGAGGGGTGGCGGATGAAGAGGAGCTGCAGAGAGGCGTGTAAGACTGCGACTCTGCTTCCTGGTCCCAACTCTGAGTAGTCATGGTTTTGGAAATTTGGATAAAAAAGATGCCAGATTGTTAGATAAATGAGAAGCACCATCCAAAGTGGGATGAATGCTGTCTCGTCTCATAAGACCAGGTTTTCCCCAAAAAGAGCTCCAATTGTCAATGTAGCCCACGTCATTTTTATTTTTAGGACACCACACAGACAGCCAGCGGTTCAAGGATGACGAGCGACTAAACATGTCATCACTGGTCAGATTGGGGAGGGGCCCAGAGAATACTACAGTGGCAGACATCGTTTTTGCAAAGTCACACACCGATTCTACATCAAGTTTGGTGACTTCCGACTGCCGGAGACAGATGTCATTTATGCCGGCGTGAATAACAATTGTGGAGTATTTACAGTTACTTTTAGCCAGCATTTTCAGATTTGACTCGATGTCGCCTGCTCTGGCCCCAGGAATGCATTTGACTATGACCGCTGGAGTCTCTAGGTTCACGTTTCTGACTACAGAGTCGCCAATGATCAGAGTTTTTTCCTCAGCGGGTGTGTCGCTGAGCGGGGAAAAACGATTAGAAACGTGAACAGGTTGGTGGTGAACCGGGGCTTTGCGACTAGGCTTCCTTCTCACCGTCACCCACCCAGTCTCCTCGCTGCTGAGGAGAGCCGGGGAACCGCTGACAGGGGGGCCTAAGCTAGCTAGCTCCGCTGCAGCTAATGGGCGTCCGTCGAGATTAACTGGCGCAGACGGTGTTTCAATGCAGCGGAGCCGGGATTCCAAATCAGACAACCTCGCCTCGAGCGCCTCAAAAAGACAACATTTATTACATTTACCGTTATCGCTAAAAGAGGCAGAGGTGTAGCTAAACATCTGACAGAGAGAGCACACCAGAGGAGGAGAGGAAGGAGAGCTAGTAGCCATAGCTAATAGCTGGAGAGCAACCACACAGGCAGACAGCAAAACAGGAAGTGACGATACGTTACGTTACCACAAGGAAGTGACGATCCTCAATCCCAGATTGAGGATCGTCACTTTTGCAGTCACTACTTTTGCAGTAACGTGCTGTGCAGTGAAATTACTGCTTAAAAATTCAGTAATGTGTTACAGTTACTGAAATTTGATCAGATGCATTACTCGTTTTATTAATATGGATAGATATTTTTAGCGCAAATAAATACAAACTGACCCTACACAGCTGATGCAGCCGTCAGTCATGAGCCTGTTCACTGCTGCAATCAGCAGCCACAAATGGAGCTTGCTCCTACTGTGAAAAGATGAAGCTACACACGTGGACAAAATTGTTGGTACCCCTCTGTTAATGAAAGAAAAACCCACAACGGTCACAGAAATAACTTGAATCTGACAAAAGTGGTAATAAATAAAAAGTCTATGAAAATTAACCAATGAAAATCAGACAATGCTTTTGAATTGTGGTTCAACAGAATTATTTAAAAAAAAAACAAACTCATGAAACAGGCCTGGACAAAAATAGATAGATAGATTAGTTTATTTGACAGGGACAGTGCAATAAACAGACAATTAATCAATGACAATCAATCTGATGTGTTGCACATAGAGTGTATAGCTATTAGCTAATTTGCAACTCTTGTCCCTGGATGGGCATCATTTCATACCATGAAATGATGGTACCCTTAACTTAATATTTTGTTGCACAACCTTTTGAGGCAATCACTGCAATCAAACGATTTCTGGAACTGTCAATGAGACTTCTGCACCTCTCAGCAGGTATTTTGGCCCACTCCTCATAAGCAAACTGCTCCAGTTGTCTCAGGTTTGAAGGGTGCCTTCTCCAGATGGCGTGTTTCAGCTCCTTCTACAGATGTTCAATAGGATTTAGATCAGGGCTCATAGAAGGTCACTTTAGAATAGTCCAATGTTTCGCTTTTAGCCATTCTTGGGTGTTTTTAGCTGTGTGTTTTGGGTCATTATCCTGTTGCAAGACCCATGACCTGCGACTGAGACCAAGCTGTCTGACACTGGGCAGCACATTTCTCTCTAGAATACCTTGATAGTCTTGAGATTTCATTGTACCCTGCACAGATTCAAGACACCCTGTGCCAGATACAGCAAAGCAGCCCCAGAACATAACAGAACCTCCTCCATGTTTTACAGTGGGGACAGTGTTCTTTTCTTGGTATGCTTCATTTTTGTGTCTGTGAACATAGAGCTGATGTGCCTTGCCAAAAAGTTCCAGTTTTGTCTCGTCTGGCCATAGGACATTCTCCCAGAAGCTTTGTGGCTTGTCAACATGCAGTTTGGCAAATTCCAGTCTGGCTTTTTTATTTGTTTTCAACAGTGGTGTCATCCTTGGTTGTCTCCCATGAAGTCCACTTTGGCTCAAACGACAACTGATGGTGCGATCTGACACTGATGTACCTTGACCTTGGAGTTCACCATGAATGTTAGAGGTTGTTCTGGGCTCTTTTGTTACCATTCATATTATCCGTCTCTTCCATTTTTCATCAAGTTTCTTCCTGCGGCCATGTCCAGGGAGGTTGGCTACAGTCCCGTGGATCTTAAATTTCTGAATAATATGTGCAACTGTAGTCACAGGAACATCAAGCTGCTTGGAGATGGTCTTTTAGCCTTTATCTTTAACATGCTTGTCTATAATTTTCTTTCTAATCTCCTGAGACAACTCTCTCCTTTGCTTCCTCTGGTCCATGTTTAGTGTGGTACACACCATGTCACCAAACAGCACAGTGACTACTTGTCACCCTTTAAATAGGCCGACTGACTGATCACAAGTTTGTAGACACCTGTGATGTTAATTAGAGGACACATCTTGGTTGAACATGTCCCTATGGTCACATTATTTTCAATCTTGTCTAGGGGTACCATCATTTTTGTCCAGGCCTGTTTCATGAGTTTGTTTTTTAAAGTAATTCTGTTGAACCACAATTCAAAAGCATTGTCTGATTTTAATTGGTTAATTTTCATAGAATTTTTATTTATTACCACTTTTGTCAGATTCAAGTTATTTCTGTGACCATTGTGGGTAAGCATATTGGTGATCAACTGCAATCTTCAGAAGCGCCTGAGAACACAACAAGATCCAACAAAGCTAGTGCTATGCTATGCTAACATCACCACTAACAACACCGGCTGGATTTCAAACACAGGTATGCATCTGGACAGTTTGTAACCCAGCAAGAATTAAATGACTGACTGCCAGATACATCATTACAGAATGAAGATGTGATAACAGTCATTTTCATTCAGATAGCTGAGACTGTGATCCACTGAAGTTAAAACACATTTACTTGCTACCTGGATAAAGATTATTCAAAAATGGATCTGATCACCAAAAAGAATTTAAGAGACTGGGTCATGTCTCTGTCACAGCAGACATTTGGACTGTGGATAATGGACATTTTCTTTGGATCACTGCATATCGGATTAAATCCATAATATTAAAGGTAAGAAACATTGACAGCTTTATGCAGTGTTGCCAAATCACTCTTTTGGAGTGATTCTCACTCTTTTTCCCCTCTCTCTCACTCCACAAACCCTATTTCTCACTCCAAAAAGGAGGAAATTACTGGCAATTTTATGTTGATTTTCTTCAGATTTTTCCTACAAAAGCTCTCAAGGCACAATAAAGCAGACTGAACATGTTCTAAAAGCTCTGTCTGAAGCAGTCTGTTTTCAGTCTGACATTAATAAGCCCATAATGTAATCCATTAATTGAATTATTTTTGCTATATAGTATGTGCAAGATGATTTAAGTATGCATTTAAAAGTAACGTGAAAGTTACTTTTTCCAAGTAACTAGTTACTTTAATCATGCAGTAATTGGTAAGTAACTCTGTTACTTTCGAAAAGAAGTAACTAGCTACCATTTTTTTAGTAACTTGCCCAACACTGCTGATAAGCTAACATACATCTGGTATCCTGTGCTAAGGATGCACATTCATTGTAGTTGATGGACCAATGGTTTCTAACTGTCTCATTTCACATGATGCCTACTAGTCCTCCAGCAATCTTTCCGATTTTATTGATGTGCTCAAGGCACAGATCAAAAGTCACCTTGTTAAAGCTGCGTTTGGTCTCTCTGGCTACAAAATCACCCTCCAAGAAGCCCTGGCAGACTTGTGGTGCCCCCTGTGCAAGATGTCCCATGTCTGCTGTGAATACAGCAACCCATCTTGTGTAGTGTGTGTGTGATCATATGCAGCAAACCATGCAGAGCATCATGTTCTTGAATGCTGTCATGTACAGCTTCCAGTAACCACATCTCAGTGCTCATGTGAATGCCAGGAGAATAGACACAAGGTCCAGGAAATTCCCCATTGTGGGACTAATAAAGGCTTATCTTATCTTTTTGTTGCCAGAAGGTAAAGGTTGGTTTGTCTTCATTAGTCTTGGCAAACTCTGAAAGGAGATCCTGAACCTCTCCAACTTTCAGCACAAGATCTTCATAGCATGCTGCAGTCGCTTCAATTTCTCCACATCGTATGTGTTCTGAGAGTGCCTCTGCCAAATCAAAGCAACTGTTGTCTATTGTGCCATCATTGTCATCCCACTGACCCATTGCAGAAAGGCTGACCACAGTATGGCCAAAGTGCTTCAAAGGCAAGTTTGTGTGCACAGGTTACATGTTCCATCCCTTTCCTTTCATGAATCTTGAATCTTTTAAGCTGTGTTCTTTCCAAACACACCACTTTCCTCAAGAATATCCCTTAGTCCAGAATCAGCAAGATGCTGTCCAATGACCTTGGAAAAGTTCATCTGCACATGAAAGCCACCCAGGAGAATAACTATATCCTCACACTCTTTTTGGTTGTGCCACTGAAGGATCTTTGCTTTGCCACAGAGCTGCTCATCAAAGGTTATCACTGTGTACTTTTGTTTCAATTTTGTAATTATTTTGTGGCAATTCTGTAAGACTGTCCATATAGTATCATAATCATGTCCTGGAGAATTTAAGATAGACATCATTCCTGCCACTGTCTTTAGATCCTCTGATCTTTTCATTAGGTGGTTGAAGCCACTCCAAGATGGAACAACAAGATCTTGTGTGCTTTACAGTCTACAAATAATCGATGCAAGGTCTTGGGTCTTTGACTACTGAGTTAGTTGTGTGTCAGCATCACATATGTCTGACGTAACTAATCCATGAAATATTGGACAGGGCTTCTGTGATTCTATTCTGGCATCCTTCAGTTCAAACATTCCTGGTGGAACCAAGACTGACTGACCTTTCAGATTTTAGTTTTTATTTTTGGGTTCTCTTCTTAAGGTGTACTTTTTATGAAAGCAGCAGTCTGTGAGGCATGAAAGGTTCCTTTTCCATCAAGGGTCTCCTCAGTAATGTCGATGTTGTCATTTGCATATGCAATATAACCAGGGAGGCTTGCATTGACAAAGTTCAACGGAATATATACTTCACCATTGTCAAAATATCACTTCACAGCCTCATTTGTCATCGCAGTATCGGTCCTTAATACCAATTCGTAGCTTATGCTGTGCCCTGCAGCATCAAGCAACTGCACCAAATCATTTGAACGAGTCACTTGGTGAATGGCAACACCAATACCAATGTGTTTAGGTGTTAGTTTCCATCCACCAGATGTCAGGAAAACAAAATCCTGGGTAGTTTTGTGTGACATGTTTGTTCATTCTCATATTTTATGTCATCATCACCGATGCAAAGGAGTCTAAATGACATGTACAAACTGTCTGGCACAATTTCTTCTGCAAGATGCTGATCTATTCCTCCTATGAAGTCATGTCTTGGGGACTCCCTGATATCTGTTGATCTTTAATGACACCCAACACAGCCAACTCCGTCTCTCAGTATCCTTACCATGTCCACAGCTTTCCATAGTCCTCCCTATAGTGCCATCTTGTTTGTCATCCATTACTGTCCTCATGTTGAGGATAACAGTTCCAGCCATCATTTCAGCAATCAAGTCACTGACTCCTACAATCCTTGGTTGCAATTCTGTCTTGCTGAGCTAGGTAAAGAATCTTTTCCGATGTACTCAAGACATGGATGTTGGGAAGTTTGTCCTCAGGCTTATTTTCTGACAAAAAAAAAAAAAAAAAGCATTTTCCCAAAGTGACTGGAGGCATTGGACTTCTCGGGGAGTGTGGGTATCTGTTGTCTGAAAATCAATACTATGAAGTTTTGTTCAGACTGTTGACACCTGCAGTGATCATCTTCATTGGACCTGCTGCCTGATGCCAAATCACAGCTGTGCTGACAACAGTGCCCCCTATGGTGTGATATGCTTTGGGTATTTAGTGATTATTATTTTTTTTTAAGATGATGCTTGCACATAAGTTGGATTACATTGCACATTTGCTTATAATTATAACTGCTTCCAGCCACTGCCTGGAAGCAGCTCTGCGATCCACATGGTGAGGACATCGATGGCCTCATTCACACCTTCACGGGCTACCTCAGCTTCTGTGTGGACAAATCCGTTTCCACCAAGACCATACGGCGTCACTCAAACAACAAACCCTGGATCAACCCTGAGATAAAAACACTTCTGAGAGAGAAGAAGAGGATCTTCAGGTCGGGGAACAGGGAGATGCTGAAGTCCGTACAGAGGGAGCTGAGGAGAAAGATCAGAGAAGGCAAGGACAGCTTCAGGAAGAAGATGGAGGACAAGCTGCAACAGAGCGACATCAGCGGGGTCTGGAGAAACCTCAAAACCATCTCGGGGCTCCAGAATACCTCCCCCCAGGCCACGGGGGGCAGGGAGTGGGCGAACAACCTGAATCTGTTTTTCAATAGATTTGACCAACCGCCCTCCCCCCTGTCTGCACAACAACCACTGCTGCCTCTAAGAAATCAAGTCCTGCTACCCACTCCCCACTCCACCGACACCCCCCCCACTCCCAACACACAGCCCCCCATCCTGACCCTGACCAAGACCCAGGTGAGGACGGAGCTGAGGAAGATCAAGGCGAGGAAGGCGTCGGGACCGGACGGCATCAGCGCAAAGCTCCTCAAGTCCTGTGCAGACCAGCTGTGTGGGATTGTGACATATATCTTCAACATGAGCCTGAAACTGGGGAGGGTACCACAGCTGTGGAAAACATCTTGTGTGGTACCTGTACCAAAAACTTCCCACCCCAAAGACCTGAACAGCTTCAGACCGGTGGCCTTGACGTCCCACTTGATGAAGACCCTGGAGAGACTGCTCCTTGCTCATCTCCGCCCCCTGGTGGAACCAGCGATGGATCCACTCCAGTTCGCCTACCAGCATGGCATTGGGGTGGAGGATGCGGTGATCTTCCTCCTTCACCGTTCTCTGTCCCACCTGGAGAAGCCCGGGAATATGGTGAGGATCATGTTCTTTGACTTCTCCAGTGCTTTCAACACCATCCAACCGATGATCCTGAAGGACAAGCTGCTGCGCGCAGGGGTGGACCAGCACCTGTCATCATGGATCCTGGACTACCTCACGAACCGGCCTCAGTTTGTGAGAACCCGGGACTGTGTTTCCGACACGATCATCAGTAGCACGGGGGCCCCCCAGGGAACGGTGCTGGCTCCCTTCCTGTTCACTCTTTATACTGCGGACTTCTCACACAACACAACACATTGCCATCTACAGAAGTTCTCTGATGACTCTGCGATCGTTGGTCTCATCTCCAGCGGAGATGAAGCTGAGTACAGAGGGCTTATCCAGGACTTTGTGGACTGGTGCCATCGGAACTGCCTCCAGATCAACGCGAGGAAAACTAAGGAGCTGGTGGTGGACTGCCGCAGGCATGGGCAGCCCCTCACAGCACCAGTAAATATACAGGGAACAGACATCAAGATGGTGACATCCTACAAGTACCTGGGTATTCATCTGAACAATAAACTAGACTGGTCACACAATACTGACGCACTCTACAAGAAGGGACAGCGCAGGCTGTTCCTGCTGAGGAGACTCAGGTCTTTTGGTGTACAAGGGGCGCTGCTGAAGTCATTCTATGACACGGTGGTGGCATCAGCCATCACTTTTGGAGTGGTCTGCTGGGGCAGTGGCATTACTGCAGCCGATAGGAAGAGACTGAACAAACTGATTAAGAAAGCTAGCTCTGTCCTGGGGCAACGCCTTGATCCGATGGAGGAGATAGGAGAGAGAAGGACGGTGGCTAAACTGTCATCTCTGCTGGAGTCCGAGTTCCACCCAATGCAGGACATACTGGATGCACTGAGGAGCTCATTTAGCAGCAGACTACATCATCCCAGGTGCACAACCGAGAGGTTTCGTAGGTCCTTCCTACCAACGGCTGTCAGACTGTACAACCTAAGCAGGGCTGCTCGCAGAGATAGCAAAAAGACGTAACAAACTAATAGTTTTTTGAATGCAAAAGATGCAATAGACTTACACAATGGTCCTCTCCGGCATACAACTAGGAACATACCGGTCGCTATGGAGGGTGAGAATATGTATGGGCACATAATCATACCATGTAGGATAACTAAATAGACGGTTATGCTGTTTCATCCCACCTAGCAACAATGCTCTGCACTGTGTGTGTTTATATATTTACATATTTATTCCATCTAGCTACAATGCTCTGCACTGGGTGTGTTTATATTTATATATCTATATATTTATTCCATCTAGCTACAATGCTCAGCACTGGGTGTGTTTATATTTATATATCTATATATTTATTCCATCTAGCTACAATGCTCCGCACTGTGTTTTTATATATCTACATATTATTCCATCTAGCTACATTGCTCCGCACTGTGTGTGTTTATATACTTGCATATTTATTCCACCTAGCTGCAATGCTCCGTACTGTGGGTGTTTATATATTTACATATTTATTCCATCTAGCTACAATGCTCTGCACTGTGTGTTCATATATTCATATATTTATTCCATCCAGCTACAATGCTCTGCACTGTGTGTCTGTGTGTGTGTGTGTGTGTGTGTATATATTTTATAGTAATATGTACATATGTATATTAGCTGCTCTTGCTTGCTTGTTTTTTTTCTTGCCTTCTGATTGTTGCTCTGAGTGTTGCTATCCCTGTGCTGTTGCAATCCTGGAATTTCCCCGTTGTGGGACTAATAAAGGCTTATCTTATCTTATCTTATCTTAATTACAGGATGAAGTTTAGAAGTTTAAGGAAGCACTTTGGGAAAAAAAAAAATCTGATTTTACCACTTTTGAGAATACAGTAATAAAATAACCAAAAAAAAAAAAAATCTTTTTCGCAACTGACAGCCTGGCTAGAACACATGTCAAGGGGTCAAATATTAATACTGGATAGGTTGCCAGCTTGTACTCAGAGGTGTCACCTAAAGTTGTGATATCAGATTTGGCCCCTGACTATAATCTATCGAGCTGAATGGGTCAAAGTCACACATAAACTTTGACTCTCATGAGATCTTATCTGCTCTGAAACCCATTTTACTTAAAATTAAAACCTTTAAATTTTTAAGACTGTGTGAATGTGCGAGTTTGTTTAGAATTGGGGCAACAGCCTAGGTCAGAGGTCAGCAACCTCTACTACGCAAAGAGCCATTTTGAGAGACTTTTGACCAGCAAAATCTACACGGAGCCACAAAACTATCTGAACCTAAGAGCTAAAGTAAAGCAGCAACGTTACCAAACTGACCCGACACCACCAATATTAATAGGCTTTTCCTCATAAAATGACAATATTTTTTTTTTTTTTAGAAAATTTGTGAGATTTTTGGGATAAATTTTCTGCTTTTCTAATTAATTTGTCATATTTTGGGATGAAATGTGTTACCTTTTCATGGAAAACTGCAACCCCTTTCCACATACATTTGTGACTTTACCATAAAAATACAATGTTTCCAGTAAGTCTGTGACTTTTTTAAATTTTGTGGGGTTTTTGTTGCAAATTTGCAAGAGCGTTTTGCCTCTTAAGACTGTAACTTTTTTCCTCTCAATTTGTCATACTTCTGACATAAATTTCCTGCTTTTCTAATAAATTTTAAATTTTTTACCTTTTTCGGGTAAATTTTTAGCACTTTTCACATGAATTTGTATATTTAGTCTCTAAAAAATTGCAACTTTTACAGTAATTGTGGGGGGTTTCCCTGACAAATTTTGTGACAATTTCTTGGAAATTTGTTGTGGCATTTTTCTCAATTTTTTCTAAATTTGTGATTTTTTTTGGGCAGACATTTTCAGCTTTTCTCATAAATTTGTTATTTTTCTAGTAAATTTACATTTTTTTCCCTCACAAATCTGTGTCATCTATTCACTGAAAGTTTTCAATTTTTCATATGTATATGGGTGTTTTTATTTATTAGGGGTCCAATGTGTGACATTGGTGGCAAAATTTAAAATTGATCAAATCTGCATATGAAATTGACTAATCACTATCCAATTGTGTCAGGTTTATGAAACTATTAACTATTTTCTTAACGGCATTCGCGTTCAGGAACTCTTGAGGATGAGCGCTCACTTCAACTACTTGTAAATGGAGACGTAAACGGGACACTCGAGCTTTTGTTTCCCCGTGTGCCAATGCACTTTGCAATGGCACACGTTTTACACGAAACAACTTCAACACTTCCAGTATTTTTCACGCATCAAAACTCATCAACAGCTACATTTTCATGACATATTAAGATGTGATAACGTGTATACATACCTTCAAATTCTCCCTGTTTGTTGGATAAGACGTAAAATCACAAAAGGCGTAAATGCGGGACACGAAAGTTTGGACCTTCGATAACTTCAATATAAAGTGACCACGGTTAATCCTCTCCACATGGGTTGAGCACATCCGGGGTAGAGAAAATAAAAGTGCTTTCCCAGGGCGGTCACCTCGCCAGACGGGGCTGCGCGCGGCCGACCAAGACCGAAGACGTAAATTTTTTAAAGGACACCATATTCGATGTGTCATAAATGTTTTGAGATTTTATTGAAATATTCTACATCTGAGCTTCACAAAGACTGATCTTCTTTTTACGTGTATGGTTTGGGATTTGAAAGGTGCAAAGTGAAAAGCATCAGCACTTCCTGTTTTCTGGTTACTTTACAAATAACTTGCATGTTGCTGCGTAAATTTGGGGACACGGAAATTTACGTCATACGAGTAAATTTGCAGGGGTCGCCGTACAAAAACCATAGATCCGATCATATTGGGGAATGTTTTATTTTGAATTTGCATTACAACTCTGTTATCTCTTGCATAAATGAGTAGAAAGAGTTACTCAGAGATCACTTTACAGTACTTTGAAATTGATGCGATTTTCATGTCACACAAAAACTGGGAAAAATGAGGGGACACAACCAATAGTTTCGATTCTAATGGCAAAATCAATGATTTTTTTTTAAAATTGCAATGCAAGTCTGAAATTCTTTTATGTTCCCTTGCATATTATAAAAACGAAACCGACATCTGCAAATTACAGAAAAAGAGAGAGTGCTTGAAAGTCGGATACCCCTGATATAGTGCACTGCCCCCCCCCCCCCAAAAAAACACCCATATTTATTTTTAGCTATGGGCAAAAGAGCCACATGTGGCTTCAGAGCCAGAGGTTGCAGACCCTTTTCTCGGACAGGGGTCGGCAACCTGCACTACACAGAGTCACTTTGACTGACTTGTCTTAAAAAAAAAAAAAAAAAAAAAAAAAAAAAATTCCTGCATTGAGCCACAAAAACAAATGAGCCTGAAGACTGAGGTAAGACAGCAGTTAAAACTACAACCTGTCCCAACAACATCAGCATTAAGAGAATATTTTTCCCCTGATAAATTTGCAGCTTTTTGGATTTCAAATGTGTTACCTTTTTCCTCACAAAATTAGAACTTTTTCCGGTAAAATTTTTGTGACCCTTTTCTTGCAAAATTGTATTTGTTTTCCTCATAAAGTTGTAGCTTTTTCAATAATTTTATACAATATTTTTGTCCCATGCCATATATACTGTATATTAAGCTGAAAATTTAATATAAATTTAATTATACATAAACAATAGAGAAATGTAATAAATATATAAATTGCAATAAATTCATTATATTTTTCTTTGTCAATTTATTACATTTCACGGGTAAAACTGCAGCTTTTTTTTTTTTTAACATAAATTTGTTTAACTTTTTCCAGTTAATTTGTAAAGTGTGATCATGTTTTCCTAAGAAAGTTGCTAAATTTTCCCTAAATTTGCAACATTTGCGGTGTTGTGGGGAGGTGCGGTGGAGCAGTGGTTAGCACTGTGGCAGCACAGCAACCCACCCTTGCCCATGGGATCCTGGGTTCGATCCCAGCCCCCGACCAACAGTGATCTGTGTGGAGTTTGCATGTTCTCCCTGTGTCTGTGTGGGTTTCCTCCCACAGGCCAAAAACATGCAGGTCAGGTTAAATGGAGACTCTAAAGTGGCCCGAGGTGTGAATGGTGAAGGGATAGCGCCGTACCGTGGATGCATTAAATTTCCCCTCTGGGGATCAATAAAGTACATAAAATAAATACATTTTTGCATGAAGTTTCAGGTTTTTTCATTTTCTGCTTTTTATGTTTTTCTTATGAACGTACAACAATTTTTCTTAAAAAAAAATTAGTTGCCTCTTTTCTTGGAAATTTGTGATGTTTTTCCCCCTCAAGGCCTCAGGGAGCCACTGGCTATGGGCAAAAGGGCCACATGTGGCTCCAGAGCCGCAGGTTGCATACCCATGGCCAAGGAGGAGTAGCGATTCCCGTCAAATGTGGATGAACGATCGCCATGCCATAAAATTAGCTCATTTTGCCTTTGCCGGAATGAGCTAAAAAAAAATAAATTATGAACCAATCAGTGCAGTTTGAACTCTGGTGCTGCTAACTGACAATTCCAAACTGAAAACTGAAATTTCACAGTAACAGTGGGAAGATTTTTCAGTCAAAGGGAAATCTCTTCCTCTCTGATGGATGAAAAACAGAAAGCAGAACTGATGTAATAATGAGGTTTATAAAGAATTTCAACTGATAAAACAAAGTTACTTATTGGACAGACTTCTGCACACCTGCAAACTGAAAAAATAATGGGTAACTAGAAAAGCACTCGGAGAGCGCAGACCTCCGCCAAGCAGCACAGTTCCCCCCATAGAGTGTTTGTGTGTACGTTTTCAGATTCCCTGAGCATGAAAAGATATGAGTAGCAATTGGATTCACAATGATTATTTGTTTATTTGACATGGACAGTGCAATAAACAGACAATTAATGAATGACAATCAATGTGATAGTGATAGGATTAGTGGTTCAGTAGTGTAAAACGGGGCTATAAGGGACGGCGGGTTAATAAGGGACACTTTTCTGGGAAATGTTTTAAATGTAATTCTGCTTTTTTTATTTTGAGCAGGACGCTGAGTTGTGTTGTTATTGTCAAATATGCATGAATCCTTCATCAAATCTAGGCGGAAGCAAAATTAAAAAAGCAGAATTACATTTAGAAAAGTGTCCCATATTACCCCGCCATCCCTTATAGCCCCGTTTTACGGTTGTAAAAGCATTGCCTCCTTGGCGGAGGTAATAAACTGAAGTGTTGGTGTATCCATCTCCTCCACTGACGGATGCAGATTGATTAGACAGGTTGCCGTGGGTTTTATATTATCTTGGGGTTGCGGTCCGCGGCAAAACAGAATTTAGAGTCTTCCCCGGCAGAGAGGTCGTTTTTACGCAGCGCCTATAGCTGGGCGGGGAATTTGTGGCAAATAATGGGGCGGCGGACAGGTGTCCGTGTCAGGTTTTGCAGCGTGGCGCAAAAGCAGTCACGCTGGCGGGCCCAGGGCAGCAGTGTTTTCCGCGTGCTTTTGTGCCTAAAACGTTGAAGAACGCGGAGTTTGTGTTGGTCAGACACGACGACCAGCGCAATGTGCGCAGCGCCTATGGCTGGCACAGGCACGCTGGGGGTCCGAGGCCAGCAGTGTTTTCCGCATGCTTTTGTGGCTAAAACGTTGACGAAGGCGGAGTTTGTGTTGGTCAGACACGACGCCCAGCGCCCTCCATTGCGCCTGCGCACATGTTGAAAATGGCCCTATGTCACAGTGTGGAAAAATGCTTTAAAAAAATTCCTGTATCCAGACGGTGAACCGGATCACCCCCAAAATTTAATCAGTTCTTCCTTGTACCATTTCCAACAACGCCTGAAAGTTTCATGCAAATCCGTCCAAGACTTTTTGAGTTATCTTGCTAACCAACAGACAAACAGACAGACAAACAGACAAACACACAAACACACAAACCCTGGCAAAAACATAACCTCCTCCTGGCCTTTTCGGCCTGGCGGAGGTAACAAGACAGAACTAAACTGCTCATTAGGGCTGCAACTAATGACCATTTTGGAAGTCGACTAATCTAATGACCATTTTTTCGATTAGCCGACTAATCACGCTTATTTCTGTCATGTCCGCCATCTCTACTTCCTGTTGGCATGCTTCCTGTTCAGGGCTCCAGTGCATGTTTAACCTCACCTGTTTAACCCCTTGCACTCTGGTCAATTTCCCTAAAAACACCTAAAAATAACGTACCCAAAGTAAATCAAAAGCTGTTCTTCAACCCTTTGCTGCATCTTCATGGGGTTGGTCTCATTTAAAAGAAAACACTTTGAATTTTTTGGCAAAACAGTCATAATCTCTCTAAGTGCTCCTGCCACTGAGTAACAGTCATCTAAACATACTGAACTTGAAGAAAATAAATTTCGCCTGGGTGTTTTTTTTGGATACAAATGCTTGCAAATAACACACAGCTGTCAGATACTGGCTGGAAAATGCAACAGAAATGTAGAACCAAGTGTTATCCAGCTGAGGTCAAAATTTTGTAACAATACCACAAAAAATGAATATATTACAGCTTTTTTCTTAGGTTGTTCCCAGGCGTTTTTGAACTGTGCCAAATGGCACAGTTTTGAAAAACGTCTAACTTTTGAATGATTCAATATAGAAGCTTCATCTTGGGCTCTAATGAAAGGTGAAGGGCTGTGTGTGTGTGTGTGGGGGGGGTGTTTATTCATTCATGAATGAATGAATGAACAAACAAGCCCCACACACAAAGAAGCATGCCACGTAAAAAATGTGTGGCTTTTTTTTTTTTTTTTTTTTTACAAGAAAAAATAACCTACAGTGCACTAAAAATTATACTAGAATATCTGTAATATAGAAGATAACAACTCCCCCCCACCCCCGCTACAGAGGACGGACATCGCCCATCGCTACATGACGGAAAGCGGTGACGGTGCGCCGCAGTCTACTACGCACAGTTGGACTAAAATATCTGCAATATATCTGCAATCCGCTACAGAAGAGTAGCGGGGGGGGGGGGGCGTTCACAACATGACGGGGGGCCGTTCGGAACATGACGGACCCGGACCGCTCTGGTAACGCACAGTTGTAATTTACCGATCGGTCAAAAGTCATTTGGATTACAATTTTCAGGGATAAAGAATAATTTAGCTTATAACACTTACCTGTCCACAACAGCAGCGTAGCTGGCGAACTTCTCTTCCTCATTGTCAGACGAACATGAAGCTGGTCCGCTTGTTACGGACTCGTGGTTCTGGTCACGCGACCCGGTCAAACCATAATTCCATTATTGCGGTTTTGCGCTTCCATGATTGCGGTTTTGGCGAACGATTTTTCAAAACAAATAAAAACAGTAGTAAGAAAAAAAGATTGGCGAATGCCTGTGTGTCACCCAGCCTTACACAAAACAGCTTTCGAACTTCTGTGCTTCAATTGGCTGGCTGTATTCGCAGCCATTGGTAGGCGGGTCCTTCTTGCTAGGTTTTCAGTCATTGGTTCTTCAAGGTTTCAGAAACCCAATTCAAGGCTCTTATTAGTCGAATGAGAGGTCAATCACATCTAAACCAATCAAAGCACCCCTTTGGCTTTCTGTTTGCGGCTGTGTCTGTAGTGGAAGAACGGAAATGCAGCTTTTTTTTCAGTGCGCTCTAGGACACAACGCCCTCGTGCACCCTCGTGCGCTCTAGGATGCAGAGACGTGCCCGCCCGCGGTACAAAGGAGAGCAAGAGGTCAAAAGAAAAGTTTCAAATCTGCAAGAAAAAAGTTGCAAATTTATGAGAAATAAAGTTGCAAATTTTTGAGGAAAAAAATTTGCAAAATTAGAGGAAAAAGTTGCAAATTTACAAGAATAAAATTGCACATTTTTGAAAACAGTTGCAAATTTTTGAGAAAAAAGTTGCACATTTGTGAGAAAAAAAGCTGCAAATTAAGGAGAAAAAGTTGCAGATTTATGGAAAAAAGTTGCCAATTTTTGAGAAAAAAGGTTGCAAATTAATGAGAAAAACCTTCAAATTTTTGAGAAAAAACTGAAAATTGTTGTTTCACATTTTTTTGATTCTGACATAAACATATTGTAATTCAGTAGGTTGTAGCAGTATAGGACAAAGACATTAGGAAAAAAAAAATAAAAAAACAAACAGACAACAGAACAAAACCCCCAACACCCACCCCCTTGCTGTCACCCATTACCATTGAAGACTAGCATACACCACCTTAAAAGTTGCAAATTAAGGAGAAAAAGTTCCAAATTTACGAGAGTGAGTGAGAGTTCTTGTTTCGTGCCATGTCAGCATCTATGGCTATTTCGTGGCAAAAAATAGAACCAACAAGAAAATTGAGTTAAAAATTATCTACAGCTAGGATGATAAATGAAAGAATAAATAAATAAATAGATGGACAGATAGTTAAATAGAGATAGCTATGTAAATACAATAAAATAGAAAAATTAAATAAGATGCTTCAGATGCACACGTGCTAAAAACCCTAAAACTTTGTTTGGTGGTGCCTTATTAAAATTATCCTTCAGTGACCTTTAAGTATAAAAACGTTGCCTTGTTGTCATGAGAACAGAGCAGTCAAGTAAAATGTGCTTTATTGATAAAAAAAAAAAAAACCTCTGCAAAAATGACAAGATGGTGGTGCTCCACCTTGCGTGAGCCTTGTGCGTGAGTCTTGAGTGGCCAATATGGCATCTAGTGTTCACTACCTCATCATGTCAGTTCTGAAAGTGATGCAAGTGTCTGTGGCTTATGGCAGGTTTAATATCATGCAGTTTATTTGCAGTGCATGTGTCCCATTCAGTCTGCCACTGCTTTAAAATATAGGAGGTTAGGAGGAGGCTGGGATCTGGCATTGAGTGACTTCTTTCAAATGCTTTCTTAAAAAAGCATTTGATACAGTGGATCATAATTTATTATTAAAGAAACTACAAAATTGTGGTATTAGGAGGGTAGCACTGTCCTGGTTATGTAGTTACTTAAAGAATAGATATCAGTATGTATGTGTTGGTAACAAAAACTCACAGTTACTGAAGGTTACTTGTGGTGTCCCACAGGGTTCAGTTTTGGGGCCATTGTTATTCAATATGTATATAAATGATATGTAAAGTTTCAGAAAAAATGGATTTAATATTGTTTTCCGATGACACTAATCTATTATGCAGTGGAAGCAATTTGGAACAACTTTTGGATACACTCGGAAAGGAATTAGGAAAGCTTAAACTGTGGTTTGATTCAAACAAATTAACACTCAATTCAAGTAAGACAAAATTTATAGTTTTTAACAACCATCACAACAACTTGGTATCTAAACTCAGTGTAAATGGAGTAGAGATTGAAATGGTATCCGAAACTAAATTTCTTGGAGTAATAATTGATAATACACTGTGTTGGAAGTCACATATTAATTATATTAAAAGTAAAATATCTAAATCAATTGCAATACTACACAGAGTGAAATATTTGCTGAATCAACCCACATTATATACGTTGTATCATTCATTAATACTCCCATACATGACATATTGTACTGAAGTATGGGGAAATGCATATAAAACAAACATATATCCAGTCTTTATGCTTCAGAAGAGAGCTATTAGAATAATAAACAAAGCTGCTTACAGGGAACCAACAAACCCACTTTTTCTTAAATTAAAAGCTCTCAAGTTGAAAGATCTGGTTGACTTTAAAACTGCAGTAATAATGTTTAAAGTGAAGAATCTATCACTGCCCGCAAATATCCAAAAGTTGTTCCAAATAAGCGAGAAACAATATCATTTCAGAGAAACATGTATATTTCAAAAACCTTCAGTGAGAACTACCACCAAGCAACACTGTTTCAGTGCAAGGAGTCAGATTATGGAACGATTTTGGACCTGAATTAAAATCATGTACAACGCTTGGACAATTTAAACAAAAACTAAAGGAAGAAATACTCCAAACATACACTACTGTTCAAAAGTTTGGGGTCACCTCAGACAATTTTGTGTTTTCCATGAAAAGTCACACTTTCATTTACCACCATGAGTTGTAAAATGAATAGAAAATATAGTCAAGACATTGACAAGGTTAGAAATAATGATTTGTATTTGAAATAATAATTTTTTCCTTCAAACTTTGCTTTCGTCAAAGAATCCTCCATTTGCAGCAATTACAGCATTGCAGACCTAACATGATTGCACAAGTGTTTTCTAATCATCCATTAGCCTTCTGATGCAATGAGCAAACACATTGTACCATTAGAACACTGGAGTGATAGTTGCTGGAAATGGGCCTCTATACACCTATGTAGATATTGCACCAAAACCAGACATTTGCAGCTAGAATAGTCATTTACCACATTAGCAATGTATAGAGTGTATTTCTGATTAGTTTAAAGTTATCTTCATTGAAAAAAAAGTGCTTTTTCTTCCAAAAATAAGGAAATTTCTAAGTGACCCCAAACTTTTGAACGGTAGTGTATATACAAGATGACATAAAATCACATAAGGATTGTCATATCCAGTCTGCGTTGTGTTGTAGCTTAGTTTTTTGTCACATTTTGTCTTAGCTATGTTCTGAATTGTAATCGCTCTGGATTCTTGGATGGAATATGGGTGGGCAATATAAGCTGCGGCTTCAGCCATCACCCATTTCGGATAACTTATGTTGAACTGTATAATCAGAGGAGTTATTGTCTAATTTGACCTTGTTGGATTTTCTTTCCCCCTTTGTTATATTATTCTGTTTCTTTTAATCTGTACTTTTAACCAATACGAAATAAAGATTCTCATTCATTCATTCATTCTTGGGTAAGGGCTCTCTTGGCAGCATTGTCTGCCTGCTCATTACCTGACAGGCCAACATAGCTGGGGATCCAACAGAAGATGACATTAACATTATGCTTCTGCAAAAAACCTAGTTTCTCTAAAATCTGGATAATAATGGGGTGATCAGTCTTTCAAAACCCAAGTGCCTAAAGACAGGATCTGGAGTCAGTAAAAATTAAGGAGCTCTGTTGTTTGGTTCTCTCAATGTGTTCCAATGCTAGAAGCAAAGCACGAGCCCCTGCTGTAAAAATTGAACATTGTTTGGGAATCCGCAAACCATGCTGTTTGTGCCCAGTGACAACTGCAGCAGGAAACTGAAACCATCTACTTTGGATCCATCCGAGTATATGGAAACATGGTGAGGAACACAGCATTTTATGTCCGAGATCTGCTGCTGGTCCACATTTGGGTGAGTGTCTTTCTTTTTGTTTTGGCTCAGATCCAGAATGATATTGGGTTTCCTCCAACTCCATGGTGGAATGAGACAAAACTGTGTCTGTGTTACGTTGCTCATATCATGGGTTTAACTTTTACCAGGTGAGGGTTCTATACGGAGTCCAAAAGGAGTGATGCTCTTAGGTCTGACCTTATACATCTGCAAAAATCGAGGGTGAAAAACTGCAGAGGAGGCTGGATTTCTACGGCCAGCTTTAAGTTTAACCATATACCGGAGAGCCAATTTCAGGCACCTGCTTTGAAGTGAAAGCTTGTTTATTTCTACATACAAACTTTTAACAGGAGAGGTCCTGAAAGCCCCCAAGGCAAGCCTTAGCCCCTGGTGATGGACAGTTTCCAGTGTCCTGATGTATGTTTTCCTTGCTGATCCATAAACTATGCTCCCATACTCTAACCGAGATCTTACAAGTGCTCTATAGAGACGCAGCAGCACAGTAGAGTCTGCACCCCATTTAGTTTTTGCAAAAACTTTAATAATATCAAGGGCTTTAAAACATCTGATTCGTAGAGATTTTATATGTGAAATAAAAGAAGCTTATTATCAAAAAGTGTGTAAACGTTCACCAGGATAAATCCTTATTTTTAAATAACCGTTTGGGTATCCCACAAGGGTCCATTCTTGGTCCTTTACTTTTCAGCATTTTTATTAATAACTTGCCGCTACACTGCTCAGCTGTAACACGCCAACTTTATGCAGATGATACAGTTATTTACACAGCTGCCAAGACTCCAGCACAGGCTGCAGATGTATTGTCTACAAGTATGGTTGATGTCCAAGAGTGGCTCTTCCACAACCACCTATTGCTGAACCTTCAGAAAACAGTTTCAATGTGCTTTTCAATCAAAAAATGTAGCCTGCAACATTTTAAAGTTAATATACATGATCAAGACATCAGTTTAGTTACAGAATTCAAATACCTCGGCATTGTACTAGATCCTCAATTCAAATTTAATCTTCATATAAAGAAAATTTCTAAAACAGTAAAAAAAAATCTGAACAGCTTGAAATTAATTAGATATTACATACCATACCAAGCAGCTGTACTGTATATGCATTCTATGGGTTTTTTTTTTTTTCTCATATATCATACTGTTTTGACAGTCTGGCTCAAGCAGCTCCTTCCACGATAAAACATATAGGTTCATTATATAATCCAACTCTAAAATCTTGGAGAAAAAGCCCATTAGGTGGCATCACTGTTATATTTTAAAAAAATACAATCTATTGATGTTTTAGTGTCATTGGACCTCGTTTTCTGAAATTAATTTTCACATGTTTCCATAAATCATGCGCCAGAGTCACTTGCTGATTTCATCCAAAGACAGGACAGCCATCAGCAGCCACCAGGTGTTCTCGTTAACAATAACTGTAAAATATCCCACCGCAGAACCACATTTGGACACACAGCTTTCTCTATAAAGGGCAGTCATATCTCGAACACAATGCCAAATGAAACAAAATAATAACGGACTTTAAAACATTTACTACAAAGGTTAAAAACTGGCTGAAAAATAAACAAGAATGTACCCATGTATGAAATGATTGTCTGCAGGGTGACAGTGAATGAAGGGAAGGAATGAATGTGTTTGTTTATAGTGAGTGACGAAGAGAGGGAGACTTGAAATAGGCAAATGGTGAACCAGGTTTTATATTGTGTATTTATAATCTTGTTTGCATTGATGTACACTACCGTTCATAAGTTTGGGGTCACCCAGACAATTATTTTGTGTTTTCATGAAAGTCACACTTATTTACCACCATGAGTTGTTAAAATGAATAGAAAATATAGTCAAGACATTGACAAGGTTAGAAATAATGATTTGTATTTGAATAATAATTTTTTCCTTCAAACTTTGCTTTCGTCAAAGAATCCTCCATTTGCAGCAATTACAGCACTGCAGACCTAAATGATTGCACAAGGGTTTTCTAATCATCCATTAGCCTTCTGACGCAATGAGCAAACACATTGTACCATAGAACACTGAGTGATAGATGCTGGAAATGGGCCTCTATACACCTATTTAGATATTGCACCAAAACCAGACATTTGCAGCTAGAATAGTCATTTACCACATTAGCAATGCTATAGAGTGTATTTCTGATTAGTTTAAAGTTATCTTCATTGAAAAAAAGTGCTTTTCTTTCAAAAATAAGGAAATTTCTAAGTGACCCCAAACTTTTGAACAGTAGTGTATGTGGTTATTGTTCATTCTGTTTTCATTTTTTCTTTTCCTTTCTTTCTTTTTACCTGTTTCTTCTTTCTAAAGCCCATCCAGGGACAAGAGTTGCAAATTAGCTAATAGCTATACACTCTTTGTGCAACACATTAGATTGATTGTCATTTGATTAATTGTCTATGTTTATTGCACTGTCCCTGTCAAATAAACAAATAAAATAAATAAAATAAAAATAAGTCCAAGGAATTTGGTTTCTTTTACCACCTTGACAGCTTCTCCATCTATGAAAAGCTCAGGGTCGAGGTGAAAAGACCGCAGCAGGCAAAAGTGCATGCCGACAGTTTTTGTTTTTGAAAATTTAAAACCATTACTGACTGACCACATATTAATTTTATTTATGCACAGCTGTAGTTGCTTTTCGATTGCGCTCATGTCTTTAGCAGGAGAACAAGAGGCTGCAAACAGAATTCAGGGTTTCCTCTGGTAACATTTCCGTGTGGCGGGCCACCACACTTAAAGTTATGCTGCCACGCCAAGTAAGGGTGTGCCATATCGTATCGTTCACGATGATACTGGTATAATTTTTGATACCAGTGTAAAAATGAATATTGCGATATTTGGGGTCAATTACGCTGCCAACGGAAGTTATGTGTTACTATAGAAACAACAACAACAAAAAAAAAAACCATGGCGCAAGAAGCGTTGTCTGCTTGGAATGTCTGCGTCTAGTTGTGAGGAAGTAAGTAAGTTTTAAGGCTGTTTCAGACTGCTGCCTTCTTAAAAAAAAAACAAACAAGAAAACAAAACGGTGCAGCGATGCGGATAATCTGCCCACATTTTTTTCTGCACGTCAATAACATGGCTTAAGTGAAAAGTTTTATTTCACCCTGAAAGAGTGTTGTTGACATCTGGACTCCGAAGTATCCAGAGGTTTATTTTCATTCCCTTGTGGCTGCTCTAGATTGATTTATTCAACCAATCGAAAGAAAGAAAAAATCCGTTAACAGCCCCAGGAGTTGTCTGTGCAGCAGACATTTCTAATGCGGGTAAACTTGGAGAGAAAGAGAGAGAGATGGGAGGCCTTGTTTGGCAAAACGGCAGACAGGTAGGCCAAATTATGAAATAATACTTTTAAATCAGCCCACTCCCTCCCTGTTTTATTTAGACCCTCTTCCTGGCCCGGGTGAAATAACAGACTAAATTAATTTAACGTGTTAAAATGACCAAAATCCCCTCATGCCCCAGAGCATAGAAATGAGATGAAGACAGAAGTGATGTGGTGAATAATGTCTGTGGTTAAATTATACTGCTGCAGTTTAGGGTTTACGTTTTTAAATGTAATAAATAGGTTGCATTAACCAGAGCTAAATTGCTCTTACATTCATTAGGCAATGTTTTCAGGACTATTCAAATGTTTTAAGAAAAACCTTTAATTTTCAAAACTACAGACTATATGTAGTCTGCAGTACCAACTTCACTCTCATCTGCTTGTTACCATTCTCTCCTAAATTTGTTTTATTTTCTCAATTTTTAAACATCTTTTCATAAGGGTACTTTTTTTTTTAATTTTGAACATTTTTGGTGACAAATTCGTGACCTTTTTCATGCAGAATTGTAACTTTTTACCTAAAGCCTCTCACCTTGTGTTTTTATTCAGATTAAAATTAAGACTAGTCAGTCAGCATGTTTTAATAATCAATAGATCAGTTGACTATTAAAATCAAAATTTCTAAATTTTCCTCCCAGCTGAAGTTATAATTACCTTTATAACTAGTTTGATACCTGTTATTTTAAAATGTTGCCCTACTAAACTGTGGTGGTCTCTGGTGTCCAACACAAGGGTGGCCTAAGGATCATGTCAGATTCCCCAGCCTGAATTTTTGTCCCAGTCCACCCCTCAGTGTGCTTAAGGATGTAGTCGTATATATTATTTTTCTCAGGTAATACAAATCGTTTCTTTATAAACATCTGGAGAAATAAGAGTTGTTTTTCTGAATATGTTGAACATATTAAATGACTGGCCTGTGACACTGAACTTTATAAATTTATAAAGAAAAAACCTGTTTTCTGTGATATCGTGAAAGAATATAGTTATCGTGAAAATTCACAGAAATATTGTGATATCATTTTTGGGCCATATCGCCCACCCCTAATGCCAAGAAAATATGAATTTACGAAAAAATATGAAGGAATGACGCTCGGTTAAGCGTGCACACGAACAACATGCATGACTGTCATCCGCAACAGAGTTTGGAAGTTCCCCGTTCTACATGTTGCCAGTGGGGCAGGCAGAGGCTACGGTCACACTACTACACTGTAGTGTGTAAAAAATCAGATTGAGCATTAAAACCTGTAGTGACTACTGGTTTTAATGCTCAATTCTGATTTTTTTTTTTTTTTTGCACAAATGTGACCAATATCTGATTTTTTTTAATGATAATCAGAACAGCACACATCTCGATTGTTTTCACACTCGAGTCCAGCCACTTTCATATGTGGTCTTAATTCAGATACATATCCAATATTGTCCAAAGCGACCTCAGTCTGAAACAGTCATGTCACATTTCATCCAACTTTTTACTCAGTCTGAAGTGAGACAGACGATACAATTTCTTGTTTTGGTGAAGGTTGGAGCAAGCACGAGGCAGTACACAGCTGATTTAGTGCTCTCTTTTCTTCCCTAATCTTCTTCCCTTTATCTCTGGTTTTGTGACAATTGAGGGAGGCCCCCCCCCCCCACGGTGACCGCCACCAAGATGCGCCAGGCCCGCGGCCGCCGCAGCGGCCATCACCCCGGGGCCCACCAATCCCCCAACCCCCCCCAGTGGGGACAGCGCCCAGTCCCTGGGCCCCCAGGCACCAGGGAGGCCAGTGCCCCCCACCCCCTGAGCCAGAGACTGGCATGCGCCCCCTGGCACGAGCCCCCCCAGACACCCCCACAGCGGGTCCGGCCCCCCACCCCCACCCCAGTGACACCGCAGCACACCCCGGGGACCCCCATGCCCAAAGAGTTCCCTCCCCCAGAGGAGCCACACATTGCCCTACAATGACTGTGAACAGTCATGTGGCCGATGTGGCGTACCGTGGCGCACAGTCCCCACGCCCCCCCCCCCCCCGACTACTTTTCTGTAGCGGGGGAGGGGGGTGTTCACGGTCCGACGCGGCGCACGAACCGTGTACCGCGGCGCACAGACTTCGGACTTCGTGCGCCGCAACAGTTGTAATTTACCGATCCTGTCAAAGTCATTTTTGATTACAATTTTCAGGGATAAAGAATAATTTAGCTTATAACACTTACCTGTTCACAACAGCAGCGTAGGCTGGCGAACTTCTCTTCCTCATTGTCAGACGAACATGAAGCTGGTCCGCTTCTTACGGACTCGTGGTTCTGGTCACGCGACCCGGTCAAAGCATAATTCCATTATTGCAGTTTTGCGCTTCCATGATTGCGGTTTTGGTGAACGATTTTTTCAAAACAAGTAACGGTAGTAATAAAAATAAAAAAAGACTGGCAACGCGTGTGATCCCAGCCTTTGTCGTCGGCCTCCATCGGTCTATATGACCATGGAAGAGAATCCTAAACGTCTACTCTGCTGGGACAGCCACCGCCTGTGGCTGAACAGGCCGATGCGCGAATGGCAGTCCCTGTCACACAGGTCGCACTTGCGGGTGGTCTCTGTGCTACTGGGTCTGTGGCGGTTCTTCCTGCGGGTCCTTTTTTCAGCTGCTGCAGCAGTCAGTCTCTCTTCACCCAGCCTTACACAAAACAGCTTTCGAACTTCTGTGCTTCAATTGGCTGGCTGCATTTGCAGCGCTGGTAGGCGGGTCCTTCTTGCTAGGTTTTCAGTCATTGGTTCTTCAAGGTTTCAGAAACCCAATTCAAGGCTCTTATTAGTCGAATGAGAGGTCAATCATATCTAATCTGTTTGCGGCTGTGTCTGTAGTGGAAGAACGGAAATGCAGCTTTTTTTTTCAGTGCGCTCTTGGACGCAGCGCCCTCGTGCGCTCTAGGACGCAGAGACGTGCCCGTCCGCGGTACACCAGAGTGCAAGAGGTTAAAATGTAGGGGAAACCCCCACAACTACAAAAAGACCCCAGCAATCCGGCGATCCCCTGTGAGCAAGCGCTTGGCGACGGTGGAGAGGAAAAACTCCCTTTTAACAGGAAGAAACCTCCAGCAGAACCAGGCTCAGGGAGGGGCAGTCATCTGCTGCGACTGGCTGGGGGGTAATGGGATAAAGAAGATGAAAAGAACAGACATGTAGAGAGCAAACAGCACGATGGGGACTCAATCTATGGGAGAGAACAAACAGATGCTAATGACCAGCAAAAAAAATATTTCATTGAGAGTGAAGAAAGGAGTGAAGCCCAGTGCATTATTGGAGGTCCCCCGGCTGTCTAAACCTATTAGCAGCAGAACTAAGGGAGGGTTTAGAGACACATGATCCCTCCCTAATTGTACGCTATATTAAAAAGGAAGGGTTTAACCCTATTCTTAAAACAGAGATCAAGTCTGACTCCCGAATCCAGATTGGCAGCTGGTTTCACAGGAGAGGAGCTTGATAACTGAAGGCTCTGCCTCCCATGGTACTTTGGTACTTTAAATCCACCTCTCTGACCACCGCTCCACTCCTCTCCGCCCACCTCTTCACCGCTCGGGAATCTCGCAAGCTGATTGGCCGAGACGTTTTACCTCGCAAGCTGATTGGCCGAGACGTTTTACCCAGCTTCTCTCCCTGCAGAGCGCACATACCCAGCGAAGGAAGACCGCATTCATTGTTCTTTATCGCTCGTGTTGCTTAGTGGCACTTTTCGCTGTTCTCTTGTGCCTTTTTGTGCAAAATAGTGCTTGTGACGCCCTTGGGGGGGGGGGGTGACGCTACTTCGCGGTTTTTCACTTTTTGCGGTCGGTTCTGCTCCCCATTAAATGCGATAAGTGAGGGATCACTGTATTCCCCGGTGGCGGACCTCGCCTCTGCATCGCCGTCTGCCAGCTGCTGTCACAGGTGCATTAGGTCTCTGTCTCCCGGGCTCGCCCTTGTGCACGCCTGCCACCTGCCACACTCCTGCATCCTCCTCTGTCTCGTCACCGATCCTGAATGCCTCTTCACTCTGAAAACTCTGGTTTTCTTGACTGCTGGAACTGCTATCATCTGCCATTGTTGTTTTGTTTAGGGATCACACTCGTGACGTCACGCAGCGTCGTCTGCACTACTTCCGGTTTATTTGGCACTGCCAGCCAGAAGCAAAAGTTTATCGGCTTATAGCTTGGCCATCGCACGGCCTAAAAATTTCTTTTATGTGTTGAAAAATACAATAGGTAATAAGGAATTAATCTGCTATTCTACTTTTTGCGCCAAAAGGTGAGTTCAGTTCTACTTTAAGGCAATCACTATCTACATCTACATGCATATTCAAGTTCCCTACTATAATTATTCTATCTGATTTCAGCACTAAATCAGCTAAGAATTTGGCAAATTCGGATAAAAAACTCTGAGTAGGCTGATGGAGGACGATAAGGTTCGTCGGCCTCCGTCAGTCTATGATGACCATGGAAGAGAATCCTAAACGTCTACTCTGCTGGAACAGCACCGCCTGTGGCTGAACAGGCCAATGCGCGAATGACAGTCCCTGTCACACAGGTCACACTTGTGGGTGGTCTCCGTGCTGCTGGGTCTGTGGCGGTTCTTCCTGCGGGTCCTTTTTTCATCTGCTGCAGCAGTCAGTCTCTCTTCACCCGCCTTGAGCTGTCTGGTCAGGGTGCCTCTCCATTTGGAGTGGTCCGTTGCAAGGTCCTCCCAGCGCTCTGTGTTGATATCCAGGGCCTTCATGTCTCTCTTGCAGACATCTCTAAAGCGCAGCTGTGGGCGGCCAACGTCTCTCCTGCCAGTTGCCAGTTCTCCATAGAGGATGTCTTTGGGGATTTTGCCATCCTCCATACGGTGAACGTGGCCTAGCCAGCGGAGCCTGCGCTTCCTGAGTAGAGTGAACATGGAGGGAAGGCCGGCACGGGACAGAACTTCTGTGTTGGGCACTTTGTCCTGCCAGGATATGTCCAGGATGTGGCGAATGCAGCGCAAGTGGAAGGAGTTCAGTCTCTTTTCCTGCCGGGCGTATGTTGTCCACGTCTCACTCCCATAGAGCAGTGTGCTGATGACGCAGGCGTTGTACACTTCCATCTTCGTCTTGACAGAGAGTTTGGGATTCTCCCACACTCATGTGGTGAGGCGAGCGAGTGTGAAGGTTGATTTTCCAATCCTCTTGTTGATCTCTGTATCAAGGGAGAGGTTGTTGCTGATCGTGGACCCCAGGTACGTGAACTGATTCACGACCTCCAGCTTGTAGTCATCAATGGTGATGGTTGGTGGTGCTTCCGTGCCTTGCGCCAAGACGTTAGTCTTCTTCAGGCTGATGGTAAGTCCGAAGTCCTTGCATGCCTGGGAGAAGCGGTCCATCAGGGTCTGAAGCTCCTGCTGTGTGTGGGTTGCGACTGCAGCGTCGTCTGCGAACAGCATGTCTCTGATTAGAGCCTCGCGTACTTTGGTTCTGGCTTTCAGGCGGGCGAGGTTGAAAAGCCTGCCGTCAGATCTTGTGTGCAGGTAGATTCCCTCTGTTGCTGTGCTGAAGGCATGCCTCAGGAGCATAGCAAAGAAAATCCCAAAGAGGGTTGGCGCAAGTACACAGCCCTGTTTCACTCCGCTGCGTATGTTGAATGGCTCTGAGACGTTGCCATCGTGCTGCACTATCCCCTGCATGTTGGTGTGAAACGATTCGATGAGGCTTTGCAACTTTGGTGGGCATCCTATCTTTGGCAGGATCTTGAAAAGGCCCTCTCTGCTGACCAGATCGAACGCTTTGGTGAGGTCGATGAAGGCGACGTACAGAGGCATGTTCTGTTCTCTGCATTTCTCCTGGAGTTGGCGGATGGAGAATATCATGTCTACCGTCGATCGCTCAGCGCGGAAGCCACACTGAGACTCGGGGTAGACACGTTCGGCAAGCTTCTGTAGACGAACGAGAACAACTCGTGTGTAGACTTTGCCAACAACGCTGAGGAGGGAAATGCCCCTGTAGTTGTTGCAGTCGCTTCTCTCCCCTTTGTTTTTGTAGAGGGTGATGATCTTGGCGTCCCTCATGTCCTGTGGTACGGCACCTTCCTTCCAGCACTGGCAGAGGACGTCATGCAATGGCAGCAGTAGGGCGGTCTTGCAGTGCTTGATCAGGTCAGGGGGGTATGCTGTCGTTGCCGGGTGCCTTGCCAGCGGCTAAGCTATCAATGGCCTTACTGAGTTCGTCGATGGTTGGCTCGGCGTCAAGTTCGTCCATGGATGGCAGGCAGTCGATGGCATCAAGGGCTGATGGT
This sequence comes from Pholidichthys leucotaenia, assembly GCA_020510985.1. Taxonomy (NCBI): domain Eukaryota; kingdom Metazoa; phylum Chordata; class Actinopteri; order Cichliformes; family Pholidichthyidae; genus Pholidichthys; species Pholidichthys leucotaenia. The sequence continues at coordinate 1,318,166 of JAJAQF010000046.1, read as the reverse complement.
GTTACGGTGTTCTGTCTAGAGTAGAGGTCGGAGTAGTGTTCCACCCATCTCTCCATCTGCTTGTTCTTCTCTGTGATCATCTCCCCAGTGGAAGATTTGAGGGGGGCCGTCTTGCTCTGAGCCGAACCAAGTGCTTTCTTGATGCCATCGTACATACCACGGATGTTCCCTGTTATGGCAGCGGTTTGAATGTCTTGGCTGAGCTGAGTCCAGTACTCGTTGGCACAGCGCCGAGCAGTCTGCTGAACTTTGCTTCTCGCAGCCCTGAGAATCTGGAGATTCTTCTCGTTTGGGTACTTCTTGTACTCAGCAAGTGCTGAGTGCTTGGCTTCAATGACGGGGGTCATCTCGGTCAACTTGGCATCAAACCAGTCCTGTGACTTCGAGGTCTTCCTCCCAAAGGTAGCCAAGGCTGTGCAGTAGATGGTGTTTCGCAGCTCTTCCCACTTCTGCTTTGCAGATTCTCCTTGTGGTACACCAAGTTCCTTCTCAAAGGTGGAGGCAAACTGCTCAACAAGTTCTGGTTGGGCCATCTTGCTGGTGTCAATCCGTGCCTTTCCAGGTTGTCTAGCACGATGGAATTTCTTCAGCTGCAGCTTGACCTTGCAACACACCAATGAATGGTCTGTGTCGCAATCTGCACTCTGGAACGAACGGGTGATTAGCACGTTCTTCAGTGAGGTGCGCCTGGTCAGGATCAAGTCTAGCTGGTGCCAGTGCTTTGAGCGCGGATGTTGCCAGGAAACCTTGTGTTGGGGCTTGGTCTTGAAGAATGAGTTTGTGATGCACAGATCGTGATATGTGCAGAACTCGAGCAGCCGCTGTCCGTTGTCGTTCATTCTGCCCACGCCAAAAGGTCCAAGACAGGAGGGCCAGGAGTCGTGGTCAGCACCCACTCTGGCATTGAAGTCTCCAAGGAGAATGAGTTGTTCAGAGTTGGGGATGATCCTGACAGTTGTTGCGAGATTCTCGTAGAACTCGTCTTTTGCCTCTGGTGTGGCTGTCTGTGTTGGGGCATACACACTGACGAGGGTGACTGGGCCTTCAGTGGTGTTTAGGCGGAGGGTGAGGAGTCGTGCAGAGCCAGTGCTGCCCGGTTCCACCATCTTCAGCAAAGTGTTCTTCACTGCGAAGCCCACTCCGTGTTCCCTGTGTTCGTCACTGCCCTTTCCCTGCCAGTAGAACGTGTAGTCCTTCTCTCTCAGTGTGCCTGCATCAGCTAACCGTGTTTCCTGGAGAGTGGCGATATCCACTCCCAGTCTCTTCAGCTCATTATTGATGATGGCAGTCTTCCTGGTGTCGTTGATATCCTTTAGGTTAGCAGCGAGTCCTGTCATCATAGTGCGGACGTTCCAAGTTCCCAGTTTTAGAGTTGGTCTCTTTTGTTTTATTGTCTTGCCTGGTGCGAAGGTTCTCAGCCTGCTGTTTGGATTTCTCCTTATCCCCATGCACCCAATGAGGAAAGCAAGCTGTGACGGGACAATACCTTATTGGCTGGGGGCTGCCCAGCTTGAGGCGGGCGGTAGCTGTCCAGTGAGATCTGATGATCCCTCCCACCGTCGGGAACAACCCCTGGCGCCACGCTCTACGCCAATTGAGCAGTGGCTTGTAACCGGTAACTGTCATTCCCCGTGTTTTGTCTACGCCAAAGGCGAAGCTGGAGTGTCCTCTCCAGTGATCCGGTGTTCTACCTTCCAGCGTTGGGCGTTGGTAGGATTCAAGCCTGGGCAGGAAGATATGGAGGACAAGATGTTGCCCATGCAGCATGTCCCCCCTCTCCACGTCACTGATGAATCCAAAGGAACAGCAGGGCTGCTACAATTTGGCACCAGCGCCGTTGCAGAAGCTGCCAGAACGATGTTGAGCACAACATAGAACTGCCTTAGGGGCTCCGACTCTGGATTTTTCCTCAGGGTTGACTCCCGAAGCCTTTCTCGTGACCGGGTATGCCGCAAGGCAGCAGAGGTTTGAAATCAGGGTTTACCTTCCCCTAGATGGGCTACCTTCCCAGGTTGACGAGCCACCATCTACCCGAAGCATCTGGTTTTAAGGCGCCAGAGATCCACCCTCGCCCCTTCTCCTATTAGTAAAAGCAGTTCCGCCGGGCTTAGAGACTAAACCACACGGGCAGGCTAGGAGTTGGACTTAGTTGTCAGAGGCTTTTCGAGACGCACGCCATAAGGAGCATTTTATGAGCACTGGGAGCTTAACCCCAGTGCCGCTCCTGGCTATGACAACCTTGGAACCAAGGTTGGAGGATTATTTATCGTTGGAGGACGATAAACTATGGCAAATAAAATTGGGTTTAGTCTAAAATTGCTAAAATGCCCAATACTGAGGACCAGGCCCTCAAAGGAATTATGTGTTTTTTGCTTTACATTAACTAGTAATTTGGAATGGTAAATTGTTGCTACTCCTCCTCCACGACCAGAACTTCTGGGATTTTGACAGTTTGAATAACCAGAGGGAGTTGATTCATTTAAACCAACATAATCCTCTTGCCCTAACCAAGTCTCTGTAAGGGATATTAAATCAATCTAATGATCAATTAACAGATCATGAACTAGCAGAGACTTGGGAGTTAGAGACCTAATATTTAACAAACCGCATTTAATTTTTAAATTATGAGAAGGAACAGATCTGCGTTTTGTTTAGGTAGCGTGACCGGAAGAAGGTCATATAGACCAGAAGTGCTACATTAAACGACACGTCAACACATAAATTTTGGATCAAGAATTTTTTGTAACCAAATTATTCAAATTATTTGAGTCATCGTTGCAGCCCTAATCACAAGCAAGAAAAAAATAGTGATATGATGAGATGCCGGGCTGCAGCCACATCTCATCATTTGCCCAGCAGCACAAAACTGGATTTGAAACATCGGCAGCTCCATGGTGATTTGTCATCATTCGACAAAGGTAGGCATCCTCCTTGGTTATAATTTTGATGATTGTTTTTCTATATAAGGCTGCATCCATTGTGTAAAAAATCTGTTTTACAGAACCCATTTTTAACCTGATTTTAACTATAAACACATCAGGCTTGATGGGCTGCACGGTGGCGCAGTGGTTTAGCACTGTGGTAGCACAGTTTACCCTCGGCCGGGGGATCGCGGGGATCATGAGATCGTGGGTTCGATCCCAGCCCCCGACCAACAGTGAGCTGTGTGGAGTTTGCATGTTCTCCCCATGTTGCGTGGGTTTACTCCGGGATTTCTCCGGTTTCCTCCCGCATACCAAAACATGTAGGTTTAGGGCGCTCGCGCACGCAGCGACCAGCAGCCGGTGGCTTGTCACCAGACTGCAAACCAAATCTACCTACGGGTACAAATAAGTAACAAAAAAAAAAAAAACCAAAGGCTTAAAGTTTAATCACAGAGCTTTCTGTATTTCTGTGAGAAATACAGAAAGCTCCATATTTGTAGTTCTCTGTGAGAAATAAATGCTCCTTGGTGTATGGATTGGCTGACATCTATTGTAAACTGGGGCCGTAGCTCTTTATTTCCACAGATATGGATGTGCTTAAACAGTGCCGGGAAAACCTCTTCGCTCTGGAAGCTGGTTTCAAATCTCTACACTTTCACACCTGCAAATACCCGGCGTAGTATGCATGGACAGCTAAACTGGAGATGAACTTGCACAGTTTGGGGTGAAACCGTTGTCGTGCACATGGCCCCTAAAAATCACCTGTTCACCTGTGTAGGGGGGGTGTGGTGAGAGGGTGAACTGGGACACCGTAATTTTTGTTGACCGTATTTCCATGATACTGTGGAGATATACTGTAACAGCAGGCCATCGTCTCCATGGTTACTTTTAATGGACTATTTTTGAGTACTGTGGTGATAAAATTTCATAATAAAGGAAAAACGCTTTTAATGGGAGTTCAGTGACCGTTTTAATGGGAAACGATGAGACAAATGGGCCCACTTCTCTCCTCTCAGTGGCTTGTGGATTTGGATGCCACAATATCCTCCTCTGCACTTTTCCACAATAAATTCAGCTTATCAATCACCAACGTTTGAACCAGAGGAGGTTAAATTTATAGTTTTTGTTTTTAAATTTAAATCCTAATTCCAATCTTTCGCCTTACAATTTTATATACTGGCAAGAGGTCCACAAACAGTGAGACCAAACACAGGAAAATGAGAGTAGTGAGCAGAAATATCAGCAGTTCTTCTTCTAGTACTGTGTAAAGTCCTCCTTAGCACTTGGTGTGATCAATGGCAGAAAAACAAAAACAAAAAAAAAACGCTTGTGAAACAAAAAAGCAATTATTTCAAAGGTCAACCCTTTGAAACAATTGCAGGTGAATTCCAAAAGCATCACCTGAGGGATGCCCATCAATTTCACTGCAAAACTGGAAAAAATGAATGGAGTTTGTAGCTGGCAGAAGTCTGTATCTGATTTTCTGTAAAACCATGATTCCTTCTTGTTGAACTTTCATTCAAAGCCAGATGCTTTTGAGCAGAAACAGGTGCCATGTTGTGTGTCATCTTATACAGCACCTCTAGGCGAACTGAGGTCCCTTCATGCTGCAAACTTTGCCATCCTAGCTGAGCCTTCATGGCTGTAAACACTGCAACTTCCGTCATAATCCTTACATCACTGCGCAAAATGAAATCTTAATAAGAAAAAAATATCTTACATCAATGATGTAATTCTTGGTTTTTTGTCTGACAAGATATTTTGCTAAGCTTTTTACCTGAAACAAGTACCGTATTTTTGGGACTATAAGGCGCACCGGATTATAAGGTGCACTATCAATGAATGGTCTATTTGATGGTCTAATTTCATACATAAGGCGCACCTGATTATAAGGCGCATTACAGCGAGGTAGTAGGAGCCGGGAAAAAAAAAAATTTGCGTGCATGGAAAGAAAATCCTATCTATAGTCATTATAGACACATATAGCGCGATTGTCTGCGAGTGTGAATGACCTGTTCCATGAGCAGGCAGAACGTTTTTAGTCCGTGGCTGTTTACATCGCCATATTGGCCAGAATACTCGTTCGGTACTCGCTCGGTAATCGGTAATATGGCTCGCTCTCTGGAGAGCGAGCCATATTTACAGCCGTAAATACGTATTTACAGCCGTATTTACTGCTCCCGTTCACAGCTAAATGGGAGCAGTTTCGATGCCGAAATTTCACATACAAATCCTAATATACGTGTTCTATATACCATCAGCTTTTGGGTATCGACGCGAGGTAGTCGGATCTGGGAATTTTTTATTTTTTTTTTGCGTGCATGGAAAGAAAATCCTATCTATAGTCATTATAGACACATATAGTGTGATTGTCTGCGAGTGTGAATGACCTGTTCCATGAGCAAATGTACGTTTTTGGTCCGTGGCTGTTTACATCGCCATAGTGGCCAGGATACTCGCTCAGTAATCGATACGGCTCGCTCTCCGGCGGCAGCCCCGAGAAGTAAACAATGCAAACAAATGCCGGGACGCTTGAATTCTTTCGTCCCGAAAATATCATTTTTGAATATTAATTACAGCTACACAGGAGCAGTTTCGATCCACGATCCATTGGCAGATAGTGGCGTAACTCGCTAGCAATTTAACTTTGAACGACCTGTTGACACCAATATAGCGGTTGGAGTTCTTTGGTTAATCCACCCGGAATGATGGCAAGCTCCGAATTAGTTTGCTTCACTTGGGTTTTGACAGTATTGGTGAGATGGGCGCGCATGGAGTGGCAGATCAATAGGGATGGAGATTTGTGGAAAAAGCCATCCGGCCATTTTGTTGAAGCACATATTACTCCGCGAGGCTCCTGACTACCGTAATGCTCCGACAATCCATCAAGCGGTTCGGCTTCGTATTTTTGACAGATTTTTGAGCGCCGTGTACCACATAAAATCGGTTTGAGGTCAGTAAGCACAACCAGAATTAATACATAAGGCGCACCGGATTATAAAGCGCACTGTCGATTTTTGAGAAAATTAAAGGATTTTAAGTGCGCCTTATAGTCCAAAAAATACGGTACAAATTTCCTTGCAAAAGCATGATACTAAAGTCATTTGACAAGTAAAATTTTCTTGCTCCATTGGCAGAATGTTTTTTTTTACTTAAAACCAGATAAATTTGGTTAAAACAAGTAAAAATATCTTAAAACAAGTAAAATTTTCTTATAGAAAACTGAACAACAAGAAACGTGAATTATCCATCTATAAATACAAGAAATCTGTGTGTGTGTTCCTCACATATCTCTCAAACCATTTGTCACACTGGCCTCAGATTTTAGAAGTGCTTTGTTGAGGTTACGAGGGTGTACATCCCTCAGTATGGAGTTGCTCAGTCAAAATATGTAATTTTAAATCAATTAAAGTTTAGGTACGTGGAATGTCACCTCTCTGGTGGGGAAGGAGCCTGAGCTGGTGTACGAGGTTGAGAGATACCGGCTAGATATAGTCGGCCTCACCTCAACACACAGCTCCGGTTCCGGAGCCAGTCTCCTGGAGAGGGGCTGGAGCTTGGCCTTTTCTGGAGTTGCCCCACGTGAGAGGTGACGAGCAGGGGTGGGTATTCTTGTATCCCCCCATCTTGCTGCCTCTATATTGGAGTTTTCCCCGGTGGATGAAAGGGTTGCTTCCCTGCGCCTTCAGGTTGAGAAATGGGTCCTGACCATCATTTGTGCCTATGCACCAAATGATGTTTCAGAGTGCCCACCATTTTTGGAGTCTGTGACTTGGGTGCTGGAGTGTGCTCCTCTTGGAGACTCCATTGTCCTACTGGGGGACTTCAATGCACACGTGGGCAACGACAGTGAAACCTGGAGGGGAATGATTGGAAGAAACGGCCTGCCCAGTCTGAACCCGAGTGGTGTTCAGTTACTGGACTTCTGTGCTAACCACACTTTGTCCATAACGAACACCATGTTCAAGCATAAGGGTGTCCATATGTGCACCTGGCACCAGGACACCCTAGGTCGCAGGTCGATGATCGATTTTGTTATTGTGTCATCAGACCTGCGACCGTATGTCTTGGACACTCGAGTAAAGAGAGGTGCAGAGCTGTCAACTGATCACCACCTGGTGGTGAGTTGGATCCGATGGCAGGGGAGGAAGCCATTCAGACCTGGTAGACCCAAACGTATAGTGAGGGTGTGCTGGGAACATCTGGCTGAGGCCCCTGTCGGGGAGGTCTTCAACTCCCACTTCCGGAAGAACTTCAACCACATTCCGAGGGAGTCTGGAGACATGGAGTCTAAATGGGCCATGTTCTTCACCTCTGTTGTTGAAGCGGTAGCCCAGGGCTGCGGCCGCAAGGTGGTCGGTGCATCTCGTGGTGGCAACCCCAAAACCAAGTGGTGGATACCGGGGGTGAGGGGGGCCATTAAGCTGAAGAAGGAGTCCTATTAAGCTTGGTTGGCTTGTGGGACTCCCGAAGCAGCTGAGGTGTACCGGTAGGCCAAGCGGAATGCAGCTCGGGTGGTTGCTGTAGCAAAAATCCGGGTATGGGAGGAGTTCGGTGAGGCCATGGAACAAGACTTTCGGTCGGCCTCGAAGAGATTCTGGCAAACTGTCCGGCGGCTCAGGAGGGGAAAGCAGCTCCCTGTCCACACTGTGTATGGTGCGGATGGGGCACTGTTGACTTCGACTGGGGATATCGTCGGGCGGTGGAAGGAATACTTCGAGGATCTCCTCAATCCCACTGATACGCCTTCCACAGAGGAAGCAGGGTTTGTGAATGAGGGGGATGACTCGCCTATCACAGGGGCTGAGGTTGCCAAGGTGGTTAAAAATCTCCTTGGTGGCCGGGCCCCGGGAGTGGACGAGATTCGCCCTGAGTACCTCAAGGCCCTGGATGTTGTTGGGCTGTCATGGTTGACACGCCTCTGCAACATTGCATGGAGGTCGGGAGCAGTGCCTTTGGCATGGCAAACCGGGGTGGTGGTTCCTCTCTTCAAAAAAGGGAACCGGAGGGTGTGCTCCAACTTTAGAGGGATCACACTCCTCAGCCTCCCTGGGAAGGTCTATGCCAAGGTACTGGAGAGGAGAGTCCGGCCGTTGGTCGTACCTCGGATTCAGGAGGAGCAATGTGGTTTTTTTCCTGGCCGTGGCACATCGGACCAGCTCTTTACCCTCTCGAGAATTCTCGAAGGTTCGTGGGAGTTTGCCCAACCAGTTTGCATGTGTTTTGTGGACTTGGAGAAGGCATTTGACCGCGTCCCTCGTGGTTTTTTGTGGGGGGTGCTTCGGGAGTATGGGGTATCGGGCTTGTTGTTACGAGCTATTTGGCCTCTGTATGACCGTTGTGAGAGTTTGGTTCATATTGCCAACACTCGGTCGGACTCATTCCCAGTGAGAGTTGGACTCCGCCAGGGCTGCCCTTTGTCACTGATCCTGTTCATAATTTTTATGGACAGGATTTCTAGGTGCAGCCAGGGAATGGAGGGCGTCATGCTTGGTGACCACAGGATCTCGCCTCTGTTGTTTGCAGATGATGTTGTCTTGTTGGCTTCATCCAGCAATGACCTACAGCTCTTGCTGGGACAGTTTGCCGCTGAGTGTGAAGTGGCTGGGATGAGAATCTGCACCTCCAAGTCAGAGTCCATGGTTCTCAGCCGGAAAAAGGTGGATTGTTCTCTCCGGGATGGGGACAGACTCCTGCCCCAAGTGGAGGAGTTTAAGTATCTTGGGGTCTTATTCACAAGTGAGGGGAAAATGGAGTGAGAGACTGACAGACGGATCGGAGCAGCATCTGCAGTGATGCAGAGGTTGTACCGGTCTGTTGTGGTGAAGAGGGAGCTGAGTTCTAAGGCAAAGCTGTTGATTTACCAGTCAGTCTACGTTCCTACTCTCACCTATGGTCACGAGCTTTGGGTAATGACCGAAAGAACAAGATCACGGATACAAGTGGCTGAAATGAGCTTTCTCCGTAGGATTGCTGGACTCACCCTCAGAGATAGGGTGAGGAGCTCAGTCATCCGGGAGAGGCTCAGAGTAGAACCGCTGCTCCTCCACATCGAAAGTAGTCAGTTGAGGTGGTATGGGCATCTGATTAGGATGCCTCCTGGACGCCTCCCACTTGAGGTGTTTCGGGCACGTCCCACTGGGGGGAGACCCCGGGGCAGACCCAGGACTCGGTGGAGAGACTATGTCTCCCAGCTGGTCTGGGAATGCCTTGGTATCCTCTCTGAAGAGCTGGAGCAGGTGGCGGGGGAGAGGGAAGTCTGGGCTTCTCTGCTTGAACTGCTGCCTCCATGACCCGGACCTCTGGAAAAGCGGTAGAAGATGGATGGATGGATGGATAAAGTTTAGCCACCACTGTGTTTCCTCATGCTCTGGCTTCCAGAAGTGTGGGCAGGGTTTCGGATTGACTCCGTACAGACTGGATAATGCACGGCATCACGACCAGTAAGTCACCACAGCGCTTTGCAAACGAAAAAAAGGAAGTGAAAAACAACAAATTTGACAAGAAAGCGAGAACAGTGAAGATGTAATGCTTAAAAAAATTATACTATAATGTTGCCGTGATTGCGTACGTCTAAAGGATAATTCGGGGAATGCCAGCGGAGACCCGGGGTCTGCCTAAAGAACACCGGTGACACGGTTCTTCGCAGGCAAGCAGCCCAGCCCTTTGTAGGACCGTGACTCTCCGTCGCTGATGGCAACACTCTGTGTGCTTGCACGGCTATCTATAAATTAAAAGTTAATAATAATGACTTCCGGTTATGGCCGCCACGTAGAAGGACGTGCTTCCCTCTACTCTGCTCCTAAAAATAAAAAAATCGGCAAATAACTCTCTCAATTGGAACAAAAACTATCCCAGCGTTTGGGCGAGGACATGCCGGTAAAGCCTAAGGCTGGGAAATCAGGTGGAGGAAAAACTGAATCGCCGAAACAGTCCAAATTAACGGACTTTTGCGTCCGTGACGCAGCAGGAAAATCCCCAGATATGGCGGAACAAGCTCACGGAGGAGCGGTGACTGCTGGTGACGGCACAGATGCGGTGCTCGCTGCCATTAGTTCAATGAGAGCAGACTTCTCCACTAAATTTGATGGGATTATAGCAGCGATTGAAGGAATGAGAAAGGAATTAAGCGACTGTATGGAACGGGTGTCGCAGGTGGAGCTCCGAATTGCCAGTGCTGAGGATGACGTCACCGGCCTACAATTAAAGGTGCGCACACTGGAATTAAAAAATAAACGTAGATACGAAGATAATGTTCTGAATTTAGAATCCCGGTCGAGACGGAACAACCTGAGGCTGGTGGGTCTCCCGGAGAGAACAGAGGGTCTGGATCCATGCTCCTTTTTGGAAAAGTGGATCCCAGAAGCACTGAACAACGCGGAGCTGCAATCATCAGTCGTTTTAGAAAGCGCCCACCGAATTGGCCCACCGAGAGATAACAAGGCAGCACCGAGGACGCTGATTATGAAGTTCCTCAGCTACAGAGACAGGATGACGATCTCGAATGCGGCGCGAGCCAAAGGAGAAATTAAATACCAGGATCAACAGATGCGGTTCTACCCAGATTTGGCCACAGGAACCCAACAATTAAGGAAACAGTTCGACCCCGCCCGTAAAGAGCTGCGCAACCTTGGGATTCGTCATGGAGTGATTTATCCTGCAAGACTGCTGGTCATGTATAAAGGGAGAACCCACATCTTCAAGACCCTTGAGGAGGCGCAGGAATTCATCAAGAAGAGACTGGTGGGAGCTAAGCATGAACAAAATGTAAGGTAGAATATTTAAGTATTTGCACAGGCATCTGACTGATCTGAAGCATATAGCAAAGTTTACAAAATATAGATTGTATTATATAATAATAATAATAAAAAAAACCTATGATGTACAAAGTTGCTATAAAATTTTGGAGTTAAGTTGGAAAACTACAGAAGAGAGTTAATGTTACGTCATTAAAAGCAGTAGATTTAGGGTGATTGGGAGGATGAAGAAGGAATGGCTTTGGCTGGTCCTCGCGGGTGTGGAGCAGTCAATGGCTATAGCGGGAGACGGAATTTTTTTTTTGATTTTGGGGGGATTACCACGAATGTGGGAAGGGGGAATTTATTTGTGTGTAGTTTGTAGGATGAATGATCAACCACTCATGTTTTTGCTTCTCTGTATGAGCATGTTTATATTGCAAGGTAATCTCAAACTCCTTATTGATCATAGACCAAAGCGTTAATCTCAACTTAACCTCATGGAATTGCAGAGGTCTACAAAATTTAAAAAAACTTAAACAAGTTATGAATAAAATAAAAGACATAGTGAAGCGGCATGAAAAAATAAGCAGCAGTGCTGTGGTTTTAAGCAGGTTTTATTAAATCATACCACCTTCACGGGATCCCCTCTCCGGTGCATAGTGGAGCAGCCCGGAGCGGGATCCCTAGGCTCTCAGAGAAGGAGAGGCGGACACATGTGTGTCTACCAGTTGCAGGATCAGAGTGAGAGAAGAAGAGAGAGATTGCGTTACAGAGTTGCACCTTAAATACTTGATCATAACAATACATCAAAAAGACATACCCCACAGTCTAGAATGATCAAAGGGACAACAGAACAGGCAGGAGGTATTTGCATTTGTAAGCCATACATCACAATGGGCAGATTAGCTAGACCTCGCTCTAAGTGCAAGACAAAGAGGCTAACAAGCACATCTACATATTGATCTGAGTCTCTAGGTCACAGTAAGGACAGGACGCATGAGTACAAAGGATGAAAGGCATCGATTAACATCACATAGGTGAGACAGAAGAAACTCGTCTACCTGTAGACATTAATACACCAAAGCACATCTAAGATGCTCAGAAAAAGCACAGTAAGGACAGCCATATGCACACTATACAGAATGGCGCATTACATCACAACACATGCATGTTTGCATCACAAATACATGAATGGCACATTGCTTCTCAGTAATGCAGCAGAAAAACAGAGAAAAGAGGGCTGAGTGTCCTTAGTCTGTTGTGGGGTTAAAACGAACCGCCACACACGCTCCCCCCCAAGAGGGAAACGGTAGGGGGCCGCGACCTCGATGATCCATCTGTGTGAGCGAGCTGTGGGAGAAGCTCGCTGCAGGCGGAGGGGGAGGGAGGGGAGGGGTAGTAAGTGCCGGCAGGAGCTGTGAAATCGTCCTGAGCCGCGCAAAAATTGCTTGTGGGTCCGCAATGTCGAAGGGCTGGTCCCGTTGAACGTGCAGCGGTCCACAAGAAGAAAAATTAGTCTCTGACTCCTCTCGTGGCCATGAAGAAAAGCAGGAGCGGCTGTAAGAGAAAAAGTAAACAAAGCATAGGGACTGTTGGCTTTGGGTGCTGAAGCAACCCCAAAGCTCCTGGGAACAGCTGACGGCTGAAATCCCGTTGTGCCGTGGCTAAGACCATTAAAAAATCCAGTGGCGAGCTGCGTGCTTGCTTCAGGTGAACGAGCAACCCTGAAGGTTCTGTGGGCAGCGGCGGAGGACGATGGCGGTCTGTGGCGTGGCTGAGACTGTTAACAAATCCTTCCAGTATGCTGCATGCGTGCCTCAGGTGAGCGAGCAGCCCTGAAAGGCAGCGGCGAAGGAGGAAGGCAGTCTGTGGAGCCATTACTTGTCCCATGCGTGATGCGCCGTCCTTGTAACTCCCCGATGCGTGCGCGGGGGTTCAGTGCGTGGGTGGGCCGCTGGAGTGGTGAGTCAGGGTGCAGAAACTTGGTGGAGAACGGCGCAGACGGCGCCGGTAAAATCCAGGTTGAGCTGTGGCTGTAGATTGGCCATGGTGCGTTGGAGCGGTGAGAGGAAATAGACGATCTTTAGTCCCTCAGGCCCGTGCAGATACGTTGGAGCGGCGGGAGGGAATAGACGATCTTATGTTCCTCAGGCTCATGCAGCTGCGTTGGAGCGGTGTGAGGAAGTAGACGATCTCCGTCCCTCGGGCTCGTAGAGACGCGTTGGAGCGGTGCGAGGCAATAGACGATCTTTGTGCCCCGGGCTCGTGCAGCTGCTTTGGAGCGGTGAGAGGGAGGAGACGATCGTTGTCGCTCGTGCGGCCATGGTGCGTTCAGTTCCACGCGCTGCGCTCCCCGTCGGCCCTGGAGGTTGCCGTCTGGGGAGAGGACGAGGTGCGTGCGCTCTCTGTGAGAGCGGCCGGTCCAGCGTGGTTGTGCAGATCTCAGGCGAGGGTCGCGCCATGACGTTTTCTGCAGTTTACCCGGTCGTGGGTGATGTCCGGAGAACGGCTCGCCTGTGTTGGCTCCGCGTCGAAGTCTCCCTGAAGCCGCAGGGAGGGGGAACCAGTAGGCCGCTGCGACGGAGCATTCATGCCCGGGTGTTGCGTTCGCTGGCCGCTCGTTTTTTTCAGCGTCGCTTCGCCAGTGTGGCCATCCAAAACAGAAGGCTGCGTTGCACAAAGCGTGTGCGTCTTCAAGGGGCCACCAACGCAGCTGTGTGGCTGTCCAGCTCGGAAGGTTGCTTTCGCACAAAACGTGTGCGTGTTCGAGGGGTCACCAGTGAAGCGGCATGAAAAAATAAGCAGCAGTGCTGTGGTTTTAAGCAGGTTTTATTAAATCATACCACCTTCACGGGATCCCCTCTCCGGTGCATAGTGGAGCAGCCCGGAGCGGGATCCCTAGGCTCTCAGAGAAGGAGAGGCGGACACGTGTGTGTCTACCAGTTGCAGGATCAGAGTGAGAGAAGAAGAGAGAGATTGCGTTACAGAGTTGCACCTTAAATACTTGATCATAACAATACATCAAAAAGACATACCCCACAGTCTAGAATGATCAAAGGGACAACAGAACAGGCAGGAGGTATTTGCATTTGTAAGCCATACATCACAATGGGCAGATTAGCTAGACCTCGCTCTAAGTGCAAGACAAAGAGGCTAACAAGCACATCTACATATTGATCTGAGTCTCTAGGTCACAGTAAGGACAGGACGCATGAGTACAAAGGATGAAAGGCATCGATTAACATCACATAGGTGAGACAGAAGAAACTCGTCTACCTGTAGACATTAATACACCAAAGCACATCTAAGATGCTCAGAAAAAGCACAGTAAGGACAGCCATATGCACACTATACAGAATGGCGCATTACATCACAACACATGCATGTTTGCATCACAAATACATGAATGGCACATTGCTTCTCAGTAATGCAGCAGAAAAACAGAGAAAAGAGGGCTGAGTGTCCTTAGTCTGTTGTGGGGTTAAAACGAACCGCCACAATAGGTTCAAAAATTGTGTTTTTACAAGAAACTCATCTAATAGAGGAAGATGTAAAAAGAATTAGGAGAAGATGGCAAGGAAGTGTGTTCACCTCATCATTTTCATCCCGAGCCAGGGGAGTTATGACTCTCATACATAAATCAGTCCCATTTCAAGTGAAAAATGTAATTGGTGACAAATTTGGAAGATATCTAATCATTCAAGGATCTTTGTTATTAGAAAATATAAATTTGGTGAACTTATATGGTCCCAATATAGATGATCAAAATTTCTTTACTAATTTCTTTCTTATTTTATCATCACTTACAGGGCAACATATAATAGCAGGGGATTTTAATTGTACATTGAATCCCGGTATAGATAGATCAACAGGACTGGACTGTACGCACAATGGAAGCAGGATGATCATTAATCATTTTATGAAAGAATTGAGATTGCTAGATATATGGAGAGAAACGAAACCACAAGTTAAAGCCTATTCTTGTTATTCTAATACCTATAAGACATTCTCACGTATTGACTATTTTCTGATCTCCACAGAATTAAGTTCCAAGATTCAAAACTGCTTCTATGATAATATTGTGATCTCTGATCATGTACCCTGCTGTCTAATATATGTAGATAAGAAATTGACAAAGGAACCAGGTAGGTGGCAATTTCAGCATAAATGGCTTCAGGATGAGGAATTTGTTAAATACATAGAAAAACAGATAGATGAGTTCTTTGATATCAATACTACACAAACATCAGCATGTATAAAGTGGGAGGCTTTCAAAGCTTTTATTAGGGGGCATATTATTAGTTATACAGGTTCAAAATCTAAGAAGACTCGAGAGGAGAGTCCAATTGGAACATAAAATAAAAATTCTTCAAGAAAAAGTGTATGCAGGAAGTGATCCAAAGTTAGAGAACGAATTACTGATTCTGAGAGCTGAATATGACAAAAAATCAGCGAATAGAGCTGCCTCGAGTCTTCTAAGATTGAAGCAATCTTTTTATGAACAAGGTGAAAAATCAGGAAAATTATTAGCATGGCAGATTAAACAATTAGAATTTAAAACACCAATTACCAGTATTATAAGTAACGGACAGCCAGTTGTAGATCCTTTAGAAATTAATAGTGCCTTTAGAGATTATTATGAAAAATTATATGATACAAAAAATGAAACTGACTTAACAAAACTAAATGGGTTTTTGGACGGATTATCTATACCATGTATTCCAAATGAAAACAGGGAGATACTGGAGTCTAAAATTAGTCAAGAAGAAGTTGGGCTGGCCATTGATAATATGAAATCAGGAAAAAGTGCAGGACCACATGGTCTTCCAGTTGACCTCTATAAAAAAATTTAAGAATAAATTAATAAAACCATTTTTGGAAATGGTTTTAGAAGCATTTCAAAATAGTAATTTACCACCATACATGAATAATGCCTTAATTATACTGTTGCCAAAACCAGGTAAACCCTCTAATAAATGTGAAAATATGAGACCAATAAGCCTATTAAATGCTGACCTTAAGATAATCTGTAAAATTTTAGCAAGACGACTACAAGAAATATTACCAAATATTATTAACCGAGATCAGAATGGCTTTATAAAGGGAAGACAAGGCTTCCATAATGTAAGAAGACTATTTAATATTATCTATTCTAATAAAGAAGCACCGGATACAGCTCTCCTATCATTGGACGCCGAAAAGGCCTTTGATAGGGTCGAATGGCCCTTTCTTTTTGAAGTTTTACAAAGGTTTGGACTTGGAAATAATTTCATAAAATGGGTTCAGATAATATACAATAATGCTACAGCAGAAATCCTAACAAACAGCAATATTTCAAAACCAATAAATATCAATAGAGGATGTCGACAAGGCTGCCCACTTTCACCTTTACCGTTTACTATGGCAATTGAACCTTTAGCGATGGCAGTACGTTTACATCCACAAATATATGGAATTAAAGTAGGATCAACAGAACATAAAATCTCCCTGTATGCCGATGACATAATTTTGTTTATGTCGAATCTTAAAAAAGCAATTCCGATCTTGTTGAATTTAATAAAGAATTTTGGGGAAATATCAGGATATTAAAATAAATAAAACTAAATCTTCAATATTACAGGGATGGCAACAGGAAATTCTGATTTCAGCTGAAATCTAATTTGGTCGATTGACTTACGGGGGGGCCGGGGGGGCGCAGCCCCCCTGAAGCTGGGAGGTTTTCAGTAAAATACAAGTAATTTAGACTGAAAAAAATGATTAAAAAAATGAAATACTAGACTTAGATAAATCATTAAATTTAATGAAAAGTTAACTTACTTTTTCTTCAATGTTGTCTCACTGTCTTTAGTCCAACATATTTAACAGTTCTATTAGAGTTTTTTACACTATTTATACTGGTCACCAAGTCACTTCTAATGTGAAACTTTCTTCCTTTTGGCAGCAAGCTGTGTCAGTCTCTGAACTTTGAACTTCATCTCCTTTTCTGGTTTCTTCAGAAACTGTCCAAGTGTTTCTGTTACCTCATTGAACTTTGAGCCAATTTTCACCTTTACTGTCACTTCGCTCCCCGAAGCTCCTGGGTTTTTATGATTTTTAAGTACCAGAACTGTGCTTACATGACATAAAACAAACAGCTGAATGCCACTTATTACTGTATAATATTGACTTATGTTCCAAGAAGATAGCATTCCTAAACTAGAAAAGCACTCAGAGCGCATCCCTCCGCCAAGGCTCCTTCCGTTTGTCATGGATCAACTCCAAAATGTAATGGTTTTGTGTGTAGGCCTATAGCCACTTGTGGTGAAAATTGCATCAAAGTTTGTCCATCAGTTTTGGAGTATTGTTGCTAACACAATGTGAGAAGATAAGCGCCTTGGCTGAGGTATGCATTCTCAGATCATCACCAAAATACAATGGGTTCCTCTCTAGCCCAAGAACCACCTCTGGTGAAAATTTTATCCAAATCCATCCAGCAGTTTTTGTGTAATCCTGCTGCACAAATACAAAAAAAGCCCTTGATGGAGGTATGCACTCTCAGATCATCACCAAAATCTAATCATCTGTTCCCCGTGCCATTGCACACCTTTCCTGAAAATTTCATGAAAATCCGTCCATAACTTTTCCTTGCTAACAAACAGACAGACAGACAGACCAACGCCGATGAAAACATAACCTCCTTGGCGGAGGTAAATATTCCAACAAGCATTATCCATCACATGCTTTAACACTTGATCAAATCAAAATCAGTTAATTTTATCTATTCCATAATAGAAATAAAATT
The DNA here is from genome assembly GCA_020510985.1 of Pholidichthys leucotaenia. Taxonomy (NCBI): domain Eukaryota; kingdom Metazoa; phylum Chordata; class Actinopteri; order Cichliformes; family Pholidichthyidae; genus Pholidichthys; species Pholidichthys leucotaenia. The sequence continues at coordinate 1,300,722 of JAJAQF010000046.1, read as the reverse complement.
CCAACATACCATTACTTTTTATAATTTCAGCATTCATTTCAGATCACCAGTTTCAATCTCCATTGAGTCTTGAGCAGCTCATTTTCCTCCCCCGCGCAGCTCAGCTCAAACAGCCGCTGTACGCTGTACTCAAACGGAAACCAAGTCGACTGGACTCCTGAACGGGAGCAGGCGTTCTGAGGTTAAAACAGCGCTCATTACCCACGTCTCGGACATGGGCATAGCGGCCGTCGTGGAGCAATGCGTTGCCGGTTCTTGGCAGCCGCTCACCTTTTTTTTAAGCAGGTCTTTGCACGACAGTGAGCGTAAATACAGCGTGTTTGACAAAGAGTTAATGGCTCTCTACCTGGCGTACGCCACTTCCGGTTCTGGCTGAAAGGGCACACTTTCACTGCGTCGTGGACCATAAGCCACTAACGTACTTAACGTACATATAATATACAAATAAAGCGGAATTCGGTGAATTACCGGAAAAATCACATCCCTGAGAACAAGCCGAAATGAATTTTTGACAAAGCATACGAGCCATTTGATTGGTCCAATTGTTTGCAACTATCCAATCGCAGGGCTGTTTACAATACAGCAGTAGCTTGAGTACATCCGGGTTATCGCGAGACTTCGGGGAAGCGCCGAGCGCGTATGTTTTTTTTTTTCCAAACTTTATTGAGAACAAGGTAAAGGTACAAAATTATGACATAGACGATGATAAAATCGGCGGAAATCCGCGGATCGGCGGAAAATTGCCATCCCTGATATTAATGCTAAATGAGACCCAAAGAAATCACCCAGCTCCTGAGGTAAATCAATTCAGTGTTGTAAATCAGTTTAAATATTTAGGAATCCAAATTGTGCCTAAGCTAGAATCAGTCGCTAGTACCAACTATGAAGCCTTAATGACAGACATTAATGAGTTACTTCAGAGATGGATGTCACTCCCAATGTCGATGATTGGGAGAATCAATATACTTAAAAGTAATATTTTACCCAAAATACTTTATTTTTTTCAATACATTCCTTTACCACCACCTTCAGATCTATTCTCAAGAATTTAAAAAAAGTTAGTGGAATTTTTATGGAACAATAGGAAGGCTAGATTACGTCTGTCCTTACTATATTTACCATTTGATCGTGGAGGTCTGAAATGTCCAAACTTTATGTTGTATCACTGGTCAGCACAACTGAGGTCTATTCATGGTGACTTTAATATCAACTGGTCTGATAAAAAAGACAAACAAAAACTGAAAAGCCTCATGACTAAATTTAATTACCAGCAAATCATCAAAGGACCCACCAGGATAACCAAACAATCCAGAACACTTATTGACATGGTATTTACTAATAAACCAGAACGAATAACCAGAACCTATAATCTTGTAACTGGTCTCTCAGATCATAACATGGTTCTTGCTGTCAGGAAACTTACTAAAAAGCGACTACAGTATTTTGGGGGAGTCGATATTGACAAATCAAATTTTATTATCCCCAAATCAAAAAATGAGGAGTTTGAACATTACTTAGAGAATCAAAATTGGGAGCAGCTCATGTCAACATGTGAAGTAGATGATTGTTGTAATTTTATAACTGCAACAATCACAAAGTCTATAGAAAAATTTTCAAAGCAAATTAAAAGTAGACAACAGAAGATTAGCCTACCATGGTTAAATAATGAAATAAGAAAACTTATGAAGAGGCGAGACTATGCACTGAAAACATCACTAACCTCCAAACTACAAAATGATCACCTTGTGTACAAAAGTTTAAGAAATAAAGTGGTACATGAGCTGCGAAAATCAAAAATATCTTATTACAATAAACTGATAGATCATGCAAAGGGTAACAACAGTTCCCTATGGAGGCATTTAAATAACTTAACTAATAAAAAAAACGATCAGAAGGGGGTAAAGGAACTTAGAATCAATGGCAAGACCGTCAGTGACAAGGCTACTTTGGCAAATGAATTTAATTCACACTTTGTGGGCTCTGTGGAAGACTTAACAAAAAATTTTGTGCTGCCAAATGTGCTCAACAACACAAATTCCATACTTCCAACAGATACTTTTCACATCGATGAGGTAAATGAGAAGTTAATTGCTGGTATTGTTAAAACACTGTCAAACTCAAAAACTAATGATATCTACAATATGAGCACCTCCTTTCTCAAAATGCACAGCAAAATATTAATCAAACCACTGACTCACCTCATTAATCTCTCCATTAGGTCTAGTACATTTCCATCAGGCTGGAAAAAAGCTGTCGTCATACCAGTTCATAAATCAGGCAGTAAAGACGATATATGCAATTACCGCCCAATCTCTATTTTACCAGTCCTATCTAAGGTTCTTGAAAAAGTTGTAGCTACACAGCTGATAGACTACTTACAAGACAGTCAACTTCTTCATCCACATCAATTTGGTTTTAGACCAGGATACTCAACAGAAACAGCAAATTGTTGCCTTATTGAAAACGTCAAACAGTCCTTGGACAGGGGTAATGTGGTAGGAGCTGTTTTTCTAGATCTCAAAAAGGCTTTCGATACTGTAAACCACAGTTTGCTTTTATCCAAAATGGTATCTTTTAACTTCTCCCCAAATACATTAGAATGGTTTGCATCTTATCTCCAGAATAGAGAACAGTGTGTAAAAGTTCACCAGGATAAATCCTCATTTTTAAACAACCGCATGGGTATCCCACAAGGGTCCATTCTTGGTCCTTTACTTTTCAGCATTTTTATTAATGACTTGCCGTTACACTGCTCAGCTGCAACATGCCAACTTTATGCAGATGATGCAGTTATTTACACAGCTGCCAAGACTCCAGCACAGGCTGCAGATGTACTGTCTACAAGTATGGTTGATGTCCAAGAGTGGCTCCTCAAGAACCATCTATTGCTGAACCTTCAGAAAACAGTCTCAATGTGCTTTTCAATCAAAAAATGTAACCTGCAACATTTTAAAGTTAATATACATGATCATGACATCAGTTTAGCTACAGAATTCAAATACCTTGGCATTGTACTAGATCCTCAACTCAAATTTAATCTTCATATAAAGAAAATTTCAAAAACAGTAAAAAAAAATCTGAACTGCTTTAAATTAATTAGATATTACATACCTTACGAAGCAGCTGCACTGTATATGCATTCTATGGTTTTTTCTCATATATCATACTGTTTGACAGTCTGGGCTCAAGCAGCCCCTTCCACAATAAGACATATAGGTTCATTATATAATCAAACCCTAAAAATCTTGGACAAAAAGCCCATTAGGTGGCATCACTGTAATGTTTTAAAAAAATACAACCTATTGAGTTTTGAGAGCTTCATTGACCTCTGTCTTCTGAAATTAACGTTCAAATGTTTCCATAAATCAGCACCCGAGCCACTTGCTGGTTTCGTCCAAAGACAGGACAGCAGCAGAGCCACCAGGAGTTCTGTTAACAATAACTGTAAAATATTCCACCGCAGAACCACATTTGGACAAACAGCTTTCTCTATAAAGGGCAGTCACATCTGGAACACAATGCCAAATGAAATTAAAATAATAACGGACTTTAAAACATTCACTAAAAATGTTAAAAACTGGCTGAAAAATAAACAAGAATGTACTCATGTATGAATTAATTGTCTGCAAAGTGAGAGTGAATGAAGGGAAGGAATAAATGTGTTTGTTTATAGTGAGTGACGGAGGGAGGAAGGCCTGAAATAGGCAAATGTGAGTTATGTTATATGTGTTAAATGTGAGTCAGGCTGTTATATTTGTGTATTTATAATATTTATAATATTTATGTTAAATGTGAGTCAGGCTGTTACATTTGTGTATTTATAATATTTATAATATTTATAATTGTGTATTTATAATTTTTCTGCATTGATGTATGTGGTTATTGTGTATATTTTTTATCTTGATTCTTTTTTCTAAAGCCCATCCAGGGACAAGAGTTGCGAATTAGCTAATAGCTATACACTCTATGTGCAACACATCAGATTGATTGTCTTTGATTAATTGTCTATGTTTATTGCACTGTCCCTGTCAAATAAACTAATCTACTACTACTACTACTACTATGACATATTATTTTTCATCAAATGATCTTCCTCACTGGACTGAAATGGAATCATACAATTTACCTTTACCTCTTCCCATATTCATATACTCAGACTCGGCAAAAAAATTACAGAAACAAGTTAAAAATCCATTTGTAAAGCATATGATCAAAATATGGTGTGAAACCACAAAATATTTAAAAGAACCACACTTTACTGTCACAATTTAGCCCAATATGGGGTAATCAATATTTTGAACAAGGGAGAGCGGATGTTGTATTTAAAGTATGGAATTTAAAAGGGATTCAAAAGATTCGAGACTTATATTTGTCAGGTTCAGATAACATAATGCCTTTTGAAGAACTGAGGATCAAATTTAATCTTAATAGAACACATTTTTTTTAAATATCTTCAGCTTAGGAACTTTATTCGATCAAATCAAAATAATGCTCTCATCCAACCTACTTATTCATCCTTGGAAAAAATCTTGACGAAAGATAGTAAGAGAAAGGGTATTATTTCAGAGTTCTATAACTCATTGACATTATCCTCAAAAAAAAAAAAAAAAAAAAAAAAAAAAGTGAAAACTCACAGAAAAGACTGAATCATTGGAAAGAAGACCTGCAAACTGAAATTTCAGAGGAACAATGGGAATTGGCTTGTGCAGAAGCTCAAACCAAATCAATAAATGTACGTCTTAAATTGATACATTTTAAATGGTTAATGCGGATGTATGTTACACCGGTGGAGTTAAATAGATATAACAAAAACATACCAGATACGTGCACAAAATGTATGGAAAGTAAAGGAACCCTTGTAGAGGATGCCTTTCACAGACGAGACTGAGTTTATTTCTCAGGATTGGTTTATTGAAGGGTTACATCCTCTAGCAATCACAGAATCTCGAAAAGACAGAACAATCATCCTTCACAGTTCTTATACTCTCCCCAAGTCACACACCCCCAACCTATGGTCCTTTAGCAAACATACAACCCCCGCGCCGCAAGCCTGGCCCGCGTCCACCGTGTCTGCCCCCTGGGGGCCTGGCGTTGCAACTGCGCACGAGAGACAATCTGCCACTACATTGTGTTTGCCCGCCATGTGTTGAATGTCGGTGGTAAACTCCGAAATCGCGGCCAGCTGTCTCTGCTGTCGGCCCGACCAAGGCTCTGAAATCTTGGCCATTGCAAATGTTAATGGTCTGTGGTCTACAAACGCGGTGAAACGGCGCCCTTCCAGCCAGAACTGGAAGTGGCGGATGGCCACATGCAGGGCTAAAAGCTCCCTATCGAACGCGCTGTATTTCCGCTATTTTCGCGCAATGTTTTGCTGAAAAACGCAAGCGGTTGCCAGCTCCCTGCAACCAGTTGCTCGACAACTGCCCCAACTGCTACGTCAGAAGCGTCCGTGGTTAGCGTCATGCGAGCTGTTGGCACCAGGTGTGCCAACAACACAGCGTTCGCCAGGGCCGACTTTACCTGGGAGAAAGCGTGCTCCCGTTCCGGGGACCACTCGACCTTATTTGCAGGTTTTTGCTTCTTTAGTGCCGCGTACAGTGGGTGCATGAGCTGTGCCGCGCTGGGGAGGAAACGGTTATAAAAATTGACCATCCCCCAAAATTCTTGCAATGCTTTAACTGTCTGCGGTTGGGGAAACTCCGTTATCGTGCGTACTTTATCGGGCAGCGGGACCGCTCCTTCTGGAGAAACGCGGTGCCCCAAAAAATCGATTTGCGCTACCCCGAACTGGCATTTCGCTGGGTTAATTATTAACCCATGCTCTGTCAGCCTCTGAAAAACCGCTGTGAGGTGGCGTTCATGTTCGTCTTCGGATGTACTGGCTACTAAAATATCATCCAGATAGACGAACACGAAAGGGAGGCCGCGCAACACTGCATCCATCATACATTGGAATGTCTGTGCGGCGCCCTTGAGGCCAAAAGGCATGCGCAAAAATTCGAAAAGCCCAAAGGGGGTTATTATTGCCGTTTTGGGTATGTCTTGAGCGCGGACTGGGACTTGGTGATAACCGCGCACCAAATCTATTTTGGAAAAGATGCGCGCCCCCGCCAAATGTGCCGAAAAATCCTGGATGTGCGAAATCGGGTAGCGGTCGTGTGCTGAAGCATTATTTAACCTGCGGAAATCACCGCAAGGCCGCCACGAGCCGTCAGCCTTAGGAACCATGTGCAGCGGTGAAGACCAAGGGCTGTTAGAGCGCCTAATGATGCCCAGTTTTTCCAAGTTGGCGAATTCCTCACGCGCGATGGCCAGTTTAGCTGGGTCCAAACGCCAAGCTTTTGCAAAAACAGGGGGGCCAGAGGTAGTTATAAAGTGCTCGACCCCGTGTTTGGCTACTGACGCTGAAAATGTTGGGACCGTGAGGGCTGGGAACTGATTGAGTAGTGCATGAAACTTACCACCCGCAGCTGTGACAATGGGATGTGCAGAAGGCGGGGCCACCAGAGCTGTACAGGAGATAGAGTGGAAAGACAGTGCATTTACCATACGTCTATTAGTAAGATCAACTAATAAACCATTTGAGCACAAAAAATCAGCACTTAGCATGTTATTGCTAACTGCAGCAACGACGAAAGTCCACTCGAAGGTGCGACCATGGAAGGATAGGAGGAGCGTCTTCTCCCCATAGGTTTTGATTGTCGAGCCGTTTGCCACTAGCACCAGTGGTCCGCTGGAAGGCGCCAGCAGGTCCGCGTAGGAAGGCTTGACGAAACTCAGCTGGGAGCCTGTGTCCACCGGGAAATCCTTCCCTGAATTCGCGTCCGTCACAAAGAGCAGCTTGTTCTTTGCGCCAAGAGCAGCAGCTGCTACCGACTCTCGGTCTTGGCGTTTCCCTGGCGCTTGTATCGGCACGGTGGGATGCATCTGCGCGCCCTCTCGGCGAAACGTCGATGGTAAAAGCAGAGGGTGCCGTCCGCTCCGCTTCTCCTGGTCTCTGCCGCTGCTGACGTCAGTAGGTCCGGTGCTGCGGCCTCTGGTCTCCCCTCGTCTCGCGGGGATGCGTTCAGCTCCGCTGCCTCCGTCGTGGCTGCGTGTCGTCTATGGGCGTCGACGAGCCGCTGTGCTTCCTGGCCCAGCCCGTGGTAGTCACGGTTGCTGAGCAGCTGTGAGCTGGCCAGGGTGACTCTCACTGCTGGCGGTAGTGTTCTGAGGAAGAGGTGGGCGAAGATAAAATTGTTGTCGTCTTCGCCTCTCAGGTTCATCATCCTCGCCATCAGATCTGCCGGCCTGTCTGCTTCGCCTTCTGTTAGTGCCAGAAGCTTCTCTGCTCGCTCTCCCAGCGAGGGGGTGAAGGCACGAATGAGGGCGGCTTTCAGTGCACCATACTTGTCGTCCTGGGGCGGGTGGTTGGTCAGGCTCTCCACCCGCTGCACTGTGAGGCTGTCCAGCTTCGCGACGACATGGTAGAACCTCGTTGTGTCCGCTGAAATTCCCCGAAGGTGGAACTGCGCCTCCACAGTGATAAACCAGGAGCGCGGGTTATGTTGCCAGAAATCGGGCAGCTGTAGTGTGGTAGCTGCGTTAACCAGGTTGGCTCCTGAAGAGTCCGGTGTGGGAAGATCGTCGCCACCAGCTATAATTTGTCGTAGGTCACCAGTGTAGAGGATGCCTTTCACAGACGAGACTGAGTTTATTTCTCAGGATTGGTTTATTGAAGGGTTACATCCTCTAGCAATCACAGAATCTCGAAAAGACAGAACAATCATCCTTCACAGTTCTTATACTCTCTCCAAGTCACACATCCCCAACCTATAGTCCTTTAGCAAACATACAGCCCCTGAGACTCCTTGGCGTCCCCATTGTCTGTTAACCTTCTAGCCTCCGGGGCTCCTACTGGGACATTCTCTCCAACTTCCCGTCTCCTGCAAGACCAACTTCACACCTCCCGTAGGTCCCTGCAGGATCAGGTCCTCTTTGTCCATTAAGACGTGAAGCCTCCAAAATATGCACCGTCATGCCTACTAGGTATACGTGGGAAATATGGATACAATATATGCGCCCTAAATATGCGCCATACCTTATTTCATTGTTTATGGGAATGTAGAAAAATTAGAATGTTTTGGGAAGAGGTGAGGGTAACAATTGAAAAAATAATTTCAAAACAAATCATATTGGGACTTCCGGTCTGGACGCCATGGCGACTGCAGCTTAACACTGAAGCTCTCAGACCCAATCCAAGATAACACCTTGAAAATCAAACTTAACGGATTTTTGGAGGAGTGAAAATCAAAAGACAAAATCATCATGTCTAAAGGAAAACAGAAGAAACTGAAATTCTCCAGGCCAGGACATGTATCGGCCGGAGAATCTGAACTGGAAGCTCTCCGTTCAGAAGACGAGGAACTGGTGGTAGCTAACAAAAAGGTTAGCCTGAAATCGCTATTTGAAGAGCTACGACGATTTCGCCGAGAGGTTACGGCCGAATTTCGGGAATTCAGAGAAGAATTGAAAAGGACAAACAGCAGAGTGGACCAGGCCGAGAACCGAATCTTGGAAGCAGAGGAACGAATAAAAGTGCTCGAAGATTCTGTGCTGGACCTACGCAAAAGACAAGCATCTATAGAGGCTAAGCTAGCCAACCAAGAAGGAAGACAGAGAAGAGACAATATAAGAATTCATGGTCTGATAGAAGGAGCCGAAAACGGTTTTAACTCAATGGCAGAATGCGTGGAATCTTTACTAAGAGAGAAATTGGATATTCCACAAACCACCGACTTAAACATAGAAAAGGCACATCGTTCATTAGCCGCTAGGCCAGCGGCGGAAGCGCCCCCACGTTTGGTGTTGGTAAGATTTTCCAATTTCAAAATAAAACAAGAGGTTGTCAGACTGGCTTGGCAGAAAAAAGGATTTATGCACCAGGAGAGAAAAGTCTTCGTGGAACACGATTACGCCCCGGAGGTCCTTAAAAAGCGCAGGGAATACAACGACGCGAAAAAGGTGTTAAGAGAGAAGAAACTGCGCTTTCAGACGCCATTTCCTGCGAAGTTAAGGGTCTTCTACGGCGAAGAAACATGTCTCTATAATTCGGCGGAAGAAGCAACAGCTGACATGGCGAGAAGAGGGCTCCCGGTAACGGTATTTAAACCCGCAGCAGACCCGAGTGAGAAGATCAAAACGCAAACATGGACAACACAAAGACCTTCAAAATCCACGGGCCAGCAGCGGGAAACCCGGCGCCAGAGTGTCGCGGATAAACTGTCCGTTTTCAGGTTGGAATAGCGACCTTTTTTTTTTTTTCTTGAATCAATCTGCACATCCAACCCCCCTCATACAAGGTAACAAACATTAAAGGAGATGCGTATTCAGCATGTGGTAAAACATTTCATGGAACAGTCATAATATTTGAAACAAATAAGTCTTTGTAATAAAAAAAAAAAAAAAAAAACTTGTTAAAATAGAAATGTGACAATAATCCACATGTTCTCCTCACACTAACAAATACTGTTTTTGCGTGAATGTTTGATGTGATGGGGGTGGGAGGGTGCACACAATTTCACAGGGTATAGGCATAAAAGGAAAAAAAAAATCATTACAAGTTCGGATTGGGTTCTGAAACTCACGTTAAAAGCATGGGACAACTTACAGGGGTAAGAGAGGGCCCTCAACACGTAACAGAGTTTGAGGAATTCCCCTCAGAGCCTTCACTCCATCAAGGCTCTTACAGGGTCTTTAAAAAGACCTCAGCTCAGGAAGTTCTTTTGACAGCTTTTTGTTTTAAAGTTTTATACACTATGTTCTAAATGTTTTTCTTGTTTTTAATGTTCTTTCAGTTTCTGAGTAGCACAAAAGAGGGCCACCACACAGTTATACTAAACAAAACAACACAATGGAGAAACAGGGTGTAACCAAAATAATTTCATATAATGTAAAAGGAATCCTGAATCCAGTTAAAAGATCCAAGATTCTAGGCAAAATGAAAAAAGACAAAGCAGGAATAATATTTTTACAAGAAACCCACCTAACAGACGTGGAACACAATAAACTCAGTAGACAAGGGTTTAAAATGATCTCTTCATCTTCATATAAGTCAGGGAGGAGGAGGGGAGTAGCGACATTGATATCAACCAAAATTACATTTGAAAAAAAATCAGAACACAAAGATAAACAAGGGAGATACAGTTTGGTAACTGGGCGGCTAGAGGGAGAAGATATCACCCTGCTGAATGTGTATGCTCCCCCAGGGGCTAACTGGAAATTTTATAAAAATGTATTTGACCTAATGATAACTAAAGCTCAAGGTTTAGTGATATGTGGTGGGGACTTCAATCTTAGACTGAATCCATACTGGGATGCTTCTGGTAATTCTCCACATCAAAATAACACCCAAAGCAGGAAGACTCGGATGCTACTAAAAGAAATGGGAATCTGCGATGTATGGAGGGAACTCAACCCCAGTGTAAAAGACTATACATTTTACTCAACTCCACATTCATCTTACTCAAGGATTGACTATTTTTTTATGTTTAATAGAGACATTGGAAGAGTAGAAACATGTAAAATAGGACTGATGGATCTCTCTGACCACAGTCCGATCTACATGGACTTAAATATCCAAAAATACACAAATAATACATTTTCTTGGAGGTTAAATTCAAATGTCCTGAAAGGACCATTGAAAGATGAATTGGAATCAGATATTCTCAGATATTTGGAAGAAAACGATAATGGAGAAGTATCCCCTTTAATACTGTGGGATGCATGCAAAGCTGAAATAAGAGTAAAGATTATTGCAAAACTGGCAACCCAAAAGAAACTAAGACAAGAAAAACTATCCACATTAGAGTCAGAACTTAGGAACCTTGAAAAAGAACACAAAGGCAACACTCATTCTACTGACTCGCTCAAGATTAAGGAAATTAAAAACCAAATAAATGAGATCTACACAATAGAAATCCAGAAGAAACTTACATTTTTGAAACAAAAATACTATGAAGCAGGCAGTAAATCGGCAAAATTGCTAGCCTATAAATTGAGGAAACATCAAACAGAAAGAGCAATCTACAAAATCAGAGACCCAGTATCAAAGGAAATAAAATTCAGAATTCAGGATATTCTTAAAAGCTTCGAGAATTACTATAAGAACTTATACTCCCACAAAAAACATAAAAACGCATCCGAGGCATTCCTAAACACATTAAACCTTCCCCAACTTACGGAGTCACAAAATAAAACACTACTGTCAGAAATACATCCTAAAGAATTGGAAAAAGCAATTATGAAACTTAAAGCTAACAAATCCCCAGGAGCTGATGGCTATACAGCAGAGTGGTACAAAACCTTTAAACAGCAACTATCTCCTCTCCTCCTGAAAACATTTAATTATGTCCTCCACACAGGGGAAATCCCCCCCTCCTGGAGAGAAGGGGTCATTGCAGTTATACCTAAACCTGAAAAGGATAAACTAGAGTGCTCCAACTACAGACCAATCAGTGTACTAAATCAGGACTATAAGCTTTTTACCACTATCCTTGCCAAAAGGTTAGAAAATATACTGACAGACCTAATTCATTTAGACCAAACAGGTTTTATAAGACAAAGACAGACACAAGACAACATTCGATGCACTTTACACATAATTCATCATATAAAAAAATATAACTTAAATGCAGTCATATTGGGATTAGATGCTGAAAAAGCATTCGATTCGGTTGACTGGTCTTTTCTATATAGAATCTTATCCAGTTTCAATTTTCATAACAACTTCAGTAGAACTATACAGGCATTATATAAAAAACCAACAGCTAAAATAAGGATTAACGGTAATTTATCATCATCTTTTGAACTGGAAAGAGGATGTCGTCAGGGCTGCCCCCTGTCTCCACTGCTCTTTGCAATCTTCATAGAACCTCTGAGCCAATGGATAAGACAAAATCAAAAAATTCAAGGTATTACACTTGGTCAGAAGGAACATAAAATAGCACTCTTTGCTGATGACATTTTAATATACCTAGGGCAGCCGGACACTTCTTTACCAGAACTAACCTCAGTTTTTTCAGAGTATGGAGATTTATCGGGGTACAAATTAAACATGCATAAAACCCAAATTTTAACATTCAACTATGACCCAAATCATTATTCACTAAGCAAACTCAAAACTAACTGGGAGTCGGAATCTATGAAATATCTGGGGGTCAATATCCCGAAACAACTCAACAAAATTATATCACTAAACTATGATCCACTGGTGACAAAAATAAAATCTGACCTAGCAAGATGGAATATGATACCATTCTTGGGTACTGCACAAAGAATTGAAGCAGTCAAAATGAATATACTTCCACGTCTTCTATACCTTTTCCAAACAATACCGGTAGAACCTCCCAAAAAAACATGGCAGGAGCTGGACAGAAGGATCTCAAGATTCATATGGCAGGGCAAGAGACCTAGAATCAGATATAGAACCCTACAGCTAAACAAAGACAAAGGTGGGCTCGCGCTGCCAAATATCAGGGACTACTTTAAAGCCGCACAAATTAAAACTTTAGTAGAGATATGTAACCCAGTCTACACTGCACAATGGAAGGAGATCGAATGCCAAATAACAAGTGACATCCCCCTACAGGCGATAATAGGGAACAATGCCTTACCTAAGCTTTTGAATAACACTAACCCGTGGATAGAGACCCCGCTAAAAATTTGGTTTAAGATAGTCAGAGAGAATCAAACTAAAGAGCCCTATCGACTTCTGCAATGGATTGCCTATGATCAAGACTTTACTCCTAATAAAACAGACACCAGATTTAAAAAGTGGAAGGAGAAAGGGCTAATAAAATATTACGATTTTTTTAAAGGGCAAATCTTAAGAAGTTTTGAAGATTTGAAAAAACAAGGCCTAATAAATCAAGACCTTTACAGGTTCTTCCAGCTTAGACACCACATAAACAATATACTTAAAAAGGAGGATTTGGAAAGGGCCCAGTCAGGTGTTCTGAAGGTCTTCTTAATGGCATATAAAGGGATCCCAGGGATCAGATACATTTCTAAAATATACCAAGGTCTTCAAGACTTAAAAGGAGACAACACATCTTATATAAAAGAGAGATGGGAAAAAGAGGGGAATTTCACTTTACAACTGGAAATATGGGAAAAGCTAAATAGACAGCAATGGAAAAGTACCTCATCCCTGCAGTGGAGAGAATTTGGATGGAAAAACTTGGTAAGATTTTTCAGAACACCTGCACAAAACAAATTTACCCATAAGGGGTTGAACTGTTGGCGCTTGTGTGGTGAAAAGACTGCAAATAATTTTCATGTGTTTTGGTCATGCCCAGTTATCCACCAATATTGGACCAATGTACAGACAATATTGGGGAAAATATTCAAAATAACAGTTCCCTTTTCTTTTGTAACTTTGTATTTGGGTTTATTACCGGACTCACTGGAAAGACGAGGAGAAAAATACTTATTCAATGTTTTAATATTGGCAAGCAAAAAAGCTCTAACTAAAAAATGGATGTTGAAGGACTGTCCTACACCTGAAGGTTGGATTAACGTGATCCAAGACATTTACTCGATGGAAAAGTTGACATTCGCACTGAGACAGGACATGGATGGGTTCTTGAACTTTTGGCAACCCTGGATCGCATATGTGTCTTCCATTAGATCTAATCTTTGACAAATACCATTTCAATAATGGTTCCGCTCTTTGTTCCAACGCTACTCAGATGCTCTTTTACCTTTATTTACTTACTTTTTCTTTTTGTTTGTTTTTTGCTGGTTTGTTTTTTTTTTGTTTTGTTTTTTGTTTTGTTTTTTCCTCTTTAATTTCACTTTTTCTTTCACTTTAAAAAAAAAAAGGGGTGTTGTAAGAATTATTCTTCCAATGTTGTCAGATATCAGAAAATAAGGGAACATGTGATGAAAATGTAAACAATGCATTGCTGTAACGACCTGTATACCCTTTACAAAAACTTAAATAAAAAAAAAACAAAAAAAAAAAAACAAATCATATTGAATCCTAAACTGTTTTTGTTGGGTCTTTATCTAGAAAAGCATAACTTTAACAAGAGTGAGAGAGCATTCATAGACCTCAGTTTGCTTAACACCAAAAAATGTATTGCACTATTGTGGAAAAAGACTCATAGACCAGATGTGACTCAGTGGTTAAGACAGATGTTAACAAACCTTCCACTAGAAAGAATAACATACACACTGAAATCAAAAGAAATTGTGTTTGAGAATATATGGAGACCTTTCATTGATTATGTAAAGAATTTAAACATAACTTTTGAAGAAGAAGGTGAATGATGTGTGTGGACCTTGTAAATTCCAAATTGGTGAATGTATAGTATGTATTAGGGATGGGCATTCGGTGAAATTTTCTTCACCGATCGTCGGGAGAATTAATGATTAATAATCGGTTAATCATTAACATTTTTAGGTACGTAACAAGGCAGGTAGACTACATTAGAACATCAGGAATCAGCACGGAGAGCCCTCTCTCTGTTCTCGTGTTGGCTCGGCTCGGGAATCTCGCAAGCTGATTGGCCGAGACGTTTCACCCCGCAAGCTGATTGGCCGAGACGTTTTACCCAGCTTCTGTCCCTGCCGAGCGGCCACCCAACAAACGAAGACCGCATTCATTGCTCTATCGCTCGTGTTACTTAGTCTAGCCGCGCAGAACTTTTTGCTGTTCTCTTGTGCCATTTTGTGCGAAATAGTCTTCCCGTCGAGCCACTATGCCGCCTCCTGCAGCTTCCCTCGACGTGTGTACACCGAATCTTCATGACCTTCTCAATAAAGTTTCTGAAAAAAAAAAAGAATCTTCACGACCGCCATTACTCAGCGCGCAACCACTGTTGGCGGTTTCTTCGCGTAATAAGGGTGTTCCATGGACCCTGTCGATGAGGTATATTTGTATGCTGCATTGCAGTGATTGCAGTACACCTGGTCATTTTTTAAATTGAAATGGTCCCACGCAACACTTCGCCGTAACCGCTTCATGATTTGGCGATTGCCCTACGGAAGCCCGCATGTATCAACTGAGGCACGCCAGGGTACGGCGATGGTGTAATGTTGCCCCCTGGTGCCCAAATTTTGCCATTGCATTGTTTGAGGACGGCCGTGCACTAGGCCTAATAACCTCGGATTGTTTAAAAAAAAAAAAAAAAAAACGGTTTGTCGACGAAAATGAACTTCCTCGGTGAAATTCTTAATGATCAATTATCGGTTAATCGGTAAATTATGCCCATCCCTAGTATGTATACTTACGTAATGGAATGCCTAGACTAAACACAGGAGCATTGTTGAAGACCTGCCTTCGTTAGTGGTTGTTGGTGTTTTTTGTATTTTTTTTTTTTTAAATTATTTTAGTGTTAGTGTTTGATTGTGTTTTGTTTGTAAAAAGGTTCAATAAAAATATTGTGGGAAAAAAAAAGTTAATAATAATACCACCATGATTGTGGAGCAGAATGCCCAGATCAATTGCATATCATATGCAGACACATGCACGGTTTGACTAAACGACAACTGTCGCCAAACTGGACACAAAAACACTCAAATAACAAAATAAATAATTTTCATTTAAATGTTTACTGACAAATGGGCAACACTGATGTAACAGCTGCAGCCAAACAGGTCATTCTGCTGTGTATAATAATGTTGGGTGTTTTGTACTTATATTGCTAAAACATAAAAGGATGCACTAGAATGGGTGTCAAATATTTGTAAACATGTCCTGTTATAGTGCTGCATGAGTTTATTGACAATACGATATAAACTAAAACAATGAAAGCACCAAGGAGCTGTGCCTTGGTGCCTGTGGCATGGTAGCATGGCCGGCTGTAAAAAAAGTGGCACCCCGACCTCTACTGGACTGGGATAGTTATTGCAATACCTTTTTTCGCTGCGGCATTGACATAAATGCTGAGTTAAATTTGTGTTTATTTCAAAAACAAAGTGTTATTTTGAAATTCTGCAAATCAAAAGATGACAAAATATGGTGATACAATGATACAAGTCTTTACTTCCACTTAACTCTGAGTGTGTCTGTCGCTGAATTGCGACATACCCCCAAGTGGTCAAGAGTGGTAAATATTTTTTGTTAATAAACTAGTTCAGATTTCCAAGGCTATAACTTGAAAGTGGTAAGAGATAATGGCTTACTGTCAATTAGAAAGATTTAAAATATGATCCAAAGTTTCAGATAGGAATAAATTTACGCATCTAATTTGCATAATGTCACGGCACCTCTTTAAATTCCATAACTCAGTCAAAACTGGACTTTGGATGTATTTACACAAAGAATGGCTCAGTTTTTGACACCGTTTTTTGTACAGAGGTACCTCATCATCTTATTTTCAAAGTACATGAACAAGAAATAAGTACAATTTAAAAAAAAACAAATTCTTCACTTACTGTTGACAAAGGGGGGTTGGCTGGCTGGCGTGGTCGCTGCGTTTTCACCCATCGTGGTTGTTATTTTGCGTTGTCAGTCATTTACGCTCTCTACCACATCTACAAAGTCTTATGATTATCCCGCATAAATTTTGCTTGTATCCTGCCGCTATTTTCTGTGTACAAAGCTGTCTAAGTGACGGTGACGATGACCAATTGCAGCCATATTAGCTTTCTGGGATAAAATGCTAAAAACAGGAAAAGGAAATGAGGAGTTCTTCTTCTTTGGTGTATTACGTGTCATCCACTGAGTCCTCCAACAGATGTCTGCCACCTTCTGAAACTGGCAGATCAGTACAAATCCTCAATGGAGCCGATCATATCAGATTGAGATGACAGGCACAGCGCCGTGTTCTGCCACTAGGGGCATGCAAAATCTCACACTCAAAAGGCTAATTCTGACCGGACAAGCTGAAACAGAGAGGCAGACAGACAGATGGACAGATATGCATGCCTCCTTTTCACCGAGGCATAATTATGATGGTGACTGAACAACTGCTATTCCCCAAAGTGCAAGATGCAACACTTATGAATATTAGTCATGAAAGATCAGACAAATAAGTGATCTGACAAAAAATAAACAAGGGTTCCAAAACAGTGCTGATATTGGATGTCCCATTCACTTTTAATAAATCTGTAATTAATATTCACACAATCAGAAAAATCTTAGTGTTCAGTCCCTTTTGTATTTGTCAAAGTCTAACATGTGATTGCCTACATATAGGCTACACCTCTGTATTCCACTTTCAAACCCAGCCTACATTTGGGCCTGGATAGCCTGACTGGGATCCCTGTTTCAGACAGGAATACTTGCTTCCTACGGGCCTACACTAGCACTGTCCTTGATTTAAGAGATTTGTTCTTACTACGATTTCATTCTTTAGCAGTGTAAGCAAAACGAGCTGCACGGTTTTGAATATTTTCCAGCTGTTGTCGATGTTTTCTTGTTGTTTTTTGGTCCCACACTGTGCAAACGGATTCAAGTTGTGGTCGCGCCAAACTAGTTTCTGCTACAAAGATTTAATGAGTTTTGGTGGTGTGTGGATATTCCTCCGATCCATTTATGAGCGTTTTAATTCACAACATGAAACTAACAGAGCTGCTCGACCAACATTATTATTATCATTATTAATACACACCTTCTCCATCCATTTTCAGTCAGCCGCCGTCACCGTAGAGCCGCTAATGCTACGGCCGTATTTAACTACTTCCGCTTGGTGTCACCCTATTAAAGCTCCGAGTTCAGAAGTGGAAACAGGTTTGCGTCTATTCTGTTCCTCTTGTAGTCTTTTTCAATCAACTGTATAATGATAATTCATTTAAGGGTGAGTTTATTGCCCATCTTGGTAATTGCCTCAGAAAATGATACAAGAGAATGCAAATCCAAAAATTAGAGAAATGTTTCATTGTCATTTTCACGTAGAACAAGAAAAGAAAACCTCAGCAGTTATCAAAAAGGAAAAACCGAACCCACCAACCATCATCACCAGGGTGACACAAGTTCTTAGATGGACAGTAATGAGCACCAAGATAACACAAAGCTACAGCACAAAGTCCAGCCTCAAAGGATCCATGTGATCCAGAACAGGTCATCTTACCTCCATGAGGCTGTAATAAAAGATAAGCCTTTATTCGTCCCACAATGGGGAAATTCCAGGATTGCAACAGCACAGGGATAGCAACACTCAGAGCAACAATAAATCAGATAGTAAGATAAGAATTGGATAGCCAAAGCAGTAAATAAATATACATATTGTAACGTGCTGCTCGACATGGCGACGTCCCACCGGGAGATTCGAACTCACGCCTCCCGCTCCGGAGTCCCGCACCCTACCTGTGTCGCCAATAGGGTCAACCCACTTGGCAAGCCAAGTAGGGTGCTCATATTGAGTTCGCTACACTACTCCCCTCTGGTTCTCGACATCGTCCCGATGTCAGCGCCCCATTACTGCTTTGGACAGGAGATCCCACTTCTGACACCAGTGTAACGTGCTGCTCGACATGGCGACGTCCCACCGGGAGATTCGAACTCACGCCTCCCGCTCCGGAGTCCCGCACCCTACCTGTGTCGCCAATAGGGTCAACCCACTTCTGACACCAGTGTAACGTGCTGCTCGACATGGCGACGTCCCACCGGGAGATTCGAACTCACGCCTCCCGCTCCGGAGTCCCGCACCCTACCTGTGTCGCCAATAGGGTCAACCCACTTGGCAAGCCAAGTAGGGTGCTCATATTGAGTTCGCTACACTACTCCCCTCTGGTTCTCGACATCGTCCCAATGTCAGCGCCCCATTACTGCTTTGGACAGGAGATCCCACTTCTGACACCAGTGTGACGTTTGCAAGGGTTCACACAAAAAGACAATGGAGCAGATGGCTGTGATCAACCAGATTTATTTTCACACACCCCGACCCCCAACCTGCTTCTGTGCTACAGAGTGGAGTGGAGGTCATTCTCCCAGACCTCCGTTTACATCATGGTTACACACACATGATACATCTTGCCCTAATCCTGCTAAACACTGCTGGGTCATTATAATGCAGTTATAATGACACAGCAGTATAACTCAGAAGTAACACATTTAACACACACAGTAACGTTTCAAACTGGCAAAGCATGCTGGGAAATCCCTGGCTCCCTTAAAATGGCCCCGACGTTACACTGCCCCCCCCTGGACTGGTTTCTGCCCCAGAAAATTCAAAGTCCACTTTCAGAAATCCAACGCGAGTCAGCCCGGTGCCAGGGCGGCATGCACGGGCCATCTGAGTCTCGGTCAGAGCATCTGGTTGGGGTAGGGTTCCGGTTTGGCCATCAGCGGGCGGATGGACACATCTGACAGCCTCTGTAGGACCACGCACAGTCCCTTCCCTGGCAGCGGGAGTCCCAGGCCCGCTCCGGCCGACTCCCACCGCTGCCAGTTCTCCCAGGCGGCCGCTGGCCCGCATCCATGCGTCCAGCCTTTGCCGCGCCTGGAAAGTGGCCGCATCTTCGTCTTGCTCGCTCCGCTGCGTCGCTCCTGCGCCTCTGTGACGTCATCTGCCGGGGGAAGCATCTGCAGGAGGCGGCTTTTTCCCCGTCCATGCCACCTCGCTCTAATTTAGCGTCGGCGAGGGGCCAGTTTGTCGTGCGCTGTGTGCGGGGCAGTACCATGCCATGTACCCTGGCTCTGTAACGTGCTGCTCGACATGGCGACGTCCCACCGGGAGATTCGAACTAACGCCTCCCGCTCCGGAGTCCCGCACCCTACCTGTGTCGCCAATAGGGTCAACCCACTTGGCAAGCCAAGTAGGGTGCTCATATTGAGTTCGCTACACTACTCCCCTCTGGTTCTCGACATCGTCCCGATGTCAGCGCCCCATTACTGCTTTGGACAGGAGATCCCACTTCTGACACCAGTGTGACGTTTGCAAGGGTTCACACAAAAAGACAATGGAGCAGATGGCTGTGATCAACCAGATTTATTTTCACACACCCCGACCCCCAACCTGCTTCTGTGCTACAGAGTGGAGTGGAGGTCATTCTCCCAGACCTCCGTTTCAATCATGGTTACACACACATGATACATCTTGCCCTAATCCTGCTAAACACTGCTGGGTCATTATAATGCAGTTATAATGACACAGCAGTATAACTCAGAAGTAACACATTTAACACACACAGTAACGTTTCAAACTGGCAAAGCATGCTGGGAAATCCCTGGCTCCCTTAAAATGGCCCCGACGTTACAATATGTACACAGTTACAGTATCTCAAAAAAGTGAGTACACCCTTCACATTTTTGTAAATATTTTATTATATCTTTTCATGGGACAACACTGAAGATATGACACTTTGATATAATGTAGTCAGTGTACAGCTTGTATAACAGTGTAAATTTGCTGTCCCCTCAAAATAACGCAACACACAGCCATTAATGTCTAAACCGCTGGCAACAAAAGTAAGTACACCCTTAGTGAAAATGTCCAAATTGTGCCCAATTAGCCACTTTCCCTCCCTGGTGTCATGTGACTCTTTAGTGTTTCAAGGTCTCAGGTGTGAATGGGAGCAGGTGTGTTAAATTTGGTGTTATCGCTCTCACAATCTCTCACACTGGTCACTGGAAGTTCAACATGGCACCTCATGGCAAAGAACCCTCTGAGGATCTGAAAAAAAGAATTGTTGCTCTACATAAAGATGGCCTAGGCTATAAGAAGATTGCTAACACCCTGAAACTGAGCTGCAGCACAGTGGCCAAGACCATACATCCCTCCCTCATCAAAAAGGCCCAGCAGAGGATGTTCTTTCTGCGGCAGCTGAGGAAGCTCAAGCTACCCACCAAGATGTTAGTGCAGTTCTACACGGCCATCATCGAGTCCATCCTCACCTCCTCCATAACTGTGTGGTATGCAGGAGCCACTGCCAGGGACAGACTAAGGCTGCAGCGCGTCGTGCGCACTGCTGAGAAGGTGATCGGCTGCAAGCTCCCATCTCTCCAGGACCTGTACATCTCCAGGACCCGGAGGCGTGCTGGCCGGATCATAGCCGATCCTTCACACCCTGGTCACGTACTGTTTGCCCCCCTCCCCTCAGGTAGAAGACTTCGGTCCATTCAGACTAAAACCTCCCGGCACATGAACAGCTTCTTCCCCTCTGCCATCAGACTGCTGAACATTAAGTGACTTATTGACTCTCGTGCACTATATACAGCAGCTCAACCAGACTCATGTCATTCATCACTGTTTTTTCTGTTGCATTATCGACTGCACTGTGGTACCCCATATTATCTGCTACTTGCTAATTTATTTAAAACTGCCTTGACTAGTATTACTCATTATTATTATTATTATTATTACTTATTATTCTACACTTATTGCATGTTTTTAGTCCTTTAGTTTTTTAGTTTATCTCTTTATCTCATCATGTTTTTAATGTTGCAGCATGGCACCGAGACAAATTCCTAGTTTATGTACTATATGAACAATGGCAATAAATCTGATTCTGATTCTGATTCTGATACAGTGGTTTAACAGAACAGGTTCCACTCAAAAGAGGCCTCACCATGGTCGACCAAAGAAGTTGAGTGCACGTGCTCAGCACCATATCCAGAGGTTGTCTTTTGAAAATAGACATATGAGTACTGCCAGCATTGCTGCAGAGGTTAAGGGGGTGGGGGGTCAGCCTGTTACGTGCCCAGAACATACGCCGCATGCTGCATCAAATTGGTCTGTATGGCTGTCGTCCCAGAAGAAAGCCCCTTTCAAAGATGATGCACAAGAAAGCCCGCAAACAGTTTGCTAAGACAAGCGGACTAAGGACATGGATTACTGGAACAATGTCCTGGGGTCTGATGGCACCAAGATTAACTTATTTGATTCAGATGGTGTCAAGCGTGTGTGGCGGAAACCAGGTGAAGAGTACAAAGACAAGTGTGTCTTGCCTACAGTCAAGTATGGTGGTGGGAGTGTCATGGTTTGGGGCTGCATGAGTGTTGCCGGCACTGGGGAGCTACAGTTCATTGAGGGAACCATGAATGCCAACATGTACTGTGACATACTGAAGTAGAGCATGATCCCCTCCTTTTGGAAACTGGGCCACAGGGCAGTATTCCAACATGATAACCACCCCAAACACACCTCCAGGACGACCACTGTCTTGCTAAAGAAACTGAGGGTAAAGGTGATAGACTGGCCAAGCATGTCTCCAGACCTAAGCCCAATTAAGCATCTGTGGGGCATCCTCAAACGGAAGGTGGAGGAGCGCAAGGTCTCTAACACCATGATGTCATCATGGAAGAGTGGAAGAGGATTCCAGTGGCAACCTGTGAAGCTCTAGTGAACTCCATGCCCAAGAGAGTTAAGGCAGTGCTGGAAAATAATGGTGGCCACACAACATATTGACACTTTGGGCATAATTTGGCCATTTTCACTTAGGGGTGTACTCACTTTTGTTGCCAGCAGTTTAGACATTAATGGCTGTGTGTTGCGTTATTTTGAGGGGACAACACATTTACACTGTTATACAAGCTGTACACTGACTACATTATATCAAAGTGTCATATCTTCAGTGTTTTTGTTCCACGAAAAGATTTAATAAAATATTTACAAAAATGTGAGGGGCGTACTCACTTTTGTGAGATACTGTATATACACAGTGCAGGAGAATTGCAGCTAGAAGGTATCAACAGCATTACAGTTAGTTAAATTACCTGGCAACCTATAAATATAGACCCAGACAGTATATTTCACATTTGGATGAATAGTATTGTTGCCACCCTCAATAACAATTGTAATTGTCTTAGTTGTGAATTGGAGGGGACAATCTCTATTGTGCAAAGTTGTGACGTTTAATACAGCCTCAATGAGCAGCATCGGTTAGACTATAAAGTCTGTCAGCTGTAGGTAGGAAGAATCTGCGGAACCTCTCCTTCGAGCACCTAGGATGACACAGCTTACTGCTAAATGAACTCCTCAGTGTGTGTGTCCCGCATGGGGTGGGACTCGGACTCCAGCAGAGATGACAGCTTAGCCACCATCTGCCTTTCTCCTATCTCCTCCACTGGGTCAAGGCATCGCCCCAGAACAGAGCTGGCTCTTTCGATCAGCCTGTTCAGTCTCTTCCTGTCGGCTGCTGTGATGCTGCTACCCCAGCAGACCACTCTGATGCCACCACAGAATCATAGAAGGTCTTTTAAGAGTGCCCCTCGCACTTCAAAAGACCTGAGTCTCCTCAGGAGGAACAGCCTGCACTGCCCCTTCTTGTAGAGTGCGTTGGTGTTGTGTGACCAGTCCAAAACAGAGTATTTACTCTTCAAAGACTCAAATGAGTCCACCAGTCCTCTTTTACAAAGTTTAGTGAGCAGGAGCAAACCATTTTCCTGTCAAAACTGAGAGGTGACCAGGACTGTATTTTCATGAAAACAAATATTTTTAGATTAAAAACATTTAAAAAAAATGTTTAGAAAGGTTCAGAATTAAAATCTTTGTATTAAAAAAAAAAAATCTATATGTTGATGGAAAAAAAATTCACTAATTTTTACGGGTCCTAAATAATCATAATATTTACATTTGAGCAGCTAGATGACAGCCTCCAGTGTCGGGTAACGTAGATACAGTGGTGTGAAAAATTGTTTGCCGCCTTCCTGATTTCTCATTTTTTTGTATGTTTGTCACACTTAAATGTTTCAAATCATCAAACAAATTTAAATATCAGACAAAGATAACACAAGTAAACACAAAATACTCTTTATAAATGAAGGTGTTTTGTTATTAAGGGGGGGGGGAACCCAAACCTATATGGCCCTGTGTGAAAAAGTGATTGCTCCTTAAACCTAATAACTGGTTGGGCCACCCTTAGCAGCAACAACTGCAATCAAGCATTTGCGATAACTGGCAAGGAGTCTTTTACAGCGCTGTGGAGGAATTTTGGCCCACTCATCTTTGCAGAATTGTTGTAATTCAGCCACATTGGAGGGCTTTTGAGCATGAACTGCCTTTTTAAGCTCATGCCACAGCATCTCAATCGGATTCAGGTCAGGACTTTGACTAGACCACTCCATAGTCTTCATTTTGTTTTTCTTAAGCCATTCAGAGGTGGACTTGCTGGTGTGTTTTGGATCATTGTCCTGCTATAGAACTGAAGTGCACTTCAGCTTGAGGTCACGAACAGATGGCCGGACATTCTCCTTCAGGATTTTTTGGTAGACAGCAGAATTCATGGTTCCATTTACCACAGCAAGTCTTCCAGGTCCTGAAGCAGCAAAACGGCCCCAGACCATAACAATACCACCACCATATTTTACTGTTGGTATGATGTTCCTTTTCTGAAATGCTGTGTTACTTTTACGCTGGATGAAATGGGACACACACCTTCCAAAAGTTCAACTTTTGTCTCATCAGGCCACAGAGTATTTTCCCAAAAGTCTTGGGGATCATCAAGATGTTTTCTGGCAAAACTGAGACGAACCTTTATGTTCTTTTTGCTCAGCAGTGGTTTTTATCTTGAAACTCTGCCATGCAGGCCATTTTTGTCCAGTCTCTTTCTTATGGTGGAGTCAAGAACACTGACCTTAACTGAGGCAAGTGAGGCCTGCAGTTCTTTGGATGTTGTTGTGTTGGGGTTTTTTTTGTGACCTCTTGGATGAGTTGTCGCTGCGCTCTTGGGGTAATTTTGGTTGGCCAACCACTCCTGGGAAGGTTCACCACTGTTCCATGTTTTTGCCATTTGTGGATGATGGCTCTCACTGTGGTTTGCTGGAGTCCCAAAGCTTTATAAATGACTTTATTGAAGCGGATGATAAAATAAAGGCAGTGATGGAGTTTTAAGTTGGTTTATTGAATCATACCGCCTTCATTGGAACACCTCCCCAGCCCTCGTGCTGCGGGCTGAGGTGATGTCCTCAGGCTCTCAGGCAAAGAGACACGGTGTATGTCCGCAGCAGTTACAGGAATCAGAACGGAATATTGAGAGACAGAATTACAGAATGGTACAGCATTTATACCCAACTCAGACAATACATCAAAGACCTTCACAGCAGTCAATCTGGCATTTGCATATCAGAGGTACAGACAGGATGCATGAACACAATGCATGGATGACACTTTAACCTCACAGCTGTAAACGCAGAATGCAGCGGAAAAAACCCAGGAGTAACGAGCTGACTGTCTCTGTGTGTTGTGGGGGGCTGAATCAACCCGCTACACCGCTCCCCCCCAGAGGGCACGGCAGGGGGCCGAGACCTCGATGTTGCAGTTTGGGCAGCGAGCAGGGAAAAGCTCTGTGCAGGTGGAGGGGGAGGGGGAAGGGGGGTAGTAAGTGCTGACCGGGTGCGGTGAAATCGTTAGGGCCGCGCCAAAAATTGTTTGCTGCTCCGCGATGTCGAGGGGCTGTCCCGTTGAACTTGCGGAGATCACCAGAAGAAAATTAGTCTCTGACTCCTCTCGTGGCCATGAAGAAAAACAGGAGCGGCGAGGTTGCGTAAACAAAAGCAGAGGAACTTGGCGTGTTGACTTTAGGTGCGTGCGCAGTCCTAAAGCCCTTGGAAAAAGCAGACGGCTGAATCCTTTGTGCGCCGTGGCTGAAACCATGAGTGAATCCTGTGGGCACGCTGCGCGCGTGCTTGCTTCAGGTGAGCGCGCAGCCCTGAAGGTTCTGCGTGCAGCTGTGCAGGACGATGGCGGTCTCTGGAGCCATTCTTGTTCCGTGCGTGTTGCGCCGTCCTCGTCATCCCCGGTGCGTGTGCCGGGGCTCCTTGCGTGGGTGGGCCCGCTGGAGAGGAAACCAGGGTCGGAAACTTGGTGGAGATCGGCGCAGTTGGCGCCGAAAAACATCTATGATGAGCCGTGGCTGCAGATTAGTCATGGTGCGTTGGAGCGTTGAGGGGAGATAGACGATCTTTGTCCCTCAGGCTGTCCCGCATGGACGCCCCGATCTCGGCGAGGGTCGCGCCATGACGTTTACTGCCGTTTATACGGTCTTGGGCGATGTCCGGAGAGTAGCTCGCCTGCCGTGGGCTCTGCGTTGATGCCTCCCTGAAGCCGCAGGGAGGGCAGATCAGTCAGGCTGCTGCGTTCGCTCGTCGGCGGAGCATCACTGCCGGGTGCTGCGTTCGCCGGCAGCTCGTTTTCTTCAGCGTCGGGTCGCCAGCGTGGCTGTCCAGACCAGAAGGTTGCGTTTGCACAAAACGTGTGCGTTCTCGGGGTCACCAGTGAAGCGGATGATAAAATAAAGGCAGCGATGGAGTTTTAAGTTGGTTTATTGAATCATACCGCCTTCATTGGAACACCTCCCCAGCCCTCGTGCTGCGGGCTGAGGTGATGTCCTCAGGCTCTCAGGCAAAGAGACACGGTGTGTGTCCGCAGCAGTTACAGGAATCAGAATGGGATACTGAGAGACAGAATTACAGAATGGTACAGCATTTATACCCAACTCAGACAATACATCAAAGACCTTCACAGCAGTCAATCTGGCATTTGCATATCAGAGGTACAGACAGGATGCATGAACACAATGCATGGATGACACTTTAACCTCACAGCTGTAAACGCAGCATGCAGCGGAAAAAACCCAGGAGTAACGAGCTGACTGTCTCTGTGTGTTGTGGGGGTTGAATTCAACCCGCTACACCATAACCTTTTCTAGACTGACAGATCTCAATTACTTTGTTTCTCATTTGTTCCTGAATTTCTTTGGATCGCAGCACGATGTCTAGCTTTTGAGGATCTTTTGGCCTACTTCACTTTGTCAGGCAGGTCCTGTTTAAGTGATTTCTTGATTGAAAACAGGTGTGGCAGTAATCAGGCCTAGATGTGGCTACAGAAATTGAACTCAGCTTTCCAAAGATTTCATAAACCACAGTTAATTTATGTTTCAACGGGGGGGGGGGGGGGTGTCACTTTTTCACACAGGGCCATGCAGGTTTGGATTTTTTTACCCTTAATAATAAACACCTTCATTTAAAAACTGTAGTTTGTGTTTACTTGTGTTATCTTTGTCTAATATTTAAATTTGTTTGATGATCTGAAACATGGGCAGCACGGTGGCGCAGTGGTTAGCACAGTGGCAGCACAGCAAGAAGGTCATGGGATTGATTCCACCCTTGACCATCGTGGGTTCGATCCCACCCCCAGACCATCGGTGACCCTTCTGTGTGGAGTTTGCATGTTCTCCCCGTGTCTGCGTGGGTTTACTCCGGGCACTCTGGTTTCCTCCCACATGCCAAAAACATGCAAGTTAGGTTAATTGGCATCAAAACTGGGGATTCTAAATTGTCCTTAGGTGTGGATGTGAGAGTGAATGGTTGTCTGTCTCTCTGTGTTGGCCCTGCGATGGACTGGCGATCTGTCCAGGGTGTACCCTGCCTCTCGCCCAAAGATGCTGGGATAGGCTCCAGCCCCCCCCCGCCCCCCCGTGACCCGAAAGGATTAAGCAGTAGAAGATGGATGGATGGATGGATGGATCTGAAACATTTAAGTGTGGCAAACACAAAAAAATGAGAACTCAGAAAGGGTGCAAACACTTTTTCACACCACTGTATATCATACACTAGATAGGACATGGCTAACATTGTCATGGCAAATGGAGGTGCCGTATTCTGTAGGCAACTATAATAGCTGACACCACCGTCAGCATCGTGGTAACAGGATACACAAACATTTTTTTTTTTGTATTTATTGTAATCACAAAGCTAAGTTATGTTCTATGAAATGTCATGTTCTATCTAGTATTTACATATCTATGGCTGATAAAGATGTCACAGCCAATACCTCCCAATGATAACTATTTTTTTTGCAAAAATAAAAAAAACTCAAAATGCACTGTTCCACATTATTATGCACAACAGAGTTTCAAAACATTTTATTGGTTGGAAAGAACTGAAAATGGTCATTTGCTGAATTTGCAGAATTAGGAGGTCATATTTACTGAAACCAAAAGCTATTTCAATCAAAAACATCTTAACAGGTCAAGTTACATGCTCACACCGGACCCCCTTCTTTGAAATAACCTTCACAATTCTTGCATCCATTGAACTTGTGAGTTTTTGGAGAGTTTCTGCTTGATTTTCTTTGCGAGACGTCGGAATAGCCTCCCACAGCTGCTGTTTTGATGTGAACTGCCTCCCACCTTCACAGATATTTTGACTGAGTCTGCTCCAAAGGTTCTTGATAGAGTTGAGGTGAGGGGAGGAAGAAGGCCACACCACGAGTTTCTCTCCTTTTATGTCCATAGCAGCCAGTGACACAGAGGTATTCTTTGCAGCATGAGATGGTGCATTGTCATGCATGAAAATAATTTTGCTACGAAAGGCACGGTTCTTCTTTTTGTACCATGGAAGAAAGTGGTCCATCAGAACCTCTATATACTTTGCCAAGATCATTTTCACACCTTCAGTTATAGTTAATAGTTTATTTGTCAGGGACCATGTCCAGAAAATGCTCCATACCAGATTATAGAGTTCTCACTAATTTCCATCTGTAGTCCCTGCAGTCACGGACCCTAAAGGGGCCTACCAGCTTTCTCCCCATGATTCCAGCCCAAAATATGACTCCGTTACCTCCTTGCTGACGTTGCGATCTACCAACCATCCACTACTCCTTCCATTTGGACCTTCCAGGGCGACACAGTACTCATCAGTAAACAAGACTGTTTGAAAATTAGTCTTTATGTATTTCTAGGCCGACTGCAACCGTTTCTGCTTGTGAGCATTGGTTAGGGGTGGCCAAATAGTAGGTTTATGCACAACTGCAAGCCTCTGGAGGGTCCGACACCTTGAGGTTCGGGGGACTCCAGAGGCACCAGCAGTTTCAAATACAATATCTCACAAAAGTGAGTACACCCCTCACATTTTTGTACATATTTTATTATATCTTTTCATGGGACAACACTGAAGATATGACGCTTTGATGTATAACGTTAATGCCTAAACCGCTGGCAACAAAAGTGAGTACACCCCTAGTGAAAATGTCCAAAATGTGCCCAATTAGCCATTTTAACTCCCCAGTGTCATGTCACTCATTAGTTGTACAAGGTCTCAGGGGTGAATGGTGAGCAGGTGTGTTAAATTTGGTATTATCGCTCTCACTCTCTCATACTGATCACTGGAAGTTCAACATGGCACCTCATGGCAAAGAACGCTCTAAAGATCTGAAAAAAAAAAAAGAATTATTGCTCTATATAAAGATGGCCTAGGCTATAAGAAGATTGCCAACATCCTGAAACTGAGTTGCAGCATGGTGGCCAAGACCATACAGCGGTTTAACAGGACAGGTTCCACTCAGAACAGACCTCGCTGAGCGCACGTGCTCAGTGTCATAAACAGAGATTGTCTTTTGAAAATAGATGTATGACTCTGCACAACCTGTAGATGTATGACCCCCCCCCACAACCTCTGCAGCATTGCTGCAGAGGTTGTGGGGGGGGTCACCCTGTCAGTGATCAAACCATATGCCACACACTGCATCAAATTAGTCTGCATGGCTGTCGTCCCAGAAGGAAGATCCTTTTAAAGATGATGCACAAGAAAGTCCGCAAAAATTTTGCTGAAGACGAGCAGACTAAGGACATGGATTACTAGAACCATGTCCTGTGGTCTGATGACACCAAGATAAACTTATTTGGTTCAGATGGTGTCAAGCGTGTGTGGCGGAAACCAGGTAAGGAGTACAAAGACAAGTGTGTCTTGCCTACAGTCAAGTATGGTGGTGGGAGTGTCATGGTTTGGGGCTGCATGAGTGTTGCTGGCACTGGGGAGCTACAGTTCATTGAGGAAACCATGAATGCCAACATGTACTGTGACATACTGAAGTAGAGCATGATCCCCTCCCTTTGGAAACTGGGCCACAGAGCAGTATTCCAACATAACAACGACCCCAAACACATATCCAAGACGACCACTGTCTTGCTAAAGAAACTGAGGGTAAAGGTGATAGACTGGCCAAGCATGTCTCCAGACCTAAACCCTATTGAGCATCTGTGGGGCATCCTCAAACGGAAGGTGGAGGAGCGCAAGGTCTCTAACATCCACCAGCTCCGTGATGTCGTCATGGAGGAGTGAAAGAGGATTCCAGTGGCAACCTGTGAAGCTCTAGTGAACTCCATGCCCAAGAGAGTTAAGGCAGTGCTGGAAAATAATGGTGGCCACACAAAACATTGACACTTTGGGGCACAATTTGGCCATTTTCACATAGGGGTGTACTCACTTTTGTTGCCAGCAGTTTAGACATTAATGGCTGTGTGTTGAGTTATTTTGAGGGGACAGCAAATTTACACTGTTATACAAGCTGTACACTGACTACTTTACATTGTGTTAAAGTGTCATATCTTCAGTGTTGTTCCATGAAAAGATAATGATTATTATTGATAATAATAATTTAATATTGCACTTCATTCCATCACTGAACAGTGATCATCAACATCATCCGTATTTATTTTGACAGGACACAATTAGTCCCACAGTTGGGGTGGGTCCTCTTACAGTTGAAGCTGAGTTTTTACGCCGGATGCCCTTCCTGATGCAACCCTGCCCATTTTATCCAGGCTTGGGACCGGCGCAGGGAGTACACTTGACTTGTGCACCCACTGTGAATGGGTAACCAACATTTCCCTCCTCCGTTCCATTATTGCTGAGCACCAAGCTGGACGGTAGGAAGTTCCACTTTTACATGGTCTTTGGCATGACCCGGCTGGGATTTGAACCCCAGCCTCCTAGTTGCAATGCGGATGCTTTACCCCTCGGCCACCACTCTGGTAAACTAAAATAATTATAATGATGACTGAACAACTCCCATTCTCCAAAGTGCAAGACACACAATTATCTTGAATATAAGTAATAAAAGATCACACAAATAAGTGATCTGATAAACAAATAAACAAGGGATCTAAAACAGTCGCTAATATTGGATGTCCCATTCAGTTTCAATATTTAGGTATTCTCTAATTAATATTCACACAATCAAATTAATCTTCGTGCCATTTACTCCCTTTTATATTTGTGAAAGTCTAACATGTGTCAAGTCTAACACATAGGCTGCACCTCTTTATATTCCACTTTCAAACACAGCCTACATTTGGGCCTGTAAAACCTAATTGGGATACTTGTTTCAGACAGGAATATACTTGCACTCTACGGGCAACGCACTAGTATTTAGAAGGGACTATTTTTCCTCGGTGAAGCAAAATAACTGGTTAAACAAAGAAATCATAACATTTTGTTCTCTATTGCTGTCATTTTAATGAATTGTGCTTGTGGAATTGTTGTATAAAAGCAATATTACACTCCAGGTTGTACGGTATCAATGAATATAGTAACTGTGGAGATGTCCCCGGCCCTCCGCTACCACGTTGGGCCTACAACAACTTACCTAAGTTACTAAATTAATTGATACCACCCTCCCTCTCATGTAATATTGCTTTATTTTAGCAGTCGTATAACAGAAGAGCAAATGATAGAACTCTAGTGAACAAGCATATCGGGGGACCTCCCACTTCTAAAAACTGGAAAACTTCATTTGATTCAAAGCTTATGTATATGGTAAATAGGAAGTTAATTTACATTTGATTGATTGATTATTGATATATATAGAGTAATAATATCAATTATGATGGGAAAACTGTGCAAAATAATTGGTAAAATATAATTAAAAGCACAGAAACACTTAAACAGTTAATTTCTGTTAGGAACTAATCATCTATACAAACTAAATGAGAAACTTTATAAAGGTATATTTTTTAAAAAGTTAAACAAACACCAACATGGGGCCTCTTTTCAGACTGCTCAAAAATGAAGAACTTAATTCTTTTCTTTGAAAGTATGGTGCTACTTTGGTTTTACTTTGTTTGTTTTTCTGTTGCTACTCTTTCTACTGTTGCTAGGGCTTCTGCATTTATGGTTTCTGCAGTTCACATTCCAAGGCTTTTAAAATAAAGGCTCAAACTTCATAACAAAACAAAAATGACAAACATTCAATTAGATTTCAACAAATATTTGTCAAATGAATAAACATGAAAAACAACTTACTAAAATACACTACAGATTATTAAAGGTTCCTTACACATACCTTTACTGCCTATGCTTCAGATCAGATTATATCACAATATGAGTTTTAGGCCATATCTCCCATCCCTAATACTGTTTTATACACTGTATAGTAATAATGTGAACTTTTAAATTACCACTTTGATTAAAACCTTTTCCATGTTTCACAAACAAAAGGCCTTTCACCTGTGTGTTATCATGTGTTTCATCAATACACTCCTATAACTAAAATGGTTTCCACATCTTTCACAAGTAAACGGTTTCTCGCCTGTGTGTGTTCTCATGTGGACTTTCAAATTACTACTTCGACGGAAACTTTTTCCACATGTTTCACAAAAGAATTGCTTCACACCTGTATGAGTTGTCATGTGTTTCAGTAAGTCACTCCTCTGCCTGAAACTGTTTCCACATCCATCACAAGTGAACGGCTTCTCATCTGTATGTGTTCTTATGTGAACTTTCAAATTACTACTATTACTGAAACTTTTTCTACATATTTCACAAGAAAAAGGTTTCTCACCTGTGTGCGATCTCATGTGAACGTTCAAATGACCATTATGATGAAAACTTTTTCCACACAATTCACAGAAAAACTGCTTCTCACCTGTGTGCGTTCTCAAGTGAACTTTCAAATCACCACTTTGGCGGAAACCTTTTCCACATGTTTCACA
The DNA here is from genome assembly GCA_020510985.1 of Pholidichthys leucotaenia. Lineage (NCBI taxonomy): Eukaryota > Metazoa > Chordata > Actinopteri > Cichliformes > Pholidichthyidae > Pholidichthys > Pholidichthys leucotaenia. The sequence goes on along the minus strand of JAJAQF010000046.1, from coordinate 1,268,082 downwards.
AAAAAACTGCTTCACACCTGTATGAATTTTCATGTGTTTTAGTAAGTAACAGCTCTGCCTGAAACATTTCCCACAACTATCACAAGTAAACTGCTTCTCCTCTGTGTGAGTTCTCATGTGAACTTTCAAAGTACCACTTTGACTGAAACTTTTTCCACATGTTTCACAAAAAAAAGGCTTCACACCTGTATGAACTGTGATGTGTTTCAGTAAGTCACTGCTCTGCCTGAAATTCTTTCCACATCTTTCACAAGTAAACGGCTTCTCACCTGTGTGAGTTCTTATGTGAACTTTCAAAGCACCACTTTGAGTGAAACTTTTTCCACATGTTTCACAAAAAAATTGCTTCACACCTGTATGAATTTTTATGTGTTTCAGTAAGTCACTTCTCTGCTTGAAACGGTTTCCACATCTTTCACAAGTAAATGGCTTCTCACCAGTATGAGACCTCATGTGAACTTTCAAAGTACCACCTTTACTAAAACTTTTTCCACATGTTTCACAGAAAAAATTCTTTACACCTGTATGAACTGTCATGTGTTTCAGTAAGTCACTGCTCTGACTGAAACACTTTCCACATCTATCACAAGTATACGGCTTCTCACCTGTGTGAGTTCTAATGTGAGCTTTCAAATTACTACTATTCCTGAAATTTTTCCCACATGTTTCACAAGAAAATGGCTTCTCACCGGTGTGTGTTCTCATGTGACCTTTCAAAGTACCAAGTCTACTGAAACCTTTTCCACATATTTCACAAAAAAACAGCTTCACACCTGTATGAACTGTCAGGTGTTTCAGTAAGGAACAGCTCTGACTGAAACACTTCCCACATCTATCACAAGTATACGGCTTCTCACCTGTGTGAGTTCTCGTGTGAACTTTCAGATCCCCACGTAGACCAAATCTTTTTCCACATGTTTCACAAGAAAATGGCTTTACACCTGTGTGTGTTCTCGTGTGTATTTTCAGTTGTGACGCAAATGTGAATTTCTTGTCACAGCTGCCACAATGAAACTGCTTCTCACCTGTGTGAGATAACATGTGGCTCACCAAGTTACTCCTGTGTTTGTAACATTTTCCACATGTTTCACAGGAGAAAAGGTTTTCACCTGTGCCAGTTCTCATGTGGTCTTTCAAATTAAAACATTCACGGAACAGATTTCCACTGTGGTCACGTTTTTCCATCACCATCAAACCATCAGTCTCCTGATTCAGTAGAACCTGCTCCATTTCCCCACAGGATTCATGGGCATCCTCTTCCTCTTTAACCTGTGGGGGATGTGGTTCCTCCAGGTCTAGACTGGAGTTCCTCTCCTGGTTAAAGAGCTGCTGGTCAGAATGAATTTCCTCCTTAAATACATGATGATGATGAGGAGCATCTGGAGAAGTATAAAAAAACAAGAAAACTTTAATTGATGTGACAATATAGAGAGGCAGGAAAATAAATACTGTATTGCTACAACAGGCATGATCTGAGTTTATCCATGTGAAATGTAATAACTTATAACAAATAATTAGTTGAATAAATAACATGAAGATTTGTGTCTGTATCAAAGATTAAAAAAAACAAGAGGGCACTCAGTAGAGATGCAGACTCATGGCCTGAATGCCCAATCACTCTGAAAAAAACAGATTAGCAGTGTGACAATTTTTTTCACCTCGTGACCTTGACCTTTGGTCCTCAAAAGCAATGGGTTTCCAGGGTGTGTTTAGGTCTAACCCTGTACTAAGTTTGGTGATCCGACTATCACTGGCATGGGTAATGATAAATCCCACACAGATTTGAAAGCCAAAAACTTGTTTTTGTTTTTTAAATTCATTTCAGGTTTTGTTTATTTATTTTTGGTGTCTGAGAGTTCACATTCAACAGTTTTAATCAGACAAGAAATCCATGAAACCATGATGTAACTCAAACCCTTGTTGGCGGACTATAAATCCACAGCATAATTTACCAAAACGCCAAACAGTGGCTATTAAATTACTGTGAAATGTGACATGATTTACTAAACACCCTGTGGTGTTTCTTCAATGGAGAGTTTAAAGACTGACCTGTCAACACAAGAGTAAATTAGAGTTCAATCTTTGTCTCATCAGACCAGAGAATTTTGTTTCTCATGGTTTGAAAGTCCTTCAGGTGCCTTTTGGCAAACTCCAGGCAGGCTGCCATGTGCCTTTTACTAAGGAGTGGCTTCTGTCTGGCCCCTCTACCATACAGGCCTGATTGGTGGATTGCTCCACAGAGGAGCGCTGGAGCTCTGACAGAGTGACCATTGGGTTCTTGGTTACCTCCTTGACCAAGGCCCTTCTCCCCCGATCGCTCGGTTTAGACGGCCGGCCAGCTCTAGGAAGAGTCCTGGTAGTTCCGAACTTCTTCCATTTACGGATCATGGAGGAGGCCACTGTGCTCACTGGGACCTTCATAGCAGCAGAAATCTTTTCTGTACCCTTCCCCAGATTTGTGCCCCGAGACAATCCTGTCTCAGAGGTCTACAGACAATTCCTTTGACTTCATGCTTGGTTTGTGCTCTGACATGCACTGTCAACTGTGGGACCTTATGTAGACAGGTGTGTGCCTTTCCAAATCATATCCAATCAACTGAATTTACCACAGGTGGACTCCAATTAAGCTGAAGAAGCATCTCAAGGAGGATCAGTGGAAACAGGATGAACCTGAGCTCAATTTTGAGCTTCATGATAAAGACTGTGAATACTTATGTACATGTGATTTCTTAGTTTTTTATTTTTAATATATTTGCAAAAATCTCAAAAAAAAACTTGTCATTATGGGATATTGTGTGTAGAATTTTAATGAAAAAAATGAATTTAATCCATTTTGGAATAAGGCTGTAACATAAAATGTGGAAAAAGTGAAGCGCTGTGAAGACTTTCAGGATGTACTGTAAACCCAGCTTTAGAAGAGAAGCCCAGACTTCCCTCTCCCCAGCCACCTCCTCCAACTCTTCAAAAAACAGACCAAGGCGTTCCCAGACAAGCTGGGAGACGTAGTCTCTCCAACGTGTCCTGGGTCTGCCACGGGGTCTCCTCCCAGTGGGACGTGTCTGAAACACCTCAAGTGGGAAGCGTCCAGGAGGCATCCTGATCAGATGCTCTAAGGGTAATTTCAGCAGCCCTACAGAGGAAGCTCAACAAGGCAGTGAGAGCCACCCTTAATCACCAATGTTTTCTTTCAATAACATTCCAGATGATTTTTAGTGAGAGATTTCACACATTCAGATAAGGGCAGTGGTGGCCTAAAGGTTAGGGATGTGGACTGATGAGCGGAGGGTTGCAGGTTCGATCCCTGAATCGGCAGGATCAGATCTGGGTGGGACAGATAACATAGTAGTATTTGCCTCACCTTCCTTAATCCCGCTGTGGTGCCCTTGAGCAAGGCCCTTAACCCCAACTGCTCCAGTGGAGCTGCTCAGTGGCCACAGGTCAGTCTGGGGTTGGACTGGGCAGCTTCCTGGTGTGAGTGTGGAACTGTGTGAGTGTGAACAGGGCATCCTTGAAAAACAGAGGTTGCCTCTCAGTGTAACTACCCTGTATAAATAAAGGTTAAATAAAAAATAAAATCATGTTGTCACATGCCATGATAAACCATTGTCTGTCCGGCTCCTTTCACAAAGACTCCCTACCAATGTGGCGACTCTAACAGCCCATAACCAACATGTGACCACTGACATCACTTGAAACCCTTCAGTACCAAGGTTGTAGTGACTAGGGCTGCAACAAACGATTATTTTGGTAGTCGACTCATCAAACGACTATTTTTTTGATTAGTCAACTAATCGCGATTATTTCATTCATGCCTCCTGTGGGCACGGCTCTTGTTTGGGGCTCTAGTGCATGTTTTAGCTCACCTCAGTGGTGGACTGTGTATTTGACACAGTCCACCACCGAAGTGGTGAGCTACCTGATTTAAGTGCCATCCTTACCAAGCGGTTCACACAAAGCATGCTAAAGATAACTATAAAATAAATCATTCCAACTATAAAATAAATCATTCCAACTATAAAATAAATCGTTCTAAAGGTGCACTCAGACCAAATGTGAAGCAAATTTTTCATGCGGTGCCAATACATGTAAACATGCAGAAGATGTGCCAATGCACGCGTATGAGGGATTGCACTAGCCAATGCTTCTAGCTGGTAATGGCCTTGAGATTCTGCTGTCATCAGAGTAAAAGTATCAACACTGGAGAGTAAACTAGTTACCTCTGCCAAGGAGGTTATGTTTTCATCAGCGTTGGTTTGTCTGTCTGTCTGTCTGTCTGTTTGTTTGTTAGCAAGATAACTCAAAAAGTTATGGACGGATTTTCATGAAATTTTCAGACATTATCAGAACTGGGGTATCCTACAGATGATTACATTTTGGTGGTGATCCGGATCACCGTCTGGATCCAGGAATTTTTTAAAGGATTCTTTTTTTTTTATTTAACATTGTGAGATAAGCCATTTTCAATATTCAATATTCAATATTTTTTCAATTATTTTTTTTTTTTGTGCATGTAACTCTGCCAAAAAATCGTCAGAACACTTGGAAAAAAACCCAAACAAAATAAACACTGTATGGGGGGAACTGTGGCGCTTGGCGGAGGTCTGCGCTCTCCGAGTGCTTTTCTAGTTTGAAAATGAGACTGCTACTCACCCGCGGACAGATGGACCAGGGACTCTGCAGCTGAATTGGACCCATGGACTCCTGCCATGGATGTGCTAACAAGGGCTAGCAGGCTAGCAGTGATAACAACCATCATCCAGATCAACATACTGTAGCTGCTGAAGCAAGTCCTTGCACACACATTTTGCTAGCTAGGATGCTCTGCAGTTTGATAGGAGTCTAGCCTCCCAATCACAAGATGTGAAATTTCTTTACTCACTAAAACTTAACAAGCAGGAGCAGCAGTAAACGTCACGGCTCCGGGGTGTCTCCGTTTCAAATGCTTATGCATCACTGTGGTGCTGCTACAACAACAGTCTGCCTTGCAGAGTCTGCATTTTACTTGTTTCGTTTATTTTCAGTGAAATGTTCTCATACTGTAGAAAGTTTGGGTCTCGCCTTTTTTTTTTTAAGCTCCGCTTCAACATGTTTATCCGCTTTGCCATGCTGCGCTCCTCTTCTTCACTGGAAATCATTCACACATGCCAGACAACAGAAGCACTAATGCCTGCAGCTGTTTCGATCATGCAATTGCAGGTATAACTGAACAATTCCGCAGCATGTCCATAAACATTAAAATTAAATGGCGCATCGACAATAAAATTTTGAGTCAACAAATTCCTATGATTGACGTTGTCGACAGCATCGACTAATCATTTCAGCTCTAATAGTGACAGCACCAAGATCGTACATTAGAACATTCACGTTTGTTCTGTTCCACAGACCACCTCTTCCAGCTGTTCCAAAGCTGGGGTAAGGTGCTACTCTGCAGAACGGTAGTGAGCCATCACAATGACAAAGGATCCACACTTTAGGGATCAAACCTCAGTCAGCACGGAACTAATACTACAGTGAGAGCGGGCCCTAATTCTGACATTCAATCAGATCTTTGTAGCTACACTTACCTGTTCTGTGCCAGTCTGGTTCTGGTTTCATGTCAATATCCAGCAGTCTGTGCTGACAGTCATTACCATCTTCCTTATACCAGACAATAACATGTTCACTATCTCCAAATATTTCTTTGGATTGTGGCTGGTTCATCCTAATGGTACCAGAATCATGAGAGTGAAGTCCATCATTATTTGGTTCTGATTTGTAACTTTCATCGTCTGGAAGGGTGACCATGAAACCATCAGACTCCTGCTTCAGGAAAAGATCATCTGCCTTCTGGACGATGTACTGTTCCTCCTCTTCCTCTTTAATCTGAAGGAGTTCTGCTTCCTCTTTTATCTGGGGAGTATCTGGGTACTCCTGCCTGTCCCGCTCAGCAGAATCCACATTCTCATGGGCATTTTGTCCCAGGAGACCTAGAGGGAGAATGGACACAAAAAAAAAGTTGATGAGCCCTCAAGCAGCCAATATGAGCAAGTGTGCTCATTTATGACCCCATAATATTTCAGACCAGAACACTTTCTCTTAAAGAACCCCTATTCAGCTTTTTTGAGTTGACTCGTTATTTTAGTGGCTTATAGGAGTTCTGTGATCTGGTCTGTAAAGTCAAACAGCCCAAAGCCCTCCAGCCAAAAGGAGAAGAAGAATCTGGCCTGTCATCAAATGCTGTTGTCTGTTATTGTAGTACTGATCATGTGCAGTCCAATCTGTCACTGTCTGCACCTACACTACCACATCAAACTTGCAACTACGAGTATTACTGCTCTATTTTTTCTGTATATAGTATTGCTGGGTTTTATCGTTTATTTTTAATTGCACTATGGGATGTCTGGGTTTTATCTTTTGTCACTATTTGCACTATGGGTAGCATTACTGTACATAGACTGCTTTTGTTGTTTTTCCAGCCTTATTCCTTTTTATATATTGTGCACACCACTGAAGAGAGAGAAACAGCATTTTGATTCTCCTGTATGTCCTGTAGCAGTATTGAAAAATAAAATCTTTGAATCTTGAATCTTTAAAATAGTGTCATTCATATGGATGTTGGTTAAAATTTATTCTATGCAGTTTTTTTTCTGATTATCTAAACAGTAACCCAAATGCATTTTTTAATGTTTTTGTTGGAAGGTGACAGTGTTGTTTCCATTTTAAAGGATGTAATTGTTTCCCATTCCAACAAGAGCACTTGGAGGAGAGAGCAATATCCCCCGCCTCTGTTTTCTTTGAAGATCCCAACAGTTACTGAGAGAAAGCAGTTTTCAACTTTTCAATATAATTACTGTGGCAGAATGACATTATGATAAGCCTATCACCCACGAATATACAACAAAGTATACAACCCACAGTTGTAGGTCAGGATCCCAAGGTGAACCTGTGTAGTAAGTATGGTGACCCTAGAGAGCTTTACACATTCTTAGTAAGAGATCATAGGGAGTGCCAACCTTGACCTTTGTCCTTTTGACCCCAAACCTGTAGTCAGAGTTCAAAATCCCAAGGTAAACCTGTATACCAGGTTTGGTGACCCTAACTTTACTTGCTGTACAGTAATAAGGCATAGGGAATGTTAGCCTTGACCTTTGATCTTTTGACCCCAAACCCATAGTGAGAGTTCAGAATCCCAAGGTGAACCTGTGTACCAGGTTTGGTGACCTTAGCTTTGCTTGTTTTATAGTAATGGTAAATCTAGCATTTACCATAGTGCAACTGCAATGTTAACTTTGAACCTCTGACCCCTTGATCCCAAACCCACAGTTAGGCGAGGGTGCAAGTCGTCCAAGATGTGTATTAGATACAACTACTGTATTGATTTGAAAAGCCTACATAATTTCTTTCAGTATTTATTGTGTTTACAAGATTTAGGGAAAAATCTGACCTCTGACCTCAAGGTCATCCGATGAGAGTAAAATTGCAATATGCGCATCATCAGAGTATATCAAACCATGGTACCAAGTTTCAAAACAATCGGAACAAAACTGTAGGAGGAGTTGATTTCACAAAAGTGGGACAGATGGACGAATGGACAGACAGATGGACCCATAATATAATCCCCCTCCAGACTTCGCGCAAAGGGCTCTTCGACCCCTTTAGACTTTGACTGGCGGGGCATAAAAAGGCAGCGGCTGCAGGTACAAAACCGTACCCATAGAATGCTGGCTACAGATACGGCTCGAATCAGATTGGCCAGCTGGTGTCACATGACTCCGCATGCTGTACCCCATTCACAAAAATCTACCAGTACATTCTGTTAAAGCTGTATCTTATGAGGCAGCGGCTCCAGGTACGAAAATCTGAGGAATTTATCAAGATGTTTTACAGCGGATGACAAGTACATAAAATTATAGAAAAACCGACTAGAGGCTCATTAAAGACTTTATACGGAGCAAACTTCGACAAAATTTTTTGACTATAAGGGCAGTTCATTCCTGGAATCGACTTCCTGAGTGTATTGTTAGTGTACCTTCAGGAAAAGCTTTTAAAAATAGATTAAATATGTTATGGCACAAATATAGTCAGACTTGACTGTGTGAATACTACAACTATGACAGGTCATATGAAGAGCCACCCAACCTGTTAACAGACTTCTAGCCTACAATTGTTTTAGAACAGAAACAGATCAGTGTAGCGGGGATGCACTGGAACAGAATTCTTGGCAGTTACAGGACAGTTACCATAGCAACACAGCACTGAGTAGCAATTACATGTGATATCTTTATTTTGTATGCAGCAAAACATAAAAATCACACAAAAATATTTAATCACAGCAGTGCACAGAGTACCTTTTTTACTTTAGATGTTAATACCACACCATTCACTAGTGGTGACTCGATACTGCCTCGAGCAATATAATGTGGAAGTGTCATGAGCAGAGTGTCGAGCACTGTGTCAACATGCCCACAGTCACGTGACCATCGAGAGCGAGGCCTTGTGATGTCGGTCACATAATGTGACTTGAGGGCTCGCGAGAAGTTTGAGAGGGAATTAGTTTTTTTTTTGTTTGCTTTGTATTGTTTGTTCCTGCTATCCAATCCTGAATAGACCTCGGATGGCCAAATGCTAAAAAAAAAAAAAGTATTGAGATTTTTTTCAGGTTTTCCATTCAGATGCAGTTCTGACAGTCAGTCACCAGATGGCAGTCTTTACTAGATGTTTCATAACACTGTGTCGCTCATGAAGCAACTGTCTCAAAGTTGCTCATTATTTCATGAGACCTCAGTTTTAACATCACTACCATTCACTTGACGGTAGAGATGTGAGGGTAAAGACCAAGGAGTGCATGGTAAGTGAAAAATTTATTCACAGCCTTTAATTATCTATTTATTTTTTTGCGAGTTAATCAAGATAGAATAAAATCAGCTCTTCATAATACAAGCAGGTACTTTGTGCACTGCTGTAACTGAATATTGTGTGTATTTTTTTGTGTTTTACTGCATACACCCTAATGCTGCCACTCAGGAGTGTTTTTAAACTGACATGAGTTCCGTTCAGTGACATCATACGCATACCCTCTATAAGTACTGTAAGTGTAGGGCTGCAATTAACCATTACTTTGGTAGTTGACTAATCTAATGACTATTTTTTCGATTAATTGACTAATCACAATTATTTCTCTCATGTCATCTCTGCTTCCTGTTGGCACAAGTGCTGTTCGGGGCTCCACGTCATGTTTTACCTCACCTGTTTAAGTCTGCACACCTGAGAAGATCACCTTGTTCTCAGTCTCTGCCTTTAATATGTTTTAGAAAAGGTCCCAATAACTAAAAAAAAAAAAATAATGACCCTTCAAAGATGAGTTTAAACCTGAACTTGACAGATTAACCAAGAATGTTTGTAGCAACACAACTATCAGACGTTACAAAACCATCATTTAACTCATAATGCACAAGCAAGAAAAGTGGCAACTTTTCATCTTTTAGAGCCTGAAACATTCATATTTTTTAGAATTTTTCCTGGAAAAGGTCACACAGGTGATTAGACAACTATCAAATTAGTTGATGATTAATTTTCTGACGATCAACTAGTCGATTAGTTGACTAATTGTTGCAGCACTATATTAGTATTTATCAACAACCGAAGAAAGGATATTTCTCATATTAACCCATAATATGTTTTAATTAGCATCCAATAATTACAGTTTGGATAACCATGTATAGCATTTATGAGATTGTAATTGATTCCAATATTTATGTGCAAAAACCTCATTGTTGTTTAGAAGCTACACTGTGATTGTTGCTGACCGAGAGAATATATACTGATTCAGTATCTACATGTATATGTTCAATAAATCCATCTATTTTTCAGTGTAACCTTCTGACTGCATTATTTTAATTGCTTTTAATCCTGATCAAGTTTGGTTCGGGTTCAAAATGCATCATGTGTTAAATATATCATAGTATACCTCAATCAGTCACGTTTACCTGTTGAAATATAGATTTTACAGCTAATATAACTCCATAACTACAATATGACACCTGGTGATCACTGTTTGGCCCATCAGCTGATTTAGTTAATGGGGGATCAACTCATCAGAGAAACACACAGGTTCTGTGGTTTACAACATCCACAAAGATTCTCCAAAATCCACATCCAGGCAGCCTGAATGATTTCCCTCCATCGTTTTCTTCTTAAATCTGCTGCACATTCACAGCGAAGCCTTGAACCTAACTGCAGCCTCCAACAGCTGGGATCACTCACTGTCCAGCAGCCATCTCTGCTCAACATGCTGCAGGTCTTCGCTCACACCTGTTCTGTGGAATTTTCTTTCTTCGCTCGTTTCTTCAAACTCTGAAAATGTTTCTTCAGCAGCAGCAGTTTGTGTCTCTTTTCTGAACTCACTCGGAGGCTCAACTGAAGACATTTTCACTTCAGAAAACTAAAACATTAACCATCAAAGCCGCTGCACGACCAGCAGCACCACAGCAAAGCTAAAGCTAACAGCTACACACCACATCCGGGCGTCAGTGTTGCCAGGTTTCACGAGAGAAACAGCGACCAACTCGATGGAAACAAGCCCAAAAGAAGCCCAACAGGCAACCTACCACATTGTAAAAGAGAGACTGCTTGATAACATATATCGATACATAGATTTATTTTTGTTTGCAGTGAATTGACTGTAAACACAGTCAGCTTTGAATAACGGAATTTTATAAACTCTAATTAAAGGAAAATACATATGCATTCTGCATAAGCAACAGAAAATTTATAGTAAAAAACTTTGAATAAATTAAATTTTTAAACTCTGATCAAAAGAAAAGACGTGTACATTCTGCATATGTAACAGCACTAAACACGATTACAGTTTAGTGATGTGGGGTGATGGGAATTTTTGTCTGCAAGTCCTTAAAACAAAAACTAAATATTACAGGTGACAACATCACGTGGAAAATTATCTTTTAAATTGACAAACATCATATGTGTCACTTGTGGCAAAATTTGATCGGGATCAAAAGATAATTTTGCTCTTACCATTCATTTCAATGGAGAATTTTTTTTTTCAATTTAAGCTACCATAGTGTAACGTCGGGGCTGTGTTAAGGGGGACAGGGATTTTCCCGGCATGCGTTGCCAGCAGAGGATGTTATATTTTTGTGTATGTTTAGTGTTATTACTGTGTTATTATACTGCTGTGTCATTATAACTGCGTTATAATGACCCAGCAGTGTTATAGGTAGAATTAGAGCAGGAGTGATTATGTGTTGTGTAACCCTGATACTGTAGAAACTGGGTTAATCATCTCAGACTGGATGCAGAGGGTAAACAGAGAAGGACAATGGGTATGGAGATTATGGTGAGGTAGCAGGAAGGAGAGCTGGGAGACAGTGGGGGGAGAAGGGTTGAATGTATTGTGATGCGAGATGTCATGCAGATGTGAGATGGGTGGAGGATATAAAAGGAGAGACCCTGGTTTATTGTGAGAATGCTTTTTCTGTTATTAGTGATGTGAGAATGAATAAAGTCGTCTGCTGTGCAAGTCTAGTTTCCTCTATTTCCACTCTCCACATTGGTGACCCCTTGACGAATTATGGAACACGAGGCAAGAACCCCGGAGTCGGCCCGGACGGGAAGCCCCAGCATCGCGGCAAGCATCCCAGAGATGGCCCGGACAGGAACCCCCAGCAACGCGTGCGCTGTTTCGATCAAACTACCTGACTTTTGGCTGCACGACCCGCGGTCTTGGTTCCACCACACCGAGGCTCAGTTTGCCCTCCGGGGAATAATGGCAGACGACACCAGATATTACTATGTGGTTGCAGCGCTGGACGCTCGCACGTCTCAGCAAGTAGCGAGCCTGCTCTAACAGCCTCCAGCCCACGACAGATACGGGGCTCTCAAGGCCGTGCCGACCCAGCGCTACATGCTCTCGGACTGTGAGAGAGCAGAGAGGCTCCTGAGGTGCTCCAAGTTAGGAGATGGGTCGGTGGTCGAACTGATGGAGAAGACGTTGGCGTTGATGGGCACGGACGACAGGCATTTTCTGTTTGCCCACCTTTTCCTCTGGAACCTCCCAACAGAGGCCAGAGCGGTCCTGGCCAACTCGCCATTGCTGGCAGCGCGTGACTACCGTGCGCTAGCCCAGGAGGCAGATTGGATCATCCTCGCCACCAGAGCCCTCACAGTGAACACGGCGGCGGTGGAAACCAGTGAGACAACCAGCGGAGGCGTAGAGCCAGCGACGGTAGCGGCAGCGGGGGCCAGGAAGTTCCAGAGAGACACGCTCTACTTCTACCACCACCGCTTTGGAGAGAACGCACGCAGATGTGTGCCACCGTGCCAATTCAAACATTCGGGAAACGCCAAGGCCGGCAGTCAGTAGCAGCTGCGACTGCTGGTGAAGAGAACAAGCTGCTCTACTTGACGGACTCGCGCTTGGGGACACGGTTCCTCATAGACACCGACGCCCAGAAGAGCCTCATCCTGCCGTCCTACGCCGACCGGCTAGCAGGAGCTAGCGGCCCCTGGCTGGTAGCAGTAAACGGCTCGGACATTAAGACTTTTGGTGAGAGAACACTGACTTTATCCCTACACGGCCATATGTACGAGTGGACTTTTGTCATAACGGTATTGAGTTTCCCAGTCCTGGGAGCTGATTTTCTGTGTGCACACGGGTTGCTAGTCGATGTTGCTAACAGATGCCTGGTTAATGCAATGTCTTTTGATTTTCTCCCCTGTACAGCTCGAGGGGCCGGGCCAATAGCACAAGCCAACGTCACAGCACCAGGCGGTAATTTCCACACACTGCTCAATCAGTTCCCAGCATTCACTGTCCCGACGTTTTTGGCAGCCAGCACTAAACATGGGGGGGAACACTTTATCACCACCACTGGGCCGCCCGTTTTCGCACGACCTCGGCGCTTGGACGCAGCTAAACTGGGCATAGGGCGCGAAGAGTTTGCCAACTTGGAAAAGTTGGGCATCATCAGGCGATCGAACAGCCCATGGGCATCCCAGCTACACATGGTCCCTAAGGCTGAGGGGTCGTGGCGACCGTGCGGAGATTTCCACAGGTTGAATAACGCCACAGCGCACGACCGCTACCCAATTCCCCATATTCAGGATTTTTCCATTCACCTCGCCAGGTCACGCATTTTTTCTAAAATAGACCTGGTCCGTGGTTACCACCAGGTCCCAATGCACGCAGAGGACATACCCAAAACAGCGGTAATAACCCCGTTTGACTTGTTTGAGTTTTTACGCATGCCCTTTGGATTAAAAGGAGCGGCACAGACATTCCAGCGCAAGAAAGATGCAGTGTTGCGTGATCTGCCGTTTGTGTTTGTCTACCTGGATGATATCCTGGTGGCCAGCGCGTCCGAGGACAAACACGTAACCCACCTCAGGATGGTTTTCCGGAGGGTGGAAGAGCACAGGTTAATAATCAGCCCGGCGAAATGCCAGTTCGGCGTGACAAGGATTGACTTTTTGGGGCACTGCCTCTCACCGGAGGGAGTGGTACCCTTGCCCAACAAAGTGCGCGCCGTGGCGAATTTTCCTCAGCCTCAGATGGTCAGGGCACTGCAACAGTTTTTGGGGATGGTTAACTTTTATAACCGGTTCCTCCCCCGCGCAGCTCAGCTCATGCAGTCATTGTACGCCGCGGTGAAGAAACGGAAACCGGCGGACAGAGTCGAATGGACTCCGGAGCGGGAGCAGGCATTCTCTGAGGTTAAAACAGCCCTGGCAAACGCTGCACTGTTGGCGCACCCAGACCCGGCGGCCCGGATAGTGCTCACTACCGATGCCTCAGACGTGGCCATAGGGGCCGTCGTGGAGCAACGCGTCGCCAGTTCTTGGCAGCCGCTTGCTTTTTTCAGCAGGGCTTTGCACGACAGTGAGCGTAAATACAGCGAGTTCGACAGAGAGTTGCTGGCTCTCCACCTGGCCATACGCTACTTCCAGTTCTGGCAAGAAGTGGAAGTGTGGTCCGCGTTTGTGGACCGCAAGCCGCTAACGTTCGCGATGGCCAAGGTTTCGGAAACATGGTCGAGCCGGCAGCAGAGACAGCTGGCCGTGATCTCGGAGTTTACGACTGATATTCAGCATGTGTCGGGTAAACTGAATGTGGCGGCAGACTGCCCCTCACGCGCAGTAGTGGCCCCGGTCTGCATGGGGATAGATTATACAGCCATGGCCGCAGAGCAGACTGGCGGTGCGGACGTGTGCGCGCTCCAGTCTGGACCAACAGGGTTAAGGCTGGAGAGCAGAGTACTGCAAGACAGCAGCGCCCCCCCCAATCTGCAACATCTCCACGGGATGCCCACGCCCGGTGGTTCCGGTTGCTTGGCGCCGCCAAGTGTTTGAGTCAGTTCATGCTCTGGCGCACCCAGGAGTGCGCGCATCAGTCAAAATGGTGGGAGCGAAGTTCATATGGCCATGCGCAAACAAGTGAAAGAGTGGACCGCAGCCTGCGTAGCGTGCCAACGAGCCAAAGTACACAGACACATGAAGGCTCCTTTGGAACCATTTCATATACCAGCTAAGAGGTTCAACCATGTTCACGTGGACCTCGTGGGCCCCCTCCTGCCATTGCAGGGGTGCACGCACCTTCTGACAGTGGTGGACCACACCACATGCTGACCAGAAGCAGTTCCGCTGGCGGCAACCGCGTCCACGGACGTGGCGCGTGCTTTTTTGACAACATGGGTGGCACGTTTTGACATCCTGTAGGACATCACGTCTGATAGGGGCCCTCAGTTTGCTTCCGACCTCTGGTCAGTGATGGTCTGCAGCCTGGGTGTCGCAATTCATCGCAAAACTGCATACAACCCACAGGCCAATGGGTTATTTGAGCGTTTCCAAAGATCACTGAAAGCAGCGCTCAGGGCTTCGCTGACGGATGCAAATTGGGTAGACTGGTTGCCGTGGGTTTTATTGGGGTTGCGTTCTGCACCAAAAGAGGGTTTGGAGGCTTCCCTGGCGGAGCTTGTTTTTTTTCTCAACCACCGCGGCTCCCCAGGGAATTTTTGCCAGATAATCCCGCGCCGGACAACTGTCCGTCTCAGCGTTTGCAGCATAGCACACATACAGGCACGCTGCCGGGCCCGGCCCACCACTGTTTTCCACACACTTTTGTGCCAAAAGCTTTGAAGAACACATTGTTCGTATTTGTCAGGCATGATGCCCACCGCCCCCCATTGCACCCACCCTACGATGGCCCATTCAGAGTGCTGGAACCAGGGGACAAACATTTTTTGTTAGACATAGGGGGTCGTCAGGAGAAAATATGTATAGACAGACTTAAGCCTGCCTTTGTGGTGGCAGACGAGCAAGTGATGTTGGCTCGGGCCCCTCAGCGTGGAAGACCCCCACGGAAAACTCCCCAGGTAAACGATTCATCAGAGCAGCCACACAGGCAAGTTGAAGGTCCCCCCCCCCCTTCGCCATTGCCCACCCACAGACAGACACCCCCCCAGGAGCCCCCTGCCGGCACAGCAGTGTCGGGGAGGCGGAGAACCCCTGTTATAGCAGATACGGGAGGAGACTGAAGCCAAAAGGACATGATGACTGAAACTCGGTCTGAGATTCTGGGGGGGGGGGGGGGGGGGTAGAAGCAGGGTTAATCATCTCGGACTGGATGCAGAGGGTAAACAGAGAAGGAAAATAGTTACTGAGATGGGAGAGATTATGGGGAGGTAGCAGGAAGGAGAGCTGGGAGACAGTGGGGGGGAGAAGGGTTGAATGCATTGTGATGCGAGATGTCATGCAGATGTGAGATGGGTGGAGGTTATAAAAGGAGAGACCCTGGTGTATTGTGAGAATGCTTTTTCTGTTATTATTGATGTGAGAGTGAATAAAGTTGTCTGCTGTGCAAGTCTGGTTTCCTTTATTTCCACTCTCCACAATATAAACGGAGGTCTGTGGAAATGACCTCCCCTCCTGTCTGTGTTCGTTGTTGTGTCTTCAATAAAGCCTGTTTTGTCCCAGCCATCTGCTCCTCTTCTTGTGTGAACCTCGCATATGTCACACTGGTGTCAGGAGTGGGAGATGGAGCAGATGGAAGCCAGGATCCGAAGGGAGATCCAGCAGCTGGAGCAACTCATCGCTCAGCTGGGGATGGACGGCAGAGCTCAGACACCGACCCCCGGAGTTGCTCGCCGGGATGAACGGAGCAGTGGACCCGACGGGACCAGCATACCCCGCCTTCTGCCTTTTTCAAGGCAGGGCGGGCGTAGCAGAGCAAACCAGCCCCGCTCCCCGCCCTTTTCAGGGCAGGATGGTCCAGCAATTCCACTGTGACCAGGGGCGGCGATCGACCGAGAGGCGACCGTCCCATCCACCCGGCAGCGGTTCAAGATTCCCCGCTTCAACGGCGAAACCCTGCTGGACGACTACCTGGTCCAGGTCAAGCTGGCTGCCTCGCTGAACAGCTGGCCACCAGAAGAAACCACCATGCAGGTCGCGCTGGCCTTGGAAGGGAGAGCCCTCTGCACACTGTCTGACCTCTGGCTAGAGGAGCGCTGCAGCTGGCCAGTGCTACAAGGAGCGCTCCGGAGATGGTTTG
This sequence comes from Pholidichthys leucotaenia, assembly GCA_020510985.1. Taxonomy (NCBI): domain Eukaryota; kingdom Metazoa; phylum Chordata; class Actinopteri; order Cichliformes; family Pholidichthyidae; genus Pholidichthys; species Pholidichthys leucotaenia. The sequence continues at coordinate 1,251,536 of JAJAQF010000046.1, read as the reverse complement.
GGAGAACAGCTGATGCTGAGCACGCCCAGGAACAGTTGGCCAACCGCCGTCAAGGCAGGCAGGAGAGACTAGGAGCCTACGTGGCGGACATACGGCTGCTAACACGGCGCAGCTACCCGGACTTTGAACCAGAGGTAGTGGATAAGCTCGCCCTCCGGAACTTCATCCAAGGTCTCCGCCCGGCCCAGCTCCAGAACCATGTCTGGATTAACGCAGCGAGCAGCTGGGAGACTGCGGTGGCAGAAGCAGAGCAGGTGGAGCCACTGATGAATCGTACAGCCGAGCCAAGACGAAGAGGCTTCCAGGCCACTGCTGAGAGTGAGGAAGGGGAGGAGGAGCTACGGCAGACCACGGCGGCGTGTCCACGGAGAAGATGGCCATGGTGACGCGAGGAAAGGTGCTTCCGCTGCGGGGAGCCAGGACACATCGTGCGGTACTGCCTTGCACCAACCCCATGACAAACCGATGAGCTGTCACTGCGTGTGGGCCGAATTGGACGCTCGCCAGGGATGTATTTACAGTGCAGCCTGGACAAGACGCCGATCCGGGTTCTGATTGACACCGGTTCCACTATCTCCTTGGTCCAACCCGGTGTGCTGCCGGGCACAGACGAGACGACACCACGGGGGTGGGAACCCACTGAGCGCCACATCACCAAAGCTACTGGTGAGCGCGCCAGATTGGGGGGGGCGGAGAGTTCTCGTGGTGGGGGTGGCCGGTCAGAACATAAAACACCCGTTCTAGCTGGCTGACATCCAAGACCCCTGTATTATTGGACTCAACTTGCTTGCAGCGTGGAACGCCAAGATCGACACCACCAGACCGCCCCTCCAGCTGGGAACCCGGACCATCATGCTCCGCAGTGGAACCCAGAGAAGGAACACAGAGGCCTGCGCGATCGAGGGACCGCCAGGATGGACTGGACCAGGCGGGCCACCGCGAGGACTGGACACAACGGTGCCACCAGCACGAGCAGGGGGAGCACAAGCACACACAGTGACAGCAAGGGGAGGGGTCAACGTGTCGGCAGGGACGCAGCAGGCGGTCGAGGAACTATTCCAGCAGAGCTGCAGCGGGCTGGAATTGGGACAGACACGCCAGCTGCGGGAGCTGTTGCACTGTCGTCACTGCCAGCGGGCAGAGGATAGAGACCAGGCCGTCCCACAGGCTGCTGCTCTTCGGACTGCTGTGAGCAGGAATAACACAGCGGCACACGGTTCCCCTCGGATAACCAGGCAGCTCCCCCCAGCGATGATGTCACAGAGGCCCTCGGCACGCAGCAGCTGCAGAGCGAGCAGGACAGAGATCCGGTCATTTCCCGGGCTCGGCAGTGGCTGGACGTGGGCCAGCGGCTCTCCTGGGAGGCCCTGGCAGCGGCGGGGAGTCGGCAGAAGCGAGTGTATGACTCCCACTGCCAGGGGAGGGACTTTGCACCAGGAGATCGAGTCTGGGTTTCTGCCCTGAGAGGAAAAGAAGACGATCACCGAAGCTGGCAAGCCATTGGTTGGGACCGTGCGTGGTTCTGCAGAGACTGTCGGATGTGGTGTACAGGGTGAGGCTTAAGAAAAGGGACCTGGTCGTGGTACTTCACCGTGACTGTCTCGCCCCGTACCAGCCATCCGCCCCACTGGTGGTCGAACCGGAGCCTTCACTCCGACCGAGACACAGATGGATACTGGCGGGCCTGTACGTGCTGGTCGTCGGCATCAGAGGCCACCCCGACACCTGGACGGATTCGTGTTGGACTTTTGAGTTGGACTTTTATTTTTCTGAGGACAGAAACCAGTCCGGGGGGGGGGGGGCAGTGTAACGTGAGGGCTGTGTTAAGGGGGCGGGGATTTTCCCGGCATGCGTTGCCAGCAGAGGACATTATATTTTCGTGTATGTTTAGTGTTATTACTGTGTTATTATACTGCTGTGTCATTATAACTGTGTTATAATGACCCAGCGGTGTTATAGGTAGAATTAAAGCAGGAGTGATTATGTGTCTGTGTAACCCTGATATAAATGGAGGTCTGTGGGAATGACCTCCCCTCCTGTCTGTGTTCGTGGTGTGTCTTCAATAAATCCTGTTTTGTCACAGCCATCTGCTCCTCTTCTTGTGTGAACCTCGCATACGACACAATAAATATATAACCTAGCTATTTCATGCCCCATTAGTGAGTACAGGTGAAGTCAGGCGGGCCACTGATCTCTATAGAAAAACTGAATGGATCATTGGCCGCCAGAAGTGAAGCCCCTGGGTGGCCACTTTTACCTCAATAACTTCCCCCAAAATTAACAGATTTTGAACTTCTTGGTATGGAGACACAGTTTATAATCTTGCGCAACCAAGCTGGGAGAGCTGTCACACAGACAGCAAAACAAGCCCAAATAAGCAGCTACACGTTAAAAAACAATCCCCAAAACCCGCGACTTTAGAAAAAACCAAGCCCAAAGTCGCTTATAATAAGCGGACTTGGCAACTATGCCGGGTCTCACACTGTGAAGTTCCAGAGGAGCAAGCACCTTCGGCCTTTCGTTCCGGTTGCAATTTTTAATCCAAAATGCTTTATTCACAATTACAATTAAGTACAAACAAGTTTTGTCATAAACAGAAATTACAAACCAACAGGGCACAGTGTTTTGTCTCCTTATTTCTCAAGAATGATTTGGCTAAACCTCTGCAGCATGCATTTATTATTTATTTAACAGCAAGAACATACAAGCCTTTTTCTTTAGCTCTCATGTTACTCCATTTTCTCTAAGCCTTCTTATTTGCTGGATTCTACTTCCAGTCCCCAGACACATAGGTGTAATGGAGGATTTATTGTGAAGTGTGGTGTGATGACGCTGCCTTCCAGTTGCGTCATCACACCGCCCTATAATAAGGGGCATCCGCCATTCAGGCTTCCTCTTGCCCAGGATGACTCTGCCTACGGTGTGTTCCCTGTAGTGCAACCCTAATACTATTAAAACAGTGTTCCAGTGCAATCTCCGTCTCCTTTTGTACCAGGTTTGTGGACATAACATTTGGCGACTGAGGATTAAACCATGGAGGTGTGCATTGCACCACTGCGGTCTTTCCTGGAGCTTCCCGGCGAACCACCGGTGCCATGGCTTCACTGGTTGGAGGCCTTTGAGACCAACATCACAGCCTTGGACCTCGGAAAGCTAGAAAAGGTGAGGATGCGAGCACTCCTTGTCCACAACCTGGGTATCAAAGGCCAAAGGATTCTACGGATGCTCAGCACGACGGACTCGTATGAGGACAGCATGGAGCTACTAGCTAACCACTTTACCAAACCAGACAGAGTTATGGTAAGAGGGATTCACTTTCCCCAGAGATACCAACAGGTCGGTGACCCAATTCAACAGTTTGTTGCTGACCTCAGGCAGTTAGCTAGTGAGTACCGTTTTGGGCTGTTGGAGAACGAGATGATGCGGGACCAATTGGCCGAGCACACTGTTATGTTGGGAAAATGACACGAGATGGAGAGCTTCTTGAGGGACATCCGATTGAACTTTATTAGGGAGAACACTCAACTATATACAGAGTGGGCCGTGCCCGCCTGACGTCATCCTGTGAGTGGGCACGGCATCCCAAACGCTCAAATCCCATACACAACATTTCCCCCCTCTTCAAAAAAAATGTCAGGCACACAAACAGCCCACCCTAATTTGTCACCCGACTCACACACTAAGAGTGTACAAAAATAAAAAAACTCCTATCCATTCACACAACCAAGGCTACACGGCTGAGTGGGATATCCTGCCACTAAAAAAACAATTTAGCAAAACAAAATAAAATAAAGCCATGTTTCTAACTCAAAACAATCCCTTGAACACTGTTACATATACACCACATAAAATCACAAAACACACACTACTGGTGCCCCCCCAACACTCACCCCCACAATGGGTATATCACAACACAACAAACGTTGGGTATGTCAATTGCACAAATAAACATTTCAAACGGGTAGACACACCTCACCACCCCAAACATGGGCATAAAATCAGCACATCAATAACATTCAATTCCTTTAAATTACTGTCACAGAGCCCACAAGAGCCCACATTCACAATCCAGGCCCCTTTAAAACAAAATATAACTGCCAGGTGTCACACAACACTGAACTTTTCACATTATAACGTCTTCTGACTTTTTTTTTTTTTTTAATTTAGATCGGGGTACCATACCAACAGTAAAACACACATATCGTCATTCACATATACACACACAGCCACATTGTGAAAATAAAATTTTAGGTAACCCCAACGTCTCTGGGTTGCCACCATGTTCTATACAGCCACGGAGGGCCTGGGCACCCCCACGGCATTCTCAAGTCCGGCCGCTGCCGCCCCCCAGGGTCGAAACATCCCTCTTTGGCCAACATTTCTCCAACCTTCCAAGCTGGTTTTTCTCTTCTGGGCCGAACCCCGCCATCGACCTGCACGGAACCACGACCCGGTCTCCCGTGCCCGCCATGTCGTCTCAGGACCTCCTTCCTGCGTTGCGCTGTCCCGCCGACCCGGTCCAAACTCCCATCCTGACAATGGCGCCTGGCGCTCTTTAGGACCTTGCTAAGTTTTTCTGCTCCACTTACATGTCCTCCAGTTTCGACAGCCCTCTTCACGTGGACCCCGCAGTGCCCTCTGGCACCCACACCAAGGGTACCGCGGCTACTGGCACCGGGGTCAACCCTCGCTGGGTTATCATCACACCAGTCACCATTTACACCCAGCTCGCCAGACCAGCACGTGTCCCAAACCACGCCAAATTGTCCTGTTCTGCTGTCTTCTCTCTTGATCTCAAACACTTCAACCCCCCGTGGTCGTGCTCCAGGGACCGCCGAAGCCCGCTCCTTGGCGCCGCACGCTGCCATCATGTACAGCCGTTGCTTCTCACCTTCGTGGTTCACAGCGCCATCCTCACCGGCATCGTTCTCCGGTCCGGGCACCTTGACGCAGCTTCCGACTCCCTTGTTCCTTATGTCATGTTGTGTAGCCTCCATAAACGGCTCCTGTTGACCTCCAGGACACGCACCATCACCCTCACTGGGCCCACTCACCGACCTGGGCTCTACACCGCTGCATTTAGTGCTCTCAGTGTCGGCGCTCTGCTGCGCTGTCACTGTGTCCTGTGGCTGCTGCTCACCTCCGGGACACGCACCATCACCCTCGCCGGGCCCGCTCACTGACCTAGGCTCCTCACCACTGCATTCATTGCTCTCAGTGTTGGTGCTCTGCTGTGCTGTCACCGTGTCCGGCTCTTGTTGTTCACTTTCGGGGCTCATAGCGTCGTCCTCACCAGCATCATTCTCCGGTCCAGACACCCTGACACAGCTCTCGACTCCCTCGTTCCACGTGTCTTGTCGTGTAGTCTCCATATTCGGCTGTTGCTCACCTCCAGGGCCGTCACCCTGCCTGGCCTCACTCGCCTGCTGCATAGCTTCAGCAAACGGCCATTGCTGCTCCTCCCCGGGGCCGTCAGCTTGCCTGATCTCACTCACCCACTGCGTAGCCTCCACAAACACCTGCTGCTGCTCACCTCCGGGGCTCTCGACGCCACCCTCACCGGTCACGTCCTCCGACACGGCTCCTGGCCATCGTTCCCAGTACTCACGGTCTCGGTGCTCTGCTGTGCTGTTGCCGCATCTTGTTGCCCAGTTAGCTCGCGAACCTCCGCTCTTGGTGGGAAATCGCACGGGGTCAGCCCCACGCTAGCGTTAGCCGCTAGCTCATGCTGGATCATGGACTCCCTCCACTCCACCAAAGCCAGAACCTCCTCCAACGACTCCTGCACCTCAGGTCTCTTCAACGTGTGCTCCAGCCAAACGTCTTTTGTGCCATAAGCCAACCTTTCCCTCACCATGTCGACCTCCATAGTCCCAAATCTGCACTTCTTAACTCGGCTACAAAGCCTCACCAGAAACGACGTAATGGACTTGCCCATCCGCTGTCTAAGGCTGAGGAATTCACATCTTCTCCTGACGAGAGTGACAGAGTCTTCGCACATGTAATCCATTATTCAAAATAACACCGATTTTCCTCGTCACCAAATGTTATGTTGGGAAAATGACTCAAGACGGAAAGCTCCTTGAGGGACATCCAACTAACTTTATTAGGGAGAACACTCAACTATATACAGAATGGGCTGTGCCCGCCTGACGTCATCCTGTGGGTGGGCACGGCATCCCAGACACCCAAATCCCATACACAACACACACATGTAACGCTGGGCTACGTGCTAGGTTGCTAACAGCACCTGTAGTGACCATTTGTCCAAATTCAAAAACTTAAACTTAAAAGAAAGACAAACATAACTTTAACTCAAATGATTACTGCTTGCACCTTGGGTTTGTGGTTTACGCAGGCAAAAGAAGTCCATTGTCCAAACAATTCATGACATTTTCAAGTGGTTTGTTTACTCCAAGAACAGGCAAACAGAAGTTCCCACTCCTTCCTGTCTTTCCTGCTCTGGCAAAAAACCATAGACCCACCCAGGTGCATGCTGGTCCTATCCCTGCCTGCCTCACCTATATAACCTAGGTGCCCATGGTGTTACCCAGACAACCCAAAATAAGCCTAATTAATTATACAAACAAAACTAAACAAATAAACAAACTACTTAAACTAAAGAAACAAAATCACCAAATAAAAACACTACCAAAATATAACTTATTTAATCTTAAATAAAACAAATAAATTAAACTAAATACCAATCAATAACAAATAGCTCCAACACTCCGGCCCCTAACTGTGCAATAATCACAATTACTTCCCTTCTACAGGAGCTATCCCTACAAATATCCTAGTAGTCAGACTAACTAAATGAATCTTCTTCTTGATAACCTGCAAAATAAAGAGAGATTAGAGAAAAGATCAACTCCATGATGCTACACAGCTGCTTCCAGCAGCAGACAAAGCTTTGTCACAGGCCTCTCCAGAATGCTGGTTCGAGTTTGGAGCTGGACGGAGTGCACCAGGCCCTTCGCATCTTGTTTAACGTCCAAAACTTTCCCCATTAGCCATGATCCTCTAGGAGCTGTGGCGTCTGCAACCAGAACGATGTCTCTGGGAATAAGGCTTCTTCTTGATCTTATCCACTTAACATCTGTTGCTTCTCTTATGGCAGAAATTCTATTAGCAACAAAAGTGTGGAATCATCTGGATTCATTAAAAATGCATTTGAGGACTGTAGTACTGCCAGTGCAGAAGACAGACCTTTCCATTTCAAGCTGCAATTCTCTCTGAAGCAGTTTGTCAACTCGAACAGCAAGAAGTGCCGCTGTAAGCTCAAGTTGAGGAATTGTAGTTTGCTTAATTGGAGCAACTCTGGTCTTACCCAAGATAAAGGCAACATGAACCTTGGGATCCTTTGTGAAATCTCAAATAGGACACAGTTCCATATCCAGCTTGGCTAGCATCAGAGAAGTGATGAAGTTGAGCAGTAACAGGATGTGCAAAGTCTCTTGGTTTAACACAATGATCTGCTGCAAACTCAGCCATTTTCTGAAGGTCCTTCAGCCAATCAGACCATTTTTTGGAAAAGTAATGATGAATGACTTCATCCCAACCCAAATTTCTCTAACAAAGTTCTTGGAGCAACAGTTTGGCAGAGACACTGAATGGGGCTAGAAATCCCAAAGGGTCACATTTGACTGGAGCATTGTACGACTGTTACTGATCCACTTGGAGAGTTTGAATCCTCCCTTTTCACAAAGAGCAGTCAAATCTTTAATCATGTGGAGAGCTTCCTCTTCTGAAGCCACTGATTTCAAGCAGTTATCAACATAAAAAATTATGCTTGATGGTATTAACTACTTCAGCAGGGAAATTTTGGGCATTATCATCTGCAGTTCTTCTCAATGCATAATTTGCACAGCTTGGGGATGATACAACTCCAAACAAATGTACTTTCATATGATATTCAAATGGCGCTTGTGCAGCATCACCATCAGGCCACCAGAGAAAGCGAAGAAAGTTGTTGTGTCTGTCTGGGACGTGAACCTGATGAAACAAAGCTTTAATATCAGCCATAATAGCAACAGAATATTTCCTGAATCAAACAAGAACTCCAATAAGAGAACTTGTGAGGTCAGGTCCCTGCAGTAGCTGCCAGTTTAATGATGTTCCCTTATAAGTTGCTCCACAATCAAACACAACTCTCAACTTTCCTTTTTTGGGATGATAAACGCTGTGATGAGGAATATACCACACTTTTCCTTCCATTTGTTGTAGCTGATTGCTGGGCACCTTCTGAGCATATCCTTGAGTTATCATGTCATTTAGAAATGTGATGTAATCTTTTCTAAATAGACAATTCTTCTTGAATTTTCTCTTCACACTTCGGAGGCGCTGTTCTGCAATACAGCAGTTATTTGGTAAAATAGGATTCTCCTGTCTGAAAGGCAAGTCAATACATTAATGGCCTTCCATTAAGTTTGCTGTGCTGTTAACAATATTCATGAACTTCATGTCTTCTCTGGACATTTCCATCTGCTCCTCTTATCTTTCATTACAGTCATGATTATATTGTAACGTCGGGGCTGTGTTAAGGGGGCGGGGATTCTCCCGGCATGCTTTGGCCACGGAGGATTCAAAGAGTGTTACTATTCGTGTGTTCTAAGTGTTATTGCTAACAGTGTTATAAGAAGAGTTAGAGCAGTGACTGATCATGTGTTTGTGTCACCCTCAGTGAGACAGGGGTCTGTGTGAATGACCTCCCCTCCAGTCTGTGTTGAGTGGGTGTGTACAAAATAAAGCCTGTTGCGTCACAGCCATCTCTCCTTTCTTGTGTGAACCCTCACAACATCACAATATTGTTTGACCAGCATTTCCTGTAAATGCTCCACAGAGATGCGATTGGCTGTTACAGCAGTGCAGCCACTTTTGCTCCTACTGTCCCCGCTACGAAGTGGATCATTGATGACCCATCCGACACTAGTTTGAACTGCATAGGGTCCATCATCCTGGCTGTTTTTCAGCTCCCATGGCTCCATTACTTTAGGGGTATCAATACCAATAAGAAGATCCACCTCTACATCGATGTGATGGAGCTTTATGTCCTTTAGATAAGGCCACTTATCGACATCTTCCTGATGTGGAACGTTGGACTCAGAGGCAGGCATGTCCATTTGAGACAGAACATCAGGTAACTCAATGAAGTCATTACTGTCCATACTTGACACTTTCAGACTTGAGAGGAGGGGAGTATTTACAATCTTCTTTTGACCTATTGGTTTACAAAATGCTGGTTCTTTTGCCTTTGAGGTTCAATTTTCTTGCCAAACTCTCTGTGCAGAACATGCTGGAGCTGCCTGGATCTAAAAAGGCATAGGTATGTACAATTCTGTTATTTCTGCTGTGTTTGACCTTGACTGCAACAACAGAGAAGATGGAATCATCCCTTTCACCGACCCAATATGACCACAAATCTGAGTCATGATTGATGTAACATTTGGGGGTCCTTACTGATGGAGAAGGATGTTCAGAAGATGAGTCCTGATCTTGCCGCTCAACATGAAGAACTCCTGGATGCTTCTGGTGACATATGTTGCAGTCTAAGCAGCCCTTGCAGTCTTTACTTGTGTGGCCTATTTTCAAGCAACCAAAGCAAACACCTTTTTCTTTGATAAAGTTGATTTTATCCCGGTGTGCCTTTCTGTTGAACTGCAAACGTTTTTCCAGTGTGTGACCTCTTTGTGAACAAAACAGACAGCTGTTAGTAGAGATCTTAGTCTTGTTTATTGCCTGTTCAATTGTCGTTCCCTCCTTTACTGCAGTGACATTGGTGGCATAACTGCTCCCCTTTTTCTTTTGTTTTAAGTGACTGGTATTGGAAACCCCTGAGTTACCGTGTTGAGGTTCTTGGATGTTACCAAAAAGCGGATCTAAGGTGATTCTGGCTTGCTTTTCAATAAAGGCAAAAAGATCAGTGAACATAGCTCTCTGACCTCCTTGCTTCATTTCTCCACTTTTCTGTCAGTTTGTAAGGGAGTTTTAAAATGATACTTCTTGTATTAGATGGCAGGTCTAATTCCTTCATGTACATCATTTGCTCCATTAAGTTTAAGCATCCTCGCAGAAACAATGAGAAGGATTGCAATGCTTTTTCATCTTCACCTTTAATAAGTGTCCAACTGAGAATCCTTTCCATATAAGCAGAAGCGATTTTATATTCATTTCCAAAACGCTCTGCTAGAAGACTCTTGGTTCTATGGTATCCCTGATCTGAAGGTACACACGTGGACAAAATTGTTGGTACCCCTCTGTTAATATAAGAAAAACCCACAATGGTCACAGAAATAACTTGAATCTGACAAAAGTGGTAATAAATAAAAATTCTATGAAAATTAACCAATGAAAATCAGACAATGCTTTTGAAATGTAGTTCAACAGAATTATTTTAAAAAACAAACTCATGAAACAGGCCTGGACAAAAATGATGGTACACTTAACTTAATATTTTGTTGCACAAGCTTTTGAGGCAATCACTGCAATCAAACGATTTCTGTAACTGTCAGTGAGACTTCTGCACCTCTCAGCAGGTATTTTGGCCCACTCCTCATGAGCAAACTGCTTCAGTTGTCTCAGGTTTGAAGGATGCCTTCTCCAGACGACATGTTTCAGCTCCTTCCACAGATGTTCAATAGGATTTAGATCAGGGCTCATAGAAGGCCACTTTAGAATAGTCCAGTGTTTCGCTCTTAGCCATTCTTGGGTGTTTTTAGCTGTGTGTTTTGGGTCATTATCCTGTTGCAAGACCCATAACCTGCGACTGAGACCAAGCTGTCTGACACTGGGCAGCACATTTCTCTCTAGAATACCTTGATAGTCTTGAGATTTCATTGTACCCTGTGCAGATTCAAGACACCCTCTGCCAGATGCAGCAAAGCAGCCCCAGAACATAACAGAACCTCCTCCATGTTTCACAGTAGGGACAGTGTTCTTTTCTTGGTATGCTTCATTTTTGTGTCTGTGAACATAGAACTGATGTGCCTTGCCAAAAAGTTCCAGTTTTGTTTCATCTGTCCATAGGACATTCTCCCAGAAGCTTTGTGGCTTGTCAACATGCAGTTTGGAAACTTCCAGTCTGGCTTTTTTATGATTTGTTTTCAACAGTGGTGTCCTCCTTGGTCGTCTCCCATGAAGTCCACTTTGGCTCAAACAATGACGGATGGTGTGATCTGAAACTGATGTACCATGACCTTGGAATTCACCATGAACGTGTTTAGAGGTTGTTCTGGGCTCTTTTGTTACCATTCGTATTATCCATCTCCTCCTTTGGCCACGTTCAAGGAGGTTGGCTACAGTCCCGTGGATCTTAAATTTCTGAATAATATGTGCAACTGTCATCACAGGAACATCAAGCTGCCTGGAGATGGTCTTTTAGCCTTTACCTTTAACATGTTTGTCTATAATTTTCTTTCTAATCTCCTGAGACAACTCTCTCCTTTGCTTCCTCTGGTCCATGTTTAGTGTGGTACACACCATGTCACCAAACAGCACAGTGACTACTTGTCACCCTTTAAATAGGCCGACTGACTGATTACAAGTTTGTAGACACCTGTGATGTTAATTAGAGGACACATCTTGGTTGAACATGTCCCTATGGTCACATTATTTTCAATCTTTTCTAGGGGTACCATCATTTTTGTCCAGGCCTGTTTCATGAGTTTGTTTTTTAAAGTAATTCTGTTGAATCACAATTCAAAAGCATTGTCTGATTTTCATTGGTTAATTTTCATAGAATTTTTATTTATTACCACTTTTGTCAGATTCAAGTTATTTCTGTGACCATTGTGAGTTTTTCTTTCATTAACAGAAGGGTACCAACAATTTTGTCCATGGCTGTAAATGTTGACAACTGTGGACCAGGTCTCTTGGCTGCCCCCTGGTGTACTGTTCCATAAAATATAAACAGTCACTCCAGTTAGCCGTTTTCTGCTCCACTCCAAGTTCAAAGGCTCTCATAAATGATTTATATTGAAGAGAATCTCAATCCAACACGGGGATATTTCTGGTTGGTAGGACAGAAGCCAACCAGTTGGTTGTTGCTGAACCAACAGAGCAGTTATTTCATTTTGTTTTTTCATGATGTTCACTATTTATGGCAAGCCGTTCAGGAAAATATATATATATATATATATATATATATACTGTATATTACCAAAGAAAAGCTCGGAATATATTGAATGAACTTCTGAATATATTGAATGAAACTGGGGATATATTGAATGATCTTTGGAATATATTGAATGAACTTCCGAATATATTGAATGAAACTTGTGTGGAGAATGTGCGGAAGGATGAGATTGAGTTATTCCTCAGATTCAGCTTTATTGACAATCACATACTCCAACAACCTCAAAGCAGGAAAAGAGGAAGAATAATCTCACATCACTCTTTTATACTCCGGACATCGAAACTGAAGCCACATGGTGTTTAAACAAACATACAGTCACATGGTACTTAATCCCAGTCACAATGTAACCCCTCTGATCTTCACACCATTGTCCTTTAGTCTCCGGTGGTCTGGAAATCTCTCCAGGTCATCTCCCTGAAACAAAGGCCAAATCTCACACTCTCTCGTTGTCTCTTGGAGACTCAGTCCTTTTGTTCCTTGAGACGTGCAGCACACAATAAACATACAGCAATATATTTGTGGAGCATATATAACCAACATATGTGCCCACATGACGCCCCCCCCCAAATGTCTAAAATGGAACAATCATAATCAGAGATGCATAACATAATAACATTACTACATATAAATCCACCAGTTGCCTAGGTCTAAGTCTCCTGCCGTATTTGCTGTAAGCCGGCTTTACTGCCTCTGCAGAATCCTGCTGCTGTGGAACTGTTGCCTGTGGATTAGAACTGTTAGTCAATCTCTGTGGGTGTTCTGGAGAATGCCCTCTAGGAGGTCTGCCGCGACGGGGGGCCCTCGCCAACTGCACTGCTTCATCCGCCAAAACAAAAGCAGATTTGAGTCTGTTTATACTAATTACCTCCTTTCTGTCTCCCAAATCCAGCAAAAAATGCTTCTCTCCTGTTTCCAGCACCCTAAACGGTCCATCATACGGCGGTCGCAAGTTAGGGCGATGAGCATCATGTCTAACAAAAACAAACTTCGCATTTTTTAAAGCCTTCGGCACAAAAACGCGTGGGAAACTGTGATGAACCGGGCCAGGAAGCGTGTTTGATCCTGTGTCGCTCTGCAACTGCTGAGCGGGGGGAGGGGGGGCAATTTGGCGCGGGATTATCCGGGAGAAATTCCCCGGGCAGACGGAGAGGCTGTGCAAAAACCAACTCAGCTGGGGAGGCTTGCAAATCCTCCTTAGGTGCAGAACGCAACCCCAATAAAACCCATGGAAGTTTGTCAACCCAATTTGTATCCGTAAGCGATGCTCTGAGGGCTGCTTTCAATGACCTATGAAAACGTTCGCATAAACCGTTTGCCTGGGGGTTGTACGCGGTAGTGCGGTGGATCGTTACCCCTAGGCTGCGGGCCATCGATGACCAGAGTTTGGAAACAAATTGAGGACCTCTGTCGGACGTTATGTCCAACGGAACTCCAAAGCGCGCTACCCAAGCTGTTAAAAACGAGCGCGCCACCTCCTCAGCTGTGGTTGATGCCAGTGGGACCGCTTCCAGCCAACGCGTGGAGCGGTCCACCATTGTCAAAAGGTGTGTGCACCCCTGTGACAACGGAAGGGGGCCTACCAAGTCAACATGCACATGATCAAAGCGCTTAGCCGGAATGTGAAAAGGCTCCAATGGAGCTCTAGTGTGTTTGTGTATTTTGGCTTGCTGACACGCTATGCAGGCTGTCGCCCACTCCTTGACCTGTTTGCGCAACCCCGGCCATACAAATTTCTCTCCCACCATTTTGACCGATGCGCGCACCCCCGGGTGCGCCAGAGAATGGATCGAGTCAAAAACGCGGCGGCGCCACGCAGCTGGTACCACGGGACGCGGCCGTCCGTGGAGACATTGCAGATTAGGGGGGGCATACCATCTTGCAGCACCCTGTCCTCCAGCCTTAACCCTGTTGGTCCAGACTGGAGCGCGCGCACGTCCGCATCGTTAACCTGCTCCGCGGCCATGGCTGCATAATCTAACCCTACGCGGACTGGGGCTGCGCGTGCTTCCGCGTCGCTACCCTGGCCCGCGGCTGTGGCTGCAGAGTCTTCCCCCACGGGGCCTGGAGCCGCCACAGCACGCGAGAGGCAGTCTGCCACTACATTATGTTTACCTGCGACATGCTGGATATCAGTGGTGAACTCCGATATCGCGGCCAGCTGTCTTTGCTGCCGGCCCGACCAAGGTTCCGAAATCTTGGCCATCGCAAAAGTCAATGGTTTGTGGTCCACGAACGCGGTAAAACAGCGCCCTTCCAGCCAGAACTGGAAATGGCGGATGGCAAAGTGTAGGGCCAACAACTCCCTGTCGAACGCGCTGTATTTTCGCTCGCTATCGCGCAAGGTTTTGCTGAAAAACACGAGCGGTTGCCAGGTCCCCGCTACAAACTGTTCAACGACCGCCCCTACCGCTAAATCGGACGCGTCAGTGATGAGCGCCATGCGGGCCGTTGGAACTGGGTGTGCCAACAAAGCAGCATTTGCCAGGGCTGATTTGACTTGAGAGAATGTGCGCTCCCGCTCAGGAGACCATTCGATTTTGTTCGTGGGTTTTTGTTTTTTTAGATCACGTCGGGGTCACCAGTGTGGAGAATGTGCGGAAGGATGAGACTGAGTTATTCCTCAGATTCAGCTTTATTGACAATCACATACTCCAACAATCTCAAAGCAGGAAAAGAGGAAGAATAATCTCGCATCACTCTTTTATACTCCGGACATCGAAACTGAAGCCACATGGCGTTTAAGCAAATATAGTCACATGGTACTTAATCCCAGTCACAATGTAACCCCTCTGATCTTCACACCATTGTCCTTTAGTCTCCGGTGGTCTGGAAATCTCTCCAGGTCATCTCCCCGAAACAAAGGCCAAATCTCACACTCTCTCGTTGTCTCTTGGAGACTCAGTCGTTTTGTTCCTTGAGACGTGCAGCACACAATAAACATACAGCAATATATTTGTGGAGCATATATAACCAACATATGTGCCCACACTTGGAACATATTGAATGAACTTCCGAATATATTGAATGAAACTGCAGCCTCAAAGGCTGATGGGAAATGTAGTTCATTCAATATATTCTGCAGTTCAGTCAATATATTCCCATTTTCATTCAATATATTCCAAGTTTCATTCAATATATTCTGAAGTTCATTCAATATATTCTGCAGTTCATTCAATATATTCCAACTTTCATTCAATATATTCGGAAGTTCATTCAATATATTCCCAGTTTCATTCAATATATTCTGAAGTTCATTCAATATATTAGGAAGTTCATTCAATATATTCCCATTTTCATTCAATATATTCAGAAGTTCATTCAATATATTCAGAAGTTCATTCAATATATTCCCAGTTTCATTCAATATATTCAGAAGTTCATTCAATATATTCCGAGCTTTTCTTTGTAATATATATATATATATTTTTTTTCCTGAACGGCTTGCCATAACTATTCCATCCTGAGAGTTATCAGTGGAAACTTGAGTTTGAGAATATACAGGTTCTATTGGATTTCCACCCACTTGTGTCACTTGAACTGGAGCATCAACCCTGTGAGGCATGTCTTTAATTTGTCTTGCTGGCCTTTATTTAGGCCTGACAACTGGCAGTTCAAATATGGCCTCAGACAAAGCAAGTTCCTCATAATTTTTATATGGAACAAAAAGGTCAGCCTGGGGATTTAATTCACGTCTTTTATTCCTTTCAAATCAAGAGTTCATGCTGTTATGTCTATAACTCGGTGAAACAAGGAGGAGGCTGAGGATACAGTTGAACGCACTTTACTATAGTAGAACACAATGGATGCTCCATACAAGCCAATGGTTCAATGACGAAGAGACCTCGTCTCATCCGTCCTCACCCTTTATACCCCTGGTGATGCCACTACCAGAAAGGTGGGTCGTCACCTTCCACTACACCCACGGCCGCCATCTTACTACACTCCATACACTACATACCTCCCCCCCCCAGAAAAAATGCAAGCACACCAATTGGCCCTCCAAAAATTTGGACCCGATTCACATACTAATAATACAAAACATATATGTACAAAATAAATATACAAACCTATCCATGCACACAACATAACTAGAGGGGCCAAGCAGACTGTTGGCTCCGCCTATACGGCCAGGCGGATTATTCTGCCGCCTTAATTATTAAAATCCAAAAGAAAAATAGTTGTGTCCCTAAAACGAAAATAATCCCAGAACAATAGGCTTATATATACAGTTTCAAATTTATAAAACACAGCAAACACCAACAAATAACAAATATACACACCTATTGGTGGCCCCCACCCCAACACACCTACCCCACAATCCAGGCACTTCACAACAAAATATAAAATACCATATAAAACAAACAGTGTTGGGGATTCTCTTTTTTTGGTAAACACAGGACCAACACCCAATAGAATGCATATACTGTATATATATATATATATATATATATATATATATACTGTATATATATATATATAAAAAACATATTACTCAAATGACTAGGAATATTAACCCCCCCCCCCCAAAAAAAAAAACACATTTCAAAGTCACCCTTAGTCATTTTGCCAGCCCGATGCAAAGGGCCACCCTCTGGGTCCCCATCCGGTGGGTCCCGCCCAGAGCACCTCCGCTTCTTGACCTCCGGGGATGAGCTGCGTTGACGCCTCTTCTCCCCACGCCTCAGCTCGTTTGGGTGCCCCCACGATGTGTCAGACAGTCCCAAGTAGCCATCTTCCTGGGTAGCCACCATTCGCAGCCGCCCCTGTTCATCTCGTCGCTCTCTTTTCCGATGGAAGCCCCTCATTCGAGCTTCCACCCTTTGTCGGACCTCGTCACTGATGTGCAGGGGAGCTCGATTATGCTTCCTCAGTCCACCATGCTGCGACCGGGCCTCCCTCCTGGGTTGGGCCGTCCCGCCGACCCGGTCCAAAGCCCTCCTTGAACGTCGATGCTCAGCACGTAGTAGAATCATGCCCGCTGGTCCTGCCCCACTCTCTTTTCCCTTGACACCAGTAGCCATCCTCCTGGGGGTCCCGCTATGCCGTTCAATTCCTACATCCAGGGCAACATGGACACTGGCATCGGGACCCTCCCGTGCTGGGTCATCGTGGTACTGATCCTCATCACCCCCCAACACACCAGGCCAGCCATTGTGTCAGACCGCACTGTCGTCCTTCACGTGTGTCACAGGTCAGTCCCATAAACCACAACCCGACCATTCTTCTCCGACGCCGTTGGTGATCGTGAATCCAGGCCATAAAGCATATCACATCCCATTATATCTGACCCTTTAGCTGTCACCACAAACTGGGCGCCCGCCATTACTGCCGACTTGTATCGGGCTGCTAGTTCCAACAAGCCCACGATGGCCAACTTGTTTCCACCATAGCTGCTGTATGACGCTGACAGTCTTCTTAAGCGGTAGTGCGGGAACAGACTCCTCACAGTGGGCCTGCTCAACACCATATCCGTCGCTCCCATGTCCACTAACAGTGGCATTTCCACACTGTCCAGCAAAATGTTGCAATAAATGTACCCATCTGTGCTCAGAGAGACAGTATGCATAACCGTAGGAGTCACGGCTGGGGAATCCACTCCATCTTTTTGGTCCTCCCTCTCAAAATTCTTGCAGGCTCTGGCAAAGTGATGCAGGAGACCGCATTTGCCACATCTCTTGGCCTTCGCCGGACACTCTCTTGACTTATACCGGTGCCTTGTGGACCCACAGCCATAACACTTGTACCTGGGGTGGACCTAACTCTGCGGTGGCATATTCCTCTTCACTCATGCCGTCCTCACTGTCCAAGCCCACAGCCAACATCCTCCAACTTGGTTCTCCACGCCTCAACATGTCGCTCTCATGGAGGTCTTCGGACAATTTTTCTGCTGCTTCACACTTTTTCTATCTCAATAGCCATGGCCAACATCAGTTCACCCAGGTAGGTCAGGAGCCTCGACCATGCCGCAGAACAAAGAACCCGCTCCGCCAATTGATCACGGACCATTTCTTCCTCCAGGGCTCCAAAATAGCACTCCCCCACCAGCTGGTGCAAGTCTGCAATGAAGCGCTGCACCAACTACCCCGTCCGCTGGTGGCGCTGCCAAAACTGTATTTGCTGGACTATGACGTTCTCTGTGGCACAAAAGTAGAGCACCATCAGCTCCACCATGTCCTCATAACTATCAGCCTCTCCTAACGTGCTAAGGATCCTCTGACCCTCCACACCAAGATTATGCACCAGGATAGCTCTCGCACGCAACTTTTTGAGCTCACCGAGGTTAAGGGTTACCAAATAATTTTGAAAAGCCATGTACCATCTAGCCCAGGGTACAGGCAGCTCACCCAGGACCTCCAAAAACGTCCGAAAAGGTCACAGCTCGTTCCATACCTTTGTTCTCCTCGTCGCCAATTGTTATGTCCATAACTCAGTGAAACAAGGAGGAGGCCGAGGATACAGTTGAATGCACTTTAATATAGTAGAACAGATGCTCTGTACGAACCAATAGTTCAACGACGAAGAGACCTCGTCTCTTCCGTCCTCACCTTTTATACCCCTGGAGACGCCACCACCAGAAAGGCAGGTCGTCACCTCCCACTACACCCACGGCCACCATCTTACTACACTCCATACATTACACATGCCATCAGAACATTTTGATCCACGCTGAGATGAGTTGCTTTCCAATACAAGAAACTTTGCTGTTGTTGCTGCCAACTGAGTTTCCAGTGCTGATTGTTCCTTTTCTCTTTTCAGCTTCTCCTGCGCTTCTATCAAGTGTTTCTTTTTTAAAGCAGCGACTCCATCAGAGCTGCCTTCTCAGCCTCTGCTTTAATACGTTTAGAGGATGTTGAAGGCACCCCAGATAACTGGGAACGAGACTTTACATTTACTCTGGATATATTAGAGGCACTGCCTTCAGGATTTATATCATCAAAAACACTTTGGACATCAGATGGATCTTTACTAAGCTGGACATATGGATGACCCGTTTCAGACAGCCAGCATTTTACTTTCTCAGCAAAATCACAGTAAGTTGTCATTTTTGATTCAAAATAATTACACTTCTTTGTGAGTTCATCTTGTGGCAAAGGTAAATGTATAAAAGCTTCATGCATGGCATTTGCTTCTTGTGAACAGTGGATGAACTTTATTAATTTGGCATTCACTGCATGCACATTTTCATTTGATTCCATTAAAGCAATAATATTTTCCATACACTTTTTAGCTTGCTTTGCTCCTTCTTTCTTGACACATTTCTGTGGAAAAGTTCAAACCTTTGGCAGTGAATTTAATACTTGTTTTAGAAGCCATATTAACATCACTGTTTATTTCTGGTTGTTGTGGCTGCTCCTTCACCATAACATCATTCATTTTTGCAGTTTTTCCTTTTAAACTATTTATAGCACTCCAAACAAAATCTTCAAATGAAGCTTAGAAGACCAAACTGCAGTCGTAATTATCAACCGACAGATCCTATCATTTATTCAGGAAACTGTGGTGGATACAATACACATAACACTCCACCCAGGACAAGGGGGTTGGTGGGGGAGAAGATAGTTAGAGATGCTAATAGAGAAAGGCAAGAGGAGCCAAACAAACAAAGATGTGCCTTTTGCCCCCGCCGCGCCAGGTTCACACCTGAGGACGCAGGGGTGCGGATGTATTATAGCAAGACCTGCTCTGTGACGTGTGTCATCCTTGTGTTAATATGTGTACATGTCTTTCAGTCTGTATGTTAATGTGTTTACCCTGTGTGCCGGAGGTGGGAATAAAAGTGTATAAAGGAGTTCACTCAGAGTTAGTTTTTTGTGTGTAATGTTGGAAGTTGAATAAAGTTCAAGTGTCGCCCAGCTCGCTTTCTCGTTTGCTTTCATCTTCCACATTGGTGACCCTAAGACGTGCAATGGAGAACGAGCTAAGCACCATCCTGGAGACAACCAAGAGGGAGAACACCAGCACGGCATGCACTGTCACAGTCAAGCTCTCAGACTTCTGGCTTCACAATCTGACTGCTTGGTTTCTACATGTGGAAGCCCAATTTGCACTCCGCGGGATCACAACGGACGACACCAAATATTATCATGTGGTCGCTGCACTGGATGTGCGTGCCACGCAGCAAGTGACGAGCCTGCTCCAGGAGCCGTCGGCCCAGGGGAAATGCGATATGCTCAAGCAGATGCTACTTCAGCGTTATGCCCTGTCGGACAGTGAGAGAGCAGAGAGGCTCCTAACATGCTCAGACTTAGGTGACGGATCAGCTGTGGAGCTGATGGAGAGCATGTTAGCATTGATGGGGAAGAACGACGAGTCCTTCCTGTTCGCCCACCTCTTCCTCAGGAACCTACCTGCTACAGTGAGGGCAATCCTGGCCAACTTGCCGCTGCTGGTAACCAAGAGCTACCGCGCACTGGCGCAGGAAGCGGATCATATCATCCTAGTGATCAGAGCTCTCAGTGTGCACGCAACGACATCGGCATCCATGAAGGACTCCAGCGAAGTCGAGGAACCGTTGGTGGTGGCTGGGACAGATGCCAAGAGATGCAAGAACGGGACACTGTTTCTATCACCGCCATTTTGGCTCGAATGCCCAACGCTGTCTGCTGCCATGCCAATTCAAGAAGCTGGGAAACGACACGGCCAGCAGTCAGTAGCAGCTGCGACCACTGGCGACAGGAACAAGCTGCTTTTCATCAGACACACGTTCGGGGAGACGTTTCTTGGTGGACTCCGGCTCCCAGAAGAACCTCATTCTGCCAATCAGCGCAAACAGGTCGGCAGGAAGCAGCGGTCCCGAGCTCACGGCCGCCAACAGATCCACCATCGGGACGTTTGGCGAACGGACATTGACGGTATGCTTTCACGGATGCAATTACCAGTGGGACTTTGCGGTAGCTGCATGTTCTGTCCCCATTTTAGGCACAGATTTTTTATGTGCTTGTGGGTTGTTCATCGATGTTGCCAACAGATATTTAGTGGATGCTGTCTCTTTTTCCTCCTTGCCCAGCACAGACACAAACACAAACACACAAACACAGACTAACGTTATAGCTCTTGGGGGTAGGTACCAGCATTTACTTTCACAGTTCCCAGCACTCATGGCTCTGACTTTTTCTGCTACAGTAACCAAACATGGGGTCGAACATTTCATAACCACAAAAGGCCTGCCAGTTTTCACGTGACCTCGGCACCTGGACACAGTCAAACTACCCAGTGTGCGTGAGGAGTTTACCAGTTTAGAGCAGCTGGGCATCGTTAGGTGCTCCAACAGCCCCTGAGCATCCCTGCTACACATGGTGCCCAAGGCTGATGGGTCGTGGCTATCGTACCACAATTTCCAGCACTTGAACAACACCACGGAACACGTTCGGTATCCCATCCCACAAATCCAGGATTTTTCTGTGCATCTGGCCGGGACGCAGGATTTTTCAAAAGTGGATCTGGTCCGCAGTTACCACCAGGTCCTGGTGCGCATGGAGGACGTTCCCAAAACAGCGGTAATAACTCCTTTTGGCCTTTTTGAGTTTTTACGCATGCCGTTTGGGTTAAAGGGCATGGCGCAAACCTTCTAAAGAATGATGGATTCGGTGCTCCGTGACATGATGAAAGAATAATTTCATGTTCCTCTATATTATTCTTTCATATTTTATGTCTGATGTATTTTTGGTGCGTTGTTTGAGCCATTATGTGACTTTCATGTCCCAGAGTCTGGGTGGATGTGCGTGTGAATGGATGTGCATGCATGTGAGGGCAGGTCAGCAGAGACGTAAAGGATGACCCAGGCTACACTGATAATCTCTTTGTTTTATTGACCTGCTCTGCTAAGTTTCTGTGACCGAGGAATGTGCTATAACTCCCAGTTTACGTAGATTAGATTTATAGACACCCAGCCTGTCTCCAGAGATGCCACAAGGACATCTCCTTTTGTGTTTATCTATTCTTAGAGCTATAAAAATACCAGGCTCAGAATGCATGGTCAGAAGAGGTGCATGAACAACTCTGTGGACGGCTGAATGTACTTTTTCTCCTGGCCAGAAATAAATGGTTCATAGCTCAGAATCTGCCTATTGAATTTTTGACTCAGTCTAATTTAATTTAATTTTATTCTATCTTTCGTTTTTGTCCACTTAGACAACATTTTGGTGGCTAGTACGTTCAAGCATGAGCACCTCGCCCATCTCAAACTAGTTTTCCAGAGGTTGGAAGTGCACAGGCTTATCGTTAACCCAGTGAAGTGCCAGTTTGGTGTGCCGGTGGCTGATTTTTTTGGGTCACCGCATTTCGCCAGAGGGCGCAATTCCGCTGCCTGATAAGGTGCATGCTGTATCGGATTTTCCGCGTCTGCAGACCATGAGGGCCCTACAGGAATTTTTGGGCATGGTCAACCTTTACAACTGTTTCCTCCCCCAAGCAGCCCCTGCTGCAACCATTGTACGCTGCGCTCAAAAAAAAAGAAGCCCTTGGAAAACATCGACTGGACCCCCGAGTGAGTCCAGGCTTTTGCAAATGCCAAAACAGCGCTCACTAACGCTGCTTTGCTAGTCCTCCCTGCCCTGTCAGTGCGGGTAGCACTGACGCGTCTGATGTTGCCAGAGGGGCAGTGGTGGAGCAGTACGTTTCCGGTTTGTGGCAGCCACTCGCATTTTTCAGTCGTACTTTGTGAGACAACGAATGCAAATACAGTACGTTCAACAGAGAGTTGTTGGCCCTCTATCTGGCGACGCACCACTTCCAGTTTGGGCTGGAAGGGTGCGAGTTCACCGCGTTTGTTGATCATAAGACGCTAACATATGCAATGTCCAAAGTCTCGGAACCATGGTCAGCCCGATATCAACGACATTTGGCCGCGACCTCAGAGTTCACGACCGACACTCAACACGTAGCTGGTAAGCTTAATGTTGTGGCTGACTGCCTGTCGCACGTGTTAGTCTCCCTGGTCTACATGAGAATAGATTTCCCCGCCATGGCCACGGAGCAAACTGGGGACGCAGACATTTGTGCGGTCCAGTCCATGCCTACTGGGTTAAAACTGCAGAGCAGGGTGGTGCAAGAAGGGTGCCCCCCCTTACTCTGCAACTTCTCCACCAGTCACCCGCATCCGGTGGTTCTGAGCTCTTGGCACTGCCGCATTTTTGAGTCAGTCCACTCCCCGGTGTGCGTGCCTCAGTTAAACTGGTGGGGGTGAAATTTGTCTGGCCTCACTTACACAGGGACAGGAAAGAGTAGGCTGCAGCGTGCATCGTGTGCCAGCGGGCCAAAGTGCACAAGCATACCAAGGCCCTCCTCGAGCCGTTCCAAATTCCGGCCAGGAGGTTCGACCACGTCCACGTGGATTTGATGGGCCCCCTCCCACCGTCACAAGGTTTCACACACCTTTTGACAATCATGGACCGCACCACGTGTTGGCCTGAAGTGGTCCCACCGGCTTCCACCATGTCCGTGGAAGTGGCTCGTGCTTTTTTGTCAGCTTGGGATGCACGATTCGGATCCCTGTCGGACATCACTTCCGACAGGGGTCCGCAATTCGTTTAGGAACTCTGGTCCACGATGGCCCAGAGCCTGGGGGTCAAAATCCACCGCAGCACCGCGTACAACCCCAGGTTAACAGGTTATGCAAACATTTTCATAGATTGCTTAAAGCAGCGCTCAGAGCTTCACTCACACAAATTGGGTCAATCGCCTGCCCTGGGTCCTGTTAGGGCTGTGCTCCACACCTAAGTAGGATCTGGCAGCCTCCCCAGCAGAACTCGTTTTTCCTCAGCCGCTGCAGATCCCCGGGGAATTTTTACCGGAAAACCCCGCAACCTGGACCGACCTGCCTGTGCAATTTTTTCACAGTACAATGCTGGCCAGTGTGCCGGGCCCGGTGCACCATTGTTTTCCCCGCACCTTCGTTCCAAAGTTTATAGACTGTCAAACTTGTTTTTGTCAGACACGATGCACAAAGAACCCCGCTGCGTCCACTGTACGATGGCCCATTCAGAGTGCTGGAAACAGGGGCAAAATGCTTTGTGGTAGACTTGGGGGGAGGGCACAAGAAAACCATCTGCATTGACAGGCTCAAGCTCACTTAGGTGTTGGCAGATGAACAGGTGGTGTTGGCTCAAGCTCCCAGGCGTGGACACCCACCTACAGTGGCTCTGCAAGTTGGTGTTCCCCCTGCAGAGAACTGTTGGCAGCAGACTAGGTCTTTCTCCTCCCCAGGACTGTGTGCTGGAGACCGGTTTGTCTCCTGCCCACCTCAACAGCAAGACACTTCGGCTGGTCCAGTGACTCCACGTTACAGCCGTTACGGGCACCGGCTCAAGCCCAAGGTGCCAGAGGGGTAAAGCCCCTTTTGGGTGTTCGGGGTGGGGGGCTGTGTGGTGGACACAACACACATGGCACTCCACCCAGGACAAGGGAACAGAACACACAGAAAGACACAGAAACCAGTAGCATAAAACAGAAGACTCATCAATTAGAAAGAAAATGGCACTCCACTAATTTAGATGAAATCTATTTAGCTTCGAGAAATCATCTTTTAATTTATTAAAGATCTCTTAGAAAAGCAAGAATGAGTTATTATTCTGCATTAATAGAAGAGAACAAGAATAATCCCAAGTTTCTTTTCAGCACTGTAGCCAGGCTGACAAAGAGTCAGGACTCTGTCAATCCTAGCATTCCCTTAGAGTTTACTAGTCAGGACTTTATGAACTTTTTCAATAATAAAGTTTCATCTATCAGAGATAAAATCAGTCAGATTCTTCCCACCATTAACTTAAAAACAGTAACTACTACAACTCCTTCAACTGATATCTGTTTGGATAAGTTTACTCCAATTGACCTTTTAGAGTTAGATAAAATAATTTCCTCATCCAAGCCTTCAACTTGTCTTTTAGACCCTATTCCTACCAGGTTATTTAAAGAAGTCTTCCCATTTATTGGTAGCTTTATTCTCCAAATAATCAATTCTTCATTAACATTAGGCCATGTACCGCAGGCTTTTAAAACTGCTGTAATTAAACCCTTACTCAAAAAGCCAATGCTGGATCCAGGAGTTTTAGCTAACTATAGACCAATCTCTAATCTCCCTTTCATTTCAAAAATCTTAGAAACAGTTGTTGCTACGCAATTATTTGACCACTTGCAGGGAAATGGTTTATTTGAAGAGTTTCAATCTGGGTTTAGAATCCATCATAGTACTGAAACAGCCTAAGTGAAGGTCACTAATGACCTCCTTATCACATCTGATAATTGACTTGTTTCTGTACTTGTTCTTTTAGACCTTAGTGCAGCTTTTGATACTATCGATCATAATACTGTACTTGATAGATTAGAACACGATGTTGGACTTAATGGAACTTCATTGGAGTGGTTTAGATCTTATTTATCTGATAGGTTCCAGGTTGTTCATGTCAATAATGAGTTTTCTTCCAAATCAAAGCTCAGTCATGGAGTTCCACAGGGATCTGTGCTAGGCCCTACTCTTTTTAGTTTATATATGCTTCCGTTAGGCAACATTATTAGGAAGCACTGTATACATTTTCATTGTTATGCAGATGACACATAATTATACCTGTCAATGAAGCCTGATGATAGTAATCAATTAGCCAAGTTAGAAGCCTGTATTAAGGAAATCAAAGCTTGGATGACTTGTAATTTCCTGTTATTAAATTCAGATAAGACTGAAGTCATTCTTGTTGGTCCAAAAAACCTTAGAAATACCTTTCCAAATCAAACTTTTAGTTTGGATGTGGTTACTCTTTCTCTGAATAGCTCTGTGAGGAACCTTGGAGTTATTTTTGATCAAGATCTGTTTTTCAATTCACATATTAAATTTGTTTCTAAGACTGCCTTCTATCATTTGTGTAATATTACCAAGATTCAGAGCATCTTGTCTCAGAGTGATGCTGAGAAACTCATCCACACTTTTGTTAGCTCTAGATTAGATTATTGTAAGTCTTTATTGTCAGGCTGTCCTAAAACATCTTTAAAAAGTCTTCAGTTGATCCAAAATGCTGCAGCAAGAGCTTTAACAGGTACTAGAAAGAAAGATCATATCTCTCTGGTTCTGGCCTCCATTCATTGGCTTCCCATAGAGTTTAGAATTAAGTTTAAAATCCTTCTTCTTACTTACAAAGCTCTAAATAATCAGGCCCCTTTTAATTTAAAAGATCTGATATTACCCTATTATCCTAACACAGCGCTACACTCCCAAAATGCTGGATTACTTGTAATACCTAGAATCTCCAAAAGTACAATGGGAGGCAGAGCCTTCAGTTATCAAGCTCCTCTCCTGTGGAACCAGCTGCCAATCTGGATTCGGGAGTCAGACTCGGTCTCTGTATTTAAGAATAGGGTTAAAACCTTCCTTTTTGATATAGCCTGCAATTAGGGAGGGATCATGTGTTTCTGAACCCTCCCTTAGTTATGCTGCTAATAGGTTTAGACAGCCGGGGGACCTCCAATAATGCACTGGGCTTCACTCCTTTCTTCACTCTCAATGAAATATTTTTGCTGGTCATTAACATCTGTTTGTTCTCTCCCATAGATTTGAGTCCCCATCGTGCTGTTTGCTCTCTACATGTCGGTTGTTTCCTTCTTCTTCTCTATCCTCTCACCCCCCAGCCAGTTGCAGCAGATGACTGCCCCTTCCTGAGCCTGGTTCTGCTGGAGGTTTCTTCCTGTTAAAAGGGAGTTTTTCCTCTCCACCATCGCCAAGCGCTTGCTCACAGGGGATCGCCTGATTGCTGGGGTTTTTCTGCAATTGTGGGGGTTTTCCCTACAGTTGAAAGTGCTATGAGATGAATGTTGTTGTGAAATTGCGCTATATAGATAAAGTTGAATTGAATTGAAGGGGGGTGGTGGGGGAGAAGATAGAGATGCTAATGGAGAAAGATGAGAGGAGCCAAACAAAGAAAAATGTGCCTTTTGCCCCCCGCCACGCCAGGTTCACACCTGAGGATGTAGGGATGTGAATGTATTGTAGCAAGACCTGCTCTGTGACGTGTGTGTCAATGTTATGTTAATGTATGTACATGTCTTTCAGTCTATATGTTAATGTGTTTACCCTGTGAACTGGAGGCGGAAATAAAAGTGTATAAAGGAGTTTGCGCAGGCACTCAATTAGTTTTTTGTGTTCTAAATTATCCTTAGGTATGACTGTGAGAGTGAATGATTGTCTGTCTCTCTGTGTTGGCCCTGCGATGTACTGGCGATTTTGTCCAGGGTGTACCCTGCCTCTCGCTCAAAGATGCTGGGATAGGCTCCAGCCCACCCCCCCACCCCCCGTGACCCGAAAAGGATTACGCGGAAGAAGATGAATGAATGTTTAATGTTGGAAGTTGAATAAAGTTCGAGTGTCGTCCAGCTCGCTGTCTCGTTTGCTTTCATCTTCCACAAAACAGCCTTTTATGAATGGAACGCAGCAGCTGTGCGTAACTGCACTGATTAGGCATACACACTCCAGTTCATCCAAACATTTCAAACTCCATAACTTGTACTGTGATATTGGCCACCATTTTTCAAACTCCACTCATTTGGCTGTTTACCGTTTCAGCTTTAGTGGTTGCATCACATACCAGTTTCCAGTAGAGGAGGATGAGCGTTTTGTTGCTGCAGGCCACAAACCTTTCACCGCTGATGCTGCACAGTGGGAGGTCAATCAATCAGTCTACGCTGATTGTCCATTCAGTTTCCATAAGAATCCCACAAATCCAATACTGAGGGATAAGATAAGATAATATAAGCCTTTATTAGTCCCACAACGGGGAAATTCCAGGATTGCAACAGCACGTCCCACTTGATGAAGACCCTGGAGAGACTGCTCCTTGCTCATCTCCGCCCCCTGGTGGAACCAGCGATGGATCCACTCCAGTTCGCCTACCAGCATGGCATTGGGGTGGAGGATGCGGTGATCTTCCTCCTTCACCGTTCTCTGTCCCACCTGGAGAAGCCCGGGAATATGGTGAGGATCATGTTCTTTGACTTCTCCAGTGCTTTCAACACCATCCAACCGATGATCCTGAAGGACAAGCTGCTGCGCGCAGGGGTGGACCAGCACCTGTCATCATGGATCCTGGACTACCTCACGAACCGGCCTCAGTTTGTGAGAACCCGGGACTGTGTTTCCGACACGATCATCAGTAGCACGGGGGCCCCCCAGGGAACGGTGCTGGCTCCCTTCTTGTTCACTCTTTATACTGCGGACTTCTCACACAACACAACACATTGCCATCTACAGAAGTTCTCTGATGACTCTGCGATCGTTGGTCTCATCTCCAGCGGAGATGAAGCTGAGTACAGAGGGCTTATCCAGGACTTTGTGGACTGGTGCCATCGGAACTGCCTCCAGATCAACGCGAGGAAAACTAAGGAGCTGGTGGTGGACTGCCGCAGGCATGGGCAGCCCCTCACAGCACCAGTAAATATACAGGGAACAGACATCGAGATGGTGACATCCTACAAGTACCTGGGTATTCATCTGAACAATAAACTAGACTGGTCACACAATACTGACGCACTCTACAAGAAGGGACAGCGCAGGCTGTTCCTGCTGAGGAGACTCAGGTCTTTTGGTGTACAAGGGGCGCTGCTGAAGTCATTCTATGACACGGTGGTGGCATCAGCCATCACTTTTGGAGTGGTCTGCTGGGGCAGTGGCATTACTGCAGCCGATAGGAAGAGACTGAACAAACTGATTAAGAAAGCTAGCTCTGTCCTGGGGCAGCGCCTTGATCCGATGGAGGAGATAGGAGAGAGAAGGACGGTGGCTAAACTGTCATCTCTGCTGGAGTCCGAGTTCCACCCTATGCAGGACATACTGGATGCACTGAGGAGCTCATTTAGCAGCAGACTACATCATCCCAGGTGCACAACCGAGAGGTTTCGTAGGTCCTTCCTACCAACGGCTGTCAGACTGTACAACCTAAGCAGGGCTGCTCGCAGAGATAGCAAAAAGACGTAACAAACTAATAGTTTTTTTTTTTTTTTTTTTTTTTTTGAATGCAAAAGATGCAATAGACTTACACAATGGTCCTCTCCGGCATACAACTAGGAACATACCGGTCGCTATGGAGAGTGAGAATATGTATGGGCACATAATCATACCATGTAGGATAACTAAATAGACGGTTATGCTGTTTCATCCCACCTAGCAACAATGCTCTGCACTGTGTGTGTTTATATATTTACATATTTATTCCATCTAGCTACAATGCTCTGCACTGGGTGTGTTTATATTTATATATCTATATATTTATTCCATCTAGCTACAATGCTCCGCACTGTGTTTTTATATATCTACATATTATTCCATCTAGCTACATTGCTCCGCACTGTGTGTGTTTATATACTTGCATATTTATTCCACCTAGCTGCAATGCTCCATACTGTGGGTGTTTATATATTTACATATTTATTCCATCTAGCTACAATGCTCTGCACTGTGTGTTCATATATTCATATATTTATTCCATCCAGCTACAATGCTCTGCACTGTGTGTCTGTGTGTGTGTGTGTGTGTGTATATATATTTTATAGTAATATGTACATATGTATATTAGCTGCTCTTGCTTGCTTGTTTTTTCTTGCCTTCTGATTGTTGCTCTGAGTGTTGCTATCCCTGTGCTGTTGCAGTCCTGGAATTTCCCCGTTGTGGGACTTATAAAGGCTTATCTTATCTTATCTTATCTTATCACAGGGATAGCAACACTCAGAGCAAAAATCAGAAGGCAAGAAAAAAAAAGCAAGCAAGCAAGAGCAGCTAATATACATATGTACATATTACTATAAATATATATATATACACATACAAAGGATTGTTCCTTTAATCCAAGGGCTGTTTTTTTTTTTTTTACTTTAGTGTAGTGAACATTTGTCCAAATTCAAAACTTAAACTTAAATGAAAGACAAACGTAACTTTAACTCAAACGATTACTACTTGCATCATGAGTTTGTGGTTTACGCAGGCAAAAGAAGTCCATTGTCCAAACAATTCATGACATTTTTGAGTGGTTTATTTACTCCAAGAACAGGCAAACAGAAGTTCCCACTCCTTCCTGTCTCTCCTGCTCTGGCAAAAAACCATAGACCCACCCAGGTGCATGCTGGTCCTATCCCTGCCTGCCTCACCTATATAACCTAGGTGTCCATGGTGTTACCCAAACAACCCAAAATAAGCCTAATTAATTATACAAACAAAACTAAACAAATAAACAAATTACTTAAATTAAGTAAACAAAATTACCAAATAAAAACACTACCAAAATATAACTTATTTAAACCTAAACAAAACAAACAAACAAAATCCCAGTCAATGACAAATAGCTCCAACAGACACCTAATGATTGACGTTAGCTAGGGCTGTCGAGCTAGCTCTCCAGCTGGAGGCTGCAGATAAGCTAGCTTCGGAGCTAAACTGGCACCAGTCACAGAAGCCGCCGGAGATGACTACGTCGGCAAATGTGGTGGACCCAAAGGGCAAAGACAGCATGGACAAGGACTACGAGGCTCAGACAACGAGCCAAAGGTCTGCCCTGAGAGACCCCATTTGTGGGGGTTGTGGGTCCCCAACGCACCGGTTTAAAGCGCAAGTGTGCCTGGCAAGAGGGAAACGATGCATTAAGTGTGGGTGCATGAATCATTTTGCCCAGGTGTGCCAATTTCCAGCACTGTGGAGCCCACCAAAGAAGCCAGCCCACCCACCTGCAATGACCATCCACTCAGTGAGTCCCAACACCAACGGGTATTCTTACTGTATGGTGGAATTGGACGGTGTTGCTTTTCAATTACTGCTTGACACGGCGGAGGTGCGGTCGATGCTAAATTGGGCTATGGTGAAGAAGTTTTTCCTATACCACAGGATCAGGAGTAACCCAGTGCTGTTGTACAGCTATGGCGGTAACAGACTGTGCAATGTCAGGACTGTAGAGTTGACTGTTCGCTGCAAGTCTGAAGCGGTGCACGGCTTTAATTTCCAGGTGGCGGCACATGGCAATAACATCATGGGGTGTGACCTGTTCTATGGACTGGGTTTCGCCATCAGGGACAGTGCTGGGACCGAATGGTCTCAGGTGTGGTCGTTGGAGATCGCCGGTTCCGGCGAACAACAACTGTTATGATAGAGTTTGGACTTTTATTTGTGTGGTACGGGTGGCTATAAGAGGGCAGTGGGCAGGAGGGGCAGTCTCTTTGCCACTTCTCTGCCTGATGGCTGCACCTGTGTACTGCAAAGTGCCTCTCAATAAACATGTGTTTAGTTCAGCACCTGGCCTCATCCTTGGCTCCTTATGACCAACATAACATTTGGCAACAAGGATAAAAGCAGGCATGTGTTACACCTGTTCGGCCATTTTTGGAGCTTCCCGTTCCTTGGTTGAGGTGTTTCACTGCGTTCCAGATGTACATGGTGGTGCTAAACCTTGGGAGGCTGGAGAAATTGAGGGCATCTGCGTTGTTGGTCCATAATCTCGGAATGGAGATACAGTGAATTTTGAACATGATGGGCAACTGTGATAGCTTTGAAGAAGTGGTTGAGCTAATGGCGTGCCATTTTCACACCCTGGAAAACGTCACTTTCCGCAGAATCCAGTTTCGACAGCGCTGCCAATGGGTTGGCGAGTCTGTGCAGCAGTTCATGGCGGACCTGAGACTGCTAGCCAGCGAATGCCAGTTCGGACCTTTGGAGGAGGAGATGGTTTGCAACCAGTTGGTGGAACATACAAGCTGCCCCACTATTAGGTTGAAACTGCTTACGTTCTTGGGTGAACTGACACTATCTACGGTGATCGAGTTAGCTAAGCCGCTAGAGGCTGCGGATAAACTATCACGGGAGCTGAGTGGGAGTGTGCCACACTGACAACTAGGATCACAGCCGACGGTGCATGCTGTGCACCAGGACAGCGATGATAGCGTGGAGGGTGATGTGGACGATGCCAACGCTGGTAAAATGAGGTCTGCCCCAGGAACGCCTGTATGTATGGGTTGTGAGTCCTGGAAGCACCGTTTTAAGGCCAGAGAGTGTCTGGTGAGAGTGAAGTGCTGCAGCAAGTGCGGACATTTGCATCATTTCACCAGGGCATGCCACAAGTTTGGGCGAGGAAGTCCAGAATGCAGGGAGGATTCTCCCGTCCCCACGGTTGCCCATGCTGTGTCCCGGAGCATGTGGAGTGGAGTTGGATGGGGTGGTGGTGCCATTGTTGATTGACACGGGAACGGTGGGCTCTGTGTTGAATTAGGCGACCGTGAGGTGTTTTTTTCCTGCATTACAGGATTGGAGATGACCCAGCGCCACTTTGCGGTTATGGTGGAGGGAGACTGGCCACGATGGGAATGCTGAGACTGACGGCCCGGTACAAGTTGGCCGATTTGTGTGACCTGAGGTTCACCATGACAGCCCGTGGTAAGAACATAATGGGATGCGATCTGTTTTATGGCCTGGGCTTCACCATTAAAAGCAGTGCTGGGGAGGAGTGGTCGAGCTGCGGTTTGTGGGACCAGCCGGTCCCAAAAATGGAAGAAGGGGATGTGTGGGATGAGAACATGCCTGGTACCCTGGAGAGTGAGTGTAACGGATGCCAACTAGTACTGTTCGGCGTAGAAAGTTAGTAAACCTCCCTCCCGAAAGCCTCATACAGTATCGGTAGCGCTGAGCTATCGGTCGGACCTTTAGCTCAGCGCGATCGTGCTGTGTCTCCCATGCTCGAACTGTGTTAGTTGACTGAGAGGTCGCGGGTTCGTGTCCCGTGTGGGGCGAACTGCGCAGGATGATCTCTGTCACAATGGTGCCGTGAACCCGGGATGGGAGTGAGGTTTAAGGGGGAGAGTGTAACGGATGCCAACTAGCACTGTTCGGCGTAGAACGTTAGTAAACCTCCCTCCCGAAAGCCTCATACAGTATTGGTAGCGCTGAGCTATCGGTCGGACCTTTAGCTCAGCGCGATCGTGCTGTGTCTCCCATGCTCGAACTGTGTTAGTTGACTGAGAGGTCGCGGGTTCGTGTCCCGTGTGGGGCGAACTGCGCAGGATGATCTCTGTCACATGAGCAAGACCAACATCGCCCAGGGCCATCACAGGAGGGTCCCTGTGCCAGAGCTCAAGTCGCCCTGGATGAGGGTACTGGGCGGCGCAGCGGGATGCCTATGACAGTGGGTGATGTCAAGAGGCTGGCTCCACCTGTTCCTGGATCTCGGCTGGAATGGGATGGTGAACAGGGGGCCACAACAGCGGTGGCGGCGGTGAAGGTAAAAGTGGTTGGGGCAGGACCGTCTGGCACGGTAGAACAACGTGCCAAGCAGAGACAGTGCAAGCCGAGTAGTGCCCCTCTGGGTGTCACAGATGTGGTCCGGGCCTGGGAGAAGGCACGGTCGTGGCAGATTCGGGCCAAGCAGCGGATGGAGGAGCACCAGGGGCGGCTACATGTGGTGGCCAGACAGGAGTACACCTATCTCCAACTGTCAGATGGCTCATGGAGGCACCCGAATGAGCTGCGGCATGCCTGGGAAAAGACTGGTGGACTTGGGCCTGGACATGGGACTCCTCCGGTGGTGTCGAAGAGGGGGCGCATCGGGGTCGAGACAGCCAGCAGCGACCCGGGAGGCAATTTTCTTCCAAGGGCAGACTGATGGGAGTACAGTCCGAAAGGGGGGAGACCATGGGTCTGTTCTTGTAGTTGGTATCTGAGTTACACATTTTACATGTGTGTATATTTTCATGGTCATGGGGTACGGCTTATTTGGTTTTTATGGAATGTTTTGCTCTATGTATTTGATATTTGTATATGTTGATGGGGATTAATTTAATGTTACTGTATGTTTAGGTTAGGACATGACGGTATTTTGTTTTAAGTGGACTTGTTTGAAGTACAAGCAGCAGAATAAACCGCTTCGCCATGTGGGGTGAGGTGGCAGTCTATCCATCCCCCCTAGTTTTAGTAATTTTGGAATGAGTGCATTAGGCCATTTGTATTGTGTTATCCTATTACTTTTAGTGCGTGATTTGGGTTCCAAATTGTGTGTGTGTTTTTGGCTTTTGTGAAGGGGGGAAGAATGTTGTTGTTAGAGTTTGGACTTTTATTTGTGTGGTGCGGGTGGTGGCGGAACCGGAAGGTGGAGCCCACCACCCGCTATAAGAGGGCAGTGGGCAGGAGGGGCGGTCTCTTTGCCACCTCTCTGCCTGACAGCTGCGCCTGTGTGCTGCAAAGTGCTTCTCAATAAACGTGTGTTTAGTTCGACACCTGGCCTCACCCTTGACTCCTTATTACCGACATAACAACGACGTCGTGGTTTGGGACGAGGTGCTTGTGGACGGTACTGGCACTGAGGCACCCACTTCAAGCTCAGTGGAGGAGCAGGACGGCTCCAGTGCCCGCGCTTGCCCCGAGGTAGTAGGGGTGGCCAGGTCGGCAGGTGGAGCGCCCGTTCTGATGAGTGACACCAGGGAGGCACTGGACGCCTTCAGTGCTCGTGTTGGATTTCGGCTGAAGATGGGTGAGAGGTCTGCTGCAACACCGGTGACTGCTGCATTGCCACAGTGTAACAACGGGGCCAGACGACATGAGACCATGGAGCTGCCGCATGCACAGCAGCACATCAGACTGAGTAAGGTACCACTCCAGGTCATGGACTGGGTTTGGGCTGATGAAAGACCAGGGCAACATCCGGCCAGACCGCAGCCAACAAAACACTGGGTACCTCTGAGGATTGTGGCGAAGATGGGAGCGGCGTGTTTCTGGCTGGCAGATGGCTCGATTAGGCATGCAAACCGGCTGCAGCGTGTCCAGGTGGTCCGGGTGGCGAGGCTGTGCAGGAGCCAGCAAAGGTGGTGTGAGACCTGGGCTCCTGTGTTTTGAAGATCGGTCCATGGCCTGGGGGCCTGCTACCTCCAGGGGCGCGTCTGCTGCGGGGCTGCCACCGGACCCCCCGCCTAACCCACCATTTCTGTGGAGGACTGTGTTTTAGAGACTGAAAGGTGTTTAAAAGTGTTTAGTTAGGAGCACGGCTGTTTTGTTGCAAGTGGCAGAATAAAAAAACACTTTGCCGTGCGGACCGTGTGGCAGTCTACCCACCGGTCCTAGTTATAGCGTTCTTTATAATTTTATGTCCATCCATCCATCCATCCATCTTCTACCACTTTTCCGGAGGTCCGGGTCGCGGAGGCAGCAGTTCAAGCAGAGAAGCCCAGACTTCCCTCTCCCCAGCCACCTGCTCCAGCTCTTTAGAAAGGATACCAAGGCGTTCCCAGACCAGCTGGGAGACATAGTCTCTCCACCGAGTCCTGGGTCTGCCCTGGGGTCTCCTCCCAGTGGGACGTGCCCGAAACTCTTCAAGTGGGAGGCGTCCCACTTGATTTTATGTCTACTTTTAATTTATTGTGTTTTGGGGTTTGTGTCTCCCAATTTGGGTGGTTCTAATTAGGTGTGTTTTTCTGTTTTATAAAGGGGGAGAATGTAATAGGGGGTTTATTGTGAAGTGCGGTGTGATGACGCCACCTTCTGCTTGGGTCATCTCACTGCCCTATAATGAGGGGCATCGGCCATTTGGACTTCATCTTGCCCAGGATGAATCCGCCTACGGTGTGTTCCCTGTAGTGCAACCCTATTGCTATTAAACCGGTGTTCCAGTGCAACCTCGTTATCTGTCTCCTTTTGTGCCAGGTTTGTGGACATAACAATAGGTACTGCCACCTGTTGGCGTAATATGACATTGCATCAGTTTGATCACAAATAACATCTGATCATTACACACAGTACAAAAAAATGAACAAGTAATTACAATGTAACGTCAAATTGTGCAAAAAACCTAGAGGGAAAACAACATATCAGCGACAGAAAAGGGGAAAAATGGGATCTAAAACAAACAAAAATAACAGAGGAAGACAATATGTATGTCTATAAATAAATAACATAGGCTTCATTAAATTAAACCAAACAATTCAAATGTTAAAGATAACTTAAAAGCATTTTTATTTTTTTAACAACTTTTAGTGATTTGCAAAATAAAAAGAAATCATTCTGCCAGTGGTTTAATTTTAAAGAATCAACATTTATGAATAAAATGTTTCTCAATTAGAATCAAATTGTTTACCATAACTTCTAATTTCTTGTTTTCACAATTTATTCCAAACAATATAATGGTGTCTGCTAAGGGAAAAATAATAATATTCTTGGAATGAAGCCAACATTGTACATCACTCCAAAAACCACTTACAACCTCATATGAAAAAAATAAATGTTCCAAACTCTCAGTGTGGATATTACAAAAAATACAGTCATCACAGTCCAAGTCAAATTTTAGTTTAAGAAATTCACTTGTGGTGTAGAGGATGCCTTTCACAGACGAGACTGAGTTTATTTCTCAGGATTGGTTTATTGAGAGGCTGCATCCTCTAACAAGCACAGAATCTCAGGAAAGAGGCAGAACAGTCATCCTTCACAGTTCTTATACTCTCCAAAGACACAAAACCCCCAACATCAAATAACACACCCCCAACCCACAGTCCTTTAGTAAACATACAGCCCCCGAGGTTCCTTGGTGTCTCCCTTGTCTCTCATCCTCCTAGCCTCCGGGGCTCCTGCTGGGACATTCTCTCCAACTTCCCGTCTCCTAAAAGACCAACTTCACACCTCCCGTAGGTCTCTGCAGGGTCAGGTCCTCTTTGGCCATTAAGACGTGAAGCTTCCAGAATTTGCACCGTCATGCCTACTAGGTATATGTGGATGAATATGAATACCATATATGAGCCCTAAATATGCGCCATATAACACCCCCCCCCCAAACGTCTAAATAAGGACAAAGTACACCCCAGATGCATAGAATCATGTCATATCACACAGAACAGCAAAATGGCACAACATATCACACTTCCAACTGCTTGGGCTTCAACCTCCTGCCATATCTGCTGTAAGCAGGTTTCGATCTGCCTGTAGCTGTTTCTTGCATCTGTGGATCAGAGTCATTAGCACATCCTTGTGAAAGCTTAGAAGAGTGTCTCCCCGGTGGCCTGCCGCGACGGGGGGCCCTGGCTAACCGTACTTGTTCATCAGCCAACACAAAAGCGGGTTTGAGTCTGTTAATGCAGACTAATTCCCTCCTGTCACCCAAATCGAGCAAAAAATGTTTTTCCCCAGTTTCCAACACTCTGAACAGTCCATCATAAGGCGGCCTTAACCCTGGCCTCTGAGCGTCGTGTCTGACAAAGACAAATTCTGCGTTCTTTAAGGTCTTAGGCACAAAAACGTGTGGGAAACTGTGATGAACTGGGCCGGGGAGGGTGTTTGATCCCGTGTCGCTCTGCAGCAGCTGAGCGGGTGGGCAATTTGGTGCGGGGTTCTCTGGAAGGAATTCGCCCGGTAACCGGAGGGGTTGGGCAAAAACTAGCTCAGCCGGAGAGGCCTGCAAATCTTCCTTAGGTGCTGAACGCAACCCTAATAAAACCCATGGAAGTTTATCAACCCAATTTGTGTCCATGAGAGCCGCTCTGAGGGCTGCTTTCAATGACCGGTGAAAGAGTTCGCACAAACCGTTGGCCTGGGGGTTATAAGCGGTAGTGCGATGAATTTTCACCCCCAGACTGAGTGCCATGGATGACCAGAGCTCGGAAACGAATTGGGGACCCCTGTCAGACGTTATGTCTGACGGGACTCCAAAGCGCGCGACCCAAGCCGTTAAAAACGCGCGCGCCACGTCTGCTGCTGTAGTTGACGCCAGGGGGACCGCTTCTGGCCAGTACGTTGTGCGGTCCACCATGGTTAGAAGGTGTGTGAACACCTGCGACAGCGGGAGGGGTCCCACCAAGTCGATATGCACGTGGTCGAACTGTTTGGCCCGGGATGTGAAAAGGTTCTAAGGGGGCCCGCATGTGCTTGTGTATCTTTGCTCTTTGACACGCTGCGCAGGCTGCTGCCCACTCTTTGTCCTGTTTACGCAGCCCTGGCCAAACGAATCTTTCTCCCACCATTTTGATAGATGCACGAACTCCCGGATGTGCCAGCGAATGGATTAAATCAAAAACGCGGCAGCGCCATGCAGCTGGGACCACGGGGCGCCCCCGCCCCGTGGAGACATCACACATCCGCATCACTAACCTGCTCCGCGGCCATGGCTGCATAATCTAAGCCTACGCAGACCGGGGCTGCGAGCGCTTCCGCACCGCAAGCCTGGCCCGCGTCCACGGCCACCGTGTCTGCCCCCTGGGGGCCTGGTGTTGCAACTGCACGCGAGAGGCAATCTGCTACTACATTGTGTTTGCCCGCCACATGTTGAATGTCGGTGGTAAACTCTGAAATCGCGGCCAGCTGTCTCTGCTGTCGGCCCGACCACGGCTCTGAAATCTTGGCCATTGCAAATGTTAATAGTTTGTGGTCTACAAACGCGGTGAAACGGCGCCCTTCCAGCCAGAACTGGAAGTGGCGGATGGCCAGATGCAGGGCTAAAAGCTCCCTACCGAACGCGCTGTATTTCCGCTCGTTATCACGCAATGTTTTGCTGAAAAACGCAAGCGGTTGCCAGCTCCCTGCTACCAGTTGCTTGACAACCGCCCCCACTGCTACGTCGGAAGCGTCCATGGTTAGTGCCATGCGAGCTGCTGGCACGGGGTGTGCCAACAGCACAGCGTTTGCCAGGGCCGACTTGACCTGGGAGAAAGCGCGCTCCCGTTCCGGGGACCACTCGACCTTATTTGCAAGTTTTTGTTTCTTTAGTGCCGCGTACAGTGGGTGCATGAGCTGTGCCGCGCTGGGGAGGAAACGGTTATAAAAATTGACCATCCCCAAAAATTCCTGCAATGCTTTAACTGTCTGCGGTTGGGGAAACTCCATTATCGCGCGTACTTTATCGGGCAGCGGGACCGCTCCTTCTGGAGAAACGCGGTGCCCCAAAAAATCGATTTGAGCTACCCCGAGCTGGCATTTTGCTGGGTTAATTATTAACCCATGCTCTGTCAGCCTCTGAAAAACTGCTGTGAGGTGGCGTTCGTGTTCGTCCTCAGATGTGCTGGCTACTAAAATATCATCCAAGTAGACGAACACGAAAGGGAGGCCGCGCAACACCGCATCCATCATGCGCTGGAATGTCTGTGCGGCGCCCTTGAGGCCGAAAGGCATGCGCAAAAATTCAAAAAGCCCAAAGGGGGTTATTACTGCCGTTTTGGGTATGTCCTGAGCGTGGACTGGGACTTGGTGATAACCGCGCACTAAATCTATTTTGGAAAAGATGCGCGCCCCCGCCAAGTGTGCCGAAAAATCCTGGATGTGCGGAATCAGGTAGCGGTCGTGTGCTGAAGCATTATTTAGCCTGCGGAAATCACCGCAAGGCCACCACGAGCCGTCGGCCTTAGGAACTAAATGCAGCGGTGAAGACCAAGGGCTGTTCGAGCGCCTAATGATGCCCAGTTTTTCCAAGTTGGCAAATTCCTCACGCGCGATGGCCAGTTTAGCTGGGTCCAAACGCCGAGCTTTTGCAAAAACAGAGGGGCCAGAGGTAGTTATGAAGTGCTCAACCCCGTGTTTGGCTACCGATGCTGAAAATGTTGGGACCGTGAGTGCTGGGAGCTGATTGAGTAGTGCATGAAACTTACCACACGCAGCTGTGAAATTGGGATGTGCAGAAGGCGGGGCCACCCGAGCTGTACAGGAGATAGAGTGGAAAGACAGTGCATTTACCATACGTCTATTAGTAAGATCAACTAATAAACCATTTGAGCATAAAAAATCAGCACCTAGCATGTTATTGCTAACTGCAGCTACGACGAAAGTCCACTCGAAGGTGCGACCGTGGAAGGATAGGAGGAGCGTCTTCTCCCCATAGGTCTTGATCGTGGAGCCGTTTGCCGCTAGCACCAGGGGTCCGCTGGAGGGCGCCAGCAGGTCCGCGTAGGAAGGCTTGACGAAACTCAGCTGGGAGCCTGTGTCCACCAGGAAATCCTTCCCTGAATTTGCGTCCGTCACGAAAAGCAGCTTGGTCTTCGCGCCGAGAGCCGCAGCTGCTACCGACTCTCGGTCTTGGCGTTTCCCTGGCGCTTGTATCGGCACGGTGGGATGCATCTGCGCGCCCTCTCGGCGAAGCGTCGATGGTAAAAGCAGAGGATGCCATCCGCTCCGCTTCTCTTGATCTCTGCCGCTGCTGACGTCAGTGGGTCCGGTGCTGCAGCCTCTGGTCTCCCCTCGTCTCGCGGGGATGCGTTCAGCTCCATTGCCGCCGTCGTGGCTGCGTGTCGTCTATGGGCGTCGACAAGCCGCTGCGCCTCCTGGCCCAGCCCGTGGTAGTCGCGGTCGTTGAGCAGCTGTGAGCTGGCCAGGGTGACTCTCACTGCTGGCGGTAGTGTTCTGAGAAAGAGGTGGGTGAAGATAAAATTGTCGTCATCTTCGCCTCTCAGGTTCATCATCCTCGCCATCAGATCTGCCGGCCTGTCTGCTTCCCCTTCTGTTAGCGCCAGAAGCTTCTCTGCTCGCTCTCCCTGCGAGGGTGTGAAAGCTCGGATGAGGGCGGCTTTCAGTGTGCCATACTTGTCGTCTTGGGGCGGGTGGTTGGTCAGGCTCTCCACCCGCTGCACTGTGAGGCTGTCCAGCTTCGCGACGACATGGTAGAACCTCGTTGTGTCCGCTGAGATTCCCCGAAGGTGGAACTGTGCCTCCACAGTGGTAAACCAGGAGCGCGGGTTATGTTGCCAGAAATCGGGCAGCTGTAGTGTGGTAGCTGCGTTAACCCGGTTGGCTCCTAAAGAGTCCGGTGCGGGAAGATCGTCACCACCGGCCATAATTTGTCGTAGGTCACCAGTGTAGAGGATGCCTTTCACAGACGAGACTGAGTTTATTT
The DNA here is from genome assembly GCA_020510985.1 of Pholidichthys leucotaenia. Classification (NCBI taxonomy): domain Eukaryota; kingdom Metazoa; phylum Chordata; class Actinopteri; order Cichliformes; family Pholidichthyidae; genus Pholidichthys; species Pholidichthys leucotaenia. Next base: position 1,210,610 of record JAJAQF010000046.1, on the reverse strand, counting down.
CTCAGGATTGGTTTATTGAGAGGCTACATCCTCTAACAAGCACAGAATCTCAGGAAAGAGGCAGAACAGTCATCCTTCACAGTTCTTATACTCTCCAAAGACACAAAACCCCCAACATCAAATAACACACCCCCAACCCACAGTCCTTTAGTAAACATACAGCCCCCGAGGCTCCTTGGCGTCTCCATTGTCTCTCATCCTTCTAGCCTCCGGGGCTCCTGCTGGGACATTCTCTCCAACTTCCCGTCTCCTAAAAGACCAACTTCACACCTCCCGTAGGTCTCTGCAGGGTCAGGTCCTCTTTGGCCATTAAGACGTGAAGCTTCCAGAATATGCACCGTCATGCCTACTAGGTATATGTGGGTGAATATGAATACCATATATGCGCCCTAAATATGCGCCATAGTGGCATAAATGCTATGAATTATTTTAAATTGAATTGCTTTTATTTTGGGGGTCGTGGAAAAGAAATATAATTTGTTAAAATTCTGAGAATATCTTCTTGCTTTAAACATTTCAAAATATAGTTCCTTCTAATTGGATTAGGGAAATATTCTTTCAGAAGAAAACTTAACATTTTGTTATTACATTTACGTTCACAAAAGTCAACACCTTCATTAAGTAATGGTCTTAGCAATGGAGTTACATTTGAAAACAAAACACTTTCCTTAACCAAATCTTTAAACTAGCTTGGAATAGCTTTTAAAATTCTTTTATAAAGCTTTTCTTGGCAATTAAGGCTATATTTTTAAGACAAGGTTTTATGATTTAAAAAGTTTCCCTTTCCGGCTGCATGTATTGTTTCCTATATCATCTTGGAGAAATTAAATAAGTTAATTCTTTAGTAATTTAACTCTTTTAAAGGTTAAAGAAAAAATGCCCATATCAACACTAAGGCTGTGTTTGCATATATTAATTTGGATCTACACAGTGTTCTGTACACTCAGAGATACCTGACCTTTTTTTAAACTACAGCCATTATTCTGAGAGAAATAATTAAATATATCCTATCCCCCCCTCCGTGGATTGCCACCTTACCGTGGTGGAGGGGTTTGAGTGCCTGAATGATCCCAGGAGCTATGTTGTCCCCTGCAGGGTCTCCCAAGGCAAACTGGTCCTGAGTGAAGGACCAGACTAAGAGTGGTCCAGTGGATCTCCATTAAATATGTTACATCAAGGACCCAGTGTATCCAAAGGAGGCACATGGGTCCACCCTCCAGTGGGCTCACCACCTGCAGGAGGGATCATGGTGCTATGTGAATTGGGTGGAAGTCTGGCCTACTCTGTTTGGACTGATGCCCCCATGACCTGGATCCCAGGATAAGCGGCAGAAGATGAATGGATGGATGCTCTATTCCATCCGTCCATCTCTTCTGGGAATTTGGGTCATAGAGGCAGCAGCCAAAGCAGAGAAGCCCAGACCTCCCTCTCCCCATCCACCTGCTCCAGCTCTTTAGAGGGGACACCAAGGTTTTCTCAGACCATCTGGGAGACGGAGTCTCTCCAGCATGTCCTGGGTCTGCCCTGGGGTCTTCTCCCAGTGGGACGAGCCCGAAACACCTCAAGTGGGAGGCATCCTGATCAAATACCTAAACCACCTCAACTCGCTCCTTTCAATATGGAGGAGCAGCAATTCTACTCTGAGCCTCTGTCGTGCTGACTGAGCTCCTCACCCTATCTCTAAGGCTGAGTCCAGCAATCCTACGGAGAAAGCTCAGTTCAGTCGCTTGCATCCGTGATCTCATTCTTTCAGTCATTACCCAAAGCTCATGACCATAGGTGAGGGTAGGAATGTAGATTGAGTGGTAAATCAACAGCTTTGCTTTAGAGCTCAGCTCCCTCTTCACCACAACAGATCAGTACAACATCTGCATCACTGCAGCTGCTGCTCTGATCTGTCTGTCAATCCCCCACTTTATTCTCCCCTCACTGGTGAATGAGACCCCAAGATACTTAAACTCTTCTAGCTGGAGGAAGGAGCTCGTCCCAAACCTGGAGAGGACAATCCACCCTTTTTCGGCTGAGGACTGTGGACTCAGATTCATCCTACCTGCTATACACTCGGCAGCAAACCGTCCCAGTAAGACCTGTAGGTCATTGCTTGATAAAGCCAACAGGACATCATCTGCAAACAGCAAAGATGAGATCCTGTGGTGACAAAACATGACACCCTCTGTTCCTTGGTTCCGCCAAGTTATCCTGTCCATAAAAATTATTCAGCCATGGTGGAGTCCAACTCTCACTGGGATCAAGTTTAACTGATTGTTGGCAATATGAACCAAACTTTGCAATGGTCACATATTGACAGCCTGTAGCAACAAGCCTGATACCCCATACTCTTGATCAGAGACCCGAAACGCAATCCAGTGAATGAAATGCAATCCATTGACCCGGGGTTCTTCACTGACGATGTGTTCAATCTGCCCATCTAGTTAGATGGTGTACTTTTAACTTTTCTTGTCTGGCTTAGCCAGTGACATCCAGGAAAGGCTGGATGACAACCACGATTAGTGTGGTGGTGACTGGAAAGACAGAGGATAGCTCGGAGAGACAGCAATTGGAGCAATGAGGGCTAGCAATAAAATTGCAGCTTTCATAAGGGACCACCCTTAAAAGCTACAGACAACTCAATGGAAAGATATCCCCAGGGGTGCCCGAGAGGGGGAGGAAGATGAGCATCCCATTCGGACTGACTTTCTGGCAAGAATGATGAGCATTGGATTATCGACAACGAGTGAAACCTGTGTGTGCGGCAAGATTTGCAAGAACCTGAGAGGTTTGAAAAGCCACCAGACCAAAATGGGCTGTACTAGGGGTAGGAAAGTTGAGCGATGCACAGAGCCAGTGCCTAGCACTGTCTCTGTTGAGACAGAAGAGGAGAAGGACCTGGAGGAGTCCCACAGTGTCCAGAACACCTAAGCTCTACATGCCACACCTGCCTGTCCATCTGAGCATCACCAGATCCTATGGCCTGCCGCACATAAGAGGTCAGAGTGGCACCAGTTTAATGAAGATGTTGATTCAGCCTTTGACACATCATCAAGAGGGGAGTGGATCGGTGACTTCAGCTGAAGTGCACCTTGATTGTCAGCATTGGTGCAGAGAGATTTGGCATCAAACAACCTAAAGTCAACATAAAAGGCAGCATAGTAGCCAGGCGAAACTGATGCAAAATTAGGATCTCACAGCTCAGGAAAGAGCTGAGGTCCCTGAAGCAGCAGTACAGGAAAGCAAGGGAGGAAGAAAGCCAAGCCCTGACAGAGTTACGGAACATTTTGAAGAAGCTCATCTCTCTCCAGAGAGCAGTGCCACAGAAAGGCCGGGAGAGGGCCCACAAGTGGCCTGCCTTTGTAGCAAATCCATTCGGATTTGCCAAACAACTGCTTGGGCAGAGATGGAGTGGGTGCCTTGTGTCATCAGAAGAGGAGATCAATCAACAATTCAGTGATACCTACAGTGATGCCAGGAAGAATGTAGAGCTGGCTCTTTGCAGAGAGCATATTCTGCCGCCGGAACCCTCCACTCAATTCAACATCAAGGGGCCTACCTTGGCAGAGAGGTCAGGGAAATGGTCAGAGCAGCACAGTCCAGTGCAGCTCTGGGGCCAAGTGGAGTGCCATACAGAATATACAAGGATTGCCCGAGACTTCTTCAGAGGCTATGGAGACTCATTAGGGCAATATGGTGGAGGGACTCATCCATCGCAAAGAACTGAATGAACTCGCCCTCACTCTGTCTCAACTAGCAACACAGGTGAACGTATCACTCCAATGGATTCCTGCCCACTGTGGAATCTATGGAAATGAGACGGCTGACAGACTTGCTAAGAAGGGTGGGCAGCAAGACCAGGAAGACAGGCAGGTCTCTTACAGTGAGGAGAAAACCATTATTAAGGCCCTGTCTCACAAGAAGTGGCAGCAGCAACACCCAAACTTCTGCAAGGATGACAACTACTATAGTCTGAGCAGGGCTGACCAAGTCGTTCTGTTCAGACTCCGAACTGGACATAACAGAATGCATGCTCACATGCACCAGAAACTTAAAGTTGGACAATCGGACAGATGCCCATGTGGTACTGCCCAAATGACCAGCGAACACCTCCTCCAAGACTGCCCAGACCACGCTGCACTCAGACGAGCTACGTGGCCTGACCCCACATCGCTGAACCAAAAGCTGCACGGGGACCTCGGGGACCTCCGCAGGACGGCAGCATTCATCAGGGCAGCTGGTGTGACCATCTAGTGATCGACGAAGAAGAAGAAGTGGAGGGAGAAAGTAGCCAGGCAGTGGCATCATGTAGAAGGGGTTTAGAACCCAAAAGAGGAGAACGCAGAAAATATTACTCAGTTTCACACTGTCTCACTGCTCAGTGTGGAAGGCAAAGTCTTTTTATAAGGTCCTCACCAAACGCCTCACAGAGTATCTTCCGAGGAATTCTTACATTGATACAGCAGTACAAAAGGGTGGGGTTCCAGGTGTGCCAGGCAGGATAGAGCATTTAGGAGTGGTCACACAACTGTTCCACGAAGCAAAGGAGAATCGAGGAGATCCATCAGTCTTGTGGCTTGACCTTGCCAATGCTTACAGATCCATTCCACAGAAGCTGGTGACTTTAACCTTGGCAGCCTACCATGTATCAGTGAAGTTCAGAGAGCTGTTTCAGGACTACTATGGTAGTTTCAGTCTAAGATTCACCTGTGGGAAGTTAAAATCTGCATGGCATTGTCTAGAGAAATGCATCATCACTGACTACACAATCTCAGGAGTGTTGCTCACCCTAGAGATGAACTGGTTTGTCAAAGTGGCAGAGGTAGCATGTCGAGGCCCTCTGTTCAAATCTGATGTCTGCCAACCCCCAATCTGAGCCTTTATGGATGACCTCACAGCCCTATTTTCATCAGTGGCGGGATGCTGTTGGCACCTTCACAAGTTGGAGAAGGTCTTCATATGGACAAGGATGTTCTTCAAGCCGGCACAATCTAGATCTCTTATCCTGAGAAAAGGGAAGGTGGTGGACAAGTGCTGCTTCTGCGTCGAGGGCACCCCAATTCCAATTGACCAGAGTGGTGGCTCAGTTGGTAGAGCATCTGCCCCACACCCGGGAGGCAGGGGTTCAAATCCCGGCCGGGTCATGCCAAAGACCATATAAAAGTGGAACTTCCTGCCGTCCAGCTTGGTGCTCAGCAATAACGGAATGGAGGAGGGAAATCTGTGGCGGCGCCTTGCATGGCAGCGGCCCTCTGATTTTGCACTGGGGTGTGTGTGATTGACACAGTAGATAGGTAAAGCACAATCTCGTTCTACTGTACATGATTGGTTGTACGGTTGAATGACAATAAGGGTGATTTAATTTAATTTAATCAGTGGCAGAGAAGCCTGTGAAAAGCCTGGGGAAGATCTTTGATGGAACCTTAACAGACACATCTGCTATCCAGTCTACTTTCAAGGAACTGAAGACGGCTATCAGCAGTGGATAAGTCACCACTACTGGGAAAATTCAAGACAAGGCTCTATCAACATGGGATCCTGCCTTGACTTTTCTGGCCACTCCTGAAGTCCCTATTGCCATTGTGGAGGGCTTTGAGAGGAATATAAACCAGTTCCTTTGAAGGTTGCTTGGCCTGTCAAAGGCTCTTTGGCAGGCCAAAGAGCCTCAGTAATGTGGCCTTTTATGGGAATACCAACAAGCTCCCTTCTCCAGCCTGACAGAAGGGTTTAAGGTTGCCAGAGTCAGGGAGGTATTATTTTACAGAGACTCACCAGATACCAGAGTCTCCTTTGCAGGCATTGTTGGAAAGACGGGGTGGAAGTGGCGGGCCCAGGAGGCAGTTGATCAAGCAGAAGCCAGGCTGAGGCACAAGCTTCTGGTGGGCTCTGTGGCAGCTGGACAAGCTGGGTTGGGGACTCACGCAAGACCACACTTTGAGAACACTCAGGGGAAAGAGGATAAGGTCCTGATTCAGTGAGAGATCCGGGTAGACGTGGAGGAAGAGCATCTCAGTAAGTCAGTGGCCATGCGCAAGCGAGGAACTTTGAGCAAATGGGATCAGGCATCACAGAGAAAGATCACCTGGTCAGAGATCTGGAAATGGGAGCCAGCAAGGCTCCCATTTCTTATCCAGTCAGTTTATGATGGTCTGCCAAGCCTGCCCAACCTGCACACCTGGGGGCTTGCAGAAACTCCAACATGCCCACTATGTCAGTCAACAGGTTTGCTAGAGCAGGGGTTCCCAATCTTTTCAGCCCGCGATCCTTGCAATAACAGTGACAGAGACTGGTGACCCCCACTGTCCCCGGAGGTGACTGATACATAAGAAAACGTGCACACAGTTTGATATATCTGTGGATTCATCTAATTACAAAGCATATTTCCCTTTCTTCATGCTGTCAGTCAGCTGACACTTTATGTTCTGGGCCATGTCCATGACGCGCCGGGATATGGTCCCGTCAGACAGCGGCACAGCTTTCAGCTCCCGTGCCTGTTCATCTCCACGCATTGTACAACTCATAGCGATAGCAGAAGGCTTTATTAGGATTTCTCTGATTGTATGTGGCGTTTCGCCTGTGCAATTAAATATGCCACCTTTGAGCTTTGGTAGTGGTTGTTGATTGATTAGTTATGATTTTCTTTTGTCCTTGCAATTTTCTCTCCTTTTAGTGGAAAACATCTGCTGGTTTAGCAGCAAGAGATGGGTGCTTAGTTGTTAAGTTTCTGAGCATTTTTACGGGCTTTAAACTCTCATGTGCAAGCATCTTGGTGGACACTACACACTGGGGATGTTGTACTCCACTGACGACAATGCATGAATCCACACTGAATATATTCCTCTTGATACTTGCAGCACTTGGAGGAAGGCTCGTCCGACTGATTATGGAGCCCTGTACGGTGCTGTCCTCCGCCTCCTCCTCTCCTGCGCCAGAAGTTGATGGGCTTTCTGATGGCATTTCTCCGCTCTCCTCTGCTGCCATCTCTGCTGGCCTCTCTGCGGTGTCTTTGGTCAGTATTAACCAATATTTAATTTTTAAAAATACTATCCTAGGCTTAAAGCATAGTGTGTTGATTTTAGCTGTTCAGACAAAATCTACTGGTGCACACTGACCTGTGTCGTTTACTGTAGCCCAGTTAAAGTGACATGTCACCTGTGTAACTGCCTCTGGAGGATTCTGAAAATCATCTTGTGACCCCCCCCCCCCCTCAGTTTCTCGGGACCCCCACTTTGGGAACCTCTGCCCTAGAGCATATTCTGAGCTGTTGCCCTAAAGCCCTGGGAGAGGGGAGGTACACAGGGTGCCAAAACCAGGTCTTGAAGGCAGGAGCCGATGCCATCAGCACAGGGATTCACCATTTCTTCCATGAGGTCTCAACAAAGCACACTGCTATTGTCAAGGCAGGAGAGAAACCTCCAAAAAAGCTGAAGAACTCAACAGGTCTTCTAGCTTCAGCTCGTGACTGGGAAGGCAATTAAAGTTTCCAGAGCACATAGCTTTAACATCACTTAGGCCAGACTTGGCCCTAACATCAGTCTCATCCAAGCAGGTTGTGCTTTTGGAACTTATAGTTCTTCGGGAAAAGTGGGTGGAGGAAGTATGTACATGAGTGGAAAAAGGCTAAATATCAGGAGCTACTTCAGATCTGCAGTCGGGAATGGATGGAAGGCCTGATGTGAACCCATCAAGGTGGGCTGCAGGGGATTCCCTGGGAAATTAGAGGTCATTGGAAGGCTCCTACAACTGGATGCTGCGCATTGTCCTCAATGTAAACTAGCAAGACCACGTCTCCAGTGAAGATCTCTATGGGCACCTTCCCAGAATATCAGACAAGGTGGCTTGGCCAAGACTTGGTCTCCTGGGGCACTGTTACCATCACCAAGAGCTCCCAGCAGGCTACCTGTTACTCTGGGAACCGGTGCATGGCTTTGGCTGCCCAGGACGACCATTAACATCATTTGTCAATACTCTGAAGGGAGACACTGAGGCAGCCAACACTGGCGAGCTTGCCACCTGTATGCTCGACCATGAAGACTGGACCGCTAGACATACAGCTTGGCAAAGGCTGCTCTGACTCCAACCCTGGACAACCACTGCACCATGCACTCAAGTTACTTGGCGTCAGAGGGCTGCAGGAAAGAAAAGCCACCAACAACATCAGCAAAGCTGCAGAGAAAGCTTCAAGGTGGTTGTGGATCAAGAGGGGAGACCACTTGGTGTAGCACACCGCTTGAACACAAGCCAGGGACTGATCACCCCCAGCTGGGTTGCTCTGGTGAGGGTGTCTGAACATCAAAGACCCGAAACATCCAATGACCCGGAGTTCTTTACTGATGATGTGTTCAAGCTGCCCATCTAGTTAGATGGTGTGCTTTTAACCAAACCACCCCCTACAAGAAACCACAAGGGACATGGTCAGATGCTTTCTCCAAGTCCATAAAACATGTGGAGTGGTTGGGCAAACTCATACAAACTCTTGAGAGGATGAAGAGCACGTCTGATGTACTATGGCACTTGAAAAGTGTAAAACTACTCTCTGTCACTGAGTATTGGAATCTTCAAAGAAAATGGAGGCAGAGAATATTGCACTCGCCTCAGAGTGGTCTTGTATGTTATAGATAGAAAGACTGTATTGTACAGAGGGAAATTCAGATTCACAGGAAAAATTGCTGCTTATCATTTAGTCATTTATCGGTGAATCAATTGAATTGAATTAATTGATAACTTGCATCCCTACTCAGGATACATCCGAGCTAAAAGCTAGGAGCTAACCAATTAACTTTAACAACATTGATATTAGAGGGATAAATAAAAAGGAAAAAAAAAATTCTGCTGCAATAATTAAGAAAATTTTAAAGTGACCACCAAAACTCAAGGCTTTTTTATTCCCCGCCAGATGAAGCCCAAAGGGGTCGAAGAGCCCTTTGGGCGAAGGCCGAAGAGGGAATATATTATGGGTCAGTCAGTCCGTCTGTCCCACTTTTGTGAAATCAACTTTTGTGAAATCAGTTTTCTACTTTTTGAGGGCAAACCTTGACCTTTTGACCCCAAACCTGTGGTCAGAGGTTATGGTCTCAGGGTGAACCTGTGGACCAAGTTTGGTGACCCTAACTTTACACAATGTACAGTAATAAGGCATAGGCAATGTTAACCTTGACCTGTTGACCCCAAATCCATAGTTAGGTCAGGGTGTAAGTCGTCCAAGATGTGTGTTACATGCAACTACTGTATCGATGTGATAAGTCTCCATCATTTCTTTCAGTAGTTACTGTGTTTGGAAGATTTAGGGGAAAAATCTGACCTGACCTTTGACCTTAAAGTCATTTGATGAGAGTGAAATTACAATATGCTCATCATCAGAGTATATCAAACCATGGTACCAAGTTTCAAAACAATCTGAACAAAACTGTAGTTGATTTCACAAGACAGTTACTGTCTATGAAGAGGTGAAACAGGAGGTCATAGGTCAGGGGCTACAATTCCCACAAAAATCATCCAATCAGAACCAAATTCCAATATGTGCATCCTCAGTGTATATCAAACCATGGTACCAAGTTTCAAAACAACTGGACCAAAACTGTTGGAGGAGTTGGTTTCACAAAAGTGGGACAGATGGACGGTCGGACAGACCCATAACATAATCCCCCTTCGGTCTTCGCCCAAAGGGCTCTTTGACCCCTTTGCGCTTTGACTGGTGGAGGATAATCACACAGCAGTCAAATCCTTGGTGCAGTTAGTAATGTCCCCATAGCTAAAAACTACATTAAAAAAACAGCAGGCTGGAAATAGATGAAGATGGAGAAACATTTATAATTATGTCCAGTAATAAAAATAATTTCAGGATGGAATAATGACAGCTATTATAGATGACATAGAGGACTGTGATGAAGGAGTTTTCCAGAACAAACCGGGATGATCTACAGCTGTGGATGATACTGTGGAGATGTGTGGAAAGACGAGGCTGAGATTATTTCTCAAGATCAGTTTTATTCACCACCACATTCTCCAACATCCAAAAACAGAAAAGAGGAAGGCATGCCCCCACCTCTGTCCCTTTTATACCCCAGGACATCAAAGCACACAGTCACATTGTCTTTACATCCCAAATCACAATGCACACCCCTTCAGGTCTTCTGTCTCCACCTGAAGTCCTGGTGGTCAGGAAATCCCTCACGGCCATCTCTCTGCATACAAAAGGCCAGACTTCGCATCCTCCTGCTACCCCTAGGAGGTCCAGACCTTTTGTTCCTCTGAGACGTGCAGTAAACAATAAGCATACAGTAATAAGCATGTGAAGCATATGGAACCCACATATGCGCACCACATGACCCCCCCAAAACGTCTAAGATGGAACAACATAACCACAGATTGCATGTCATACTAAAATCACTACATATCAGTCCAAGTGCCGCTTAGGTCTCAACCTTCTCCTGTATCTGCTGTAAGCAGGCTGTACCACTTCCACGGCGTCTTCCAGCTGTGGATCTGCTGCCTGGGGATGAGAACTGTTAGTCAACCTCTGTGGGTGTTCTGGGGAATGCTCTATAGGGGGTCTGCCGTGCCGAGGAGCCTTCGCCAACTGCACAACTTCGTCAACTACCACAAAAGCGGGTTTGAGCCTGTTAATGCCAATCCTTTCTTTTCTGCCCCCCAAATCTAGCAAAAAATGCTTATCTCCTGTTTCCAGCACTCTGTATGGTCCGTCATAAGGTGGGCGTAAAGGCGGACGATGGGCATCATGTCTGACAAAAACAAACTCCGCATTTTTTAAAGCCTTAGGCACAAAAACACGCGGAAAACTGAGGTGAACAGGGCCAGGTAGTGTGCTCGGGCCCGTGCTATTCTGTAACCGCTGAGCCGGGGAGCACTCTGGCGCTAGGTTATCTGGGAGAAATTCCTCGGGCAGCCAAAGTGGCTGTGCGAAAACTAGCTCAGCTGGGGAGGCTTCTAAATCCTCTTTAGGTGCAGAACGCAACAACAATAAAACCCATGGTAGCTTGTCCACCCAATTTGGATCCATAAGCAACGCTCTGAGAGCCGCCTTCAATGACCTGTGAAAACGTTCGCATAACCCGTTAGCCGGCGGGTTGTACGCGGTCGTGCGGTGGATCGTTGCCCCCAGGCTGCGGGCCATCGCTGACCAAAGTTCAGAAACAAATTGCGGGCCTCTGTCGGACGTAATGTCCGACGGGACTCCAAAACGCGCTATCCATGCCGTTAAAAACGCGCGCGCCACCTCCTCGGCTGTGGTTGATGACAGCGGGACCACTTCCGGCCAACGCGTGGTGCAGTCAACCATTGTCAGAAGATGTGTGCACCCTTGTGAGGGTGGGAGGGGGCCTACGAGGTCCACGTGGACATGATCAAACCTTTTAGCCGGGATGTGAAATGGCTCCAAGGGAGCTCTCGTGTGTCTATGAACCTTGGCCCGCTGGCAGGCCGTGCAGGCTTCCGCCCGCTCTCTAACTTGTTTGCGCAGGCTCGGCCATACAAATTTCTCTCCCACCATTTTGACCGACGCGCGCACTCCCGGGTGAGCCAGAGAATGGATCGAGTCAAAAACGCGGCGGCGCCACGCGGCTGGGGGGCATACCGTTTTGCAGCACCCTGTTCTCCAGCCTTAACCCTGTTGGTCCAGACTGGAGCGCACGCACATCCGCCTCGCTAACCTGCTCCGCAGCCATGGCTGCATAGTCTATCCCCACGCGGACCGGGGCCGTGCGCACTTCCGCGTCGCTAACCTGCTCCGCGGCCATGGCTGCAGGATCTAACTCCGCGCGGGCTGGAGCCCCCACGGCGCGCAAGAGGCAGTCCGCCACTACATTAAGTTTACCCTCCACATGCTGGATATCGGTAGTAAACTCTGAGATCGCGGCCAGCTGTCTCTGCTGCTGGCCCGACCAAGGTTCTGAAATCTTGGCCATCGCGAAAGTCAGCGGCTTGTGGTCAACGAACGCAGTGAAACGGCATCCTTCCAGCCAGAACTGGAAGTGGCGAATGGCCAAGTGAAGAGCTAGCAACTCCCTGTCGAATACGCTGTATTTTCGTTCGCTGTCGTGCAGGGTCTTACTGAAAAAGGCGAGCAGTTGCCAGGCTCCAGCTACAAACTGTTCCACAACCGCCCCTATGGCCACATCTGACTCGTCAGTAGTGAGCGCCATGCGGGCTGCTGGGACTGGATGTGCTAACAACGTAGCGTTTGCCAGGGCTGTTTTGACTTCGGAAAATGCGCGCTCTCGCTCCGGAGACCATTCGACTTTATTTGTGGGTTTTTGTTTTTTTAGTGCAGCATACAATGGTTGCATGAGCTGCGCTACGCGGGGGAGGAAACGGTAATAAAAATTTACCATTCCCCAAAATTCCTGTAACGCTTTGACCGTTTGTGGCTGGGGAAAATTTGTTACTGAGCGCACTTTGTCAGGCAGAGGGACCGCTCCCTCTGGGGAGACGCGATGCCCCAAAAAATCAATCTGCGTCACCCCGAACTGACACTTCGCTGGGTTGATTATTAATCCGTGCTCTGCCAACCTCCGGAAAGCTGCCGTGAGGTGGTTTTCGTGTTCGTCTTCGGACGCGCTGGCTACCGATATGTCGTCCAGGTAGACGAACACGAAAGGGAGATCGTGCAAAACCGCGTCCATCATGCGTTGGAACGTCTGCGCTGCGCCTTTAAGCCCAAACGGCATGCGCAAAAACTCAAAAAGCCCGAAAGGAGTTATTACCGCTGTTTTGGGTTTGTCCTCAGCGCGCACTGGGACCTGGTGGTAACCACGTACCAAGTCTATTTTAGAAAAAATGCGCACCCCCGCCAAATGAACTGAAAAATCTTGGATGTGTGGTATCGGGTAGCGGTCGTGCGCTGTAGCGTTGTTCAGCCTGCGGAAATCGCCACAAGGCCGCCATGAGCCATCAGCTTTCGGGACCATGTGAAGCGGTGAAGCCCATGGGCTCTTCGAACGCCTGATGATGCCCAACCTCTCCAGGTTGGCGAACTCCTCGCACGCTATGGTCAGTTTAGCTGAATCCAAGCGCCGAGCTTTTGCGAAAACAGGCGGTCCGGTGATAGTAATAAAATGTTCCACCCCGTGTTTAGCAACTGTCGCCGAAAATGTTGGGACTGTGAGTGCTGGGAATTGAGTGAGGAGTGTGTGGAACTTACCACCTGTAGCTGTGACGTTGGCTTGTGCTGGTTGCGGGGCCACTCGAGCTGTACAGGGGATAGAAGAAAAAAGAGAGTGCATTAACCAGGCGTCTGTTAGCAAGATCGACCAACAAACTATGTGAGCACAAAAAATCAGCCCCTAACATGTTGAAATTGACTGCCGCTATGACGAAAGTCCACTCGAAAGTGCGGCCGTGTAAAGACAGAAGCAGAGTCCTCTCACCGAAGGTCTTAATCGCCGAGCCATTCGCTGCTGACACCCGGGGACCACTGGAAGGCGCCAGTCGGTCAGCGTAAGGAAGGTGTGATGAAACTCAGCTGGGAGCCCGTGTCCACGAGGAAATGCCTCCCCGAGTGCGCATCCTTCAAGTAGAGCAGCTTGTTCTCCTCTCCGAGGGCCGCAGCTGCTACCGACCCCCGGTCTTGGCGTTTCCCGAGCGCTTAAAGTGGCACGGTAGAATGCACTTGTGTGCCTTCTCTGCGAAGCGGCGATGATAGAAGCAAAGGATGTCGTCTGCTCCGTGTTTCCCGGCCCCTGCCGCCGCCGTCGTCGGTGAGTCTGGTGCTGCAGCCTCTGGCCCCCTGCCGTCTCCGGACGTTGCGCCTGGACCCGCTGCCGCAGCCGCGCGCCATTTACTGGCGTCGACGAGTTGTTGCGTCTCCTGGCCCAGCTCGTGGTAGTCTTTTCGGGCCAGCAGTGGTGAATTGGCCAGGGTCACTCTCACCTCTGACGGTAGGGTTCTGAGGAAAAGGTGGGTGAAGATGAAGTTATCATCTTCGGAGTCTCTCAAATTCAACATCTTCCCCATCAGGTCTGCAGGTCTGTCGCCCTCAAATTCAGTCAGCGTGAGGAGCCTCTCTGCTCGCTCCTGCACCGAGGGGGTGAAGTAACGAATGAGTGCAGCCTTCAATGTGCTGTACTTGTCACTGTCCGGCGGGTGGTTGATCAGGCTCTCCACTCGCTGGGCTGTGTGGTTGTCCAGCTTTGCAACCACATGGTAGAACTTTGTGGCGTCTACCGAAATCCTCCGGAGGTGGAACTGTGCCTTGACTGCGTTAAACCAGGAGCGCGGATTGTTCGGCCAGAAGTCCGGTAGTTGGACTGTGGCTGCATTTGTTTGGCTGGCTCCTGGCAAGTCTATCTCGGGAGATTCGTCTCCGCTCATGATACGTCGTAGGGTCACCAGTGTGGAGATGTGTGGAAAGACGAGGCTGAGATTATTTCTCAAGATCAGTTTTATTCACCACCACATTCTCCAACATCCAAAAACAGAAAAGAGGAAGGCATGCCCCCACCTCTGTCCCTTTTATACCCCAGGACATCAAAGCACACAGTCACATTGTCTTTACATCCCAAATCACAATGCACACCCCTTCAGGTCTTCTGTTTCCACCTGAAGTCCTGGTGGTCAGGAAATCCCTCACGGCCATCTCTCTGCATACATACAACCAAGAAGCTGATGACTGGTCTCTGATTTCCTCTATTTCTATTCCCATCAGAGCAACAACATTTGAGAAAAACAAAAACATCAAAACAAGTTATCAGTTTAGCTGTAATTGTATAATATCCATCAGAAGACAACAAAGAACATAAAGATCTAACAAGTTGACATGTTTATCTAAACTGTAAAAAAAAAAAAACAAAGTTGAAAAGCAGGGCCCATGTCTTACACTGAAACTTTAACAAGATGATTGTTTTAGTCTTAGTAGACAGCACACATCTAAGATTAGATTTAGTGCAGTTATTGACTTATTGACGTTTCATCACAAGTTTCACCAAGAATGTCTTCACTTGCATTTCAGCATTTTAAAAAGTCAAAGACAACTGAGCTTTGATGTCAATTTCCAAGATGACAAATCCTTGACAGTGCAGTCCTGACACTGAGTTAAGCCTGTCTAATGAGAAAAGTCTTTCTGGCTGTGGCAGTTTTAAATTAATTTCCATTTTACAGGACAGATAATGCATTCAAATGATGTGTTCAGAGGTAACTAGCCAGTGGACTAGTCTGACCCTGAGTGACATAGAGGGGGCTGAAAAGTTCATAGTGGTCAAATTTGACCAAATGTGGTTTATTTTTCAACTGCAGGGATCCAAGCATTGCAACGCTGATGGAAGCGGTGTGTGCAGGGGTTAAAGCAAAGCTTTCCTGAGCCTGAACTTTTTTTGGGGGGGCAGGGTCATCGGGGTGGACACACACCATTATTGAATATATATATATATATATATATATATATATATATATATATAACAGCAACAGTGAATGTTATATAATACTCTAAGTTGCATTATTTCCATAATTGCTTTGTTCCAAAGAAATAATCTCTTGGCTTCAAAAACTTAACTCTCTAGCCTACAGAATCTATGAAAGGTTTTGTGTATGTTGAAGGATGAAACACTCATGCAGGGCCGGAGCGGGACCAATTTTCAGCCTGGGAGTTTCATGCCCAAGACCAGCCCACTTTTTGCCAAGTGGAGGAATTTGGAGCAAAAGTTCTATTTCTATCAATAGTTTTTTTTATTGCAGACATGTTTTGACAAGAATATTGAACTTAGTTCACCTCAGTAAACCAGCTGACAAATAAATGAGAAACTGAAGGAAAAATCACAAACGGGAACATCAAATCAGTTCAGTGGCATAAAAATTCTACAGAAACAAAACAGCTATTCATTAGACAACTTTAACCTAGTATGTAACAGTAATATATGCAGTGTCATGTCATTTCAGTGTCAGTTATGATATCACATCATCGTGCAATTTCCCCATATAGATTTTTTGTCCTGTTCCAATATATGCATGTATGTCCAAGAATGTTTACAAGAAAAACCTCACTAATTGCATAGAAAATGGGAAAAACTAAAACATTTATACTAATATGCAGTTTCAGTTCTTTACATTTTTGACTTCATTCTTGTGAATTTATAATTAGTTTTTGTAGAAATGTGCCATTTCTCCCCTGCATTCATTATGCTTTTTATACAAAATTGCAATTCTCACAAATTTTCTATCTTACTTGTAAATTGGCCTCCTTTGCCATATTTTACAGCTTTATTCTTGCTAATTTATTCTTAATTTACATTTATAGGCTTGACCTTACACTAAATTTGTGAGTCCATCATGACTACCATCCTCGTTAAAAAAAAAAAAAAAAAAAATCACCTGAGAACAAGCAAGGTTTTTTATTATCTTAAAATCAAGATAATAGGTAACGACTAGGAATGTTTGGGCTATTACTAATATACAGCATTTTCTATAAATGTGATTTTCTTCACAAAAAACACAGATCATTCTTTTAATTTTAGAACTTTTTGAATGTATTTTTTTTCCAATTTAACCATAAAATTTGCAGCTTTTGCTCATGAATTTTTATATTAACATAGGTTCACGTTGCTAACTTTTTCTTGGAAATTTGGAACTTTATTTAAAAATCTTCGTAATGAGGAATTAATTAGTTTTTCAGTTTATGAGAAAAAATACATGGGAGTCAGGATTGTGAACTATTTGATAGCAGCTAAATATTACAGAGTTTATTCAAGAGTCACTTCACTGACCTGGGGTGCTGAAAATCTCACGGCCTCTCTGCTGTAGATATAAAGATGTATTATAAAGCTCTGAATGGTTTGGGGCTAAAATACATCTCAGATCTGCTGGTCCATTATGAACCACCCAGAGCTCTCAGATCATCAGGGTCAGGCCTACTATCTGTGCCCAGAGTTAGAACCAAAAATGGTGAGGCAGTGTTTAGTTTTTATGCCCCTCACATATGGAACAATCTCCCAGAAAGCATCAGGGCTGCTGAAACTCTCAGCTGCTTTAAATCCAGGTTAAAAACTCCATTTGCTGCGGCCTTTCAGTAGAACAATTGTTAATCTCCTACAATGCACTGTAAATTTATTTTTATTTCTCTCGTATTCTATTTTAAACTGCTTTTGTTTTTGAATTTATTTTGGAGTTTGCTTTTAAATTCTTATGTATTCCTTTTGCAACTTGCTCTAATGCTTTAATGATTTTATGTAAAGTACTTTGAATTGTCTTGTACATGAAATGTGCTATACGAATAAACTTGCCTTGCCTTGTAGTAAGAACACACTCCTCTGCAGCCTCCGCTCCCCTCACCTGTGCTGTTTGGCTCATTTTTCTTTGGGAAAATCACCTCTTCTCTCATTTTCTGCCATTTGTTAATCACCAAAATGTGAACATAGCTTCTGGAGTCCCGCACCCTGTTGAATGCTGTCAGTCTGTCTTTCAGTCGGGCCAATCATTACTGGCACCAAATTGTGAAGGATGCTCTGGTGTGTAGTTCAGTCAGGCAGATTTAGGGCTATCAAACATCGGGATAGTGCTAACAACATGCCTGCCGCAGATTATCAGTTTATATTGATGTTAATTAATTTTACTTCCAACTGGAATACCGGCCCATCAGTGAAGTGGCCCACTGGGATATGGGCTACTCCGGTCCTGCACTTGCGGCTCCAGTCACGCTACATACGGCAACGATGCTTGGACAAAAAGCAGTTCTGCGTATAGGAATAGGACATAAATCTTTTGTTTTTATAGGACAAGGGTCCTCAAATGTTTTTGCCAGGAGTCCACATTTGCTTTTTCCAGTTGACCAGAGGTCTAAAGCAGTGAAAGCACGCTGCATGGATGGATATTTCATCTTTATGTTAGGAGGGACAATAAACAGAACATTTTCTCCACAGTAATTATTGAGGGGACACAATGAAGTATTGTTGTCAGTCACAAATTTATGAAAAAGAATGTACAAATGTACACTTATGGGGAAAATTCTGCAAATTTACAAGATAAGTCATAAATTTATATATTATATTATATTATTTGTTTATTTGACAGGGACAGTGCAATAAACATAGACAATCAAATGACAATCAATCTGATGTGTTGCACAAAGAGTGTATAGCTATTAGCTAATTTGCAACTCTTGTCCCTGGATGGGCTTTAGAAAGAAGAAACAAGTAAAAAGAAAAAAAGGATAAGGAAAAGAAAAAAATGAAAACAGAATAAATAACAACCACATACATCAATACAAAAAAGATTATAAATACACAATTATAAAGATTATAAATACACAATATAACAACCTGACTCACATTTGCCTATTTCAGGCCTCTCTCCCTTTGTCACTCACTATAAACAAACACATTCATTCCTTCCCTTCATTCACTCTCACCCTGCAGACAATCATTTCATACATGGGTACATTCTTGTTTATTTTTCAGCCAGTTTTTAACCTTTTTAGTGAATGTTTTAAAGTCTGTTATTATTTTAATTTGATTTGGCATTGTGTTCCAGATGTGACTGCCCTTTATAGAGAAAGCTGTTTGTCCAAATATGGTTCTGCGGTGGAATATTTTACAGTTATTGTTAACAGAACTCCTGGTGGCTCTGCTGCTGTCCTGTCTTTGGATGAAACCAGCAAGTGGCTCGGGTGCTGATTTATGGAAACATTTGAAAGTTAATTTCAGAAAACAGAGGTCAATGAAACTCTCAAAACTCAATAGGTTGTATTTTTTTTAAAATATAACAGTGATGCCACCTAATGGGCTTTTAGAGTTTGATTATATAATGAACCTATATGTCTTATTGTAGAAGGGGCTGCTTGAGCCCAGACTGTCAAACAGTATGATATATGAGAAAAAACCATAGAATGCATATACAGTGCAGCTGCTTCGTATGGTATGTAATATCTAATTAATTTAAAGCAGTTCAGATTTTTTTTTACTGTTTTTGAAATTTTCTTTATATGAAGATTAAATTTGAATTGAGGATCTAGTACAATGCCAAGGTATTTGAATTCTGTAACTAAACTGATGTCTTGATCATGTATATTAACTTTAAAACGTTGCAGGTTACATTTTTTGATTGAAAAGCACATTGAAACTGTTTTCCGAAGGTTCAGCAATAGATGGTTCTGGAAGAGCCACTCTTGGACATCAACCATACTTGTGGACAGTACATCTGCAGCCTGTGCTGGAGTCTTGGCAGCTGTGTAAATAACTGCATCATCTGCATAAAGTTGACATGTTGCAGCTGAGCAGTGTAGCGGCAAGTCATTAATAAAAATGCTGAAAAGTAAAGGACCAAGAATGGACCCTTGTGGGATACCCATACAGTTTAAAAATGAGGATTTATCCTGGTGAACTTTTACACACTGTTCTCTATTCTGGAGATAAGATGCAAACCATTCTAATGTATCTGGAGAGAAGTTAAAAGATACCATTTTGGATAAAAGCAAGCTGTGGTTTACAGTATCGAAAGCCTTATGAGAAAGAAAATTGCAAATTCAAAAGAAACAATTACTTTTTTCTAGTAAACTTGACTTTTTGTAAATTTGTATCAAATTTAGTGAGAAAAAATATGTAAATTTACAAGAAAAAAACCCCAAGGTTAGAAATTTAGAAGAAAAATTACAGATTTAAGATGCAAAAACAGCACATTTATAAGGGAAAAGTGGCAAATTTACAACAAACAGGTTTTACATTTATAAATAAATGTAATAAATTAATGAGAAAAAGATACACATTTATAATAAAAACTGCAAATTTTAAAGAAAAAAAATTGCCCCCGCTCCCTTGATTTACGCCCATGTCACCAGGCTGTTCTGCTGCGTGAGGAGCTGCTGAAGGCAGCCACTTTCAGAACAGAATTTCACAACTCTGCTGCTTTTTGTTGTTTCATAGATGTAACAAGAATCCTGCTTGCAGCTTGATATGACAATTTCAGTGCATTTGTTTTTGTTGTTCTTACCTCTAAATTTTGAGGAAATGTCTCTTCAAAATTCCTATGCTTGCTGTCATAATGCAGTTTGAAATTGTAAATCTTTATCAAGCTGTGGTCTCCTGGCACGTTAAGCACATTGGTCTGCTGGTAGGAGGGAGAACAAATGCAAATTGCTCAGTCCATTCGTCTTTGAATTGCCAATTTTCACTGTCCATTTTTCTTTTAGCAGCAAACTTGGAACATGACATTTTCGTTCAATCTAGGCTCCCACTGCCACTCCGAAAGTGGTAGTAAAGAGTGCCGTTTGGTTGCAGCCGCTCGCGTTGACAGGCTGTCAGTGCATCGTTGGTATGGCGATAACAGTCCATGTTTACAGGTTCTATCATTTTTCCCCGCAGCCAAACGCCATGCACTGCAAGTCCGGCACCGTGCTGGAAAACTTTAAGCCCTGTGTGTGGCCCAAAGGGGAGACAATGCTGAAAAATAAACCAACTTTCTTCAAATTTGAATGCAATGAACTTTTCAGCCTATGAATTTTTCAGCCCCCCCTCATAAAGTCACACCACGACACCTACTTTTAAACTCTAATGGCCTTATAATCTGTATTAAATAAACAATATTTTTGAGGTTTGGGGTTTTAGATGATTATTTACTCAAAAATCAGGACAAGAATTACCTTGCCTCTCAACTACTCTAAAGGTCTGTACTGACTCCGCAAGAAGAGAGAAATTTGTTCTTTTTCTTGAGGTGGAAAGAACAAGAAAAAAAAAGTTCTTTCTGGCCAGGACATTCCATACTTCACAAGAAAATCAATGCAGAATTCCTGGGAAATTCTAATTTCTGATCAGTCACACAACAGTTCTTGGACACCACACAAGAATAAAGTTCTGCCACAATGGTGTATCAAGAGCAGGCTGCAAGAAATCCCAAACCAGGACTGCAAGAACAGAATGACATTTTTTTTCTTGCAGCCCCTTTTTTTTTTTGGACTTATTTTGTACTCGTAGGTAGATTTGTTCTGCAGTCCGGTGACAAGCCACCAGCTGCCGGTCGCTGCGTGCGCAAGCGCCCCATTTTTTTTTCCTTCTTGCCTTGAGAGAGAGCAGTCGCATTTTTCTTCCCTCCTCCCCTGCCTTCCTGATCTATTCCCAGCTTTTGCAATGTTGCGTTTTTGTCTGTGTTTAGTCGCTCTTCTTCTGCTGAATCTTAATCTAAACGGAAATTATGGATTTGGAAGCGGCTTAAATGTGCTATTGTCACTATTTTCAACAAGAATTGGGCCAAGGGGGAGCCCAAGAATTGGAACCTACGAGAGACTCATGGACATTGGAATCCATGCGTCTATGGCAATATTATTGGCTATGATCTCAGGACTTCTATTTTTGGCTGTGGAGTTCCCTGATGCATCAGAAATTGAAGGAAGGTGAGAGAGCGGATCAAGCGGACCCAGCCAGCTCCTTCATCAAATTCGACCAGTTGGGGAGGGCACGAGTAGCGGCAAACGGTGAACTGAATGACAGTGATTCAGTGAAGGAATACATCTGAAAGCCCTGTGCTCTCTATGGAAAAACAGTTTAAGCCTGCATATATAATGGAAGCACAGAATTACACGGGTGAGGACAAAATTCTACTCTCTGAGTGCACTGTGCTGATTTGATTTGATTTGACCTTGTTTGCCCCGTGTTTACATTCCTCCTGACTGAGATTAGCGGAAGAACCGGCTCTTATGTCTACCCATACAATCAACAATCAGTTGTTGTCGTCAGCGGATTGGACTCTCAAGGACAATGCCCATGTGTCTTCTGCAAGCAAGAGAGAAAGAGAGATAGACTCTGAACTCTGGACTTGTTTATAAGTCACATGATTATAACATCTATCCACTGCCAGGAGGCGCCCTCTGCTGCTCACTAACAACTGTTACATTTACACTACACAATGACATGCAAATATACACACACTGCTCTCCCTCCCTCTGCTGTGTGATTGTCCACTACTGCTAAATATGCATTGAGGTTTTTTTTTGCCTGCAATCAAAATTTCGCTTACCCATTAAGCGTCAATTTGATAAAACATGTTTTTTTCTCTCGCCTATTGTGTCATATCATTTCTTTTCTTTTTTCTTTTCTTCTTTATGACTGGCGCCTAGCGGCTGCCCCGGCCTTGGATGCGCTCTGCAGAGCGTGCCCAAATGCCAAGTCACGTTTTGTTACCTTGTATTCATACATGTGTAATGACAATAAAGTTAAATCTCATCTCATCATATATCCCTACCCTGCATGTTTTTGGCATGTGGGAGGAAACCGGAGAAATCCCGGAGTAAACCCACGCAACACGGGGAGAACATGCAAACTCCACACATATCACAGATCACTGCCCTGGGAGAGAGAACAATTTCTCTGTTCTTGCAGAGTATGTAATGTTCTTAACTCTGAGTGAAACTTTAATTGTGTTCCACTAAGAAATGACTTCTGTCTACACGAGTTCTCATGTGTCTCAAAATATTCCGCCTTTCACTGAAACATTTCACAGGAAAATTGCTTCTCATCTCTGTGAATTTTACTGTGACGTGACAAATGACTGCTGCGACTGAAACCCTTTCCATAGGTTTTACAAGAAAATGGCTTCTCACCTGTGTGAGTTCTCATGTGACGTGACAAATGATTATTGCACCGGAAACTTTTCCCACATGTTTCACAAAAATATGGTTTCTCATCTGTGTGTGTTTTCATATGTGTTGACAAATTCCCACGTTGACTGAAGCTTTTGCCACAAGTTTTACAACAAAATGGCTTCTCACCTGTGTGACTTCTCCTGTGAAGTGGCAAATGATGACTGTAGCTGAACCTCTTTCCACAGGTTTCACAACAAAATGGCTTCTCACCTGTGTGAGTTCTCATGTGAAGTGACAAATTATGACTGCAGCTGAACCTCTTTTCACAGGTTTCACACGAAAATGGTTTCTCACCTGTATGAATTCTCACGTGAACTGACAACTGACTTCTTTGGCTGAACCTCTTCCCACACGTTTGACAACAAAATGGCTTCTCACCTGTGTGAGTTCTCCTGTGAAGTGGCAAATGATGACTGTACCTGAACCTCTTTCCACAGGTTTCACAACAAAATGGTTTCTCACCTGTGTGAGTTCTCCTGTGAACTGACAAATTATGACTGCAGCTGAACTTCTTTCCACAGGTTTCACAACAAAATTGCTTCTCACCTGTATGCGTTCTCATGTGTATTTTCAGGGATGACAGATGCTCAAATTTTTTCTCACAAGTGTCACAATGAAAACATTTCTCAACAGTGTGATTTTTAAAATGAGCCAACAAATATCTCTGTTCATCATAGTTTTCTCCAAAAATGTTGTAAACAAATGGTCTCATCACTGTGTGGTTTGTAGTAGACTCTGAATTGACATTCTTTCCTCCTCCATGATCACTGCTCTCAGATAAAAGAGTGCTATGAGAGAGTAATGAGTGATCGACTGTTTCTGGCTCACTGTAGTCATGGTCCTTATCTGTATCCATCCTCACCAAAGTCTCAGTCTCTCTAATCAGTCGAAGCTTCTCTGTTTTCCAGCTGCTGGCGCCTTCATCCTCTTGCTCTTTAATCTGCGGGGAATGTGGTTCCTCCTGGTCCAGACTGGAGTTCCTCTCCTGGTTCCAGAGCTGCTGGACTGTTAGGCTCTCCTCCTCCTCACAAACGTAGTGATACTGGAATTCTAGAGAGGGAAGAGATACAAGATAAAGGAGGAGGGTTACTGTGTGTTGGGGCCACGAACGGCACAAGAAAGATCCCCTGAGCTTCAAAGCAAACTTTGATACCACTAACAGTCTCTCATCCAGCTGCAGTTTGAACCCACTAAGGGAAAATTGTAACATGACTTAAAGATATCTTATCATGAAGAACTGCCATTGATAAAGAGAAAGGGACTGATCTTAGCAAGGGATTTTACATCAAACTAATTTTGAAAAGTGAATTACTGTCACTATCCAACTGTAGTACTGGTGAGATGTCAAAATTCCTTAATTTTATGTCAGATGCACTGAGGATTAAAATTATTCAGCCTCCCCCAGCTTTAACAGAACCATAGAAAAAGAGTTCCTGAGGTCTGCTGCACAATCAGTAAACAGTTGTATCAGCTGTCAGTTATCACTTGTACCACAGCACAGGAAAAGCGTAACCTCACCAGCAGTGTCACTCGAGACGTCTACTGCAATATTTTATCAACTGTAAATATAAATTTTGTCACGAAATGGACACACTTAGGGGCAGATTTACTAATGTGCTGTGCCATTGCAAAACCCTGTTTTGGCAGTAAAAAAGTACTGTTGAGATTTACTACAGGGCGTAGGGCAAAATTTGCGGTGGAAACGCTTGGATTATGTTAATTTTGCGCCTGGCCTCATTGCATATGCATTTGTGGTAGTTGTCATGTCAACACGCAAATGTGGGCAAGTGAAGTATTTAAATGACTGGCGCAAGGTGATTTACTAAGCTTTGCTGTTGTCAATCTGCTGCCAAATGCACCAGGATTTAACGCCCAAAGATCGTCGTCAGCCTCCATCGGTCTGTGATGACCATGGAAGAGAATCCTAAACGTCTACTCTGCTGGAACAGCACTGACCATTCAGTGGGACTGCCTATGTGACAGGCAGTCCCTATGTGACAGGCAGACCTATGTGACAGGGACTACCATTCTCACATCACCGATGTGAGAATGGTAGTCCCTGTCACATAGGTCGCACTTGTGGGTGGTCTCCGTGCTGCTGGGTCTGTGGCGGTTCTTCTTGCGGGTCCTTTTTACATCTGCTGCAGCAGTCAGTCTCTCTTCACCCGCCTTGAGCTGTCTGGTCAGGGTGCCTCTCCATTTGGAGCGGTCTGTTGCAAGGTCCTCCCAGCGCTCTGTGTTGATCTCCAGGGCCTTCATGTCTCTCTTGCAGACGTCTCTAAAGCGCAGCTGTGGGCGGCCAAAGTCTCTCCTGCCAGTCACCGGTTTTCCGTAGAGGACGTCTTTGGGGATTCTGCCATCCTCCATACGGTGAACGTGGCCTAGCCAGTGGAGCCTGCACTGCCTGAGTAGAGTGAACATGGAGGGAAGGCCGGCACGGGACAGAACTTCTGTGTTGGGCACTTTGTCCTGCCAGGATATGTTCAGGATGTGGTGAATGCAGCGCAAGTGGAAGGAGTTCAGTCTCTTTTCCTGCCGGGTGTATGTTGTCCACGTCTCACTCCCATAGAGCAGTGTGCTGATGACGCAGGCGTTGTACACTGTCATCTTCATCTTGACAGAGAGTTTGGGATTCTTCCACACTTGTGTGGTGAGGCGAGCGAGTGTGAAGGCTGATTTTCAAATCCTCTTGTCGATCTCTTTATCAAGGGAGAGGTTGTTGCTGATCGTGGACCCCAGGTACATGAACTGATTCACGACCTCCAGCTCGTAGTCGTCGATGGTGATGGTTGGTGGTGTTTCCGTGCCTTGCGCCAAGACGTTAGTCTTCTTCAGGCTGATGGTAAGCCCGAAGTCCTTGCATGCCTGGGAGAAGCGGTCCATCAGGGTCTGAAGCTCCTGCTGTCTGTGGGTTGCGACTGCAGCGTCATCTGCGAACAGCATGTCTCTGATTAGAGCCTTGCGTACTTTGGTTCTGGCTTTCAGGCGGGCGAGGCTGAAAAGCCTGCCGTCAGATCTTGTGTGCAGGTAGATTCCCTCTGTTGCTGTGCTGAAGGCATGCCTCAGGAGCATAGCAAAGAAAATCCCAAAGAGGGTTGGCGCAAGTACACAGCCCTGTTTCACTCCGCTGCGTATGTTGAATGGCTCTGAGACGTTGCCGTCGTGCTGCACTATCCTCTGCATGTTGGTGTGAAACGATTCGATGAGGCTTTGCAACTTTGGTGGGCATCCTATCTTTGGCAGGATCTTGAAAAGGCCCTCTCTGCTGACCAGATCAAACGCTTTGGTGAGGTCGATGAAGGCGACGTACAGGGGCATGTTCTGTTCTCTGCATTTCTCCTGGAGTTGGCGGATGGAGAATATCATGTCTACCGTTGATCGCTCAGCGCGGAAGCCACACTGAGACTCGGGGTAGACACGTTCGGCAAGCTTCTGTAGACGAACGAGAACAACTCGTGCATAGACTTTGCCAACAACGCTGAGGAGGGAGATGCCCCTGTAGCTGTTGCAGTCGCTTCTCTCCCCTTTGTTCTTGTTGAGGGTGATGATCTTGGCGTCCCTCATGTCCTGTGGTACGGCACCTTCCTTCCAGCACTGGCAGAGGACGTCATGCAATGGCAGCAGTAGGGCGGTCTTGCAGTTCTTGATCAGGTCGGGGGGTATGACGTCGTTGCCGGGTGCCTTGCCAGCAGCCAAGCTATCAATGGCCTTACTGAGTTCGTCGATGGTTGGCTCGGCGTCAAGTTCGTCCATGGATGGCAGGCAGTCGATGGCATCAAGGGCTGACGGTGTCATGGTGTTCTGTCTGGAGTAGAGGTCGGAGTAGTGTTCCACCCATCACTCCATCTGCTTGTTCTTTTCTGTGATCATCTCCCCAGTGGAGGATTTGAGAGGGGCCGTCTTGCTCTGAGCCGGACCAAGTGCTTTCTTGATGCCATCATACATACCACGGATGTTCCCTGTTATGGCAGCGGTTTGAATGTCTTGGCTGAGCTGAGTCCAGTACTCGTTGGCACAGTGCCAAGCAGTCTGCTGAACTTTGCTTCTCGCAGCCCTGAGAATCTGGAGATTCTTCTCGTTTGGGTACTTCTTGTACTCAGCAAGTGCTGAGCGCTTGGCTTCAATGACGGGGGTCATCTCGGTCAACTTGGCATCAAACCAGTCCTGTGACTTCGAGGTCTTCCTCCCAAAGGTAGCCAAGGCTGTGCGGTGGATGGTGTTTCACAGCTCTTCCCACTTCTGCTTTGCAGATTCTCCTTCTTGTGGTACACCAAGTTCCTTCTCAAAGGTGGAGGCAAACTGCTCAACAAGTTCTGGTTGGGTCATCTTGCTGGTGTCAATCCGTGCCTTTCCAGGCTGTCTAGCACAATGGAATTTCTTCAGCTGCAGCTTGACCTTGCAACACACCAAAGAATGGTCTGTGTCGCAATCTGCATTCTGGAACGAACGGGTGATTAGCACGTTCTTCAGTGAGGTGCGCCTGGTCAGGATCAAGTCCAGCTGGTGCCAGTGCTTTGAGCGCGGATGTTGCCAGGAAACCTTGTGTTGGGGCTTGGTCTTGAAGAACGAGTTTGTGATGCACAGATCGTGATATGTGCAGAACTCGAGCAGCCGCTGTCCGTTGTCGTTCATTCTGCCCATGCCAAATGGTCCAAGACAGGAGGGCCAGGAGTTGTGGTCAGCACCCACTCTGGTATTGAAGTCTCCAAGGAGAATGAGTTGTTCAGAGTTGGGGATGATCCTGACAGTTGTTGCGAGATTCTCATAGAACTCGTCTTTTGCCTCTGGCGTGGCTGTCAGTGTTGGGGCATACACACTGACGAGGGTGACTGGGCCTTGAGTGGTGTTCAGGTGGAGGGTGAGGAGTCGTGCAGAGCCATTGCTGCCCAGTTCCACCATCTTCAGCAAGGTGTTCTTCACTGCGAAGCCCACTCCGTGTTCCCTGTGTTCGTCACTGCCCTTTCCCTGCCAGTAGAACGTGTAGTCCTTCTCTCTCAGTGTGCCTGCGTCAGCCAACCGTGTTTCCTGGAGAGTGGCGATATCCACTCCCAGTCTCTTCAGCTCATTATTGATGATGGCAGTCTTCCTGGTATCGTTGATGTCCTTGAGGTTAGCAGCGAGTCCTGTCATCATAGTGCGGATGTTCCAAGTTCCCAGTTTTAGAGTTGGTCTGTTTTGTTTTTTTGTCTTGCCTGGTGCGAAGGTTCTCAGCCTGCTGTTCGGACTTCTCATCCCCATGCACCCAATGAGGAAAGCAAGCTGTGGCGGGACAACACCTTATTGGCTGGGGGCTGCCCAGCTTGAGGTGGGCGGTAGCTGTCCAGTGAGATCCGATGATCCCTCCCACCGTCAGGAACAACCCCTGGCGCCACGCTCTACGCCAATTGAGCGGTGGCTTATAACCGGTAACTGTCCTTCCCCGTGTTTTGTCTATGCCAAAGGCGAAGCTGGAGTGTCCTCTCCAGTGATCCAGTGTTCTACCTTCCAGCGTTGGGCGTTGGTAGGATTCAAGCCTGGGCAGGAAGATATGGAGGACAAGATGTTGCCCATGCAGCATGTCCCCCCTCTCCACGTCACTGATGAATCCAAAGGAACAGCAGGGCTGCTACAGTTTGGCACCAGCGCCATCGCAGGAGCTGCCAGAACGATGTTGAGCACAACAGAGAACTGCCTTAGGGGCTCCGACTCCGAATTTTTCCTCAGGGTTGACTCCCGAAGCCTTTCCCGTGACCGGGTGTGCCGCAAGGCAGCGGAGGTTTGAAATCAGGGTTTACCTTCCCCTAGATGGGCTACCTTTCCAGGTTGATGAGCCACCATCTACCCGAAGCATTTGGTTTTAAGGCGCCAGAGATCAGCCCTCACCCCTTCTCCTATTAGTAAAAGCAGTTCCGCCGGGCTTAGAGACTAAACCACACGGGCAGGCTAGGAGTTGGACTTAGTTGTCAGAGGCTTTTCGAGACGCACGCCGTAAGGAGCATTTTATGAGCACTGGGAGCTTAACCCTAGTGCCGCTCCTGGCTATGACAACCTTGGAACCAAAATGCACCAGGATTTAACGCCCAAAGAAAGCTCGTCTTAATTCATCTGTGCCTGACATGATCGTGATCGTTGCTACCAAGACACCGGCGAGAACCGAGGGCGTGCGGCAGAATCTTCTCTCTGCCCGTGACTTTATGACAGAAGAACAGATTATATGAATATCAACAGGTGTTATGCTGAACTGGACATCAGAAGGCAGTTTTTTTTTTTTATTTCATTTGTTTATCCTGTAAAGAGCCTACTACATGAATTTGTATCCCTAAAATAGGATACAGTAGGAGCCCTTATACTGGCAGTGGACATTCAGATGTGTCAGCTCATAATGACTTTTTTTTTTTCCTGCGGAGGTTAGCCTCAGATCAGCTCTCCCTCACTCTTCAAGCAAAATCTTCCACATTGTCAACTGTCTTCATTTTTGTTTCCTCTATCCATACTTGTATATTTACAGTATTTTGTTTTTGCTGTGCATAAAACGGTAATTCAGTTCCCCCTTCTCTCTCCTACTTCAGGATACACAAATATGGAAAACACCGATGAGCTTATTAAAAAAGAGCAAACAGATCCATAGAAAAACTACTCAATGGCATTTATAAAAAGTTGTGAACTGGGAGACCTGTAGATTTTGTTTAAATAAAGTTATTCACATAATAAACCCCAGAGTCTCCATCAGACCATCTTGATGGTTCTAGTGTTAATAAAATAAACACGTTGGTCAAATAACTTATTCATGAGTAGTCCTTAATTTAAACATATTAAACAAAGGAGTCTGCCATGTGAAATGAAAATCAAAACTCTGATATACGACGAACAAATATAAACTGTTTTACTGGGGTTTGCACTGAAACAAAAGTTTACAAAAAAAGCTTTAAAAAACTATATTATGCTCCGCCACACTGGCTGTGCCTTTGTTGATGACCTGATCAGATGTGCCTGTGCACTTCTGCGGTGCTCTTTGGTGGATGGGAGGTCATTATTGAAATGAAATGACTGCGTCTGTTTTCATAATTTTGCGTGTTGTTAGTAAATCACTGGCAAAAATTGGCCACTCCCATAGGCGCGCCGTCTAATTAAGTTAAGTTAAGTTAAACTAAGTTAGATGAGCTAGCGGCTATCTCCCGTTATGATAGCACTTACCGGGAGTGCTCTCTCCTTTTGTTTACTGAGACGTGGCTAACTGAACTAGCAGCAGATGCTAACATTGAGCTGGAGGGTTTTCACACGATACGAGCTGACCGAACACCAGAGAGTGGCAAAACTAGGGGCGGTGGAGTGATCATGTATGTTAACAACAACTGGTGCAGACCGGGACATATCACTGTTAAACAACGACACTGCAGCAAAGACATTGAGTTGCTAGCTGTTAGCATGAGGCCTACATATCTCCCGAGAGAACACTCACACGTGATCTGCATTGTTGTTTATGCAAATCCGACGGCGAACGCTGGGACAGCGCGTGACGTCATCCATTCAGTAACCAGCAGGCTGCAGACAGAACACCCAGATGCTCTTCTCCTCATCTCAGGCGATTTCAACCACGTTTCACTGTCTCCCATTCTGCCCACTTTCACCCAGTATGTCACATGCCACACTAGAGACAATAAAACACTGGATTTGTTCTACGCAAACACTAAGGAGGCGTACACCTCATCACAACTCCCCCCACTTGGGAGATCGGATCACAACTTGGTTCATCTCCGACCGGTGTACAAACCCCTAGTGCACAGACAACCTCCGGCCATGCACACTGTGGAGTTATGGTCTGAGGAGACAATGGACACTCTAAAGGACTGTTTTGAAGCCACTGCCTGGAAGCAGCTCTGCGATCCACATGGTGAGGACATCGATGGCCTCATTCACACCTTCACGGGCTACCTCAGCTTCTGTGTGGACAAATCCGTTCCCACCAAGACCATACGGCGTCACTCAAACAACAAACCCTGGATCAACCCTGAGATAAAAACACTTCTGAGAGAGAAGAAGAGGATCTTCAGGTCGGGGAACAGGGAGATGCTGAAGTCCGTACAGAGGGAGCTGAGGAGAAAGATCAGAGAAGGCAAGGACAGCTTCAGGAAGAAGATGGAGGACAAGCTGCAACAGAGCGACATCAGCGGGGTCTGGAGAAACCTCAAAACCATCTCGGGGCTCCAGAATACCTCCCCCCAGGCCACGGGGGGCAGGGAGTGGGCGAACAACCTGAATCTGTTTTTCAATAGATTTGACCAACCGCCCTCCCCCCTGTCTGCACAACAACCACTGCTGCCTCTAAGAAATCAAGTCCTGCTACCCACTCCCCACTCCACCGACACCCCCCCCACTCCCAACACACAGCCCCCCATCCTGACCCTGACCAAGACCCAGGTGAGGACGGAGCTGAGGAAGATCAAGGCGAGGAAGGCGTCGGGACCGGACGGCATCAGCGCAAAGCTCCTCAAGTCCTGTGCAGACCAGCTGTGTGGGATTGTGACGTATATCTTCAACATGAGCCTGAAACTGGGGAGGGTACCACAGCTGTGGAAAACATCTTGTGTGGTACCTGTACCAAAAACTTCCCACCCCAAAGACCTGAACAGCTTCAGACCGGTGGCCTTGACGTCCCACTTGATGAAGACCCTGGAGAGACTGCTCCTTGCTCATCTCCGCCCCCTGGTGGAACCAGCGATGGATCCACTCCAGTTCGCCTACCAGCATGGCATTGGGGTGGAGGATGCGGTGATCTTCCTCCTTCACCGTTCTCTGTCCCACCTGGAGAAGCCCGGGAATATGGTGAGGATCATGTTCTTTGACTTCTCCAGTGCTTTCAACACCATCCAACCGATGATCCTGAAGGACAAGCTGCTGCGCGCAGGGGTGGACCAGCACCTGTCATCATGGATCCTGGACTACCTCACGAACCGGCCTCAGTTTGTGAGAACCCGGGACTGTGTTTCCGACACGATCATCAGTAGCACGGGGGCCCCCCAGGGAACGGTGCTGGCTCCCTTCTTGTTCACTCTTTATACTGCGGACTTCTCACACAACACAACACATTGCCATCTACAGAAGTTCTCTGATGACTCTGCGATCGTTGGTCTCATCTCCAGCGGAGATGAAGCTGAGTACAGAGGGCTTATCCAGGACTTTGTGGACTGGTGCCATCGGAACTGCCTCCAGATCAACGCGAGGAAAACTAAGGAGCTGGTGGTGGACTGCCGCAGGCATGGGCAGCCCCTCACAGCACCAGTAAATATACAGGGAACAGACATCGAGATGGTGACATCCTACAAGTACCTGGGTATTCATCTGAACAATAAACTAGACTGGTCACACAATACTGACGCACTCTACAAGAAGGGACAGCGCAGGCTGTTCCTGCTGAGGAGACTCAGGTCTTTTGGTGTACAAGGGGCGCTGCTGAAGTCATTCTATGACACGGTGGTGGCATCAGCCATCACTTTTGGAGTGGTCTGCTGGGGCAGTGGCATTACTGCAGCCGATAGGAAGAGACTGAACAAACTGATTAAGAAAGCTAGCTCTGTCCTGGGGCAACGCCTTGATCCGATGGAGGAGATAGGAGAGAGAAGGACGGTGGCTAAACTGTCATCTCTGCTGGAGCCCGAGTTCCACCCTATGCAGGACATACTGGATGCACTGAGGAGCTCATTTAGCAGCAGACTACATCATCCCAGGTGCACAACCGAGAGGTTTCGTAGGTCCTTCCTACCAACGGCTGTCAGACTGTACAACCTAAGCAGGGCTGCTCGCAGAGATAGCAAAAAGACGTAACAAACTAATAGTTTTTTTTTTTGTTTTGTTTTGTTTTTTTTTTGAATGCAAAAGATGCAATAGACTTACACAATGGTCCTCTCCGGCATACAACTAGGAACATACCGGTCGCTATGGAGGGTGAGAATATGTATGGGCACATAATCATACCATGTAGGATAACTAAATAGACGGTTATGCTGTTTCATCCCACCTAGCAACAATGCTCTGCACTGTGTGTGTTTATATATTTACATATTTATTCCATCTAGCTACAATGCTCTGCACTGGGTGTGTTTATATTTATATATCTATATATTTATTCCATCTAGCTACAATGCTCCGCACTGTGTTTTTATATATCTACATATTATTCCATCTAGCTACATTGCTCCGCACTGTGTGTGTTTATATACTTGCATATTTATTCCACCTAGCTGCAATGCTCCATACTGTGGGTGTTTATATATTTACATATTTATTCCATCTAGCTACAATGCTCTGCACTGTGTGTTCATATATTCATATATTTATTCCATCCAGCTACAATGCTCTGCACTGTGTGTCTGTGTGTGTATATATATATTTTATAGTAATATGTACATATGTATATTAGCTGCTCTTGCTTGCTTGTTTTTTCTTGCCTTCTGATTGTTGCTCTGAGTGTTGCTATCCCTGTGCTGTTGCAATCCTGGAATTTCCCCGTTGTGGGACTAATAAAGGCTTATCTTATCTTATCTTATCTTAATTTGCACTGCCTTAGTAAAGCTACCCCCTTATTGTTGCTTTTTGGCTTGATTATCAATATTAGCATTATTATTATCATCATTATCATTATTATCCTCAGTTACTTTGGTCTCTTGGTTGTCCATCAATCTGATGATGACCGTCCCTCATGTGTTAAGTCCTCTTCTTGTGTGCGCACGGAGATGGCTGTTTAGGCTGATCCTCGATCGGCAGACACGGCTGCAGTACGGGCAAGGAAACTGCCCAGGTAGTAACGCCTTTCTTCATGCCCGTGCTTCAGCTACAGTACATCAGCTTGCCTCTTCTCTTCAAAGTAGTCTTGCGCCTGGGTAGTGAGGGTGCACCAGCCTGGCCTGTCCATAGCCCGCAGCTCTAATTGTTTGGGAAGGATGCCAGTGTGTCTGATGCTGAGCTTCATGCAGTCTTTGAATCTTTTGCGTGATCTGCCTTGGTTCCACTTCCCAGAGCAGAGCTCGCCATACATGAGCTGCTTGGGCAGCTTGTGGCCATCCATCCTGATTACGTGACCAACCCATCGGAGCTGGGCTTTCAGAATCATGGCCTCGATGCTGGTCATCTCAGCTCTGTCCAGGCCCTCAAGGTTTGTGACCCGGTCTTGCCAGTGAATGTTCATGATCATCCGTAGGCTTCTCATGTGGAACTTCTCCATCTGCTTCAGGTGTTTTTTTGTACACTGTCCACATCTCACATCTGTAGAGAAGGCTGGTGAGGACAACGGCCCTGTACACTTTGAACTTCGTGGACAGCTGGATGTTGTGCTGGTTCAGGACGCGAGCTCGGAGACGACCGAGAGCTTGGCTGGCCTTGCAGATTCTGGCGTTGGTCTCCTTATCCAGGCTGCCATTGTTGCTGATGGTGCTGCCGAGGTACTTATAGTCGTCTACCGTCTTCAGTTGGGTACCCTCGATGGAGATAGAGGGGGGAGGGATGGTGAAGGCGGGTGCTGGTTGGAACAGTACCTCTGTCTTGCTGAGGCTGATGGCAAGACCAAAAAGGCAGGAGGCTTCTGCAAGCTTATTTACGATGATCTGGAGATCAAACTCCATGTGGTCCATGAGGGCACAGTCGGCAGCAAAAAGCGCTTCCAGGACAATCTTTTCTGCGACCTTGGTCTTAGCCTTCAGTCGGCAGAGGTCGAACAGTGAGCCATCAAGTCTGTATCGCAGGTATACCCCAAGGTCCAAGTCCCTGATGGCATTGTTGAGGATGCAAGAGAAAAAGAGGTTGAAGAGGACCAGGGCCAGAACGCACCCCTGCTTGACGCCGTTGCTGACACTGAATGACTCCGATACCGCTCCATCTGAAAGAACCTGCCCAGTCATGTTGTCATGAAACTGGCGTATGAGGTTTACAAACTTGTCTGGGCACCCAAGCTTGGATAGGATGAACCAGAGGGCCTCCCTGTTCACCGTGTCGAAGGCCTTAGTCAGGTCAATAAAACCGCCATGTCCAAGTCCATGTTTTGTTCTAGACATTTCTCCTGCACTTGGCGGATGGAGAAGATCATGTCCAGGGTGCTGTGGTTTGGGTGGAATCCACACTGTGTTTCTGGCAGGTTCCCTTCAGAGATGTTGTTTATCAGTCGGTTGAGGAGGACTCAGGCCAGTATTTTTCCAGCAATAGATAGAAGGGATATATCTCGGTAATTGCCGCAGTCAGACTTGCTACCCTTATTCTTGAACAGGGAGACAACAGTGGCATCCCTGAAGTCTTTGGACAGTTGTTCTTCATCCCAGATGCTGGTGAGGAGGGAATGGAAGATTTCAAGGGCCACAGGACTGGCTGATTTGAATATTTCCACCGGGATTCCATCTATCCCAGGTGCTTTGCCTGAACTGGTCTGCCTAACTGCGTTCAAGACTTTGTCCATTGTAGGGGGGAGGTCGAGGCAGTGGATGGTGGGTTTTTATGGGATCAGATCGAGGGCGTGGGGGTCTACAATGGAGTGCCTGTTGAGCATGTAGCTGAAGTGCTCTCTGCATCGCGCACTGATGCTGCTCTTCTCCTTCAGCAGAGTTGAACTGTCTGCCGACAGGAGTGGGGTAGTACATGGCTTGGCAGGTCCATATACTTCCTTGATGACACTGAAGAACATTTTGGAATTCTGCGTGTCAGCATATCTCTGCACCTCATCTGCCTTCTTCTCCCACCATTCATTCTGCATCTTTCGCGGCACTGCTTGTGCCTGTCTCTGGAGGTGCTTGAAGCGATCACGCTTGGAAATGGAAGTGGGGTCATTCTGCCACTCAACAAAGGTCTTCTGCTTGTCATCCAGGAGTGTCTTGATGTTCTTGTTCTCGTCGAACCAGTGCTGGTGCACTCGTTTCCTGGGGCCGATGGTGGTTTTTACTGACTTTGTCACCAGTGCTCTAAACTGTTCCCACCTTTGTGTTGGACAGCCAGTCAGGGGTCCATGGGCAATCAGTCGGCCATCCAGATCTTCAGCAAATTCACTACATCGCTGAGGTTGTTCAAGTTTGGCGACGTTGAACGCTGGCTTGATGGCTTTCGGCATCTTGAGATGTGTTGGGGCAATATGCAGGGATAGGATGGATCTGACTAGATGGTGCTCCGTCCAACACTCTGCTCCGCGCATGGCCCTGGTGATCCTGACGTCACAGACGTCTCTCTGACGGCAAATGGCAAAGTCTATCAAATGCCACTGCTTGGATATTGGGTGCATCCATGTTGTCTTATATTTGTCTGCTTGCCGGAACAGTGTGTTTGTGATAGCGAGGTGGTTTTCAGCACAAAAGGCTCAAGAGCATCATGCCGTTGGAGCTCAATTTTCCAGTGCCGTGTGGCCCCAGCACGCCTTTCCAGTTACAGCAGTCTGTTCTGACTCTGGCGTTGAAATCGCCTAGCAGAATGAGTTTGTCACTGGGAGGAGTGTCCTTCATGAGGGTACTGAGCTCCTCATAAAAGGCTTCCTTCACTTCATAGCTACTGGTGAGAGTTGGGGCGTACGCGCTGATGAGGGTACCATGCCAGTTACGGTTGAGGGGGAAACGGAGTTTCATCAGCCGTTCATTAACTGACATTGGTAGGTCAGGAAGTTGCTTGAGAACTGATGTCTTGATGGCCAGTCCTACTCCATGGATCCTCTCTTCATCTTCGGCCTTGCCTTTCCAGAAGAAGGTGTAGCCGCCTTTTAGTTAGGCCACAGATCCTTCTTCGGCTAGTCTGGTCTCACTGAGGACTGCAATGTCAATGTGGTAGCGGGCCAGTTCTCTTGCAATGAGGGCTGTTTTTCTCTCAGGCCTCAAGGAGGCCTCTCTGTCCATAAGCGTGCATACATTCCACGCACCAAGAATTAGTTTCTTCTTTGGTTTCGACCTCTTGGGGGGTAGACCTGCCAGCCACGGTATACTGGTCAGTTGGAAAGGACAAGCATTTGTTTGGGACACATTTTCTAGTCCCCTCCCTCATGTGAGGGTGAGCAGTGCTGTCCTAAAGAGGCTGCTCAGTCACCTGGGGGAATGCCAAACTCCACTGTTGCTCCAGGGTCAGAAGGAGAACGACTATTGCTACCAAGCCGCCTGGGTGCAGGGTTCAAGCTACAACTGCCAGTGGTCACCTCCACCTGTTGCTTCACTCATTTCCCATCGCCGCAGGACTGTTGTAGGGTTGTGAGGACTAACACACACAAGGAAAACCTGTGCGGGAAAGTTTTTTAAACTTTTTTTTGGTAGGATTTACAGTATGTATTGGGTCTTACATTGTTTCCAATTTGACTCTTATTTTGAAGTGTGCCAATGTTTTTGTTTCTATCCAGTCAATTCTCTTCGCTATCTCTGTTCTTTTTTAGTCAGAGCTGTTCCTGATTAACTATTAGTCTCTCCATTTACTCTGCTGCCTCCTGTCCTTCCCTGCGGTGTCCTGAAAGTCTCTGTCCATGCCACAACATTTGGCATTTCCTCTCCACACTGCGAGCTGTCTGCCGTTCCACCTTTTGTGTTTGTCACACCCTCGAGCTGTGTTTGTTCATAATAAATTATGCAAACTTCAGCCTGGCATTTGGATCCATTCATCATGCCCCGGAGGGGCATCACTGACAGAAGGACACTGCCAACACAGGACCCAGCAGACATGAAATTTGCAGGGTTGGGGCTGAGCCCGGAGAAGCTGTGAGCAGTAGCCATCATTGAGGAATTGATTGAGGTGGCCCGCACCTCTGGCACTCCAGAGGAGGCCGTGGGATTTTTAGATGCTGCGGGAGTCACCATCAAGGACTTTCCCAGTCTGCGAAGTCACCCCGAAATGAATGGTCTCCTCATCTCTGTCCCCAGTTTCCAATGGTCACTCCGTGGGCTGGAGAAGAGCTCACCTTCAGTCCTGGCTTCACCCATACGTCTGGACCTGTGCCGGCAACAATGCATCCCCTGGTTCAGGCACCCACACCTCCTCGCCATTCACCAGCCCCGGAGCCCTCTCCTCGCTGCTCCCCAGCTCCAGCACCGGCTCTTTGATGTTTTCCAGTTGCTCATCGCCGGGTGATCTCTGCAGCCACCCAGAGGAATACGCTTGCTTTTTCCACAGCAGTGACAGCAGAGCAAGGGATCAGGAAAGTACGTTCTCCTCATTTTTTAACACCACTGAGTGAGATGTCTTGCCTCATTTGAGTGTGGTGTCACCCCGCTTACCTCCTGCTCCTCTCCCTCGTCCGAAGTGACAACATCTGGAGTGGAGTTCCAGGTAGTCATGTTTTTTTTTTTTTTTGGTGTGTGAGAGTTCACATTCAGCAGTTTGTTTAAGGGTGCTTTCACACCTACAGGCTTTAGTTCGTTTCAATCTAACTCAAGTTCATTTTCTCCATTAGTACGGTTTGTTTTGTCTAGTGAGAACACGGTAATCGCACTCAGGTGCGCACCAAAACAACTGTACCAAGACCTCCTGAAAGAGGTGCTCTCTATTCTAATCAAATGGCGAACTCTGGTGCAGTCCTGCGGGTGAGAAAGTGACCACACTAAAACAGGACCAGTGGCAAACAGTAAAACATTTTATGCCACTGCACATACCTGATAGATCTTCGAAAATATCTGTAGCTGAGCATGTCATGGTTCTGGAGGATTAATGAATGTTAACATGTTATTTTCCATCCATAGCCACACTTCACTTTCAAACAGTACGAATTGCTGACAGTGGTATATACATGTAATGTAATAAACGATAACCAGTGTGATGAAAACCCCCGCAGATTACGCTGCAATTTGTATTATTTTACTCCCCAGAAATGCATAAATACACAGTAGTCATTCTACTTCCTGCATTTACCTTTTCTGTTCTCGTGGCAAAAAAATCTGACCAATAAGAACAGAGAACGTTCTGACATAAGTCTCGCGGGATTTAATGTGACGCAGTTTGGGCCACTTAAATTTTTGCCTGTGTGAAAGAGGATCGAGCCAAAGAGGAAATGATACAAAGTAACAAACTTAGCAACTGAGTCGGACCAAAGTAAACAAATTTAGGTGTGAAAGCACCCTTAGGCTTTTAAAACGGCTGTAATTAAACCCTTACTCAAAAAGCCAACGCTAGATCCAGGAGCTTTAGCTAACTATAGACCAATCTCTAATCTCCCTTTCATTTCAAAAATCTTAGAAAGAGTTGTTGCTACGCAATTATTTGACCACCTACAGGGAAATGGTTTACTTGAAGAGTTTCAGTCTGGGTTTAGAATCCATCATAGTACTGAAACAGCCTTAGCGAAGGTCACTAATGACCTCCTCATTGCATCTGATAATGGACTAGCCTGAATCAAAGCCCAGCTGCGAGGCCCAGCGGAGATACTACCAGGCAGGCGGCTATTTGTTTGACGGGGCTCAGCAGAGATTTCACCCAGGCAGACGGCGGTAGGCGGCGGTGCCCAGCGAAGGACTTACCGTGACTGCAGCGGCGGTGTGCGACGAGACTACCCGAAGCGATTGCTAAGCTAACGCTAGTTAGCTTAATGCTGGCGCCAGTCATTCCACCTTACACCAGCCTGAATCGAAGCCCAGCTGCGAGGCCCAGCGGAGATACTACCAGGCAAGCGGCTATTTGTTGACGGGGCTCAGCAGAGATTTCACCCAGGCAGACAACGGTAGGTGGCGGTGCCTAGCGGAGGACTTACCGTGACCTCAGCGGAGCTCGGTGGCAGCGGCGGTGTGTGACGAGACTCGGTTGGAGGAGCGGGACGGGAGACCAGTTACGGCGACTATGAGCAACGAGACCAGCAACGGAAGGGGCTAGTTGGCTAGCTGAGGCCCAGCTGGATTCGAGGACGATCGGATCAGATTCTGGCGATATAAGCAGAATTTATTTTACTATCCACAGATTTTCTTTTTCCTTCTTTCCAAGAAAGACTGAAGATGGCGGCCACCGGATTAAAAAGTGGGCTGATGGGCACCACTAATAAGCCTTCTCTACTTCTCTACTTCCTCTTCGTTTTGTCTTTGTGTGTCTGGACCTGCAACAAGAAGGATTTTCCGACAAACTCAACCAAAGGTGAAGTTAAAAAGTTTTATCTGTATGGATTTGGGCTTGGACATCTCACCCTACACTCTATGTGGTCTTTAAAAGGCCTGAGCAAAAACTTCCAAATTAAGGCAAACATGGCTGTTAAGCAAAAATCACAATATGGCAGAGGATATACAATTAAAGTTCTGTTAGTTCTGCTACTTCTGGCAGGAGATATTCACCTTAACCCTGGACCTGCCACTATTAAACAGCAGACCACTGGGTTAGCACAAAACCGAGCTGTACAAAAGCAAAAACAACATTTATTTTTCCAAACTGTTAATCATGCACGAGTTCTTTGGGACACCAAGGCTAAACCAAAGGGGATCCTCGGCGGTCATTTAAACATACGGAGCATAATCCCCAAAAGAGATGAGATTTCGGTGTTGCTGTTGGACTCAAATCTGGACTACCTTTGTCTCTCAGAAAGCTGGCTACACAGGAACATAGACACTAATATGATCGATATTGTGGGCTACCAGTGTTTTAGAAAAGACAGGCAGGTAGGGAGGGGAGGAGGTGTTTTAA
The DNA here is from genome assembly GCA_020510985.1 of Pholidichthys leucotaenia. NCBI lineage: Eukaryota > Metazoa > Chordata > Actinopteri > Cichliformes > Pholidichthyidae > Pholidichthys > Pholidichthys leucotaenia. The sequence goes on along the minus strand of JAJAQF010000046.1, from coordinate 1,170,478 downwards.
TTTACATCAAAGACAAATATAAATGTCAACTGGTTGATTTGAATACTTCACTTGAATGTTTAGCTGTTAATGTATGTCTCTCTCCGGTAATGAATTTCAACATTGCAGTATTGTACAACCCACCATCACACAATTCTTCCTTTTATAATGAATTAAGTGATCTGGTTAAACAACTTGAGAAGAACAGAGAAACAATAATTCATGGTGACTTTAATATCAACTGGTCTGATAAAAAAGACAAACAAAAACTGAAAAGCCTCATGACTAAATTTAATTACCAGCAAATCATCAAAGGACCCACCAGGATAACCAAACAATCCAGAACACTTATTGACATGGTATTTACTAATAAACCAGAACGAATAACCAGAACCTATAATCTTGTAACTGGTCTCTCAGATCATAACATGGTTCTTGCTGTCAGGAAACTTACTAAAAAGCGACTACAGTATTTTGGGGGAGTCGATATTGACAAATCAAATTTTATTATCCCCAAATCAAAAAATGAGGAGTTTGAACATTACTTAGAGAATCAAAATTGGGAGCAGCTCATGTCAACATGTGAAGTAGATGATTGTTGTAATTTTATAACTGCAACAATCACAAAGTCTATAGAAAAATTTTCAAAGCAAATTAAAAGTAGACAACAGAAGATTAGCCTACCATGGTTAAATAATGAAATAAGAAAACTTATGAAGAGGCGAGACTATGCACTGAAAACATCACTAACCTCCAAACTACAAAATGATCACCTTGTGTACAAAAGTTTAAGAAATAAAGTGGTACATGAGCTGCGAAAATCAAAAATATCTTATTACAATAAACTGATAGATCATGCAAAGGGTAACAACAGTTCCCTATGGAGGCATTTAAATAACTTAACTAATAAAAAAAACGATCAGAAGGGGGTAAAGGAACTTAGAATCAATGGCAAGACCGTCAGTGACAAGGCTACTTTGGCAAATGAATTTAATTCACACTTTGTGGGCTCTGTGGAAGACTTAACAAAAATTTTTGTGCTGCCAAATGTGCTCAACAACACAAATTCCATACTTCCAACAGATACTTTTCACATCGATGAGGTAAATGAGAAGTTAATTGCTGGTATTGTTAAAACACTGTCAAACTCAAAAACTAATGATATCTACAATATGAGCACCTCCTTTCTCAAAATGCACAGCAAAATATTAATCAAACCACTGACTCATCTCATTAATCTCTCCATTAGGTCTAGTACATTTCCATCTGGCTGGAAAAAAGCTGTCGTCATACCAGTTCATAAATCAGGCAGTAAAGACGATATATGCAATTACCGCCCAATCTCTATCTTACCAGTCCTATCTAAGGTTCTTGAAAAAGTTGTAGCTACACAGCTGATAGACTACTTACAAGACAATCAACTTCTTCATCCACATCAATTTGGTTTTAGACCAGGATACTCAACAGAAACAGCAAATTGTTGCCTTATTGAAAACGTCAAACAGTCCTTGGACAGGGGTAATGTGGTAGGAGCTGTTTTTCTAGATCTCAAAAAGGCTTTCGATACTGTAAACCACAGTTTGCTTTTATCCAAAATGGTATCTTTTAACTTCTCCCCAAATACATTAGAATGGTTTGCATCTTATCTCCAGAATAGAGAACAGTGTGTAAAAGTTCACCAGGATAAATCCTCATTTTTAAACAACCGCATGGGTATCCCACAAGGGTCCATTCTTGGTCCTTTACTTTTCAGCATTTTTATTAATGACCTGCCGTTACACTGCTCAGCTGCAACATGCCAACTTTATGCAGATGATGCAGTTATTTACACAGCTGCCAAGACTCCAGCACAGGCTGCAGATGTACTGTCTACAAGTATGGTTGATGTCCAAGAGTGGCTCCTCAAGAACCATCTATTGCTGAACCTTCAGAAAACAGTCTCAATGTGCTTTTCAATCAAAAAATGTAACCTGCAACATTTTAAAGTTAATATACATGATCATGACATCAGTTTAGTTACAGAATTCAAATACCTTGGCATTGTACTAGATCCTCAACTCAAATTTAATCTTCATATAAAGAAAATTTCAAAAACAGTAAAAAAAAATCTGAACTGCTTTAAATTAATTAGATATTACATACCTTACGAAGCAGCTGCACTGTATATGCATTCTATGGTTTTTTCTCATATATCATACTGTTTGACAGTCTGGGCTCAAGCAGCCCCTTCCACAATAAGACATATAGGTTCATTATATAATCAAACCCTAAAAATCTTGGACAAAAAGCCCATTAGGTGGCATCACTGTAATGTTTTAAAAAAATACAACCTATTGAGTTTTGAGAGCTTCATTGACCTCTGTCTTCTGAAATTAACGTTCAAATGTTTTCATAAATCAGCACCCGAGCCACTTGCTGGTTTTGTCCAAAGACAGGACAGCAGCAGAGCCACCAGGAGTTCTGTTAACAATAACTGTAAAATATTCCACCGCAGAACCACATTTGGACAAACAGCTTTCTCTATAAAGGGCAGTCACATCTGGAACACAATGCCAAATGAAATTAAAATAATAACGGACTTTAAAACATTCACTAAAAATGTTAAAAACTGGCTGAAAAATAAACAAGAATGTACTCATGTATGAATTAATTGTCTGCAAAGTGAGAGTGAATGAAGGGAAGGAATAAATGTGTTTGTTTATAGTGAGTGACGGAGGGAGGAAGGCCTGAAATAGGCAAATGTGAGTTATGTTATATGTGTTAAATGTGAGTCAGGCTGTTATATTTGTGTATTTATAATATTTATAAATGTGAGTCAGGCTGTTATATTTGTGTATTTATAATATTTATAATATTTATAATTGTGTATTTATAATTTTTCTGCATTGATGTATGTGGTTATTGTGTATATTTTTTATCTTGATTCTTTTTTCTAAAGCCCATCCAGGGACAAGAGTTGCAAATTAGCTAATAGCTATACACTCTATGTGCAACACATCAGATTGATTGTCTTTGATTAATTGTCTATGTTTATTGCACTGTCCCTGTCAAATAAACTAATCTACTACTACTAGTTTCTGTACTTGTCCTTTTAGACCTTAGTGCAGCTTTTGATACTATCGATCATAATATTCTACTTGATAGATTAGAACACTATGTTGGACTTAATGGAACTTTGTTGCAGTGGTTTAGATCTTATTTATCTGATAGGTTCCAGTTTGTTCATGTAAATAATGAGTTTTCTTTCAACTCAAAGCTCAGTCATGGAGTTCCACAGGGATCTGTGCTAGGCCCTACTCTTTTTAGTTTATATATGCTTCCGTTAGGCAACATTATTAGAAAGCACTGTATACATTTTCATTGTTATGCTGATGACACACAATTATACCTGTCAATGAAGCCAGATGATAGTAATCAATTAGCCAAGTTAGAAGCCTGTCTTAAGGAAATCAAAGCTTGGATGACTTGTAATTTCCTGCTATTAAATTCAGATAAGACTGAAGTCATTCTTGTTGGTCCAAAAAACCCTTAGAAATTCCTTTCCAAATCAAACTTTCAGTTTGGATGCGGTTACTCTTTCTCTTAAATAGCTCTGTGAGGAACCTTGGAGTTATTTTTGATCAGGATTTGTCCTTCAATTCACATATTAAATTTGTTTCTAAGACTGCCTTCTATCATTTGCGTAATATTGCCAAGATTAGGAGCATCTTGTCTCAGAGTGATGCTGAGAAACTGATCCACGCTTTTGTTAGCTCGAGATTAGATTACTGTAATTCTTTATTATCAGGCTGTCCTAAAACATCTTTAAAAAGTCTTCAGCTGATCCAAAATGCTGCAGCAAGAGTTTTAACAGGTACTAGAAAGAGAGATCATATCTCTCCGGTTCTGGCCTCCCTTCATTGGCTTCCCATAGAGTTTAGAATTAAGTTTAAAATCCTTCTTCTTGGGACTTCCGGTCTGGACGCCATGGCGACTGCAGCTTAACACTGAAGTTCTCAGACCCAATCTAGGATAACACCTTGAAAATCAAACTTAACGGATTTTTGGAGGAGTGAAAATCAAAAGACAAAATCATCATGTCTAAAGGAAAACAGAAGAAACTGAAATTCTCCAGGCCAGGACACGTATCGGCCGGAGAATCCGAACTGGAAGATCTCCGTTCAGAAGACGAGGAACTGGTGATAGCTAACAAAAGGGTTAGCCTGAAATCACTATTTGAGGAGCTACGACGATTTCGCCGAGATGTTACGGACGAATTTCGGGAATTCAGAGAAGAATTGAAAAGGACAAACAGCAGAGTGGACCAGGCCGAGAACCGAATCTTGGAAACAGAGGATCGAATAAAAGTGCTCGAAGATTCTGTGCTAGACCTACGCAAAAGACAAGCAGCTATAGAGGCTAAGCTAACCGACCAAGAAGGAAAACAAAGAAGAGACAACATAAGAATTCATGGTCTGATAGAAGGAACCGAAAATGGTTTTAACTCAATGGCAGAATGCATGGAATCCTTACTAAGAGAGAAATTGGATATTCCACAAACCACCGACTTGAAGATAGAAAAGGCACATCGTTCATTAGCCGCTAGGCCGGCGGCGGAAGCGCCCCCACGTTCGGTGTTGGTAAGATTTTCCAATTTCAAAATAAAACAAGAGGTTGTAAGACTGGCCTGGCAGAAAAAAGGATTTATGCACCAGGAGAGAAAAGTCTACGTGGAACACGATTACGCCCCGGAGGTCCTTAAAAAGCGCAGGGAATACAACGACGCGAAAAAGGTGTTAAGAGAGAAGAAATTGCGCTTTCAGACACCATTTCCTGCGAAGTTAAGGGTCTTCTACGGCGATGAAACGTGTCTCTATAATTCGGCGGAAGAAGCAACAGCTGACATGGCGAAAAGAGGCCTCCCGGTAACGGTATTTAAACCCCCAGCAGACCCGAGTGAGAAGATCAAAGCGCAAACATGGACAACACAAAGACCTTCAAAATCCACGGAGCAGCAGCGGGAAACCCAGCACCAGAGCGTCGCGGATAAACTATCCGTTTTCAGGTTGGAATAGCGACCTTTTTTTTTTTTTTTTTTTTTTTTTTCTCTTGAATCAATCCGCACATCCATCCCCCCTCATACAAGGTAACAAACATTAAAGGAGATGCATATTCAGCATGTGGTAAAACATTTCATGGAACAATCATATTATTTGAAACAAATAAGTCTTTGTAATAAAAAAAAAAAAAACTTGTTAAAATAGAAATGTGACAATAATCCACATGTTCTCCTCATACTAACAAATACTGTTTTTGCGTGAATGTTTGATGTGATGGGGGTGGGAGGGTGCACACAATTTCACAGGGTTTAGGCATAAAAGGAAAAAAAAAAATCATTACAAGTTTGGATTGGGTTCTGAAACTCACGTTAAAAGCATGGGACTACTTTCAGTGGTAAGAGAGGGCCCTCAACACGTAACAGAGTTTGAGGAATTTCCCTCAGAGCCTTCACTCCATCAAGGCTCTTACAGGGTCTTTAAAAAGACCTCAGCTCAGGAAGTTCTTATGACAGCTTTTTGTTTTAAAGTTTTTTACACCATGTTCTTAATGTTTTTCTTGTTTTTAATGTTCTTTCAGTTTCTGAGTAGCACAAAAGAGGGCCACCACACAGTTATACTAAACAAAACAACACAATGGAGAAACAGGGTGTAACCAAAATAATTTCATATAATGTAAAAGGAATCCTGAATCCAGTTAAAAGATCCAAGATTCTAGGCAAAATGAAAAAAGACAAAGCAGGAATAATACTTTTACAAGAAACCCACCTAACAGACGTGGAACACAATAAACTCAGTAGACAAGGGTTTAAAATGATCTCTTCATCTTCATATAAATCAGGGAGGAGGAGGGGAGTAGCGACATTGATATCAACCAAAATTACATTTGAAAAAAAATCAGAACACAAAGATAAAGAAGGGAGATACAGTTTGGTAACTGGGCGGCTAGAGGGAGAAGATATCACCCTGCTGAATGTGTATGCTCCCCCAGGGGCTAACTGGAAATTTTATAAAAATGTATTCGACCTAATGATAACTAAAGCTCAAGGTTTAGTGATATGTGGTGGGGACTTCAATCTTAGACTGAATCCATACTGGGATGCTTCTGGTAATTCCCCACATCAAAATAACACCCAAAACAGGAAGACTCGGATGCTACTAAAAGAATTGGGAATCTGTGACGTGTGGAGGGAACTCAACCCCAGTGTAAAAGACTATACATTTTACTCAACTCCACATTCATCTTACTCAAGGATTGACTATTTTTTTATGTTTAATAGAGACATTGGAAGAGTAAAAACATGTAAAATAGGACTGATGGATCTCTCCGACCACAGTCCGATCTACATGGACTTAAATATCCAAAAATACACAAATAATACATTTTCTTGGAGGTTAAATTCAAATGTCCTGAAAGGACCATTGAAAGATGAATTGGAATCAGATATTCTCAGATATTTGGAAGATAACGATAATGGAGAAGTATCCCCTTTAATACTGTGGGATGCATGTAAAGCTGTAATAAGAGGAAAGATTATTGCAAAACTGGCAACCCAAAAGAAACTAAGACAAGAAAAACTATCCACATTAGAGTCAGAACTTAGGAACCTAGAAAAAGAACACAAAGGCAACACTCATTCTACTGACTCGCTCAAGATTAAGGAAATTAAAAACCAAATAAATGAGATCTACACAATAGAAATCCAGAAGAAACTTACATTTCTGAAACAAAAATACTATGAAGCAGGCAGTAAATCGGCAAAATTGCTAGCCTATAAATTGAGGAAACATCAAACAGAAAGAGCAATCTACAAAATCAGAGACCCAGTATCAAAGGAAATAAAATTCAGAATTCAGGATATTCTTAAAAACTTCGAGAATTACTATAAGAACTTATACTCCCACAAAAAACATAAAAACGCATCCGAGGCATTCCTAAACACATTAAACCTTCCCCAACTTACGGAGTCACAAAATAAAACACTACTGTCAGAAATACATCCTAAAGAATTGGAAAAAGCAATTATGAAACTTAAAGCTAACAAATCCCCAGGAGCTGATGGCTATACAGCAGAGTGGTACAAAACCTTTAAACAGCAACTATCTCCTCTCCTCCTGAAAACATTTAATTATGTCCTCCACACAGGGGAAATCCCCCCCTCCTGGAGAGAAGGGGTCATTGCAGTTATACCTAAACCTGAAAAGGATAAACTAGAGTGCTCCAACTACAGACCAATCAGTGTACTAAATCAGGACTATAAACTTTTTACCATTATCCTTGCCAAAAGGTTAGAAAATATACTGACAGACCTAATTCATTTAGACCAAACAGGTTTTATAAGACAAAGACAGACACACGACAACATTCGACGCACTTTACACATAATTCATCATATAAAAAAATATAACTTAAATGCAGTCATATTGGGATTAGATGCTGAAAAAGCATTCGATTCGGTTGACTGGTCTTTTCTATATAGAATCTTATCCAGTTTCAATTTTCATAACAACTTCATTAGAACTATACAGGCATTATATAAAAAACCAACAGCTAAAATAAGGATTAACGGTAATTTATCATCATCTTTTGAACTGGAAAGAGGATGTCGTCAGGGCTGCCCCCTGTCTCCACTGCTCTTTGCAATCTTCATAGAACCTCTGAGCCAATGGATAAGACAAAACCAAAAAATTCAAGGTATTACACTTGGTCAGAAGGAACATAAAATAGCACTCTTTGCTGATGACATTTTAATATACCTAGGGCAGCCGGACACTTCTTTACCAGAACTAACCTCAGTTTTTTCAGAGTATGGAGATTTATCGGGGTACAAATTAAATATGCATAAAACCCAAGTTTTAACATTCAACTATGACCCAAATCATTATTCACTAAGCAAACTCAAAACTAACTGGGAGTCGGAATCTATGAAATATCTGGGGGTCAATATCCCGAAACAACTCAACAAAATTATATCACTAAACTATGATCCACTGGTGACAAAAATAAAATCTGACCTAGCAAGATGGAATATGATACCATTCTTGGGTACTGCACAAAGAATTGAAGCAGTCAAAATGAATATACTTCCACGTCTTCTATACCTTTTCCAAACAATACCGGTAGAACCTCCCAAAAAAACATGGCAGGAGCTGGACAGAAGGATCTCAAGATTCATATGGCAGGGCAAGAGACCTAGAATCAGATATAGAACCCTACAGCTAAACAAAGACAAAGGTGGGCTCGCGCTGCCAAATATCAGGGACTACTTTAAAGCCGCACAAATTAAAACTTTAGTAGAGATATGTAACCCAGTCTACACTGCACAATGGAAGGAGATCGAATGCCAAATAACAAGTGACATCCCCCTACAGGCGATAATAGGGAACAATGTCTTACCTAAGCTTTTGAATAACACTAACCCGTGGATAGAGACCCCGCTAAAAATTTGGTTTAAGATAGTCAGAGAGAATCAAACTAAAGAGCCCTATCGACTTCTGCAATGGATCGCCTATGATCAGGACTTTACTCCTAATAAAACAGACACCAGATTTAAAAAGTGGAAGGAGAAAGGGCTGATAAAATATTACGATTTTTTTAAAGGGCAAATCTTGAGAAGTTTTGAAGATTTGAAAAAACAAGGCCTAATAAATCAAGACCTTTACAGGTTCTTCCAGCTTAGACACCACATAAACAATATACTTAAAAAGGAGGTTTTGGAAAGGGCCCAGTCAGGTGTTCTGAAGGTCTTCTTAATGGCATATAAAGGGATCCCAGGGATCAGATACATTTCTAAAATATACCAAGGTCTTCAAGACTTAAAAGGAGACAACACATCTTATATAAAAGAGAGATGGGAAAAAGAGGGGAATTTCACTTTACAACTGGAAATATGGGAAAAGCTAGATAAACAGCAATGGAAAAGTACCTCATCCCTGCAGTGGAGAGAATTTGGATGGAAAAACTTGGCAAGATTTTTCAGAACACCTGCACAAATCAAATTTACCCATAAGGGATTGAACTGTTGGCGCTTGTGTGGTGAAAAGACTGCAAATCATTTTCATGTGTTTTGGTCATGCCCAGTTATCCACCAATATTGGACCAAGGTACAGACAATATTGGGGAAAATATTCAAAATTACAGTTCCCTTTTCTTTTGTAACTTTGTATTTGGGTTTACTACCGGACTCACTGGAAAGACGAGGAGAAAAATACTTATTCAATGTTTTAATATTGGCAAGCAAAAAAGCTCTAACTAAAAAATGGATGTTGAAGGACTGTCCTACACCTGAAGATTGGACTAACGTGATCCAAGACATTTACTCGATGGAAAAGTTGACATTCGCACTGAGACAGGACATGGATGTGTTCATGAACTTTTGGCAACCCTGGACCGCATATGTGTCTTCCATTAGATCTAATCTTTGACAAATACCATTTCAATAATGGTTCCGCTCTCTGTTCCAATGCTACTCAGATGCTCTTTTATCTTTATTTACTTACTTTTTCTTTTTGTTTGTTTTTTACTGGTTTGTTTGTTTGTTTTTTGTTATTTCTTGTTTTTTTTTCTCTTTAATTTCACTTTTTCTTTCACTTTAAAAAAAAAAAAAAAGGGGTGTTGTAAGAATTAATCTTCCAATGTTGTCAGATATCTGAAAATAAGGGAACATGTGATGAAAATGTAAACACTGCATTGCTGTAACGACCTGTATACCCCTTACAAAAACTTAAATAAAATCCTTCTTCTTACTTACAAAGCTCTAAACAATCAGGCTCCTTTTTATTTAAAAGATCTGATACTACTGTATTATCCTAACAGAGCACTACGCTCCCAAAATGCAGGATTACTTGTAATACCTAGAATCTCCAAAAGTACAATGGGAGGCAGAGCCTTCAGTTATCAAGCTCCTCTCCTGTGGAATCAGCTGCCAATCTGGATTCGGGAGTCAGACTTGATCTCTGTTTTTAAGAATAGGGCTAAAACCTACCTTTTTGATATAGCCTACAATTAGGGAGGGATCATGTGTTTCTGAACCCTCCCTTAGTTATGCTGCTAATAGGTTTAGTCACCCGGGGGACCTCCAGTAATACACTGGGTCTCACTCCTTTCCTCACTCTCAATGAAATATTTTTTTTGCTGGTCATTAACATTTGTTTGTTCTCTCCCATAGATTGAGTCCCCATCGTGCTGTTTGCTCTCTACATGTCTGTTCTTTTCTTCTTCTCTATCCCCTCACCCCCCAGCCAGTCGCAGCAGATGACTGCCCCTCCCTGAGCCTGGTTCTGCTGGAGGTTTCTTCCTGTTAAAAGGGAGTTTTTCCTCTCCACCGTCGCCAAGTGCTTGCTCACAGGGGATCGCCTGATTGCTGGGGTCTTTCTGCAACTGTGGGGGTTCCCCCTACAGTTGATAGTGCTATGAGATGACTGTTGTTGTGAAATGGCGCTATATAAATAAAGTTGAATTGAATTGAATTGAATTAGTCAGACAAGAAAGCCGTTGAACCATGATGTAACTCAGACCCTTGTTCAGTCCATCCAGGATGTTACGGGATGTTTTTATGATTGCTGCGAGCCAAAAAGCCTGAATTTGAGGGAGCTTTTTTAAAAAGTTGTGATAAAAGCTGCAGTGTGTTTAGAGTGTTTTCTGCACTAAAAGTTGTGGGAAGAATTCCAAATTTTAAAGCAGATGCTTTTTTTCAGTTTACTGCAGTGATATTTTATATAACAATACAAGAAAAGCACAGGATTGTCAAAAATTTTCCTATTATAATGATATGTAAATTAAGCAGAAACTTCGGCTATACAGAAAAACTCGTGCAGCAGCAAATACAAACATTAACACAACAACCATTACAACAGCTAAACTGCATTGAATGCATGTTTAAGAGTAGAGATTTGGAAATTATTGGCAGCACCTTCATTTGAAAACTCCCTACAGCCCCCAACCACTCGGTACCAAGCAGAGAGGAAAAAATAAATTATTCTGTTGCTCTGTATTGGCTATTGGAGTCTGTGCTTTAAAAAAAAAAAAAAAAAAAAAAAATATTCTCTCTCTTTCCATGCCTACCTGTCTGTCTGCTACACGTCGGTCTTCACACACATCTTTCATTTACAATGGAATGGTGAGGGGGGATGGATGGGTGGGTGCGTTTGTCCGTCCAGAGTCCACACCGGAGATTGAGTTTTACAGCTCACTGACCTGATTGATTGATTTTATTTGAACATTCAGACAAAAAGAAAAAAAGAATTTAAAACCAAAACCAAAAAAATAAAATGTTCAAAAGGAATGGGAAGAAGCCAATGCTTATATAGTCCCACCCCTTTTCCATACCCAACAAATTACAACATCACTCTAGTCATCATTCATCCCACAACCACATTCACCATACAACACCATAATACATAATACTCCCCATAAACAAATTATGCAACAGAAATGATATGATGACAGTCCACATTGACAACAACACCAACATCCAACAATAACTGTAACAATAATAAATACTTCTGGTATGTTCAATACAATCATAGACAACACCATCATCATCACAATCACCATATATACATCTGGATTTTTGAGCAACATAAAAATAAAGGACAGTAACATTACAATGTGTCTTCAATGAAGAAAGGTTGTTTTTTGTGAGTATATATGCTGAGTACTGTTATTATTGATGTCATAATTACTAGAATTATAGTGTTAGGATTGTTGTTGGGATGGAGTTGTTTGGAGTATTGTATAGGCCAGGTGGTATTATTATTGTTGTTGTTGTTGTAACTACCATATGGCTACCTATTATTATGGTTATTATTATTATTATATGGTTACTTATTGCGCCTAGGTATTGTAAGCCATGTGGGGGTATGTGGTGGTATATATGGTGATTGTGATGATGATGGTGTTGTCTATGATTAAGATAAGATAAGATAAGCCTTTATTAGTTCCCCATTGTGGGACTAATAAAGGCTTATCTTATCTTATCTTATCTTAATCATGATTAAGATAAGATAAGATAAGCCTTTATTAGTTCCCCATTGTGGGACTAATAAAGGCTTATCTTATCTTATCTTAATCATAGACAACACCATCATCATCACAATCACCATATATACCACCACATACCCCCACATGGCTTACAATACCTAGGCGCAATAAGTAACCATATAATAATAATAATAACCATAATAATAGGTAGCCATATGGTAGTTACAACAACAACAACAATAATAATACCACCTGGCCTATACAATACTCCAAACAACTCCATCCCAACAACAATCCTAACACTATAATTCTAGTAATTATGACATCAATAATAACAGTACTCAGCATATATACTCACAAAAAACAACCTTTCTTCATTGAAGACACATTGTAATGTTACTGTCCTTTATTTTTATGTTGCTCAAAAATCCAGATGTAGTAATGATTTCACTGGTCAACACCAAATTTATTGTCTTAAGTTTTTTTTAGCTGATTTAGGACAATTTTGATGTGCTGAATCCAAAAATCACATTGGTTTTGCTCAATCAGGTCAACTTTTTGAACTATGGCCACATGATTTTTACATTTTTGTTTACATGTACGGGCATTTTTGCTTTATATGATGCAAAATTCTTTATTTCTTGAAATTCTCTGAATTTTGAACAATGATGGCGTAACATTCAATTTACATGTACTTACCTTTATCAGTGTCTACTGTTCAATTTACAGTATAACTGTACAACTGCTTACAACTCAGCATAAAAACCTGACCTGATCAAGAGAAACGGATGTCATTTTCGGATTCAGCAGTGCAAAATTGTCTTAAATCAGTTGAAAAAACACAGACAACTTACAAAACAATTATTTTAGTTATGTTGTGTTTTACTTTTAAAGACGTTCAAACACTCGCTGTAGTGTAGTGCACTCTTTTCATGCGCGCTCCCAAGAGGGGTGCTTTTGGGGCAGGTGCATATTTTTCAACACAAACCCAGCGCTTCGCACACGTGGTCAGGACGGAGACATGGTGAGGCGTTCACGAGCAGGCTGGGGGGAGACGGAGGAAGGGACGGTGTTGAAAACCTCACGAGTGTCTCCCTTTCATTTCAAAAATCTTAGAAAGAGTTGTTGCTACGCAATTATTTGACCACCTGCAGGGAAATGGTTTACTTGAAGAGTTTCAATCTGGGTTTAGAATCCATCATAGTACTGAAACAGCCTTAGCAAAGGTCACTAACGACCTCCTCATTGCATCTGATAATGGACTAGTTTCTGTACTTGTCCTTTTAGACCTTAGTGCAGCTTTTGATACTATTGATCATAATATTCTACTTGATAGATTAGAACACTATGTTGGACTTAATGGAACTTCGTTGCAGTGGTTTAGATCTTATTTATCTGATAGGTTCCAGTTTGTTCATGTAAATAATGAGTTTTCTTTCAACTCAAAGCTTAGTCATGGAGTTCCACAGGGATCTGTGCTAGGCCCTACTCTTTTTAGTTTATATATGCTTCCATTAGGCAACATTATTAGAAAGCACTGTATACATTTTCATTGTTATGCGGATGACACACAATTATACCTGTCAATGAAGCCAGATGATAGTAATCAATTAGCCAAGTTAGAAGCCTGTCTTAAGATGATGCAGTTATTTACACAGCTGCCAAGACTCCAGCACAGGCTGCAGATGTACTGTCTACAAGTATGGTTGATGTCCAAGAGTGGCTCCTCCAGAACCATCTATTGCTGAACCTTCAGAAAACAGTCTCAATGTGCTTTTCAATCAAAAAATGTAACCTGCAACGTTTTAAAGTTAATATACATGATCATGACATCAGTTTAGCTACAGAATTCAAATACCTTGGCATTGTACTAGATCCTCAACTCAAATTTAATCTTCATATAAAGAAAATTTCAAAAACAGTAAAAAAAAATCTGAACTGCTTTAAATTAATTAGATATTACATACCTTACGAAGCAGCTGTACTGTATATGCATTCTATGGTCTTTTCTCATATATCATACTGTTTGACCGTCTGGGCTCAAGCAGCCCCTTCCACAATAAGACATATAGGTTCATTATATAATCAAACCCTAAAAATCTTGGACCAAAAGCCCATTAGGTGGCATCACTGTAATGTTTTAAAAAAATACAACCTATTGAGTTATGAGAGTTTCATTGACCTCTGTTTTCTGAAATTAACGTTCAAATGTTTCCATAAATCAGCACCCGAGCCAATTGCTGGTTTCGTCCAAAGACAGGACAGCAGCAGAGCCACCAGGAGTTCTGTTAACAATAACTGTAAAATATTCCATCACAGAACCCCATTTGGACAAACAGCTTTCTCTATAAAGGGCAGTCACATCTGGAACACAATGCCAAATGTAATTAAAATAATAACGGACTTTAAAACATTCACTAAAAAGGTTAAAAACTGGCTGAAAAATAAACAAGAATGTACTCATGTATGAATTGATTGTCTGCAAAGCGAGAGTGAATGAAGGGAAGGAATGAATGTGTTTGTTTATAATGAGTGACGAAGGGAGGGAGGCCTGAAATAGGCAAATGTGAATCAGGTTGTTATATCTGTGTATTTATAATATTTATTATATTTATAATTGTGTATTTATAATCTTTTTGCATTGATGTATATGGTTATTGTGTATTTTCTTTTTCTTTTTTTTACTTGATTCTCTTTTCTAAAGCCCATCCAGGGACAAGAGTTGCAAATTAGCTAATAGCTATACACTCTATGTGCAACACATCAGATTGATTGTCATTGATTAATTGTCTATGTTTATTGCACTGTCCCTGTCAAATAAACTAATCTATCTAAGGAAATCAAAGCTTGGATGACTTGTAATTTCCTGCTATTAAATTCAGATAAGACTGAAGTCATTCTTGTTGGTCCAAAAAACCTTAGAAATTCCTTTCCAAATCAAACTTTCAGTTTGGATGCGGTTACTCTTTCTCTTAATAGCTCTGTGAGGAACCTTGGAGTTATTTTTGATCAGGATTTGTCCTTCAATTCACATATTAAATTTGTTTCTAAGACTGCCTTCTATCATTTGCATAATATTGCCAAGATTAGGAGCATCTTGTCTCAGAGTGATGCTGAGAAACTGATCCACGCTTTTGTTAGCTCGAGATTAGATTATTGTAATTCTTTATTATCAGGCTGTCAGGTGGGGGTACGGGTGGGGGTACGGGACGGGTACGGGACGACCTGCTCTGCAAGCTCGCTGGTGCAGGATGGGGGGCGGCAGTCTCCACCCTGCGCACCTCAGCACTGGCCCTTTCATACTCTGTAGCGGAGTATTGTGCCCCTGTCTGGTTCAGGTCATCTTGCGCACGCCGTGTAGACACCCAGCTCAACTCAACCATGAGAACTATGACTGGAACGGTCCGCTCGGCGCCACTCCCCTGGCTCTCTGTGCTGTCGGGCATGGCCCCTCCACACATCCGGCGAGCGGCATTGACTCAAAGGATGCTCCAAAAGGTTAAGGATTCTCCTCACTTGCCAATCCATGCGGATGTCTGCACCCCGCCCGCTGCCCGACTTTCATCCAGACGGCTGATTTGGGGGAACCCTCCCCCAGCTGACTTTACCGTCCAGGCGGCTTGGCGAGGGGAGTGGGAGACCAGGGAGGTCCCAAACGAACAGCTGGTGATAGGCCCCGGCCGGCAGGTCCCGGGCGCCGGCCTCCCGGGGAGACAGTGGTCTGCGCTCAGTCGCTTCAGGACTGGACATGGCCCCTGCTTGGCCAGCCTTCACAGATGGGGCAGTAGCCCTAGCCCACTGTGCGCATGTGGAGAGGAGCAAACAATGGAACACATCATGGAGGCTTGCCCGCTCCAAGGACTGGAGGGAGGATTACACACCCTCCATGCAGCGGACCAGGGGGCAACTGCTTGGCTTAAGGACTTTGCATTCGCTAAATAAATAAATAAATCAGGCTGTCCTAAAAGATCTTTAAAAAGTCTTCAGCTGATCCAAAATGCTGCAGCAAGAGTTTTAACAGGTACGAGAAGAGAGATCATATCTCTCCGGTTCTGGCCTCCCTTCAGTGGCTTCCCATAGAGTTTAGAATTAAGTTTAAAATCCTTCTTCTTACTTACAAAGCTCTAAACAATCAGGCTCCTTTTTATTTAAAAGATTTGATACTACCGTATTATCCTAACAGAGCACTACGCTCCCAAAATGCAGGATTACTTGTAATACCTAGAATCTCCAAAAGTACAATGGGAGGCAGAGCCTTCAGTTATCAAGCTCCTCTCCTGTGGAATCAGCTGCCAATCTGGATTCGGGAGTCAGACTCGAGCTCCGTTTTTAAGAATAGGGCTAAAACCTACCTTTTTGATATAGCCTACAATTAGGGAGGGATCATGTGTTTCTGAACCCTCCCTTAGTTATGCTGCTAATAGGTTTAGTCACCCGGGGGACCTCCAGTAATGCACTGGGCCTCACTCCTTTCCTCACTCTCAATGAAATATTTTTTTTGCTGGTCATTAACATTTGTTTGTTCTCTCCCATAGATTGAGTCCCCATCGTGCTGTTTGCTCTCTACATGTCTGTTCTTTTCTTCTTCTTTATCCCCTCACCCCCCAGCCAGTTGCAGCAGATGACTGCCCCTCCCTGAGCCTGGTTCTGCTGGAGGTTTCTTCCTGTTAAAAGGGAGTTTTTCCTCTCCACCGTCGCCAAGTGCTTGCTCACAGGGGATCACCTGATTGCTGGGGTCTTTCTGCAACTGTGGGGGTTCCCCCTACAGTTGATAGTGCTATGAGATGACTGTTGTTGTGAAATGGCGCTATATAAATAAAGATGAATTGAATTGAATTGGGTGAGTGTTTTTGTTGTTTTTTTTAAATCACACACTCTGTTTGCAGATGTGTTCCGTTACCCACTGTAAACTATAAACTCACTACTCACTGTAAACACGGAAGTGAACACGGTGCAACGATGCATTTGATTAGTTAGACTGAGCATTTCAGTGCCAGTTAGACAAGTTTGACTGATGAAATTGGTGGAAGTTGACGAGGATAGGCCAAAATTGCGGGAAAGTTGCGGTGATTGGACAAAGTTGCAAGGTCGTACGATAGTTGCGCTGATTGTCTGATATCACATGAAATGGTGCAATCGTAACATTGTGAAATCCTGGAGGGACTGCTTGTTGGCAGACTATAAATCCACAGCATAATTTACAAAAACTCCAACAGCAGCTACTAAATTACTGTGAAATGTGACATGATTTACAAAACAGCCCATGGTTTTTCTGCCATGTTGAGTTTAGAGACTGACCTGTCAACACAAGAGTAAATCAGATCCACAAGAGTTAAATGTTTAGTGGAACAGCCTAATAATCACTTTGATGAGCTACAGCAAGAAAATCTCAACATTATAAAAAGATGTGTAACATAGAAAGATATGAATGAGAGAGTCAGTGTCACTGGGAAGACAAAAAGGACAATAAATGATATCAAGGAAGCATGGCATAATATATGGTGAGGAATAAGAGGAGAGGGAGCATTTTGGTGGCGTGCTGGTCCATAGGTACTGCTTCAGTGCTGGTGATGACTTCCTGGGAGTTGGAGGAATGACTGACTGGTGCGGTTAAGCACTGTAGCCTCACAACAAGAACACGCCTGACACCCAGGCGGGCCTTTCTACATGGAATATGTATCTTCTGGGCAGAGGCTGCGCTAGACTTTTTTGTTATCCATCATTCTGATGGACAGGGTTGTAAAAATTCTGTCATAATCTATCATTATCTGTCATTTTAAATTATGTTAATTAGGTCACCCTCAGTGTAATCTGTCAATATGACAGACGGAGAAGCAAAATGAACGAAATGGCCAACGACTGCTTGAGCTTTGCAGTTACCACGAATTGTGCATCGCCAACTCCTACTTCAGGATCAAACCTCAGCACAAGGTCTCTTGGAGACACCCACGCTCAAAGCACTGGCATCAGCTAGATCTTATCCTGGTCAGATGTGCTGCCATCAAGAACGTCCTCCACACACGCTCTTACAACAGTGCGGACTGCAACACAGATCACTCCCTGGTCTTCTGCAAGATCAGGCTACAGCCAAAGAGGATTCACCGCTCAAAGAAACAAGGGAACCCCCGCATTGATGTCAGCAAGATGTCTCAACCAGACCTCGTGGGAAAGTTTGCAGAGACCTTCGAGAAGGAAATGCAAACCTCACAGCCCAGAGACTCTGCCACAGAGAAGTGGGAAGTACTGCAGGTGACCTTGGGGAAGAAGTCCTCCAAGTCTCACCACTGGTTTGAGGCCAAGTCCACAGAGATGACACCTGTCCTTGAAGCCAAGCGCGCTGCCCTCACCGAGTATAAGTGGTCATCCGGTGAGAAGAGCCTGCAGATTCTCAGTGCTGCCAGGAGCAAGGCTCAGCAGACTGCCAGGTGTTGCGCCAATGAATACTGGACAGAGCTCAGTGATGACATCCAGATAGCTGCTGCTACAGGCAACATTAGAGGAATGTACGATGGCATCAAGAAGGCGCTTGGACCAGTCCAGAGCAAGAGAGCTGCCCTCAAATCTTCCACTGGGGTAGTAATTACATACAGGGGCCAACAGATGGAGAGATGGGTGGAACACTACTCTGACCTCAATTCCAGACAGAACACAGTGTCCCCCACAGCTCTTGACACCATCGAGTGGATGCCAATCATAGAGGAGCTGGATGTACAGCCAACCATAGAGGAACTCAGCTTGGCCTTAGGCAAAGCCCCAGGCAGCGACGGGATTTCCCCGGACCTGATCAAACACTGCAAGACCTACCCTCCTGCTCCCACTGTATGAAGTCCTCTGTCAGTGCTGGCAAGAAGGGGCTGTACCACAGGACATGAGGGACACCAAGATCATCACTCTCTATAAGAACAAGGGCAAAAGAAGTGACTGCAACAACTATTTAATTCAATTTTATTTATATGGCGCCATTTCACAACAACAGTCACCTCATAGCACTTTCAACTGTAGGGGAAACCCCCACAATTGCAGAAAGACTCCAGCAATCAGGCGATCCCCTGTGAGCAAGCGCTTGGCGACGGTGGAGAGGAAAAACTCCCTTTTAACAGGAAGAAACCTCCAGCAGAACCAGGCTCTGGGAGGGGCAGTTATCTGCTGCAACTGGCTGGGGGGTGAGGGGAGAGAGAAGAAGAAGAAAAGAACAGACATGTAGAGCGCAAACAGCACGACGGGGACTCAAATCTATGGGAGAGAACAAACAGATGTTAATGACCAGCAAAAATATTTCATTGAGAGTGAAGAAAGGAGTGAAGGCCTGTGCATTATTGGAGGTCCCCCGGCTGTCTAAACATATTAGCAGCATAACTAAGGGAGGGTTTAGGGGCACATGATCCCTCCCTAATTATAGGCTATATTAAAAAGGAAAGTTTAAACCCTGTTCTTAAAATCAGAGATCGAGTCTGACTCCCAAATCCAGATTGGCAGCTGATTCCACAGGAGAGGAGCTTGATAACTGAAGGCTCTGCTTCCCATTGCACTTTTGGAGATTCTAGGTATTACAAGTCATCCTGCATTTTGGGAGTGTAGCACTCTGTTAGGATAATAGGGTAGTATCAGATCTTTTAAATAAAAAGGGGCCTGATTATTTAGAGCTTTGAAAGTGAGAAGAAGGATTTTAAACTTAATTCTAAACTCTATGGGAAGCCAATGAAGGGAGGCCAGAACCGGAGAGATATGATCTCTCTTTCTAGTACCTGTTAAAACTCTTGCTGCAGCATTTTGGATCAGCTAAAGACCTTTTAAAGATGTTTGAGGACAACCTGATAATATAGAGTTATAATAATCTAATCTACAGCTAACAAAAGCGTGAATCAGTTTCTCAGCATCACTCTGAGACAAGATGCTCCTAATCGTGGCAATATTATGGAAATGGAATCTCAGAAGCATCTCTCTACTCAGCATTGTTGGCAAAGTCTTTGCTCGGGTCATTTGGATCCGCCTGAAGAAACTGGCAGAACGCATCTACCCAGAGTCGCAGTGTGGCTTTTGTGCCAAGAGATCAATGGTAGACATGGTCTTCTCCCTCTGCCAACTCCAGGAGAAGTGCAGAGAACAGCAGATGCCCCTGTATGTCGCCTTCACAGATCTCATGAAGGCGTTCAACCTCATCAGCAGAGATGGCCTGTTCAGGATTCTCCCAAAGATAGGGTGCCCCACAAAGCTGCAGAGCATGATAGAGTCTTTTCACTCAGACATGAAGGGGACTGTGCAGTTCAACGGGAGTTCCTCCGACCCCTTCAGCATCTGCAGTGGCGTCAAACAAGGCTGCATCCTTGCTCCCACACTCTGGGATATTCTTCACCGTTCTCCTAAAGCATTGCAAAATGCTCATCAGAGACATGCTGTTTACTGACGATGCAGCAATTTCACCACATACCCAACAGGAGCTGCAGACACTGATGGACTGCTTCTCACAGGCCTGCAAGGATTTTGGACTCAGTATTAGCCTGAAAAAGATCAATGTCCTGGGACAAGACACTGAACCACCACCTGCCATCACCATCAGTGACAAAGATGGCAGTGCATAATGCCTGTGTCATCAGCACACTGCTGTATGGCAGTGAGTCATGGACAACATATGTCAGACAGGAGAAGCGACTCAACACCTTCCATCTGCGAAGCATCCGCCACATCCTGGACACATCGTGGCAGGACAGGGGAACCAACGTAGATGTGTTGAATCGCGCGTGACTTCCCAGC
Organism: Pholidichthys leucotaenia; assembly: GCA_020510985.1. Taxonomy (NCBI): domain Eukaryota; kingdom Metazoa; phylum Chordata; class Actinopteri; order Cichliformes; family Pholidichthyidae; genus Pholidichthys; species Pholidichthys leucotaenia. Next base: position 1,149,730 of record JAJAQF010000046.1, on the reverse strand, counting down.
ATGTTCACTCTTCTCAAAGAGCGCAGGCTGCGCTGGCTAGGCCATGTCCACTGTATGGATGATGGGCGCATCCCAAAGGGCATCCTGTATGGAGAACGGACATTTGGGAGGAGATCCACTGGTCGCCCCCAGCTCTGGTGCAAAGATGTCATTAAGAGAGACATGAAGGCCACCGACATCAACACAGAGACCTTGAAGAGCTGAGCAGGTGACCATGCAAAGTGGAAAGGGAATCTGAAGGAACACTTGAAATCAGGGGAGGGGAAAATGATGACCGCTGCTGCAGAAAAATGAGCATGCAGGAAAAAAAGCAGCAGCTCCAACAGACCAGAGACTACACATAGGTGTGACCTTTGTGATAGAGACTGCCACTCCCACATCGGTCTATTTAGCCACAGATGACACCGTTACAGGCGAGCAGACAACCAGAACTAGGATACTTCACCCATGGTCAACCCTGACTGACGAAGGCCTAAGAAGAAGTGTAATCTATCAATATGACAGACAGATTTCAGATTTTTTTAATTTAACCTTTATTTATACGGGGAAGGTCCTCTCTTTTTCAAGGACAGCCTGTTCAAACTCACAGATACACATCCACACCTGAAAGTTCCCAGGTACAACCCGCAGACTGACCTATGGCCACTGTGTCCCACCCAGATCTGATCCTGCTGGCCCAGGGATTGAACCGGCGACCCTCTGGTCACCAGTCCACATCCATAACCATGAGGCCAACACTGCCTCACATTTTTTGGGGGGCAGCAAAAATCTGTCAATGAAGGACAGTTTTCAATTATTTTTATTTATTTATTTTTTTATTTAATCAAGCAGGACAGATTAAGAACATATTCTTCTTTACAACTGTGGACTGGGGGGAAGGGGACTCGCACCTCCCCAGCTGATGCCAATTAACCTAACCTGCATGTTTTTGGCCCCTGTGGGGGGGAAACCGGAGAAATCCCAGAATAAGCCCATGCAGACACGGGGAGAACATGCAAACTCCACACAGAAAGAACACCGCTGGTCAGGGGGTGGGATCAAACCCAAGATCCCATGGCCAAGGGTGAGTTGCTGTGCTGCCACAGTGCTAGCCACTGCACCACCGTGCTGCCCAGTTAGCGCAACCTCTGGTTCTGGGTTATCGCTGGGTGCTCTGGTTTCCTCTCAAGTCCAAAGAAACATCTGTCTGTCTGTCCATCCATCCATCCTGTGTGGCTTTTCCGGGGGTCCGGGTCCTGGAGGCACCAGTCTAATTCTTTGTTTGTGCATGACCTCTGCTCTGTGCGTCTACATGTGCATACTCTTTGGAGAAGGCTGGCGTGCACGTGGCTGTATATATGGGTCATTTTTTTGCGTCTGCTAGGTGAAGCATTTGATACGTGCACATAACTGTGATTAGTAGTTTCACCCCAGCTCTACAGGAAGTGGAAATGCCCTGACGTGCCAGTTTGTTCACTGGCTATGGAAAAGAGAAGAACACCAAGAGCTACACGTATTTTAGCAACGACAGCGACTGCACAAAGGAGAGAACAGAACTCCTGTGTTTACGACTTTTACTGTTAATCATCTTTTTCTTTCACTGGTCTCATCTTGTCACGTTTCTTTTTAATTCCTCATCTTTGTCTTTGTATATTGTGTCAGTAGCGTCACTTCTTGAAGGGGAAGTTGGTTCTTGTGCATGTGGAGTCAACATGCACAGGCAACGCTATCAGAAAATCTGGCCTGCATGTACTGTAGAGGAGGGCCACAGAGTCAGCAGAGTGGAGATGATGATGTCATGCAAGCCTCATGCTTGAGCAGACATGCAGAGCGGAGGTAGAGCATAAACCCAGCTTTAGAAGAGAAGCCTGGACTTCCCTCCCCCCAGCCACCTCCTCCAGCTCTTCAGAGAGGAGACCAAGGTGTTCCCAGACCAGCTGGGAGGCACAGTCTCTCCAATGTGTCCTGGGTCTGCCCCGGGTCTCCCCCCAGTGGGACATGGCCAAAACACCTGAAGTAGGAGGCGTCCAGGAGGCATCCTGAGCAGATGCTCTCAAGGTGATTCCAGCAACCCTACAGAGGAAGCTCAACAAGGCAGTGAGAGCTGCCTGTTTTCTTTCTATAACATTCTAGATGATTTTTAGTGAGAGATTTCACACATTCAGATAAAATAAAGTTGTCCCATGCCATGATAAACCATTGTCTGTCTGGCTCCTTTCACAAAGACTGCCTACCAATGTGGCGACTCAAACAAACAACCCAGAATCAACATGTGACCAGTGACATCACTTGAAAATCTTCAGTAGTGAGGTTGTAGTGACTAGGGCTGGGAATGATCCATAATTTCCAGAATCGATTCGATTCCAATTCTTGGGATTCTGAATCGATTCGATTCGATCCGATCCTGATTCGATCTGGGGAATTACCATTTTAATAGCCATTTTACTTCCCCTGAAACAAAAATCTTTGAGACCTAATGCTGCAAATTGTACCAAGAATCTTCTAATTTTGTTAATACATAAATTATCACATATAGAACTGACCCAAAATCAGTTACAATAATGCACTTTTTATTATTTAACTTATCATTTCATAAAGTGCTCACAGGTGCTTTCTTTAGTGCAAAGGGTGTCAAGTTCAGCACCCAGAGTAAGTAAACAAATTCAATGCATGAACCATGCATTCCTAATCTCACTGTATTTCAGTCCCTCCAGGATTTTGTCAGCTGTTTTTGTGATTGTTGTGGCCCAAAAAGCCTGAATTTGTGGGAGCTTTTCCAAAAAGTTATGGCACTTTTAGAGTTTTTTTGCACTCAAAGTTGTGTGAGGAAGTACAGATTTTAAAGCAGCTGCTTTTTCCATAGTTTACAGTGATGCTATTCTATGTAACACCACAAGAAAAGCACAGGATTGCCAAAAATTTCCTGTTAAACAGTGATTTATTTAGAATTAAATGCTCAGTAAAATTGTAAAAAAAAAATGACCAACAGTGTATTCTTGCTGAGAACTTAAAAAAAAGATATAAAAGAATTTGTCATTACAACAACTAAATTGCACTGAATGCATGTTAGTGTGGAGAAAATGATGGCAGCACCTCCTTGAATCTTGAATTTGAAGGTCTTCTTCTGTGCTGAAATCCACATGAAGCAGGGATGCTCCTCCACTGACGACCTCTGACCTTCAGAAGGTCTCAGTGAGGATGAAGCTTCCAGTCTTCACACATCTGAAGGCAGATAAAAAGAATAGATTTCACAGTAAAATTAACATTTTTAGATCCCCACACCACACACAGTAGGGTTTAATAATTTAGAGGGTTTTTTTTATTTTTGTTGTTTATATTTTAACTACAAAATAACTTTCAATGTTTGAAAAGGGTTTCAATTCATTTCCTGGGAAGATTTATTCATTTCAATTTCGTTCTACTGAGTAAAAATAGCTTGTTGTACTGCAGCCTTTATTAATTCTACCATCTTAACTTTATTGTGATTTATTTTCTTCACATCTCTTACTTAAGTGGTAGAAGTCCATAATCTCATAAAATATACCTTTATTCTGCATTTATTTACAGCGCTTAACCAACAGTTCTCTCTGTGTCCATAGTTTGTAAAAGAAACCACCATCATGCCGGATAAATTATTAATTGACGACACAAATGTTAAAACAAACAAATGATATTATACTTACAGTCTCGGCAACTCCAAGTCTCCCTCTGCTTCACGGGTTTCAGTCTCCGTGCATTTTCCCTTTATCAGTCGTCAACTTTATGTTCCAACACAGCGCTGCACGGAGTAAAAGTCCGTTTATCTCCACTTTATGAAAAATATTAAGAAGCTGTTGAAGACAGTCTTTACGGTGACTTTTGTTGCTAAATTAAGAGACACTCCCGTTAATAACTCCACTCATGTAAACACAAAAGTAAAGACGTGTGCACGCGCCGCAGGGAACTCTTGCCGGATGAGAACCATTTTAACACCACAGAAGAAGAACTAGCATATCCGTTAGCTTGCTAGCTCCGTTAGCGCGTCGGCTGTTTATGGTTCTCGGCCGTGGTTCCTGGCTCACTGACCCGGTTTCGACCCGATTATACTTAGCAGACATTCACAAACGTAAAAATATTATATTAAAATATATTAAATATATTAAAAGATCGATCTGCGACGACTTCCGGTTATGGCTGCCACGTAAGACTGACGTGTCTCACTCTGCTCTGCTCCTGGAGAAAAAAAAATCGGCAAATAACTCTCTCATTTGGGACAGAACGTATCCCAGCGTTTGGGCGAGGATATGTCGGCGAAGCCTAAGGCTGGAAAACCAGGTAGAGGAAAAAGCGAGCCGCCGAAACAGTCCAAATTAACGGACTTTCAGGTCTGTGACGCAGTATATGGCAGAGGAGGCTGGCAACGGTGCGATGTCTGCGGGGAGCTGCCATGAGTTCAATGAGAGCGGACTTTTCCTCAAGATTTGATGGGATTATAGCAACGTTGGAAGGAATGAGAAAGGAATTGGGTGACTGTGTAGAACGAATGGCGCAGATGGAGCTCCGTCTCTCTAGTGCTGAAGATGACGTCACCCGTCTTCAATTAAAGGTGTGCACTTTGGAAAAAAAAAATAAATGTCTGGAAGATAATATTTTGGATTTGGAATCTCGGTCGAGAAGGAACAACTTGAGGCTGGTGGGTCTTCCAGAGGAATCAGAAGGTCGGGACGCATGTTCCTTTCTGGAAAAGTGGATTCCGGAGGTGTTGGGCAGTGCGGAGTTGCAATCAGCAGTGGTTCTGGAAAATGCACACCGTATTGGCCCACGGAGAGATAAGGGACCGCCGAGGACCTTAATTATGAAGTTTCTCAGCAACAGAGACAGGATGAAGATCTTCAACGCTGCACGAGCTAAAGGAGAGATTAAACACCAGGACCAGCAGGTGCGGTTCTACCCAGATTTGGCCACAGGAATCCAACAATTGAGGAAGCAGTTTGATCCCATACGTAAGGAGCTGCGCAACCTTGGGATTCGTCATGGTGTAATCTATCCTGCGAGACTGTTGACCACGTATGAGGGCAGAACCCACATCTTCAAGACCCCAGAGGAAGCGCAGGAGTTCATCAAGAAGATCAAAGAAGAAGAAGAGACTGGTGGGAGCTAAGCATGAACAAAATATAAGGTAGAATAATTAAGCATTTGCACAGGCATCTGACTGACTTGAAGTAAATAGCAAGTTTACAAAATATAGATTGTATTATATATTTTAAAAAAAAACAAAACAAAACAAACAAAAAAAAACTATGATGTACAAAGTTGCTAAAAATTTTGGAGTTAAGTTGGAAAACTACAGAGGAGAGTTAATGTTACGTCATTAAAAGCAGTAGAGTTAGGGCGATTGGGAGGATGAAGGAGTGGCTTAGGCTGTTCCCCGTGGATGTGGAACGGTCGATGGCTATATCGGGAAACGGAATTTCTCTTTTGATTTTGGGGGGTTTGCCACAAGTGTGGGAAGGGGGAATTTGTTTGTGTGTAGTTTGTAGGATGAATGTTCAACCACTCATGTTTTTGCTTCTCTGTATGAGCATGTTTACACTGCAAGGTAATCCCAAACTCTCTATTGATCATAAACCAAAGCGTTAATCTTAATTTAACTTCATGGAATTGCAGAGGTCTACAAAATTTAAAAAAACTTAAACAAGTTATGAATAAAATAAAAGACATGGGTTCAAAAATTGTGTTTTTACAAGAAACTCATCTAATAGAGGAGGATATAAAAAGAATTAGGAGTAGATGGCAAGGAAGTGTCTTCACCTCATCATTTTCATCCCGGGCCAGGGGAGTTATGACTCTCATACATAAATCAGTCCCTTTTCAAGTGAAAAATGTAATTGGAGAAAAATTTGGAAGATATGTAATCATTCAAGGTTCTTTGCTATTAGAAAATATAAATCTTGTGAACTTATATGGTCCCAATATAGATGATCAAAAGTTCTTTGCTAATTTATTTCTTATCTTATCATCACTTACAGGGCAACATATAATAGCAGGGGATTTTAATTGTACATTGAATCCAGGTATAGATAGATCAACAGGACTGGATTGTACGCACAATGGATGTAGGATGACTATTAATCATTTTATGAAAGAATTGAGATTGTTAGATATATGGAGAGAAATGAAACCACAAGTTAAAGCCTACTCTTGTTATTCCAGTACCTACAAGACATTCTCACGTATTGATTATTTTTTGATTTCCACAGAATTAAGGTCCAAGATTCAAAACTGCTTTTATGATAACATCGTGATCTCTGATCATGCACCCTGCTGTCTAGTATATGTAGATAAAAAATTGACAAAGGAATCAGGTAGATGGCAATTTCAGCATAAATGGCTTCAGGATGAGGAATTTGTCAAGTATACAGAAAAACAGATAGATGAGTTCTTTGACATCAATACTACACAAACATCAGCATGTGTAAAGTGGGAGGCTTTCAAAGCTTTTATTAGGGGACATATTATTAGTTATACAGGATCAAAATCTAAGAAGACTCGAGAGGAGAGAGCCAAATTGCAACATAAAATAAAAAGTCTTCAGGAAAAAGTGTATGCAGGAAGTGATCCAAGGTTGGAGAATGAATTACTGATTTTGAGAGCTGAATACGACAAAAAATCAGCGAATAGAGCTGCCTCGAGTCTTCTAAGATTGAAACAATCTTTTTATGAACAAGGTGAAAAATCAGGAAAATTATTGGCATGGCAGATTAAACAATTAGAAATTAAAACACCAATTACCAGTATTATAAGTAACGGACAGGTAGTTATAGATCCTTTAGAAATTAACAGAGCCTTTAGAGATTACTATGAAAAATTATATGATACCAAAAATGAATCTGATTTAACAAAACTAAATGGGTTTTTGAACGAACTATCTATACCATCCATCCATCCATCCATCCATCTTCTACCGCTTTTCCGGAGGTCCGGGTCGCGGAGGCAGCAGTTCAAGCAGAGAAGCCCAGACTTCCCTCTCCCCAGCCACCTGCTCCAGCTCTTCAGAGGGGATACCAAGGCGTTCCCAGACCAGCTGGGAGACATAGTCTCTCCACCGAGTCCTGGGTCTGCCCCGGGGTCTCCTCCCAGTGGGACGTGCCTGAAACACCTCAAGTGGGAGGCGTCCAGGAGGCATCCTAATCAGATGCCCATACCATCTCAACTGACTCCTTTCAATGTGGAGGAGCAGCGGTTCTACTCTGAGCCTCTCCCGGATGACTGAGCTCCTCACCCTATCTCTGAGGGTGAGTCCAGCAATTCTACGGAGAAAGCTCATTTCAGCCGCTTGTATCCGTGATCTCGTTCTTTCGGTCATTACCCAAAGCTCGTGACCATAGGTGAGAGTAGGAACGTAGATTGACTGGTAAATCGACAGCTTTGCCTTAGAACCAAGCTCCCTCTTCACCACAACAGACCGGTACAATGTCCGCATCACTGCAGATGCTGCTCCAATCCGTCTGTCGATCTCTCGCTCCATTTTCCCCTCACTCGTGAACAAGACCCCAAGATACTTAAACTCCTCCACTTGGGGCAGGAGCCTGTCCCCAACCCTATCTATACCGTGTATTCCAAATGAAAACAGGGAGATATTGGAGTCTAAAATTAGTCAAGAAGAAGTTGGGCTAGCCATTGATAATATGAAATCAGGAAAAAGTGCAGGACCAGATGGTCTTCCAGTTGACCTTTATAAAAAATTTAAGAATAAATTAATAAAACCTTTTTTGGAAATGGTTTTAGAAGCATTTCAAAATAATAATTTACCATCATACATGAACAATGCCTTAATTATACTGCTGCCAAAACCAGGTAAGCCCTCTAATAAATGTGAAAATATGAGACCAATAAGCCTATTAAATGCCGACCTTAAGATAATCTGTAAAATTTTAGCAAGACGAATACAAGAAATTTTACCAAATATTATTAATCGAGATCAGAATGGCTTTATAAAGGGAAGACAAGGCTTCCATAATGTAAGAAGACTATTTAATATTATTTATTTTAATAAAGAAGCACCGGATACAGCTCTCCTATCACTGGACGCCGAAAAGGCCTTTGATAGAGTTGAATGGCCCTTTCTTTTTGAAGTCTTACAAAGGTTTGGACTTGGAAATAATTTCATAAAATGGGTTCAGATAATATACAATAATGCTACAGCAGAAATCCTAACAAATAACAATATTTCAAAATCAATAAAAATCAATAGAGGATGTCGACAAGGCTGTCCACTTTCACCTTTACTGTTTACTATGGCAATTGAACCTTTAGCGATGGTGATACGTTTACATTCACAAATATATGGAATTAAAGTTGGACCAACAGAACATAAAATCTCCCTGTACGCCGATGACATAATTTTGTTTATGTCGAATCTAAAAAAATCAATTCCAACCTTGTTGAATTTAATAAAGAATTTTGGGGAAATATCAGGATATAAAATAAATAAAACTAAATCTTCAATATTAATGCTAAATGAGACCCAGAGAAATTACCCAGACCCTGAGGTAAATCAATTCAATGTTGTAAATCAGTTTAAATATTTAGGAATCCAAATTGTGCCTAAGCTAGAATCAGTCGCCAGTGTCAACTATGAAGCCTTAATGTCAGATATCAATGAGTTAACTCAGAGATAGTAGATTAGTTTATTTGACAGGGACAGTGCAATAAACATAGACAATTAATCAAAGACAATCAATCTGATGTGTTGCACATAGAGTGTATAGCTATTAGCTAATTTGCAACTCTTGTCCCTGGATGGGCTTTAGAAAAAAGAATCAAGATAAAAATATACACAATAACCACATACATCAATGCAGAAAAATTATAAATACACAATTATAAATATTATAAATACACAAATTTAACAGCCTGACTCACCTTTAACATAAATATTATAAATACACAAATAAAACAGCCTGACTCACATTTAACACATATAACATAACTCACATTTGCCTATTTCAGGCCTTCCTCCCTCGGTCACTCACTATAAACAAACACATTTATTCCTTCCCTTCATTCACTCTCACTTTGCAGACAAATAATTCATACATGAGTACATTCTTGTTTATTTTGATGGATGATGAATGGATGGATGTCACTACCAATGTCGATGATCGGGAGAATCAATATACTTAAAAGTAATATTTTACCTAAAATACTTTATTTATTTCAATACATTCCCTTATCACCACCTTTAGATTTATTCTCAAGAATAAAAAAAAAGTTAGTGGAATTTATATGGAACAACAGGAGGGCTAGATTACGTTTGTCTTTATTATATTTACCATTTGATCGTGGAGGTCTGAAATGTCCAAATTTTATGTTGTATTATTGGTCGGCACAACTGAGGTCTATGACATATTATTTTTCATCAAATGATCTCCCTCACTGGACTGAAATGGAATCATACAATTTACCTTTACCTCTTCCCATATTCATATACTCAGATTCGGCAAAAAAATTACAAAAACAAGTTAAAAATCCATTTGTAAAGCATATGATCAAAATATGGTGTGAAGCTAAAAACTATTTAAAAGAACCACAGTTATTGTCACAATTTAGTCCAATTTGGGGTAATCAATATTTTAAACCAGGGAGAGCGGACGCTGTATTTAAAGTATGGAATTTAAAAGGGATACAAAAGATTCAGGATTTATATTTGCCATGTGCAGATAACATAATGTCTTTTGAAGAGCTGAGGATCAAATTTAATCTCAATAGAACACATTTTTTAAAATATCTTCAACTTAGAAACTTTATTCGATCAAATCAAAATAAAGCTCTCACTCGACCTATTTATTCATCCTTGGAAAAAATGATGATGAAAGATAGTAAAAGAAAGGGTATTATTTCAGAGTTTTATAACTCATTGACACTATCTTCAAGTGAAAATTCACTGAAAAGATTAAACTACTGGAAAGAAGATCTGCAAACTGAAATTTCAGAGGAACAATGGGAATTGGCTTGTACAGAAGCTCAAACCAAATCAATAAATGTACGCCTTAAATTGATACATTTCAAATGGTTAATGCGGATGTATGTTACACCGGAGGAGTTAAATAGATATAACAAAAATATACCAGATACATGCACAAAATGCATGGAAAGTAAAGGAACCCTATTTCATTGTGTATGGGAATGTAGAAAAATCAGAATGTTTTGGGAAGAGGTGAGGGTAACAATTGAAAAAATAATCTCAAAACAAATCATATTGAATCCTAAACTGCTTTTGTTGGGTCTGTACCCAGAAAAGCATAACTTTAATAAAAGTGAAAGAACATTCATAGACCTCAGTTTGCTTAATGCCAAAAAATGTATTGCACTACTGTGGAAAAAGACTCATAGACCAGTTGTGACTCAGTGGTTAAGACAGATGTTAACAAACCTTCCATTAGAAAGAATAACATATATACTGAAATCAAAGGAAATTGTGTTTGAGAATATATGGAGACCTTTTATTGATTATGTAAAAAATTTAAACATAACTCTTGAAGAAGAAGGTGAATGATGTGTGTGGACCTTGTAAATTCCAAACTGGTGAACATAATATGTATACTTATGTATTGGATTGTCTAGACTAAACAGAGGAGCATTGTTGAAGATTTGATTTTGTTGGTGGTTGTTGGTGTTTTTAGTGCATTTTTTTTTTGTAGTACTTTAGTGTTAGTGTTTGATTGTTTGTATCATGTTTGTTAAAAAAAAAAAAAAGGTTCAATAAAGATATTGTGGAAAAAAAAAAAGATCGATCTGCGGATTTTGTGGCTCGATATCGGCTCAGTCAAACGTGGATCGATCTATATCGATATTTCGATCTTTTGAACCCACCCCTAGTAATGACAGCCCTAAGATCATACATGAGAACATTTACGTTTGTTCTGTTCCACAGACCACCTCTTCCAGCTGTTCCAAAGCTGGGGTAAGGTGCTGCTCTGCAGAACGGTAGTGAGCCATCACAATGACAAAGGTTCCACACTTTAGGGATCAAACCTCGGGCAGCACAGAACCGATACTACAGTGAGAGCAGGCCCTAATTCTGACATTCAATCAGATCTTTATAGCTACACTTACCTGTTCTGTGCCAGTCTGGTTCTGGTTTCATGTCAATATCCAGCAGTCTGTGCTGACAGTCGTTACCATCTTCCTTATACCAGACAGTAACATGTTCACTATCTCCAAATATCTCTTTGGATTGTGACTGGATCATCCTAACGGTACCAGAATCATGAGAGTGAAGTCTGTCATTATTTGGTTCTGATTTATGACTTTGATCATCTGGAAGGGTGACCATGAAACCATCAGACTCCTGCTTCAGGAAAAGATCATCTGCCTTCTGGACAATGTACTGTTCCTCCTCTTCCTCTTTAATCTGAAGGAGTTCTGCTTCCTCCTCTTCCTCTTTTATCTGGGGAGTATCTGGGTTCTCCTGCCTGTCCCGGTCAGCAGAATCCACATTCTCATGGGCATTTTGTCCCAGGAGACCTAGACGGAGAATGGACACAATAGTTGATGAGCCCTCAAGCAGCCAAGACTTTTCAGAATCAGAATCAGAATCAGAATCAGAATCAGCTTTATTGGCCAAGTATGCACAACACATACAAGGAATTTGACTTTGGCTAAAAACTTGCTCTCGTTGTTCAGGTGAAGGATTTAAATAAGGATTCAATGACAACCAGAGTATGTACAGTAAGATAAGATAAGATAAGATAAGCCTTTATTAGTCCCACAACGGGGAAATTCCAGGATTGCAACAGCACAGGGATAGCAACACTCAGAGCAACAATCAGAAGGTAAGAAAAAAAAAAAACAAGCAAGCAAGAGCAGCTAATATACATATGTACATATTACTATAAAATATATATATATACACACACACACACACACAGACACACAGTGCAGAGCATTGTAGCTGGATGGAATAAATATATGAATATATGAACACACAGTGCAGAGCATTGTAGCTAGATGGAATAAATATGTAAATATATAAACACCCACAGTACGGAGCATTGCAGCTAGGTGGAATAAATATGCAAGTATATAAACACACACAGTGCGGAGCAATGTAGCTAGATGGAATAATATGTAGATATATAAAAACACAGTGCGGAGCACTGTAGCTAGATGGAATAAATATATAGATATATAAATATAAACACACCCAGTGCTGAGCACTGGGTGTGTTTAAGTAAATTACAGTCTGTCCACGTTTCTATAAAAGGATGCAAATATATACAGGAATATATGCAGTTATTTACTCGGACTAACCACACTTTGCAGAAATATATGAAAAAATATACAATCACACAGTATTTCAATGTGGACTCAGATTCAGTGATATAATGTGAATGAAGTAAAAAGCAGTGTGAGAGTTATGTGCAATGTAATAATGGATGAAAAGTCATGAGTACAGCAACAGGTAGGACTAGGTGAATGTTAGGAGTTCATCAGAGTGATGGCTTGAGGAAAGAAACTGTTCCTGTGACGGGTGGTTTTGACCTTCAGTGATCTGTAACGACGACCAGAAGATAGAAGTTCAAACAGTTTGTGGCCGGGGTGTGATGGGTCAGCACAGATGTTTCCCGCCCGTTTCCTGGTTATGGACCGATATAAGTTCTCAATGGAGGGTAGGTCGGTACCAATGATCCTCTCCGCAGACTTAATGATCCGCTGCAGTCTGGTCTTGTCCTGTTTAGTGGCAGATCCAAACCAGACAGTGATGGAAAAGCAGAGGACAGATTGGATGATGGCGGTGTAGAAGACAACCAGCAGCTCCTGAGGCAAATCAAACTTCTTGAGCTGACGCAGAAAAAACAACCTCTGCTGGGCCTTTTTCCGGACAGTGTCAATATGGGAGGACCACTTCAGGTTCCGGGAGATTGTGGTACCCAGAAACTTGAAGGAGTCCACAGTGGACACTGTGCTGTTGAGGATGGTGAGTGGGGGGAATGAAGGGGGGTGTCGCCTGAAATCCACAGTCATCTCCACCGTTTTGGCTGGGTTAAGTTCAAGATGGTTCTGGCTGCACCAGAGGATCAGCTGCTCCACCTCCCGCCTGTATGCAGACTCATCATCATCCCGGATCAAACCGATGACTGTGGTGTCGTCCGCAAACTTCAGGAGCTTCACCGAAGGGTCCTCTGAGGTGCAGTCGTTGGAGTAGAGGGAGAAGAGCAGTGGGGAAAGGACACATCCTTGGGGGGCGCCAGTACTAATTTTTCGGGAGCTGGATGTAAATCTCCCTAGCTTCACCTGTTGCCACCTGTCAGTCAGAAAGCTGGAGATCCACTGGCAGGTGGAGGGGGGCACCTTGAGCTGGAGGAGTTTCTGATGAAGAATGCCTGGGATGATGGTGTTGAACGCTGAGCTGAAGTCGACAAACAGGATCCTGGCGTACGTCCCTGGGGAGTCGAGGTGTTGCAGGATGTAATGTAGTCCCATATTCACTGCATCATCCACTGACCTGTTTGACCGGTAGGCAAACTGCAGTGGGTCCATCAGGGGGCCTGTGATGACCTTCAGGTGGCTCAGCACCAATCTCTCCAAGGATTTCATGACCACAGAGGTCAGGGCAACAGGTCTGTAGTCGTTTAATCCTGTAATAGAGGGTTTCTTGGGAACTGGAATGATGATGGAGCGTTTGAAGCAGGAAGGCACTTCACGCAGCTCCAGTGATCTGTTAAAGATCCGGGTGAAGATGGGGGCCAACTCGTTGGAGCAGACTCTCAGGCAGGACGGAGACACACCATCAGGTCCTGCAGCCTTCTTGATCTTTTGTCTCTGAAAGACCCGGCGCACCTCCTCTTCACAGATCATTAGTGCTGGTGGGAGGTCAGAGTGGAGGAGGGATGGAGTTCCTGGGGCTGCAGATAATCCTTTTGTGTGGGTGGGAGGTGAGAACTGTAGGTTCTTTTCAAACCTGCAGTAAAAGCTGTTTAGGTCATTAGCCAGCTGGAGGTTTTCCGCAGGGTGGGGGGATGGTCTCCTGTAGTTGGTGATATTCCGTAGGCCTCTCCAGACAGAAGCAGAGTTGTTAGCTGAGAAGTTTTTTTGTAACTTCACACTGTAGCTCCTCTTAGCAAGCCTGGTCTCCTTCGTCAGCATGTTTCTGGCCCGCTTGTACAGAGTCCAGTCACCAGTCCTGTAGGCCTCCTCCTTGGTCTGACGTAGCTGCTTCAGTTTAGGAATGAACCAGGGTTTATTGTTGTTGTATATGCAGAAGGTCTTGGTCTGCACACACATGTCCTCGCAGAAACAGGTGTATGATGTCACAGTGTCAGTGAGTTCATTTAACCATCCTCTGCTACATGTGTTTGCTGCACGGTGGCGCAGTGGTTAGCACTGCGGCAGCACAGTTTACCCTTGGCCAGGGGATTGTGGGGATCGTGGGTTCGATCCCAGCCCCCGACCAACAGTGATCTGTGTGGAGTTTGCATGTTCTCCCCGTGTTGCGTGGGTTTACTCCGGGATTTCTCCGGTTTCCTCCCACATGCCAAAAACATGCATGTTAGGTTAATTGGCTGTTCTAAATTGTCCCTAGATATCTGTTTCCTATAGGCCCTTAGAATAGAGGGTTAGTATTAATGAAAGCGCTTTGAGTGGTCTTTGTGACTAGAAAAGCGCTATATAAGTGCAGGTTAGTTAGTTAGTTAGTAGTTAGTTAAGTTAATGGCTGCAGCTTCAAAAACACTCCAATCTGTGCAGTCAAAGCAGGCTTGTAACTTCAGCTTTGATTCCTCAGTCCATTTCTTCACAGTCCTTACAACAGGCTTGGAAGTTTTTAGTTTCTGTCTGTATGTTGGAATAAGATGGAGCAGGCAGTGGTCAGAAAAACCAGAGCTGCACGGGGGACGGCATGATAGGCATTTCTTAAAACTGTGTAACAGTGGTCAAGTGTATTTGTGTCCCTGGTGGGACATTTAATATGCTGTCTGTATTTAGGAAGCTCATTTGTGAGATTAGCTCTATTGAAATCACCCAGAATGATAAGCAGAGAGTCTGGATGTTTTTCCTCCACCTCTGCTATCTGGTCAGCGAGGAGCTGCAGGGCCTCCGTTGTACAAGCAGCAGGCGAGACAACCAATATGAGCAAGTATGCTCATTTATGGCCCCATAATATTTCAGACCAGAACACTTTCTCTTAAAGAGCCCCTGTCCTGCTTTTTTGAGTTTACCCGTTATTTTAGTGGCTTATAGGAGTTCTGTGATCTGGTCTGTAAAGTCAAACAGCCCAAAGCCCTCCAGCCAAAAGGAGAAGAATCTGGTCTGTCATCAAATAGTGTCATTCATATGGATGTTGGGTAAAAGTTATTCTAAGCAGTTTTTTCTGATTATCTAAGCAGGAACCCAAGTGCATTTTTTTAATGTTTTTTGTTGGAAGGGGACAGTGTTATGTTTCCATTTTAAAGGATTTGAATTGTTTCCTGTTCCAAAAAGGCAGTGGCTGCAGGTAAGGAACTGTACCCATAGAATGCTGGCTGCAGATACGGCTCGAATCAGATTGGCCAGCTGGTGTCACATGACTCTGCATGCTGTACCCCATTCACAAAAATCTACCAGTACTGTACATTCTGTTAAAGCTGTATCTTATGAGGCAGCGGCTCCAGGTACGAAAATCTGAGGAATTTATCAGGATGTTTGACAGTGGATGACAAGTACATAAAATTATAGAAACAAAACCGACTAGAGGCTCATTAAAGACTTTATACGGAGTAACGTTCAACAACATTTTTTGACTATGATGGCAGTTCATTCCTGCAATCGACTTCCTGAGTGTATTGTTAGTGTGCCTTCAGGAAAAGGTTTTAAAAACAGATTAGATATGGATTTCTCCGGTTTCCTCCCACATGCCAAAAACATGCATGTTAGGTTAATTGGCTGTTCTAAATTGTCCCTAGATATCTGTTTCCTATAGGCCCTTAGAATAGAGGGTTAGTATTAGTGAAAGCGCTTTGAGTGGTCTTTGTGACTAGAAAAGCGCTATATAAGTGTAGGTTAGTTAGTAGTTAGTTAGTTAGTTAGTTATGGTATAAATATAGTCAGACTTGGCTGCATGAATACTACAACTATGACAGATCATATGAGGAACCACCCAACCTGTTAACAGGCTTTTAGTCTACAACTGTTTTAGAACAGAAACAGACCAGTATAAGTAAATGGCGTTCACTTATATAGTGTTTTTTCCTCATCTCTAGATGACCAAAGTGCTTTACAGATCGTGCCATCCACACATTCACACACTGATGGCGGCAGAACTGCCAAGCACCGGCGCTGGCCTGACCCACCAGGAGCACCTGGGGGTTCAGAGTCTTTCTCAAGGACACTTCAACATGCAGACTGCAGACAGAGTGGGACTCGAACCCGTGACCCTCCAATCAGTAGTCGGCCACACTACACCTGTGCCACAGTTTCAAATCGACATGACAAAAGCTGCAAATTTACAGGAACAAAGTTGCATGTTGGAGAAAAAGGTAAAAAAAAAAATAAATTACACGTATAAATTTGAAAATTGAGGACAAAAAAGTTGCAAATTTTTAAGAAAAATGTTACAAATTTTTAGAGGAAAGTTGAAAATGTCGGAAAAAGTTTAAAAAAAATTACAAGAAAAAAGTAAATTTTGTGAAAAGACGTTGCAAATTGAGGACAAAAAAAGCTACAAATTTACAGGAAAAAAGTTGCAAGTTTTTGAGGAAAAGGTCATGAATTTATAGGGAAAAGTTTAAAATGTTGGAAAAAAGTTTAAAAAAAAGTTGAACATTTTTGAGAATAAAGTTGCAAATTTAAAAGAAAAAAATTTGCAAACTGATAAGAAAAAAGTGGCAAATTTAACCTCTTGATTTTTTGTTTTTTAGATTTTCTACTGCCATTCAGTGAAGAAAGAATTTGATTTTCTTTGTGTACGTTAAATTTAGAGAAACAGGCTGGAATGTGAAGGGTTAAGTCTGCACACCTGAGAAGATCACCTTGTTCTCAGTCTCTGCCTTTAATATAATGTTTTAGAAAAGGTCCCCATAGCTAAATAAAAAATAATGACCCTTCAAACACGACGTTGAAACCTGAACTTGACAGATTAACCAAGAATGTTTGTCGCAACACAACTGTCAGACGTGACAAAACCATCATTTAACTCATAATGCACAAGCAAGAAAAGTGGCAACTTTTCACCTTTTAGAGCCTGAAACATTCATATTTTTTAGAATTTTTCCTGGAAAAGGTCACACAGGCGATTAGTCGACTATCAAATTAGTTGATTAATTTTCGGACGATCGACTAGTTGTTGCAGCACTATATTAGTATTTATCAACAACGGAAGAAAGGATATTTCTCATATTAACCCATAATTTGTTTTAATTAGCATCCAAAAATTACAGTTTGGATAACCATGTACAGCATTTATGAGATTGTAATTGATTCCAATATTTATGTGCAAAAATCTCATTGTTGTTTAGAAGCTACACTTTGTCTGTTGTTGACCAATAGAATATATATTGATACAGTATCTACATGTATATATTCAATAAATCCATCTATTTTTCAGTGTAACCTTCTGACTGCATTATTTTAATTGCTTTTAATCCTGATCAAGTTTGGTTCGGGTTCAAAATGCATCATGTGTTAAATATATCATATTATACCTCAATCAGTCACGTTTACCTGTTGAAATACAGATTTTACAGCTAATATAACTCCATAACTACAATATGACACCTGGTGATCACTGTTTGGCCCATCAGCAGATTTAGTTAATGGGGGATCAACTCATCAGAGAAACACACAGGTTCTGTGGTTTACAACATCCACAAAGATTCTCCAAAATCCACATCCAGGCAGCCTGAATGATTTCCCTCCATCGTTTTCTTCTTAAATCTGCTGCACATTCACAGCGAAGCCTTGAACCTAACTGCAGCCTCCAACAGCTGGGATCACTCACTGTCCAGCAGCCATCTCTGCTCAACATGCTGCAGGTCTTCGCTCACACCTGTTCTGTGGAATTTTCTTTCTTCGCTCGTTTCTTCAAACTCTGAAAATGTTTCTTCAGCAGCAGCAGTTTGTGTCTCTTTTCTGAACTCACTCGGAGGCTCAACTGAAGACATTTTCACGTCAGAAAACTAAAACATTGACCATCAACGCCGCTGCATGACCTGCAACACCACAGCCAAGCTAAAGCTAACAGCTACCCACCACATCCGGATGTCACACTGTGAAGTTCCGGAGCAACAAGCAGCTTCGGTCTTTTTTTCCGGCTGCATTTTTTTTAATCCAAAATGCTTTATTAACAATGACCAAAGTACAAACAAGTTTTGTCATAAACAAAAATTACAAACCAACAGGGCACAGTGTTTTGTTTGTCTCCTTATTTCTAAACAATGAGTCATTTAAACTTCTGCAGCATGCATTTATTAGTTTATTTAACAGCTAGAACATACAAGCCTTTTCTTTAGCTCTCATGTTACTTAATGAGGCCGAATCTAATTGTTGTGTCCATGTCTTGGGTGACTATAATAATGAAGCCGGGAGTTGAGCAAAGCTCACGTTTATTAACATTAATAACAGAACCAACATACAGGTTGCACTGCACACTCCATCATCATCGTCGTCGTCGGCCTCAGTCGGTCTATGATGCCCATGGAAGAGAATCCTAAACGTCTACTCTGCTGGAACAGCACCGCCTGTGGCTGAACAGGCCGATGTGCGAATGGCAGTCCCTGTCACACAGGTCGCACTTGTGGGTGGTCTCCGTGCTGCTGGGTCTGTGGCGGTTCTTCCTGCGGGTCCTTTTTTCATCTGTTGCAGCAGTCAGTCTCTCTTCACCCGCCTTGAGCTGTCTGGTCAGGGTGCCTCTCCATTTGGAGCGGTCCGTTGCAAGGTCCTTCCAGCGCTCTCTGTTGATCTCCAGGGCCTTCATGTCTCTCTTGCAGACGTCTCTAAAGTGCAGCTGTGGGCGGCCAACGTCTCTCCTGCCAGTCGCCAGTTCTCCGTAGAGGACGTCTTTGGGGATTCTGCCATCCTCCATACGGTGAACGTGGCCTAGCCAGTGGAGCCTGCGCTGCCTGAATAGAGTGAACATGGAGGGAAGGCTGGCACGGGACAGAACTTCTGTGTTGGGCACTTTGTCCTGCCAGGATATGTCCAGGATGTGGCGAATGCAGCGCAAGTGGAAGGAGTTCAGTCTCTTTTCCTGCCGGGCGTATGTTGTCCACGTCTCACTCCCACAGAGCAGTGTGCTGATGACGCAGGCGTTGTACACTGCCATCTTCGTCTTGACAGAGAGTTTGGGATTCTCCCACACTCGTGTGATGAGGCGAGCGAGTGTGAAGGCTGATTTTCCAATCCTCTTGTCGATCTCTGTATCAAGGGAGAGGTTGTTGCTGATCGTGGACCCGAGGTACGTGAACTGATTCACAACCTCCAGCTCGTAGTCGTCGATGGTGATGGTTGGTGGTGCTTCCGTGCCTTGTGCCAAGACGTTAGTCTTCTTCAGGCTGATGGTAAGCCCAAAGTCCTTGCATGCCTGGGAGAAGCGGTCCATCAGGGTCTGAAGCTCCTGCTGTGTGTGGGTTGCGACTGCAGCGTCGTCTGTGAACAGCATGTCTCTGATTAGAGCCTTGCGTACTTTGGTTCTGGCTTTCAGGCGGTTCTGTGGTACGACACCTTCCTTCCAGCACTGGCAGAGGACGTCACGCAATGAAAGCAGTAGGGCGGTCTTGCAGTGCTTGATCAGGTCGGGGGGTATGCCGTCGTTGCCAGGTGCCTTGCAAGCGGCCAAGCTATCAATGGCCTTGCTGAGTTCGTCGATGGTTGGCTCGGCGTCAAGTTCGTCCATGGATGGCAGGCAGTCGATGGCATCAAGGGCTGACGGTGTCACGGTGTTCTGTCTGGAGTAGAGGTCGGAGTAGTGTTCCACCCATCTCTCCATCTGCTTGTTCTTTTCTGTGATCATCTCCCCAGTGGAGGATTTGAGGGGGGCCGTTTTGCTCTGAGCCGGACCAAGTGCTTTCTTGATGCCATCGTACATACCATGGATGTTCCCTGTTATGGCAGCAGTTTGAATGTCTTGGCTGAGCTGAGTCCAGTACTCGTTGGCACAGCGCCGAGCAGTCTGCTGAACTTTGCTTCTCGCAGCCCTGAGAATCTGGAGATTCTTCTCGTGTGGGTACTTCTTGTACTCAGCAAGTGCTGAGCACTTGGCTTCAATGACGGGGGTCATCTCAGTCAACTTGGCATCAAACCAGTCCTGTGACTTTGAGGTCTTCCTCCCAAAGGTAGCCAAGGCTGTGCGGTGGATGTTGTTTCGCAGCTCTTCCTACTTCTGCTTTGCAGATTCTCCTTCTTGTGGTACACCAAGTTCCTTCTCAAAGGGGGAGGCAAACTGCTCAACAAGTTCTGGTTGGGCCATCTTGCTGGTGTCAATCCGTGCCTTTCCAGGCTGTCTAGCACAATGGAATTTCTTCAGCTGCAGCTTGACCTTGCAACACACCAATGAATGGTCTGTGTCGCAATCTGCATTCTGGAACAAACGGGTGATTAGCACGTTCTTCAGTGAGGTGCGCCTGGTCAGGATCAAGTCCAGCTGGTACCAGTGCTTTGAGCGCGGATGTCGCCAGGAAACCTTGTGTTGGGGCTTGGTCTTGAAGAACGAGTTTGTGATGCACAGATCATGATATGTGCAGAACTTGAGCAGCCGCTGTCCGTTGTGGTTCATTCTGCCCACGCCAAATGGTCCAAGACAGGAGGGCCAGGAGTCATGGTCAGCACCCACTCTGGCATTGAAGTCTCCAAGGAGAATGAGTTGTTCAGAGTTGGGGATGATCCTGACAGTTGTTGCGAGATTCTCGTAGAACTCGTCTTTTGCCTCTGGTGTGGCTGTCAGTGTTGGGGCATACACACTAACGAGGGTGATTGGGCCTTGAGTGGTGTTCAGGCGGAGGGTGAGGAGTCGTGCAGAGCCATTGCTGCCTGGTTCCACCATCTTCAGCAAGGTGTTCTTCACTGCAAAGCCCACTCCGTGTTCCCTGTGTTCGTCACTGCCCTTTCCCTGCCAGTAGAACGTGTAGTCCTTCTCTCTCAGTGTGCCTGCGTCAGCTAACCGTGTTTCCTGGAGAGTGGCGATATCCACTTCCAGTCTCTTCAGCTCATTATTGTTGATGGCAGTCTTCCTGGTGTTGTTGATGTCCTTGAGGTTAGCAGCGAGTCCTGTCATCATAGTGCGGACGTTCCAAGTTCCCAGTTTTAGAGTTGGTCTCTTTTGTTTTTTTGTCTTGCCTGGTGCGAAGGTTCTCAGCCTGCCGTTCGGACTTCTCATCCCCATGCACCCAATGAGGAAAGCAAGCTGTGGCGGGACAACACCTTATTGGCTGGGGGCTGCCCAGCTTGAGGCGGGCGGTAGCTGTCCAGTGAGATCCGATGATCCCTCCCACCGTCGGGAACAACCCCTGGCGCCGCGCTCTATGCCAATTGATCAGTGGCTTATAACCGGTAACTGTCATTCCCCATGTTTTGTCTACGCCAAAGGCGAAGCTGGAGTGTCCTCTCCAGTGATCCGGTGTTCTACCTTCCAGCGTTGGGCGTTGGTAGGATTCAAGCCTCGGCAGGAAGATATGGAGGACAAGATGTTGCCCATGCAGCATGTCCCCCCTCTCCACGTCACTGATGAATCCAAAGTAACAGCAGGGCTGCTACAGTTTGGCACCAGCGCCATCGCAGGAGCTGCCAGAACGATGTTGAGCACAACAGAGAACTGCCTTAGGGACTCCGCCTCCGGATTTTTCCTCAGGGTTGACTCCCAAAGCCTTTCCCGTGACCGGGTGTGCCGCAAGGCAGCGGAAGTTTGAAATCAGGGTTTACCTTGCCCTAGATGGGCTACCTTCCCAGGTTGACGAGCCACCATCTACCCGAAGCACCTGGTTTTAAGGCGCCAGAGGTCCGCCCTCGCCCCTTCTCCTATTAATAAAAGCAGTTCCGCCGGGCTTAGAGACTAAACCACACGGGCAGGCTAGGAGTTGGACTTAGTGATCAGAGGCTTTTCGAGACGCACACCATAAGGAGCATTTTATGAGCACTGGGAGTTTAACCCCAGTGCCGCTCCTGGCCATGACAACCTTGGAACCACACTCCAGGGTCACAGCAAAAGAGGACTAGCCCCTCCCAGTCATGCCCTTTATATCCTGGGTGACATCCCCACCGGAAACGCGGTCCGGCACCCCCCACTATATCCCGGCTACCCTGGCCACCATGTTACTACTTGCATCTAAAACATAACATTCCCCACCCCCATCCACTGTAGAAGAATGCAAGCACAGACATTAGGCCATCCCAAATTTAAACCCAACTTACCTGCTAATCAGCAAAACTCATATGTTATGGAGGAACAAATACGTTCAGGCGAGATGCGACGAACTGGAAGGTTTCAGAGTTTTATTTCCTCCATCAAAACGAGACACACTGTAGCGCTGTGTGTTGTGTATGTTGTGTCTCGTGTGTGTGCGTCCTGTGTATCCTGTCTCCTGAGGCATGTATAGTAAGCTCTTTTATACAGACAAGAGAGAATGCATGGCACATTTGCATATTGATATACATATCAATATACAATAGGTTTAGGGCGCTCGCGCACGCAGCGTCCAGTAGCCGGTGGCTTGTCACCAGACTGCAAACCAAATCTACCTATGGGTACAAATAAGTAACAAAAAAAAAAATAAAATAAAAAATAAAAAATATTAGTCAATACATATCAATCGCGTGATTAACTGGCGCCCGGACTTCCTCTCCTTAATCCAGGGATGTATAACAATAGCCATTGTTCTGATTGTATCCTAGGGGCTCTCTGTCTGTATGCAAATTGTTCTGCTTCCTGCCACCTAGCTGAGTGTGAAGATTGAATGTCCATGTAGATTGTGGTGGGTCACCACAATGTACAAAAATAAACAAACAGGCCTATCCATTTACACAACATAAACTAGAAGGGCCAGGTAGACTGCTGGCACCTCCTTACACAGCCAGGCAGATTATTCTGCTGTCTAATCCCTAAAAAGTCCAAAATAAAATCAGCCATGTTTCTAAAATTAAAATAATCCCAAAACAAAATAAATACAAACAAAACAGATATTATACACACCCCCTACTGGCGGCCCCCACCCCAACACCCTCACCCCACACTTGGGCACATCACACAAAATTCACGGTGTTGGGTATCACATTAATCAGAATAAATTTCTCTTTTACATCACTCCATATTCCAATTCAACATTTGTTTCTTCTTTTTTTTTCCCAATTCAAATACACATGGGGCACAAACCCAATAGGACTAGGAAAAAAAACTATGTACATTATGACACGGGGAATAAAACCCAATACAAACTTAATAAATACACCCTAGACATACTACAAACCCAGTGGAGGGCCCCCCCTTGGATTGCCATTTGGTGGTTCCCACCCAGAGTGCCTCCGTTTCATGGCCTCTGGAGATGAAATGCGCCATCTCCTCTTCTCCACCACACAACGCAGCTCATTAGGGTAGCTCCACATCTCATCAGACAAGCCCAAATAGCAGTCACTCTGGGCCGCTGTCACCTGTAGCCGCCCCTGGTCATCACACTGCTTGCGAAGTCTGTGGGTCCCTCTCGGACGAGCTTCAACCCTTAGGCGGACCTCGTCACCAATACACAGGGGAACTCTATCACGCCTCTTCGGACCACCATGTTGTGAGTGGGTCTCCCATTTAGCCCTGGTAGTTCTGCCAGCCTGGCCTGACGCCCTTTTCGAAGGCCGTCGTTTGGCGCATTTCAAAACCGTACCCGCTGGTCTTGCCTCGGTGCTCTTCAGCGCTGATGGTTCAATCCTGCCTGCCGACCCAGGGGTCCCGCCGCACCGTCCAGTTCCCACACCAAGGGTAACTTGGACTCTTCTTCTACCTCTCATCTTCCACACACAGAGGGGGTCGGTCCAACAACCTGCAGCCTGACCACTCCTCTCTATTGTCGTTGGCAATCGAAAAACCCAAGCCATAGAACATGTCACATCCCATGATGTTGGCTCCCGAAGCACTCCCCACAATCTGGGCATTCGTCATAATTCATGACTTGTACGTTGCCGTTAATTCCACAGACCCCACCACGGCGAGCCTATTCCTGCCATAGCCGTGGTACGGGTCAGACACTCTGTGTAAGCGGTAGTGGGGAAACAGACTCTTTACTGTCAACAGATTCAACACCAAAGTCACCGATCCTGTATCCACTAGTAACGGCACCTTGGTTCTGTCCAGCGTGCCCGTACAGTAGATACGACCATCTGTCTCCGGAGAAACTGTGTGAATGACCGTAGGAGCCTTCATGGAGCAGCCTCCTTCCTGCTTTTAGTCCCCTCACTCAAAGTTTCTGCAGGTCCTAGCAAAATGGTGCAGCAGGCCACATTTCCCGGATCATTTCATTCTGCAGGGCTCCAAATTGGCAGTCACTCGCCAGCTGAGGCAGGTCTGCAACAAACTTCTTCACCGACTCTCCTGTCAGCTCGTGGCGCTGCCAAAACATAATGCGGCAGATGATGATGTTCTCTCGGGCGCGAAAACAGCACGGCATTAGCTCCACCACCTCGTCAAAGCAGTCGGCTCCTCTCAAAGTACTGAGGAATCTTTGGCCCTCCATGCCCAAGTTATGAACCAATACAGCCCTCGTGCGAAGCTCCTCGAGCTCGCTGAGGTTAAGAGCCACCAGGTAGTTTTGTAAAAGCCGCAAACCACCTAGGCCAAGGCACGGGAGGCTCGCCCAAGGCCTCCAAGAATGGCCGAAAGTTGGTAAAAGCATGCTCCATAACTGTGTTCTCCTCATCGCCAAATGTTGTGTCCATATCTTGGGTGACTACAATGAGACCGGGAGTTCAGCAAAGCTCATGTTTATTAACATTAATAACAGAACCAACGTACAGGCTGCACCACACACTCCAAGGTCACAGCGAAAGAGGACTAGCCCCTCCCAGTTGTGCCCTTTATATCCCGGGTGACGTCCCCACCGGAAAGGTGGTCCACCACCCCCCACTATATCCCGGCTACCCCGGCCACCATGTTACTACTTACATCTAATACATAACACTCATTCGCCTCCCTTGCAGACTCATTGACTTTAGGCACGTTCACGTGAAGTGAAGGGCTGTCCCAATCTGAAATCAGGAAGTGGCTGACTGCACACTTACTGACTTCATGAGCCCTTAAATGAGCACTTACCTTAAGTCAGTGTATGTCAGGTCAGGCATTGGCTTGCTTGCTACCGGATAACCATGAAAACCGGTACTACCTGTTTCATGGGTCGGGCCGTCGGCAACTCAACCGGCAACCCTGCCCTTTCGAGGGCGTGGAGAGTGAAACTGGGCATCCTGGCGGAACTAAAAACAATATATGTCACAGGTCTGTGGTGGATCACTCCCAGTTACACGGGGTGAGACTGGACATCCTGACAGATAAGCACATCTGTCGTAAGGTCTGTGGTGGACTTTTGCCAGTCGGTGCATCGTGACATGCACTACACAAAGAGCAGAGATAAACAAACCTATCATCTGGTCAGTCACTGCAACAGATACTGGAGTCAGTTTGTCTTGGCCTGTTCTTGCCACTGATAATACCTCTATCTGCCAAGAATGTGGCACTAGTCCAGCAAAAGCTAGTGGTACTCAAATACTTTGCAAGCAGTTTCATGAAATGGTCAGTCAGAAAGCAACCACTCAGATGTCGCCCGGGCTAGCAAGGTCAGGAGTTGCTCTGCGACGTTGCTCTGCGACGCCTCCACCAGCCGCCCATGCCCGGTGGTTCTGAGCTCTTGGCGCCGTCGCGTTTTCGAGTCGGTCCTCTCCCTTTCACATCTGGGAGTGCGCGCTTCTGAGAAGCTAGTGGGGGTGAAATTTGTCTGGCCGCGCTTGCGCAAAGACGTGAAAGATTGGACTGCAGCTTGTGTTGCGTGTCAGCGGGCCAAAGTGCACAAGTACACCAGATCCCCCCTTGAGCCGTTCCAAATCCGGGCCAGGAAGTTCGACCACATCCATGTGGATTTGGTGGGACCCCTCCCACCGTCGCAAGGTTTCACGCACCTTTTGACAGTTGTGGACCGCACCACGTGCTGGCCTGAAGTTGTCCTGCTGGCTTCTACCACGTCCGTGGAAGTGACACATGCTTTTTTGTCGGCTTGGGTTGCACGTTTCAGATCTCCATTGGACAGCATGTCTGACAGGGGTCCACAATTCATTTCAGAACTCTGGTCCATATTGGCCCAGAGCCTGGAGGTCAAAATTCACCACACTACCGCGTACAACCCCCAGGCTAACGGGTTTTCTGAGCATTTTCATAGGTTGCTTAAAGCAGCGCCCAGAGCTTCACTCATGGACACAAATTGGGTCGACTGCCTGTCCTGGGTTCTTTTGGGGTTGCGCTCTGCACCTAAGGAGGATTTGGCAGCCTCCCTGGCAGAACTCGTTTTTTCTCATCCGCTGCGGATGCCTGGAGAGTTTTTACTGGAAAACTCCGTGCCCGAAGCTGAGCCGCCCACGCAATTTTTACACAGTACAAAGGCTGTGAGCATACCGGGCCTGACCCACCATTGTTTTCCCACACATTCGTCCCAAAAAGCTTGCAGAACGCCAGTTTTGTTTTCGTCAGGCACGATACCCACCAGACCCCGCTGCGCCCAGCATACGATGGACCGTTCAGGGTGTTGGAACCTGGGGCGAAGCATTTTAAGATAAGCCTTTATTAGTCCCACAATGGGGAAATTCCAGGATTGCAACAGCACAGGGATAGCAACACTCAGAGCAATAATTTAGAAGATAAGAAAATAAGAGCAGTGAATATACATACGCACACATAAATATATAAATATACATACACAGTGCGGAGCATTGTAGCTAGATGGAATAAACAGCATAACAGTCTATTTAGTTACCCCACATAGTATGAATATGTACCCATACATATTGTCACCCTCCGTTGCGATTGATATTGTCCTAGTTGTATACTGGAGGGGGACCATTTTGTGCAAGTTTGTTGCGTCTTTTGCATTCAATACTACTAGGTCATAATGTTTTTTTTTTTTTTTTTTAACAATCTCTGTGAGCAGCCCTGCTTAGGTTATAAAGTCTGACAGCCGTAGGTAGGAAGGACCTGTGAAACCTCTCGGTCGCGCACCTAGGATGATGTAGCCTACTGCTAAATGAGCTCCTCAGTGCATTCAGCGTGTCCTGCATAGGGTGGAACTCGGACTCCAGCAGAGATGACAGCTTAGCCACCATCCTTCGCTCTCCTGTCTCCTCCACTGGGTCAAGGCGCTGCCCGAGGACAGAGCTAGCTTTCTTGATTAGTTTGTTCAGTCTCTTCCTATCGGCTGCTGTAATGCCGTTGCCCCAGCAGACCACTCCAAAAGTGATGGCTGATGCCACCACCGAATTGTAGAAGGTCTTCAGGAGCGCCCCTTGTACACAAAAGACCTGAGCCTCCTCAGTAGGAAGAGCCTGCGCTGTTCCTTCTTGTAGAGTGCGTCGGTATTGTGTGACCAGTCTAGTTTATTGTTTAAATGAACACCCAGATACTTGTAGGATGTCATCATCTCAATGTCTGTTCCCTGGATGTTTACTGGTGCTGTGAGGGGTTGTCCTTGCCTGCGGCAGTCCACTACCAGTTCCTTAATTTTTCTTGCGTTGTTCTGGAGGCAGTTCCGATGGCACCAGTCCACAAAGTCCCGGATAAGCCCTCTGTACTCAGCTTCATCTCCGTTGGAGATGAGGCCAACAATCGCAGAGTCGTCAGAGAACTTCTGTAGATGGCAGTGTGTTGTGTTGTGTGAGAAGTCCGCAGTATAAAAGGTGAACAGGAAGGGAGCCAAAACTGTTCCCTGGGGGGCCCCCGTACTGCCTATGATTGTGTCAGACACACAATCCTGGGTTCTCACAAACTGTGGCCAGTTTGTGAGGTAGCCCAGGATCCACAATGACAGGTGCTGGTCCACCCCTGCACACAGCAGCTTGTCCCTCAGGACCACTGGTTGGATGGTGTTGAAAGCACTGGAGAAGTCAAAGAACATGATCCTCACCATGTTCCCAGGCTTCTCCAGGTGGAACAGGGAACAATGTAGGAGGAAAATCACTGCATCCTCCACCCCGATGCCATGCTGGTAGGCGAATTGGAGTGGATTCATCGCTGGTCCCACCAGGGGGTGGTGGTGCGCAAGGAGCAGTCTCTCCAGGGTCTTCATCAGGTGAGAAGTCAGGGCCACTGGTTTGTAGCTGTTCAGGTCTCTGGGTTGGGAAGTCTTTGGTACAGGTACCACACAAGATGTTTTCCACAACTGAGGTACCCTCCCCAGCTTCAGGCTCAGGTTGAAGATGTGCTCCACAATCCCACACAGCCGGTCTGCGCAGGACTTGAGGAGCTTCGCGCTGATGCAGTCCGGACCCGAGGCCTTCTTCACCTTGATCTACCTCAGCTCCGCCCTCACATGGGTCTTAGTGAGGGTCAGGTTGGGGGGCTGTGTGCTGGGAGTGGGGGGTGTTGGTGGAAGGGTGTGTGGACAGCAGGTCTCAATGACGGTAGAGGCAGCAGGGGTTGTTGTGCAGGCGGGGGGGGGGGGGGTGGCTGTTGGTCAAACCTATTAAACAGGTTCAGATTGTTCACCCACTCCCTGCCCCCCATGGCCTGGGGGGGGGGGGGTATTCTGGAGCCCACAGATAGTTTTGAGGCTTCTCCAGACCCCGCCGATGTTGCTCTGTTGCAGCTTGTCCTCCATCTTCTTCCTGAAGCTGTCCTTGCCTTCTCTGATCTTCCTCCTTAGCTCCCTCTGTATGGACTTCAGCATCTCCCTGTTCCCCGACCTGAAGATCCTTTTCTTTTCTCTCAGTAGTGATTTTATCTCAGGGCTGATCCAGGGTTTGTTGTTTGAGCAACACCATATGGTCTTGGTGGGTACGGTGTTGTCTACGCAGAAGTTGATGTAGTCCGTGATGGTGTGAGTGAGGCCGTCGATATCCTCACCATGTGAATCGCAGAGCTGTTCCCAGGCAGTGGTTTCAAAACAGTTTGTGTTAGACTTGGGGGGACGTAGGGAGACCGCCTGCATCGACAGGCTGAAGCCCGCTTTTGTGTTGGCAGACGAGCAGGTGGTGTTGGCCCAAGATCCCTGGTGTGGACGCCCACCGTCGGTGGCTCTGCAAGTTGGTGATCTCTCAGCAGGAACCTGTGCTCGCAAAGCTGATGTGTCTCCCCCCCCCCCCCCACACCGCTTTCCCTCCACAGACTGACATGCTCTCCGGTAAACCTCACCAGCAGGATGGTTCAACTGGATCGCGACCACCTGCTACAGTTGGCGGCTCAAGCCCAAAGGACGGGGGGGTTAATGCCCCTTCTGGGTGTTCGGGGGGCAGGCATGGTGTGAGGATTTTCTCCACCCAGAGAAGTCAGGGGGAAGGGAGAACAATGGACCGAAGGAGGAGGCGTCACCGGGGGGTATCAGATGGGATGGCCAGTTAGGTGAATCGCAATCTCCTCCCAAAGTCCTCAAGCCCTGAGGTCTTGTGGACTTAGGCGGCAGCCATTAGTAGTGTGTGAGTGTGAGACTCTGCAAGGGCTTGGAATGGTCTTAAAGGAATGGGACACTTTATGAGATGTCACCCTACCCTGACAACGGTGTATGATAAACATGCTGCTTAGTATTGGGGGATTCAGACTTTTTATTTTAAAGAATATTTCATCTTCAAAGCCAAGGAACAGAAGGAATCAACTGCCTGATCTAATTATCTTGCAGGCACTAGCCTCACAGTGAAAGAGATGTAATTATGAAAAAAATAATTTTACTTTTTTTTAATGAAAATTACGCAAAATAGTCGATAATGTCTGCACTATAGTATATTCATTCATCTTTTTTTTTTGTTGTTGTTACTTATTTGTACCCGTAGGTAGATTTGATTTGCAGTCTGGTGACAAGCCACCGGCTGCTGGTCGCTGCGTGCGCGAGCACCCTAAACCTACATGTTTTTGGTATGCGGGAGGAAACCGGAGAAATCCCGGAGTAAACCCACGCAACACGGGGAGAACATGCAAACTCCACACAGCTCACTGTTGGTCGGGGGCTGGGATCGAACCCACGATCTCATGATCCCCGCGATCCCCCGGCCGAGGGTAAAACTGTGCTGCCACAGTGCTAAACCACTGCGCCACCGTGCAGCCCATCTTCTTCTGCTTAATCCTTTTTTCGGGTTGCGGGGGGGGGCTGGAGCCTATCCCAGCATCTTTGGGCGAGAAGCAGGGTCCACCCTGGACAGATCGCCAGTCCATCACAGGGCCAACACAGAGAGACAGACAACCATTCACTCTCACAGTCATACCTGAGGACAATTTAGAATCCCCAGTTTGATGCCAATTAACCTAACTTGCATGCACTATAGTATATTCATTTTTTATTTATTTATTCTTTATTTATATGTTATGTGTTAAATGCAGTATCTTAAATCCTTAGTTATAGTCATCCACTGGCTTACTAAATTATCATAATCAATCAATATAGCAGCTGAATACTTACTTGAAACCTTGAGCAGATGGGTTTCTGTGGCCCGGGAATTTGGAGTCATGTTCAATACAAAGCTCAATAAACTGAAATGTTTGTTCATTGCTCCCCGTTTGTAAATAAAAAAAAAAAATTATTATGCAACTATAGACACACTGCAGACCAGTGAGCTACATTATACTGACATGGAAACATCTTTTTTTTCATGATGGTTGGAGTTGTTCCTCCCATGCTTCTGTGTTTACTTGTTTTTTTCTTTTGTTTTGGGGTTTTTTGTGGGGTGGAACAGGGGTGAAGGGGTGGTCAGTGATGAACAGGTGACGAATCAGGAGCTTTTCCTTGAGAAACCCGACATGGCGCTCTGAACTGTGGGTAAGGGCTCATTTAAGAGCTCATGAAGTCAGCAGGTGAGCAGTCAGCCACTTCCTGATTTCAGATTGGGACAGACCTTCACTTCACATGAACGCGATTAAAGTCAACGAGTCTGCGAGGGAGGAAAATGAGATTTGGCCTAAGCCTTCTTATTCACTGGATTCTACTTCCAATCCCAAGACACAGAGGTACTGCTACCTGTTGGCGTAACATGACATTGCATCAGCTTGATCACAAATAACATCTGATCGTTACACACAGTACAAAAAATGAACAAGTAATTACAATGAAACTTCAAATTGTATAAAACACCTAGAGGGCAAACAACATATCAATGAGAGAAAAGGGGAAAAAAGGAAAACAAACAAAAATAACACAGGAAGACAACATGTATGTCTATAAATAAATAACATAGGCTTTATTAAATTAAACCAAACATTTCAAATGCTGACTATAACTTAAAAGCATTTTTAAAATTGTTTTTAACAACTTTGAGTGATTTGCAAAATAAAAAGAAGTCATTCTGCCAGTGGTTTAGTTTTACAGAATCAACATTTATGAATAAAATGTTTCTCAATTAGAATCAAATTGTTTACCATAACTTCTAATTTCTTGTTTTCACAATTTATTCCAAACAATATAATGGTGTCTGCTAAGGGAAAAATAATAATATTCTTGGAATGAAGCCAACATTGTACATCACTCCATAAACCACTTACAACCTCATATGAAAAAAATAAATGTTCCAAACTCTCAGTGTGGATATTACAAAAAATACAGTCATCACAGTCCAAGTCAAATTTTAGTTTAAGAAATTCACGTGGCATAAATCCTATGAATTATTTTAAATTGCATCTCTTTGATTTTGGGGGTTGTGGAAAAGAAATATAATTTGCTAAAATTCTGAGAATATCTTCTTGCTTTAAACCTTTCAAAATATAGTTCTTTCTAATTGGATTAGGGAAATATTCTTTCAGAAGAAAACTTAACATTTCGTTATTACATTTACGTTCACAAAAGTCAACACCTTCTATAAGTAATGGTCTTAGCATTGGAGTTACATTTGAATACAAAACACTTTACTTAACCAAATCTTTAAACCAGCATGGAATAGCTTTTAAAATTCTTTTATAGAGCTTTTCTCAGCAATTAAGGCTTTATCTTTAGGGCAAGGTTTTATGATGATTTAAAAAGTTTCCCTTTCCGGCTGCATGTATTGTTTCCTACATCACCTTGGAGAAATTAAATAAGTTAATTCTTTAGTAATTTAACTCTTTTAAAGGTTAAAGAAAAAAATACCCCATCAATACTTGGGTTCTGTTTGCATATATTAATTTGGATCTACACAGTGTTCTGTACACTCAGAGATACCTGACCTTTTTTTAAACTACAGCCATTATTCTGAGAGAAATAATTAAATATATCCTATCCCCCCCTCCGTGGATTGCCACCTTACTGTGGTGGAGGGGTTTGAGTGCCTGAATGATCCCAGGAGCTATGTTGTCCCCTGTAGGGTCTCCCAAGGCAAACTGGTCCTGAGTGAAGGACCAGACTAAGAGTGGTCCAGTGGATCTCCATTAAACATATTACATCAAGGACCCAGTGTATCCAAAGGAGGCACATGGGTCCACCCTCCAGTGGGCTCACCACCTGCAGGAGGGATCATGGTGCTATGTGAACTGGGCGGAAGTCTGGCCTACTCCATTTGGACTGATGTCCCTGTGACCTGGATCCCAGGATAAGCGGCAGAAGAAGAACGGATGGATGCTCTATTCCATCCGTCCATCTTCTATTACTCTTCTGGGAATTTGGGTCATAGAGGTAGCAGTCAAAGCAGAGAAGCCAAGGCCTTCCTCTCCCCGGCCACCTGCTCCAGCTCTTCAGAGGGGATACCAAGGTTTTCTCGGACCATCTGGGAGACGGAGTCTCTCCAGTATGTCCTGGGTCTGCCCTGGGGTCTTCTCCCAGTGGGATGAGCCCAGAACACCTCAAGTGGGAGGCATCCTGATCAAATATCTAAACTACCTCAACTGGCTTCTTTCAATGTGGAGGAGCAGCAGTTCTATTCTGAGCCTCTCCCAAACTGACTGAGCTCCTCACCCTATCTCTAAGGCTGAGTCCAGCAATCCCACAGAGAAAGCTCATTTCAGCCACTTGTATCAGTGATCTATTCTTTCAGTTATTACCCAAAGCTCATGACCAAAGGTGAGGGTAAGAACATAAATTAAGTGATAAATCAACAGCTTTGCTTTAGAGCTCAGCTCCCTCTTCACCACAACAGACCAGTACAACATCCACATCACTGCAGCTGCTGCTCCAATCTGTCTGTCAATCCCCCACTTCATTTCCCCTCACTGGTAAATGCGACCCCAAGATACTTAAACTCTTCTAGTTGGGGGAAGGAGCTCGTCCCAAACCTGGAGAAGACAATCCACCCTTTTCCGGCTGAGGACTGTGGATTCAGATTCATCCCAGCCGCTATACACTCAACAGCAAATGTCCCAGTAAGACCTGTAGGTCATTGCAAGATACAACCAACAGGACAACATCATCTGCAAACAGCAAAGATGAGATCCTGTGGTAACAAAACATGAAACTCTCTGTTTCTTGGTTCCACCAAGTTATCCTGTCCATAAAAAATTATGCAGCCCTGGTGGAGACCAACTCTCACTGGGATCAAGTTTAACTGATTGTTGGCAATATGAACCAAACTCTCACAATGGTCACATATGAGACAGCCTGTAGCAACAAGCCTGCCCCATACTCCCAATCAGCGACCCAAAACACCCAATGACCCTGAGTTCTTCACTGACAATGTCTTCAATCTGCCCATCTAGTTAGATGGTGTACTTTTAACTTTTCTTGTCTGGCTTAGCCAGTGACTTCCAGGAAAGGCTGGATGACAACCACGATTAGTGTGGTGATGACTGGAAAGACAGGGGATAGCTCGGAGAGACGGCAATCGGAGCAATGAGGGCTAGCAACCAAAACTGCAGCTTTCATAAGGGACCACCCTTAAAAGCTACAGACAACTCAATGGAAAGATAACCCCAGGGGTGCCCGTGAAGGGGAGGGGTGAGCACCCCCTCGGACTGACTTTCTGGTAAGAATGATGAGCATCAGATTATCGACAACGAGTGAAACCTGTGTGCGCGGCAAGATTTGCAAGAACCTGAGAGGTCTGAAGATCAACTAGACCAAAATGGGCGGTACTAGGGGTAGGCAAGTTGACCGATGCACAGAACCAGTGCCTAGCACTGTCTCTGGTGAGACAGAAGAGGAGAAGAACCCGGAGGTATCTCACAGTGTCCAGAACCCCCAAACTCTACATGCCACACCTGCTTGTCCATCTGAACATCGCCAGGTCCTATGGCCTGCCGCACATAAGGGGTCAGAAAGGCACCAGTCCGATGAAGATGTTGATTCAGCCCTTGACGCATCATCAAGAGGGGAGTGGATCAGTGACTTCAGCTGATGTGCACCTTGACTGTCAACATCAGTGCAGAGAGATTTGGCATCAAACAACCTAAAGTCAACATAAAAGGCAGCACAGTAGCCAGGCTAAACTGACGCAAAATTAAGATCTCACAGCTCAGAAAAGAACTGAGGTCCCTGAAGCAGCAGTACAGGAAAGCAAGGGAGGAAGAAAGGCAAGCCTTGACAGAGTTACGGAAGATTTTGAAGAAGTTCATCTCTGTCTGGAGAACAGTGCCACAGAAAAAGAGGTTGGGAGAGGGCCCACAAGCAGTCTGCTTTTGTAGCAAATCCATTTGGATTCACCAAACAACTGCTTGGGCAGAGATGGAGTGGGTCCCTTGTGTATTCAGAAGAGGAGATCAACCAACATTTCAGTGATACCTACAGTGATGCCAGGAAGAATCCTAGCTCCTAGCCAGCACGTTCACCGTATGGAGGATGGCAGAATCCCCAAAGACGTCCTCTATGGAGAACTGGCAACTGGCAGGAGAGACGTTGGCCGCCCACAGCTGCACTTTAGAGACGTCTGCAAGAGAGACATGAAGGCCCTGGATATCAACACAGAGCGCTGGGAGGACCTTGCAACGGACCGCTCCAAATGGAGAGGCACCCTGACCAGACAGCTCAAGGCGGGTGAAGAGAGACTGACTGCTGCAGCAGATGAAAAAAGGACCCGCAGGAAGAACCGCCACAGACCCAGCAGCACGGAGACCACTCACAAGTGTGACCTGTGTGACAGGGACTGTCATTCGCGCATCGGCCTGTTCAGCCACAGGCGGTGCTGTTCCAGCAGAGTAGACGTTTAGGATTCTCTTCCATGGTCATCATAGACCGACGGAGGCCGACGACGACGACAGTGATGCCAGGAAGAATGTAGCGCTGGCTCCTTGCAGAGAGCTTATTCTGCCACCGGAACCCTCCACTCAATTCAACATCAAGAAGCCTACCTTGGCAGAGGTCAGGGAATGGTCTGAGCAGCACAGTCCAGTGTAGCTCTGGGGCTAAGTGGAGTGCCATTCAGCATAAACAAGCATTGCCCGAGACTTCTGCAGAGGCTATGGAGACTCATTAGGGCAATAAGGTGGAGGGAGAAAGTAGCTAGGCAGTGGCGTCATGTGGAAGGGGTTTGGATTCCAAAAGAGGAGAACGCAGAAAATATCACTCAGTTTCACACTGTCTAACTGCTCAGTGTGGAAGGCAAAGTCTTTTTTAAGGTCCTCACCAACCGCCTCACAGAGTATCTCCTGAGGAATTCTTACATTGATACAGCAGTACAAAAGGGTGGGGTTCCAGGTGTGCCAGGCTGGATATAGCATTTAGGAGTGGTCACACAACTGTTCCGCAAAGCAAAGGAGAATCGAGGAGATCTGTCAGCCTTGTGGCTTGACCTTGCCAATGCTGATGAATCCATTCCACACAAGCTGATGACGTCAACCTTGGCAGCCTACCAAGTACCAGTGAAGTTCAGAGAGCTGTTTTGGGACCACTATGGTAGTTTCAGTCTAAGATTCACCTGTGGGAAGTTCAAATATGCATGGGATCTTCTCGAGAAATGCATCATCACTGACTGCACAATCTCAGGAGTGTTGCTCGCCCTAGCGATGAACTGGTTTGTCAAAGTGGCAGAGGCAGCATGTCGAGGCCCGCTGTCCAAATCTGGTGTCTGCCAACCCCCAATTTGAGCCTTTATGGATGACCTCAGAGTCATATTTTTATCAGCGGCGGAATGCCGTTGGCTCCTTCACAAGTTGGAGAAGGTCTTCATATGGTCTTCATATAAGCCAGCGCAATCTAGAGCTTTTCTGAGAAAAGGGAAGGTGGTGGACAAGGGCTGCTTCTGCATCGAGGGCACCCCAATTCCATCAGTGTCCGAGAAGTCCATGAAAAGCCTGGAGAAGTTCTTTGATGTAATCTTAACAGACACATCTGCTATCCAGTCTACTCACAGGGAACTGAAGACCTGGCTATCAGCAGTGGATAAGCCAGCACTACTGGGAAAATTCAAGGCATGGCTCCATCAACACAGAATCCTGCCTCGACTTCTCTGGCCACTCCTGATTTATGAAGTCCCTATTACCATCAAGGAGGGCTTTGAGAGGAATATAAGCCAGTTCCTTTGAAGGTAGCTTGGCCTGCCAAAGAGCCTCAGTAATGTGGTCTTTTATGGGAATACCAACAAGCTCCCTTCTCCAGCCTAACAGAAGGGTTTAAGGTCGCCAGAGTCAGGGAGGTGTTACTTACAGAGACTCACCATACACCAGAGTCTCCTCTGCAGGTATTGTTGGAAAGACAGGGTGGAAGTGGTGGGCCCAGGAGGCAGTTGATCAAGTAGAAGCCAGGCTGAGGCACAAGGTTCCAGTAGGCTCTGTGGCAGCTGGACGAGCTGGGTTGTGGACTCACGCAAGACAGCACTTTGAGAACACTCAGGGGAAAGAGGAGAAGGTCCTGATTCAGTGAGAGATCCGGACAGAAGTGGAGGAAGAGCGTCTCAGTAAGTCAATGGCCATACACAAGCAGGAACTTGGAGCAAATGGGATCAGGCATCACAGGGAAAGATCACCTGAGCAGAGATCTGGAAATGGGAGCAAGCAAGGCTCCCATTTCTTATCCAGTCAGTTTATGATGCTCTGCCAACCCCACCCAACCTGCACACCTGGGGGCTTGCGGAAACTCCAACATGCCCACTGTGTCAGTCAAAAGGTTCCCCAGAGCAGGGGTTCCCAATCTTTTCAGCCCACGAACCCCCGAAATAACAGTGACAGAGACTGGTGACCCCCACTATCCCTGGAGGAGAATGATACATAAGAAAACGTGCACACAGTTTGATATACCTGTGGATTCATCTAACTACAAAGCATATTTCCCTTTCTTCACGTTGTCAGTCAGCTGACACTTTATGTCCTGGGCCATGTCCGTGATGCGCCGGGATATGGTCCCGTCAGACAGCGGCACTACTTCCAGCTCCACTTCCTGTTTATTCCCACGCACTGTCCAACTCATAGCGATAGCAGCAGGTTTTATTAGGGTTTCTGTGATTTAATGTGTCTTTTTGCCTGTGCAATTAAATATGCCACCTTTGAGTTTTGGTAGTGGCTGTGGATTGATTAGTTATGATTTTCTTTTGGCCTTGCAATTCTCTCTCCTTTTAGTGGAAAACATCCGCTGGTTTAGCAGCAAGAGATGGGTGCTTAGTTTTCAAGTTTCTGAGCATTTTTATGGGCTTTAAACTCTCATGTACACACTACACATTGGGGATGTTGTACTTCACTGAAAACGATGCATGAATCCATACTGAATATATTCCTCTCAATACTTCCAATACTTGGAGGAAGGCTCATCTGATTGATTATGGAGCCCTGTCCGGTGCTGTCCACCTCCTTCTCCTCTTCCTCCCCCCCACCAGAAGTCGATGGGCTTTCTGACAGCATTTCTCCGCTCTCCTCTGCTGCCGTCTCTGCTGGCCTCTCTGTGTTGTCTTTGGTTGGTATTAACCAACGTTTCATTTTTAAAAATACTATCCTAGGCTTAAAAGTGTAATGTGTTGATTTGAGCTGTTCAGACGAAATCTACTGGTGCACACTGAACTGTGTGTGACCTGTGACGTTTACTGTGGCACAGTTAAAGTGACATGCTACCTGCATAATCGCCTCAGGAGGATTCTGAAAATCATCTCACGACCCCCCCTCAGCATCTCGGGACCCCCACTTTAGGAACTTCTGCCCTAGAGCATATTCTGAGCTGTTGCCCTAAAGCCCTGGGAGAAGGGAGGTACACATGGCGCCATAACCTGGTCTTGAAGACAGGAGCAGATGCCATCAGCACAGGCATTCATCATTTCTTACACCAGATCCCAACGAAGCAGCACATTGCTTTTGTCCAGGCAGGAAAGAAACCTCCAAAAAAGCTGAAGAACTCAAAAGGCCTTCTAGCTTCAGCTCATGACTGGGAAGGCAATTAAAGTTTCCAGAGCACATAGCCTTAACATTACTTAGGCCAGATTTGGTCCTAACATCAGTCTCATCCAAGCAGGTTGTGCTTTTGGAACTTACAGTCCCTTGGGAAAAGCGGATGAAGGAAGCACATGAGTGGAAAAAGGCCAAATACCAGGAACTACTTCAGATCTGCAGGGGGAATGGATGGAAGGCCTGACGTGAACCCATCGAGGTGGGCTGCAGGGGATTCCGTGGGCAATTAGAGGTCATTGGAAGGTTCCTACAACTGGATGCTGTGCACTGTCCTCAATGTAAACTAGCAAGACCACATCTCCAATGAAGATCTCTTTGGGTACCTGACCAGAATATCAGACAAGGTGGCTTGGCGAAGACTTGGTCTCCTGGGGAACTGCTACCATCACCCAGAGCTCCCAGCAGGCCACCTGGTACTCTGGGAACCAGCGCATGGCTTTGTCCACCCAGGATGACCATTAACATCATTCGTCAACACTCTGAAGGGAGACACTGAGGCAGCCAACACTGGCGAGCTTGCCACCTGTATGCTTGACCATGAAGACTGGACCGTGAGATGTGCAGCTTGGCTAATAGGGCCACTCTGACTCCGACTCTGGACAATCACTGCACCACGCACTCAGGTTACTTGGTGTCAGAGGGCTGCAAGAAAGAAAAGCCACCAACAACATCAGCAAAGCTGCAGAGAAAGCTTCAAGGTGGTTGTGGATCAAGAGGGGAGTCCCTTGGTGTAGCACGCTGCTTGAACACAAGCCGAGGACTGATCACCCCTGGCTGAGTTGCTTTGGTGAGGGTGTCTGAACATCAAAGACTTGAAACATCCAATGACCCGGAGTTCTTCACTGATGATGTGTTCAAGCTGCCCATCTAGTTAGATGGTGTGCTTTTAAACAAACCACTACCTACAAGAAACCACAAGGGACGTGGTCAAATGCTTTCTCCAAGTCAACAAAACATGTGGAGTGGTTGGGCAAACTCCCACAAACCCTTGAGAAGGTGAAGAGCACGTCTGATGTACCACGGCACTTGAAAAGTGTAAAACTACTCTCCGTCACTGAGTATTGGAATCTTCAAAGAAAATGGAGGCAGAGAATATTGCACTCGCTTCAGAGTGGTCTTGTATGTCATAGATAGAAAGACTGTATTGTACAGAGGGAAATTCAGATTCACAAGAAAAATTGCTGCTTATCATTTAGTCGTTTATCGGTGAATCAATTGAATTAATCAATAACTTGCATCCCTAC
Source organism: Pholidichthys leucotaenia (assembly GCA_020510985.1). Lineage (NCBI taxonomy): Eukaryota > Metazoa > Chordata > Actinopteri > Cichliformes > Pholidichthyidae > Pholidichthys > Pholidichthys leucotaenia. The sequence goes on along the minus strand of JAJAQF010000046.1, from coordinate 1,110,142 downwards.
TCAGGATACATCCGAGCTAAAAGCTAGGAGCTAGCCAATTAACTTTAACAATATTGATATTAGAGGGATAAATAAAAATGAAAAAAAAAATTCTGCTGCAATAATTAAGAAAATTTCAAAGTGACCACCAAAACTCAAGGCTTTTTTATTCCCCGCCAGATGAAGCCTAAAGGGGTCGAAGAGCCCTTTGGGCGAAGGCCGAAGAGGGAATATATTATGGGCCAGTCAGTCCGTCTGTCTGTCTGTCTGTCCCACTTTTGTGAAATCAACTTTTGTGAAATCAGTTTTCTACTTTTTGAGGGCAAACCTTGACCTTTTGACCCCAAACCTGTGGTCAGAGGTTATGGTCTCAGGATGAACCTGTGGACCAAGTTTGGTGACCCTAACTTTACACAATGTACAGTAATAAGGCATAGGCAATGTTAACCTTGACCTGTTGACCTCAAACCCACAGTTACGTCAGAGTGTAAGTTGTCCAAGATGTGCATTACATGCAACTACTGTATCGATGTGATAAGTCTCCATCATTTCTTTCAGTAGTACTGTGTTTGGAAGATTTAGGGAAAAATCTGACCTTACCTTTGACCTCAAGGTCATCCGATGAGAGTGAAATTGCAATATGCTCATCATCAGAGTATATCAAACCATGGTACCAAGTTTGAAAACAATTTGAACAAAACTGTAGGAGTTGATTTCACAAGGCAGTTACTGTCTATGAAGAGGTGAAACAGGAGGTCATAGGTCAGGGGCTACAATTCCCACAAAAATCATCCAATCAGAACCAAATTCCATCCTCAGTGTATATCAAACCATGGTACCAAGTGTAAAAACAATCGGACCAAAACTGTTGGAGGAGTTGATTTCACAAAAGTGGGACAGATGGATGGATGGAGAGACCCATAACATAATCCCCCTTTGGTCTTCGCCCAAAGGGCTCTTTGACCCCTTTGGGCTTTGACTGGTGGAGGATAATCACACAGCAGTCAAATCTTTGGTGCAGTTAGTAATGTCCCCATAGCTAAAAACTACATTAAAAAAACAGCAGGCTGGAAATAGATGAAGGTGGAGAAACATTTATAATTATGTCCAGTAATAAAAATGATTTCAGGAGGGAATAATGACAGCTATTATAGATGACATAGAGGACTGTGATGAAGGAGTTTTCCAGAACAAACTGGGATGATCTACAGCTGTGGATGATACAACCAAGAAGCTGATGACCGGTCTCTGATTTCCTCTATTTCTATTCCCATCAGAGCAACAACGTTTGAGAAAAACAAAAACATCAATTATTGACTTATTGATGTTTCAAAACAAGTTTCACCAAGAATGTCTTCACTTGCATTTCAGCCTTTTGTAAAGTCAAAGACAATTGAGCTTTGATGTCAATTTCCAAGATGACAAATCCCTGACAGTGTACTTCTGGCATTCTGAGTTATGTCTGTCTAATGAGAAAAGTCTTTCTGGCTGTGGTAGTTTTAATTTTACAGGACAGATGATGCATTCAAATGATGTGTTCAGAGGTAACTAGCCAGTGGACTAGTCTGACCCTGAGTGACATGACACATGAGAGGGGGCTGAAAAGTTCATAGTGGTCAAATTTGACCAAATGTGGTCTATTTTTCAACTGCAGGGATCCAAGCATTACAACACCGATGGAAGAGGTGTGTGCAGGGGTTAAAGCAAAAAAATTTCCTGAGCCTGAACTTTTTTCTGGGGGCAGGGTCATCGGAGTGGACACGCACACATTATACATATATAAACAGCACATACCTGTAAATATAAACAGCAACAGTGAACTTTATACAATACTCTAAGTTGCATTATTTCCATAATTGTTTTGTTCCAAAAGAAATGATCTCTAGGCTTCAAAAACTTACTCTCTATCCTATGGAATGTATAAAAGGTTTTGTGTACATTGAAGGATGAAACACTCATGCAGGGCCGGAGAGGGACCAATTTTCAGCCTGGGAGTTTCATGCCCAAGACCAGCCCGCTTTTTGCCAAGTGGAGGAACTTGGAGCAAAAGTTCTATTTCTATCCAATAGTTTTATTGCAGACATGTTTTGACAAGAATATTGAACTTAGTTCACCTCAGTAAACCAGCTGACAAATAAATGAGAAACTGAAGGATAAATCACAAACGGGAAGATCAGATCAGTTCAGTGGCATAAAAATTCTACAGAGACAAAACAGCTATTCATTAGACAACTTTAACCTAGTATGTAACAGTAATATACACACGTGGACAAAATTGTTGGTACCCCCCTGTTAATGAAAGAAAAACCCACAATGGTCACAGAAATAACTTGAATCTGACAAAAGTGGGAATAAATAAAAATTCTATGAAAATTAACCAATGAAAATCAGACAATGCTTTTGAATTGTGGTTCAACAGAATTATTTTAAAAAAACAAACTCATGAAACAGGCCTGGACAAAAATGATGGCACCCCTAGAAAAAATTGAAAATAATGTGACCATAGGGACATGTTCAACCAAGATATGTCCTCTAATTAACATCACAGGCGCCTACAAACTTGTAATCAGTCAGTCGGCCTATTTAAAGGGTGACAAGTAGTCACTGTGCTGTTTGGTGACATGGTGTGTACCACACTAAACATGGACCAGAGGAAGCAAAGGAGAGAGTTGTCTCAGGAGATTAGAAAGAAAATTATAGACAAGCATATTAAAGGTAAAGGCTATAAGACCATCTCCAAGCAGCTTGATGTTCCTGTGACTACAGTTGCACATATTATTCAGAAATTTAAGATCCACGGGACTGTAGCCCACCTCCCTGGACGTGGCCGCAGGAGGAAACTTGACGAAAAATGGAAGAGACGGATAATACGAATGGTAACAAAAGAGCCCACAACAACCTCTAAACACATTCATGGTGAACTCCACGGTCAAGGTACATCAGTGTCAGATTGCACCATCCGTTGCTGTTTGAGCCAAAGTGGACTTCATGGGAGACGACCAAGGAGGACACCACTGTTGAAAACAAATCATAAAAAAGCCAGACTAGAATTTGCCAAACTGCATGTTGACAAGCCACAAAGCTTCTGGGAGAATGTCCTACAGACAGACGAGACAAAACTGGAACTTTTTGGCAAGGCACATCAGCTCTATGTTCACAGACGCAAAAATGAAGCATACCAAGAAAAGAACATTGTCCCTACTGTGAAACATGGAGGAGGTTCTGTTATGTTCTGGGGCTGCTTTGCTGTATCTGGCACAGGGTGTCTTGAATCTGTGCAGGGTACAATGAAATCTCAAGACTACCAAGGTATTCTAGAGAGAAATGTGCTACCCAGTGTCAGACAGCTTGATCTCAGTCGCAGGTCATGGGTCTTGCAACAGGATAATGACCCAAAACACACAGCTAAAAACACCCAAGAATGGCTAAGAGCAAAACATTGGACTATTCTAAAGTGGCCTTCTATGAGCCCTGATCTAAAGCCTATTGAACATGTGTGGAAGGAGCTGAAACATGCCGTCTGGAGAAGGCACCCTTCAAACCTGAGACAACTGGAGCAGTTTGCTCATGAGGAGTGGGCCAAAATACCTGCTGAGAGGTGCAGAAGTCTCATTGACAGTTACAGAAATCGTTTGATTGCAGTGATTGCCTCAAAAGGTTGTGCAACAAAATATTAAGTTCAGGGTAACATCATTTTTGTCCAGGCCTGTTTCATGAGTTTGTTTTTTAAAGTAATTCTGTTGAACCACAATTTAAAAGCACTGTCTGACTTTCATTGGTTAATTTTCATAGAATTTTTATTTATTACCACTTTTGTCAGATTCAAGTTATTTCTGTGACCACTGTGGGTTTTTCTTTCATTAACAGAGGGGTACCAACAATTTTGTCCACGGCTGTATGCAGTGTCATGTCAGTTCAGTGTCAGTTATGATATCATATCATTGTGCAATTTCCCCATGTAGATTTTTTGTCCTGTTCCAATATATGCATGCATGTCCAAGAATGTTTACAAGAAAAAACCTCACTAATTGCACAGAAAATGGGAAAAACTGAAACATTTATACTAATCTGCAGCTTTCGTTCTTTAAATTTTTTACTTCATTCTTGTGAATTTATAATTAGTTTTTGTAGAAATGTGCCATTTCTCCCCTGCATTCATTATGTTTTTTTTATATAAAATTGTAACTCACAAGTTTTCTATTTTACTTGTAAATTGGCCTCCTTTGCCTTATTTTAGAGCTTTATTCTTGCTAATTTATTCTTAATTTACATTTATAGGCTTGACCTTACACTAAATTTGTGAGTCTAACATCACTAACATCCATTAAATTCTTATGTATTCCTTTTGCAACTTGCTCTAATACTTCAATGATTTTATGTAAAGCACTTTGAATTGTCTTGTACACGGAAATGTGCTATACGAATAAACTTGCCTTGCCTTGTAGTAAGAACACACTCCTCTGCAGCCTCCTCTCCCCTCATCTGTGCTGTTTGATTCATTTTTCTTTGGGAAAATCACCTCTTCTATCAATTTCTGCCATTTGTTAATCACCAAAATGTGAACACAGCTTCTGGAGTCCCGCGCCCTGTTGAAAGCTGTCAGTCTGTCTTTCAGTCGGGCCAATCATTACTGGCACCAAATTGTGAAGGATGCTCTGGTGTGTAGTTCAGTCAGGCAGATTTAGAACTACTAAACATCGGGATAGTGCTAACAACATGCCTGCCGCAGATTATCAGATTATATTGATGTTAATTAACTTTACTTCCAACTAGAATACCGGCCCATCAGTGAAGTGGCCCACTGGGATATGGGCTACTCCGGTCCTGCACTCGCGGCTCCAGTCACGCTACATACGGCAACGATGCTTGGACAAAAAGCAGTTCTGCATATAGGAATAGGACATAAATCTTTTGTTTTTATAGGACAGGGGTCCTCAAATGTTTTTGCCAGGAGTCCACATTTGTTTTTTTCCAGTGGACCAGAGGTCTAAAGCAGTGAAAGCACGCTGCATGGGTGGATATTTCATCTTTATGTTGGGAGGGACAATAAACAGAACATTTTCTCCAGAGTAAATATTGAGGGGACACTAAGTATTATTGTTGTCAGTCACAAATTTATGAGAAAGAATGTACAAATGTACACTTATGGGGAAACTGCTGCAAATTTACAAGAAAAAAGGTCATAAACTTATAAGAAAGAAAATTGCAAATTTAAAAGAAACAATTGCACACTTACAAAAAGTCAAGTTTACTAGAAAAAAGTAGAAAATTTAGTGAGAAAAAAATGTGTAAATTTACAAGAAAAAAAAACTCATAAAAAGGTTGCAAATTTAGAAGGAATAAGTTACAGATTTAAGATGCAAAAACAGCACATTTATGAGGGAAAGTCTTCTTTTAGATTTGATTGGCGGTTGGCAACCAGCTTACAGGTGCATTACTGCCACGTACTTCACTCTATATCATCAATGTATATCTTCGTATCAGGAGTCTCTTATAAGGAGCTCTGAACGACTCCTTATGTGTGAAAAAAATTATCCGTCCTTGGACTGTGTCCTCGGCGGCGTCAATAGCTGTGCCAGCCAGACATGTATGAGGGAAAGCAAATTTACAACAAAAAAGTTTTACATTAACTGTATAAATAAATGTACTAAATTAATGAGAAAAAGTCACACATTTATAATAAAAATTGCAAATTTTAAAGAAAAAAAATTGCCCCTGCTCCCTTGATTTACACCCATGTCACCAGGCTGTTCTGCTGTGGGAGGAGCTGCTGAAGGCAGCCACTTTCAGAACAGACTTTCACAACTCTGCTGCTTTTTGTTTGTTTCACAGATGTAACAAGAATGTAACAAGCACATTGGTCTTCTGCTGGTAGGAGGGAGAACAAATGCAAATTGCTCAGTCCATTCGTCTTTGAATTGCCAATTTTCACTGTCCATTTTTCTTTTAGCAGCAAACTTGGAACATGACATTTTCATTCAACCTAGCCTCCCACTGCTGCTCCGAAAGTGATAGTAAAAAGAGTGCCGTTTGGTTGCAGCCGCTCGCGCCCTGACAAGCTGTCAGTGCATCATTGGCATGGAGAAAACAGTCCATGTTTACAGGTTCTGATCTAACCAAAACATGTAGTGAAGGAATCACAGCTTGGGGGCCACAAATAGGGAGTTCGCGGGCCACCGTGAGAAGAGTATCATTTTTCCCCGCAGCCAAACGGCACGCACCGTAAGTCCGGCACCATGCTGGAAAACTTTAAGCCCTGTGTGTGGACCAAAGGGGAGACAGTGCTGAAAAATAAACCACCTTTCTTCAAATTTGAATACAATGAACTTTTCAGCCTATGAATTTTTCAGCCCCCCCTCGTAAAGTCACACATGACACCTACTTTTAAACTGTAATGGACTTATAGTCTGTATTAAATAAACAATATTTTTGAGATTTGGGGTTTTAGATGATTATTTACTCAAAAATCAGGACAAGAATTACCTTGCCTCTTAACTACTCTAAAGGTCTGTACTGACTCCACAAGAACAGAGAAATGTGTTCTTTTTCTTCAGGTGGAAAGAACAAGAAAAAAAAACGTTCTTTCTGGACAGGACATTTCATACTTCACAAGAAACTCAAGTGCAGAACTCATGGGAAATTCTAATTTCTGATCAATCACACAAGTTCTTGGACACCACGCAAGAATAAAGTTCTGCCACAATGATGTATCAAGCGCAGGCTGCAGGAACTCCCAAACCAGGACTGCAAGAACAGAATGACATTTTTTTCTTGCAGCCCTGGGAGAGAGAACAATTTCTCTGCTTTTGTGGAGTATGTAATGGTCTTAACTATGAGTGAAACTTTAACTGTGTTCCATCAAGAAATGACTTCTGCCTCATGAGTTCTCATGTGTCTCAAAATATTCTGCCTTTCACTGAAACATTTCACAGGAAAATTGCTTCTCATCTCTGTGAATTCTACTGTGACGTGACAAATGACTACTGCGACTGAAACCCTTTCCACAGGTTTCACAAGAAAATGGCTTCTCACCTGTGTGAGTTCTCATGTGACGTGACAAATGATTATTGCACTGAAAACTTTTTCCACAGATTTCACAAGAAAATGGTTTCTCACCTGTGTGCGTTCTCATGTGACGTGACAAATGATTATTGCACCGAAAACTTTTTCCACATGTTTCACAAAAATATGGTTTCTCATTTGTGTGCGTTTTCATATGTGTTGACAAATTTGCACCTTGACTGAAGCTTTTGCCACAAGTTTTACAACAAAATGGCTTCTCACCTGTGTGAGTTCTCCTGTGAAGTGACAAATGATGACTGTAGCTGAACCTCTTTCCACAGGTTTCACAACAAAATGGCTTCTCACCTGTATGAGTTCTCATGTGAAGTGACAAATTATGACTGCAGCTGAACCTCTTTCCGCAGGTTTCACAAGAAAATGGTTTCTCACCTGTATGAATTCTCATGTGACCTGGCAACTGACTTCTTTGGCTGAACCTCTTCCCACAAGTTTGACAACAAAATGGCTTCTCACCTGTATGTGTTCTCATGTGTATTTTCAGGGATGACAGATGCTCAAATTTTTTCTCACAAGTGTCACAACGAAAATATTTCTCAATCATGTGATTTTTAAAATGAGCCAACAAATATCTCTGTTCATCATATTTTTCTCCACAAATCTTGTAAACAAATGGTCTCACCACTGTGTGGTTTGTAGTAGATTCTGAATTGACTTTCTTTCTTCCTCCTTGATCACTGCTCTCAGATAAAGGAGTGCTGTGAGAGAGTAATGAATAACTGTGGTCATGGTCCTTATCTGTATCCATCCTCACCAAAATCTCAGTCTCTCTAATCAGTCGAAGCTTCTCTGTTGTCCAGCTGCTGCCGCCTTCATCCTCTTGCTCTTTAATCTGCGGGGAATGTGGTTCCTCCTGGTCCAGACTGGAGTTCCTCTCCTGGTTCCAGAGCTGCTGGACTGTTAGACTCTCCTCCTCCTCCTCCTCCTTACAAACATAGTGATACTGGAATTCTAGAGAGGGAAGAGATAGATAGATAGATTAGTTTATTTGACAGGGACAGTGCAATAAACATAGACAATTAATCAATGACAATCAATCTGATGTGTTGCACATGGAGTGTATAGCTATTAGCTAATTTGCAACTCTTGTCCCTGGATGGGCTTTAGAAAAGAGAATCAAGTAAAGAAAAGAAAAGAAATAAAGAAAATACACAATAACCACATACATCAATGCAAAAAGATTATAAATACACAATTATAAATATTATAAATACTATAAATACACAATTATAAATATTATAAATATTATAAATACACAAATATAACAACCTGACTCACATTTGCCTATTTCAGGCCTCCCACCCTTCGTCACTCACTATAAACAAACACATTCATTCCTTCCCTTCATTCACTCTCACCTTGTAGACAATCAATTCATACATGAGTACATTCTTGTTTATTTTTCAGCCAGTTTTTAACCTTTTTAGTGAATGTTTTAAAGTCCGTTATTATTTTAATTTCATTTGGCATTGTGTTCCAGATGTGACTGCCCTTTATAGAGAATGCTGTTTGTCCAAATGTGGTTCTGCGGTGGAATATTTTACAGTTATTGTTAACAGAACTCCTGGTGGCTCTGCTGCTGTCCTGTCTTTGGATGAAACCAGCAAGTGGCTTGGGTGCTGATTTATGGAGACATTTGAACGTTAATTTCAGAAAACAGAGGTCAATGAAACTCTCAAAACTCAATAGGTTGTATTTTTTTAAAACATTACAGTGATGCCACCTAATGGGCTTTTTGTCCAAGATTTTTAGGGTGTGATTATATAATGAACCTATATGTCTTATTGTGGAAGGGGCTGCTTGAGCCCAGACTGTCAAACAGTACGATATATGAGAAAAAACCATAGAATGCATATACAGTACAGCTGCTTCGTAAGGTATGTAATATCTAATTAATTTAAAGCAGTTCAGATTTTTTTTTACTGTTTTTGAAATTTTCTTTATATGAAGATTAAATTTGAGTTGAGGATCTAGTACAATGCCAAGGTATTTGAATTCTGTAGCTAAACTGATGTCATGATCATGTATATTAACTTTAAAACGTTGCAGGTTACATTTTTTGATTGAAAAGCACATTGAGACTGTTTTCTGAAGGTTTAGCAATAGATGGTTCTGGAGGAGCCACTCTTGGACATCAACCATACTTGTAGACAGTACATCTGCAGCCTGTGCTGGAGTCTTGGCAGCTGTGTAAATAACTGCATCATCTGCATAAAGTTGGCATGTTGCAGCTGAGCAGTGTAACGGCAAGTCATTAATAAAAATGCTGAAAAGTAATGGACCAAGAATGGACCCTTGTGGGATACCCATGCGGTTGTTTAAAAATGAGGATTTATCCTGATGAACTTTTACACACTGTTCTCTATTCTGGAGATAAGATGCAAACCATTCTAATGTATCTGGGGAGAAGTTAAAAGTTACCATTTTGGATAAAAGCAAACTGTGGTTTACAGTATCGAAAGCCTTTTTGAGATCTAGAAAAACAGCTCCTACCACATTACCCCTGTCCAAGGACTGTTTGACGTTTTCAATAAGGCAACAATTTGCTGTTTCTGTTGAGTATCCTGGTCTAAAACCAAATTGATGTGGATGAAGGAGTTGACTGTCTTGTAAGTAGTCTATCAGCTGTGTAGCTACAACTTTTTCAAGAACCTTAGACAGGACTGGTAAGATAGAGATTGGGCGGTAATTGCGTATATCGTCTTTACTGCCTGATTTATGAACTGGTATGACGACAGCTTCTTTCCAGCCAGATGGAAATGTACTAGACCTAATGGAGAGATTAATGAGATGAGTCAGTGGTTTGATTAATATTTTGCTGTGCGTTTTGAGAAAGGAGGTGCTCATGTTGTAGATATCATTAGTTTTTGAGTTAGACAGTGTTTTAACAATACCAGCAATTAACTCCTCATTTACCTCATCGATGTGAAAAGAATCTGTTGGAAGTATTGAATTCGTGTTGTTGAGCACATTTGGCGGCACAAAGTTTTTTGTCAAGTCTTCCACAGAGCCCACAAAATATGAATTAAATTCATTTGCCAATGTAGCCTCGTCACTGATGGTCTTGCCATTGATTCTAAGTTCCTTTACCCCCTTCTGAACATTTTTTTTATTAGTTAAGTTATTGAAATGCCTCCATAGGGAACTGTTGTTACCCTTTGCATGATCTATCAGTTTATTGTAATAAGATACTTTTGATTTTCGCAGCTCTTGTACCACTTTATTTCTTAAACTTTTGTACACAAGGTGATCATTTTGCAGTTTAGAGGTTAATGATGTTTTCAATGCAGAGTCTCGCCTCTTCATAAGTTTTCTTATTTCATTATTTAACCATGGTAGGTTAATCTTCTGTTGTCTACTTTTAATTTGCTTTGTAAATTTTTCTATGGACTTAGTAATTGTTGCAGTTATAAAGTTACAACAATCATCTACTTCGTTTATTGACATGAGCTGCTCCCAATTTTGATTCTCTAAGTAATGTTCAAACTCCTCATTTTTTGATTTGAGAATAATAAAATTTGGTTTGTCAATATCGACTCCTCCAAAATATTGTAGTCGCTTTTTAGTGAGTTTTCTGACAGCAAGAACCATGTTATGATCTGAGAGACCAGTTACAAGATTATAGGTTCTGGTTATTCGTTCTGGTTTATTAGTGAATACCATGTCAGTAAGTGTTCTCGATTGTTTGGTTATCCTGGTGGGTCCTTTGATCATTTGTTTGTAATTAAATTTAGTCATGAGGCTTTTCAGTTTCTGTTTTTCCTTATTATCAGACCAGTTGATATTGAAATCACCATAAAATATGGTTTCTCTGCTCCTCTCAAGTTGTTTAACCAGATACAAGTAAGGGGAAGGGTTACCATGTGTTGGGGCCACCAACGGCACAAGAAACCCAGAGCTTCAAAGCAAACTTTGGTACCACTAACAGTCTCTCATCCAGCTGCAGTTTGAACCCACTGAGGGTGATTGAGGGAAAATTGTAACGGGAATGAAAGATATCTAATCATGAAAAACTGTCGATAAAGAGAAAGGGACTGACCTTAGCCAGGGATCTTACATTAAAATATTTTTGAAAAGTGAATTACTGTCACTATTTAACTGTAATACTGGTAAGATGTCAAAATTCCTTAATTTTATGTCAGATGCAGTGAAGATTAAAATTATTCAGCCTCCCCCAGCCTTAACAGAACCATAGAAAAAGAGTTCCTGAGGTCTGCTACACAATCAGTAAACAGTTGTATCAGCTGTCAGTTATCACTTGTACCACAGCACAGGAAAAGCGTAACATCACCAGCAGAGCATCACTTGAGAAGTCTACTGTAATATTTTATCAGTTGTAAATATAAACTTTGTCACGAAGTGGACACACTTAGGGGCAGATTTACTAACGTGCTGCGCCATTGCAAAACCCTGTTTTGGTGGTAAAATAGTACTGTTGAGATTTACTACAGGCGTAGGGCAAAATTTGCAGTGGAGACACGTGGATTATGTTAATTTTGCACCTGCCCTCATTGCGTATGCATTTGTGGGAGTTGTCATGTCAACACGCAAATTTGGGGGAGTGGAGTATTTAAATGACTGGCGCAAGGTGATTTACTAAGCTTTGCTGTTGTCAATCTGCTGCTAAATGCACCAGGATTTAACGCCCAAAGAAAGCTGGTCTGAATTCATCTGTGCCTGACATGATCGTGATCGTTGCTACCAAGACACCAGCGAGAACCGAGGGCGTGCGGCAGAATCTTCTCTCTGCCCGTGACTTTATGACAGAAGAACAGATTATATGAATATCAACAGGTGTTATGCTGAACTGGACATCAGAAGGCAGTTTCTTTTTTTTTTAAAATTTCATTTGTTTATCCTGTAACTAGCCTACTACATGAATTTGTATCCCTAAAATAGGATACAATAGGAGCCCTTATACCGGCAGTGGACATACAGATGCATCAGCCCACAATGACTTTTTTTTTCTGTGGAGGTTAGACTCGGATCAGCTCTCCCTCGCTCTTCAAGCAAAATCTTCCACATTGTCAGTTGTCTTTGTTCTTGTTTCCTCTATCCATACTTGTATATTTACAGTATTTTGTTTTTGCTGTGCATAAAAGGGTAATTCAGTTCCCTCTTCTCTTCTCTCTCCCAGTTCAGGATACACAATATGGAAAACAACAATGAGCCTATTAACTGTGAAATGGTGCAATATAAATAAAGTTGAATTGAACTGAATTATTAACAAAAACAGCACACAGATCCATAGAAAAACTACTCAATGGCATTTATAAAAAGTTGTGAACTGGGAGACCTGTAGATTTTGTTTAAACAAAGTTATTCACATAATAAACCCCAGAGTCTTCATCAGACCATCTTGATGGTTCTAGTGTTAATAAAATAAACACGTTGGTCAAATAATTTATTCATGAGTAGTCCTTAATTTAAACATATTAAACAAAGGAGTCTGCCATGTGAAATGAAAATCAAAACTCTGATATATGACGAACAAATATAAACTGTTTTACTGAGGTTTGCACTGAAACAAAAGTTTACAAAAAAGCTTTTAAAAACTATATTATGCTCCTCCACACTGGCTGTGCCTTTGTTGATGACCCGCTTCCTCATCAGATGTGCCTGTGCACTTCTGCGGTGCTCTTTGGTGGATGGGAGGTCATTGTTGAAATGAAATGACTGCGTCTGTGTCATAATTTTGCGCGTTGTTAGTAAATCACTGGCAAAAATTGGCCACTCCCATAGGCGCTCCGTCTAATTTGCACACTTGCTAATTTGCATTGCCTTAGTAAATCTACCCCTTAATGTCATTGTTTGGATTGATTATCATTATTAGTATTATCATCATTATCATTATTATCCTCAGTTAATTTGGTAGAGTTTATGTATTGGGTCTCATCATTGTTTCTAATCCATCCATCCATCCATCTTCTACCACTTTTCTGGGGGTCTGGGACGCGGAGGCAGCAGTTCAAGCAGAGAAGCCCAGACTTCCCTCTCCACCGCCACCTGCTCCAGCTCTTCAGAGAGGATACCAAGGCGTTCCCAGACCAGCTGGGAGACATAGTCTGTCCACCGAGTCCTGGGTCTGCCCCGGGGTCTCCTCCCAGTGGGACGTGCCTGAAACACCTCAAGTGGGAGGCGTCCAGGAGGCATCCTGATCAGATGCCCAAACCACCTCAACTGACTCCCTTCAATGTGGAGGAGCAGCGGTTCTACTCTGAGCCTCTCCCGGATGGCTGAGCTCCTCACCCTATCTCTGAGGGTGAGTCCAGCAATCCTACGGAGAAAGCTCATTTCCCCCTCATGGATCGTCACCTTATCGTGGTGGTGGGGGGGTTGCGTGCCCCAGTGATCCCAGGAGCTATGTTGTCCGGGGCAATTTGCCTCTGATAGGGTCACCCAAGACAAACTGGTCCTGGGTGAAGGGCCAGACTAAGAACGATCCAACAGACTCTCATGATAAATTGTATATCAAGGATTCAGTGTACCCCGCCCGGTATGGGGTTACCGGGGCCCCACCCCGGAGCCAGGCCTGGGGGAGGGGCTCGAAGGCTAGCGTCTGGTGGCCGGGTTTCCACCCATGGGACCCGGCCGGGCTCAGCCCGAAGGAGTTACAGTGGGGCAAAAAAGTATTTAGTCAGCCACCAATTGTGCAAGTTCTCCCACTTAAAAGATCAGAGAGGTCTCCAATTTTCATCACAGGTATACCTCAACTATGAGAGACCAAATGAGAAAAAAAAATCCAGAAAATCACAATGTCTGATTTTTAAAGAATTTATTTGCAAATTATGGTGGAAAGTAAGTATTTGGTCACCTACAAACAAGCAAGATTTCTGGCTCTCACAGACCTGTAACTTCTTCTTTAAGAGGCTCCTCTGTCCTCCACTCGTTACCTGTATTAATGGCACCTGTTTGAACTCGTTATCAGTATAAAAGACACCTGTCCACAACCTCAAACACTCAGACTCCAAACTCCACTATGGCCAAGACCAAAGAGCTGTCAAAGGACACCAGAAACAAAATTGTAGACCTGCACCAGGCTGGGAAGACTGAATCTGCAATAAGTAAGCAGCTTGGTGTGAAGAAATCAACTGTGGGAGCAATTATTAGAAAGTGGAAGACATACAAGATCACTGATAATCTCCCTCGATCTGGGGCTCCACGCAAGATCTCACCCCGTGGGGTCAAAATGATCACGAGAACGGTGAGCAAAAATCCCAGAACCACACGAGGGGGACCTAGTGAATGACCTGCAGAGAGCTGGGACCAAAGTAACAAAGGCTACCATCAGTAACACACTACGCCGCCAGGGACTCAAATCCTGCAGTGCCAGATGTGTCCCCCTGCTTAAGCCAGTACATGTCCAGGCCCGTCTGAAGTTTGCTAGAGAGCATTTGGATGATCCAGAAGAGGATTGGGAGAATGTCATATGGTCAGATGAAACCAAAATAGAACTTTTTGGTAAAAACTCAACTTGTCGTGTTTGGAGGAAAAAGAATGCTGAGTTGCATCCAAAGAACACCATACCTACTGTGAAGCATGGGGGTGGAATCATCATGCTTTGGGGCTGTTTTTCTGCAAAGGGACCAGGACGACTGATCCGTGTAAAGGAAAGAATGAATGGGGCCATGTACCGTGAGATTTTGAGTGAAAACCTCCTTCCATCAGCAAGGGCATTGAAGATGAAACGTGGCTGGGTCTTTCAGCATGACAATGATCCCAAACACACCGCCCGGGCAATGAAGGAGTGGCTTTGTAAGAAGCATTTCAAGGTCCTGGAGTGGCCTAGCCAGTCTCCAGATCTCAACCCCATAGAAAATCTTTGGAGGGAGTTGAAAGTCCGTGTTGCCCAGCGACAGCCCCAAAACATCACTGCTCTAGAGGAGATCTGCATGGAGGAATGGGCCAAAATACCAGCAACAGTGTGTGAAAACCTTGTGAAGACTTACTGAAAACGTTTGACCTCTGTCGTTGCCAACAAAGGGTATATAACAAAGTATTGAGATGAACTTTTGTTATTGACCAAAAACTTATTTTCCACCATAATTTGCAAATAAATTCTTTAAAAATCAGACAATGCGATTTTCTGGATTTTTTTTTTTTCTCATTTTGTCTCTCATAGTTGAGATATACAGTGGGGCAAAAAAGTATTTAGTCAGCCACCAATTGTGCAAGTTCTCCCACTTAAAAGATGAGAGAGATTTCCAATTTTCATCATAGGTATACCTCAACTATGAGAGACAAAATAAGAAAAGAAAAAAAAATCCAGAAAATCACATTGGCTGATTTTTAAGATAAGATAAGATAAGCCTTTATTAGTCCCACAACGGGGAAATTCCAGGATTGCAACAGCACAGGGATAGCAACACTCAGAGTAACAATCAGAAGGCAAGGAAAAAAAAAAAAAAAAAAGCAAGCAAGCAAGAGCAGCTAATATACATATGTACATATTACTATAAAATATATATACACACACACACACACAGACACACAGTGCAGAGCATTGTAGCTAGATGGAATAAATATGTAAATATATAAACACCCACAGTACGGAGCATTGCAGCTAGGTGGAATAAATATGCAAGTATACTGTATAAACACACACAGTGCGGAGCAATGTAGCTAGATGGAATAATATGTAGATATATAAAAACACAGTGCGGAGCATTGTAGCTAGATGGAATAAATATATAGATATATAAATATAAACACACCCAGTGCTGAGCATTGTAGCTAGATGGAATAAATATGTAAATATATAAACACACACAGTGCAGAGCATTGTTGCTAGGTGGGATGAAACAGCATAACCGTCTACTTAGTTATCCTACATGGTATGATTATGTGCCCATACATATTCTCACCCTCCATAGCGACCGGTATGTTCCTAGTTGTATGCCGGAGAGGACCATTGTGTAAGTCTATTGCATCTTTTGCATTCAAAAAAAACTATTAGTTTGTTACGTCTTTTTGCTATCTCTGCGAGCAGCCCTGCTTAGGTTGTACAGTCTGACAGCCGTTGGTAGGAAGGACCTACGAAACCTCTCGGTTGTGCACCTGGGATGATGTAGTCTGCTGCTAAATGAGCTCCTCAGTGCATCCAGTATGTCCTGCATAGGGTGGAACTCGGACTCCAGCAGAGATGACAGTTTAGCCACCGTCCTTCTCTCTCCTATCTCCTCCATCGGATCAAGGCGCTGCCCCAGGACAGAGCTAGCTTTCTTAATCAGTTTGTTCAGTCTCTTCCTATCGGCTGCAGTAATGCCACTGCCCCAGCAGACCACTCCAAAAGTGATGGCTGATGCCACCACCGTGTCATAGAATGACTTCAGCAGCGCCCCTTGTACACCAAAAGACCTGAGTCTCCTCAGCAGGAACAGCCTGCGCTGTCCCTTCTTGTAGAGTGCGTCAGTATTGTGTGACCAGTCTAGTTTATTGTTCAGATGAATACCCAGGTACTTATAGGATGTCACCATCTCGATGTCTGTTCCCTGTATATTTACTGGTGCTGTGAGGGGCTGCCCATGCCTGCGGCAGTCCACTACCAGCTCCTTAGTTTTCCTCGCGTTGATCTGGAGGCAGTTCCGATGGCACCAGTCCACAAAGTCCTGGATAAGCCCTCTGTACTCAGCTTCATCTCCGTTGGAGATGAGACCAACGATCGCAGAGTCATCAGAGAACTTCTGTAGATGGCAACGTGTTGTGTTGTGTGAGAAGTCCGCAGTATAAAGAGTGAACAGGAAGGGAGCCAGCACCGTTCCCTGGGGGGGCCCCCGTGCTACTGATGATCGTGTCGGAAACACAGTCCCGGGTTCTCACAAACTGAGGCCGGTTCGTGAGGTAGTCCAGGATCCATGATGACAGGTGCTGGTCCACCCCTGCGCGCAGCAGCTTGTCCTTCAGGATCATCGGTTGGATGGTGTTGAAAGCACTGGAGAAGTCAAAGAACATGATCCTCACCATATTCCCGGGCTTCTCCAGGTGGGACAGAGAACGGTGAAGGAGGAAGATCACCGCATCCTCCACCCCAATGCCATGCTGGTAGGCGAACTGGAGTGGATCCATCGCTGGTTCCACCAGGGGGCGGAGATGAGCAAGGAGCAGTCTCTCCAGGGTCTTCATCAAGTGGGACGTCAAGGCCACCGGTCTGTAGCTGTTCAGGTCTTTGGGGTGGGAAGTTTTTGGTACAGGTACCACACAAGATGTTTTCCACAGCTGTGGTACCCTCCCCAGTTTCAGGCTCATGTTGAAGATATACGTCACAATCCCACACAGCTGGTCTGCACAGGACTTGAGGAGCTTTGCGCTGATGCCGTCCGGTCCCGAAGCCTTCCTCGCCTTGATCTTCCTCAGCTCCGTCCTCACCTGGGTCTTGGTCAGGGTCAGGATGGGGGGCTGTGTGTTGGGAGTGGGGGGGGTGTCGGTGGAGTGGGGAGTGGGCAGCAGGACTTGATTTCTTAGAGGCAGCAGTGGTTGTTGTGCAGACAGGGGGGAGGGCGGTTGGTCAAATCTATTGAAAAACAGATTCAGGTTGTTCGCCCACTCCCTGCCCCCCGTGGCCTGGGGGGAGGTATTCTGGAGCCCCGAGATGGTTTTGAGGTTTCTCCAGACCCCGCTGATGTCGCTCTGTTGCAGCTTGTCCTCCATCTTCTTCCTGAAGCTGTCCTTGCCTTCTCTGATCTTTCTCCTCAGCTCCCTCTGTACGGACTTCAGCATCTCCCTGTTCCCCGACCTGAAGATCCTCTTCTTCTCTCTCAGAAGTGTTTTTATCTCAGGGTTGATCCAGGGTTTGTTGTTTGAGTGACGCCGTATGGTCTTGGTGGGAACGGATTTGTCCACACAGAAGCTGAGGTAGCCCGTGAAGGTGTGAATGAGGCCATCGATGTCCTCACCATGTGGATCGCAGAGCTGCTTCCAGGCAGTGGCTTCAAAACAGTCCTTTAGAGTGTCCATTGTCTCCTCAGACCATAACTCCACAGTGTGCATGGCCGGAGGTTGTCTGTGCACTAGGGGTTTGTACACCGGCCGGAGATGAACCAAGTTGTGATCCGATCTCCCAAGTGGGGGGAGTTGTGATGAGGTGTACGCCTCCTTAGTGTTTGCGTAGAATAAATCCAGTGTTTTATTGTCTCTAGTGTGGCATGTGACATACTGGGTGAAAGTGGGCAGAATGGGAGACAGTGAAACGTGGTTGAAATCGCCTGAGATGAGGAGAAGAGCATCTGGGTGTTCTGTCTGCAGCCTGCTGGTTACTGAATGGATGACGTCACGCGCTGTCCCAGCGTTCGCCGTCGGATTTGCATAAACAACAATGCAGATCACGTGTGAGTGTTCTCTCGGGAGATATGTAGGCCTCATGCTAACAGCTAGCAACTCAATGTCTTTGCTGCAGTGTCGTTGTTTAACAGTGATATGTCCCGGTCTGCACCAGTTGTTGTTAACATACATTATCACTCCACCGCCCCTTGCTTTGCCACTCTCTGGTGTTCGGTCAGCTCGTATCATGTGAAAACCCTCCAGCTCAATGTTAGCATCTGCTGCTAGTTCAGTTAGCCACGTCTCAGTAAACAAAAGGAGAGAGCACTCCCGGTAAGTGCTATCATAACGGGAGATAGCCGCTAGCTCATCTAACTTTCCCAGTATCGACCGTACATTTCCCATGACAACAGATGGAAGGGAGGGTCTGTACCTTATATTTTTTGTCCTCCGCCTTACTCCAGCCCGGCAGCCGCGACGCTTTCGCCTCAATTCTCTCGGTATGTCGAGTTTTTCCAGTGGGACCGGGTGGCGGTTAAATGCTAGCAGCTCTTCCCTGTTGTATCGTATCCTGCTATAAACAGTGGCTCCGTCCACCGGCTCAGGAGACATTTGGGACGATCTGTGTGTCCGTGATGTAAGTGGGGTGAAAAAAAAAAAGTGATCAGAAGAGAGAGGAAGGGAAAAAAACTCGGAATCGAGCCGCTGTTGCAAAAGGCAGCCTACTGGTGTGGCGCCGAGAGGACCAAGAAAAGAATTTATTTGCAAATTGGGGTGGAAAATAAGTATTTGGTCACCTACAAACAAGCAAGATTTCTGGCTCTCACAGATCTGTAACTTCTTCTTTAAGAGGCTCCTCTGTCCTCCACTCGTTACCTGTATTAATGGCACCTGTTTGAACTCGTTATCAGTATAAAAGACACCTGTCCACAACCTCAAACAGTCAGACTCTAAACTCCACTATGGCCAAGACCAAAGAGCTGTCAAAGGACACCACAAACAAAATTGTAGACCTGCACCAGGCTGGGAAGACTGAATATGCAATAGGTAAGCAGCTTGGTGTGAAGAAATCGACTGTGGGAGCAATTATTAGGAAATGGAACACATACAAGACCACTGATAATCTCCCTTGATCTGGGGCTCCACGCAAGATCTCACCCCGTGGGGTCAAAATGATGACGAGAACGGTGAGCAAAAATCCCAGAACCACACGGGGGTACCTAGTGAATGACCTGCAAAGAGCTGGGACCAAAGTAACGATGGCTACCATCAGTAACACACTACGCCGTTAGGGACTCAATCCTGCAGTGCCAGACGTGTCCCCCTGCTTAAGCCAGTACATGTCCAGGCTCGTCTGAAGTTTGCTAGAGAGCATTTGGATGATCCAGAAGAGGATTGGGAGAATGTCATATGGTCAGATGAAACCAAAATAGAACTTTTTGGTAAAAACTCAACTTGTCGTGTTTGGAGGAGAAAGAACACCATACCTACTGTGAAACATGGGGGTGGAAACATCATGCTTTGGGGCTATTTTTCTGCAAAGGGACCAGGACGACTGATCCGTGTAAAGGAAAGAATGAATGGGGCCATGTATCGTGAGATTTTGAGTGAAAACCTCCTTCCATCAGCAAGGGCATTGAAGATGAAACGTGGCTGGGTCTTTCAGCATGACAATGATCCCAAACACACCGTCCGGGCAACGAAGGAGTGGCTTCATAAGAAGCATTTCAAGGTCCTGGAGTGGACTAGCCAGTCTCCAGATCTCAACCCCATAGAAAATCTTTGGAGGGGGTTGAAAGTCCGTGTTGCCCAGCGACAGCCCCAAAACATCACTGCTCTAGAGGAGATCTGCATGGAGGAATGGGCCAAAATACCAGCAATAGTGTGTGAAAACCTTATGAAGACTTACAGAAAACGTTTGACCTCTGTCATTGCCAACAAAGGGTATATAACAAAGTATTGAGATGAACTTTTGTTATTGACCAAATACTTATTTTCCACCATAATTTGCAAATAAATTCTTTAAAAATCAGACAATGTGATTTTCTGGATTTTTTTTTCTCATTTTGTCTCTCATAGTTGAGGTATACCTATGATGAAAATTGGAGACCTCTCTCATCTTTTAAGTGGGAGAACTTATACAATTGGTGGCTGACTAAATACTTTTTTACCCCACTGTACATGGGTCCGCCCTCCAGTGGGCTCACCACCTGCAGGAGGGATCATGGGGGTCCGGTGCTATGTGGATTAGGTGGCGGTCAAAGGCAGAGACCTTGGCGGACTGATCCCAAGCTTTCTAAACTGGCTTTTGGTACGTGGAATTGTTTCTAATTTGACTCTTATTTTCAAGTGTTCCAATGTTTTTGTTCCTATCCAGTCGATTTCTCTTCATTATCTCTTAGTTCTTTTTTAGTCAGGGCTGTTCCTTATTTACTAATTATTAGTCTCTCTATTTACTCCGCTGCCTCCTGTCCTTCCCTGCGGTGTCCTGCAAGTCTCTGTCCATGCCACCATGTTTGGTGATTCCTCTCCACACTGCAAGTTGTCTGCCGTTCCACCTTTTGTGTTTGTCCAACCCTTGAGCTGTGTTTGTTCATAATAAATTGAGCAAACTTCAGTCTGGAATTTGGGTCCATTCATCATGCCCCGGAGGGGCATCACTGACAGAAGGACACCGCCAACACAGGACCCAGCAGACATGAAATTTGCAGGTTTGGGGCTGAGCCTGGAGAAGCTGTGGGCAGTAGCCGTCATCGAGGAATTGATTGAGGTGGCCCACACCTCTGGCACTCCAGAGGAGGCCCTGGGTTTTTTAGATGCTGCGGCAGTCACCATCAAGGACTTTCCCAGCCTGCAAAGTTTCCCCGAAATGAAGGGTCTCCTCATCTGTTCCTCAAATCCCCAATTTGCAATGGTCACTGTGGGCTGGAGAAGAGCTCACCTCCAGTCCTGGCATCACCCCATGTCTGGACCTGTGCCGGCAACGATGCATCCCCTGGTTCAGGCAGCCACACCTCCTTGCTGTTCACCAGCCCCGGAGCCCTCTCCTCGCTGCTCCTCAGCTCCAGCACTGGCTCCTCGCTGTCTTCCAGCTGCTCATCGCCTGGCGATCTCCACAGCCACCTGGAAGAATACGCTTGTTTGTTCCACAGCAGCGGCAGCAGAGCAAGGGATCAGGCAAGTACATTCTCCTCATTTTTTAACACCAATGAGTGAGATGTCTTGCCTCGTTTGAGTGTGGTGTCACCCCGCTTACCTACTGCTCCTCTCCCTTTTCCGAGGTGGAGTTCCAGGTGGTCTAGGGTTTTTTTTTTTTGGTGTGTGAGTGTTCACATTCAGCAGTTTGTTTAAGGGTGCTTTCACACCTACAGGCTTTAGCTCGTTTCAGTCTAACTCAAGTTCATTTTCTCCATTACTACGGTTCGTTTTGTCAGGTGAGAATACGGCAATCGCACTCAGGTGTGCACCAAAACAACCGTACTGAAACTACCTGAAAGAGGTGCTCTCTATTCTAATCAAATGGCGAACTCTGGTGCGGTCCTGCAGGTGAGAAAGCGGCCGCACCACCAAACGCTTTTTTTCAGCTCTGGGCGGCTATTTTCCTTTCATTCTCTATGCAGTCCAGCATTTACAGCGCTGAGCGCCCACGGCACTGAAACGCTGTCGGCAGTGGCCGTTTTTTGTCACAGCTCTCAGAGCTGAAAAAAGTTCAACTTTTCAGGGATTGCAGCTGAGCTCATCAATGTCAGACCGAGCAGCCAATCAGAACTGCTGCGTGGGCGGGACATAGGATGCCAGTACTCGTCTGTTCTCAGACTCCTGCTTTCCGTGTCATCATATTTCACATCCAGAGCTGCTAAAACACATTTCCTGTCCATTGTTATTTAGAGACTGCTATTAAATAGAAAGTCTGACCATAGGAAAGTGGAAGTGTTGAGCTGAGAGTGACAAGCTGTTGCTGGGATACAGGGCACAGGCTTTTTTTCCCCCCACAGCGTCATGCACAAATGCTGAAAAAAAAAATGCTCAGGGCAGTCGGGTGACAAAAAGCGCGTTTAGTGGACACACAGCCTAAAACAGGACCAGCGGCAAATGGTAAAACATTTTATGCCACTGCACATACCTGATAGATCTTCGAAAATATCTGTGGCTGAGCACGTCACAGTTCTAGAGGATTAATGAACGTTAACATGTTATTTTCCATCCGTAGCTGCGCTTCACTTTCAAACGCTACGATTTGCTGACAGTGGTATATACATGTAATGTAATAAATGATAACCAGTGTGATGAAAACCCCCGCAGATTATGCTGCAATTTGTATTATTTTACTCCCCAGAAATGCATAAATACACAGTAGTCATTCTACTTCCTGCATTTACCTTTCCTGTTCTCGTGGCGAAAAATCTGACCAAGAAGAACAGAGAACATTCTGACGCAAGTCTGGCGGGATTTAAGGTGATGCAGTTTGGGCCACTTAAAAATTTTTTGCCTGTGTGAAAGGGGATCGAGCCAAAGAAAAATTATATAAAGTAACAAACTTATCAACTGAGTCGGACCAAAGTAAACAAATTTAGGTGTGAAAGCACCCTTAGACAAGAAAGCCGTGGAACCATGATGTAAGTCAGACCCTTGTTGGCAGATTATAAATCCACAGCATGATTTACCAAAACCCTAAACAGCAGCTACTAAATTACTGTGAAATCTCAACATTATAAAAAGATGTGTAACATGGAAAGATATGAGTCACCGGAGTCACATCACCAGTGTTTTCTTTCTATAACATTCTAGATGATTTTTAGTGAGAGATTTCACACATTGAGATAAAATAATGTCCCATGCCATGATAAACCATTGTCTGTCTGGCTCCTTTCACAAAGACTGCCTACCAATCCTCATAGGATTATGTAGAAAACATGTAGATATGCAAGTTTGTCAGCTAGAACTAGTTGGATATTTCAGAAACAAATCCTGTGCTCCAGTTTGACTGCATCTAATTTGTGTCATGGAGATTAATGATGTGTGAATTCACAACTCAAACAAACAGCCCAGAACCAACATGTGACCAGTGACATCACTTGAAAATCTTCAGTAGTGAGGTTGTAGTGACAGCCCTAAGATCGTACATGAGAACATTTACGTTTGTTCTGTTCCACAGACCAGCTCTTCCAGCCGTTCCAAAGCTGGGGTAAGGTGCTGCTCTGCAGAACAGTAGTGAGCCATCACAATGACAAAGGTTCCACACTTTAGGGGCCAAACCTCGGTCAGCATGGAACCGATACCACAGCAGGGTTTCCTCAGGTAACATTTCTGGGTGGCAGCCCACCACACCAGAAAAATTTCCACCGCGCCTATGAGGATATATAAATTTAAGAAAAATATATGAAGCAATGACTTTCTGCACGTGCGCACACGAACAATGCGTGTGACCGTCATCCTCGCGGAGTTGAGAAGTGCCCCGCCCACGTGAGCTTTCCAGTCAGTCACCAGGCAGAGTGTCTCGCTAGTGTGACTGTCCGAGAGAAACACGAGTTTATTGAAGTACTTTAAACGTGGAAAAAAATCAAAAGAGGTATGTAAGCACTGGAGGCATTTATCATGGTTTTAACCCGCTGGAAACGGGAGCAATAACGGAAGAGTCGCTTAGCTCAGAGATGTGATTAGGATTCATGTGCAACCGGCTTCATATGAAGGGAAAGGCAACGGGGACTGATGAATTGCTGAGGATGTATTTCATCAGCCACTACAATATTAAGTTATGTTCCCTATTATGTACCTGGCAAATTAAGATGACCAAAAATCACGACGTCAATGACTTTAATCCATCAGCAGCCTTCAGACAAACTAAATGTGCCAACATTTGGATTTCAAAATAAGGGAGTTTTTTCCTGCTCTCTGGGTGGTGAGGAGATTTCTAAAAAAAAAACAAAAACCCTATAAATATAAAGAAATATTATAACAGAAATAACGGCATCCTTGGTCATTTAAGTTAATTTATTTCATTAAATACAATTTTACACATTTTTCTTCTTTCTAATCAGAGTTAAATTCTTGTTCTGTTCTGACTGCAAAATTATGGTCAAAAATGTAAATTGTTATAAGGAAAAAGTAAAAAAAATTGCCACAGTCTGTTTCAAATTTATTTAAATAAAAGTAATTTTATTTTAAAAAACAGACAAAAATTAGTCACAAAATAATCCACAAATTTATAATAAAGCTTCAAATGTACAAGAAAAGTCAATTTTGCAAGAGGAAATTACAAATTTGAGGAAAATGGTTTCAAATTTAGATAAATTTACAGAGAAAAGTAGAAAACTATAAGAAAATTGTTATAAATTTTGGGAGAAAAACCTCAAACCTTCTAGACTGAAGTCATTACTCAAGTTTTTAAGTGGCTGCTCTTTGTACCCTTAACTCAATTAGAAATTTTTGGTTGTCTACTTTTAATTATTAATTTCAAAGCACTGCTTTTACATGAGTAGAATTTCTGGTTACTACACCCACCTGATCATATAATTTAAGTATGCTTGAGTACATTACTATTATGAATGTTTCTTTATCTTCCCTACTCTCTCGATGGAAAAAAGAAACACTAGAATAAAAATACAAAAAATACACATATTTTTGTCATTTATGTAAACCATGACAAAAAAATCCTGCAGGACAAAACGTGACACTTGATATTTTCTAACCTGTTTGTATACCACCATAGACAGAGAGAGAACCTGAATTAGACAGAGCTCTGAGAGGGCAAGATGAGACAGAAGAGAGGAACCAAGGAGAGGGAAGTGTTCAGGCAGAAGAAGGAGAGAAAGATAACACCACTAACTAGAAAAGCACTCGGAGAGCGCAGACCTCCGCCAAGCGCCACAATTCCCCCCATACAGTGTTTGTGTGTACGTTTTCAGATTCCTTGAACATGTAAACATATGACTAGCAATTGGATTCACAATGATTATTTGTTTATTTGACAGGGACAGTGCAATAAACACACAATTAATCAATGACAATCAATCTGATAGTGATAGGATTAGTGGTTCAGTAGTAAAAGCATTGCCTCCTTGGCGGAGGTAATAAACTGAAGTGTTGCTGTTGTGTCCATCTCCTCCACTGACGGATGCAAATTGGGTAGACAGGTTGCCGTGGGTTTTATATTATATTATTTTGGGGTTGCGCTCCGCGGCAAACGAGAATTTAGAAGCTTCGCCGGCAGAGAGCTCGTTTTTGCGCAGCGCCTATGGCTGGCCGGTGAATTTCTGGCAAATGCGCAGCTCCTATGGCTGGTCGGGGAATTTCTGCCAAAGAATCCGTCGGTGGACAGCTGCCCGTGTGAGGTTTTGCAGTTGCGCGCAAACACAAGCACGCTGGCGGGCCCAGGCCAGCAGTGTTTTCCGCGTGCTTTTGTGCCTAAAACGTTGAAGAACGCAGAGTTTGTGTTGCAGACACGACGACCAGCGCCCTGCATTGCGCCTGCGCACATGTTGAAAATGGCCCTATGTCACAGTGTTGAAAAATGCTTTAAAAAATTCCTGTATCCAGACAGTGAACCGGATCACCCCCAAAATTTAATCAGTTCTTCCTTGTACCATTTCCAACAACGCCTGAAAGTTTCATGGAAATCCGTCCAAGACTTTTTGAGTTATCTTGCTAACCAACAGACAAACAGACAGACAAACAGACAAACACACAGACAAACCCCGGCAAAAACATAACCTCCTCCTGGCCTTTTCGGCCTGGTGGAGGTAATAAGTCTAAACACAGGATGTCTGGGTGAGACCCCAACTGGCCTAATATTCCAATATTCAAGCCTCAGTTGTACAATACTTCAAATGATAAGTTCCATATGCAAAGTTACTGTGCAAAAATTTAAAAAGAAATAAATAGTATAAAATTAACATATTCCGGTAACAATCATATGTTTATCCCCCCCCCTCCCCCCTGGAAAAATATGTCGCCACCGTGCCAAGGTCTTTAAGCCAGAGGAAACACTGTACAGTGACAGTGACATTCTGACATTCAATCAGATCTTTGTAGCTACACTTACCTGTTCCGTGCCAGTCTGGTTCTGGTTTCATGTCGATATCCAGCAGTCTGTGCTGACAGTCATTACCATCTTCCTTATACCAGACAGTAACATGTTTACTATCTCCAAATATTTCTTTGGATTGTGACTGGATCGTCTTAACGGTACCAGAGTCATGAGAGTAAAGTCTATCATTATTTGGTTCTGATTTATGACTTTCATCATCTGGAAGGGTGAACATGAAACCATCAGACTCCTGCTTCAGGAAAAGATCATCTGCCTTGTGGACGATGTACTGTTCCTCCTCTTCCTCTTTAATCTGAAGGAGTTCTGCTTCCTCCTCTTCCTCTTTTATCTGGGGAGTATCTGAGTCAGCAGAATCTACGTTCTCACAGGCATTTTGTCCCAGGAGACCTAGAGGGAGAATGGACACAAGAAATAGTTGATGAGCCCTCAAGCAGCCAAGACGTTTTAACAGCCAATATGAGCAAGTGTGCTCATTTATGACCCCATAATATTTCGGACCAGGACATTTTCTCTTTGGGTGCTTTCACACCAGGCTAGTCCAAGAGTCTCGTTCGACTCGGCGGGGTATGGTGAGAATTTTCACACCTTCATTTGGTTCGGTTTGTATTCGCACAGCACTTCACTCAAGCAGACCAAACTGCTTGGACAACGTCATGCAGTTACAACAGCTGCTCCTTTGTGGTGCTGTAGACGAAGCCACCACTGACCAGGAAGAAAAAATCTTGGTGAAGAAAAGAAATCCGTCTCATTGATTGGCCAGGACCAGTGTTATGCCGAGAATTGCTTGCTTGCCAAGAATTGCATCCCATGCACCAAAACAATAAAACATAACATGACAGCCAGGCTTGTAACCATTTGTGCATTTATAGAAGCACCCATTATACATTTTTAGAAGTAAAAATTGTTATTACTTCTTGTTAAGTTATTTTTAAATTATGTTTATTCGACAATGGGATGCAATTCTCGGCAAGCCAGCAATTCTCAGCAAAACACCGTTCCCTTCAGTAAGGTGTTTATGTGCCACAAACTAATAAAAATGCAAAGCTCCACTGTCTGTATAAACCTCCCCATGCTGCCATCATGTCGCTAAACAATTTAAAAACATCGGTATTCTTGTGTGTAGCCACAAGCAGCTGAGAAATCTGGTCCTCAGACCAAATATCTATCAGAGCCTGCATCTCCTCCTCCTTACTCATCGCTACTCCAAGTCCAAGAGACATTTTTTTAAACTTTTCTCCTCGGTTTTCTCCGGTAAAATTATTTCTTGGATCCGCGTGGTTGACCATTGTTATTTTCTACCCAAAATTGAGGCTGAAGAACCAGGAGCTCCTCAGCTGAATCAGGATGTTGGATTTTATTTATTTACCCACGGATTCCTGCTACGGACGTGCTGCCAGAAAACGCACTTCAAGTTTTCAACAGGGACAACTTTTTCAGGTGAGCGGGAACTTTGTCTGTCTGCATCTCACCCAGATGGTGAATTCATGTCTTTTCATGTATTTACATTGACTTATAATGTAATCGTGCTGTGCGATAAATACGTCCGTTCTGCCATGTCTTTATGCATTTCTGGGAGAAAATAATACAAATCGTAGCGTAATCTACGGCGGGTTTTCTTTGCCCTGGTTAGCGTTTATTACATATGTGCATATACCACTTTCGGCAAATCATACAGTTTGAAAATGAAGCACTGCTACGGATGGAAAATAACATGTTAACGTTCATTAATCCTCCAGAACCGTGACATGCTCAGCCACAGACATTTTCAAAGATCTATCAGGTATTGACATAAAATGTTTCACCATTTGTCGCTGGTCCTGTTTTAGTGCGGTTGCTTTCTCACCTGCAGGACCACACCAGAGCTCGCCATTTAATTCGAACCGAGACCACCTCTTTCAGGAGGTCTTGGTACGGTTGTTTTGGTACGCACTTGAGTGTGATTACCATGTTCTCACCAGACAAAACAAACCATACTAACGGAGAAAATGAACTTGAGTTCGACTGAAACGGACTGAAACCTGCAGGTGTGAAAGCACCCTTAAAGAGCCCCTATTCTGCTTTTCTGAGTCAACCCGTTATTTTAGTGGCTTATAGGAGTTCTGTGATCTGGTCTGTAAAGTCAAACAGCCCAAAGTCCTCCAGGAAAAAGAAGAAGAAGAATCTGGTCTGTCATCAAATAGTGTCATTCATATGGATGCTGGTTAAAATTTATTCTATGCAGTTTTTTCTGATTATCTAAACAGGAACCCAAGTGCATTTTTTAATGTTTAATTTTAATGTTTAATTTTAATATTTAATTTTCAATGTTTTTTGTTGGAAGGTGACAGTGTTATGTTTCCATTTTAAAGGATTTGAATTGTTTCCCATTCCAAAAAGGCAGCGGCTGCAGGTACGGAACCGTACCCGTAGAATGCTGGCTATAGATACGGCTCAAATCAGATTGGCCAGCTGGTGTCACATGACTCTGCATGCTGTACCCCAGTCACAAAAATCTACCAGTACATTCTGTTAAAGCTGTATCTTATGAGGCAGCGGCTCCAGGTACGAAACTCCGAGGAATTTATCAGGATGTTTTACAGTGGATGACAAGTACATAAAATTATAGAAACAAAACCGACTAGAGGCTCATTAAAGACTTTATACGGGGTAACGTTCAACAACATTTTTTGACTATGATGGCAGTTCATTCCTGGAATCGACTTCCTGAGTGTATTGTTAGTGTGCCTTCAGGAAAAGGTTTTAAAAACAGATTAGATATGTTATGGTATAAATATAGTCAGACTTGGCTGCATGAATACTACAACTATGACAGATCATATGAGGAACCACCCAACCTGTTAACAGGCTTTTAGCCTACAACTGTTTTAGAACAGAAACAGACCAGTATAAGTAAATGGCGTTCACTTATATAGCGCTATTTCCTCATCTCTAGATGACCAAAGTGCTTTACAGATCGTGCCATCCACACATTCACACACTGATGGCGGCAGAACTGCCAAGCACCGGCGCTGGCCTGACCCACCAGGAGCACCTGGGGGTTCAGAGTCTTTCTCAAGGACACTTCAACATGCAGACTGCAGACAGAGTGGGACTCGAACCCGTGACCCTCCGATCAGTAGTCGGCCACACTACACCTGTGCCACAGTTTCAAATCTACAAGATAAAAGCTGCAAATTTACAGGAACAAAGTTGCACATTGGAGAAAAAGGTAAAAAAAATTACACAAATAAATTTGCTAATTTTCTACTGCCATTCAGTGAAGAAAGAATTTGATTTTCTTTGTGTACGTTAAATTTAGAGAAACAGGCTGGAATGTGAAGGGTTAAGTCTGCACACCTGAGAAGATCACCTTGTTCTCAGTCTCTGCCTTTAATATAATGTTTTAGAAAAGGTCCCCATAGCTAAATAAAAAATAATGACCCTTCAAACACGACGTTGAAACCTGAACTTGACAGATTAACCAAGAATGTTTGTAGCAACACAACTGTCAGACGTTACAAAACCATCATTTATTTAACTCATAATACACAAGCAAGAAAAGTTGCAACTTTTCATCTTTTAGAGCCTGAAACATTCATATTTTTTCAAATTTTTCCTGGAAAAGGTCACACAGGCGATTAGTCGACTACCAAATTAGTTGATTAATTTTCTGACGATTGACTAGCCGACTAATTGTTGCAGCACTATATTAGTATTTATCAACAACTGAAGAAAGGACATTTCTCATATTAACCCATAATTTGTTTCAAGATTTTAATTAGCATCCAGCATTTATGAGATTGTAATTGATTCCAGTATTTAAGTGCAAAAACCTCGTTGTTGTTTAGAAGCTAAACTGTGATTGTCTGTTGTTGACTGAGAGAATATATATATATATATACATTTATTTTTTATTTTTATTTTGTATACTTTATTGATCCCCAGAGGGGAAACTGAGGGCATCCACCTGGATGGATGAAGCAGCCATGGTACAGTGCTATCTCTTTATCATTCACACCTAGGGCCACTTTTGAGTCTCCAGTTAACCTAAGCTGCATGTTTTTGGCCTGTGGGAGGAAACCGGAGAACTCCCGGAGTAAACCCACACAGACACGGGGAGAACATGCAAACTCCACACAGATCACTGTTGGTCAGGGGCTGGGATCAAACCAGGGATCCCATGGCCAAGGGTGAGCTGCTGTGCTGGTGCAGTGCTAACCACTGCGCCACCGCACCACCCAATATTCATACAATATTTACATGTATATGTTCAATAAATCCATCTATTTCTCCATGTAATCTTCTGACTGCATTACTTTAATTGCTTTTAATCCTGATCAAGTTTGGTTCGGGTTCAAAATGCATCATAAGCGTTAAATAAATCATATTATACCTCAATCAGTCCTGTTTACCTGTTGAAATATAGATTTTATGGCTAATATAACTCCATAACTACAATATGACACCTGGTGATCACTGTTTGGCCCATCAGCTGATTTAGTTAATGGTGGATCAACTCATCAGAGAAACACACAGGTTCTGTGGTTTACAACATCCACAAAGATTCTCCAAAATCCACACCCAAGCAGCCTGAATGATTTCCCTCCATCGTTTTCTTCTTAAATCTGCTGCACATTCACAGCGAAGCCTTGAACCTAACTGCAGCCTCCAACAGCTGGGATCACTCACTGTCCAGCAGCCATCTCTGCTCAACATCCAGGGAAGATGCATTTCCGTGGTAAAAAACGCACAGCTAGTAGCAAACAAGTAAAGTTACAACATACTGGGTGAATAATTTTTGACAGACGGATGGAGCTTTTTTCTCGACTTTATCATCATATCATATCATACCACCTCCCTGCATGCAGCTTTGGAAGTTAGTGGCTAGTCTGGATGGTTTTTGCTGGCAGATTTGAAAGGCATAAGTCAAGAAAAAGAAACATATATCTATAAAGTGATTCTGTTTTTACAGTTGTTTTCTCTTCTCTTGTGCTGGTAGATCAGGCGGGGAGTGGGTAGTCGGGATTGTCAGCCGATGGCCTGTATAGGCCCGGTATGATGGCATTCTTGCACCACTACTAGCTCGGAAGCTATTGGCATATGGTAGGCGATCAGTTTATTAGGCATTCTGTAACTATTAGACCTACTGCTTTTTTGGTAACTGCGGATTTCTCTGATAATTCACGTCTATAAAGTTGTTGAGCTTTGCTAGTAATTGGCTACAAGCTGAATTAGCTTAGCCTTCTACTGGGGACCTGAAAGGGACAGGCCTGGAGGTCTGGTTTGTGTGTGAACTCGCTCCTTAAAAGCCAGGATGCCACATCCAAAGGCTAGTGGAGATAAGGTTGGTGGCTCAAGTAAGAATAATTGAGGTTGTAAGGGAAGCTCTGCCACAAGAGCGTCAGAAGATTGGGAAGACTGTGGCAGGTGCAGTACAGTACTTACTGATGAATCCCCATGCCTTTCTTGTGAACGCTGCAATGGATGGTTTTGTGTAAAGTGCCTTGAACTGTCTCCAGCTGAATTTTGTCTACTTGAAAAACGAAAGGACCTACATTGGTTCCGCAATGAATGTGAAATTAGAGTATTGCAAATTATAAAGATTGATCAAGAAGTAGAGGAGAGGTGCAACCACTTCATGAGCAGTATTCTAGTGAGACTTGAAAAAAACAGAATGATCTCAGCAGTCTAAGGCTGAATATGGATGACAAATTAGAGGAAATAAGCACAGATTTGAAATTCATCAAACAAGGGATTTGAAATATTAATGGAGAAAACTGCAAGATTACAAGTATGGAGCTGATTAATAAAGTCTGCAGCAACTTAAAACAGAGGGAAGAAAGGTCAAATAACATTGTTGTGTCCAGGGTCCCTGAACTGAAGAGCAATTTAAAAGATGAAATTAAAAAGCATGATAATGATTTTGTGGTTCAATTATGTCAAAAAACAGCTGGTGTCCCGATGGAAGTAAATGTTAAGAGAATAGGTAAAAGAGTATTTGCCCCTGAAAATGAGGGGAAGAGCCGATCCTTGATTTTCTACTTTAATACATCAGATGATAAACGTAAGGTGACGAAGAATCTATATAAACTCAAAGGCATAGATGCACCGTTTGGACAAATCAGCATTACACATGACATGACTTACGAGGAAAGGAATAAAAATAATGAACTAAAATCAGAAGCTAAGCAGTTAAGTAATGATAAGGATTCAGGGTTTTTGTATGTGGTGAGGGGTCAAACCTTGGGATTGCAAGGTGGTCAAGGTGAAGAGAAGGTCAGTGGAATGAAGAAAAAGGAGACCAATAAGAATAAATATTTTAAAAACAAGGTTTTAGTTCATCAGCAGCACAATCTTAATGCTATCACTGAACCCAGAAATGCAAACATAAGGAACGCTACACTCATAAGTCAGTCAGCTGGTAGTTAAATAATAACTTGTATGTATATAAATATTGATATTTCTACTACAGAGAAGAAACGTGAACTTTTAGCATGTCTAGGTCATCTGGATTATATTGTCAACATTATTGCAAGAGCTGAAGTTAAAGCAAAAAACTATAAATTTGCGGTGACAGTAAATGATTATCTCTTAGATAATTATTATATTGAAGAAAGAAATATGGAATGTAGCCAGGGGAGAGGCCTCATTTTATACATCCATAACACTCTTCAATATAATATCGATGGTTTTCATAGTTTGAATACTTGGTATGTAATATAAAATTACCGGGAGAGGTCCTGACGTTTGGATTGCTGTACAGAAGTCCAAACGCGAGTGATGAAAATAATTCAAACTTGAACAAATTATTAACAGAAAAAGGAGCACGGAAAAATCCTGTGATATTAGTGGGAGATTTTAATTATCCCGCTGTCGACTGGAACAACTTCATACGCAACGCATCAATTAACAGTTCTGAATTTGCATTTGCTGAAGCTGTGAGAGATCGTTTTATGACCCAACTGATAAAGGAGCCAACTAGGGGACGAGGTCATAACAAATCTTCACTGTTAGAGCTGATGTTGACTAATTTGCCAGTTACTTCACTTGCTGTAAATTTAGACTCACCACCTGGGAAGAGTGACCATGCCGTTATACAGACCAGACTCAGCCCGGATTTGAGGAAACCCTGTTTAAATAAAATTAGTCATTATAATTATTGAAGAGGGGATTACAGAAATTGGCAGCATCCACCTGCCTTATTTGCCAACGTGAATTCGCTGGCAGCCATATTACTTAAGCAAAGAGGTTCCACACTCCACCACAAAACCAAGAAACACCAGGAGATTCTCCACCCTGGTCCTGTAGCCGGAGACTGCACAGCGTTTAAAGATGCTTGTGTCCTCTGACTGAAGGTACTTCAGACAGCAGAGGAAGGTTGCATTATTCCACCTCTTGTTCAGTATTACAGGTGAGTCCTGGATTTTTATGGCTATTTTTGTGCCACACAGAAGTTTGATAAGGGAGTCGACTGTCTTGCGCATCTCGGAGGGACAAAAACGCCTCGTGGGTAAAACCAGGTCTGTGGTGGACCACTCCCAGTTACACGGGGTGAGACTGGACATCCTGGCAGATAAGCACATCTGTCGCAAGGTCTGTGGTGGACTTCTGCCAGTCGGTGCATCGTGACATGCACTACACAAAGAGCAGAAATAAACAAACCTATCATCTGGTCAGTCACTGCAACAGATACTGGAGTCAGTTTGTCTTGGCCTGTCCTTGCCACTGATAATATCTCTATCTGCCAAGAATGTGTTGCTAGTCCAGCAAAAGCTAGCAGTACTCAAATGCTTTGCAAGCAGTTTCATGAAATGGTCAGACAGAGAGCAACTCATACCAAGCAACTCATACCGGCTCGGACGTTGCCTGGGTTAACAAGGTCAGGAGTTTCTGGCAGCAGAAGGCGAATTACAGAGCTGCGTGGAGGAATATGATCAGACCTAAATGAAACAATCATTGTCGTCCCCGACAGACTGCTATGATGATGATGATGATGAACGAAACATGGAACTTTATTAGCAATCAAATTAATAACGCAGTAAGGGGAACTGTACCAGTTATGTCAACAAAGGTAAAGAAATATACATTACTTTTGAATTTAAGCATTCGTTCAAAATTAAATTTAAAGAACAGGCTTTGGAAAAGATAGAAAAACTAACAATTTTAAAGAGTACTGCAGAGATAGGAATGAAGTTAGATGACTTACAAGAACAGCCCAGAAGCTGTATGAGCAAGATATTTCTAAAAATGTGAAGAGAAATCCCCCAAAATTCTGGAAGTTTGTCAAATCCACAACCAATTATATCAGTGGTATTCCAGATCTTATTAAGAGCAATGATGATACATTAACAAGTAATGATAAGGAGAAGGCAGGTACTCTGGCAGACTTTTTTGGTTCAGTCTTTACAGTGAAACCAGTGGGGGAACTGCCTACATATTTATGTAGGGAAATTAGTAGGGATTTTGAATTGAAAAATTACACCATAAGCAGTAAATGAAAAAGTTATAAAATTAAATCCAGCTAAATCTCCCGGGCCGGATGCAATTCATCCACAAGTTTTAAGGGAATTGGGAGACATTCTGATTATACCATTGAACGTATTGTTCAGTGCATCGCTGGCCACAGGGGAATTACCAGACATTTGGAAAATGTCAAGCATTTCAGCAATATATAAGAAAGGTGATAAAAAGTTTGCAAGAAATTATAAACCAGTCAGTTTAACTTGTATTTGCTGTAAGATTTTAGAATCTTTATTGAGGGATTCCATCATGGATTATCTTTTTTTTTTTTTTTTTTTTTTTGTTACTTATTTGTACCCGTAGGTAGATTTGGTTTGCAGTCTGATGACAAGCCACCGGCTGCTGGTCGCTGCGTGCGCGAGCGCCCTAAACCTACATGTTTTTGGTATGCGGGAGGAAACCGGAGAAATCCCGGAGTAAACCCACGCAACACGGGGAGAACATGCAAACTCCACACAGCTCACTGTTGGTCGGGGGCTGGGATCGAACCCACGATCTCATGATCCCCGCGATCCCCCGGCCGAGGGTAAACTGTGCTGCCACAGTGCTAAATTGATAGTAAATAAGCAGTTTGGATTCATTCCTAAACGCCTGGTAGTGTTACAGCTATTAAAAGTAATAGAAAACTGGACTGAAATATTTGACAAGGGTGGAGAAATTGATGGAATATATTGTGATTTTCTTAAAGCATTCGATAAGGTACCACATTTGAGATTAATAAATAAACTTAGTTCTTACAGGATTCTGGAAATAGTAATAAATAGGATTAAAGCATTCTTATTAAATAGAAAGCAGATTGGTTATTCAAGGTACAGGCTCAGAGTGGAAAGATGTGTTGAGTGGGATACCTCAAGTGTCAGTGCTCGGACCATTGTTGTTTGTGCTATATATAAATGATTTACCTGAAGTGGTATCACAGGGATCCTTAGTATACTTATTTGCTGACAATACTACTAAGATATACAGACCTATTTATAACAAAGAGGACTGTGTAAAACTTCGGGATGATCTCAATTTTATCATAAACTGGACAGATTCATCTCTTTTAAAATTACACCCAGATAAATGTAAGCATATGACGATAACTAACAAAAAAAATGGAGAATACAACTACATTTTATGAGTTAGGAAATGCAGGGGAATTTATTAACCAGATTAGGGAAGAAAAGGATCTTGGAGTAATTATAGATAACGAGTTAAACTTCAGTCAACACTTTAATGAGAAGATTAATAAAGCCAATAAAAGGTAACATTAGAAGAAATTTCGAATATCTGGATCAGAACAACTTTAAACTATTATATAAAGCATCAGTGAGACCTCATCTGGAATATGCTAATAAAATCTGGGCACCCTACTTAAAGAAACATATACATGCCTGTTATATCCATACTCTGTAATCCAGTGACGAGGCCAGAGGTGCAATAGAACTCAACTTTATAGCGTAACTCACAAACACTAGGCGCTCCCGTACAGGCAGAGGCGACGGTCAAAAGAGACCGTGTCTCTTCCGCCTTGGTCTTTTATACCCAGGGTGGCGGCAGAACCGGAAAGGTGGAGCCACCACCCTCATTGCACAATAACATATCATATCCATATATGACAACGCCATTGAGAATGTTCAGCAGAGAGCAACAAAATATGTGCCAGGACTTCAGGATTTGCGTTACTCAGAACGTTGAAAAAATTGAATTCATCATTATCTTACTGCAGACTACCAGGCGACAAGATTGAATTATATAAAGTTTTGACGAGGAAATATGACCCTGATGTGGCAGATTTTATCAAACTGAATAAACAGAATAGGACAAGGGACACCACCTAAAAATAGAGAGAATCAGATCAAGGACTCGTTTAAGGCAGAATGCATTTACTGTGCGATCTGCAGACATTTGGACTAAACTTCCGGATTATGTTACAAGTGCTCCAAGTGCCAGCAGGCTGGCTAAATACTGGAGTAGGACGTCAATACACTTTAACTTTGAGGAACTTTTTAACCCTAGAGAAGCAGGGATGGTACCTGAGGACGGGTTGGATGCTGCCATGGCAGAAGGACTAGATAAATAATTGTTAGGACTGACAGTAGAGGTGCTTGGACCTACAGTCAGCAGTACTCGATATGACATATGACAACATGCTGCAGGTCTTCGCTCACACCTGTTCTGTGGAATTTTCTTTCTTCGCTCGTTTCTTCAAACTCTGAAAATGTTTCTTCAGCAGCAGCAGTTTGTGTCTCTTTTCTGAACTCACTCGGAGGCTCAACTGAAGACATTTTCACGTCAGAAAACTAAAACATTGACTATCAAAGCCGCTGCATGACCTTCAACACCACAGCCTAGCTAAAGCTAACAGCTAGCCACCACATCCGGGTGTCACACCGTGAAGTTCCGGAGGAGCAAGCAGCTTCGGCCTCGAGTTCTGGTTGCATTTTTTAAATCCAAAATGCTTTATTAACAATTACCAAATACAAACAAGTTTTGTCATAAACAAAAATTACAAACCAACAGGGCATAATGTTTTGTCTCCTTATTTCTAAAGAATGAGTCGTTTAAACTTCTGCAGCATGCATTTATTATTTTATCTAACAGCTAGAACATACAAGCCTTTTAATCAAAGCTGCCTTCTTCTTCCTCATGAGAGGAGAGTGAGTGGAAGAGTAGAAATGCTGAGAGTTTGCACTATATTTCTATCTTTTCTGTTCTTTTGTCACAACTGGTATATTACTTTGGGTTTGTTAACTTCGTGGTGTTTGGCTGTTTTAGTTTTTGGGGGTTTTTTGTCGGCCAGGCTCTGTGGCGCTGGCCGGCGTCTCAGGTGCTGTGGCCTTCTCCAGGCTGACGCGGAAGCACGGCATCAAAACTGGTATGGGCTCTTTGCACAGCGTGGAGGAGGTTGCACTGGCTGTTGGGGGAATTATCGGA
Organism: Pholidichthys leucotaenia; assembly: GCA_020510985.1. Taxonomy (NCBI): domain Eukaryota; kingdom Metazoa; phylum Chordata; class Actinopteri; order Cichliformes; family Pholidichthyidae; genus Pholidichthys; species Pholidichthys leucotaenia. Next base: position 1,072,362 of record JAJAQF010000046.1, on the reverse strand, counting down.
CATGACACCTGTAGTGTCCGAAATAACAAGGAAGCGAGGTGACGTTTATACAGTTTATTAGACAAGAACTATAGCACACTATAGGGAGACCCTACCGCAAGTACGCGAGTGCCGCCTGCCTCAGGCTTTGATAGTACAGGTGACACCACCTCCCAAGGGCGGGGCATCACCCCTCCCACCTTAGGACACCACCATACTAATATCCATCCATCTTCTACTGATTAATCCTTTTCGGGTCGCGGGGGGTGCTGGAGCCTATCTCAGCATCTTTGGGCAAGAGGCAGGGTCCACCCTGGACAGATCGCCAGTCCATCGCAGGGCCAACACAGAGAGACAGACAACCATTCACTCTCACATCCATACCTAAGGACAATTTAGAATCCCCAGTTGATGGCAAAATTAACCTCACCAGCATGTCTTTGGCCTGTGGGAGGAAACCGGAGTACCCAGTGTAAACCCACGCAGACACGGGGAGAACATGCAAACTCCTCACAGAAGGGTCACCGATGGTCAGGGGGTGGGATCGAACCCACGATGGTCAAGGGTGGAATCGATCCCATGACCTTCTTGCTGTGCTGCCATTGTGCTAACCACTGCGTCACCGTGCTGCCCGCCATACTATTATACAGTATAATATTCCTAGCCTATATTCCCACCCCTTGAAAAAACTGCAATCACACTAATTACCCAACCAATAAGTTTACACCCGAATCACACTCTTAATACAGGGGAACAGACCTATCCATTCACACCACACTGGCTCAGCGGAACCCTCCGCTACGTAAATACAAAGTCTCTGAAAGAAAAATGAGCCACTTGTAGAGGATGCCTTTCACAGACGAGACTGAGTTTATTTCTCAGGATTGGTTTATTGAGAGGCTACATCCTCTAACAAGCACAGAATCTCAGGAAAGAGGCAGAACAATCATCCATCACAGTTCTTATACTCTCCAAAGACATAAAACCCCCAACATCAAATAACACACCCCCAACCCACAGTCCTTTAGTAAACATACAGCCCCTGAGGCTCCTTGGCGTCTCCATTGTCTCTCATCCTTCTAGCCTCCGGGGCTCCTGCTGGGACATTCTCTCCAACTTCCCGTCTCCTAAAAGACCAACTTCACACCTCCCGTAGGTCTCTGCAGGGTCAGGTCCTCTTTGGCCATTAAGACGTGAAGCCTCCAGAATATGCACCGTCATGCCTACTAGGTATATGTGGGTGAATATGAATACCATATATGCGCCCTAAATATGCGCCATACACTCACCAAATTAAAACAATCCCACCTAAGCTAGACATCTAACACAATTAATACAGATAATGGCGGCACCCGTCCCATAAACCCACAGAATGCATACGTATAAACAGGGAACTCCCAAAATAAAGACAAAGAAAACACATTTTCATATCATGGGCAATAAACTTCATTCACACTCAGGTGTCACTGCACCTCACTCACACAACAGTCATACACACACTCACAACAGGTGTCTCGTGCCTATCAAGTGACTCACCCTATCACCTAGGAAATTACATCCCTAATGAGACCACCCACAGCCATAAGGCTCAACTCATGAAAGGGGAATCCCCTCAGCAACTCGTGCTGGGAATACTAAGAAAAATACAACACTGTACCAAAAGATGCATCACTGTACACCTATACCCTGACCATACGGTAACACGTACCCACAAGTCACCCTATAGTAACCACATCCCAACAGATGCATTTTCCTTCTTATTTTTTTTAACAGAACAAACTAAATACTCACAAAATTGTATTATAAACAGGATAAAAGTTCATAGGAACCCACTTTCACATATCACCCAGTACTCATACCGTTCCCCTCAATCCCATTCCTATACAATCATAACGTGAATATCAAGCACAGTAAACATAATAACCTTAACCATAACACATAACAGTTTAACAAACTGCACATTTAGACACACTGTTAGCCCCACACATTCAACCCGAGTCTTCCGCAGCCGCCCTCCCGGAGTGTCTGTCACGCGGCCCACTTCCAGAGCGTCTCCGCTTTGATGAGATTGGAGACGGACTGCATCAACGCCCCACTGTGCTCCGACGTCACAGCTCATTGGGACGCCTACTCAACCCATCCGTCAATTTCAGGTAGCCGTCGCTGCTGGACTGGACCACCCGCAGATCATCCTGTCCTGCTGTCCCAATTCTGGAACTGCACACCCGACCAAGCCGAGGCTCAACCCTAGGGCGCACTTTTATCACCCTCCCCCAGGGGAGCACTCACTGGCTTCCTCCATCTTCTGCGCCACGATCTGGCTCCTCCATGACTCAATCCATGTCCCTTGCCTTGGTTCACGGCACGGTTGGGGTCTGCGCCATCTGGTGTTGCCCCGGACGCCAGACAATGGTGCGTTGAAGCGACATCAGTCACTGTTGGCTCTACAGTGGAATCCAGTCGGCCACCGGAACCATGTTACTTACGCTCTCTGGACCTTTCTGCCTCTGTAGAGATCAAACCATGCTGTGCAGATCCGTCCTCCACTGGACCACAAACACTGGCACAGGATCCCTGCCTAGTCGGTGTACTAAGGTGCCGGCGGTGTCCCTCTTCACCCAAAATGGGCCACCCTAAGTCCCACACTTCATCACCACTTCCCACATAAAACAAGACACCACGCGTAAGATCACTGCCATCTTGAGACAATACATTGTCAAGGGGATCAATACCGTAATCACAGCGTGCAGTGCTCATTTTACTCACATTGTGGAGAAAACACCGTCTGACGCTCGCCTAGTTCAGAATGGAGGTTGCCGACTAAGTGTCCGCCAACATCGGCACCGGTGTCCCATCCATGTTGGGAGCGACAGCGTGGGCCACCGTAGGCTTTCCACCGTCCCTAGCAGACCTCCGTTCTTCCTTGTCAAAACTGCGGTAAAGTCTGGCGAAGTGATAGAACTGACCGCACCGTCCACAATGCTTGCCCCTCACCGTACACTCCCTGGCTCGAAAACGGTGCTTGCTAGATCCGCAGCCGTAGCCTTGTGATGTTCCCAGGGTGGACAGTATGTTGACGATGGCCGCGTACTCGTCGTTGCTGCCCTTGTCCAAATCCAAAGCCAGGGTCGTCCCGTGTGCTCCGCTCTTCTGAGGGACTTCTTCGCAGCTATTGTGCTTCATCAGCCACTCCGCTGCCTCGTTTCGTCATGTTTGCTCCATGGCTGTTATTGGTGCTAGCTCACCAGCGCGAGTTAGCAGGCCTCTTGCTGGGGGGCCAACCACATGTTCTGCTAGCCGGCCGCAGCCTAACTACTCTTCCAAAGTCCTGAGCCTGCACTCATCTGCCAGCCGTTGAAGGTCTGCCACAAACAGTCAAACCGACTGTCCGGGTCACTGGTTCCGCCGCTTAGCTAGCATGTGCCATCTCATGATGTTTCCAGCAGCGCAAAATAGCCCACCATGAGCCGAGTCACCTGGCCGAATAGGTCACCTCCTCCTAAGGTGCTGAGGATCTTCTGGTTGGCTATGCCAAGACTATAGACAAGGAGAGCCCTTGCACATGTCTTGGTTAGGTCGCCAAGGTACCACAGGCATAGATAATTTCGGAAGGCTGCAAACTACCTGGCCCAAATGACCAGTGGCTCTCCGGGAGCCTCCAAAACAGGTCAAAAGGTGGCTGCAGCACTCTCCATCTCCATTTTCCCTCGTCGCCAAATGTAGTGTCCGAAATAACGAGGAGGCGAGGTGACGTTTATACAGTTTATTAGACAAGAACTATAGCACGCTGTAGGGAGACCCTACCGCAAGTACGGGAGTGTGGCAAGGAGACCAGAGGTCTCCTGCCTCAAGCTTTAATAATACAGGTGACGCCACCTCCCAAGGGTGGGGCATCACCCTTCCTAGCCTGGGGCACCGCCATACTAATATATTATACAATATTCCTATCCTACAATGCCATTAAATCTGTGGCCCTCATGAACGGGGCTGTTGTGTTGTTTGCGAAACAGGTGGACCAGGTTGTCATGTTAGGCTAGCCCAGGGAACACACACGCAGGCTCGGGTGAGATTTAAGAGTCTTTATTGACAAGCAGGTGTATGAATGCGTGAATGTGGAATGTGGATGTCTTGTTGGGGACAGGAGCACCGAGGGCAGACCAGAACACCGTACAGCCAGGCAACCCTGAGGACAAGCAGAGGACAAGGGTGAGATGAACACACACAGGGATATGATGAGTAATGAGTGTGGCTTACTTGCAGGGGTTTGGTGACTGGCGTTGGCAAGACCGGCTCACGCCTGGGAGACAGTGCCATACCTGCCAACTTTTCAAACCTGAAAAGCCTAGTAGCTAACTGGGGTCCAGGAGCCAATGCTAATACTAATGCTAATAATGCTAATGCTAATAATAATAATGCTAATATTTGCCAAACAAATATTAGCATTAAATCTAGTTAAATGTAGATAACAACCTCATATTTCTTCAACTTTCAAACCTGAAAAGCCTAGTAGCTAGCCGGGGTCCAGGGGCCGCAGTGTCAAACAAATATTAGCATTTGACATAGAAGTCACATATTAATTATATTAAAGGTAAAATATCTAAATCAATTGCAATACTACACAGAGCGAAATATTTGCTGAATCAACCCACATTATATACTTTGTATCATTCATTAATACTCCCATACATGACATATTGTACTGAAGTATGGGGAAATACATATAAAACAAACATATATCCAGTCTTTATGCTTCAGAAGAGAGCTATTAGAATAATAAACAAAGCAGCTTACAGGGAACCAACAAACCCACTTTTTCTTAAATTAAAAGCTCTCAAGTTGAAAGATCTGGTTGACTTTAAAACTGCAGTAATAATGTTTAAAGTGAAGAATCTATCACTGCCCGCAAATATCCAAAAGTTGTTCCAAATAAGGGAGAAACAATATCATTTCAGAGGAACATGTATATTTCAAAAACCTTCATTGAGAACTACCACCAAGCAACACTGTGTTTCAGTGCAAGGAGTCAGATTATGGAACGATTTTGGACCTGAATTAAAATCATGTAAAACACTTGGACAATTTAAACAAAAACTAAAGGAAGAAATACTCCAAACATATATACAAGATGACATGTAAAATCACATAAGGATTGTCATATCCAGTCTGTGTTGTGTTGTTACTTATTTTTTTTTTTTGTCACATTTTGTCTTAGCTTTGTTCTGAATTGTAATCACTCTTGTTTTGTTTTTCTTTTGAATTCTTGGATGGAATATGGGTGGGCAATATAAGCTGCGGCTTCAGCCATCACCCATTTCAGATAACTTATGTTGAACTGTATAATCAGAGGAGTTATTATTTAATTTGACCTTGTTGGATTTTTTCGCCTTTGCTATATTATTCTTTCTTTTTAATCTTTACTTTTAATCTATCCGAAATAAAGATTCATTCATTCATTAAATTTGCATTCAAAAGACTATCTTAACACTGCATAGAACTTCAAAGAGGCCAGATGTGATGTATTATGAATACTAGAAAAGCACTTGGAGAGCGCAGACCTCTGCCAAGCGCCACAGTTCCCCCCATACAGTGTTTAACATCATAAATAAAATATTGAAAATGGCCCTATCTTGCAATGTTAAATTAAAAAAAAAAAAAAAAGAATCCTTTAAAAAATTCCTGGATCCAGGGACTTCCGGGAAGATGGCAGAGAGACATAACGCTTAAACAGAGAGCTCTCCCTAGCCGGATTAAAAATCATCGGTAAATGGCCAACTCGACATAAGCGGATCAATAAACTAAGGGATGAAAACACGAAGGAGCCGGGCACAAGGACAAAAGCAGAGTAAAATTAAAGAATTCCTCTTCAACAACGCAGGAGAAACCGCTGAACACGGGGCCCAAAAAAACGAGGTGACCGCAGCAGAGAAAATGGAGGACACTATGGCTGTGTTGTGAGACATGTATATGTTGGACACTGCATATGTGATTTAACCACGATGAAGGAGAGCCAGCCCCCTGCGGTGCGGAGCCACAGAGCCGGGACCCCCTGCGGAGGACAGGGGACAGAAGACTTCCTGACCACTGAGGCTCGAGAGGAGAGAAGGGGGAGTTATGTAAATAAAAGGCTAATGAATGTGAATAAAGAGACTTTGATATAGATGTGTGATTTCCCCCGCGAGGGAAATGGTTTGATGTGAGAATGTTTAAATGAGAGAACTTTGGTGTGTTCACTCTCTTTGTTTGCTGCTCAAGAATAAGAGCAGACAGTGGAATGAGTTCTTGAATAAACTATAATGGAAGACAATTCGGTTTCGTTATTCAAGTCTCCCCACATTGGTGACTGACGACGTTGAGAATGAACGAAGAAATTCTCAGGGTCCCGGACTCACAGCGCTCAGAGCTGGCGAGCGCAGTGGCCGTTAAGCTGCCTGATTTCTGGCAGGATAACCCACGGTCGTGGTTTCTGCAAGCAGAGTCGCAGTTCGCGCTCGCAGGAGTAACGGTGGATGACACTAAGTTCCACCATGTCATCGCTAAACTGGACAACAGCACAGCTCGGTGCGTGCAAAGCTTGGTGGAGCAGCCACCCGCGACCGACAGGTACGGCAAGCTGAAATCCACCCTCATCAAGTTTTTCACCCCCTCGGCTGAAGTGAGGGCGAGGAGGATCCTGTCTTTGCTAGACCAAGGTGGACACAGGCCGAGCGCCCTGATGGAGGAGATGATACAGCTGAGAGGTTTGGACAACGATGATTTCATTTTTCAGTTCATCTTCCTCTCCAACCTCCCGGCGCATGCGAGAAGCACGCTGGCCGGCAAAAAGTGTCACACCCTGGAGGAGTTCCGGGAGCTGGCCCAGGAGGCAGATGGGATCCTGGACGCCTGCGGCGGGCAAGCAACCACAGCAGCGACCCGAGACAGCGGGGAGCCAGAGGCGGCAGAACCAGACTGGCCGACGACGGCGGCAACACGACCGCGACGAGGGGGAGCCAATAGCCCGGCGACAGAGGCGCGGGCACGACACAGCGGAGGAGAAGATCTCTGCTTTTACCATCGGAGGTTCGCAGAGAAGGCACGCAGGTGTGTGCCGCCCTGCATCTTCAGGAGTTCGGGAAACGGCAAGACCGGGGGTCGCTAGCAGCTTCGACCCTCGGAGAACGCAACAAGCTGCTCTACATCACGGATGCGCGCTCCGGACGAGTGTTCCTCATTGACACCGGAGCACAAGTGAGCTTCATCACCCCAACATACGCGGACCGGGTGGCTGGACCCCACGGTGACAGAGCTACAGCGGCAAATGGCTCGAACATCAACACCTACGGGAGAAGGACCTTGCCTTTATGCTTACATGGCCGCACATATGAATGGACTTTTGTAGTAGCGGCGGTGAGTTTCAACATGTTGGGCGCGGATTTTTTGTGTTCACACAATCTGTTAGTTGATCTTGCTAATAGACGGCTGGTAAATGCACTCTCTTTTTACTCTCTCCCCTGTTCAGCTCGAGTGTCCCCGCCACCAGTACAGACCCACGTCGCTACAGCAGGTGGTAAGTTTCACACACTCCTCACCCAATTTCCAGCGCTCACTGTGCCCACTTTTTCAGCGACGGTCGCGAAGCACGGGGTGAAACACTTTATCCCCACTTCTGGTCCTCCCGTGTTTGCAAAAGCTCGGCGCTTGGATGCAGTTAAGCTCGCCATTGCGCGCGAGGAGTTCGCCAGCCTGGAGAGGCTGGGCATCGTTCGTAGGTCGAAGAGCCCGTGGGCTTCGCCGCTGCACATGGTACCGAAAGCCGATGGCTCCTGGAGACCGTGCGGGGATTACCGCAGGCTAAACAACGCTACGGCACACGATCGTTATCCCATCCCGCACATTCAGGATTTTTCGGTGCACCTGGCGGGGGCGCGCATTTTTTCAAAGATTGATCTAGTTCGCGGCTATCACCAAGTCCCGGTCCAACCGGAGGACATTCCTAAAACAGCGGTAATAACCCCGTTCGGACTTTTCGAATTTTTACGCATGCCTTTTGGTCTCAAAGGGGCGGCGCAAACATTTCAGCGGATGATGGATGCCGTGTTACACGATCTCCCTTTCGTGTTTGTGTACCTCGACGACATTTTGGTCGCGAGTACTTCAGAGGACGAACACGAAACGCACCTCACAGCAGTTTTTAGGAGGCTGGGAGAGCACGGCTTAATAGTTAACCCAGCCAAGTGCCAGTTCGGCGTTGAGCGGATTGATTTTTTGGGTCACCGCGTCTCCCCGGAGGGAGCGGTTCCGTTACCAGAGAAAGTACGCGCGGTAGCGGATTTTCCCCGTCCACAAACGGTCAAGTCACTACAGGAATTCTTGGGGATGGTGAATTTTTATAACCGGTTCCTGCCCCACGCAGCTCAAATCATGCAACCGTTATATGCCGCGCTCAAAAAACAAAAGCCGACCCAGGCGGTCGAATGGTCCCCGGAGCGGGAGCGCGCGTTCACAGAGGTTAAAAAAGCCTTGGCTGACGCTGCGCTCCTGGCCCACCCAGACCCGGCAGCACGTATCGCGCTGACGACAGACGCTTCAGATTTAGCCATAGGGGCCGTTATTGAGCAACAGGTAGCCGGAGTTTGGCAGCCTTTGGCTTTCTTTAGCAAATCATTAAGCGCGGCTGAACGAAAATACAGTGCGTTTGACAGAGAACTGTTGGCGCTGCATTTGGCTATTCGTCATTTCCAGTTCTGGCTGGAAGGACGGTGCTTCACCGCTTATGTGGACCACAAGCCGCTCACATACGCCATGGCCAAAATTTCAGATCCGTGGTCCGGCAGGCAGCAGAGGCAGCTGGCCGCAATCTCGGAATTTACCACTGACATTAGGCACGTCGCGGGCAAATTCAATGTAGTAGCGGATTGTCTCTCACGCGCGTTCACGACCCCAACACGCGCAGAGGCAGAACGGGCCACCGTGACCGCGCCGCAGCAGAGCGGCACGGTGGCGCGCGCAGCCCCGGTGCACGTGGGTATAGATTACGCAGCCATGGCAGCGGACCAGGGGGCGGACGCAGACGTGCGCGCGCTCCAGTCTGGACCAACAGGGTTGAGGCTGGAGAGCAAGTGTTTACAAACCGGTATGCCCCCCCTGATCTGCGACATGTCGACGGGGCGCCCGCGTCCGGTGGTTCCGGCCACGTGGCGCCGCCGTGTTTTTGACTCGGTTCACTCACTGGCGCACCCGGGGGTGCGCGCGTCGGTGAAACTAGTGGCGGAAAAGTTTGTTTGGCCGTGCCTGCGCAAGCACGTGAAGGAATGGGCAAAAACCTGCATTTCCTGTCAACGGGCCAAAATTCACAGGCACACAAGAGCCCCGTTAGAACCGTTCCGCATTCCGGCCAGAAGGTTCGACCATGTGCACGTCGACCTTGTGGGCCCCCTACCGGCATCACAGGGGTTCACGTATCTTTTGACAATGGTGGACCGCACCACACGTTGGCCGGAAGTGGTCCCACTTGCGACGACCACGGCCGCGGAGGTGGCTCGCGTTTTTTTAACGGCTTGGGTGGCGCGCTTCGGGGTTCCGTCGGACATTACGTCCGATAGAGGACCGCAATTCATCTCTGAGCTGTGGTCAGCGATGGCCAACGGCTTAGGAGCCAAAATTCACCGCACTACGGCTTACCACCCTCAGGCTAATGGTTTATGCGAGCGTTTTCATAGGTCTTTGAAGGCAGCACTCAGAGCGTCGCTCACGGATGCAGATTGGGTAAATAAACTTCCATGGGTTTTATTAGGGTTGCGTTCTGCGCCTAAAGAGGACTTAGACGCCTCCCCAGCGGAGCTGGTATTCGCACAAACTCTGAGGCTGCCGGGCGAGTTTTTACCAGAGCACCCAGAGCCCCCACCTCTCTCTGCTCTGGGACCGTTAGTCGGCACGGGGGCAGACACGCTCCCGGGTCCGGTTCATCACGCTTTTCCACGAGTTTTCATCCCCAAGGCTTTGAAAAATGCCGATTTCGTTTTTGTCAGGCGCGAAGCCCTTAAAGCAACGCTCAAACCACCTTACGAAGGGCCATTTCGAGTGTTGGAGGCAGGTGATAAGCAATTTGTGCTAGATTCTGGAGACAGAAAAGAGACAGTCAGCATTGACAGACTGAAACCTGCTTTTGTCATGAAGGACGTTTCTGTACCGGTCGCGGTGGCGCCTCGACGAGGCAGGCCCCCGCAGAGGGCAATTAACCACTCTCTTCCTCAGTCAACAGACCCGAAGCAGAACAGCACCGCAGGCAAGGCGGGGCCAACGCACAGCAGATTCGGCAGACGGCTGAAGCCCAAGCGGCACACAGACTGAATGTTGGTGTTGATTATTCAGTAGTGAGTAAGGTGCTATTAAATTTTGGGAATTAGTCTGTTCTTCATCGTTTGGGGGGGGTTATATGGCTGTGTTGTGAGACATGTATATGTTGGACACTGCATATGTGATTTAACCACGATGAAGGAGAGCCAGCCCCCTGCGGTGCGGAGCCACAGAGCCGGGACCCCCTGCGGAGGACAGGGGACAGAAGACTTCCTGACCACTGAGGCTCGAGAGGAGAGAAGGGGGAGTTATGTAAATAAAAGGCTAATGAATGTGAATAAAGAGACTTTGATATAGATGTGTGATTTCCCCCGCGAGGGAAATGGTTTGATGTGAGAATGTTTAAATGAGAGAACTTTGGTGTGTTCACTCTCTTTGTTCGCTGCTCAAGAATAAGAGCAGACAGTGGAATGAGTTCTTGAATAAACTATAATGGAAGACAATTCGGTTTCGTTATTCAAGTCTCCCCACAGACACACTCGATACCATGAACACTGGCATCGCCAGTTTGAGTAAAGAGTGAGAGACTTCAAACGGCAGCTACAACAGGATTTAGCGGCTCTTAAGGAGGAGCTGAAAAAAGAGATTAAGGAGGAAATTATGGGCCTCCGAAGAGAAATGGAGCGCAAGCTAGCAGAAAACATGGAGGAGCTGCGCTCCCAGCGGGCGTGTATGACAGAAGCGCAGGCCCGAATATCAGAGCTGGAAGATTGGAATAGCGAGGCAAGCGAACAGCTGCAGACCCTGACGGCACAAATGCAGAGGATGCAGGAGAAAGTAACCGACTTGGAGAGCAGGTCCAGACGGGGCAATATACGCATCTTCGGGATCCCGGAGGGCATTGAAGGCAACTCAATGACGAAATTCATGGATCAGTTCTTAAAAAAAGAGCTGGAACTGCCCAGCGAAGCGGATCTGCAGATTCAACGAGCGCACAGAGCCTCGGCACAGAACCCGAACCCACGCTCTACACCCAGGTCAGTTGTGGTAAACTTTCTGAAATATGATGTAAAGGAAAGAATCCTGACACGAGCGTGGAAAAAAAAGATACGAATCGGCGACAAGCAGATATTCTTTGATCATGACTACCCGGCAGAAATTGTGCAGCAGCGGAAGAAATATGCCAACATTAAAAAAACCCTGAAAGAAAAAAAAATTAGATTCCAAACGCCACTAACGAAGATGAGGATTCATTGGGAGAACGGCATGAGGACGTACAACACAGCCAGAGAGGCAGCGCAGGACATGATGGAGCGGGGCCTTGAGGTGTATGTGCCGGAGGAAACGGTAGGAGCAGCGGCGGCCCTGAACGCATCACGACAGCCGGAGTGGAGGCGAGTGAGCGGCAAAAGACGGGGGGAGACATGGAGCAGCGGGCCCAGGAAAGACTACAAGGCTTTCAACTGAAAGCCTAGATTATAACAAAGATTAAGAAAGACACAGAAGAAATGAAGGCCAAGAAGACAAGGTAAAAGAGAAACAGACGGCTAGGAGAGGTTTAAGTGATATTTGTTGGACATTTCTAGACTAATGACTATTTCTTGGATAGTAACTAGAGGTCTAGGGAGGGCCCTACACTCGGTGAGGACATTCCCTCCACCCACCAACAGGGACCAGTGGGCAGAAGAAAGGCCCAAAGTACGGAGGTCGAGATTTTTTAATGTGTTTTTATATAAATATGTGTTATTTTTGTTGTTAAAGGGGCTAGGAGCACAAGTTAAAAAAATGGAAAAACATGATTATGGGTAAAAATCTTAAGATAATAACACTAAACGTGAATGGTCTGAACTCACCTGTTAAAAGGGAAAGAATAATAAGAAAATTTAAGAAGGAAAAAGCCGAAATTATATTTATGCAAGAGACACATTTGAGCAAGACACAACATGTGAAACTAAAGAGATTTGGCTATAAGAACTCCTACTACAGTTCATTTAAGGGAGGAACTAAAAGGGGGGTTATGATACTAATCTCAAATAAAATACAATTTGAATGTGAACAGGAAATCCAGGATAAAGAAGGCAGGTATGTAATAATAAAGGGTAGAATAGATGGAATGCAGATTACATTAGTGAACATCTATGCCCCACCAGAAAGTGACAAGGGTTTTTTTCAACATCTGTTTGATCTCATAGCAACACACAGTGAAGGAGTCCTAATTTGTGGAGGAGACTTAAATGCTGTCATGGATCATGAAATTGATACAACAAGTGTTAAGAAGACAAAAAAACATGTAACAAAATTCATAAGAACCTCACTGGCAGAAATGGGTATGGTAGACATTTGGAGGGACCTGCACCCACTCGAAAAAGACTATACACATTATTCAGCAGTCCATAAAGTACACTCTAGAATAGATTACTTCCTTATGAATGAAGGTGACAGACACAGGGTGAGAAATTGTTGGATTGGAGGGGCAGAAATATCAGATCATAATCCTATATACATGGAAATAAATTTAAACAATAGAAAACGACAAACAACATGGAAACTTAATGTAGGACTGTTAAATGATGATAAAATGAAAGAAAGAATAAAAGTAAACATAAATGAATATATCCAAGAGAATGACAATGAAGAAGTGGACCCAACAATACTATGGGACGCACTAAAAGCCGTGTTAAGAGGTAAATTAATTGTTGAAACAGGAAAAGCAAATAAGACTAAACTGGAAGCATATGAACAAAGATGTGAGAGACTGAGGGAATTAGAACATAAACATCAAAGCACAAATGACCCAAAAATATATCAAGAAATTAAAGAAGAAAAAATAAAGATAAAAGAAACACAAATGGATGAAATTGAAAGGAAAAATAGATATCTAAAGCAAAAATATTATGAAACGGGACCAAAAGCCACAAAACTGCTGGCAAAACGGTTAAGAAAACAACAAACAATGAATAATGTATACAAGATTAAAGACCCCACCACAAATAAAACCACAGTTAACCAAGAAAACATCAAAGAAATATTCCATAATTTCTACCAAGAACTATACTCGCAACCTGAAGAAACAAATACTAAAGATATTAAAAAATTTCTATGCACATTGGACTTGCCATCAATAGGAAATCAACAAAATGAAAAGCTAACAGCAGAAATAACAACACAAGAGATTAGAGATGCGATTAAGTCACTTAAAAACGGTAAATCACCAGGTAGTGATGGATACCCATCTGAGTTTTATAAACTGTTTATAGAAGAACTCACGCCACAGCTTCTAAAGTCATTTAATTGGACGTTGAACAAGAACAAAATACCTCCATCATGGAACGAAGCCATTATTTCAGTCATTTTAAAGCCAGGGAAAGATAGAGAACAATGCGGAAACTATAGGCCAAACTCTTTATTAAATGTGGATTATAAAATATATACAACAATTATATGTAAACGAATAAAGACATTCTTGACGGAATTGATAGAAGATGATCAAACTGGTTTCATAGAGGGACGCCAAACACATGACAATATCAGGAGAACAATACATATAATTAATCAAATACATAAAGAAAAGAAAAGCGCAGTAATAATGAGTTTAGACGCAGAAAAAGCATTTGACAGGGTTACCTGGAAATTCCTATATAGTGTGCTGGAACGCTTTGGATTTAACGAAAAATCAGTACAATGCATAAGGACGCTGTATCAAGAACCTGTGGCAAGAATCAAGATAAACGGTAGCTTAACAGACAAAGTAAATATACAAAGATCAACTAGGCAGGGATGCTGCTTATCGCCCACCTTGTTTGCTCTGTTCATAGAGCCACTGGCTCAAGCGATACGACAAAATAAGAAATTAAAAGGTGTAACAATAAAGGGGGCGGAACACAAGATTGGGCTATTTGCAGACGATATTATAGTTTACCTTGAACAACCAGATGAATCAATAATGGAAATGATGAACTTGATAGAAAATTTTGGAAAATTATCAGGATACAAGATAAACATAACAAAAACACAAATACTGACATTCCACTATAACCCTCTAGACCAGATAACTGATAAGATCAAACTAAACTGGAAACAAAAAGAAATAAAATACCTTGGAGTGAACATACCTAAAGATCTAAGCAAAATCTATAAAGCAAACTATGATAGGTTGGAACAAGAAATAAAAAAAGATATTGATAGATGGTCAATCTTAAATATGGATCTGAATTCAAAAATTGAGACAGTCAAAATCAGCATACAACCTAGATTACTTTACCTCTTCCAGGCTCTACCAACAGAGATTCCAGATGCCCAATTCTCAAAGTGGGACAGGATGATATCGAGATTTGTTTGGGGAGGTAAAAAACCAAGAGTGAAATATAAAACTCTCCAGTTACCAAAAGAGAAAGGAGGCATGGGCCTACCGAGTCTAAAAGAATATTACTACTCGGCACAAATAAGATATATCATATGTTGGTGCGACGAGGGATATGAGGCAAAATGGAAAGAAATGGAAAAGGAAATTGAGGGACTCCCAGTACAAAGCATAATAGGAGATAAAGATGCATATAAGCAAATCAAACAAATAGACCCAATCACTAAATTTACTTTAGAACTGTGGTATAAAATAGTACAAAAGTATAATATAAAGGAAGACATAAAACTATTGAAATGGGTAGCATTTGACAGTCAGTTTGAACCGGCAAAACAAGATGGGGGATACAAAAATCTGGTGAACAAGGGAATCACAGCATGGGGCAATATCGGAAAAAAAGATCTCGGGAGCTTTGTAAACATCAGGAGAAAATTTAAACTAGAAAGATCGGAATTCTTCAGATATCTGCAGATGAGAGACTATTATATGAAGAAGATTAGGCATAACCTCCACACAGATGTGAGCGAGATTATACAATTCATTTTAATCTCATATACAGGAAATAAAACAAGAATTATTTCAAAGCTATATCAGAAACTTATGGCAAACAATCATTCAAGTAACTATATAAAGGAGAAATGGGAGAAAGAGCTCAATTTAAACATAACAGAAGAAAGCTGGCAGGAAATATGGAAAACACAACACACATCAACAAATTCAAGAACATGGAGGGAATTTGGATGGAAAAACCTGATTCGCTTTTTCATTACACCACAGATTCAAGGAAAATATACAAATACCCAATCTTTATGCTGGAGGGGATGTGGGGCTCAAAATGCAGACCACTCACATATGTTTTGGAAATGCTGCAAAATCTCATCATTCTGGAAATCTATACATGTGACAATACAGAGGATATTAGGATATAATATACCAATGAACTGTAACCTGATGTACCTATGTGATCTTAAAAGAGACAATGTTATACAGGCTGAGGACAGATATCTAGTTAAAATCTTGTTGATTGCATGTAAAAAAACAATCACAAAAAAATGGCGATCAGAAGTTCTTCCTGACCAAGAGCAATGGACTGACATTATTGAGGACATACGTATGATGGAAAAACTAACATATCTATGGCTGTGTTGTGAGACATGTATATGTTGGACACTGCATATGTGATTTAACCACGATGAAGGAGAGCCAGCCCCCTGCGGTGCGGAGCCACAGAGCCTGGACCCCCTGCGGAGGACAGGGGACAGAAGACTTCCTGACCACTGAGGCTCGGGAAGAGAGAAGGGGGAGTTATGTAAATAAAAGGCTAATGAATGTGAATAAAGAGATTTTGAGAGAGATGTGTGATTTCCCCCGCGAGGGAAATGGTTTGATGTCAGAATGTTTAAATGAGAGAACTTTGGTGTGTTCACCCTCTTTGTTCGCTACTCAAGAATGAGAGCAGACAGTGGAATGATTTCTTGAATAAACTGGAATGAAAGACAATTCGGTTTCGTTATTCAAGTCTCCCCACATTGGTGACTGACGACGTTGAGAATGAACGAAGAAATTCTCAGGGTCCCGGACTCACAGCGCTCAGAGCTGGCGAGCGCAGTGGCCGTTAAGCTGCCTGATTTCTGGCAGGATAACCCACGGTCGTGGTTTCTGCAAGCAGAGTCGCAGTTCACGCTCGCAGGAGTAACGGTGGATGACACTAAGTTCCACCATGTCATCGCTAAACTGGACAACAGCACAGCTCGGTGCGTGCAAAGCTTGGTGGAGCAGCCACCCGCGACCGACAGGTATGGCAAGCTGAAATCCACCCTCATCAAGTTTTTCACCCCCTCGGCTGAAGTGAGGGCGAGGAGGATCCTGTCTTTGCTAGACCAAGGTGGACACAGGCCGAGCGCCCTGATGGAGGAGATGATACAGCTGAGATGGTTGGACAACGATGATTTCATTTTTCAGTTCATCTTCCTCTCCAACCTCCCGGCGCATGCGAGAAGCACGCTGGCCGGCAAAAAGTGTCACACCCTGGAGGAGTTCCGGGAGCTGGCCCAGGAGGCAGATGGGATCCTGGACGCCTGCGGCGGGCAAGCAACCACAGCAGCGACCCGAGACAGCGGGGAGCCAGAGGCGGCAGAACCAGACTGGCCGACGACGGCGGCAACACGGCCGCGACGAGGGGGAGCCAATAGCCCGGCGGCAGAGGCGCGGGCACGACACAGCGGAGGAGAAGATCTCTGCTTTTACCATCGGAGGTTCGCAGAGAAGGCACGCAGGTGTGTGCCGCCCTGCATCTTCAGGAGTTCGGGAAACGGCAAGACCGGGGGTCGCTAGCAGCTTCGACCCTCAGAGAACGCAACAAGCTGCTCTACATCACGGATGCGCGCTCCGGACGAGAGTTCCTCATCGACACCGGAGCACAAGTGAGCTTCATCACCCCAACATACGCGGACCGGGTGGCTGGACCCCACGGTAGCGGAGCTACAGCGGCAAATGGCTCGAACATCAACACCTACGGGAGAAGGACCTTGCCTTTATGCTTACATGGCCGCACATATGAATGGACTTTTGTGATAGCGGCGGTGAGTTTCAACATGTTGGGCGCGGATTTTTTTGTGTTCACACAATCTGTTAGTTGATCTTGCTAATAGACGGCTGGTAAATGCACTCTCTTTTTACTCTCTCCCCTGTTCAGCTCGAGTGTCCCCGCCACCAGTACAGACCCACGTCGCTACAGCAGGTGGTAAGTTTCACACACTCCTCACCCAATTTCCAGCGCTCACTGTGCCCACTTTTTCAGCGACGGTCGCAAAGCACGGGGTGAAACACTTTATCCCCACTTCTGGTCCTCCCGTGTTTGCAAAAGCTCGGCGCTTGGATGCAGTTAAGCTCGCCATTGCGCGCGAGGAGTTCGCCAGCCTGGAGAGGCTGGGCATCGTTCGTAGGTCGAAGAGCCCGTGGGCTTCGCCGCTGCACATGGTACCGAAAGCCGATGGCTCCTGGAGACCGTGCGGGGATTACCGCAGGCTAAACAACGCTACGGCGCACGATCGTTATCCCATCCCGCACATTCAGGATTTTTCGGTGCACCTGGCGGGGGCGCGCATTTTTTCAAAGATTGATCTAGTTCGCGGCTATCACCAAGTCCCGGTCCAACCGGAGGACATTCCTAAAACAGCGGTAATAACCCCGTTCGGACTTTTCGAATTTTTACGCATGCCGTTTGGTCTCAAAGGGGCGGCGCAAACATTTCAGCGGATGATGGATGCCGTGTTACGCGATCTCCCTTTCGTGTTTGTGTACCTCGACGACATTTTGGTCGCGAGTACTTCAGAGGACGAACACGAAACGCACCTCACAGCAGTTTTTAGGAGGCTGGGAGAGCACGGCTTAATAGTTAACCCAGCCAAGTGCCAGTTCGGCGTCGAGCGGATCGATTTTTTGGGTCACCGCGTCTCCCCGGAGGGAGCGGTTCCGTTACCAGAGAAAGTAAGCGCGGTAGCGGATTTTCCCCGTCCACAAACGGTCAAATCACTACAGGAATTCTTGGGGATGGTGAATTTTTATAACCGATTCCTGCCCCACGCAGCTCAAATCATGCAACCGTTATATGCCGCGCTCAAAAAACAAAAACCGACCCAGGCGGTCGAATGGTCCCCGGAGCGGGAGCGCGCGTTCACAGAGGTTAAAAAAGCCTTGGCTGACGCTGCGCTCCTGGCCCACCCAGACCCTGCAGCACGTATCGCGCTGACGACAGACGCTTCAGATTTAGCCATAGGGGCCGTTATTGAGCAACAGGTAGCCGGAGTTTGGCAGCCTTTGGCTTTCTTTAGCAAATCTTTAAGCGCGGCTGAACGAAAATACAGCGCGTTTGACAGAGAACTGTTGGCGCTGCATTTGGCTATTCGTCATTTCCAGTTCTGGCTGGAAGGACGGTGCTTCACCGCTTATGTGGACCACAAGCCGCTCACATACGCCATGGCCAAAATTTCAGACCCGTGGTCCGGCAGGCAGCAGAGGCAGCTGGCCGCAATCTCGGAATTTACCACTGACATTAGGCACGTCGCGGGCAAATTCAATGTAGTAGCGGATTGTCTCTCACGCGCGTTCATGACCCCAACATGCGCAGAGGCAGAACGGGCCACCGTGACCGCGCCGCAGGAGAGCGGCACGGTGGCGCGCGCAGCCCCGGTGCACGTGGGTATAGATTACGCAGCCATGGCAGCGGACCAGGGGGCGGACGCAGACGTGCGCGCGCTCCAGTCTGGACCAACAGGGTTGAGGCTGGAGAGCAAGTGTTTACAAACCGGTATGCCCCCCCTGATCTGCGACATGTCGACGGGGCGCCCGCGTCCGGTGGTTCCGGCCACGTGGCGCCGCCGTGTTTTTGACTCGGTCCACTCACTGGCGCACCCGGGGGTGCGCGCGTCGGTGAAACTAGTGGCGGAAAAGTTTGTTTGGCCGTGCCTGCGCAAGCACGTGAAGGAATGGGCAAAAACCTGCATTTCCTGTCAACGGGCCAAAATTCACAGGCACACAAGAGCCCCGTTAGAACCGTTCCGCATTCCGGCCAGAAGGTTCGACCATGTGCACGTCGACCTTGTGGGCCCCCTTCCGGCATCACAGGGGTTCACGTATCTTTTGACAATGGTGGACCGCACCACACGTTGGCCGGAAGTGGTCCCACTTGCGACGACCACGGCCGCGGAGGTGGCTCGCGTTTTTTTAACGGCTTGGGTGGCGCGTTTCGGGGTTCCGTCGGACATTACGTCCGATAGAGGACCGCAATTCATCTCTGAGCTGTGGTCAGCGATGGCCAACGGCTTAGGAGCCAAAATTCACCGCACTACGGCTTACCACCCTCAGGCCAATGGTTTATGCGAGCGTTTTCATAGGTCTTTGAAGGCAGCACTCAGAGCGTCGCTCACGGATGCAGATTGGGTGAATAAACTTCCATGGGTTTTATTAGGGTTGCGTTCTGCGCCTAAAGAGGACTTAGACGCCTCCCCAGCGGAGCTGGTATTCGCACAAACTCTGAGGCTGCCGGGCGAGTTTTTACCAGAGCACCCAGAGCCCCCACCTCTCTCGGCTCTGGGACCGTTAGTCGGCACGGGGGCAGACACGCTCCCGGGTCCGGTTCATCACGCTTTTCCATGAGTTTTCGTCCCCAAGGCTTTGAAAAATGCCGATTTCGTTTTTGTCAGGCGCAAAGCCCTAAAAACAACGCTCAAACCGCCTTACGAAGGGCCATTTCGAGTGCTGGAGGCAGGTGATAAGCAATTTGTGCTAGATTTTGGAGACAGAAAAGAGACAGTCAGTATTGACAGACTAAAACCTGCTTTTGTCATGAAGGACGTGTCTGTACCGGTCGCGGTGGCGCCTCGACGAGGCAGGCCCCCGCAGGGGGCAATTAATCACTCTCCCCCTCAGTCAACAGAGCCGAAGCAGAAAAGCACCGCAGGCAAGGCGGGGCCAACGCACAGCAGATTCGGCAGACGGCTGAAGCCCAAGCGGCGCACAGACTGAATGTTGGTGTTGATTATTCAGTAGTGAGTAAGGTGCTATTTAATTTTAGGAATTAGTCTGTTCTTCATCGTTTGGGGGGGGTTATATGGCTGTGTTGTGAGACATGTATATGTTGGACACTGCATATGTGATTTAACCACGATGAAGGAGAGCCAGCCCCCTGCGGTGCGGAGCCACAGAGCCTGGACCCCCTGCGGAGGACAGGGGACAGAAGACTTCCTGACCACTGAGGCTCGGGAAGAGAGAAGGGGGAGTTATGTAAATAAAAGGCTAATGAATGTGAATAAAGAGATTTTGAGAGAGATGTGTGATTTCCCCCGCGAGGGAAATGGTTTGATGTCAGAATGTTTAAATGAGAGAACTTTGGTGTGTTCACCCTCTTTGTTCGCTACTCAAGAATGAGAGCAGACAGTGGAATGATTTCTTGAATAAACTGGAATGAAAGACAATTCGGTTTCGTTATTCAAGTCTCCCCACAATATCGACAAAGAATGCAAGAAGGACTGTGGGAAAAAAAATGGCGGAAATGGACACACTACAAAGTGCAACAACGAGACAGATATTGAAAGAATAACCAACGACGCTGGAAAAACCAGAAGAATTAAGAGATGGAAACTAAAAACTTGATGCTCCAACATTTGTCCCCCCCCCCCTTTTTTTTTTTTCTTTTCTTTTTCTTTTTTACTCTAGCCCCTTTGTTTTTTTTTTAAATGTAGATTGTGATCTGAATGCAATATATATAATGAAAAATGAATAAAAATCTTAAGTTACAAAAAAAAAAAAAATTCCTGGATCCAGACGGTGATCCGGATCACCACCAAAATCTAATCATCTGTAGGATACCCCATTTCTGACAATCTGTGAAAATTTCATGAAAATCCGTCCATAACTTTTTGAGTTGTCTTGCTAACAAACAAACAGACAAACCAACGCTGATGATCACATAACCTCCTTCGCCGAGGTAACTAGAAGACTAGAAATATCAGCAGGGTAAACTAGCACTGTATAACACACGTGCGTAAAAGACGGCAAAATCGCTCTGATATTTTATGTGTTTACATGATACACCAAGCATGACAAGGCTTGCAATTACACAGCACATGTTCTTCAGAATCTTAGGCATTATATAAAATGTATTCTCCCTTTAGATGTCAAATCCATGGTCCATTTGCCAGGGTTGAAGTGCAGTCGTGCGAACGTCTGCAGCAGTTTACAGTGGGGCAAAAAAGTATTTAGTCAGCCACCAATTGTGCAAGTTCTCCCACTTACAAGATGAGAGAGGTCTCCAATTTTCATCATAGGTATACCTCAACTATGAGAGACAAAATAAGAAAAAAAATCCAGAAAATCACATTGAATGATTTATAATGAATTAATTGGTAAATTCCTCGGTAAAATAAGTATTTGGTCAATAACAAAAGTTCATCTCAATACTTTGTTATATACCCTTCGCTAGCAATGACAGAGATCAACCGTTTTCTGTAAGTCTTCACAAGGTTTTCACACATTGTTGCTGGTATTTTGGCCCATTCCTCCATGCAGATCTCCTCTAGAGCAGTGATGTTTTGGGGCTGAGGCTGGGCAACACAGACTTTCAAATGCCTCCAAAGATTTTCTATGGGGTTGAGATCTGGACCCTGGCTAGGCCACTCCAGGACCTTGAAATGCTTCTTACGAAGCCACTCTTTCATTGCCCGGGTGGTGTGTTTGGGATCATTGTCATGCAGAAAGATCCAGCCACGTTTCATCTTCAATGCCCTTGCTGATGGAAGGAGGTTTTCACTCAAAATCTCACGATACATGGCCCCATTCATTTTTTCCTTTACACGGATCAGTCGTCCTGGTCCCTTTGCAGAAAAACAGCCCCAAAGCATGATGTTTCCACCCCCATGCTTCACAGTAGATATGGTGTTCTTTCTCCTTCAAACACGACAAGTTGAGTTTTTACCAAAAAGTTCTATTTTAGTTACATCTGACCATATGGCATTCTCCCAGTCCTCTTCTGGATCATCCAAATGCTCTCTAGCAAACTTCAGACGGGCCTGGACATGTACTGGCTTAAGCAGGGGGACACGTCTGGCACTGCAGGATTTGAGTCCCTGGCGGCGTAGTGTGTTTCTGATGTAGCCTTTGTTACTTTGGTCCCAGCTCTCTGCAGGTCATTCACTAGGTCCCCCCGTGTGGTTCTGGGATTTTTGCTCACTGTTCTCGTGATCATTTTGACCCCACGGGGTGAGATCTTGCGTGGAGCTCCAGACTGAGGGAGATTATCAGTGGTCTTGTATGTCTTCCATTTTCTAATAATTGCTCCCACAGTTGATTTCTTCACACCAAGCTGCTTACCTATTGCAGATTCACTCTTCCCAGCCTGGTGCAGGTCTACAATTTTGTTTCTGGTGTCCTTTGACAGCTCTTTGGTCTTGGCCATAGTGGAGTTTGGAGTCTGACTGTTTGAGGTTGTGGACAGGTGTCTTTTATAGTGATAACGAGTTCAAACAAGTGCCATTAATACAGGTAACGAGTGGAGGACAGAGGAGCCTCTTAAAGAAGAAGTTACAGGTCTGTGAGTGCCAGAAATCTTGCTTGTTTGTAGGTGACCAAATACTTATTTTACTGAGGAGTTTATCAATTAATTCATTAAAAATCCTTCAATGTGATTTTCTGGATTTTTTTTTTCTCATTTTGTCTCTCATAGTTGAGGTATATCTATGATGAAAACTGGAGACCTCTCTCATCTTTTAAGTGGGAGAACTTGCACAATTGGTGGCTGACTAAATACTTTTTTGCCCTACTGTACATCGTGTTTACATCTCGCCATGTACGCATGCCTCTCCAGGATTTCGCGCGAGAATAGAAACCTCAATACCCTCAATAGCGATAGCGTTAGCTTAGCAAACGCTTCAGGTAAAGCGTAGCAGCGAACCACGAAAAGAAACGCTACTCAGGTTACTCACAGAGCTCGGTGAAAGGCAAATAATGGGGTATTTCTACTTCAAAAGCTGGTTCAACCAAGGTGGAATTTCAGCCTGTGCGTGTGCGTCACAAATGTTGATCCGATATTCACTGTTGGTTAGTTATTTTAGTGGCAAAATCAGCAACTTTGTCTCAGCACTGAAAAAGTGTGACCATCCCGGCCGCCATCACGTGTTGCTATGTTCTAAATTTAGATACGATTCCTAGCGATCTCGTGTTTGGAATTGCTTTCGTGTTTTTTTTACGATTTAAAATTTTTGACTGAATTTTTAGTGAAAAACCGTAATTTTGATTAATAAAGCCATAACCCGGAATGGGGTCTTGAAAACCGTAACCATTACGGCAAAACCGGAGTAGTCGGCAGGTATGCAGTGCTCTGATCAGCTCCACGGGTTGAGGGTTGAAGAGGTACGGCGATGAGGAAGGAGTGCCGCCGCCAGGAGGGTCCACCTGTGCACAGGGGATGAACTGAGAAAGCAGGTAAGTGGATGACCTTACGTGCATAGGACGAGAGGAGCACTGGCCGTAAGAGTTAGGCGAATGCAGAGCTTCACAAGGAGGAGAGCTGACGACTCCAGGCCGAAGCCCTGGGCAGAGCAGGCTAAATAGGCACAGCCTGATAAGGTGCAGGTGTGCGCACAGCTGGAGCGGATGACAGGCGGGAGCGGGCTGTGACACAGGTTAACACTTTGAAAGTGGAATCACAATAAATGGGAAGTTTCAATCAATCATGCCGCTGTCACAGCCGGCTACAAAAATAACACTCTCTAATGTTCTCCCATTTATTAGTGATGAGCTTCTTGTGAGAGAGCTGTCAAAGTTTGGAAAAGTAGTGTCGTTCATTAGAAAAGTTCTGACGGGCTGCAAATCTCCCTTGCTTGGACACATCGTGTCCCACCGCAGGCAGCTCTTTATGATCCCCAACAATAAGGGGGGGGGATCAATGTATTTGTGTACTTCGGGTGCGAGTTGAGGGGTTTGATTATGTTCTTTTTTGCAATGTCCGCCATGTTAAAATGTTTTGGGTGTGGTGAACAGGGGCATCTGGTGAAGGCCTGTCGTAACCTGGCAGTGGATCAGCACTACCGGGAAAATTCTAGGTATGGCTCTATCTGCATGGGATCCTGCCTCGACTTCTTTGGCCACTCCTGATTTATGAAGTCCCTATTACCATCATGGAGGGTTTTGACAGGAATATAAGCCATTTCCTTCAAAGGCTTGGCCTGTGGCCCTTTGTGGGAATACCAACAAGCCTCAAGCCTGACAGAAGAGTTTAAGGTCACCAGAGTCAAGGAGGTGTTACTTACAGAGACTCAACAGACACCAGAGTCTCCTCTGCAGGTATTGTTGGAAAGACAGGGTGGAAGTGGCGGGCCCAGGAGGCAGTTGATCAAGCAGAAGCCAGGCTGAAGCACAAGGTTCTGGTAGGCTCTGTGACAGCCAGATGAGCTGGGTTGGGGACTCACGCAAGACCTCACTTTGAGAACATTCAGGGGAAAGAGGAGAGGGTAATGATTCGGTGAGAGATCCAGCAGAAGTGGAGAAAGAGCGTCCAAGTAAGTCAGTGGCCATGCGCAAGCAAGAAACTTGGACCAAATGGGATCAGGAATCACAGAGAAAGATCACCTGGGCAGAGATCTTTTTCAGTCAGTTTAGGATGTTCTGCCAAGCCCGCCCAACCTGCAAACCTAGGGACATGCGGAACCTCCAACATGCCCACTGTGTCAGTCAATAGGTTCCCTAGAGCATATTCTGAGCTGTTGCCCTAAAGCCCTGGGAGAAGGGAGGTACACATGGCACCATAACCAGGTCTTCAAGGCAGCAGCCAATGCCATCAGCACAGGGATTCACCACTCCTTACACCAGGTCCCAACGAAGCACATTGCTTTTGTCCAGGCAGGAGAGAAACCTCCAAAACAGATGAAGAACTCAACAGGCATTCTAGCTTCAACTCGTGACTGGGAAGGCAATTCAAGTTTCCAGAGCACATCACCTTAACCTCACTTAGGCCAGATGTGGTCCTAACATCAGTCTCATCCAAGCAGGTTGTGCTTTTGGAACTTACAGTCCCTTGGGAAAAGTGGATGGAGGAAGCACATGAGTGGTCTTTGCAAGATGGCGCCCATCGAGGCAGACGTTTGCTCATTCCTTTCACGAATGCCAACTTTTTCCTCCTTTTTTGCATGTTTGCTGCCCTTTCTACAGTGCATCAAGGTCTTGCACTACTAACATTTGACCGACGAACACTACTGGACATCGCCAAGACAAGCCGTCATACGGAATTTACTGGCTTCATACCACCCGATCCGCAATGCATTGTGCGATGCAGCGATCAGCACCAGCCCCAGGAAGGCCCTGAAGCACCGAGCCCACATGAGCATGCTGACCCCAAGAAAGCGTGTTGGATGTGGCGCCGGAGACAAGGTAAAAGAGGAGGGCTACATGCTAGGCTAAAGGCGCACGCCAGCCGACCACCACTGCCTAGCCTTCTGCTAGCTAACGTACAGTCTTTGGAAAACAAGCTAGACAAACTAAGATTAAGGACTGAAGACCAGTGGGAGATCAAAGAGTGCTGTGCCCTAATTTTCTGTGAGACCAGGCTCTCAGACAGAACCCCTGAGTGTGCCATTCAACTACAGACTCACTCAACACATGGAGCAGACAGAACTGGAGCTTCGGGTAAGACGAGGGGGGAAGGAGTGTGTATGTTTATAAACAACTTGTGGTGTGGAGATGTACACAAGCACTGTTCACCTGATATGAAGTTTTTACTGCTGAAATGCTGTCCCTATTATCTACCAAGGGAATTTACTGCTGTGTTTTTGGCCAATGTCTACATTTGCCCGCAAAGGAACTACACAGTAGTGCTACACAAAATCCATGATGTCATCAGCATAGTAGAGACGACATATCCCAATGCTGTTTTTATTGTTGCTGGTGACTTTAACCAGTGCAATTTATGGACTGTGCTTCCCAAATATTACCAGCATGTGGACATTCCCACCCGCAACAAAAACACACTAGATCATGTTTACTCCAACATACGCGGTGCTTACAGAGCGGCACCCCGCCCCCACTTTGGACAGTCAGATCACATCTCCCTGTTTATGTACCCAGCCTACAGACAAAAGCTGAAACAAACAAACCCTGTTATTAAGCAAATTAAATGCTGGACTCCAGAGGCTGAGAGCACCCTGCAAGACTGTTTTGCCTGTACAGACTGGGATGTGTTTAAAGCTGCAGCCACCCAAGAGGACTCTTCTGTAAACATACAGGACTATGCTGAGTATGTGACTGGGTACATCAGCATGTGTGTTGATAACATCATACCCACCATACAAGTCAGGAAGTTCCCCAACCAGAAGCCCTGGATCAGCAGTCAGGTACATCAGATGCTGCATGCTTGCTCTCTTGCATTTAAATCAGACAATGAGATTGAGTACAAAACTGCAAAGTATGGACTGAGGAAGGCTATAACAACAGCCAAGAGGCAGTACAGGGAAAAGCTGGACAGCCTCTACTCCACTCCTGACCAGAGGCGCATGTGGCAAGGCCTGCAACACATCACAGACTACAAGAGGACCAACAGCAGCACCACTAGCTCCACAGACAGCCTGCCAGATAATCTCAACATCTTTTACACCCGCTTTGAGACCACCAGGGGAGGAGACACACAATCACGCATAAGTGGTGAAGACAGCGGAGAAGATTATCAGTACTCCACTCCCCTCTCTGCAGAGCATCTACCACCGCAGAGTCCAAAGGAGAGCTGACACCATCCTCCAGGACCCCAACCCCAGCATATAATGTTCACACCTCTACCCTCAGGCCAGAGGTACAGAAGTGTGAAATGCAGGGCAACAAGACTGAAAAACTCCTTCTTTCCCATAGCCATCAGACTCTTGAACAAATAATAAACTCCCAAAACTCCGCAACACAGCTTTGCAAATAGGAACTCACACACCGGTTGCTAAATTTGCACATTGCTCACTTGTATAGTGCACATAGTCTCACCCGGTCT
Organism: Pholidichthys leucotaenia; assembly: GCA_020510985.1. Taxonomy (NCBI): domain Eukaryota; kingdom Metazoa; phylum Chordata; class Actinopteri; order Cichliformes; family Pholidichthyidae; genus Pholidichthys; species Pholidichthys leucotaenia. Next base: position 1,045,228 of record JAJAQF010000046.1, on the reverse strand, counting down.
GATGTCCGTATCATCTCTGCTGCTAATTATCATGTACAGCCTACTGGGTATTATCATTACCATATCATCTCTGCTGCTAATTATCATGTACAATCTATTGGGTACTATCATTACAGAGAAATTCTCACATTGGGTGCTAATTTGCATACTGCTCATTTGCACACTGTACATAGGATTATGCCATCTCAGGTTCATATCATCTCTGGATATCAATATACCATTGTCCAGCCTTGAAAAAGGCTGAATACCAGGAGCTACTTCAGATCTGCAGGGGGAATGGGTGGAAGGCCTGATGTGAACCCATCAAGGTGGGCTGAAGGGGATTCCGTGGGCAATTAGAGGTCATAGGAAGGCTCCTACAACCGGATGCTGTGCACCATCCTCAATGTAAACTAGCAAGACCATGTCTCCAATGACGATCAATCTGGGCACCTTCCCAGAATATCAGACAAGGTGGCTTGGCCAAGACTTGGTCTTGTGGGGCACTGTTACCATCACCAAGAGCACACAGCAGGCCACCTGGTACTCTGGGAACCGACGCATGGCTTTCGTCACCCAGGACGACCATTAACATCATTTGTGGACACTCTGAAGGGAGACACTGAGGTGGCCAACACTGGTGAGCTTGCCACCTGTATGCTAGACCATGAAGACTGGACTGCTAGACATGCAGCTTGGTTGAGACCATTCTGAATCCGACTCTGGGCAATCACTGCACCATGCACTCGGGTTACTTGGTGTCAGAGGGCTGCAGGAAAGAAAAGCCACCAAGAACATCAGCAAAGCTGTAGAGAAAGCTTCAAGGTGGCTGTGGATCAAGAGGGGGGACCCTTGGTGTAGAATAATTATAGTAGGGGACTTTAATATACATGTGGATGTAGATAGTGACTGCCTTAATGTGGCATTTAATTCAATATTAGACTCGATTGGGTTTTCTCAGAAAGTAGGAAATTCTACTCATTACCTCCACCATACATTGGACCTTGTTCTGACATATGGCATAGAAATAGAAAATCTTGTAGTGTCTCCTCATAACCCTGTACTGTCAGACCATTGTCTGTTAACCTTTGATTTTACTATTTCTGACTATTTGGCTCCTAAAGAAAAATATTATTACAGTAGATGCCTCTCAGATGATGCTGTTACCAAATTTATGCAGATTGTTTCCTCTATGCCATGTGTCAACACAACGGAAATAAGCTATAGACAGCTTGCTCCTTCTGTAATTGATAACATGGTGGATAGTGTTACAGCTTCTCTGCATCAGACTCTAGACTTGGTGGCTCCCTTAAAAAAGAAAAAGTCTAATCAGAGATTTCTAACTCCTTGGTTCAACACAGAAACTCGTAGCTTAAAACAGAAAGAAAATGGCGCTCCACTAATTTAGATGAAATCTATTTAGCTTGGAGAAATCATCTTTTAATTTATAAAAAATCTCTTAGAAAAGCTAGAACGAGTTATTACTCTGCATTAATAGAAGAGAACAAGAATAATCCCAGGTTTCTTTTCAGTACTGTAGCCAGGTTGACAAAGAGTCAGGACTCTGTCAATCCTAGCATTCCGTTAGAGCTTACTAGTCAGGACTTTATGAACTTTTTCAATAATAAAATTTCTTCCATCAGAGATAAACTCAATCAGATTCTTCCCACAGTTAACTTAAATACTGTAACTACTACAACTCCTTCTATTGATGTCTGTCTTGATGAGTTTACTCCAATCAACCTTTGTGAGTTAGACAAAATAGTTTCCTCATCCAAACCTTCAACTTGTCTTTTAGACCCTATTCCTACCAGGTTATTTAAAGAAGTCTTCCCACTTCAGAATCAGAATCAGATTTATTGCCATTGTTCATGTAGTACACAAACTAGTAATTTGTCTTGGTGCAATGCTGCAACATTAAACATGGAGTAGCACAAAAGATAAAAATAAAAAACTATGCATGCAATAAAATGTAAAATATGAATGAGTAATACTAATCTATGCAATTTTTAAATATATTAACAAGCAGCAGATATTGTGGAGTTCCACAAAGTGCAGTCGGTAGTGCAAAAAGAAAACAGTGATAATTGTCATGAGTCCGGTTGAGCTGCTGTACATAGTGCACGAGAGTCTAATAAGTCACTTAGTGTTCAGCAATCTGATGGCAGAGGGGAAGAAGCTGTTCATGTAACGGGAGGTTTTAGTCTGAATGGACCGAAGTCTTCTACCTGAGGGGAGGGGGGCAAACAGTACGTGTCCAGGGTGTGAAGGGTCGGCTATGATCCGGCCTGCATGCCTCCGGGTCCTGGAGATGTACAGGTCCTGGAGGGATGGGCGCTTGCAGCCGATCACCTTCTCAGCAGCGCGCACGATGCGCTGCAGTCTTAGTCTGTCCCTGGCAGTGGCTCCTGCATACCACACGGTTATGGAGGTGGTGAGGATGGACTCGATGATGGCCGTGTAGAACTGCACCAACATCTTGGTGGGTAGCTTGAGCTTCCTCAGCTGCCGCAGGAAGAACATCCTCTGCTGGGCCTTTTTGATGAGGGAGGTAATGGTCGGCTCCCACTTGAGGTCTCGGGTGATGGTGGTGCCCAGGAAGCGGAAGGAATCTGCAGTGGTGATGGGAGAGTCTGTGAGGGTAAGGGAGGGCAGAGGGGTTGTGACTTTTCTGAAGTCCACGATCATCTCCACCGTCTTCAGAGCGTTCAGCTGCAGGTTGTTGTGGCTGCACCAGGACGCCATCTGGGCCACCTCTCTCCTGTAGACGGACTCGTCGCCGTTGGAGATGAGCCCGATGAGGGTGGTGTCGTCCGCAAACTTGATCAGCTTGACAGATTGGTGGCTGGAGGTGCAGGAGTTGGTGTACAGGGAGAAGAGTAGGGGGGAAAGCACACAGCCCTGGGGTAATCTGGTGCTGATGCTAACAGAGTCTGAGACAGTCTTTCCCAGCCGCACATGCTGCCTCCGGTCTGTCAGGAAGTCAGTGATCCACCTGCAGAGGGAGTCAGGCACGTTGAGCAGGGACAGCTTGTCCTGGAGCAGAGCGGGGCGGATGGTGTTGAATGCAGAGCTGAAGTCCACAAACAGGATCCTGGCGTAGGTTCCCGGGGAGTCCAGGTGCTGCAGGGTGGAGTGGAGGGCCAGGTTGACTGCGTCGTCCACAGACCTGTTGGCTCTGTAGGCAAACTGCAGCGGGTCCAGGAGGGGAGTGGTGATGGTCTTGAGGTGGGGCAGGACCAGGCGCTCAAAGGACTTCATGACTACAGAGGTGAGCGCTACAGGTCTGTAGTCGTCAAGTCCAGTGATCCGTGGCTTCTTGGGGACAGGGATGATGGTAGAGGTTTTGAGGCAGGTCGGCACGTGGCATAACTTCAGGGAGGTGTTAAAAATGTCTGTGAAGACAGGAGTCAGCTCTTCCGCACAGTGTCTCAGGGTGGAGGGAGACACGGCGTCCGGACCGGGGGCCTTGCGCGGGTTCAGTCTGGAGAACTGTCTGTGCACGTCCTGCTCACTGATGGCAAGGGCAGGGGGGGAGGAGGGGGGCGCCTTTGATGAAGTGGGGACCGTGGAGGCAGTGGCGCTGGGGGGAGGGGGGGAGTTGGACACAGCTGACGAGGTGTCAAAACGGGCATAATGTTGGGACAGTCTTTGACAAAGGGCTTTGTCATCCTGACCTTTAGAAGCCTGAGGCCGATAGTTGGTGATTTGCCTCAGTCCTCTCCACACAGAAGCAGAGTCGTTAGCAGTGAACTGTTGCTGGAGTCTCTCAGAATACACAGATTTAGCTCTCCTCAGCTCTCTGCTAAACCAGTATTTGACCTCCCTGTAACACTTATTGGTAGCTTTATTCTTCATATAATCAATTCTTCATTAACTTTAGGCCATGTACCGCAGGCTTTTAAAACAGCTGTAATTAAACCCTTACTCAAAAAGCCAACGCTAGGTCTTCCGGTCTGGACGCCATGGTGATAGCAACCTAACGGTGAAACTCCCAGACTCAATCCAAGGAAAACCTCCTCAAAATCAGACCTAACGGATTTTTGGAAGATTAAAACTCAAAAGACAATAACACCATGCCTAACCAAAAGCAGAGGAAACTGACATTCCCCAGATCAGGACGCACAGCAGCCGCAGAATCGGAACCAGAAGACCTCCGTTCAGAAGACGAGTGCCTGGGCCTAGCTAACAAAAGGATTAGCTTGAAATCGCTATTTGACGAATTACGACGATTTCGGGCCGAATTTCTTGAATTCAGAGAGGATCTAAAAAAGGTGAACAGCAGATTGGACCAGGCCGAAAACCGAATCTTGGAAGCTGAAGACAGAATAAAAGTGCTTGAAGATTCTGTGCTGGATTTACACAGAAAACAATCAAGGCTGGAGGCTAAACTAGCCGACCAAGAAGGAAGACAGAGACGGGACAACATCAGAATTCACGGTCTGAAAGAAGGAGCTGAAGATGGTTTCAACACAGTGGCAGAATGCGTGGAATCCTTATTGAGAGAGAAGTTGGAAATTCCACAAACCACCGATTTGAAGATAGAAAAGGCACATCGCACATTAGCCGCAAAGCCAGCCCCGGAAGCGCCCCCACGTTCAGTGTTGGTAAGATTCTCCGACTTCAAAATAAAACAAGAAGTTGTAAGACGGGCTTGGCAGAAGAAAGGATTTATGCATCAAGAAAGAAAAGTCTTCGTGGAACACGATTACGCCCCTGAAGTTCTTAAAAAGCGACGGGAATATAACGACGCCAAAAAGGTTTTACGGGAAAAGAATCTACGCTTTCAGACGCCATTTCCGGCGAAGCTAAGGGTCTTTTACGGGGAAGAGTCATGTCTCTACAATTCAGCGGAAGAAGCAACATCTGACATGGCAAGAAGAGGACTCCCGGTCACGGTGTTTAAACCCGCAGCGGATCTGAGCGTGAAAATCAGAGCTCAAACGTGGTCCACTCAGAGACCTTCAAAATCCACGGGCCAGCAGCGGGAGCACCCAGCCCCAGAGCTACAAAGATAAGCTTTCCAGTACCAGAAAGGAATAGCGACCTTTTTGGTTTTTTTTTTTTTTTCTTTCTCTCTACAGTCACTCTGCACTTCCATCCCCCCTCCTACAAGGTAACAAACATTAAAGAAGATGCAGAATCAGCATGTGGTAAAACCTTTCATGGAGCAGTTTTAGCATTAGAAACAAATGTCTTCTTAATTTAAAGGGGGAAAAAAAAAAATCATGTTAAAATAGAAATGTAACAATGACCCACATGTTCTCCCCACACTAACAAATACTGTATTAGAGTGAATGTTTGCTGTGATGGGGGTGGGAGGGTGCACACAAGCTCATAGAGTATAGGCATAAAAAAAAAAAAAAAAAAAAAAATCATTACAAATTCGGATTGGGATCTGAAATTCACATTAAAAACATGGGACAACTTACAGGGGTAAGACAGGGCCCTCAACACGTAACAGAGTTTGAGGAATTTCCCTCAGAGCCCATACTCCATCAGGGCTCTTACAGGGTCTTTAAAGAGACCCCAGCTCAGGAAGTTTTTTTGACAGTTTTTTGTTTTAAAGTTTCGTTCATTATGTACTTAATGTTTTTTATGTTCTTAATGATCTTTCAGTTTCTGAGTAGCAAAAAAGAGGGCCACCACACTGTTATACTAAATAAGAAAATACAATGGAGAAACAGGGTGTAACCAAAATAGCCTCATATAATGTGAAAGGGATCCTGAATCCAGTTAAAAGATCCAAGATTCTACGCAAAATGAAAAAACACAAAGCAGAAATAGTATTTTTACAAGAAACCCACCTAACAGACATGGAACACACTAAACTCAGTAGACAAGGGTTTAAAATGATCTCTTCATCTTCATATAAATCAGGGAGGAGAAGGGGAGTAGCGACATTGATATCAACCAAAATTACATTTGAAAAAAAAATCAGAACACAAAGATAAAGAAGGGAGGTACAGTTTGGTAACTGGGCGGCTAGAGGGAGAAGATATCACCCTGCTGAATATATATGCACCACCAGGGGCTAAATGGAAATTTTATAAAAATGTATTCGACCTAATGATAACTAAAGCCCAAGGTTTAGTGATATGTGGTGGAGACTTCAATCTAAGACTGAATCCATACTGGGATGCAACAGGTAATTCTTCACATCAAAATAACACCCAAAATAGGAATACTCGGATGCTACTAAAAGAAATGGGAATCTGTGACGTATGGAGGGAATTCAACCCCAATGTAAAAGATTATACTTTTTATTCAACGCCACATTCATCTTACTCAAGGATTGATTACTTTTTTATGTTTAGTAGAGACATTGGAAGAGTAAAAACATGTAAAATAGGACTGATGGATCTCTCCGACCACAATCCGATCTATATGGATTTAAACATCCAAAAATACACAAATAATACATTTTCCTGGAGGTTGAATTCAAGTGTCCTCAAAGGGCCACTGAAAGATGAATTGGAATCAGATATTCTCAGATATTTGGAAGAAAACGATAATGGAGAAGTATCCCCTTTAATACTGTGGGATGCGTGCAAAGCTGTAATAAGGGGAAAAATTATTGCAAAACTGGCAACCCAAAAGAAACTGAGACAAGAAAAACTAACCACACTAGAGTCAGAGCTCAAGAACCTAGAAAAAGAACACAAAGATAACACTCATTCTAATGGCTCGCTCAAGATCAAAGAAATTAAAAATCAAATAAATGAGATCTACACAATAGAAATCCAGAAGAAACTTACATTTCTGAAACAAAAACACTATGAAGCAGGCAGTAAATCGGCAAAATTACTAGCCTATAAATTGAGGAAACAACAAACGGAAAGAGCAATCTACAAAATCAGAGACCCAGTATCAAAGGAAATAAAATTCAGAATTCAGGATATTCTTAAAAGCTTCGAGAATTACTACAAGAACTTATACTCCCACAAAAAACATAAAAACGCATCCGAGACATTCCTAAACACATTAAACCTTCCCCAACTTACGGAATCACAAAATAAAACCCTACTGTCAGAAATACAACCTAAAGAATTGGAAAAAGCAATTATGAAACTTAAAGCTAACAAATCCCCAGGAGCAGATGGCTATACAGCAGAATGGTACAAAACCTTTAAACAGCAACTATCTCCTCTCCTCCTGAAAACATTTAACTATGTCCTCCACACAGGGGAAATCCCCCCCTCCTGGAGAGAAGGGGTCATTGCAGTCATACCTAAACCTGAAAAGGATAAACTAGATTGCTCCAACTACAGACCAATCAGTGTATTAAATCAGGACTATAAGCTTTTTACCACTATCCTTGCCAAAAGGTTAGAAAACATACTGACAGACTTAATTCACTTAGACCAAACAGGTTTTATAAGACAAAGACAGACACAAGACAACATTCGACGCACTTTACACATAATTCATCATATAAAAAAATATAACTTAAATGCAGTCATATTGGGATTAGATGCTGAAAAAGCATTCGATTCGGTTGACTGGTCTTTCCTCTATAAAATCTTATCCAGTTTCAATTTTCATAACAACTTCATTAGAACTATACAGGCATTATAAGATAAGATAAGATAAGATAAGATAAGATAAGATAAGCCTTTATTAGTCCCACAACGGGGAAATTCCAGGATTGCAACAGCACAGGGATAGCAACACTCAGAGCAACAATCAGAAGGCAAGAAAAAAAAAAACAAGCAAGCAAGAGCAGCTAATATACATATGTACATATTACTATAAAATATATATATACACACACACACACACAGACACACAGTGCAGAGCATTGTAGCTGGATGGAATAAATATATGAATATATGAACACACAGTGCAGAGCATTGTAGCTAGATGGAATAAATATGTAAATATATAAACACCCACAGTACGGAGCATTGCAGCTAGGTGGAATAAATATGCAAGTATATAAACACACACAGTGCGGAGCAATGTAGCTAGATGGAATAATATGTAGATATATAAAAACACAGTGCGGAGCATTGTAGCTAGATGGAATAAATATATAGATATATAAATATAAACACACCCAGTGCTGAGCATTGTAGCTAGATGGAATAAATATATAGATATATAAATATAAACACACCCAGTGCAGAGCATTGTAGCTAGATGGAATAAATATGTAAATATATAAACACACACAGTGCAGAGCATTGTTGCTAGGTGGGATGAAACAGCATAACCGTCTATTTAGTTATCCTACATGGTATGATTATGTGCCCATACATATTCTCACCCTCCATAGCGACCGGTATGTTCCTAGTTGTATGCCGGAGAGGACCATTGTGTAAGTCTATTGCATCTTTTGCATTCAAAAAAAACTATTAGTTTGTTACGTCTTTTTGCTATCTCTGCGAGCAGCCCTGCTTAGGTTGTACAGTCTGACAGCCGTTGGTAGGAAGGACCTACGAAACCTCTCGGTTGTGCACCTGGGATGATGTAGTCTGCTGCTAAATGAGCTCCTCAGTGCATCCAGTATGTCCTGCATAGGGTGGAACTCGGACTCCAGCAGAGATGACAGTTTAGCCACCGTCCTTCTCTCTCCTATCTCCTCCATCGGATCAAGGCGTTGCCCCAGGACAGAGCTAGCTTTCTTAATCAGTTTGTTCAGTCTCTTCCTATCGGCTGCAGTAATGCCACTGCCCCAGCAGACCACTCCAAAAGTGATGGCTGATACCACCACCGTGTCATAGAATGACTTCAGCAGCGCCCCTTGTACACCAAAAGACCTGAGTCTCCTCAGCAGGAACAGCCTGCGCTGTCCCTTCTTGTAGAGTGCGTCAGTATTGTGTGACCAGTCTAGTTTATTGTTCAGATGAATACCCAGGTACTTGTAGGATGTCACCATCTCGATGTCTGTTCCCTGTATATTTACTGGTGCTGTGAGGGGCTGCCCATGTCTGCGGCAGTCCACCACCAGCTCCTTAGTTTTCCTCGCGTTGATCTGGAGGCAGTTCCGATGGCACCAGTCCACAAAGTTCTGGATAAGCCCTCTGTACTCAGCTTCATCTCCGCTGGAGATGAGACCAACGATCGCAGAGTCATCAGAGAACTTCTGTAGATGGCAATGTGTTGTGTTGTGTGAGAAGTCCGCAGTATAAAGAGTGAACAGGAAGGGAGCCAGCACCGTTCCCTGGGGGGCCCCCCGTGCTACTGATGATCGTGTCGGAAACACAGTCCCGGGTTCTCACAAACTGAGGCCGGTTCGTGAGGTAGTCCAGGATCCATGATGACAGGTGCTGGTTCACCCCTGCGCGCAGCAGCTTGTCCTTCAGGATCATCGGTTGGATGGTGTTGAAAGCACTGGAGAAGTCAAAGAACATGATCCTCACCATATTCCCGGGCTTCTCCAGGTGGGACAGAGAACGGTGAAGGAGGAAGATCACCGCATCCTCCACCCCAATGCCATGCTGGTAGGCGAACTGGAGTGGATCCATCGCTGGTTCCACCAGGGGGCGGAGATGAGCAAGGAGCAGTCTCTCCAGGGTCTTCATCAAGTGGGACGTCAAGGCCACCGGTCTGAAGCTGTTCAGGTCTTTGGGGTGGGAAGTTTTTGGTACAGGTACCACACAAGATGTTTTCCACAGCTGTGGTACCCTCCCCAGTTTCAGGCTCATGTTGAAGATATATGTCACAATCCCACACAGCTGGTCTGCACAGGACTTGAGGAGCTTTGCGCTGATGCCGTCCGGTCCCGACGCCTTCCTCGCCTTGATCTTCCTCAGCTCCGTCCTCACCTGGGTCTTGGTCAGGGTCAGGATGGGGGGCTGTGTGTTGGGAGTGGGGGGGGGTGTCGGTGGAGTGGGGAGTGGGTAGCAGGACTTGATTTCTTAGGGGCAGCAGTGGTTGTTGTGCAGACAGGGGGGAGGGCGGTTGGTCAAATCTATTGAAAAACAGATTCAGGTTGTTCGCCCACTCCCTGCCCCCCGTGGCCTGGGGGGAGGTATTCTGGAGCCCCGAGATGGTTTTGAGGTTTCTCCAGACCCCGCTGATGTCGCTCTGTTGCAGCTTGTCCTCCATCTTCTTCCTGAAGCTGTCCTTGCCTTCTCTGATCTTTCTCCTCAGCTCCCTCTGTACGGACTTCAGCATCTCCCTGTTCCCCAACCTGAAGATCCTCTTCTTCTCTCTCAGAAGTGTTTTTATCTCAGGGTTGATCCAGGGTTTGTTGTTTGAGTGACGCCGTATGGTCTTGGTGGGAACGGATTTGTCCACACAAAAGCTGAGGTAGCCCGTGAAGGTGTGAATGAGGCCATCGATGTCCTCACCATGTGGATCGCAGAGCTGCTTCCAGGCAGTGGCTTCAAAACAGTCCTTTAGAGTGTCCATTGTCTCCTCAGACCATAACTCCACAGTGTGCATGGCCGGAGGTTGTCTGTGCACTAGGGGTTTGTACACCGGTCGGAGATGAATATATATTATATATACTGTATATTATATATATATATTATATAAAAAACCAACAGCTAAAATAAGGATTAACGGTAATTTATCATCATCTTTTGAGCTGGAAAGAGGATGTCGTCAAGGCTGCCCCCTGTCTCCACTGCTCTTTGCAATCTTCATAGAACCTCTGAGCCAATGGATAAGACAAAATCAAGAAATTCAAGGTATTACACTTGGTCAGAAAGAACATAAAATAGCACTCTTTGCTGATGACATTTTAATATACCTAGGGCAGCCAGACACTTCTCTACCAGAACTAATCTCAGTTTTTTCAGACTATGGAGATTTATCAGGGGACAAATTAAACATGCATAAAACCCAAGTTTTAACATTCAACTATGACCCAAATCATTTTTCACTAAATGAACTCAAAACTAACTGGGAGTTGGATTCTATGAAATATCTGGGGGTCAATATCCCGAAACAACTCGACAAAATTATAACACTAAACTATGATCCACTGGTGACAAAAATAAAATCTGACCTAGCAAGATGGAATATGATACCATTCTTAGGTACCGCACAAAGAATTGAAGCAGTCAAAATGAATATACTTCCACGTCTTCTATACCTTTTCCAAACAATACCGGTAGAACCTCCCAAAAAAACATGGCAGGAACTGGACAGAAGGATCTCAAGATTCATATGGCAGGGTAAGAGACCTAGAATCAGATATTGAACCCTACAGCTAAACAAAGACAAAGGTGGGCTCGCACTGCCAAATATCAGGGACTATTTTATAGCTGCACAAATTAAAACTTTAGTAGAGATATGTAACCCAGTCTACACTGCACAATGGAAGGAGATGGAATGCCAAATAACAAGTGACATCCCCCTACAGGCGATAATAGGGAACAATGCCTTAACTAAACTCCTGAATAACACTAACCCGTGGATAGAGACCCCGCTAAAAATTTGGTTTAAGATAGTCAGAGAGAATCAAGCTAAAGAGCCCTATCGACTTCTGCAATGGATTGCCTATAATCAAGACTTTACCCCCAATAAAACAGACACTAGATTTAAAGAGTGGAAAGAGAAAGGGCTGATAAAATATTATGATTTTTTTAAGGGGCAAACTTTAAGAAGTTTTGAAGATTTGAAAAAACAAGGTCTAATAAATCAAGATCTATACAGGTTCTTTCAGCTTAGACACCACATAAACAATATACTTAAAAAGGAGGATTTGGAAAGGGCCCAGTCAGGTGTTCTGAAGGTCTTCTTAATGGCATATAAAGGGATCCCAGGGATCAGATACATTTCTAAAATATACCAAGGTCTTCAAGACTTAAAAGGAGACAACACATCGTATATAAAAGAGAGATGGGAAAAAGAGGGGAATTTCACTTTACAATTGGAAATATGGGAAAAGCTAAATAAACAGCAATGGAAAAGTACCTCATCCCTGCAGTGGAGAGAATTTGGATGGAAAAACTTGGTAAGATTTTTCAGAACACCTGCACAAAACAAATTTACCCATAAGGGATTGAACTGTTGGCCCTTGTGTGGTGAAAAGACTGCAAATCATTTTCATGTGTTTTGGTCATGCCCAGTTATCCACCAATATTGGTCCAACGTACAGACAATATTGGGGAAAATATTCAAAATAACAGTTCCCTTTTCTTTTGTAACTTTGTATTTGGGTTTATTACCGGACTCACTGGAAAGACGAGGAGATAAATACTTATTCAATGTTTTAATATTGGCAAGTAAAAAAGCCCTAACTAAAAAATGGATGCTGAAGGACTGTCCTACACCTGAAGATTGGATTAACGTGATTCAAGACATTTACTCGATGGAAAAGTTGACATTCGCACTGAGACAGGACATGGATGGGTTCATGAACTTTTGGCAACCCTGGATCGCATATGTGTCTTCCATTAGAACTAATCTTTGACAAATACCATTTCAATAATGGTTCCACTCTTTGTTCCAATGCTACTCAGATGCTCTTTTACTTTTAATTACTTAAATTTCTGTTTGTTTGTTTTTTGCTGTTCTGTTTGTTTGTTTATTCGTTTGTTTGTTTTTTATTTAATTCTCCTTAACTTCACTTTTTCTTTCACTTAAAAAAAAAAGGGGGGGGTTGTTGTAATAACTATCCTACCAATGTTGTCAAATAGCAAAAAATAAGGGAACATGTGATGAAAATGTAAACAATGCAATGCTGTAATGACCTGTATACCCTTTACAAAAACTTAAATTAAAAAAAAAAAAAAGCCAACGCTACATCCTGGAGCTTTAGCTAACTATAGACCAATCTCTAATCTCCCTTTCATTTCAAAAATCTTAGAAAGAGTTGTTGCTACGCAATTATTGGACCACCTGCAGGGAAATGGTTTACTTGAAGAGTTTCAATCTGGGTTTAGAATCCATCATAGTACTGAAACAGCCTTAGCGAAGGTCACTAATGACCTCCTCATCGCATCTGATAATGGACTGGTTTCTGTACTTGTCCTTTTAGACCTTAGTGCAGCTTTTGATACTATCGATCATAATATTCTGCTTGATAGATTAGAACACTATGTTGGGCTTAATGGAACTTCGTTGCAGTGGTTGAGATCTTATTTATCTGATAGGTTCCAGTTTGTTCATGTAAATAATGAGTTTTCTTTCAACTCAAAGCTTAGTCATGGAGTTCCACAGGGATCTGTGCTAGGCCCTACTCTTTTTAGTTTATATATGCTTCCGTTAGGCAACATTATTAGAAAGCACTGTATACATTTTCATTGTTATGCAGATGACACACAATTATACCTGTCAATGAAGCCAGATGATAGTAATCAATTAACCAATTTAGAAGCCTGTCTTAAGGAAATCAAAGCTTGGATGACTTGTAATTTCCTGCTATTAAATTCAGATAAGACTGAAGTCATTCTTGTTGGTCCAAAAAACCTTAGAAATTCCTTTCCAAATCAAACTTTCAGTTTGGATGCAGTTACTCTTTCTCTTAATAGCTCTGTGAGGAACCTTGGAATTATTTTTGATCAAGATCTATCCTTCAATTCACATATTAAATTTGTTTCTAAGACTGCCTTCTATCATCTGCAGCAAGAGTTTTAACAGGTACTAGAAAGAGAGATCATATCTCTCCGGTTCTGGCCTCCCTTCATTGGCTTCCCATAGAGTTTAGAATTAAGTTTAAAATCCTTCTTCTTACTTACAAAGTTCTAAACAATCAGGCTCCTTTTTATTTAAAAGATCTGATACTACCGTATTATCCTAACAGAGCACTACGCTCCCAAAATGCAGGATTACTTGTAATACCTAGAATCTCCAAAAGTACAATGGGAGGCAGAGCCTTTAGTTATCAAGCTCCTCTCCTGTGGAACCAGCTGCCAATCTGGATTCGGGAGTCAGACTCTATCTCTGTTTTTAAGAATAGGGCTAAAACCTACCTTTTTGATATAGCCTACAATTAGGGAGGGATCATGTGTTTCTGAACCCTCCCTTAGTTATGCTGCTAATAGGTTTAGTCAGCCGGGGGACCTCCAGTAATGCACTGGGCCTCACTCCTTTCCTCACTCTCAATGAAATATTTTTTTTGCTGGTCATTAACATTTGTTTGTTCTCTCCCATAGATTGAGTCTCCATCGTGCTGTTTGCTCTCTACATGTCTGTTCTTTTCATCTTCTCTATCCCCTCACCCCCCAGCCAGTCGCAGCAGATGACTGCCCCTCCCTGAGCCTGGTTCTGCTGGAGGTTTCTTCCTGTTAAAAGGGAGTTTTTCCTCTCCACCATCGCCAAGTGCTTGCTCACAGGGGATCGCCTGATTGCTGGGGTCTTTCTGCAACTGTGGGGGTTCCCCCTACAGTTGATAGTGCTATGAGATGACTGTTGTTGTGAAATGGCGCTATATAAATAAAGTTGAATTGAATTGAATTGAATTCAATGACCCGGAATTCTTCACTGATGATGTGTTCAAGATGCCTATCAAGTTAGATGGTGTACTTTTAACCAAAGCACCCCCCCACAAAAAGCCACAAGGGATGCGGTCGAATGCTTTGTCCAAGTCCACAAAACATGTGGAGTGGTTGGGCAAACTCCCACAAACCCTTGAGAGGATGAAGAGCATGTCTGACGTACCATGGCACTTTTCAAGTGCCGTGGTACATCAGACGGATGCAGGGGATATTGCACTCGCCTTGGAGTGCTCTTGTATAGTGAGAGTGGGTGACCATGAGGGCGAGTGGGAGCAAGATTGAGTGGGTACAGGAGTGAGAGAGAATGGGTGGGTATGGGAGTGTGAGTGCAGGACTGTGTGGGGGAGTGGGGGATCGAGAGTGAGTGAGTGCATGTGAGTGCGTATGAGAGCATATGGGTGTGAATGTGTGGGAATAGGATGTGTCTGCCTGTCGGGAGGTGCTGGATTGAGGGGTTTGCCTCTCAACTAAATGGACTCCCCTGTGCGGAGGGTGGGGGCTCTTTGGGCATGTGGGTCCCCAGGGTGTGCAGCAGTGGAACCGGGGGGGTGCCCGGAGGGGTCACACTGGGGGTGCGGCTGGTCTACGGCTCGGGGGGGGGGGCACTGGCCTCCTGGTGCCTGGTGTTGGCCCCGCTGGGGGGTAGGCGGTTGGCGGGCTCAGGGGCATGGGCCTGCTGCGCCAGCCGCCTGGCGGCCTGGCCTCCCTGGGCCATCCCTCCTGGGGTGGATGCCTGGCTTTCCTGGGGCTTGCTGACCTAGGGCATTTGTGCCCTGTGGGGGTTGGTGGCACTGCCTTGCCTGCTTGGGGTTTCCAGGGTAGTGGTGGGGGGGTGAAGTTGGTGCGACCGTCCACCCTCTTCATATGTTCCATGACAAACCACTCCCATGCACATACTTATTTTGCACTCACTTTCATATAAATGCACAAGGACACACACATGCACAAATGTCTCTCTTTTAACAGGTGCAGATACCAGACTCGTGTTGAGAACTCTTCATGGAAGAAGCAGTCTGTCTTCTGTTTGTTTTAGTTGTTGGTTTGTCTTTTTTTTCTTTTCCTCTCCCCAATTCAATTCAATTCAGCTTTATTTATAATGCACCACATCACAACAAAAGCCATCTCGTGGCGCCACAGTGCAGATAAAAAAAAATCACACAGTCACGGAAAGACCCAGCAATCAGACGATCCCCTATGAGCAAGCACTAGGCGACAGTGGAGAGGAAAAACTCCCATTTGGAAGGAAGAAACCTCTAGCAGAACCAGGCTCAGGGAGGGGCAGTCGTCTGCTGCGACTGGCTGGGGATGAGGGGATAGGGAGGATGGAAAGGACAGACAAAGAACATAGCAGTAAGATGCCAAGTACAATATTGGAGATCAACCAGCAGTATGGATCAGATAACAAAAGAACAAGAGTGGGGTTAAAAGACACAAATACCCTCCTTAAATGAAAGCTATATTAAAAAGGAATGATTTTACCCTGTTCTTAAAGACAGAGACCGAGTCTGACTGCCGGACCCAGAGTGGTAACTGGTTCCAGAGAGAAGGGGCTTGGTAGCAGAAGGCTCTGCCTCCCACCGTACTTTTGGAGATTCTGGGCACCACAAGTAAGCCAGCATTTTGGGAGCGTAATGCTCTGTTAGGATGGTAAGGTAATATCAGATCTTTTATATATTGGGGGGCCAGATTGTTCAGCGCTTTGAAAGTAAGAAGAAGGATTTTAAACTTGATTCTGAATTCAATGGGAAGCCAATGGAGGGAGGACAGAACCGGGGAAATATGATCTCTTTTTCTAGAACCAGTTAAAACTCTAGCAGCAGCATTTTGAATCAATTGAAGACTTTTTAAAGATACTCTAGGACAACCAAATAATAGCGAATTACAATAATCTAATCGCGAACTGACAAAGGCGTGAATCAGTTTCTCAGCATCACCCAGAGACAAGATGCTCCTGATCTCAGCAATATTGCGCAGATGATATAAGGCGGTCCTAGAAACAGTTTTAATATGTGAATTAAAGGACAAATCCTGGTCAAAAATCACTCCAAGGTTCCTCACACAACTGTTCAGAGTGAGAGTAGCAGCATCTAAATTAAGGGCATAATCTGAAAAGGAATTTCTAAGATGTTTTGGGCCAAAAACAATGACTTCAGTCTTATCAGAGTTCAATAGTAAAAAATTACAAGTCATCCAAGCTTTGATGTCCTTAAGACAGGCTTCTAGCTTGGCCAACTGATCACAATCATCGGGCTTCATTGACAGGTATAGTTGTGTGTCATCAGCGTAACAATGAAAATGTATACAGTGCTTTCTGATGATATTGCCCAGCGGGAGCATATATAGACTAAAAAGAGTAGGGCCCAACACAGATCCCTGTGGAACTCCGTGAGTGAGCTTAGAGCTGGAAGAAAATCCATCATTGACATGGACAAACTGAAATCTATCAGACAAATAAGATCTAAACACTGCAACGGAGTTCCACTGAGTCCAACAAAGTGTTCCAATCTATCAAGTAGAATGGCATGATAGATAGTGTCAAAGGCTGCACTGAGATCTAAAAGAACAAGAACAGAGACAAGTCCATTATCAGATGCAGTCAGGAGGTCATTAGAGACCTTCACTAAGGCAGTTTCAGTGCTGTGATGAGCTCTGAACCCAGATTGAAACACCTCAAACAAACTAACTCCCTGCAAATGGTCAGATAATTGCACAGCAACAACTCTTTCCAGGATTTTTGAAATGAAAGGCAAATTGGAGATTGGTCGATAGTTGGCCAAAACTCCAGGATCGAGCGTCGGTTTTTTAAGTAAAGGTTTAATTCCTTATTGCGTGGAGGTCGGGGGCAGTGCCTTTGGCATGGCAAACCGGGGTGGTGGTTCCTCTCTTCAAAAAAAGGGGACCGGAGGGTGTGCTCCAACTTCAGAGGGATCACACTCCTCAGCCTCCCTGGGAAGGTCTATGCCAAGGTACTGGAGAGGAGAGTCCGGCCGTTGGTCGAACCTCGGATTCAGGAGGAGCAATGTGGTTTTCGTCCTGGCCGTGGCACATCGGACCAGCTCTTTACCCTCTCGAGAATTCTTGAGGGTTCGTGGGAGTTTGCCCAACCAGTTTACATGTGTTTTGTGGACTTGGAGAAGGCATTTGACCGCGTCCCTCGTGGATTTTTGTGGGGGGTGCTTCGGGAGTATGGGGTATCGGGCTTGTTGTTACGAGCTATTCGGTCTCTGTACGACCGTTGTGAGAGTTTAGTTCGCATTGCCAACACTCGGTCGGAGTCATTCCCAGTGAGAGTTGGACTCCGCCAGGGCTGCCCTTTGTCACCGGTCCTGTTCATAATTTTTATGGACAGGATTTCTAGGCGCAGCCAGGGAATGGAGGGTGTCATGCTTGGTGACCACAGGATCTCATTTCTGTTGTTTGCAGATGATGTTGTCCTGTTGGCTTCATCCAGCAATGACCTACAGCTCTTGCTGGGACGGTTTGCCGCTGAGTGTGAAGCGGCTGGGATGAGAATCAGCACCTCCAAGTCCGAGTCCATGGTCCTCAGCCGGAAAAAGGTGGATTGTCCTCTCCGGGTTGGGGACAGGCTCCTGCCCCAAGTGGAGGAGTTTAAGTATCTTGGGGTCTTGTTCACGAGTGAGGGGAAAATGGAGCGAGAGATCGACAGACGGATTGGAGCAGCATCTGCAGTGATGCGGACGTTGTACCGGTCTGTTGTGGTGAAGAGGGAGCTTAGTTCTAAGGCAAAGCTGTCGATTTACCAGTCAATCTACGTTCCTACTCTCACCTATGGTCACGAGCTTTGGGTAATGACCGAAAGAACGAGATCGCGGATACAAGCGGCTGAAATGAGCTTTCTCCGTAGGATTGCTGGACTCACCCTCAGAGATAGGGTGAGGAGCTCAGTCATCCGGGAGAGGCTCAGAGTAGAACCGCTGCTCCTCCACATTGAAAGGAGTCAGTTGAGGTGGTATGGGCATCTGATTAGGATGCCTCCTGGACGCCTCCCACTTGAGGTGTTTCAGGCACGTCCCACTGGGAGGAGACCCCGGGGCAGACCCAGGACTCGGTGGAGAGACTATGTCTCCCAGCTAGTCTGGGAACGCCTTGGTATCCCCTCTGAAGAGCTGGAGCAGGTGGCTGGGGAGAGGGAAGTCTGGGCTTCTCTGCTTGAACTGCTGCCTCCACGACCCGGACCTCCGGAAAAGCGGTAGAAGATGGATGGATGGATGGGTTTAATTACAGCGGTTTTAAAAGCCAGTGGAACATAACCCAGAGTAAAAGAAGAATTAATGATAAGAAGAATACGGCTACTAATAATTAGGAAAATAATTTTAAATAACCTGGAAGGAATAGGGTCCAGAAGGCAAGATGAAGGCTTAGAAGAGGAAACTACCCTATCCAACTCCAAGAGGTCGATTGGAGTAAATCTATCCAAGCAGATATCAATTGAGGGAGCTGCAGTAGTTAATGTACTAGAGTTTACGGTAGGAAGAATCTGACTAATTTCATCTCTAATAGATAAAATTTTAAGATTGGAATAATTCAGAAAGTCCTGACTAGAAAGCTCAGGGGGGATGCGAGGATTGACCGAGTCATGGCTCTTTGTAAGCCTGGCTACAGCGTTGAAGAGAAACCTGGGGTTATTACCTCCGCCAAGGAGGTTATGTTTTCATCCGCGCTGGTTTGTCTGTCTGTTTGTTTGTTAGCAAGATAACTCAAAAAGTTATGGACGGATTTTCATGAAATTTTCACAGATTGTCAGAAATGGGGTATCCTACAGATGATTACATTTTGGTGGTGATCCGGATCACCGTCCAGAAGAAAACCGCCATTACGGAAAATGAGATTTTCGTGAATAACTACTGAACCACTAATCCTATCATTGTCAATCCAATTGCTAGTCATATGTTTTCATGGTCAAGGAATCTGAAAATGTACACACAAACACTGTATGGGGGAACTGTGGTGCTTGGCGGAGGTCTGCGCTCTCCGAGTGCTTTTCTAGTTCTTGTTTGCTTCTATTAATGCAGAATAATAGCTTGATCTAGCTTTTTTAAGAGATTTTTTATAGATTAAGAGATAATTTCTCCACGTCAAGTAGAATTCATCTGAATTAGTTGAACGCCATTTTCTTTCCAATTGACGAGCCTTCTGTTTCAAGCCACGAGTTTCTGAGTTAAACCAAGGAGTAAGAAATCTCTTGTTAGACTTTTTCTTTTTTAAAGGGGCTACCAAATCAAGAGTCCGATGCAGAGAGGCAGTAACACCATCAACCATGCTATCAATCACGAATGGAGCAGACTCTCCATCACTTATTTCAGGTGTTTCTGTTGTGTTGACCCATGGCATAGAGGAGACAATGCAACGTCATCAGAAAGACATCTGCTGTAGTAGTATTTTTCTTTAGGAAATAAGTGATCAGAGATAATGAAATCAAAAATTAACAGACAATGGTCAGACAGTACAGGATTATGAGGAGACACAACCAGATTTTCGATATCTATACCATATGTCAAAACAAGGTCCAATGTATGGTGGAAATAATGGGTAGAATTTTTTACTTTTTGGGAAAACCCCATTGAGTCTAAAATTGAATTGAAAGCCTTATTAAGACAGTCACTCTCAACATCAACATGTATATTAAAGTTCCCTACTGTAGGGAGCTTGGAATGAAGAGGCGATGTGATTTTATAAATCAAAGTTTATTATCAGCTTCACCTCCCTAACATGTCTCACCTCGGTGCAGAAGCAGAATAAGAGGTCGAGCGCAGTCAGACCTTCATACTTATACCCACACTCAACAAAAGACATTGCATATCAAAGCTGACATCCCGCATTAACATAATCCCCCTCCATTGTCCTCCATCTCCTCCACCTGACCCTGGGTGGTCAGGAAGTTCGATCCGGTCTCCACCGCTGCGACTCGGTCGGTTCTTTGATCCTCGCCGGTGGTTGAGACCTCTTGTCCTGTTCTGAGGCGTGAGGTCATTAGTAGTAGATTAGTTTATTTGACAGGGACAGTGCAATAAACATAGACAATTAATCAAAGACAATCAATCTGATGTGTTGCACATAGAGTGTATAGCTATTAGCTAATTTGCAACTCTTGTCCCTGGATGGGCTTTAGAAAAAAGAATCAAGATAAAAAATATACACAATAACCACATACATCAATGCAGAAAAATTATAAATACACAATTATAAATATTATAAATATTATAAATACACAAATATAACAGCCTGACTCACATTTAACATAAATATTATAAATATTATAAATACACAAATATAACAGCCTGACTCACATTTAACACATATAACATAACTCACATTTGCCTATTTCAGGCCTTCCTCCCTCCGTCACTCACTATAAACAAACACATTTATTCCTTCCCTTCATTCACTCTCACTTTGCAGACAATTAATTCATACATGAGTACATTCTTGTTTATTTTTCAGCCAGTTTTTAACATTTTTAGTGAATGTTTTAAAGTCCGTTATTATTTTAATTTCATTTGGCATTGTGTTCCAGATGTGACTGCCCTTTATAGAGAAAGCTGTTTGTCCAAATGTGGTTCTGCGGTGGAATATTTTACAGTTATTGTTAACAGAACTCCTGGTGGCTCTGCTGCTGTCCTGTCTTTGGACAAAACCAGCAAGTGGCTCGGGTGCTGATTTATGGAAACATTTGAACGTTAATTTCAGAAGACAGAGGTCAATGAAGCTCTCAAAACTCAATAGGTTGTATTTTTTTAAAACATTACAGTGATGCCACCTAATGGGCTTTTTGTCCAAGATTTTTAGGGTTTGATTATATAATGAACCTATATGTCTTATTGTGGAAGGGGCTGCTTGAGCCCAGACTGTCAAACAGTATGATATATGAGAAAAAACCATAGAATGCATATACAGTGCAGCTGCTTCGTAAGGTATGTAATATCTAATTAATTTAAAGCAGTTCAGATTTTTTTTTACTGTTTTTGAAATTTTCTTTATATGAAGATTAAATTTGAGTTGAGGATCTAGTACAATGCCAAGGTATTTGAATTCTGTAGCTAAACTGATGTCATGATCATGTATATTAACTTTAAAATGTTGCAGGTTACATTTTTTGATTGAAAAGCACATTGAGACTGTTTTCTGAAGGTTCAGCAATAGATGGTTCTTGAGGAGCCACTCTTGGACATCAACCATACTTGTAGACAGTACATCTGCAGCCTGTGCTGGAGTCTTGGCAGCTGTGTAAATAACTGCATCATCTGCATAAAGTTGGCATGTTGCAGCTGAGCAGTGTAACGGCAGGTCATTAATAAAAATGCTGAAAAGTAAAGGACCAAGAATGGACCCTTGTGGGATACCCATGCGGTTGTTTAAAAATGAGGATTTATCCTGGTGAACTTTTACACACTGTTCTCTATTCTGGAGATAAGATGCAAACCATTCTAATGTATTTGGGGAGAAGTTAAAAGATACCATTTTGGATAAAAGCAAACTGTGGTTTACAGTATCGAAAGCCTTTTTGAGATCTAGAAAAACAGCTCCTACCACATTACCCCTGTCCAAGGACTGTTTGACGTTTTCAATAAGGCAACAATTTGCTGTTTCTGTAGAGTATCCTGGTCTAAAACCAAATTGATGTGGATGAAGAAGTTGATTGTCTTGTAAGTAGTCTATCAGCTGTGTAGCTACAACTTTTTCAAGAACCTTAGATAGGACTGGTAAGATAGAGATTGGGCGGTAATTGCATATATCGTCTTTACTGCCTGATTTATGAACTGGTATGACGACAGCTTTTTTCCAGCCAGATGGAAATGTACTAGACCTAATGGAGAGATTAATGAGATGAGTCAGTGGTTTGATTAATATTTTGCTGTGCATTTTGAGAAAGGAGGTGCTCATATTGTAGATATCATTAGTTTTTGAGTTTGACAGTGTTTTAACAATACCAGCAATTAACTTCTCATTTACCTCATCGATGTGAAAAGTATCTGTTGGAAGTATGGAATTTGTGTTGTTGAGCACATTTGGCAGCACAAAAATTTTTGTTAAGTCTTCCACAGAGCCCACAAAGTGTGAATTAAATTCATTTGCCAAAGTAGCCTTGTCACTGACGGTCTTGCCATTGATTCTAAGTTCCTTTACCCCCTTCTGATCGTTTTTTTTATTAGTTAAGTTATTTAAATGCCTCCATAGGGAACTGTTGTTACCCTTTGCATGATCTATCAGTTTATTGTAATAAGATATTTTTGATTTTCGCAGCTCATGTACCACTTTATTTCTTAAACTTCTGTACACAAGGTGATCATTTTGTAGTTTGGAGGTTAGTGATGTTTTCAGTGCATAGTCTCGCCTCTTCATAAGTTTTCTTATTTCATTATTTAACCATGGTAGGCTAATCTTCTGTTGTCTACTTTTAATTTGCTTTGAAAATTTTTCTATAGACTTTGTGATTGTTGCAGTTATAAAATTACAACAATCATCTACTTCACATGTTGACATGAGCTGCTCCCAATTTTGATTCTCTAAGTAATGTTCAAACTCCTCATTTTTTGAT
The DNA here is from genome assembly GCA_020510985.1 of Pholidichthys leucotaenia. Classification (NCBI taxonomy): domain Eukaryota; kingdom Metazoa; phylum Chordata; class Actinopteri; order Cichliformes; family Pholidichthyidae; genus Pholidichthys; species Pholidichthys leucotaenia. Next base: position 1,022,296 of record JAJAQF010000046.1, on the reverse strand, counting down.
TTGGGGATAATAAAATTTGATTTGTCAATATCGACTCCCCCAAAATACTGTAGTCGCTTTTTAGTAAGTTTCCTGACAGCAAGAACCATGTTATGATCTGAGAGACCAGTTACAAGATTATAGGTTCTGGTTATTCGTTCTGGTTTATTAGTAAATACCATGTCAATAAGTGTTCTGGATTGTTTGGTTATCCTGGTGGGTCCTTTGATGATTTGCTGGTAATTAAATTTAGTCATGAGGCTTTTCAGTTTTTGTTTGTCTTTTTTATCAGACCAGTTGATATTAAAGTCACCATGAATTATTGTTTCTCTGTTCTTCTCAAGTTGTTTAACCAGATCACTTAATTCATTATAAAAGGAAGAATTGTGTGACGGTGGGTTGTACACTACTGCAATGTTGAAATTCATTACCGGAGAGAGACATACATTAACAGCTAAACATTCAAGTGAAGTATTCAAATCAACCAGTTGACATTTATATTTGTCTTTGATGTAAATTAAAACACCTCCTCCCCTCCCTACCTTCCTGTCTTTTCTAAAACACTGGTAGCCCACAATATCGATCATATTAGTGTCTATGTTACTGTGTAGCCAGCTTTCTGAGAGACAAAGGTAGTCCAGATTTGAGTCCAACAGCAACACCGAAATCTCATCTCTTTTGGGGATTATGCTCCGTATGTTTAAATGTCCGCCGAGGATCCCCTTTGGTTTAGCCTTGGTGTCCCAAAGAACTCGTGCATGATTAACAGTTTGGAAAAATAAATGTTGTTTTTGCTTTTGTACAGCTCGGTTTTGTGCTAACCCAGTGGTCTGCTGTTTAATAGTGGCAGGTCCAGGGTTAAGGTGAATATCTCCTGCCAGAAGTAGCAGAACTAACAGAACTTTAACTGTATATCCTCTGCCATATTGTGATTTTTGCTTAACAGCCATGTTTGCCTTAATTTGGAAGTTTTTGCTCAGGGCTTTTAAAGACCACATAGAGTGTAGGGTGAGATGTCCAAGCCCAAATCCATACAGATAAAACTTTTTAACTTCACCTTTGGTTGAGTTTGTCGGAAAATCCTTCTTGTTGCAGGTCCAGACACACAAAGACAAAACGAAGAGGAAGTAGAGAAGTAGAGAAGGCTTATTAGTGGTGCCCATCAGCCCACTTTTTAATCCGGTGGCCGCCATCTTCAGTCTTTCTTGGAAAGAAGGAAAAAGAAAATCTGTGGATAGTAAAATAAATTCTGCTTATATCGCCAGAATCTGATCCGATCGTCCTCGAATCCAGCTGGGCCTCAGCTAGCCAACTAGCCCCTTCCGTTGCTGGTCTCGTTGCTCATAGTCGCCGTAACTGGTCTCCCGTCCCGCTCCTCCAACCGAGTCTCGTCACACACCGCCGCTGCCACCGAGCTCCGCTGAGGTCACGGTAAGTCCTCCGCTAGGCACCGCCACCTACCGTTGTCTGCCTGGGTGAAATCTCTGCTGAGCCCCGTCAACAAATAGCCGCTTGCCTGGTAGTATCTCCGCTGGGCCTCGCAGCTGGGCTTCGATTCAGGCTGGTGTAAGGTGGAATGACTGGCGCCAGCATTAAGCTAACTAGCATTAGCTTAGCAATCGCTTCGGGTAGTCTCGTCGCACACCGCCGCTGCAGTCACGGTAAGTCCTCCGCTGGGCACCGCCGCCTACCGCCGTCTGCCTGGGTGAAATCTCTGCTGAGCCCCGTCAAACAAATAGCCGCCTGCCTGGTAGTATCTCCGCTGGGCCTCGCAGCTGGGCTTTGATTCAGGCTGGTGTTAGGTGGAATGGCTGGCGCCAGCATTAAGCTAACTAGCGTTAGCTTATCAATCGCTTCAGGTAGGGCACATCAGTGAATCACAAGGAAGCGCTGGAATCGCTGGTCAGTTTACTCACAGTGGCCGGATAAAAGCGATCAAAGGGGTAATCCACCGGAGGTATATCCGATCGCTGTAGGTTAGATTTTTAGAGACTGGCGCCAGCATTAAGCTAACTAGCGTTAGCTTAGCAATCGCTTCAGGTAGCATTAAGCTAACTAGTGTTAGCTTAGCAATCGCTTCAGGAAGGCGCAGGAAGTCGCTGGAGAAAGGCGATTAAAGGGCAATCCAACGGAGGTGGCAATTCAGCCCGCGCGTGTTCGCCACGAGCGCCGATCGCTGCAGGCCAGCCACTTTTAATGGCAAAATCAGTGACTTTGTCTCAGCACTGAAAAAGTGTGACCATCCCGGTCGCCATCTTGAGACCTTTCACCTCATTCCACATATGTAATCACTAAACATTCTAATATGTCTATACATATGTAGGTATGGAATATATGATTAATATAAGCCACAGCCCCCTCCAAACGACTAAGAAAAGGACAATCAAATTAAGTTTACAGTTTAAGATAATCTCTAT